>JALGBA010004301.1:0-2444166 GCA_023970755.1 Azemiops feae | reverse complement strand
CACTGTTGGCTGCACAGCAGGCAATTCATGCACCACTTCCCAGCAGCTGCCATTGATAACCTTTCTGAGCTTCACTCGGCCTATGTGACCTATTTCTTGGGGACAGTTTGGGCAGGATGTTGGATCACTGGAGATGCGCTTTCTGCCTTTAGACTTTGGAAGAAGAGGGGGGCTTCTGAAGTCACAAAAATGGATACTATCTTCTTTTTTTGTCTCATCCTTCCCAGGACATTTTTGTCTCCAGAGACGTCTAACAGACCTTGGCGATTTGCTGGATGTCACAGTGCAATGGTCTTTGGTGGCACAAGGCGTAGACAGAGGTGGGAAGGAAAGCTTTGGACGGCTGAGCTTTATCTTTTTTGAAGTCTGCAAACCAGCTCTAGTGTGTGTCTCTCCAGTCTCAGTCTCCTTTCTGTGCAGACCACCATTCTCATTATTGCCCATTATATTCCTTATTGTGCCTGAAGGGCGTTTTTTAACTTTTGTTTTCTGGGGATCAGCAGTAATTGTTTGGCCTTTTGAAATCTGTTTGTCACTACTTAGCAATGCTGTAGTAAGCTTTTGCTTCTTTACGTCCTTCTGATCGGTACTGTTGTGGCTACTTATTTCTTTGGAGCATGATATAAAATTATTGCTGGATGTTGCTTGCTTGCCTGCAGCTACCCAGGATGTCAAGCTACCTCCAGAGGGAGCCGAAGAATGAATTAAACTTGTCTCTGATGTGGACATCGGATTGGTTATCTGCAAACAGTTCCTGTTTAAACGCCGGCCCAATGTTTTTTTTACTAATTTTCCTCCCTCTAACTGTAAAGAATCAAGTTCTGACACCTGAAGCTGTCGTGCAGCTGCAAGAATATCTTGAGCTTCTTCCCGGGACACCTCCATTTCAGATGTATAGAGGAAATCTACCAATTTACGCAACGTCCCAATTTTCAGCCCCCGAATTTCCAGCACCACCTTGTGTCCCTTGGGGGGCATTTCTCGCTCCAACTGCTCTGTGAAGAAGGGGCTGCAGGCCGACAGGATGCAACAATGAGCTGGAACGGCTTCGCCTACAAAGAACACCATTATTAGCAGGTACTTTACCAGTGGACCATCAATTTTGACTGAAGATGTTCTCCATGGGCTAGTCTTGAAATTCTCCCACAGTCAATACATAATGTCAGGAAAGTGAGAATTGTACTGGGTCAGGGCAAAGACATATTTAGTCCTAAATTCTGTTCCCAGAGCAGCTAACCAGAAGCACTTTAGGAAGTCTATTTTACTTGCCCTGGCAAGAAATGGAAGAAACATGCTAAATGAAATACCTACATGCACCTTGAAGCAACCTCCCCAAGCAACTGTCTTTGCTCCCTTTTTCTGACAGAACAGAAGTGCAAAGATGTGAGAAGGCAGGGTATCAGAGAGGAATCTGGACTTCATTGGAAGATGACAGGGTAGATGAAAAGGCTTGGTCCATTCGCCAGTTATTGCCATTCCCAGTACATAGGTCATTGATCATAGATGATTTAATTTTAAGCATACTAATTTAAATAATGTATTTAATTATATTTAAATATTCTAAATTGCATTATTCACATGTTATTTTAAAATAGTTGTACTTCTAAAACAAAGTTGCAAGAACAGGGTTCCTGTATAAAAAGAGATATTTTAGCTCACTCCATCCTTCCTTTTACATTAACTTACTGGGTGGTGTTAAAGTACACATTTTAATAAACAAAACCATACCTGCAACTTCCCTAACTAAATTTGCTTAGAGTTCTTAGATTAGTAATGCTTCTTTAAGACAAATGCCTAGCAATTTGGTCTAATTTGGGGACAACTGAGTAACAAAACAATTGCAAACTGTACAGACTACCATTATGTATTTTATTCACAACTAACAAGATATTAAACAAATCCATAGGCATGCCGGAGGTAAAATTAAGCACCTCAAATGGCTCCATAGATTTCAATGGAAGAATTCAACACAAATAAAAATAACAAATAACAATAGCAGCACTCCAAATAACTTCCTGGATCTATCACATATTTCTTTGCAAAATTTCACTATGGCTAAATGTTTCAAGTGCAAGAGTTTAATACAAGTAGTCCTCAACTTACAATCACAATTGAGCCCAAATTTTCTGTTGCTAAGCAACAGTTAACTGGGTTTTGTCCCATTTTACGACCTTTCTTGCCATAGTTGTTAAGTGAATCACTGCAGTTGTTAATAACACTGTTATAAAGTGAATCTGGCTTTCCCATTGATTTTGCTTGTCAGAAGGTAAGTTGAGTTTCAATGCGGAAAAAAGCAAAGTTTTACATTTAGGCAGGAAAAACCAAAGGTATAAGTACAGATTGGGCGAGACCTGGCTGAAAAACAGTGACTGTGAGAGGGACCTTGGAGTCCTAGTGGACGATCACTTGACTATGAGCCAGCAGGGTGCAGCAGCAGCCAAAAAAGCTAATACAATCCTGGGTTGTATAAACAGAGGCACAGAATCAAGATCACGCAAAGTATTAGTACTGCTTTATAAAACCCTAGTAACACCACACCTGGAATACTGCAGCCAATTTTGATCACCATATCACAAAAAAGATGTTGAGAGTTTGGAAAAAATTCAGCCCTCCAAACCAGCGGGGGAAAGACTGGCTACATCCGTGTAGCCAGTCCTAAGCTGCTGACAACGGAAGACAATAAGCACCAACAAGCAACATTACAGCAACGTGGATGAAACTGGGCGAGACCTGATCCTCTCTTTATGATTTTAAGACCTCTTCCTGAAAAACTGTCCAAAGCACTCCCCCCCCCCCCCCCCCCGATGAGAGGGGGAAGGGGAATTTCCTCCCCATTCCCTCAGGAAAAGAAAAGCAGCGATTTAATTACTTGGGGAAAATGGAGAAAACTACAAGACTAAGTTGGAATTAATATATATATGGCTTGGAAATTTGGGGACTAAAAGTGCTTTTAAGATTTTTTTTTTTTTTTTTAAAGAGAGACTTGAAAAGTTTGCAATATAAGTTTTGGATTTTTTAAAAAAACTGGAAAACGGCGTCAATGACATCTAGTGGTGAATTTACGGCACTACAACTTATTATACCTAAAAGAAACCTGGCTCAAGCCCAGATTTAGATAAGACTCTGGCTGGCCTTGGAAGCTTTTACTTTTGAAGATCGCAGTTGAGAAAGAAAAAAGGCTTGGGGGCTGCTTATCTTGTGGCAGAGACAATAAATTATTCTAAAATTGGCCTGTCTGAACTACTAATACAAATACTGACTTTCAGAACTGTATTGTGGAACTATTTTCCTGTAGAAGAAATATACACTATTGCCTGATATTGATGGAACATTTTGGATTATAAATCTTGACTGATAAACAACTTTTAATGTTCTCCCTGGACAGAAAGGATATATTCTCATTGGACAGAAAAAATTGAATTTCACTTATATTTGCTTAGGGGAGGTTTAAGAAAGGATTGATAAGTTGGTTGAATAATCTGGAGCTCCAATAATAATTAACTGAAACTTCCTAAGTTTTCAAACAGATTTCTATAAAGGCTATTTACAAAAAATAAAATAGATGTTCCATATTTAGCTCTAAATGGTAAAAAATCATCCTTAACGTCTGTCTCCAGAAGCCTCAGTTTGATATACCACCAAGAAAATACTCAGAATCACAGAAAGAAATTCTCTCCATGTTGAAATTAATACAAGAAACAATTGCCTTAGCTTGTGATGAGATTAAAAATAACATAAAGGAGATAAAAGAACAATTTTCTAATTTAAATCTACAATCCAGAAAATAGAAGGAAAACTAGAGGAAGCTGACCCAAAGATGGAGGACCCAAAGGAAAAAACTAATGGCCAGACTCAGACAAATGAAGAATTAGAAGACATAATGATAATATTGGAAATGGAAAAGACATTTTATCAACCAAGATTTCAGAGCATACTGGAGGATAAAGAAGGAAAGCCGATGGACTGGAAGATAGAGCTGTTACCAGAACTGTGGGGAATTGAAGAAGGAGGGAGGCTGTTTAATGAATATCAATGGGCTAGCTATTCCAAAAATACTAAATTTTTGCTCCAAATAATATGCACAAAAATAGAGGAAGAATTATTTGATTTTCCCAATGCACTGACTTGGAAAGTTAGCTGGCAAAGGAAGAAAGTTAGAGTAAGACTGAAGAAAACAGAAGCTTTGACCTATTAGAGGGGATATTATATTATCAATTAGATGTTTGAATATGGTTAAGAATAGATTGCTAGAAATAGAAATATTATTATAACTAGATAAGATTGGTAATTAGAATATCATATTTTGGCATGAAAAGGGAAATAAAAAAATGCTAAGAACTTTGAATAAGGGAAGCTTTTGGTTACCCAAATATAACTTGTTTTGAAACTATAAATGATTGGGATATTTTGAATATAGATGGGAAATTAAAACTGGGAAAAAAACAACGAAAATAGGATACTGACTGAATGGAGAGATATTGAGTGCAAATGCAATTAAGATATGTTTTGGTTAGAAAAGATATTGTTTTGAAACTATAAATGATTGGGATATTTTGAATATGGATGTACCACAGAATTATTAATGGACCCAGTCAACACATTGTCTATTAAGCACTTGTTTGTAAAAATAGAAAATTAATAAAATATTTATAAACAAAATAAAAAAAAAGAATGCATTATTGCAGGCTAGTTCTGCCAACTGCCAGCAGTTTGATCCTCACAGGCTCAAGGTTGATTCAGCTTTCCATCCTTCTGAGGTTGGTACAATGAGGACCCAGATTATTGGGGGCAATGTTGCTGACTCTGTAAATCGCTTAGAGAGAGCTGTAAAGCACTATGAAGCGGTATAGTGCTATTCCATCTGCTTAACATCTTGAGAGATCGCTTAATGACCATAACTGGAAATGCCTGGATTATGATCATCGAGCTAAACAGTCGGGCAGGCATCTAATGACTATTTTGCTCAATGACTGAAATTCTGGTCCAACTGTGGTCATAAAATGAGGACTATCTGTATGGGCAATTGGGTGGAAAGACAAAGTATTCTAAATTCCATTTTTCCTCAATCTAATAGCCTATGGATATGATTGAGGAATTCTGGGAGTCACAGTCTGAGGTGCATGGGTGAGATAGCAAAATAGATTCACCGGCGATTTCATATTACTTCAAATTTCAAGGCAAATCATGGCACTGAGAACAGGACAATGGAGACAAGCTTCCATCATATTCTACATTAAATTACTGCAGTAAGAAAATGAATAATAGACATTTTGGATAATTATTAGAACTATGCATATCCTATAAAAGGGGTACTCTACAAAAAGCCAAAGCTATTGCTCCTTTTTATCCAACAAAGCATGATAAATATACACATATATGGAAACATATGGGATAACTTATGAAAACAATTATGTGAGGCTGAAAAATAAGATCTCTCCTTTTTTTAAAAAAAGCGGTAGATGCATATAGGCATATACCACTTAAAAACTGTTTTTGAGGACTTGTAAAGCTCTAAAAAAATGTCAGTCAAAATACAACTTGATCCATTCTATTTATTTTTTGGTACCCATCTCTCAGATTTTTTAAAAAATTAGTACCTTCTGCTTGTAGGACAACATCACAAAATAAATCAGCCCTTTGCTGGCGATGGAGTTGTAGGAACACCATACGGAGTAGACGAGAATTCCTATACAGAATCTTGGGATTTGCAGCTGAAGAAGTCATGGTAACAGAACCTTCCTTCATCGTATACTAGATTTCTGTCAAATAAATATTTGCCCAGGTTAGCACTGCAGCTAGTCTACGCTCAATTCTCATTGAACAGAGTTGAATAGCATATATTCCAAGTAAATTCAGAATTTAGTCTGGTAGTGTGTTACCCAGCACAGTATATATATTTTGTGTGTGTGTGTGTATATACACACACACATATACATATATATACACACACACATATACACACACACACACAAAATATATATACTGTGCTGGGTAACACACTACCAGACTCATATATATATATGATAAAAACAAAATAGTTCGAACACCAGAATAATATTAAACCAGAAGCTGATTAATGCAAAAGCTGAGCTTTCGTCGGCCAACACTGCCGACATCGTCAGAGCATAAAAGCAAGGTTGCTGGGAGTTCTTTTTATACTGCCAGACAGCTCTGCGCCCGGCTTCTCGATCTGGTCATCGGTCCACCCGTTGTCTCTGGTTGGTTTGTTTTTAAAGGGCACGCGTTTCTTGCTACATCTGACAGCAGGAGATCTTATGACGGACCTACGATGGAGGCGAGTGATGGGAGAGAGAAAAAGCGACGAGAGGGGGCAGCTGGAGGAAGACCAACATACCCGCGGACATCTACGGAAGAGGGTAGCGCTCCCGAGCGAGATAACACACGCGGGAGCACGTTCACCGGAGATCGCCCGGACGAGCGCCCAGACCTACTTAACGCACCCCCCTCCCCCGGATATACATACGCACAGCCCCATCGAGGAAGATCAGACAGACCTCGGGACGGAGTCGGGACGGGGGAAAAGTGAAAGTGAGCAAAAGTGCCCTGCACAAGACAGCCGAAAAAAAGGGATTGGGGGAAGGAAAGGGAAAGAAAAGACAGCAATCTCGGAAAATACCAATGTAGCAAGAAACGCGTGCCCTTTAAAAACAAACCAACCAGAGACAACGGGTGGACCGATGACCAGATCGAGAAGCCGGGCGCAGAGCCGTCCGGCAGTATAAAAAGAACTCCCAGCAACCTTGCTTTTATGCTCTGACGATGTCGGCAGTGTTGGCCGACGAAAGCTCAGTTTTTGCATTAAACAGCTTCTGGTTTAATATTATCCTGGTGTTCGAACTATTTTGTTTTTATCATATGGCTTTACCCAGGATTCATATTTTTAGTGTAATTAGGGATTATATATATATATATATATATATATATACACACACACACACACATACATACATACATATATATATATATATATATATATATATATACATTTTCTTTCATAATATTATGTCAAAGTTTGCCTTTAATTCTATCAGCAGTGTTCTGCTAATATATTATCAGAGAGATATTCTAATTTTACCTCAATGGATACTTTCTGAAAGACATTTTTAAACTGCCTAAATTGCCTAGAAGAAAATAGACATATGGATTTTTCAATCTTGCCGTTGATCATTAAACAAAAGCCCTAAAACATCAGGGCAGAACAATTCAAACTCCATATATCATGACATCTGATATGTAACTGCTATATTAGCAATTTTGTTAAATGTCAAACTTTCTTCAAAGCTTTATGAAACAAGAAGGCACTGCTTAATTCAGAACCCTGGCATTCCATGAGTAATTAGTTGTTCTAAAATGTATTCCTTTACATAAACAAAACTGTACTTAAAATTTACAGAGGGGTTTATTCCTCTTATCATGCAACTATATTTCAAAATGTGTCTAGTGTGGGGGAAAAAGTGCCACTTGTGGAAGACATACATTCTACTGCCAGGGGTTTGTGGTTTATCTGGGGCAGGAGGCAGTGGCACAGAATGAAGGTTTTAATGACTATAGCTAAAACAAAAATTAAATGCAGCTAATCTAAATTTGCTAAATAAAGTTATGGTTATTTCCTACATATTTGATAATTTTTCTTTTCTAGTCACATTAAAAATTAGATTTTGGAGGTGCTCAGGACTTTGACCCTTGGACTTGGGTCTGAGCATCCTTGTTTAAAACAGGACCATGCAACTTTCATAAAATCCATCCCAAATGGATGTGGCCAGGGGCTATTTGAGAAAAAAAATTCAAAGATTTTAGGGGATGAATAAGTACCCAAGGAATTTGTAAGGTTTAAATATTTACCTCAAACACACTAACTATGCAAAAAGGAGCAAACTTTTCACTTCATCTACTGAGGACTAAAATAGGAAACAGATAGATTGCAAGTTCTGTATTAATGTATAGCTTATAGAAGTCACAAATGAACAACAATATGCATAATTCAAGAAATCAGAAAAACCTGTTGTTAAAAGTAATCTTGTAACAATCAAATTAGGCAAGCTATTCACTAATTTATGTAACAGACTATACTGTTGTATTAAATGGAATGCCTTCAGCAAATAGCTAAACCATTTATTTGGTTTGGGCTTAACATCTGAATTCAACCAACTATTTTTTCCGTAGTTAACCAAACCATGGCTTAATATATATTTCCATTCACTGGGCACATTCACATAACAGATCTTCAAAAGTTTGGCATTACCTGCAAATAAATGACCTACCCAGTAATCCAGCACCAAAAAAGTCAGTAATTCAGGCTTGCTCCGATTATACTGGAAACAGTCATTCTTGCTACTGTTCCAGCCATCTTCCCAGATCTTAAAAGACTAGTTTGAATTTCGCTCACCTTCTTGTTCCTCTCCTCCCGGATACTGGGAGTGAGAAGAGAAAGGGAATCAGAGATGGCACAGGTAGACACTCCCCAATTAGCAGCTGTTCTGCCTTCCTGCCTTTGTGTCCAGTAGTCAGGATTATCTTCAAAGTAGCTTTCTTTTCCAGGTACAGGTTGCATAGACAGTCCCAGGTAATTAACCTTAAATATAAAGCATGGCTAAGGCATTTTATTTTAACCATATTTTGACCCAAGTTCAAGGTTCATATGGTATAACTTTCAATAACATGGCTTAGTAGTCATGTAGATTTATATCAGCACTCTCCAAACTATGGTCCATGGACTATATCCAGCCCTCTGGAAGTTTCCTTCCAGCCAGCCAGCTCTTCTCATGTGCTATGCTCCGATCCTTTCTAAACAGCATAGGGAGAGAAAGTAGGGCTGTAAAGGTAGTCCTTGACTCATGACCACAATTGAGCCCAAAATTTATTTTGCTAAGTAAGAAATGTGTTAAGTGAGTTTTGCTCCATTTTATGAATTTTCTTGTCACATTTGTTAAATGAATCACTGCAGCTGTTAAGTAACACAGTTGTTAAGTGAATCTGGCTTCCCCATTGACTTTGCTTGTCAGAAGGCTGCAAAAGGTGATCACATGATCCTGGGACACTGCAGCCATCAAATATGAGCCAGTTGTCAGGCATCCAAATGTAAATCACATGACCATGCGGATGCTGCAACAGTTGTGTGAAAAATGGTCATAAGTTACTTTTTTCAATGCCATTGTAACTTCGAACAGTCACCATACAAACTGTTGTAAGTCGAGGACTACCTGTATTCACCACTGTTTAGGAAGGATGATAGGATTCCCTCAATTTCTCCAATGGGGGGTGGTGGTGGTTGCAAGCCAACTGGTGGATTGCTGGATGAGGAAAGGGAAGCATCTTTTAAATCTCATATCATTTGTCCGTACAAGCAGAGCATTGTTTCTTTGCAGTTGTCACATTTCTTTTTTGCTGTTTTTGTGAATCATATCACATTAAGCAAAATAAAACATTCATTCAATTAAATTTTATTTGCTCATTTATAAACTTGATTTTCCCCCTGGCCCTCAAATGTTTGCAAAATGTCCAATGTGGCCCTCAAGACTGAAAAGTTTGGAATCCTCAGATTTATATCAATGTCATTTAGATGGCTTAGTCAATTGGACACTGCTTGTGAACTTCCACTTTCTTTATAACTTGTTTTTTCTAAAACAACAGAAAACAAAACCTAGTACCTTGTCTCTCCTTCCAAATCCTATTACCTGGCATTTAATAGGCACCTGAACATAAGGGGTATATTCCCTTGTTGGTAATAATCATCTCATCTTATGGTAACAATGTTTATAAATTGCATGCTATGCAAAATAAAATTTCCTTTTGCCTGTACTCAATAATCTGTCAGTTTCATTGTATAAACCCTCAATTTATCCTTATTTAAAACTGCGGTTTTTTTAGTCCAAGTTGTTTCAAAAATTTTACCTGTTATTTTAAATGTATAGATACTGATATACCATGGCATTCTAGTTTTGACTCATTTCATATTATAAATGATTCTAATGCTGTTGTATCAATTACTTTAGTCCATGTCTCTCCCCTGCACTTATTAAAAGATTACATAATAAAGCTAGTGAATGAAAACTAATTTCTTCACTGTCATAATTTTTTGTCATCTCATCATTCTTCCCTCCAAAATCCTCTTAATACCGTAATTATTAAAGAAAAGGGAAAATGTTCCAGCCTTCTTGCTAATTTTCATTGCTCCTTTGTGTAGTAATTACAAATCAGGACAATCTTTTATTTCCCATCCTGTCTTTCTACATACATATTTGTTTCTGATATTGTCGTAGCAACTTCTGAAGCAATTCTAGATACATTTGCAGATGTAAATTCAGCAAACTCAACAGCTATAATTTTGCATTTTTTCTGTCATTGTAGTGCTTCTCTTAATTGGAGCTTATAGGAAGCAGAATCTTCCAGACATATCCATTAATGATTCAAATCTATCTTTGCTCATATTCTCATTTTAAAATCAAGAGAACTACTAGTGGGTTTTAAGCAGCACTCATCTAGATTAATGCTGCTATCCTGTATATGCTTACCTAAGAAAAAGACCCATTAAATTTATTTCGTCAAACATGTATATGAACACACAACTTTTGACTTTCTGGATAGAAAAAAAAAAGTCCACCAGTAATTTGTATTACATTTTTGAACAAAAGTTAAGGCAATAGCTAATTATGTTGTTTTTCACCACTACCCATGTACCCATAATAGCTTATTTTCTATCTAAAAAACTGCATCCATGTTGGTAATAACCAATCTAATTTGAATTTTTAAATAAATATATATATAATCAAATTTATTTAAAAATTCAAATTAGATTGGTTATTACCAATATATATATATTCTCCAAAGCAGCAAGCAACTCAACTGAGAGATGCATACTTTACAGCTAACCAATTACAAAACTGCCTCACAAAATGGTAGAAGGAAAAGCAGCAGCAAAAATGTAAAACAAGATGAATGGCTAAATGATAATTTACAGCAGCTTTCTCTTCAGGGATGTTGGATTCCAACTCATCATGTTATGCTGAGGATAATAGGAGTTGTAGTCGGACATACCCAGAAGACACTACGGTACTTGGGGAAAGACTTGGTTCAAAGTTACCGGGAAAGATTCCATTTTCAGGAATACTCCCTTTGCCTCGATACAACTCCTTCCCCACGTATAACTAAGGAGACAGTGGTCCCTTCCCTACTCCTCTCGCTATTCATTCATTCATTCGTGAAGACCCACGGAAGCTTTTCCCCACCTTCACTGTGGGAGCTTCCCTTTCTCGTGCTCCCCAATTCCCACGCTCGCGTGGGTTTGCCTTCCAGCCGCGGCCGACAGGGACAGCGTGGCGCCTGCGACACTCGGGACCACGGATACCCGCGCCGGCCCCTCCCCAACACCCACTCGCCCCACGCCGCCAGGGCAACGTTCCCAGCAAGAGCGGGAGAAAACCGTAGTCGCACGCGCCTGCCACGCCCCCACCCAGCGCCTCATCTCGGAAACAGCCCTCCCATTGGCTGTAGTTCCAGCCATTAACCAGAGAGGCTGGCTTTTGGCGGGAGGAATCACGGTTTTTTAAAAAAAAAAAAAAAAAAAAGAGGGGAGAAGGGAGCCAAATCGAGGGTAGTTTTTTTTTTTTTTTTAAAGCGCTCTCCTTATAGTAGTCAAAGCTCCGCTTAGCGACTGACGGTACATAGTGATATGAGAAAGGACGAATCAATAGCAAAGGTGGCTCTTTTTTTTTTTTTGGCTTGTTAAAGGGACGTTCCATCATTTGCGTTCCTTCCCGGTTTTTAACCACGACTTAGGAATGGGCTCCAGTTCTTTGCGATTCCCGGCTATTTCTGGCAAAGAAACTAAGCTACAATATTAATTATTATTTAATAACATATTAAACGTATAGGCCGCCGAACTCACAACGACTCTGAGCAGTATCTGAGAGTTACAAGAGGTAAAAGAAAGTTACCCTCTTAAATCGCTGCAGATCGGGAGGAAAATGTGCAACCCCGTCCTTCAAAGTAAGCTGTTGTGGTTCTGCGCGTTCTGCCAAGGTGTACAGACCCAGCTGGCCGCCAAGAAAAAACAACATCCATTTAGAATCAATGTTATTCTCTTTGATATGTTGATGATATATTAGAATAGGGATAAGGCTTTTATCTTAAATACAATTATTTACAAACTTCACGTGGACCCCAATATTAAGTAAAATACATTTAGGATACGCACAGGTAAAGTTTACTATATAATAGAGAACTTAGGCATGGCAAACACCAGATGAGTTCACGCTACACAACTCTGATTTCCTTAATCATGATATACTGAATGCATACATGGGAGCATAATCACAGATAGCAAGCCAGTTTATGACTTAGGGAATATAAACACAGCCACTTTTTTTAGTTTTATGGCTACTGAACTCAAATTTTCTTCTACAGGTTTTTCTTAGTTTAAACAGCAAATCATAAGATGACATTTCTTTCTCATCAGTTTCTTCCCATAAGTCTCTTCTTGCTGGGCATAAAATCTGCACACTTTTAATTATGTTGTTGGTTACCTTAAGGCATTTAGAATGGAAGATATTTGTATGTGTGTGTAATCTTTCTACATTATTTTAAAAAATGCAAGATTTTTTTTATTTATTAAACTTACAGGTTGCCCATCTCGCCTAGAGGCAGCTTACAATCAATATGCAAGATTTACTTCTCATTACAAAGGAAGATGTGGAGAAAATAGGAGGAGGAAGGTGTGTTGGATATATTGGCCCTCTTGAGTTGTTTGAAAAAATAGTAAAGGTAGGATAGGAAGGAAGGAAGGAAGGAAGGAGAGAGAGAGAAAGGGGAAAAGAAAGAAAGAGAAAAAAAGAAAGAAAGAAAGAAAGAGAAAGAAAGAAAGAAAGAAAAAGAAATTTGGTCTCCATGTGCATTTGGCGTTTAAATTTAGTGATGACACGCTTTCTGATGTGATTTTATACAATTATTTTAGCTATCTATTTTTGTTTATTATTTATTATTTATTTATTATCAAGATTGGAGCCAGTTATAAATATTGTAAAATGATTTAAATGTGCAAGTGATATGCACAGTTCCTTTCTATCCTCCTGAATATCATGCAAGCATATGTTTGATAAAAATCACGTTCCTGCTTTTTTTCAAAAGATTTTGGAAAATATGGGTTGTAATTTAGATATTTGTGATAACTGAATGTTCTAGGTATTGACTTGTGACATAGAACATAAACATCTGAATTGATTTGTAAAGAAGATAGTGGAAAGAAAATGTACTATTATTCTGTATGGGTAATAATACATTCCTCTTTTTCAAAGTTTTCAAGAAAAGTAGGCAGAAAAATCAGGGAGAGGCTTCCCTTCTCTTTTGGCTGACAGATGAGGGCAAACACACTTTCCTTCACTTTTATTATCCCAGGGCAGCAAAAGGATAGGCATTTCTGTTTTAATGTAAAACAGGCTGATTCCATAAACATTTTGAGGGTTATGCCACTGAATCAGCATACCTCATAATACTTCCTAGTTAATGGGATGCAAGCCACAGCAAAAGATTTTTCATTTCAGTGATCATACAAACAACCCACGGTTGAATTAATTATAGTGGATATGCATACAATAAAGGCATCATATCCATCAATGCTCAATGGAGATTAGCAGCCAGATTTCCAGGGGCCATTCATCCATTAATTCTTCAACAGATGATTTTTCTAATGTCAGGAATACTAGAGTTAGTCAGCCTAAGTTGACATATTGTTGCAGAAAATCACAGGACTCAGACCACGGAATCAAAAGAAGTTGGTTTATTTGCGCAAAGGTTCAGAGCAAAAATCATAACAACCTATGAACACCTTCTCATGGAATAACAAGTACATATATACTCTTTTAGAAGCAGCAAAATACGGAAATGTAACTTGTTAGCATTGATTGGTTACTTGAATTACAGCCCCGTTAGCCCCCCTGTTGCTATGCTAAAGTAGCTAAATATCTTGTCCCCCTCTCATGGATCGAGGTCACAGGTGTCTTGCCAAAGCATCTAAGTTTCCGGCAGCACATTTGTGGTTAGCTACCAGCGAGAGTGAGACATAGAAGCGAGACATATGTGGTTAACTGTAACAGAGCTTCAAGCTTGACACTCATATGTGACCGACAAATGAACTTGTGGTTTGACATTTTCCACTTCCTTTTTGCTTCTTCTAACTAATACATGCATTTAAGACTCATGTCCTGTTTTATGACCTATGTCTTGTTTTATGTCCTGCCTTAATATGAGTAAAATTCATTGTGCACTGGACATTTGAAAAGATGATCGTTGCTAAAGAACAAGGAGAAGAAGTAACTCTCCTAAAGATAGGGTTAACAACACATATGTGTCCAAAATACCACATATAGTTTTGGGTAGAGGAGGAGATATTGCCCACAAAATACAAGCTGTTCAAAATCCATTGAATAAATTTTGAAAAATCAGATAAATACTGATTGTTTTCCATTAAAATAAAGTTAGATTGGCTAGGGAAAGCAAAGCAAAGCAACATTTCAGTGAATACATTCATTAGCTAAGCCCAAACGTGTTATGTTTGGTTTTAGCTTTGTGTGTTTTGAAAATCCAGCCACTGTGGTTTATAAACTCTGGTATATGGCTTACCATATTGTATGAATTCAACCAATTGTGGTTTATTCAATTAAGATTTTTTTTAAAAAAAATCCATGGATTTGCATGAGTTAATTCAACTGGGATTAATTTTATATTTGTACTGCAGATGGCATTTACTTTTGAATGGGGATCTTGGAGAAGGCTGGGCTTTCAGCCAACACTCTTGGGATATAATAAATTTTCAAGCATTTAGTTTCTTCTGATTCTAGTTTTAAGTGAATTTTGCCTCTTTTCAGTTTCTTCGTAGTTGGTCTGTACAGTATAGTACATAATAAATTTGGGATATTCTTGGGGTTGTATGCTAGATAGTAAGACATTTTTCACCAAAAGTTTAGGGTTAAAATGACATTAGAAAACATCACTACTGGCACAACAAAGAGTTCATGAGTTCCCACTCTGGCATGATAATCAGCATTCAGGGTTGCATCTTTCATCATAGGTATGTGCATGTACACCCAAACTGTGCATGCATGCATGCAATAATGAACATGTAAAGTTTAGCAACTACCTTGGACAGCAACTGTTCACAATTATAATGATGATTAAAAAGTAACTTTGCAACCAATTCTTTGAAAAGGAAAACTGAAGTAAGATCATAAGCATAGTCGCAATTTCACTCAATGACTGCTTTGCTTAATCATTGAATAGCCAGTCCTAATTATGGTTGCTAATTGAGGACTACCTGTACACAAAGATATATGTCAAATTACAAAACTCAAGAATTCCAGTGTCTATATACAAATGGACAGAGTATAGAAAAGAAATATAAAGAACTACAGATAGTCCTTCCTTATCAACCAGAGTTAGGACTGGCAATTCTGCCGCTAAACGCCATGAATCACTGTAGTCATATCACGTGACTGACTTGTGATTTCACTTTGCATTCTCCATTAATTCTGCCTGCTGGAAGCTGGTTGTGAAACTTGCAAATGGTGATAACACAATTGCAGGACATTACAATGGTCATAAATGCAGACTAGTTTTTTTTTTCCACTGGCGGAGAGCTCCTATGGCGCGACAGAGAACATTGCAGTGACTGTAAATATGAGGATTGGTCACAGCTTTCTTTCATATGTCATAACTTTAAATGATCACTAAACAAGGCAGCCGGTAAGCAAGGGCTACCTATGGAAGTTTTAATGTAGGATGCCAAATGTGGAATATGATATGATGTAACTCATGAGTGAAATGCAAGGATTCATGGCCATAGCTTATTCAAAAGGAAGAAGCCAAACAAAGTGGGAGGAAGAATAGAATAGAATAGAGCTGGAAGGGACTTTGGAGATCTTCTAGTCCAGCCCCCTGCTCGAGCAGGAGAACCTATACCATTTCAGACAAGTGACTGTCTAGTGTCTCTTCTTAAAAATCTCCCGTGATGGAGCGCCCACGATTTCTGACGGCAAGCTGTTCCACTGGTTAATTGTCCTCACTGTTAGGAAGTTTCGTCTTAATTCCAGGTTGCTTCTCTCTTTGGTCAGTTTCCAGCCGTTGTTTCTTGACCTGCCTTCTAGTGCTTTGGAGAATAGTTTGATGCCCTCTTTTTTGTGGCAGCCCCTCAAATACTGGAATACTGCTATCATGTTGCCTCTGTTTCTTCTTTTCTTTAGACTAGCCAAACCCAAGTCCTGCAGCTGTTCTTCATATGTTTTAGTCTCCAGGCCTTTGATCATTTTAGTTGTTCTTCTCTGAACTTTTCCCAAGGTCTCAACATCTTTTTTGTAGTATGGTGACCAGAATTGATTGCAGAATTCCAGGTGTGGTCTTACTAGGGTTTTATAAAGCGGTACTAATACTTCGCGTGATCTTGATTCTATGCCTCTGTTTATATAGCCCAAGGTTGTATTAGCTTTTTTGGCTGCTGCTGCACATTGCTGGCTCATACTCAAGTGATTGTCCATTAGGACTCCAAGGTCCCTCTCACAGTTGCTGTTTTTGAGCCAGGTGGTTATTTGAGCCAGAATGGTTATTATATACGAAGGAAGTACATAAATGTTGAAGTCCAGGAATTTTATCATGAAAAACCCCACCTGGATCATCAGGAGGTTGTTAGAAAGAAAATTTTAAAAGCCTCTGTCCTAATTTACTTAGGGATATATTGCTTCTAAGAGAGCAACAGTTCTTTTACTTTGCATTCTTGTCATCCCATTCCTTTGTTCTCAAAAAAATCTTATAGAGAATCTTAGGAGAGTTATGCCTGGAAAGAATTGCTTTCACTGTTAGGCAAATCCTAAAATGGCTGATGCTGATTCTCATTTCAAATTATCAGGTCAACAGTGGGAAATTTCTTTTCTATCGAAGACTGCATTTTTTCACAAGTCCTCTCTTTGGAGCTCTTAAGGAGTAGGGCCAGTGCATGGAAAGCATGGGGCCAGAGCCAAAAACAGATGAGGATATCCTTGTTGTCATGGATACCCCTCTTTGATTTCTCTTTTTGACATCCTCTTCTTTCTTTTTCAAAAAAGAAATAGTTTTTGTCAAAAAGCTGATCTCGTGTTTTCAAAATTAAGCTAGGGGTTACCTACATGAAATGCCAGAGATTATATGTGGCATTTAGCTGTGCGTGTGGGGCAGCTGGCTACATAGCTTTCTATGTCCTTTTTTAAAGCAGGCCACCAAAATTGCCTCTTAAGGAGATGTAAAGTTTTAACAAATCCAAAATGTCCAGCAGTTTTCGAGTCATGCCCTGCTTGCATTACTTTAAGTCTTAGGGCTGCTAGGACATAAAGTTTCTCTCCAATCCAGGCTAATCCATCTTTTTTTTTTTGTATATATATTTTATTAGGTTTTATATGGATAAGAGGTGGATAGGCTTGGTATGGGTAATGGGTGGGGTTGGGGAATAGGATTGGGGTAAGGATAGGGATAGGTACAATAGTGGGGTTACCCCCACAGAAAATTCAATGCTTGAACAAGCAGCCTATCGTCCGGGTATAAATATTAAATAACAATAGTTAATATAATACTAAACAATTATAATCATTAATGCTAACAATAGTCATAAAATTAAAGCTTAATAAATAGATATCATCAGGGCTTTTTTTCTCATAGAACGCTCAGAACGGAGTTCCGGCACCTTTTTTGGATGGAACCTTGTAGGGTAGGCAAAGTGGGTTGTATGACATGTGTGAGTTCCGGCACCTTTTTTTTTTTTTACAAAAAAAGCACTGGATATCATTCATCCTGTTACACTTCACAATCTTTTTGCTCTAGCCATTGATAAAATTTTTCCCATGTTCTAAAATACACTGAATCCTCTTTCTCTTTAATCTCTAAAGTTAATCTATCCATTTCTGCACACTCTAAAATTTTCATAATTATAATCTGGTCAGGTGGTAGATTTTCATTTTTCCAAAATTGGGCAAATGCAATTCTCGTAGCTGTCAATACATGTAATATTAAGTATTCATTCTCTTTGCCATAATTCAATCCTAATATTCCTAACAAAAACAGTTCTGGCTTAAATTCTATCTGTATTTTAGTCATCTTTTCTAGCCACATATGAATTTTAGACCAAAATTTCTTAGCTTTAGAACATATCCACCAGATATGATAGTAAGTACCTGGTTTTTGTTTACATTTCCAACAAATATTCGGTACATTTTTAAACATTTTCGCTAATCTAACTGGTGTCTATAAAACATTTTGTATAGATTCTCTTTATATGAAGCTGCTTTAGTAAGTTTAATATTTCTCTCCCAAAGTTTTTCCCAATCTTCTAAATCTATAGAATATCCAAAGTTTTTTGCCCACACTATCATTGTTTCTTTTACTTGTTCTTCTTCCATCTTCCATCTTAGTAGAAATTTATAGAGCTTCTTAATCAGGTTTTCATCTATTTTCAAAAGTGTTTTATCAAATAATGTCTGTTCTTTATAAAAATCCATTGATTTTACATCTTTTTTATACCTTGTTTGAATTTGCAGATAGGACCACCATGTTAAGTCAATGCCTTGTTGATGAAGAATTTGGCTGTCTTTAAGTTTTCCATCCTTATCCAAAATGTCTTTATAAGTGACAAGTTTATCGTAGTTAATTAAATTTGGATAAGCAAATGCTGCTAATCCATCTTTTAACACACACAGGTTATTATGGTTCCAAAACCACTCATCGGTTTCTAACGCAGTTTTAGAGTCCTGCAACAAAGTTTTTCCGATAGGAGCCACAGCTCTCGACTGGGCCCTGGTGGTTACAGGGGCTGCTATAACAGCTTTCTTATATTTCTTATATTGTGGTAGTCTGGACAATGCATCTGCTAAAAAATTCTTTCCCCCAGGGAGGTAATGGATAGTGAAATCAAAGCGATGAAAGTGTTGGGACCACCTTGCTTGTTTGGGTGAGAGTTTCCTGGGAATTTTCATTGCTTCAAGATTCTTATGATCAGTCCATATTTGAAACGATATTTTACTCCCTTCCATGAAATGCCTCCAAGTGAGGAGAGCCCATCGTACAGCATAGGCCTCCTTCTCCCAAGCTTCCCACCTCTGCTCAGTCTCTGATAATTTCCTAGAGATGTAAGCGTCTTCTTCTTCTTGTGCCATATCCGTTATTGGACATTGGCGATCATGTTGGCGGTCCTGTTTTTATCAGCAGCCGCACGAAAAAGTGCTGCTGAGTTTTGTCCAAACCAGTCCTTTAGATTTTGAAGCCATGATGTTCTTCTTCTGCCTGGACCTCATTTGCCTTCAATCTTTTCCTGGAGGATTAAATGGAGTATGCCGTATTTTTCTGGGTGTCGCATCACATGTCCAAAATATTCTAACTTTCATTTTTTAATTGTTTTGATGATTTCCCTTAGCTTTCCCAGGCGGCTTATCACCTCCTCATTTCTGATCTTGTCAACCCAGCTTATACATAACAGCCACCTGTAAATCCACATTTCAAATGCTTCTAGTCTCTTCAGGTGGCCTTCTGTCAGAGACCAACTCTCTACTCCATAGAGCAGGATAGAAAAAATATAACATCTGACAAGCCTGATTTTAAATCTTAGGCTTATGTCGTGACTGCAGAAGACTTTTTTCATTTTGAAGAATGCTGTTCAAGCTTTCTCTATCCTTGTCTTTACTTCAGTGGTCATGTCCCAACTTTCATGTAAATTAGAACCGAGGTGCATGATACTTTCAACTTTTTCTAATGGTATTCCTTCGGAATTTATTGGTGGTAAATTAACGGGTTGTTTGCTGACGACCATGATCTTGGTTTTTGAGGTGTTAAGCTTCAAGCCGTATTTTTCAGATATTTCTGTGACTCTGTTGATGAGGAGCTGAAGGTCTTCATGCTTACTGGCAAGCAGAACTGTATCGTCAGCATATCTTAAATTGTTGATCCAAACACCGTTTACTTTGATGCCAGCATCGATGTTCTCCAGTGTCTCGTTGAAGATTGACTCAGAGTAGATATTGAACAACAGTGGAGACAGAATACATCCCTGTCTGACCCCTCTTCGTATTTCTGCATCAGCTGAGTATTTTTGGCCTAGTCTCACATTTGCTACCTGATGCCAATATAGATTCTTTATGATTTGGATGTCTTTGTCATCTAGTCCCCCTTGTTTCAGGATTTCTAATAGTTTGCTGTGTCTTATTTTATCAAATGCTTTTTCAAAATCAATGAAGCACATGTAAACACTGTGATTGACATCTCTACAACGCTGTACAAGAACTTGAATGCTGAATAGTGCATCTCATGTACCAAGATTGTTTCTGAAACCAAATTGTGTGTTACCTAGACACTCCTCAATTTTGTTGTATATTCTTGTGTGAATTATTCTCAGGAATATTTTCAGGGCATGACTCATTAAGCTTATTGTTCTGTATTCGGTACACTTCTTTGCATTTATTTTTTGGGGATTGTCACAAAGGTTGATTTTAGCCAATCATTTGGTATTTTTCCTGTTTCATATATTCGATTGAAGAGCTGTAGTAAAAAAATCTTCCCATTGTCTTCCAGCAATTTTAAAATTTCTACTGGGATATCATCAGGTCCTGTGGCTTTTCTTGTTTTTGCTATTTTTATTGCATGTTCAACCTCCTCCATAGTGATGTTTGATCCAGTTGTTATACTTCCCATATCTATATCATCCCTAGTGTCCTCAAAAAGTTCTTCAATATATTCCTTCCATCTTTTTAGTTTATTTAGTTTTAGTCTTTGTCAACTAAGTTGTTGGTTTTCTTTTTGTAGAGGCCTGCTGCTTCTTTCACTTTTTTGTGTAAATTGAAATTATCATGCATATATTCTGGTCTTTTTTATTTCCTTGCATCTCTTTGCAAATCACTTTTCTTTTGCCAGTTGAATTTTTCTTCTAATTGTTTTCTGCAATTCATTGTATTTTTCTTTGTTTTTATTTTTATAAGATCTTCTTTCATCCATGAGATGAAGAATTTCCTCCGTCATCCATTGTTGTTTCTTGTGGTACCCCTCTCTCTGTTTTGAATTTGTTACCTCTACTATTGCATTTTTAAATTTATTCCAGTTCACTTCTACATCTTCATCATTCAGGTCATTGGTTTCTCTTAAATGATTTTCTAGTTCTTTTTTTTATCTTACCTCCATGTTTAATGATGAAGTCTCTGTCAATTCTTGGTTTAGCAGGATTTGGGTTTTTCATCCTTTTTAGTTTCAGCTAGACTTCGGCAAGTAGTAGATTATGATCGGATGTAAGCACAAGGTTGCAATTGTCCCTCTTTATTTCTCTGTAATAAAACCGCTCCTACAGCCACGTCTCTGGCATCAGCTTGAATTATAAATGGCTGTTCTGGATGTTTCAAAACCGGCTCCACAGAAAAAAGTCTCTTAAGTTTCTCAAAAGCAGCTTGACATTCCCCTGTCCATTTTAACGGTTGACTGGGCTTCAATTTATCCCCCCCTCTGGTTTTTAACAAGTTTGTGATTGGAAGGGCAATTCGTGCAAAAGGCGGGATGAACTGTCTGTAAAAGTTCGCAAATCCTAGGAAACTTTGGAGTTGTTTCCTGGTTTTTGGAGGAGCCCATTCCAAGACAGCTCTCACTTTCTATGGGTCCATCTCTACCCCCTCGTTAGATATACGATAGCCCAAGTAATCAATACGATCTTTGTAGAATTCACACTTTGACAGTTTGGCATACAGTTTGACTGAATGTAGCTTTTTTAGTACTGCTCTGACTAGCTTAGTGTGTTCATTGTTGGTTTCTGTGTAAATAAGGATGTCATCCAGGTAAACCAAAAACCCCTTATAGAGGTGCTCATGCAGAACTTCGTTGATTAATTGCATGAATACTGCAGGGGCCACTTGTAGTCCAAAAGGGAGAATTTTAAATTGGAAACAACCCAATGGGCAATTGAAGGCAGTTTTCCATTCATCCCCTTTCTTTAATCGTATGTGGTAATAAGCTTCGTTCAAGTCTAGCTTGGAAAAAACTTTTCCTTTTAACAAGTGCATTAACATGTCTTTCATTAAAGGTAGTAGATACAAGTTTTTCATGCACACAGCGTTCAGACTTCTATAATCTACGCACAGACGAAGAGAGCCATCTTTCTTTTCTCTGAATAATACAGGGGCTGCTATCCAGGGTCTAGCCGGTTCTATAAAACCCCACTCTAAATTCTTTTTGCTAAACTTTCCCAGTTCGTCCAACTCCCTGGAAGTCATAGGGTACATTTTTGGCTTTGGCAGTTTCACCCCTGGAATGATTTCAATAGCACAGTCTGTGGGTCAGTGAGGGGGCAGTTCATCTGCTCTCTATTCACTGAACGCCTCAGCCAGATCTTGGTATTCCATTGGGAGGCTTTGCATGTCTGACTCACTGAGGGCGGAGGCAAATTCGTGGCATAATTCACATCTCCTGCCGTTTTCTTTAGAGATGGGCGGGGCTTCCCCCTGTGGGAATTTTAGCCGTCCTTCCCTCCAGTTGATCATGGGATTCCATTTCTTTAGCCAAGCCAGTCCCAAAACTAACGGCCACTCCATTCCTGGGGCCACAATAAATGCTAGAGTCTCTGCGTGGTCCCCCAGGTCAATATGTAAAGGTCTGGGGGCAAAACTGGCAGGCACCCCCTCTGCAACTGAGTCATCCAGTTGGCAAAAAATAATTGGAGTTTTTAATCTGAGAGGTATCCCCATTTTTCCAACTAGTTCTGGGCTGATCGTGCATTGGGTGCACCCCGAGTCCAGCAAGGCTGCTAATTTTACTGTCCTCCCAGTGCCGGGTATGGAAAGTTCTAGGGGCACTGTTATGGGGTCAATTGGCCCACTCACCAATGGGTCATTTTTGTAGTCACTTTCCATCCCTTCTGGATCATTTTTAGCGTGGAGTCGGAGCTCGACCCTCTCGGTCACAACTACGGGGGAGCTCTATGACCTCTTTGGATCTCATCGCAGTCTCCCTGGGGTGCGGTGAGGTTATTGGGGGTCTTCCAGCCAGTAGACGATCCCCTTTCTTGGCAAGATGCCCTTCTTTACCACATTTGAAGCAGGCAGTGGTGCGAGGCGCGGCAGGCAAAGCTCGAGTGGTCTCCCCTCGCTTCTCTGGCTGTGGTCTGAAGCTTGGGCTCAACAGGTGGTATAGGTGCTTGCGTTGATTGATTACTTCCTCAGCTAGCAGGCACCAATTGTACAGTTGTCCCAGGGCTCCACAAGCTACGCAGGCATTGTACAACTCTTCGTTGAGCCTATCCTGGAAACAGCTTACCAGGTTGTCTTCTGGCCAGTTTAGACGGCTGGCCAATTCTCTGAACTCTTCGGTATACTCAGCCACCGGTCTTCTTCCTTGCTTCACCGTCTTTATGCACTCCCAGGCTTTCTTGTCTGCCAGCCGGTCTTCAAAACGTCTGCGTAGAGCGGCCATAAAGCGGTTGAAATTTCTCAATTCGGGTGCGTTGAAGTTGTACAAGGTCACCATCCAATCAGCTGCTCCACCTTCCAAAGCTAGGGTAACAACCCGAACCTTCTCAACATCGGTAGGCAGTGTTCTCCCATAGATTTGCATGTAGGTGAACACTTGTGCCAGGAAATACCCCAATTGCTTCGGATCTCCATCAACCTTCACACCGATTGGAATCGGCTTCACCTTAGCCGGTTTAGGTAACTGGCACAGTTGGCGTGCATCTCAAGGTCTTCTCCAGTTTCGTCTCTCCGTAGTTGTCTCCCTGATACACAGTCTTTTCTCAAGTGGATAGGGGCGGGAGAGGAAAAGCAGAAAGCAAAAGTTATCCCAAGCGAAAGCAAACCCCCCCCCCCCCCGAGCAGAATAGCAGGCCCCAAACAAGAGCACATATGCAGGGAAAACAATAAGGATTTGGGGACCTGACAATGTCCTTTGTGTATCATAATTTTAATAGCTTTCTCAGGATTAATTATAATGTATATTCTTAATGTACTTTAAGTTTTGGATGATGTTTTCAGTAATTACTAATTCTGAAGCTTAAGTTTCAGTTCTGTTGTAATATTGTAGCTACCTGAATAGAAAACCGTTCCTGAGATGAATTAATAAAAGCTCCCCAACAGATGGCACATAAGCTTACTTTATACAGAACACTCATCGTTCTTCAAACAGAAAAAGTACACACTATGTCTTTCCTGCGGGACCTCATTCTTAATACAGTACAGTCATTTGCTGTTTGATTGGTTCTATAAAGGTAGTTATGTATATTGTGCTGCCATGAAGGTTTTCTGACTCATAACAGCTAAATAGGTCAAAAGCAGGTACAGGCATGAAAATAGAAACAAAACAGTAGTAGCGTGTGAAAAGCAGAGAAACTGAGCACACAAAAATTAACTACTTACTGAAGAGCAAGAAATACAGTATTCAGTCTTGTGGGGAGTCAACCTTGTGCACATGGTGAGAATTTCAACAAACTTGCTGGATTGTAGCACTATAGAAGCGATTGTAGGCAGAAGATAGAGATGTCGGCATATTAAAGCAGCTTGAGTTTACATGTAGCAGAGTGTTATTGCTGTTCATAGTAATAATATTTATAAAATGCAGGTAGAAGCTGCAGCCATTGAACCATTAAGTCAATGCAAAATTAAAGCAAACTAAGCTTATTTTAGTATTACAACTCCTCCTCCCTGTACTGTAGCCTTAGAGAATGCTAGCATCACAATCTAACAAGGTGAAGTATTATGTCTTTATTTCAGTGGTGGGATTCACAATATGTGAACAACAGGTTCTCTGTGTGGATGCCGCTTCCGGAAGTCCATTCTGGGCCTGGGCAACAAAAAAGTAGCTACCGGTTCTGCCGAAGTGGTGCGAACCGGCTGAATCTCACCACTGCTTTATTTGCTTTATAATCTTACTTCCCTATTCTGGTCAGTATTCAAAGATAAAGTATAACAGGCCAGTTATACTATTTCTTGGTAATCAGCAAGAAATAATAATAGATACAGCAGCAAAATATTTTTAAGGTGACGGTAGAAAGATAGTTCCTATTTTCTGTTTTATTGAAATAATGATGCAGAAGAACTTAAAAATAAACATTTCCACTTTTTTGCCCTTTTGCAAAATGATCCTGTGATAGTGCATAATAACAACACTGAAGAGGCATTTATTCCTACAATACCTGAGAAATATCTACTGCATGATTAAGAAACAATAATAACAAAAGTAATAGGTTCTCAGAATAAACTAACTACATTTTTATGTCCAACTGCAGAAGACTGAATTTTCCAAACTAGACTGAATGCATGTTATAGTTATCTGAGGATGTGTTTAAGGTAAATCCTGCACTCAAAAAATGACATGTTTAAATTTGGTTAAAGCTGAAACATATTTCCAACATAGCTAAATCTAATAGATAAGGTAAGAGGGCAAAGCAAAGTAAGAGCAAAAGAAAGTGACCTATGCCATATTTGTGTATCCATCATCTTTATTATTATTGCTGTGAGGGAAGATTGGAGGATTAATTAGGAGGACTTGAAGAGGATGGATGTCCCTTATTCACAACCAGACTGCTTAATTAACCCCAAGAGTTGTCAGTAGCAAAATATTTTAAGACCATCAGTTGACTTTTATGGGTTTTTTTGACAATAAAGATAAATATTTATGTGGGTCAGAATGGTGTTTTATTGACAGAAGCAAAGCATGAGAAAAGGATGATAAAAAAAATCTGCCCAAATTACGCAGCTGAAAACTGTCAGAGGACATAATAATTCTGCCTAGTTTTGGTTTTGTGGTTGAAGAGAATTTTAATGCACTTTACTCACATTGTAAAAGGACACATGGAGAATTTTTAATTGGCTCAGAAAGCAACTTTTTTTTTGTTCTGACATTCCACTTTCTACCATTTCAATGTCTTTAAAAAGTTGAATTTATTAAACTAGAGTGTTGTTATAATCGTATAGTACAGTGATTAACAAAACACAAAATAAAAAAATAGGATAAAAACAAAATATTAAAAAACAGCAAGCAAAAAGAGCAGAAAATACATTTCACTCTACATAGTTTTATATACACACACACACTTCTGTAATCATATTAAAACATTTTAATATCCATAAACAATATTCTATCTAAATCTATTAGAAAATTCTTTTTTGATATAAGTAAAAAAGAAGGGCATGTGTGAATAAACCAGTATTTAATTACAGAATTCATGACCATGTTCATTTTTTATTTCCTACATTTTTAATATGATTCAAAAAAGATATGCTTTAGTTTTCCAGAGTGCACTCTATACTATGCTATACTATAGCTATACCCTGGCCCAGAATCAAACTGGAATTTATATCTTTATAGTAATTGCACAATGTTGCATCTCTAGGTAAAATGGACAATAAAGCTTCACTAGCATTAATTATTAAAGACAGGAGTGCAGATTATTCAAAAACTTTCAGTCAAATAAACTCAGGGCATTATTACAACAAAAAATTATATATACCTATGTGGTCTCCAACACTATCTAGAAGCTTGATTAATATAATGCAATTTCAAGGGAATGTGGTACAGTATTACTAATTATTTACTTTTATGATCAGTTCATGATCATTTGTTGAAATTTTATTTCATATAAGGTTCCAAGTTGATTTATTAATATCCTAAAACTTCTTCCCATTTTTTAAAAATATTTTAAATGGAGGTTGAAACCATTCTTCAAATATTGTAAATGTTCTTGACTTGAACAATAATTGCATTTATTTCACATGGAACTAAGTTGGAACTTCTGACCAATTCTGTTACCACGTATGTTCAGTGAAATAGTTTGTCCATCAATGACCTTTTTCTTCCTATTCCTTGACCAGATTTTATTATCAATTTATTTAAACCTTGGCTGATCAAAGAATGGAAGAAGAATCAAAAGAGATTTTAAAATCTTTTTTCAGTATTTTTAAAATCCTAAGCTAAGTTTAAATTGTGATAGTATTTATTTCTCAATATTATGGAGGACTAGTATTTCCCTAATGGACTGAGAATCTAGCTCCAACTTCTATCTACTGAACAACTTTTTAGTTACCAATAAGTTAACTGTTTTTATTGGAAAAGCATCAAATGATGTTTTAGGTTTGATATATCTAAGCGTCTATCATATTTTATTTATACAATATAGACTGTGTTACTAGCATTTATGTGTCTTGTATACATATGAACATACACATACTCATATACATGTCTCAACAGGTGGCAGCATATGGCTGACATTATTTGTGCTTAGAAAAAGTTGGGTCAGCTTGTAATTTACTATCAGGGAAAGTTGGATTTAATGGAAGATTACTACCAGAGAATCACAGGGCTAGAGGCTAGTAGAAAGGAAGTCAGGAAAAAATACCCAAGAAAAAAAAAGGACAATCTGTGTTCATGTTACCAAGATATCTGCATATATAGGTGTGTTTACGGCACATCAGGAGTTGAGCTCAACTCATTGGACATTTTACTGCTTATTGACTCTTCCACAGAAACACTTATTACAGATGTCAAAGTCAGATAGATCTTACCCAGGAATATGTGATCTTCTGCTACAGCTGGAGGGCTCGGTGTGATTGGTTAACATATGTCAGCCTTTCCCAACCTGTTACCTAGCCTGGTAACAAAACGTTCGGAAACCAACCCACAAGCTTGGAGAATGAACCTTCACCCTCATCCTACACCCGAGCTACAGATATTCGCCAGTATTGCTAACATACCTTAGGTCTGGACGTGACTATCCCAGGAACGGTCTGTTTGCTTCTGCTGCAGATACTACTTTGCAAAGTATCAGGTTGGGCTGCCATACAACACTTTTGTCAAACTGTGACTCTCATAAATGGGTTATTTAATCAAGGAATATAAGTGGATCTCTCTCCCACAGTAAAAGAGCCTTTTTTTTTTACTCACAATAAAAGAGTTTGCTTAGGAAGTTGGTTGATTGGCAGCAGTAAAAAAAGCAATTGTGATTTTTGTGTTGCACATTTGTCAAATGCCTGTAGATAGCAGTTTAAATTCAACACTGTAATAATACTAAAATAAATTAATATGTTTCAGGTCTCAAAACTCATTTTGTTGAAACAATACTGTGAATACTTATATGTGAATACTTTTGCTCAAGAATGAATCCAGGCTGTTACACAACATGATATTTTCTATTTGTACTTTGAAGCATTGTGATTTCTGTCTCATGCCTTATATGAGCATGTGACTAGTTGAAAATGCAAACAATGTTTTGACTAAGTTTGTCATTTTCTCATCCTGAAATAATAGATTATTGGGTAATTGGCACTAAACTTCATTGACCTTTTTTGTTTCTGTGTATTAATATAAACATTATTTATTATTGCTTCTTAAAAAAATAACAGAGAAAAAGAGACAAAACCTGAGATAGTTATAATGCAAATACATACAAAACCTATGCATAGAAATGCTGAACAAATACAAAAACAGAAGAAAGTAAAGTATAATATACCACTGTAGCAACTAATATTTGCAATTCTATATATATTTATCTAATATAAATATTATTCAAATACAATTTATTAATTTCTAATACATTTATAAAACTATTTTTTTTACCCACCACATTTTGTATAAATGAGTTCTATATTTTATTACATTTGCCCATTCAAAATCTATACCTATAGGCAGTCTGCTGTTAGATATATGTAATCAGATCTTCAATCCACAGAGTGACTGGAGCCATATATTTATATTTGCAAAGTTGCAGTGTCAGTCTTTTAGCCAAAGTAAGAGTACGGACACTCCATTTATGCTATCCAGTTATCAAATGTATAAACAGATGGAAAGTAGAAAATTGACAGATAACAGATAAATGGCTAATAATAATCACTCTACTGTGCATTTTTCTGTTAGCCCTAATATTCTGCGTTTATTTTGTATATTGTTTTTCATGAGAAGATCCATGAAATCTGACAGCGATCACAACCTGAGGTGTTTTTTCACATGCAGTATTCTTGTGTCATGGTTTTTGTTTAGTATACAGTATGAACCAAATTATTGTTGCTTAGTTAATATATCATAGTTAAGCAAACTACAGCACTGGGCTGAATATACCAAATTATTCTTGAGGTTTAACCACTTCTTGTAGAGAATGGTTCTTGTGCATCATGGTTACTATCCAGTCCAATTACAATTTTCAATCAGTCATAATGAAATCTGTAATTTCAATAGACAAATCAGTCATCAGTAGACACATTGAGATAGACCATATTTACATACCATTCAAAAGAGACAGTAAAAAAGCTAAAAAGAAAACAAAAAGAGCAAAACACATTATCTCCAGAATCTATACTCAGATAAACAGGAAATAATACTAAACAAACTAGGCAGAAAACAATACCCTAATCAAGAAACTATCAAGGAAAAAAACCATACCCTCACCAACACTGACAGGGCAAGCTACTGTATATAAATGGAGCAAATCCCACACTCAGTAGTGCTGATGATGTTACCTACTCAGATAATGAAATGTCTTCAAGTAAACAAGCAGCAAACAACCAGAGAACACTAAGCACTCCACAAACTATAATTTGTACAATAAATTATAAAATCAAATGAACATGTCCTGCAATACACTTAGAGAAACTTTATGGAGTAAACTGCTTTCGGATATGCTTTGATAATGCAAGACAAGTATCACAAGCATGTCACTTGACTTCCTTTTAATCTGAAAGATGTTTTTTTTGCATAAAGAGGAATAATTGCCACATAATTACTTATATTTCCTATGCAGATAGTGTTGTGTCTACATGCAAATTGTCACTGGCTGAGGAATCTGGTCAAGCAATTATCCCTGAAGAAATATTACAGTAGCTCTGGCAGCCACCTAATTAAATTATTGCATTATGCTTTTTTAATCTGCAGCTTCTTAGTTTATATTTATTTCATACCATTGCTAAAATGGGATCATTTTAACCTTTAACGGCTGATATTACTAACTACTGCTTTTCAAAAGTGGCTTCTTAGGCTAATTTGTAAAAAATAAATATCATGCATCTGGATAGATAAGGATGGGATAAAACAACTAGTGACTGTATTTGCACAGCAGATTAAGCCTCTACGGCTCACTATCCTTTCTTACCTCCACACCTCCATAATAATTGGCACTAATGCAATTTCAGTGAAAGAAATAATAGCAGGAGTCAAGCTCCAGTTCAAGGGCCCACTCAGTGTGGCTCTGTTCATACAACAGAAAGCCAAAGGGGAACAAAATAATTATAAAAATTTTAAAAAATGGGAAAAATATTGTAAATAAATACATTCATGTTTAGTGCACTTTATGAACCCAAGTATAGAAAGTGACTTTTCATTAAGAAACTATTAGCCTAGTCCAGGAAGGAAGGCTTCTAGCCGTTTTTTGAGCAACCAGTGGCTATTTCTGCAAAGACCAGTTTTTCCTGCCTTCCTGGAGGAACTAGGAAAATTCTGCAGGTGCTTTGCTGCTATTCTCTTATCCCTCCCTGTAATTACATCACACGGAGAGAATGTAAGCCTTATAATTAAATTAATAATTAAGGAAAGTGGTATAAATGGAAGGGATCTGTTGTCAGGATTTTTGCAGCCCAGCTTGACTGGTCCTGTTCCACAAAGGCCCACCTTTCAATAAACGCCATGTTTCCACTGGGCCCAATTGCCTAGATGGGTAAAGAAATCCCAGCACATGTATTCCTACTGTACTGGAAGAATTGCTATCTTCACCTGACATCTTGATATTCTGCTTAGGAAATTGTGGTCTGGCAAACATCCTGATAAAAATTGGGACAAAAGTTATATTAAATAATGATTTTGCATTGATATATACCTGATGGCAATAAAAATGGAAATTTAAGTTGGAAGAACTTTGATTTTGTAAAATAATTTACAAAAGATTGTACATGAGAGATCATCTGCTAATCTTAATCCCAAATATTATTCTGAAAGTCTAAAGCAGTTGCAATATTTAGTTTGAAGGGAGGGAATGCAGGTAGTGTCCAAAGTTACAACATTTGGTGTCCAAAGTTACAACAACCTTGGAAAAGTGACTTATGACCATTTTTCACACTCATGACTGTTGCAGCATCCCCATGGTCACATGATCAAAATTCAGATGCTTGGCAACTGGCATGTATTTATGACAGCTGCAGTGTCCCAGGGTCAAGTGATCATAAGATTGCTTGCAACCTTATGACAAGCAAAGTCAGTGGGGAAGCCAGATTCATTTAACAACCATGTGACTAACTTAACAACTGCAGTGATTCCCCTAACAACTGTGGAAAGAAAGGTCATAAAATGGGAAAATCTCACCTAATAAATGTCTTAACAACAGAAATTTTAATTGTGGTCATAAGTCGAGGACTACCTATACTGTAGAGGACTTTACCTCTTAGTATCTATTTGTTAGCTAATGATGTGTAAAACATCAATTCTTTTATGATATGTAGGATACCTATACATATGTATTTTTGTTCATCAAACATGAGAACAAAATCAACTTGGACTCTTTCCACTTTTGTACTTCAGATGCACAAGCTGCTTAAGCATGCAAAAAAAAATTAGACAAAATATATATTTATTTAGAAGAAAATCTCATCGAGTTTAGGACTACAGCCCAATTTTCTATCTTGAATAAAGTTAGTTTTGTTTCTAATCTATTTTCCTATTGCCTTACAAAATGTTCCAATATGTTCTTAGTGGAAATTGCCCTATTTACTCCAATAAACATTCTAAATAGAGACAGAATTCTATGATAGTCCTTGGGAATAAGTACCATTTTTAAGCACTGACACACTGATACTGACTTTTTATCAGTTTGAGCTCTTTGTTGTTCAGAATGGCAGAAAGGAAAAAGAATTTAAGTATAACCTTCAAATATAGAATCAAGCTCCGTGCATCCGAGTTATTACTGCACAGCAATCTTGACCCACAATCAAAAATACAAATTAAATATTAAGAATACAGGCTAATCAAAGAGACAAAGAAAACAAATGATCTGTGCTCTGAAAAAGGGTGTGAGGCAGGAAAGAAAGAAAAAAAATCCCTAGTCACTATAGTCAATTAAATCAGTACAGATTTAATTACAAGACAGGCAAAATGAAATCTTTTCACTTGAGGATCCCAGCGCTCCCAAATCCCCCCTTCGAAATTTAACTAAAATATCCTGGCCTTTTTGTTAGGGAGACCCTAAATATAATAAAGTTCTGAAATCGCATGTTTTTGTTACACGTCTCATTTCTTGGGGTGAGATGTGGCGTTTGTACGCAGAGGAAGCGGAACAATAGAGCCAACGAAACCCTTACAATGGACTGGTTTCTGGCTAACTCTTTAGGATTGCGCAAGTCAGTTATAATTCTCGGGAAAAAGTCTCGCCGAATTTCGCAGGGCCGATCGCAGAGCAATCATTCATAGGGTTGAACAGTAAAAGTGATAACAAAAGTATTTAAAATCCTGGATCAGAGAAGACAGGAAATAGAAATAAGTAAGCGAAACATGTTGGAGCTTGACTCTTCCCCGTGGAATGTTTCCTTTTTGAGAAGATTCTTCAGCGTGCTGGAATGAAAAAAAAATCGTGCTTCTATCTTTTCAGCGGAAGCGTCCTTCTCTTTATGGTTTTGAAAGTACTTTGCACATTTCTCCTGTCATTTTTTTTTTCTATTTTCCTTTTTGTCTGTTTTTTTAAACAAAAAAAAATCTACAATGAAGTTTTCTATTGGATAGCCTGGGATCCCTGATTGATGCCCGCCTCCCATTGGATCTGTGCGGGAGCTGACATCACTTCGGGAAAGAGGGGCTGGGCAGGACGCGCAGTGTGTCACCACCCGCCTGCTCTGCCTTTGGCTGGGTGCAACTTCCATTTTAGGTGTTGGAATTGAGCAAGGGGGGGTGGGGGTGGGGGTGGGGGGAGCGGCGAAAGATCCCGCAGGAAGAGAGAGAGAGAGAGAGAGAGAGAGAAGGAGGGAGGGAGAAGGAGGAGGAGGAGGGAAGCTTCACGACACCGTTGCTGCTTTCCTCCGTCTTTTGTCCGTGGGATTTTAAAGCTGTCTCTGACAAGAGATTTTATCCTTAGATTCTTTAGCGCTTTGTTAGGAAACCGCACGCTCATCTTTCTTCTTTTTCTCCTCCTCCTCTGCATTTCCAGAAGGACAACAAGGCACCTAGTCCAGGAGACTATGCGAAGTTGTCAACTTGAATGATTAGGAAAGACCTAGCGGAACAGTTGGGATCGTGGCACTCCAAAAGGAAAAGAAAAGTGCTTTTCTTTCTCTCCGCCGTCGCCCTCTTCCCCCTCGCCCCGATTTTTTTTAAACCTTCAAGGGAGTGAAGCAAACTTGTTTCCCGAAGCAGCCGCGGAAGGGACCGCCAGATTCCCGGAGAGCAGCGCCAGGGGTAAAAAGCCCAAGGTAAGGCGATTTTGCAATAATTGCATCTGGCTGCCTCTCCGCTCGCCCGCCCCTCTCGCGCCTGACTTCTGATTGGGCACAGAAGATCCCCTACTTCGGGGTCAATTCTCTTCGTTGCCCTCCCGGGTGACCCCTCCCCCCTCTCTTTCGGGGGGGGGCGACCGAAGGGAAGGGAGCCGAGGAGTTCCCGGGAAGCGGATCGACTTGGATCTTCGGAGATCTTGCTGGAAAAAAGGGAGCGGAAGAAAGAGGCGAGAGGGCAAAGATTGCATCGGCGGCGCCGTCCTGCTGCGAAGGGCACAGTGCGGGGTGGATCCCATTTCGCTTCTCCCAGGTGCCTTCGGGTGGGGGCCTCTCTTGCTTTCGGAGCTGCTTTCCTACTTCAAAGTAAGCTCCGTATTGAATCAGCAAAACTTTCCTCCTGGGTGGAAGCATAATAAATTCCTCTTGGAAGGGTGGGGGGTGGGAGGAGAGTGGGTCTACCATCCGGCATTGGGAGGTAACGGGGGGTTGTAAAGACTTGGATCTGCGTCGGTTTGTCGTCTTAAAGCAACATTACTGGTGTGAGGGGTGGGGGGATTAAAGTGTTGTGCTTCTGTTAAAAACTCTGGAGAAGTTCTCCTTAGTTTGTGAATCTTGCAAATGCGTAACCTCCCTAGGGGAGTTCTTAAGTGCCCGTTTTACTTCAATTAAGTTAGACAAAGATTCTTTTAAAAAACACACTCTGGAATGCCTTGCAAAATAATCAATGCTGGGTTGTAGTGCGGCGTTTTTTTTTCTGTTAGTAGTCCTGAATTCTGCGCAGGTGGGTCTCCTACAATTGAAAGCACCAAAACCTTAGCTACCTGAATTGTTGAAGTTATGAATAATTTCCCTCCTACTCATAGCATTTTGCTCTTCTCTGCCTATTATGCTCCCCAGACTTACTTTTTTCTCGTCCCTCTCTCATTTTTAAAAATGTGAATTCCTTGGGGCAAAGGCCAGGTTTTGGTGACTGCTAATTGTCATGTAGATTTACAGGGTGTGGCTATCATTTTCACTTACATGCTAGTGATTTCTGTTGTGGGACTTTCTGTTGGTGCTGCTAAAGAAAGCTGGTTTGAGGTCCCGTGGAAATCTGGTTACTAAACAAAGAGGTTAACAATAGTGTAACCCCTTTTTATAACACATTCTCCTTATACAAATAGCATATTCAAAAGAGGACAGAGTTAGCATTTGGCCATTGAAGAAGAGGTAGCATTCCCCTATTGCCTGTTCTTGCTATTACATTCTTGGCATTTTGCTGTTCCTCTCCATGTCTTGATAATTGTGTGGAATTACACTAGAAACCTTGCTTAACCACCAAATCCCTAAGAAAGAGCTTTTTCTCTGAGAAAGCAGAACACAAAGGCACTTCAAAAAAGAGGGGAGGAGCTTTCTTCCTTTGGGTTTAAACCAACACAGTGGCTTGTGGGTTTAGTAGTTGCAAAACAGGATAATTTATCTGAAACGCTGAAAATCCTGGTTTTCTCCCAGTGTAAATATGCATGTAAAGAAAATCATATTCTCTCCAAACACAAAGGAAGCATCAGATTGTACCTAGGCAACTTTCCCTCTGATTCCTTTGAGCTCTATAGCTAAACATTATACATTAATGATATGGGATAGTGGTTTAGGGTTCAAGCCAGCCAGGTTCAAGTACCTGTTTGTCCTCTACTTTTATTATATGGTTCTGCCACTTAGATTACATTCACTGGAGAAGTGAGCAGTGGTGAGAAACTCCTGATACTTTGGTCCAGAATTTCAAACTCTGCAAAATGAAGTGCTTGAGCTTGGCATGTGTTTTTCTAAGGCAAAGAAGACTGATTCTAAACAAATTCCTGTATTTCTGATGATGGTATTTTTGTGCCAGAAAGGAACCATTTCTGAGAGAGGAGCTAAAGCTTCATTTTATCTAAACAGGGAACCTGCAAGAAATCATTAGTAAGGTGACTCTTTTTTCATGCCTAACTTGGCCTGTATTTCTGGTAAACCTTATGATATGATGGGAACTCAACACTACAGTATTAAAGAAAGCAATAGTTCAATACTGTACATGTGAATACCTAAAATGTATGAGAGCTTTTCAGGAAGCAAAGTTCAGCTACTTATTTGAATGCTGAATTGCTGACTTACACTATGGGGTGGGGCAGTTTACCTCCATTTTAAAGAGTCATCGCTTCTTTAAGGGCAGCAGTAAGTTCATGGTAGAGAAACTGTCGTTCTGTATATTTTAGAAATATTGAGCCAAGTTTGACAAAGATGACAAACTGGAGAACTGTAGTTTGCTTATTCTTTTTATATGCACCAAATTGCACATTGAGAAAAAAACCTCAGCCACACAAATGCTGTGTGGTGTGCTTCAGGGTCAGTATGTTTGGGCTGGAGGGCCAATGAGCTAAAGTGTAAAGTTGTGTATGTATCACTGTTGTATGTGGAACTGGGAAGTAAATCCAACTCAGCACACCCTTCAAACTTTGACTAGTTTTATTTTCAGTTAACTTTTTAACTCTCTAGGTTAAAACCACTTCTTTTCCCACATGAATTAAAATAATCATGATATGACTGATATGACTAATTGAAAGGTCAGATACGTTTAATAAATTGTGACATTCATAGCAGGAGCAATAGAGATACACTGGCTTGGATTGACAAATAGGTAAAATCAAGTGAATAGCTTATGATTCTGTAATGTGAACTCAGTAAACTAGGCTGTTTTAATCATACTATAAAGTTTTATAAGTTGATGTAGTGGCTTCCACATAGCTCAAAACAGTGGGCTGAATCCAGGCTTAGTCATATGTAAAATAGATTGGGTGAAATCAGTAAAGCTTAATGTAGTCATAACTAACTTAATTACACAAGTTGCAGTAATTGAAATTGTTGGCTATGCTTCTAAGAACAATGAGAATTGATGTGTCTGGAGGGTGCCAGGCTGGAGAAGGTGAATTTAACACAAGTTGCCTGAAATGGGAAACCATGTTTTTCTAGAAGGTACCTTAGGTAAAAGAGATGAAAATAACAGGGGTTGGGTTTTTGCAGGTGTTTTATCTGATGAATATAGTATGGCATTATAAGAAATGGAACACTATGTAACATTTTTCAAAATGGGAGCTTAAATTATTTTTGTTTAGGAATGAATCTGATAAAACTAAAGACCTGGAGCAGAATGTCCTTTAATATAACTGGGGTTATTGGGGTTGCCTCTATTAGGAGTGACAACATTACCACTGATGACTTATATAACACATTCATTCTTGAAACTTAATTTAGGACCTGCTGAGATATTGGTCAATCAAGGGACTTCTGATTTATTCTGAGTACTTTATACAGACAGGGAGAGGGACAGACGTACTCATTGCCACCATCTGAGTCATTGAAGGGAGGACTAGGTATGACTTTGTAAAGCAATATAAACTATGGTGACTTTCCCTTGTAGTCTAGGTTCCTATTTTATGGCCTTTGTGCAACCACAAGAACTGGAGAAAGTGAAGAAAGAGAAGTCAGAAAGTACTGATAAAGAAGATTAAGATGCTTCTGAGTGATGGAAAAGAGAACATTCTGAATTCACAGTTCCTGAACTGTGCTTTGGAAAAAGAGGACAATTGTTCAAATTAATCAGTAGTTAATCTGCAGTTGATTTTGGAAGGTTTAGAAATGGGGGTGGAAGTGTGCCTCTATTTAATACAGCATTTCCAACATGGATTAATCAATGTATCTTTGCTTTCATTTCTAGTTGTTGGATATTCAGCAGGGATATCAGGGAAGCAAAGATGGCCAAAATAATTCTAGAGAGAATTCTTCTTGTTACCCCCTTTAAGCAAGCTGGTGATTTCCAGATGTTTTGGGCTACAACTGCCATGTTAACCTACCCATAGAGGTACTAAGTGAAGATTATGGGGATTTCAGTGCACGCTAAAATAGTGAGCATTTCCATTCTTTACACATGGTAAATATATAGAAAGTATAGTTAAGAGTCTTGAAGGCTGGCTTGTCCAAACTGACTTTGTCATAATTGAATGAAGAACTGCCAGTGGTATTCTTTGCCATTGGAAAGGCCTTTCTCCTAATAGTAGCCTCTCCTGCTTTTGTGGCTACATAAGAGCAAGTCCTGTGACACACCCTTCTGTTGCTCTTCAACTGAGCAGTTACTGCCAGCACCCACAATCTCCAAACAAAGCCAAATGTAAAAATGAGGCTTGCCAAACAGCCTCATACAGTTTAATACAGTTCTTGCATCTTCAAGCAAAAAATAAATCCACATAACATCTTTCTACTCTTTTATTAAATACCCTCTGTGAATGACTGAAGGTTAGGTCTCTGTGATTAACTGGGCAAAAGTTATTCCACCTTTATAGATTGAAAGTTGATTTGATGTAAAACTGTAATATGTGAGTGAAACCCATCTTTAAAGCCTAAGCATCTTACAGAAATGCTAATAGAGCATGGGATTGACAACAGCAACTCCTTTTCAGATAGGGAAAACATACGGGACAGCCTAGGGGCAAGGGTGGCAGAAAAAAACAATAGTACCAATTTCTGAGAAAATCAACTCAACTTTTTCCAAGAAAAAGACACAAACTAAATGGAGACCAGGCTTGTCATTACTTCAACAAATGCTAAACATGGATTTCTCTCTTTGCTCCCCAAATTTCTTTCTGCCCTCCACCCTAGTTAAAAACTTGTCTTATCATCCAGCACAGCCCTCTCTGATAGCACACATGCCTTTCTCTTCTTTTTGGAATAGCACACGCATACTTCTGAACATGTTATTGCATGTACTGTTGCTGCCACAGCCTTGCTTATGAATCAAGCAGGCTGGTTTTTTCTTGGTGAGGGAGAAGCCTGCAATACTTGCTTCTTTTTGGCTTAAATGTCTCACTAAAGCCACTCCCTCAGTAGAGACTGAAAAGAAGTGGTTTGGATAGTCTTTCTGTTTATTTGATTGTTCCCTTTTTTTCTTCCACAAATTATTGCTTAATTACGTCCTCCTTGAGTGGTCATCTCAGTCACTGACACATGGGATGTCATCCCAGTTCTGTTAGTATTCTTCTGAATTGAGCAATAAGTCTGTGAGAAAATGTTTCCTGACTAATTCACAACTCTTGAGTGTAGGATAGCTGATTTGTCATAATGACAGCAGCGTTGAGACAGCAATTTTAGATTTCACATTTTATTTTACAACCAGAGCTGGTAGAGGAAGGATGAGGTTAGTATGCTGTATAGTAAATGCTTAATAATTGGGAATGCTGGTAGGCAAGGATTAGGCTTCTTTAATTTGTTTTTTCTTCATATATATACTGGTTTCTTAGTTTTCAGCAAACATGCTAGAACCATGCTGTCCAAATCTAGCATGTAACTGGAATATATCAGTTCGGAGAAAATCCTGCATAAGGGATGGTGGGAATGGGACAGTGTCTTGACTGCCTAACTGTGATATGTCTTTTAGGGTTTAATCTGAAGTTTTCTTCTATCCCGCATCTCAAAATACTGGCAATCTAGATACTCTGTTTTCCACAAATATAGGCAGAGGGCTGCAGAAGGAGAATTCTGGGACTGCTTGCATCCCAGAGCTAAGATTGTCCACCTCTGTGCAAGATTGCATGATTTTGTATTTAATGCCCTGGTAAAATGTGGCACAGTCTTACATTTTTGGGGGTGGGGGCGTTGGGCTGTGTTCTGGAGATGACAGCCTTCTTGTGTTTTCAGTGAAAGGGAGTGTGTAAGAGGGAACATGGGAAAACAGAAGCCCAAGCCTGTGAGTGAGGTTTGTGGGGAGTTGGACAGAGGGTGAACTTGTTAAAAGATACAATCTGAAAGGAGAAGAAGAATGGATTACATTCCTTGACTTCATCCTGCATCCTTTCTCTGTTCGGGCAAACCAAAATCTAGCATCCAGTCGGAAATTTGTCTTCTCTTTCCTGCAAGTTTCTAAACACAATATCATTTCCTGTCTGACCAGGAAATGCTTGCTTCCTTCCTTTCTGCATGGACAACAAAGAATTTAAAAAGCTGTTTGGATTATAATATTTCCTTCTCCCAGTCAAATGAGAGAGAGTCTATGGAACCATTTAGTTTAGGCTGCTGTTGTAAAAGTGCAGCTGCATCTCATCTTGCATTGTGTAGCTCTTTGTAAAACCTTTTTTTTTTAAAGCTGGGTTGTTACTTGGGTGTGGCTTTTAAGCAGGTATAGATGTTTGGATTGTAAAATGTGCTTCCTGAATAAGAAAAATGGAGAAGAGAATGTACATGATCTAATATTGCATTAACAATGGATTTTATAGTATCTGATAAATGTTATTGTCACTGGTTGACATTTTCTTGACTATTGGATATTGTTCCTTTCCAGTTCTCTTGTTAAACTAGTTTGAGAGGAATCTTAAAGCATATAGTACATGAAACAGTTTGAAGCAAAGGACAGAATGTAGATAGATAGAACATAGATATTTCTAAGTATGTAATGCATTACTTTCACACTTCCTGCAAACAGGGAGACATTCTATTTTTGTAGAAAGCATTGTGTCTGTAGAAGGAACGCCTCAGTTTCACCTTTGCTGTATTGAGTATCTTCCTAAAACATCCTAACGTTTAGTTTCATGACTTTTATTAATTAGTTTTTGTTCGGTGAATTGCAATTTGAATTACTTTATCTGCTAGGCAGGAAGTGTGCCTAAATCATGCCTTTCATTTAAATAACTTATAGTAGCTGGATTTCTTTAAATTAGATTTTTTTAAAGAATAAAAGTGGGGGCTATTTCCTGGGCAGTTTATTGTAAACATTTGAGAAGAAATTCTAATCATGGATTTAAACTCCTTTGAGGAGTTAAAGAGCTTTAGTTAAAGTGAGGTGAGGATTAACTGCTTACATTTAAGGGAAGAAGTGTTTCTTAAATATTATAAATAATTATCTTTTTATCTGCTCAGAAAAAAAAAAGCTGAAGTGAGAAATGAATATCTCCCTTCTGGAATGCCATATGTGGCCCAGTCAGCCACTTTGAATGTTTGTGAGTTTCATGCTTGTCATCTTCCCTTTCCAAATACACAAAAGAAGAATCAGATGGTGGTGTATGTTCTCTGAGGTCTTGCTGATGAATTGAATTGTAGCTACTTTAAAGTTCTGAGCGCCTGAGGAAGAAGTAGCCCGGAACCTCCCCCCCTATAGCAGCTCACCGTCAGGCAACGCTTGATCTTGTTCTAGTGCAAGTCTTTTAGTATACCTCACACAATAGACTTGTTGTAGCACTTGTTGTTCCAGACTGTGTCATGCTATTCCTGTTTGCCGGAAGAACATACCAAGTTGTTTGTAGGGTTTGTGCTCTTCTTTGATCTTGTATACAGAGAGGAGGAGGAGGTCTGGACCGTATAGTGATCGAGACTTTGGACTCTGGCACCATGTTAGGAGCATGATGAATTGAGAATGCCATGCTATTCTGATTTACTGGAGAAACCACAACTCTTTCATGGCATATATTTGTCCTGTTTTGGAAAAAGTGGTGGGATAAAAGGTCCGTAACTCAGTGGTGGTTTGTTTGTTTGACTGTAGAAGCTGTCAGATTCAATCTTGAGCCTTTTTAGCTCAGTTAAAAGGATTGCATAGCTTCAGCAGATAAGATGCTGTCTCCTCCTGTCAGGTAAAGGAAAAAATATTGGGCATTTGGCCAAATAATTGAAGAAGACATAAAGGTGTGTCTCACAATACCCCTTGGGATAAGACTAGGACAATTCTAGACAGCAACTTTGCTTTAGGAAATTTCAAATCATAACCAATAAACCTTTTGGCTTACCTCTTGTGTTTAAATGTATTTACACAAATTATTGTTTCTGTATTTTTAAAACAAGTTATTAACACAAAATATCTTCTGTGCACTGTTGTGGAATATAATGTTGAGATTGTGTTTAGAAGGCAATATTCTGCTTTTGGATAGGGCTCTGTCTAAGGTTTCAACACTAATTTTGCAAGATGGAGATTTTCAGAGAAGAGACAAGTAGCAGTGAAGTTATTTTGGAAGGATTTTTGAAGAGCAGTCAAAGAGAAGCCTGAGTACATTGGAAGTTTCCTAATCTCCTTTTATGGCTTCTGAACTTTTATTTTCTACTATTTTATTTTATTTTACTTATATGCTACCCATCTCACCTAGAGCAATATTGTCAGATCTGGAAAATTGCTAGTTTTTTTGAGATTCTGAGAATCTCAGAAAACAAAAGGAATAAGATTCTGCAGTTCTGAAGGGCCATGGCAGGTACATAATACGTTGCTCAAATTATTTGATTATTAAGAACTAGGAAGTATGAAATAACCCCCCTCCCTCCTCCAATTAAGTTGAATTGCTTGGGCTTGTACTCGAATGCTATCATGGAAATATATCTAGGAATTATGAATACTGATAATGCCAGTTTTTCTGTTTAACACAGGTAATGCAGAACAAACTATATTATGCCATTGCTAAGCGTCAAAAGCAACTTGATGGTGCATAATAATGCAGAAGGTACAAAATAATGGCTGTTGGTAAAAATTGCATGGATTTTGTTGGTGGCTACAAAAGTTAATATTATGCATGCATAGGTGGAGGTACTTTAGTTTCCTAGAGGAGAGCCATACATATTTTGCCATTTCAATACTATTTTGCTCCAGTTGGGTTCAGTTCTTATTTATTTATTTGTTTATTAATTAGATTTGTGTGGCACTCATCTAGAGAGACTCTGGATGGCTTGCAAACATATGCTTTAAGCATCAATTGATAATCTTTTTAAAGACTACATGTCAAGTGAGAAGAGAGCTTCCATCTTGACTGTAGGTGAAGGTTTACTTACCAAACAAAGTTTGAACATAGTAACTATCCTGGATAATCATATTTATTCTAGAATCTAATATATATACATTTTAAATAGTTTATCTGCTGTTATGTAGATGTATCATCTAACCAGAGTTGCTGGTAATCCTCAACATTTAGTAAATAAATATTTTATCAGTTTTCAGAGATTCATGGTTCAGGTAGTGAGAATCTAGAGAAATGGATTGCTGGACTTCAGAGATTCTAAGTTGATTCTGGCTTCATGGGTGATTTCTTTGTACAATAAGATATTCAGTGGCCTTAAGTTTTGAGTCACACCAGATGTGACTGTGGTGAAGATTGAAGTGAAGTTTAAAGGCAAAGGGGAGAAATTTGTTTAATTACCTGGCAGACTTCAGGTCTTCAAAATCTATTTGGTGTACTAGAACTAGAGAATCATCAAATATCTGATGCGGGACAGTTAATAGCTCAATATTTTTCTAAATTCTTACACAGAGGGCTCAACTGTAATCGGTCCTAGTACTCATAATAAATGCAAATTACATAATTTGCTCCTTTCCTCTTAATGTTTTGTCACCTAAGTATATTTAGAGAATATGAAGTCCTTGTCTGGCTAGTATTTTATGTAATTAGGAATTAGGGGTCATTATTGTAGATCTAATTCTTCTCATAGCTTTAAACTAGACAAAACAAAACTATGTGCTAGTTGTGTTTTCTTCTACATGTTTCCTCAACATGAATAGAATAGGGTTGTGCCGGGTTTTGAGTTCAGTCTCCAAAAGGTGCTTCAGTACATGAACAAAACACTCTTTAAAGTAGCCTCATTTTTCCTGGATTCATGTGGCAGGTGCAGAGGACTTTTGCATACTCTTGAGAAAAGATGCAGCTGCTTTAAGGAGTTTCTGGCAGGAGTGATGTTGGCTCTCTGAGGTACTTTTTTCTTAATTTTTTCCCCAAGAATTGCACAGCCTTGGAAATAAATGTCAGCAAGGTTGTTAGCCATAGAAAGGATTTCTAGTGATTGTTTCTAGTAATCTGTATCCAGACCAGGCTGTTACTGTCCCGGTGAGAGCTGCAAAGGACTTAAAATCTGTCTTGCTGATAGGCATGCCACATTTGTATTTACAGTAAGGCTGGAAAGGATGGAAAAGTAGCTAACTCCTTTTGAGTAAGGAGAATGAAGCATGCTGAAATGCATCAAGTATCTTTGTATGATAAGGGAATGAATTGATGCCTTTCAAAAGCTTCTGTATGAACTTCACAAAGTGTTAGAGGTTTATCACTTGAGAATGTATACTATTGATGGGTTTTTAACCTTCTTTGTTCATCTAGCACAGAATTCCTGTTGCAACTTTGGTGTAGCAAAATGGCTACAAAACAACTTCTCCTTTCTCTTTTCTGCTCCTGTTTCCTCCCAGGCCCACATCCTTGACACAAACCTCCCCTTCAAGCCCCGGTTATTGGTGGGGTTACAAGGGTTGTTTTTCCTCTAATAAGATAAGGAGTTCTGCAGAATAAAGTGGGAGCTCTGGCTGCTGATTGGCGGCCGGACTGCCCTGGAATGCTCTGGCCCATTTCCCAGAATCCAGCACTCTGTGTTTGTTTGTTTCTGAGCTTGAGATCTAGTGCTACTGTGACAGGAAATGGGAAGGCAAGAGGGGGAGAGAGAAGGGAGACGGCTGTATATGCGCGTGTGCAATCTCTTTGTCCCCTGACTTCAGCTGCAAATTCCCACCGAGAAAAGAGTGACCTTTGTGTTGTGAAAGGATTTGCAAATTGTGCAGATCCCTGAGTTTAGAGATTTGGCATGTGAATCCAGGTGTCTTGCCCTGTGTTCCATGTAGGGATCCTGAGCTCTCCTGAGGACATAAAAAGCTGAGCACAATGTATTTTTTTTCCTGTAGTTGTATAAACTTGGAGAACTTCTGGTACTGTGCAGGGTATGTAGGATATTTCATTGCTAGTAGTATATGTAAGCATATTTCATAGAAGTTCATTTTATTGAACTTACAGGTACTAACAAGAGTGTAACCTAAACGGTAGTCAAAACTGCTCACTATGCATGTGCCTTTCTCATGGGCATGTTGTGTGGATGGTTCCACAGATGACAGGTAGATAACAGTATTAACAAAATAATCCATTGATGGGAAAACAAATTAGTGAGGATGCTCTTAATTGCCCCATTACCTTTGTATTTTCCTTGGCAAGTGGGCATATTTGCAAGGAAAGCCTTTTTAAAGAATCTGCTATTTTTATGCTCCAAGAAAGGATCTAATTTGGAGCTTAGAAATATTTACATTAATAAAGATCACTCTAGAGCTGGCATCTTGCTTTGCAGCATAGCTTTCCGTTAAATATTTTCTTAATTAAATCTTTTTTTAAAAAAATAATCCGGTGGGTGTGCATCCTGCAGTGCTCAGGGGAAGAGTCTTCCAAGGCATTAGAGCCCTTGAGCTCCCAGATGAGTTAGAGGAATTCTGTCCCCAGTCAAGCATAATTGTCTTGATGACAAGTGTAGTGCTTGATTGTGCACTCTTAGTGGGTATTTTTCAAAGCTAGGGTTTCATGCTAATAAAATACTGCTGTCTTCAGATGGAAGAATAAGAGAGGATGTTTGATGTCAGATGCCCTTTTGTCATTACATTTTTCTTGCACTATTCATGCTCCTCGAAGACAACCTTTTGTTTTTTCATTTCTTTGTTTAATGGCTGAAGCAAATTAACTGCCTTTTAAGATGGATGTCTTTCTGGTGCTCTTGTAGTTCAAGTTTATCAGATCATATTACTCCATTTTGAAAACAGTATTCCAGAGTTATCTGTTGGGTATACAGGCTTTCCTTCTTTTATGCTTCCTAAAAATCTTGCTTAAAGCAAATTTGTATAAAGTGAGACACTAAAACAGTGAGGGGGAAAGGAGGTTGCAGGATATGGTGTCAAATTTTGTAATCCAAATGCATTGACAAATGTGCTCATAAATTTTTAGAACCTTATTCATAAGCACCCCCAACTCAGACATGTTTTTTCTTTGTTTCATGTTATAAGTACAGTGAAAACACTTCATCTTTTCTATAGCTGGATTTCTAATGCGTATGATTATCATGGCAGACAAAGAGGTGGAATGCATCAGTGCCTTATGAATTTTATTATTATTTGCTCTGCTGTGTGCAGTACCTTGCCCAAGTTTAAAAGCTTGTCTTTGGGCTCAGGATCTTTAATCAGCTTTGGCACAATGTAACTTGGCCAACTGTGTTTCTAGGGTTAAAGCAGTTCTTTTCCTGTTCATTTTGGATAAGGGATTGGGTAGTTTTGATGTACCATTGATGGTAGTTTTTGGCTCCTTAATAACAACAGTAGCTATTGAAGATATTCAGTAAGTGGAAGACAGGATGCACAGCTAGAACAACCACACAACACAGAGGTGAATGCGTAATTGAGGGTGGAAAGAGGTTCTGTTAGGAAAATGTTTGGTCTAGTGGTGAAGGAGATGGCCTAGAAGCCAGGAGATTGTGAGCTCTAGTTTTACCTTAGGCATGAAAGCCAGCTAGGTGACTTTGGGCCAGTCATTCTCTCTCAGCCCAACTCACCTCACAGGATTGTTGTTATTGTTGTGGGGAAAATAGGAGGAGGAAGGAGTATTAGTTATGTTCACCTCCTTGAGTTATTTATAAAAATAATAAATGTGGGATATAAATAAATACATAAAATAAAGCATTTTTGGTGAAGAGAAGTCTTGATGTGTTTGTAGACCTTGGTCACAAATTAACTATGCTGGCATCTATCACATGATAGTATTTTCCCCCCTCATAAAGCAGATTCTTAGACAAACAATTACCCTCAGGTGAGTGAAAGCAGTATGTAGTACATGGGGAGGGGGTGGTCTCTTCGCTATCTGAGTCTGCAGTCTTATCCTGACTTTGCTCACTTAGCCCTCACTTTGTATTTGGGCCCCAAGAATGAGAGAGGATGGCCGTCTTTGGGCTTATGTAACTGAACTAAAGTCTCCTAAACTAAAGAGAGAGGGAGAGAGACTCTCCTTTGACTGCTCTGAAGGACAGCTGCCCTGCAGCCAGATTACTGGCATACCAGTGGAACAATCCTTTCCCTCTGCTTGGTTGGTTTCCTTTCCTAATCTGTTTGTGTGTGTGTGTGTGTGTGTGTGCCAGTGCCACAGCCCCCTCCCCCTCCCCCAGCAGACTGCTGCTGCTCCCTTCCTGAAAGGCTGGGGCCTAGGTTCCTGGGTGGGGCTCCTATTGCTCTGGCTTTCGCTGTGGGCCTCGCCTTGCCTCGCCTTGGGAGAGTGCTGCTGTTCTGTTCAGACCATCCCTAAAGCTGTTTTGCCACTGACCGTGCACATTTTTCTGAGTTAAATGATAACTGAATTCCCAGCAGGACATGGGCTACCGCTAGCTAGCCACCTAAATACTCACAGACGGGGAGATGTGTCCCTTAAAGCTGCCATTAGATTTTAACTTTGCATCCATGCTGACCTCAGAAATAGCAGCTTTCCTTAGTACTTTTCGCTAGGACCAAAAAAAGAGGTAATTATGGGATTGTGTTGAACTATCCTTAGGACTTGCTGAGAACTTGATTGCGTTGATCTTTGTGCTTCCCTGACCTTTGATCTCATGTCTCCTGTGTCCATTTTAGTCTTTCCCCAGCCTCAGAGATCCCGGTTTTGTATCAACGTCTCCTAGCTGCTTGAATTTTCCCATATATGGCAAAGTGGGCTTTTCATTAGAGTCATAGGACTCTAGTAACCTGCAAGAATTCTTCCTGGTCGGCATGTAATTTTCATCCCTTAAGGGTGCAGGGTAGCTGTGTATAGGTTAGGGAGACAGGTGAGTCTCTTGAAGAGATCAGATTAACTAGTTAAACCAGTCTTGTGTGTATGACACAGGTTAGGGCAAAGCTTTACTTTTCTGCCTTGGGCCAGTTTTAGTCAGTGGGGAACACACCCTGCATGCAGCCTAGGTTTTTTGCTGAAGTCTCTCTGTCTACCAAGATTTATTTTTTTAAGTTGTTGGAAGGGACTGCCTGCAAGGATCTGGGGTCCCCTTATCATTATTGCCCGTTTAGGAGTTTGCTTGTATAGGGAGTGGCAGTGTTCAAAGTCCAAACAAAGTTGCAAACAAAGCTATCATATCGGTTCTTTTTTCCTCTTTCTCATCTTCCTGCTGAATAAAGGCAGAAATCAGCATGGGTCCTTGGAAATAAAGCTCAGGATGAGAAACAGGTGAATAGAACCTACTCTACTCACTGAAGTGGTTTGAAAAAGTTCAGTTTAGTGCTTTGAAAGCTCAAGCCTTCACTCTTGGTGAATATTGTGTTTCACATAAGAGTAGAAATGTGTTCTGGGGTGCAGACTGCTTGTGAAACTGAACCAAAGTTGCTATTACTTGTAACCAGTATCTCAAGTTAAGCAGCTCTAAAATATACAATAAACACACAAACACACACACATTTTACACCAGAAAAGTATTCTGCATCCTGAAGTATGAAACACATTAATTAAGTACAGAGGGACCCTGCATGTCTCATACAGCTTTGACCTCTGTTAATTAAGAGTGTATTATGATTACTGCAAGCTGCCAGCAGTGGGTGGAGTCACACTTGCTGAATCATAGTTTATTAAACCACAGAAAGTTGGTTTGCACGGTGTACTAAATTAAAGTTAACCCTGTTAACATGACTTAAAGTGTATTATTTATTTGGACTTTCTAAGCTACTGATTTAAGATGCTATCCATCCCTCCATATACCTGGTTACAGAATACAACACAGACCCATCACGTCCAAGTTGTGATTCACCTAGATGTGACACTCCATATTGTAATATTGAATCTTGGCTCTTCTAGATGGCCCTTAAATCATGTTTGTAATTCTTTAGTAGAAACATGGTAGAAAATATCCAGCAGTCTGTTAAATGGGACTAATGATCTAACAAAGACTTCTGCTCGATTTTATCCCTGTGATTCTGTGAAGTGAAAAGAAGATACAGGCTGAAAGACCAAGGAAAATTGAACTATAAAGTGCTAACAGGAGTGGTTCTTCTAAGATGTGTGCCTCATCAGAAAAAAAGGATAGCTCAGAGTTATAAAGACAATTTCAGTACGTGGCAATGAACCCAGGAAATGACTTTCTAGTTTGCTTATCTATAAAAAAGTATGTGAGCATATAAAAACTATTGTTTTATGAAAAAAATACAAATAAGCCTTGTGGAGTGCATAATTGAAAATATAAAGAGAAATTGATGACTGATATGACCAGCAGTGCTTGTTAAATGAGTTTACCCAGTCACAATACCACTGGCAGGTCAAGTTTTCAGAAAAAGAGCCATAGTTTAATGATCTACTTTGCATGAAGAAAATCTCAGGTTCATTCCTTTTTATCTGCTGACAAACGTCCTCCTTCGAGGTACATTCATATGATTTAGGGGGAGGGGGGAATTGCTAATATTAATCAGAAATCTTTGGCAATCAAATCACCTATAGCTCTTGTCTTATTTTTAATTGTCAGACTCTGAGAATTGAGATGAAAGCTGAAATATTTCTTGTTTAAACATTTTTTTTACTTTGTACAACTCAAGATGGTTGACATAATGCTTCCTGGTCTTATTTTCTTCATAACACCTCCATAACAGAGGCAATGGTCTGAGAAAAAATGACTGGCTGAAAAATCACAGACACCTAGAAATCCCAGTCTCCTATTTTCTAGCCCAGCTCCTTAACACTGCATCAAACAGGCACTCAGTTTTGAACATAAGAGTGATTTTTCTGCTTCTGTGAAGAAAAGTTGGAGAAAAGCACCACTGAGATCTGAAACACGAGGAAAAGCTCTCTCTTTTAATCTATGCTGTGCTTGGAAACTGATACTGAAAATATAATAGCCTCATTCTTAGGGCTGGAGTAAGTAAATATTGGTTAATATTTTGCTTCCTGGTTTGGCAGAGTCCAGGGATCTGAGTGACTGTTCATCACTGTATTGGAAACGGGGAAAGAATTTTAATTTTCTAGCTTAACTTCCGTAATGTAGTTTTAATTCCTATATGCTGTAAGAATTATCTATTCCAATTCCGGCAAGCAGGTACAGTTCCCAAGTACTCCTTGAAGGCTTAATGTAGTTGCCATATAAAGCTCACAGGTGGTTGCACTTGCTTGCCAGGTATTGACATCAGTCTCCATAATGAGGCTGCATTAACAGCCGTTCATGTTTTATTACTAGAAGAAATTGCAGGGAGGATCGTCGGCAACCTCAGACTTTGATGGTTGAAAGTGAAGAAGCCTCTAGGAATCTCTTAATGGGTAAAAGAAGAAAGTGCAAAAGCTAGTTTGCCGCTCAATATTGCTTTTTTAAAAAATTGTCAATGGACAGTGCCAATTGAATGCAGATGATTTTTCTAGACTAAAATTTGTAAGAGTGATAACAGAAGCCACAAAATAAATAGACATCTGGCCCCTGGGAAAAATACTGTGACACTTCTAGATGAAATAGAAAAGTGCAGAGACATCCCATCAACCCTTCTTGAGCGGGGTTGGACTAGAAGGCCTCCAAGGTCCCTTCCAGCTTTATTCTGATTGATATATATTGTCAAAGCCATGGTTTTTCTCATTGTCTAGGAATTAAAGATGGAAGTCGGAAAGGCTGAATGAAGAAAAAAATTGTGCCTGTCTGTTACAGTGCATGAGAAAATTGTGGAGAATAAAGCAAGAACAAGTAATTTGGTAGTAGTTGAAGTAAAACCAAGCTGTTTGAAAGAAGTTGTAGGGTGGTATATAAGTCTATGTGCTATTGCTATTGCTAATACAAAAGCAAGTGTCTTTGGAGAAAACTGATGTTTGGAAAATGTCTGTGGATGTTTGGAAAAACTGAGGCTAGATACTGACGACATAAGCATGAGCTCAAAGAAACAGTGACTGATAATCTCGGTGAAATTATGTCCTTGGTAATTAAGAATCAGAAGCAGCTGAATACTAGTAGTAGCAACTGTCTTTCATCACATGAGGTATAATAAGAGACTTCATGATAGCTAATTCAGTAAATATTGAGACATGAAAGATAAGAAAGCTGTCTGAGGAATATTTCAGATGTTGCTTTGTCCTCATCTTGGTTTACATATACTTTGTTCATTTGCCTTTGTGGAGGGAGTGCTTTGAAGGGAGTGTCTTTAACTTTTTTGGTAGGCTTAATCCATGGGTGTAAACAATTGTGAACTATAGCTCTCTTTATCAGATGTACGGAGTGGTATCATTTAGTCTCTTGATTTGAAAAGATGCTATTATCTTGATTTTAAAAAGATTAGAATGTGATAGCTTAATGACCTTTGATAGCAGTTGAAGTCTCATATGCTCCTCAGCACAGAAGCATAAAAGAATGGTGAATTTTTTAAAAAATTAGCCTTTGAATCTTCGAAGTTGCCGTAGAAAGGATGTTATAACTTATGCTTGTCCTAAATTATTAACGGTTTATCTGATGTGAAACTTCTTCCTATAGGAAATGCTTGTCTTTTCTGGCATCATTTAGACCAGACATGTCAAACACAAGGCCCGGGGGCCGGATGCGGCCCGCGACGTGGTTTCATGTGGCCCGCGAAGCCATCCTGGAAACAGTGAGGGAATGGCCCCCGCTGCCTTGGCCCCGGCCCAGGCTGCCCGGGAGCCAATGTACAATTTTGTGGTGGCCATCTATGCTGAAAGGCATTCAGTCTTAGCTCCACAAGGCCATCTGGAAACAGCAAGGGACCGGCCCCTGCCGCGTTGGCCCCGCCCCCTGGGCGCGTGCTGGGGAGGTGTCACCCTTTGTGAGGAATGAAGAAATGCACCATCGCCTGGAAGTGGCCAGCAAATGGCCCTCGCCTACTTCACATATCCGGCTTGATGGGCTCCAGGGGAGGGATTTCAGCAGGCTCTTCCAGTGGACCATGCCTTGGCGCTTGCCCTGGTCCCACCCCCTTCTGCCAGAGACCCTCAGATCTGTCCCACTCCTGCCCAGGCCCCCACAGGCACCCTTGACGCAAACAATGTAGAGCTGGCCATGCCCACCCAGTAGGCCACACCCACTTCAACCACGCCCACCCAGTAGGCCGCACCCACCCTGGCCACACCTACCCGGCCCCCTGAGGACAACCGCAATGCTGATGCGGCCCTCAATGAAATTGAGTTTCACACCCCTGATTTAGACAGTCAGTTGGATGCTTAGCTTAGATGTTTATGACAAGTGGTAGGGCATTGTAGGGAAAAAAACCACCTCTTGAAAGCAGATTTGTTTGTCCTTTTGAAGTTATTAGCTTCAGGTTGTTGTTAGATCAGCCAATTTCAACTCACATAACTTGTAAGATTTCTCAAGGTGCATCTGCTTATTCTCAGCTTTGTCCCATAAAAGTGAAAATGTTACCTTCTGACTTTAATAGTTTAGAAATTAGATCCTGGGGGTTTATAACATTAGAAACAGTGTTATTGTTTGATAGAAAACTCATGAATATACAAGAAAGAATCAAGAACTATGGTGTGGGATTTGCATATTTATGTTAATGGTTGAGTGTAAACACTATTGCTCTTAATGGCCACTAGTAGTATAGTGGAATTCACATAACCCCTTACACTAAAACTAAACAAACCATAATTTATAGTTGGTTTTACCTATCCGCTGTAATACTGAAACATGTAGAATCTGGGCTGATACAAGAAGATAACTCTTACTTAAAGATCATGTCACTTTTTGGTAACCTAAACCAGATATGAATCTTGTTAATTAAGCAAAAGTCTATGGAAGTTTCAAGTAAGGAATAACTTTATTTTTTTCTTAAACCAAGTAATAAAGAATTTTATTACTTTGGAATATTTTTTTAGGGAAGTGTAGTTAAAGAGCTATGGGGATTAGTTTAAACTTTAAATCCCAACCTATCTTGAGACTAAGCTGACAGTCTCAAATATCACCCAATAATGGAATTTTTAAATAACATGGTTTGTAAGCATTGGTGCTAAATGAGGATGCTAATGGGGTTAGGGTTGTACAAGATATTATCCCTTTCAGTTTTAAGCAATGGATTCCTTTGATAATGTACCAGATAGTCCACCACTTAAAACAACCAAAATTGGGACTGGAATCCTGGTCATTGAGCAAAGCAATTGTTAAACAAGATGCCCATGTGCCTGCTTCATTCAATTACAACAATCGTAGAACTCTTGGTTGCATAAATTAAGCAATCTCCTAGGTCAGGGGTGTCAAACTGCCGGCCCGCAGACCAGATGCGTCATGGCAAAACCACGCCCACCCCATTGCCGGCAATGGGGAAAAAGTCGCGATACGTCGCGACATGTCACATGACGTTGCGAGTTTGACACCCCTGTCCTAGGTTGTTAAGTGGACAGAGCGAAAGAGCTGCCTATTAAGAGCTGCAGGATATTCTTTGAGAGCAAAAGGGCTCCATCCAAAGCTGAAGTCCTCCAGGAGGAAGGCCTTTTGCTCTCAAAGAATTGTCTGCTGTGAGGAATTCAGTTCCCCTGTGTCCTCTCTGCTTGCAACCTTCCCTTTCTGCTTCTGGGGGGAATCCGGCAGAGAAGACTGCAAATGGTGATCATGTGATCAAGGGGCACTTGGCAACCAGTTATAAATGCAAGTCAGTTGCAAACTGCCTGCAATGCGGTCATGTGACCGTGTATGCACATGCACACACAGAGTGATGTTTTACAATGGCCAGAAGTGTTTTATGGGGCATAAAGCATCTTTTCTGAGGCTTAACTTTGAACGGTGGTTAAATAGCCAGTCGTAATTCAAGGGCTACTATAGTCCTACTCTTTCGCTTTGCAAATATAGGTAACGAGACTGTATTGTCCTGGGGCTGTTGAAGAAGTCATGCAAATATATCTCCGAAACCTTTTTTAAAAAAAAGACTAATTTTAAGATTTAGTGAAATGACATATGATACCCTCTGTGGTCTTAGGACACATGCAGTATAACAATACTTGGCAGTACATTTTGAGGATAATGTTAAATAAACATTGCCAGGAATTGGATGAAGTGAGACATAAACCTGTTAGGTTCCTCCTTCAGTATTCCTTGGAACAATATCAGTCAAATGCTATATAACCCTAAATAAACATCCATGGTAAATCAGATAGGATTGAAAATCTTTTTGAAGTGATACTCTCAATACTGTCTCCTCTCCCTCCCATTTTTCTTTTTTTCTTCTTCTTTTTTTCTTTTTGAAAATGTGTTGACATATCAAATCAATCAGAATAGAGTTGGAAGGGACCTTGGAGGTCTTCTAGTCCAACCCCCTGCTTAAGCAGGAGACCCTATATCATTTCAGGCAACTCACTGTCCATCCTGATCAAAAAGGTCAAGATGGCCGTAAAGGTGTCACTGAAGCACCATCCCTTTTATTGCCCTCTGCATGCAACAGCCACCGGTGCCCTGGGCCGTGTCCTCCTCTTCTCCAGCCTGGGTCCTCCATCCGACTGAAACTGAGGGACACCCCCCCACACACACATCTTTGGGCTCCTCATCAGTATTCCACTACTACTTTCTCTGAACACCCCCTCAGCTGCTTGTTCTTTGCCCCACTAAGTTTAGCAATCCTGTAGGTCAGTCACTTTGGGCCCTGACTAAAACTTTCATTTTGTAATAGCAGGTAATAGCTGAGTTCAATAAATCAGTTTTCTGAATTCTGTATTTCAGTTCCCAAACTTCTACAAAATTGTAGTGCTCATTATTCTCTTGGCACAGCTCATATATAACACAGTGCGTAAGAAAGGCTGAAATTTCATCTTATCTACCCTTGCCGAGAAAACAACTGCTCAGGTTCTTGCATTTTCTAGCTATTTTATCAGTTGAGAGTTTTGTTTGCAAAGTGTATCTACTACTTAGTTTTAGAACAAGAATACATAACCTGTGTCCCCCGAAGCCTTGAGTAGAATTCCTAGAGTTTCTTCTGACTGAGTTATTGAATACATTAAATCATACAGACTGTTGCAATGCACTCTATGTGGAGCCGCCCTTCCAAGATAACCTGGAAGCTACATTGGGTCCAAAATGAAGTGGTTTGGGCAGTAATTGGCATGTCACAGTATGCCCATATGGCAACACTGCGCCATGAGATGTACGAGTCAAGGGGCTATTTATCACTTGTAAGGCTTTTTTTAATGTCATAAGGCTTGGTTATTTGGGGGACTGTCTCTTAATTGTTTCTGCCCATTAGGTAAGGTTAGTAGAATGTGTGTGCTCCAGATTACCTCAATAAAATAATGCCTTCTATTGGAATCTAAGAAGTGTGCCTTGTTTGACATGGTGCCTGCCCTCTGGGAACAGCATCTCCCCAAGATCTACATAGTTCCCATCTTGATGATGTTCAGGAAGTCTTTGAAAACCTGGCTAATCTTCCAAGCCTTGGAATAGAGTGGTGGCCAAACCCTTTATGATTTTTCTTCTGGATGTACATGTATCTGTATCTTTATTGTTTCTTGCTTTTAAAGTACAGGCCATCCATAGTTGTTGGGAGTCAGGTGATCTCTAAATTGGTTCTGTTTACTGCTTGAAGTTAGCCCTGGGCATACTACTTGGAGACCAAGCGCAGCATAAGGCCTGAGCATTCTTGTGCACCCTCCACCCTAGTTGTAGCTTCTCATGCTGAATGGGGAGACTTGCCTGTTGCTTGGGACAATGAATACCAGGTACCCCAGTCCTACATGAATACATTTCATAGCTTCGTCTTCTAATCTGCAGTAAGTCTTTGGCTTGTAAACTGATACGTGCCTGGGCTGGTAGAAGAATTACAACTCTGTGATTGCGACACCACATTGTTTGCTTGTGATGTCATCTGTGTGCCTTACAAATTTTAATCCTGATGGTGGACCTGAAGCTGCTGCTGATGAAGCCCATGAAGACATACTGTATAATTTTGAAAGGGCATGAATTTGGGGTATGGAGACTTGGACTATTCCAGTCTAAGTGCGCCCTTATTGAAGTTCTGCACTGGCTTTTGGCAGAGGGGAGATTACAGGGAGGAGATCATCAGATGGCAAAGTGCAAGATTGCCTAAGCAAACTAACAACGTCTTTGAGGTCAAAGTCCTTCTGGTGCCAATATGTCTAAACTGAAGTGAAAGAAGTTAAATGAAGTTATTTTTAACGTGTGACTAAAATATGATTCTGAAATGTGTGTTGTTACAATCCAGAATTGCAACACACATCCAATCTTTCAAAATTACTTCATCAAACTTGCTTGTGAAGTGTAACATTTGCATATGCCATAGATGGAAGCAAAATTACATAAAAATTAAGGGTGGATTACAGTCTTGGAGACTATGTTCGAACAAGCCACTTTAGGTAGTTCTACCACTAAGTAATTGATGGTGGTGTGTGTGTGTTGTTGTCTGCTTCATCCTTAATTCAGTTAAAAGTGCCCCGAACATGTGTATCTCCTGATATTGAGACATAAGTTTAACACTCTGTTATAATCCCAGGCAAGCCTGCAAAGAAGAAATAAATAAATAGAGACACGAGTTTCAATAGACTTTAATGCTGTAGACTGTTTTTCTCCTGATGCTTTTTCTTTAATTTTATATTGCTTTTCTGTATCAATAAACTCAACTGTGATGGTTGACTGAAAACCCTCCGAGGAATTAAGCCTGTTCCGAGAAAAAGTCACAAGGTTCTGCTACATTCAAATAATCTTTTGAGTGTGTTCCTCAAAAAAAAAAACCCACTGTTTTTTCCAAACTGTTATGCCTGTGGCCATATGTATTAAGTCAGTTTAGGGGCCGATATGTCACCAGCACCGTGGGAAAAATGGATTGAGGGAGATTCTGTCTTGGAGGCCAGACTAGCCCAAACATGTTGTTCCTGTTTTGATTTTGGGGGAGGGGGAATTTGAATTAAATGGAAAAAAAACCTCAGAGCATGCTTGGACAAGGCAGGATTGAGGGGGATATAAGTGCTAGAGGGAAACAGTTTCTGGCCAATACTACCTTCCATCAACCCCAGAATAATCAAAATCAAAATAGCCCACTGAGTTGTTAACATCAAGCGGATACAGTAATTCTATATTTCCCCTATGTTCATTCTGGTAATCTTTTGGAGGAAAGGTTGCAAGCAAAGGCTTTTATTAAAAATAATAATTAGACAGTATTGGTTTATTCAAATCTCTTTTTTTTAAAAAACTGGAATTCTGTACAAGACAGGGATATATATAGTCTTGCCTGTCTCGGGAGAACATCTTAGGAGCCTAGGTTTTTAGAATTGCTGTTGGAAGGTAATCTGTAGCTTCTTCAGGATTGGATATATCAAAAAGGAGGTCTTTATTGTTTCAATTTTTTTTAATTGTTTTGTTTTATAATTATAGAATTGTAAGCTGCCCAGAGTCACTTGATTGAGTTGGGCAGCTATAGAAATTGAATAAAGCAATTAATCAATAAACCTTGAAAGTCTGTATATCCATTAGATCCCACATTCTCCTCTTCCTTGGAAATGATAATGTTATTTTTTTTTTCTACTGCTGGAAAGAAAAAGGGATTTCTTTAAAAAGCACTAAAGGCTAAGAATTTAAAAAATAAAATAAAAAAGGAGAAGTGATGCACTCTCTTTAAAAATTGGCATAATAATAAGTGATTCCTTTTTCTCTATAGAGGAGGGAACCTCTTTGACTCTAAACCTGGCTGGCTGGCATGCTCAGGACTATTGAGGACAAGCTCATTAGTTTTATAAAGAGTTTATATTTAGCTCATAGGCCACCCAAATGCGAGGTTTAGGTTGTTCACTGTAACTTTAGTTTTGTTGTGGTTGCATCTGATCTTTACCTCATGAAAAAGTAGAAGGCCTACAATCTTTACGAGGAAACTGCATATAAATCACTGAACATATTGTGCATTTTGAAGATCCCTGCCCTATCAGATTGCTTGCTCTGTAACTGTAACCTATTCATGTGTGATAAAGGCAAAGTTCAGAACTGAGGTGGAGCTAAGGTCTTTTTTTCTTGCCAATCTCAAGAGTGTAATCTGTGTGGGCGGATTTTCTGTTTAATGAAGTTTTCCCCTCACTACAGTTGTAGTCATAATGGGAAAGGATTAAATGCGCCTCAAATTCCATGGTCCAGTCTGCAAAATTTCTACTACCCCACTATTGCTTAATGAATCCATTATTTTTTTAAGTTAATTTGCTGAAAGTTGTTTTAAATCCCTTTTGGGAAAATAGTTGGATCTACGTTTTTTTTAAAAAAATGTATAAATACTGATTTGATCTTAACTCCTTCCTTCCTTGACCCCTTTGCTTCCTTCCCTTTTTAAAATTTACACTTCCATTTTTTATCCCCTTCCTGCTGTCTCTCTGCAGCCTTTTTTCTCCTGCTTCCTTGCTGTTGGTGGCTGGGCTCCTTCTCCCATGATTTTCTGCACTTAGACCAAGCTGTGCCTTAGCCAATCAATTCAGACCGGTCTTCTTCCACAGGTGTGTATGGTATGGAAAATCACTCTTAAATATTATTTTGTGTCAGGATGAATGTTGGGGTTTCTTTCCAGTTGGCTTTCTTTAAAGACTGGGAAGCTCTTAAGGTAGGGAGAACAATGGTTCCAGGATGGAAGAAATATATAGCCTATCTTCCTTCCATATTTATAAATTCACCAGCCTTTTTGTATATAAGGTCCATTAAAAATGTCTTTATTAATTCATGTGGCTGAAGATATTTCTGATGGACATATGCTAATGTTTTATCTTAAAGCACTTTGGCAACTACCCTAGGTTTGGGTAGATAATATGCAAAATGGCTTGTTCTCCTTGTTAGCCCTGAATGCTGACAATCATATTAACGTTTATAGCTTAATTCGTGTGATTTTGAATTGATAAAAAAGGGGTCTTGAAGAGAACTGGCTTGAGAAAAAAAAATGTTATAAAATAAATCTGAGCATTTCCCAATCCTTAACCCTAATTTATCCTATGTATTATATTTTTATAGAAAGACTTAAGTTTCCACTTAAGGAATAAAATGCATAAAAACAGATGTAATTCCATACACAAGTGTACATGCAGCCTGTGAATGATTTTGGAAGATTAAATTGGAGAACTCTAGGATTGTTTATATATTGTGACCACTGCATGAATAGTGGCAAAAAGTATTTAAACAATTTCATGTGGCAAACATTTTTTGGTATTTGCAGCGTTTCACTATATATATGTATATTTGAAAGAAAACACTGCAGTTTTTTAAGAACACTACCTGTTGCCTCTCCCCTCCTGGCCTAAGCTTATCATGTTGCTCAATATAACTGCCATAGCCAGTTATAATTAGTTGATAGGTCAGCTAACCGATTCCCAAGGACTGTGATTTTAAAATGGTAGAAGTTACTCTCCTCTTGACAGGAATGCATAAACCTAAAGTGACATACAATTTCCTGCTCAAGGGACAATGACCTGGACCTAGACAGGCCGGCAGATACAAAAATGCTGCTACAGTAAAATATATATGTGTGGTTGAGACTGATGGCAATTCCCAAAAAGAGTTTTTAAAGTTGAGATGACTTTCTCTGAAGACCTATTTAGTATAAATAATGTAATGAGATAAAGTTATCAAGAACCACTAAAGATTGTGTTGACTGGTCTTCACAGAAGGAAATCTTGGCTAAAGCTTCTTTTTAAAATGGTCTCCCTATGCATTACTGTCCTAAAAATTAATCTATGAAGGCAGCCAGTAAGAGCCATTTAACTAGAGCAAATTCTTGGGAAATGTACTAAAATAAGTGTGCTATGCTGCAGTAGTAGAAATTTCCATAGTCTTTCTAAAATGACACTCTGATAGAAAGAAGTCCTAAAATGTAAACTAAGGCATCAACTTATACAAAAATTATTGTCACGATGTCCTTAGCATGCCTATATCCTATCCAGTATCTAGTTTGCAATGAAGAAAACTCTGGAGGGATAGACTTTCAACCATCCAAAATGCCCATTGTGTTATTAAAGGAGCACCCCTGTAAATAGGGTTTCCCTTCACACATAGATTTGTATTTTTGAGCCAATTAAAGTGTTGCAGTTACTGTCTTGGGAGGTTGTTAGTGTACAGTTTTTCTCATTCTGCTGATTTGGGGGGGGAGGATGACTTAGGTGGAACTTGGCCTCTTTCAAGTATTTTTAATCTCTCTTCCCAGATCTAAGATCAGTCTTTCTCTCTTTCTCCTTACTTGTCTCCCAAACGTGTTCTTTGAAGTGAGGGGATCCTTCTCCCCTCCTGCCCCTTTTCTGTGTGTCGTCAATTCTCACATCCCCCGTGGCATCTCCCTGCCTTGCACCCACTCTCCCCCTGTGTGGGGCCTTCAAAACCATGGATGACTCGGAAGTGGAGTCGACTGCCAGTATACTTGCCTCCGTCAAAGAGCAGGAGGCACAGTTTGAGAAGCTGACACGGGCGCTGGAGGAAGAACGGCGCCATGTCTCTGCACAGCTGGAGCGTGTCCGTGTCTCCCCACAGGATGCCAGCCAAACAATGGCCAACGGCACTCTCACCCGCCGGCACCAGGTAACATCTAGTGATGTGCTCAAGCGGGATATTTGTCGTCTTCTGATTGTGTGGTTCCTGCTGCAGGGCTACTGTGGTAGTTTGGCTTCTGTTGGAAATACTTGGTGGAGCAGCTTGGTCCAAGAGCTTCAGGTTTCTGCTGTCTGCGTAGCTAAGTGTTGATGAGTGTATTTGCCAGTATTCATAGAGCTGTGTTGGTTAAAGGCTATCCAGTGTGGAAATTAATTAATAGCGGTCTCATCCAATTTCACTGTGTCTGGCTAATGTTTAAATTCATTGTACTGATTACAGGTGCACTTGTAGTGTCCACTGAAAATGCAGGTTCACTGTTTGTTTTGTGGATGCACAGTATAGCAGTGGAGATGTTAGTAATAAGTCACTAGATTACAAAAGTCCTTTGCTCTTTTGGAAACATCCTGTATATTATGCATATATATTTATACTCTTTTAAGTTTCTTAATTGCTCTTCCCATGTCTAATAAAAGCTCCTGTGATGGTTTTTGTGAAAAGAGAACCCTAAAGAGATGAAATGGACAAAAAGGGTAACGAGCAGATTTACTGACTAAGGAATGCCAGACAGTAAACAAAGCTCTCTTTGCTCTTGATGACAACATTTGTACAAGATGATGATAATAAAATGTCCTCCAATGTGACTATCAGATCCTGAAACTATTGACATAAGAAGCATGAAATAGGACTAAGGAAATGTGTCTGCCAGCAGCCATAAGTGAGGCATCAAATGAATTTGATTAAGCTTTTGCACCAAGCTCATCTTGCTTTTCCCCTTGGTTTTGGCTTCTACTGGCTATTCAGGTTCTGCCCTTTTATCCTAAAAGTGTGCAGATGAGCAATTAGCCAATATCAGATGATGTTAAACTTGTGCTTAGAATAAATACTGCATACCACTTTCATACGCAGAAGGGCAGAGTTCCCATCCAAATAGTGGACAGAAATTACTTTGGATGCATGCAGAAAGACATAATTGTAAAGATAATAAGCAGGAACTCTCTACCATAAAATTTTTAAATGCATTTTTCCTTTTTCATTTTGGGCAGTGAAGGGCAGTGTCTGTAAGTAGAACTAGATGACGGAGACCAGGTTGACATTCTTAAGAGGTTTTATCAATAGATTGCTTTTCTGAACTATTTCTCATTTGCTGTTTTGGGGGCCTATGAGGACTGGGACAGCATGGACGTAGTATTTATAAATTTTGGAATGTATAGTGTTCAACTTGCACATATTATAGATGTTAATAGATGGATAGAATAATACACACCTGTTTCTTTATCCCTATGGAGAAATGTAAACCTAAGATACTACCTACACTGTATTGCTAATATTATCTTGTCACTTTAAAATCACAGCAGCCTCATTTCTAAATATTTGGCATTGTAGCCTTATGTGGGATTCAGTGTAATAGATTGAAGTGCTCATTTGTCACACATGCCCCCCCCCTCTCCCTCCCTCCTCTCCCTCCTCCCATTCCTTCTTGCTTTCTGATTTCTGGGCATAAATTCATCACTATTATTTTTTTGCAGAACGGTCGTTTCTTGGGCAATGCTGACTTGGAGAGGCAGAAATTCTCAGAATTAAAGCTCAACGGACCACAGGTAGGAAAAGAAACTAAAAACTTCTTTCTGATAAAGCTTACAGAAAGCTCTGAAACTGTTTGGAGAAGATCTTAGATGAATTGGTTGGAATCTTAGCAAGATCCAAAGATTTTTTAAATAAAATTTGAACTCTTATATGGATAAGGAACACCTTGGTGACTAAAATTATGAAGAGAAAATCCATGATCTTCCATTCTTGTTTGGTGGTTTGCTACTTGACTAATAGATTTTCCAAAGTAATTAAGTGTAAATTATAACCATGGTTCTAAAGTCTTAGTCAAGAGAGTTTCTGCATGTATCACTGAGTTTCTGTGAGTTTTTGGCATGAGTTTTTTATATTATAGTGGGTGCAAACAAACATTACATAGCAATTTGTTGCTGTCAGAGGCTTGAGCATAAAATATTTTTTACAAATGGTGTCTGACCTGTAAGAAATGACTTCTTAGAGCAGGGGTGTCAAACTGCCGGCCCGCGGGCCGGACGCGTCACAAGGAAACCTCACCCACCCCATTGCCGGCAATGGGGGAAAAGTTCCGATACGTCGCAAGTTTGACATGTCTGTCTTAGAGTATTGTTTGCACAGAAATAGGTTGATGGGTTTCCCCCTCATGTTCCTAGGACCATAGTCACCTCATATACAGCACCATTCCCAGGATGCAGGATCCAGGACAAATTGTGGAAGAGACATACAGCATGGAGGAGGACCCAGAAGGTGCCATGTCAGTTATTTCAGTAGAGACCTCAGATGATGGGACAACCCGTCGTACAGAGACCACGGTGAGAGCCTAGGGAGAAACGGCGAGGGCGTTGTGCAATATGTCTGGGAGGGTTTCTGTAGGGAAGAGGTGATGCTTATGGTTGCCAGATGCCTGGTATTGAGTAACCTGTAATAGCAGATAAAAAAGCATATAACACAAATAATGCTTTTCTATTTTTGTCACTGGCCGCGGTCTTTAGTGATCTGAGGTAGCTTTCCCCTGGTGATTTATTCGGTTTATTATTTCAAAAGATCAGTGCAGACATAACATAGAAAGTTTATTCAGTACAGAGAAAGCTGCAAGATGGTTGCTTTTTGGCACATTAGTTATGCTTTCTCAGTCTGGTTGGAGTTAATTGTTATATTGACATAAAGTTGATAATCAGTATGAGGAAACCATTATTAGCAGATCTGAAATCCTGGAGTTGTTTTTGACTTGTCATGAGGAACAGAGCATATGATCCTGCCAATAGCTTTTGACTGGCTATGCGTTTGGTACACTTGTATTGTGTGGTGTGTAGTGGGATTCTATCAACCACAAAAACAGTTCTGCAGGTGTTCTTGTTGCGTGAAAAGTGTTGGATTTAATTTTTCTGTAGTCCAGGAGTTTCAGGGATCAGAAAATTTTCTAGGAAATGCTACAGGACAAGATAAATATTTGAAGCTGAATATACAGGACATGACTTGAGGTAATAGAGAGTGGTGTCCTGTGGAATTAATGACGACATGCACTGCAGCGCATGAGCAGCGATACCAGCTCTGCCCTCAGAACTACTGTGAGGTGACAAGGCGATGTCGGAGAGCTCATTCTTACTATTCTGTAGGTGAAAAAAGTTGTGAAGACCATGACCACACGTACAGTGCAGCAAGTTGGCCCCGATGGGTTACCTGTTGATAGTTCTCCAGTTACCAACAACTACATCCAGACCATGGATAGGAATTTCAGAAAGAACACAAACGGTGGGCCTGGTGCCTACATGAGCCAGCCGGGCACAGCTACCCTTCCACGAAACTATCACTACTCAGATAGTTATGGGCGGCCATATGAAGATAGCTACCATGGCAGTGAACACAGCTACGGTAGCCTATCCCGGGTGACCCGGATTGATGAGCGCTACCGACCCTCCGTGGATGGCTACCGGGCTCCCAGCAGGCAGGATGTCTATGGTCCCCAACCGCAGGTGCGAGTAGGGGGGAGCAACATGGACTTGAACCGCTTCCACGCCGAGCCTTATGGGCTGGAGGATGACCAACGCAGCATGGCGTATGATGACCTGGATTACGGTGCCGTGCCAGAATATGGGACAGCAAGGCGGACTGGGACACCTTCTGATCCCCGCCAGAGACTCAGGTAAGAGGATAAGCTTAGCATATTTTAGCCATCCTTGGCAATGTTTTGATGTTTCTCCCATGCTGTAAGGAAGAATCTTTTAACTACCCTTGAAAAGCCATTGTAGTACTGAGTAACAGGGACATTTCTAAAGCAACCAGGACAGTTCTGGGATAAATTTAGTATGCTAAATGGCTGTTAAACGGAGACTATTCGTGTATTAAAAATTCTTCAGGGGAATGTTCTTGCTCCTTCTCTTCTAGGTTTGCATGCAGGGAAGAATTACATCACAACTATGCTGAGATGGTTATTTGTTCCAGTGGCACAGATCTGTGTAACCGAGCCTCATTCCCACTAATGTGATAAATCCTAGTCTAGGCAAGCTGCATGAAATTGCAGGTGGGGAAGCGAGAACTCCAATAATAGGAAAGGTTCAAGTAACAAAAAGAATGCAAGCCTCCAGCTCCAAGTTTGTATTTTAAGGCGCTGTCTCGTCTACTTCCTAATACGCCTGTATCAAATGCATAAGAGATCCCTGCCTTCTAAATGCCTATTTGCAACCTTAAATGCCTATTTGCAACCTCAATCTTTTACTATCTTAGTAAGCACAAGACTATTTATAAACATACAGGGAATTCCCCCCCCCCCCTGTTTTTTTCTCAGCTCCTTTTCCTCCTGAAAAAAAAATTAAAACTCTGGAAATGGTCAACACTCCTCAACCCAATGAACTGCTTTCTTTTAGAATATGGAATGCTATAGGGCCAGATACTGGCATATTTGCCTTCTATTCCTGCCTTCATTTTTTTCCCGATTGCCTTTTAATGGGAAGATTTTATTCCAGAACAGTGGCTCTCAAATGTTTTGATTTCAGGACCTTTTACATTCTTAAAAATTATTGAGGACCCTAACTAGCATTGATTTGAAACTGACACATTTTAAAACATTTGACTTTGCAGACCCCTTGTAAGGGTCTCAGAGACCCCTAGGTCACCCCAGACTGTACTTTGAGAACTGCTGCGCTAGAGTCTCTTGAGGGCTGGAGTTCCTACACCTGAGGACGAAATAGCACAATCAGAGGCTTGCTTGTGATGGCCTCCGTGTTGCTGACTTTTCATCGAGGGGATCAGTGGATCTACTTTTGACTAGGCCTCAAAGGCCATTTTTGAAAGAGCATAAAGCCACTGCCCAGAAGAAGCCCCCGATCTGCTACTCGACAGGCTTGTCCCACATGCAGTTGGACGGGAGAGCTAGCTGTCCCATTTCACCACTTCAAAACTTGTATTCAAAACAAGCCTGCCACTCAGCTGATCATAGCCTTGTTTGAGGGTGGATTTAACAAACTACAGCCTCTAGAAAGTAGTGGGTGCAACAGGAAATCCCATCTCTTCCAAACCCACTTCCTCTTGTAGCCCATCAGACAGCCCAGCCCCCATCTGTTCTGGCAGATGGTGGGTGAAGTAGGAGAGACTTGTTTGAAGTGCTGGCCTCAGGCTTCCCAAAACAATATGGTCCTGGAGGAGAGAGCCCAGGAACCAGACTTGAGGATGGGCATTCCCAAACCAGCCTGAAGTGTGAGGTCAAGAGCGTGGCGTTGGTAACAAAATGTATGAAATTAGCCCAGGTTAAAACTGCTGCAGTTGGCTGTCAGCTTAAAGGGAAAAATACCATTTTAACATCAAAACAGCTAAGGATGACTTTAGGTGCCTCATGGAGTTATGGCAGAAAACATTGTCAGGACATGTTTGTCCTGTGCTTAGATGCAAGTGGGGACATAGTCTAGGGTCAGACTATATAGCTGTGTTTTATTATCATGTTGACAGTTTCTTTTGACTTCAATTTTGTTTTTCTAACTTGTCAAACAGACAAAATTAAGAGTTTCTTAAACTACTGCAGTTTATAGTTTCAGCTTTGAGAAGAATTAAATCTTATTGTAAATTCAACTAGAAAGTTGAATTTAGCTTCTGATTAAGCTGTACTTTTATATTTAATACATTTACCAAACATGAGTTGTATTAATCAACATAAACACATTGCATTGTTTGTTCTTAAAATAGCAAAATGAACTTAGAGCAGGAAAAAAAAAAATTAATATGGCATGTATTTATATTTCCCCCCAGATTTCTGTTTTCCAACAAAAATAGAATTTTTAAAATTTTCATCTTTACCACTGATAGCAAGGTCTTAATGCCATTGAAGAGAAAATATCTTTTATCCAATGAATAATGTAACACCCAATCCTTCATGTGCTCACACATTCCACCAGATGCATCCAGACATATAAAGCTGAAACTATCAGGCCACGATGAATGAGGTTGTTGAGTTATGCTTGAAATGCTTTTAAGATTTTTCTTAGGCTTGAATTTTTTCTTTCTTTTGCTGGATTGTGGCTAAATCTTGGATACAAGGCCTCTATTTTAGACCTCAGCTCTGCACTTACCCAAGACGCTCATCTGTGTAAATACTAGTTTACTTTGTGGAAGAGTTGTAAAAATTACAAGTGTATGCAGGAAGTATTACATGGCTATATAAATAATATGGCAGTACATCTGGTAGCGATAACATGACTACTATTCTTTTTGATAAAGTCTTCTATGCTGCAGGTGGGCTATAGCAAGAGACGGGTATTCTTACAACTGTTTGGCAATAGGTTAGTGCTTATACCAGTGTGGGCTTGCTACATGAAGATAGATGTGATTAGTTCACAGGGGTGGGTTTTTTTTCCTCTTTTTCTTTTCTAAGGTATGGAAGGATCCTGATATCTTGCTCAGTATGAGAAATCTGTTTACCCTCTGGGCTAAAATTGCTTAACCTAGATCCTTAACTGGCTTGATAGCTGCTGTAGGATCCTGGGAATATGAATTTCCATTTAAAAAATGAATTAAACACCATCTTGACTTACTAGCTTGATCCACTGCAGAGGCATAAATTGTTCCACCTAAACATTCCAAAAAAGAGGATGTGGTTGTGGTTTCTACTGAAATGGGGCAATGCAATAGTAATTATGGAGTACAGCTTCCATTTCTCCTGTGTATTAAAACTGCCTTCCCTTCTCTGTGCAAGTTTATGTCCCTTGCCTGTCCGCCTTTCACAAGTATGGTCCTGAATTTTCATAATCTGTTCTTAATCCATAATTAGACTGCCTACTCCTTCCACATTAGGGTCTTCAGCTACAGTAAATTACATAAATGTAAGGCATGCAAACTGTCTTTTATAATACTGTTTGACTTGCTGCCATTTGAAAGGAAGCATTTCACCTCCTAAGGTATGCATACACTTTGGTTTCCTGAGTTGAATTCTGAAGTAGATGAAATTGTCTTGTTGTCTGCTTGCCATTTATCCATTAGCTCCATGCCTATAATTGCCTGATGTAATATTCAAAATCAGTAATGTTGTAGTAATTTCCCCCTAATCTGAGCATGCTGGCTTAGATTATGGTAACCTAAGGCATCTGGAGACTATCAAGTTGAGGAAGATTCTGGAGCCAATAACAAAATCGGACTTTAAGAAGCAAATTAGAGATTGAAAACCTGCAAACCCTTTCAAATTATTGGTTAACTCAGTGTTAGAATCTTTTTATAGCAAAACCAGAATGCAAGAGGGAAGATTGGTGGCTAGGATCACATGAGATTGTCCAATGTATGTAATAAGTGTTCACAGCCTGCAATGGTAGCACCAATGCAAAACTTTGGAGTAGATGTTCAGAGATCCAGTAAGCAGAAGGACTTCCCCCAAGATAGCAGAGAGATCTTAATTCCATTTTTCAGAGGTGGGGAGGAAGAAGCAGCAAAACAGAGAGGTCTCTTGAGAGTTTAAAATTATTGACAATTTCCCTTTCTTTGTGCTTGAAGTGAAGAATGGCTGAATCCTTGTGGCCCAGTAGCCCTCTCGATTAAAATGGCAATGAACAGCTCTGGAAAATCGGTACAAATCGGGAAATCAGAGAAGGGTGAAAAAGGTTATCTTCTTCCTTCCTCTCATTGTTATAACCCTGGTTTGAATTTGGAGTTTTCCTCAGCTGACTTTCTTTATACACTTATGTGGTTGATCCTAATCATAGATATCCCAAATCACATCACATTTAGCCCTGATTTTCTGTAGAGAAACTTCATGCTCCTCCTTTCTTTAACTGAAGGTTGGCATCAGTCATTAAAGCTGTTGCCAAAGAACGTACGCAACTGTGAAGCAATTACAGTAGCAAAGACTGCCCTGAATTTCCCAATCACTATCTTGGCAAGGAGAGCAGCACCAGCCACACTCAGCAAAGACCTCTGGGAGGAATCTGGAATCTCTCTGACTTCAGTTGAGTAGATAAGATCCCAAAATAACCAGCTACTAGAGACATTGCAGCAGCTGGTTTCTGATGAAGTCCAGGAGAAAGATTATTGCTGTTATCATCATATGCTTTCTTTATACTGACAAAATAAAGATGAGCAATTTCCAGTGGTTGACACTTCTGGGGGGGGGGGAGGGCTGTCATTCCCATGTGTTTTAAAGCCTGAAAATCATGTTGTGAAGGTAACCTTTTAAGTAATTAGTCCAACCTCAGCTGCATGCTGCGAACACTCATCCGTAATTATTTCTTTTGTGATTAATGGTGACCTTGATACCTTGAAAATACTTATAGTGTGGATCTTCGATGCTCCCCCCAACACTTGAATGGACATAATTGGTATAAGATCCATGCCTAACAAAGGGTAGGCTTCATTTTAGACGTGTTAGAAGCAAACTCCTTGTTTTATAGCAGAGGAGGTCCCCAACCTTTTGGGCACCAGGGACCGGTTATGTGGAGAGAGGTTTTTCCATGGACCGGAGAGTGCGTGGTTTTGTGTGCTGCCTGCATCCCACGGATGGGGCTTTGCTTGTTTGTGTGGCCCCGTTGCTGGCATGCCGCGGCCCGGTACCAGTCCATGGACCGCGGGGTTGGGGACCCCTGTTTTATAGGACGATGACAAAATAATCCTAGCAGTTGCTTCACTTCATTTGAATTGGCATCTCCTTTCCCTTGTGCCATGGCATGAGCACAATCTATAGGAATGTACATTGACACACACCTCGTATCCAATTGAATCATGAGTAGCTCTGTTGGACGTCTCTATTGCGTTAAATACTGCATGCTTGCTGGAATGGATTTGGCAAGGAGATTCTTTGAGATGGTGCTGAGGAGGTGGATATTATTAAACATCTTAGCTACTGGAGCAGAGTGTGACAGGCAATTACTGTGAGAGGTGGTTTGGAGTTCACGGGACGATTTTGATTGACTATCAAATGCCTCTCTCCCTTTCCATCTAAATTTAGAAAAGTTGTAGGTAGTAATAGGCTGGATGAGACCGTATTGGTGTTTTTTTTAAGGAAAATAGAAGACGGGAGATATATTTGCTGCCTTAAATTGACCAGATTAAAAAAGAAGTAGGATAAAATAACAACTGGCAAATTAAATCTTTGTCTAATATATTGCTTGTAGGACCAGGGCTTAGTCTGTCTTGGGTGGCATTGCATTCCCTTTAAAACCTAAGTTGCAATTTAAGTATATTCTAGTTCAGACTTTGAAGCTATGAATATTTGTTATTGTTTAATTGTGTGGTCAGGAGAAGTGCTTTCGGCTAGTGCAGTCTGCATCTTTTCCTGGAGATGCTGCGGGAGTATTATAACCCCAAATCTTCAACTGCATCTTGTTTGAACAACTGTAAGCTGCTTGAGTCTGTCACTAAAGAGTGTTCAGATCTTCTGTTGGCTGAGAATTCTCTAATCAAACCGCTGAACATTATAGGAAAGCATGTGATTTCCACCATAATAATTTCAATAGCTGGTTATGACCTATAAAGTTCCATGTGACCTGGCAGTTAATGTCTAAAAGACTGCTCTCCTATGCAAATTAGGTTAGATTTTATTGAAAGGAGCTCCTTTCCTTTTTTTCTTTCCCCTGACATTTTGATAGTGCTTCCAAAGTATGGAACTCCTTAATAGAAGAAGGTGCTCCTTTGGCTTCTTTTCTGATGACCTTTTTATAAACAAGCAGAAACACATTTGCTCAGACTGGGGTTACAGTACTATCTCATTTCATTGTACAGTAGGCACTTGAACTTGCTGTTTTTTAAACTTACTCTTCGGTGGATTTCTTTTGCCCTCTGCCTTGTATTCTTAACATTGCTCGTTGCATTTTATGAATGTCTGCCTTGAGCACTCATTTGTTGGAAAAGGTGGGATATAATCCAACTGATTAAAAAATGCCTCAAAACTCTGGGTAGGAATGAGCCCTCTATTGAATTGATACTAATGATACTGTCCCTTTGGTTTGACCAGAGTCAATGATTAAACAACCTGCAAGTCTTTGTTATAATGGAAAAATGTCTTTTGTTACCTGTGACATTAGTATAAAAATGGCTCCAATAGAATCTACATGTGTGGATTTTGACCTCTAGCCACCAGTTGTGAAACCACCGGACTGTGTACAGACTGATAAAGATCGCAGAGATCTTTGGAATCTGAGTATTTCTTGCAGCTGGCTCTTTGTCTCTGGCTTCTCCCTTGTTATCCAGACTGGAGCTTTGTGTGTCTGTGTGCGTGCGTGTATGCATTTCTTTTTTTCCTTCTGACTTTATGGAACGTAACCCGTCTGATATTATCTTAGCTCATTTGTTCTGAGCAAGAACCCCGGAAAAGGATTGTGATTGGGTAGTTTGCACAAGAGAGCTCTTTTAAGAATTTCTCTTATGCACGGTATCCTCTCGTTTTAATTTTTTATGAACGTTGGAGAGCCACTTTCCAGAATTCCGCCGGAATTCTTAAGAATACACAAAACATTGGGAGATAATGTGCTTGGACAATAAGTCACGGGAGAGGTTTAATTTCCTCTTGCTCCCCACATTGCTCACATCTCCAAGAGGGCAAGATTGCGTAGAAACAATTTCCCTGAACAGCTGCCAGGTCCAAGTGGTTTGTTTTATACTAGGCTTAAAAACAGCCCCCACCCCCCCTCAGCTTGCATTTGTTGCAAGGAGCAGAATACTACATGCTTACACTCTGTGATCAAGAGATTAGGACAAGCAAAGAACCGTGTATTTGTGTGTGGGTGCAGGGCTTCAAAAATAACCCAGAACTATGTGGGTATCTTGTATGGACAAGTTTGAAAGATGGAAAATAATTGTTAACCGTCATTGTCTGTCTCTCAAGGCACCTGGGAAACTTGCAGTCTGGTTCAGAGGTCTTTGAATTCCCTTCCTTCAGGGACCACTTTTCATGCTGACTTGTCTGGGGAGGATATCAGAGAATGTTCTCTCTTTAGCCCGGCTGTGAATGACAGCTCTTAGAGTCTGCTATTGCCCCAAATAAACCCACATACGGGGCACACAACTCTTCTGCTGTTGTGAACCTTAAAGCAAGTAATACTTTCTGGGAAATCCTTTATTGTCACAGATGTGAGAACGTTTCAGGAAAAAATAATTGGAAATTACTATTCAGAAGCAATACTTTGGAACCTCTCACAGAGCATTCCCAAACCAGGGTCGGCCACACTGAACTAGGCAGGCCAATGGTTTGACTTCGCATGAGGCAGTTCCTTGTGGCTGTCAAGAAAAATTAGCAGGGTAGAACAAAGTTATTTATTTTCTTTAGCTTATCTTATGACAAAGTACTTTATCTTGGACATTTTTCAACCAAAGATCAAGAGGCAAACTGATTCCAGACAATTTATTGTTGAATTGCCTTGGCTTACTCAGGTTTTACAAAAAAAAAGTTCACATGACATCACCCATCTGGAATCCTTTTATATTTTCCCTAAATACCACGGGATGCCTTTTACCAAAGAAAGTTCAACTTTTCTGAAAATGTGTGTGCAGTGTAACAAGCCATTGGCGTAGATGGCTTTGGTATCACAATACTTCTGTGTTTTTAAGGGGTACAGGCAGTTATATATTGTGGCCTATCACACCTTTCATTTCATATCATTTCATTATTTTTTTAATGACATTCAGTTTTATAACTTAAGTAGTATTAAAAGTAGTATTAAAAGTAGTAGCATCAAAAAGTTATTTGGTTATTCTTTAAGAAATCAAAATAGTGAAATGCCACTTACGTAAGAGCTCATCCTAGTGCTAATGAAAGTTTATGAAAAGCATAATATTAATGAACTGATATTTCTAATGAAATATATCCACTTCAAAACAGAAAAGGGGAAAAGGTCTAGTTGTAGTCCAGTGGTGGCGAACCTATGGCACGCGTGCCATAGACGGCACTCAGAGCCCTCTCTGTGGGCACACGTGCCATGCCCCGGAGATGGCGAGGGACTGGCCCCCGCCGCCCTGGCCCAGCCCACCCAGTCTGCCATGACCACCACGGCCACGCCCACCCGGCACCCAGTGATAAATTAGTGGGTTTTGGGTTGCAATTTGGGCACTGGGTCTCTAAAAGGTTCGCCATCACTGTTCTAGTCACTGTTATTTTAGTAAAGTGGTTAATGCTGAAAGAAGGGCAAGAGTGTTTTAATGGCACGTAATGGGAAAACTAACTTGAAGGTATGAAACACTCGCAACCTGAGGTGGGAGGGAGGGATTTCAAGACCACAGGGTTTCATTATCCAGAATTTGACGGCGAAAATATTGGCAGGTATTTTATTCAATTTTGCATTGCAGCTGCTGCTGGCTAAATAGGTTGCTTTGTTTGATCAGGGACTTCCCAGTTCTCTTCTAGACAACTGGCATATAATAACACACAGCTCTCCTCCTGAGCTGAAAGAATGTCAAAGAGCAACCTGTAAAAAAAAAAAAAAAAAAAAAGACACTCCACCTCCCAGCAGCCCAACGTTTATGAATTCTGAACTTGAGGCAGATGGTGAGTGAAGGCAGCTTTAGCTACATTTCCTTGGTGCTGCCTCTGCGTGGGCCTAAATGGCAGGAACGACAGGTGCTAATCTGAAGAATGGCTGGATTCTGCTGCTAAACCAAAACATGAAATGACATAGACCTGATATGGCCTTTTGTCACTTGGCTAAAAAGTTAGATAACTCTTCTCTTCAGGGCAGATAAAGGTAGATTCTGTTAAAAGTCAGAATCAAGTTGGCAGTCTTTTGTTCTTATATATCAGCATGGCTTTCTTCATACATACCTACATAGTAGCAGCTCCTAGCTAATTTTAAAAGAATGTAGAGCAATCAGATGAAGATAAGACACCAGGGACGAAGTGCTGCTATGTACACTGATCAGCTTCTGTGTTTGAGCAAGAGGGAGGTGGACTGACTTTTTCACGCTTACACTCAGAAAGGAGAGAACATAATTGAGTTGAAAAGCATAATTCTTTCTCCAAAGGCCAAGATCTTAACATCTCTGCAATGCACGGCTCTGTTTCCAACAGTACTTGAAGAAATTAAAAATTAAAAACCTCAGAGTATTTAAAATTCTGGGTCTACATTAGCCCTTAACTTACAACTGTTTGTTTAGTGACCATTCAAAAGTTAAAACGGCATTGGGGAAAAAAAAGTCCCATCCCGTTTCTTTTTCTAATGAGTCTTATTGGTCAACAGTAATAACTCTATTTAAAAGTTTTTCATAACTTACTGAATTGTGCTCCAGGTGGAATCTTGGCTCCTTGGCTTAAATGGTAGCCTGTATGAGAAGGTTGCCTCGGATATATGAACAGAAAATTACTTAGGGGAGTTCCCTATAAAGGAGCTGAAATATCTCCTGATGGGTTCCATCAACGTTCCATCGCTACAATGAGAGGAACTTTCTCTTTCCCTTTCCCTGAAGCTCTTTAAAAATGACGTCCTTTTGCAATTTTTTCCCTTCCCGCTTCACCCTAATTTCTTTATTGTTTTGATGGCACTTCCTGGGGTTCATTTTTTTCTTGGCAGTGATTCTCTAAAGCAGGGTGAATGAAGCCTTAAATACTACAGCCTGCAGAGGCCTTCTAATAAACTACAGTGTAGGAGCTAAATTCGATGTGATAAAGAAGAAAATAGTTAAGTACACACTGAGTCTTGTTATCCTGAAGGCACGGCTGTCCTCTTGGTGCTGTCATTGCCTTGCCTTATTCCCCAATTTTAAATATGAGACATGCAGTCTACTAGGTGTGACATCTTAAGTGAGAGGCATTTAGTCATTTTTAAAGCGCTTGAGTAAAGTCTGCTGGTACGTTATTATTTACCCTTCGATTGTGTCACGTAAAAATCCGGTGTCCTTGAAATGTCATCTAACTTCACCTACCTGACTTGATTGCACAACAAAGGAGCATTGCAGTGTAGAGGGCCTGGCTGACAAGAAGGCTTTATGAATAGCTTTGGTATAATTGGGGCAATGGTGAATAGGCTGGATGATGTAGAAAGTTCTGTGGTTAGGCATAGATGACATCAACTTGCCCTCTAGTGGTCAAATTAGAATGGCATTTGCTCAGAAGAAAAACTGTTGACAACATTTGATTAATCTTTAATTTTTTTCCCCTAGGCCCAGCTTGGCTACCTATGCAGTCAAGCCAACTTCTAGGCCTGCTCTCTCACTGGCTCTTTTTGGGCAATGAGGCAGCTTGAAGGGCACCTGCCTGCTCTCCTGTATTCTGCCAGGACTGAGAGGGAAGGTGATGCTGGATTTCTTTGCTGCCACATTACCCAAGCATGAGAGATGCTGCTGCAAAAGTAGCTGTCAGGGCATAATCTTCTACAAATGCTCTTGATTTTAGAGTGGATGAGGTAGCAGTATTAGGGTAATGAGTAGAGATGTGCACTATTCAGATCCCAAAGTGCAGTGTTGTAGTGGGTGGATATCATCCTCATTGTATCTGACAATAGCCCCCTAAAGCAGAGGTCCCCAACCTTTGGGGCACCAGGGACCAGTTCCATGGAGAGAGGTTTTTCTGCGGACTGGACGATGCGTGGTTTTGTGCGCTGCCTGCATCCCACAGATGGGGCTTCGCTTGTTTGTGTGGACCGGTTGCTGGCATGCCACGGACCGGGGGTTGGGGACCCCTGCCCTAAAGGAACCATACCTTTTTCTAGGCTCATACTTGCATAGCATTAGCATTGCATCCTCCCATGCTACGTAGCATATCGGGTCACATACTTGCAGGCTTCGGAAAATAGGAATTTGAGTCCACCATGCCCTGTCATCACCTCTTAAATGCTGATTGGTATTTTCCCGAGACCACGTGACCATTCTAGAAGAGGCACGGGTGCTTTAAGGAGATATCGACAGTTATATGTATGTGCCCACATCAGATCCAAAGCATCTTTGGATGCAAATACTGTTCATCTCTAGTTGATGAGATGATGGTGCCTGAGGCTTACCAGGGAGTGTGCCTCTTCTAATTCTGATTGCAAAAGTCTCCCCATTAGAGAGTTAGTACGGCTCTTCTCTGTAGCATTGTAGCTTGGTTTGATAAGAGATGGCTTACCTGGTCGCTTGCTTTCTTTTCTGTTTGCAGGAGTTACGAAGACATGCTTGTGGATGACATGGCTAGAGACCAGTATTACTGGTCCCCAATGGCACAACATGATAGAGGCAGCCTAGCCAGTCTGGACAGCTTGCGAAAAGGAGGCCCACCTCCAGCCAATTGGCGCCAGCCTGAGCTCCCCGAGGTGATAGCTATGCTGGGGTTCCGCTTGGACGCAGTCAAGTCCAATGCTGCAGCCTACCTGCAGCACTTGTGCTACCGAAATGACAAGGTGAAAACAGATGTGCGCAAGCTAAAGGGTATTCCTGTACTTGTTGGGTTACTGGATCATCCCAAGAAAGAGGTGCACTATGGGGCATGTGGGGCCCTCAAGAATATCTCCTATGGCAGAGACCAGGACAACAAGGTTGCCATCAAGAATTGTGATGGTGTTCCTGCTTTGGTGCGGCTGCTTCGAAAGGCACGTGATATGGACCTCACTGAAGTCATTACAGGTAACCATTGCTGACATTGCCCACAGAGAGTGGCTAGCGATATAAGGGCCTTTCTGGCACACAGATATGTTTTTGAGTAACATTATATTCTCCACTGCAGGGACCCTCTGGAACTTATCCTCTCATGACTCAATAAAAATGGCCATTGTGGATAATGCCTTACATGCCCTCACGGATGAGGTTATCATCCCACACTCTGGATGGGAAAGAGAGCCCAGCGAAGACTCCAAACCCCGCCATATAGAGTGGGAATCAGTGCTCACCAACACCATTGGCTGCCTTAGGTGAGCTGGATCTGCGTTGTTATTACAAGGACTCTTGATAATTCTCTGAAGAGCAGCATCCAAACTGCAAAAAATCAACCAATGATGCTGAAGCTTGAGGATTTGCCTCTTGGGGAAAGGCCATTTGGTGCCAGGTGTTGTTTCTTAGAATAATTTGGTCAGAAAAGAGATCCAGTACTGGTCACGAAAGAGGATCTTCAGTGGCTTGGTGCTTCCTGGCTTACCTGATACGCAGTAACCTTGAGTTGGTTTTATAACTTTGGACAATAAATCAAAACTGGGAATAAGAGGGGCTTTTCAGAATGAGCAAAACAGAGCTGCTAATAGTTTCAGTAGAACTTTTATAAAAAAAATAGAATTACCCTTTGGTAAGATGGGTAGCCAATAAATTTTATAAATAAATAAATGTAAATAAAATTGGCAAAAATCAACATTCAAATGGATGGCATGCGTCTGAACTTTGATCGGTCATGACAAGGGTGGCAGCATTGGCTGAAATCTCAAGGTCTAATAGAGGGTATGTTAAAGATTGCAGAAGACTGAAGAATCCTCCTGTTGCTGAATTTAGAAGTTCACACTAGGGCCTTGAAATTCTCCACCCAAACTCCCACATGGATTAGATTTCACAGATTGTGCTAAGCTTCCGTGTGATTTGTCTGGCTTACCACCTACTGTGAAGCTGGTAATTTGTAATGCAGTGTTTGATGCTTGGCATGCTTTGTGAAATCAAGCACAGCAGGGTTGGACAAATAACGCTGAAATGCGTTGTGTGAACCTAGCCAGAACGTGAGTGTAGACGTTGGGTTAAATTGGCTTAAAGCTGACATATTTTAAAAGCCATAAATAACCTGCTGGGTGTCTCCATCCTTCTACAAGATTTTTCTTGTTTTATAGGAACGTCAGTTCGGAGAGGAGTGAAGCCCGTCGAAAGCTGCGGGAGTGTGACGGGCTAGTGGATGCACTTTTATGCATTGTCCAAGCAGAAATTGGCCAGAAAGATTTAGACAGCAAGGTAAGGAGGAGGGGGGGGGGAAAGCACACAAACTTCCCTCCACCGCTCATTTGTAGAGTTCAGTGGAATATATGCAGTTGGGCTTTCCCTCCATCTCACGTTCTGTGAGTTCTGTTTGGGCTAACCTTTCCTGAGCAAAGAAAGAAATCCTATATAGTTAAGAGATCTGAAGTTTCATCTTACGGGGATTGAAGGAGAATATTTAAATTTTCATCTTCGGATGGGTGATTTAAAAACAAAAGTTAGAGCATCATTTCCCCTCAGCGTGCATATATTTTCTTCCCATTTTCTATCCCAGATACATTATGTGCAAAGCAGGGCATAATACCTGTTCCTCCTGCCACTTCCTAGGGCTCCTCAGGGATGAGCAGCTTAATAAGACCATCCTCCATTTGTGGCAGTGAGTCACTATACAGCAGGCAATCAAGTTGGTTAAAGTTCGAATATTAGTGTTCTAAAGCAGGGGTCCCCAGCACCCGGTCCGTCGGTGCATGGCATGCCAGCAACAGTCCCGTACAAACAAGCGAAGCCCCATCTGCGGGATGCAGGCAGCATGCAAAGCCACCCCCCCCCTCCGGTCCGCGGAAAAACCTCTCTAGACCAGACATGTCAAACTCGTGACATTGCGCAACGTATCGGGAGAGTTTTGCCATTGCCGGCAATGGGGTGGGTGCGGCTTCCGTGTGACGCGTCTGGCCCGCGGGCTGGCAGTTTGACACACCTGCTCTAGACGGAACCGGTCCCTGGTGCCCAAAAGTTTGGGGGCCACTGTTCTAAAGTCAAAGAACAATAACTGTCTACCCCAATCACATGGCTTGTGATTAGGAATTATGGAGGTTGTTGTAACCTGCCTGAGAAAACTGTTTCGAAGGGTGGCATTAAAAATATTAAAATAACAATAACATAATCTAAAATTCTTGAAAGAATTCCTATTCTAGTAAATTTGACTATGCCACTCTTAATCTTAAACCCGAATGAAGATAAGAGATAAGATAACCTTTATTGTCATTTTTTTACTGGGCACAGTGGCACACATCAAAATTTAGTTGCCCGCTCTCAAAGTGAAACACATACATGACACACACCTAAAACATACTATACACAACATATGTATAGACCCACACCCCTACAAATACGTAATAAATAAATATTAAATACTGTCCATCTTGAATACATAACGGAAGGAGGAAGCTTGAGAGTTCACAAGGTTAATGCTGTATGGAAAATAGCTGTGAAAAATAGCACAGAAGGACCAAATGAGACTGGTTCTTCTTGTTAGGACATCCTTCTGATAAGAGTTGCCACCTCTCCCTTTCTGTGTACGCGTTTCTTCTGACTCAGTAGCTAGATGTGTACCAGGGGTAGGCAACCTTGGCTCTTTTATGACTCGTGGACTTCAACTCCCAGAATTCCTGAGCCAGCATGGCTCAGCTTGGAAACCTCTCCCTTTCCCCTCAGCATGGCTGGCTCAGGAATTGTGGGAGTTGAAGTCCACGAGTCATAAAAGAGCCAAGGTTGCCTTCCCTTGATCTGTACGTTTGACAGCGTTCTTTTAAGCAGGGAACGTATAAACACTCCCACAACCTTCAGTAACCCAGTTTTGTATCTCTTCATAAGAATTTTTAATTTCAGCTTTCTGCCCAGAGGGCACTCTACCTAGTTAACAGTTTTTAAAAAATTAAAATAGGGTAAAATCACTATTAAATAATGAAGCCTGAAAAGGTCTGGGTATGCTATGAAGCGTTTGAGCTCCTGTGGCTTTTCCTGTCTCACCTGAGGAACTGTCTTCCCCAGCTTGTGGAGAACTGTGTCTGCCTACTGAGGAACTTGTCCTATCAGGTGCATCGTGAAATCCCACATGCTGAGCGCTATCAGGAAGCCCCCATCAATGCTGCCAACAACACTGGCCCCCATGCAGCCAGTTGCTTTGGTGCCAAAAAAGGCAAAGGTATGTAACTTCTGAGTATCTGCTCCTGTGCTAAGTAGCTGGAGAACAGGGAGGGTAGAACTAGAAGGGAGAGGATGTGCTTCTAATCCTTGGCTTCATAAGACAAGCTATTGCTTTCCATAGAAGCATCTTGGGGTCACTTTCTGGCTGTCCTGCTCTTTATCCCACAAGGCCTAAGGACTGTGTCAGTAGCATTTTTGTTTGGTAATTCAGCTCAGGTGATGGATGGTTCTTCAATTAATTTGTGGCCTATTTCCCCTTCTTTCTGCTTTATATTTTCCCCCCAAATGGCTGTGATCCTGCTGGCATCTCTTCTCTCTTGCCTTCCTTCTCCCCTGTCCTTCTCTGCGCCAAAAGATGAGTGGTTCGCTAGAGGTGAGTTGGGCTTTTTGATTTTTTGGCATGCCTGTTTGTGTGATACACCATTTTTCCTCCTGCTCTCATCAGTGTGATTGAACCCAATCAGAAGCATAAGCAAGGATGGCGTTGAATGTTTTCAGACCCCTTGCTTGTCTCGTGGAGAGAGGATGCTCTCTTTCTGTTCTTTTGCTTGCGCTGCGTTTAGGGAGAGCCACCAGACCACCCAAAGGAAATAGGATAATGATGAAACAAATGAAGTCAGCATGAAAGCCACTTCTCCATTAAGATATTAAATTGAGATTTCAGAAAACAGGCTTGGAAATAAACACTGACTACAATAACGGAATATACCTGGCTATTGTGTTCTGAGTGTATTCTCGGGTTGTGTACGGATAACCTGTGAAACCTCTCCTTTACGGGAGAGAACAGTGCCCGTGAAAACTACTAAAAGAATCACTTAGTAATTTTGTTTGATTTCTGTGGATTAATTTTTATTACTTGCTATCTTCATACAAGGGTTTCTGCTATTGCAGTCTTTGCAAAATTCCCAATCCTTAAAGATAAATTTAAAGTTAACTTAAACAAATATAGATTTTGAACAAATTTTAGGCTAACTGGTGGAGTGCCATCTGGTCTATAGCCAACTTCATTTCACTCAATTTTAGTAAATCGAGTAAAATGATTTTAGATGCCTTCGGAGAAAAGCAGTTACTAGCATAGTGTGAACCCAAATAAATATGAGAAAATAGAGAATTCGTTCTCTGAATTTGAGCATGGTAGCATCTAGTCCTCAATGGAAGAGTACATTGATTCTAATTTTGACTATGTTAATAGGAAAGAAGCAAACTTGGATTTGTGCATCATGCTTCACTATAATTTGTTCAGTAAGCCACAGATGGCCATTGCAAATCAAGCTATAAACTATAGTTTACAAATCATTGGCTGGTTTCGTGCATCTTACTAAGAAACAGATGGCTCATGATGGCTTACTACAGCCTTTTACATCTAACTGCCTTCTGAAAATGTAGATTTCGGTTTCTAGAGTTTCCTAGCCAGCATGGTCATCAGTGAGACTTCTGAAAGTTGAAAGTCCACATGTCTGGAGGCTCTGATTTTACCCTGCATATTAAACCGATAGTTTTAAGAGCATATTTGAACATGAAAATTTAAATAAAATGGAAAAGGATCATATTCAGATGCTTGGCATGCATGGAGTTTCAAATGCACTCTTGGCATCTCCAGTTAAATTGGTGTGATCAAAATGCTAGGAGAGACTTTTTTGGGAGAGTTACTGGTAATTGTAACAGATGGTGCCGAAATAGACAGTTCATTAGCCTGGCTTCTGTGAAGGCAGATCTAATTATAGCTTAGTAGGTGTGAATCTCTCCTTTATTTGTGCATTTTTCCTTAAGCAAAAGAAATCAAAGTTTGGAAGTATATTTCTTGTGTCTGGCTATACTATAGGCACTGAGTGGGGGGGTCTGTATCTTAGGATTTCTTTTTGTTATGTTCCTTCTTTTTCTTTTGAAGGTAAAAAGCAGACAGAGGATCCTTCTACTGATATAGTTGACTTCCCCAAAAGACAAACCCCTGCAAAAGGTATGGCTTCTTTTGCTGTTGGACGAACAGTAGCTCAGTGAAAGCAAACATGCTTTGTTTGCACAAGGTCCTGAATTTGATCCTTCCTAAGATAAAGCACAAGTTGACGATAAAAGCTCTTTGTCCAAGATCTGGTGAACTGCAGTATTGCCAGTCAAAATAGGCAGTGCCGAGTTAGATCAGCCATGTCCAAACTAGTATCTCAAAAATGCATGTTGTACCATTTATAGCAATGTTGTCTGGGAATTCTTTCCATTCAGGCACATCTAGAAGATTTGTAGAAGGTTGAATCTGATGGGCAGTTATGTTGTGATGTAAGACATCTTCCTATATTTCCAGAATATATTTTTTTCTTCAACTTCCTCCTTTCCTTGGGAGAACTGATTGTTCTTTAACTACATGTCCTATATGGATTTTGTTGCATGCATTTGTTTTTACATGTTTGACTGTAGGAAGACAAAGGTGGTAAGTCATATGCTACTGCTGAGAAATGTTTTATTGGAGGTTTGAGTGAAAATACAATTCTCTCCCCCCCACACACACACCTTAATAAACAACCTCAAATCTAACAAAGGTGTGGTTGACAGGTCTGGCAGGAAATTAGCCAATTGTAGGCTGACCAAAGCAGTTGAAAAGTCAGTAGCCTTATTTCTGTAACTGTTGCTAAATCTGGGAATAAAACAGAGCACAAATATTCTTAGTCACAGGAAATGGAGTTAATAGGAAAGGGCTAACTCTGCCTCTTCCGGTTAGAAGATGGGGCTTAAAGCATCTTCCTATCTACTGAGGAATCTGCTTCCCTTTAGTTTTACTACTCTGACTTCTAGAGGAACAGTGACTTTCCATTGGCTCCCTCTTGGGAGCCAGGAATATTAAAAGAAGGAAGAGTAGATGAAAACCAATGTTTTCTCCTAGCTGTCCAAAAGCAGTCCCTGCAGTCACCTGCCAGCAAGAGGTCGCAGCTGAGAGAACTGCAAGGGCTCCAAAGATCTGGAATGCAGAGGAGCAAGTTGCAGTACCAGTTTGAACTGCCCCCAAAGTAGCAGGACTGAATGAAGGTTGTACACAAACCTACTTGTCCACCTTGATGGACTAGGCATCAGCTAGCACCAGTCTTGCAGCAGCCTGAAGACAAATGTGTGAGTGTGTGTGTGTGTATCATTGTGAAGGAATACTAGGGAAGGATCTGATTGGCCAGCTGGAAGGTTGAGGCTGCTTACAGGGCCATTGCCAACAGAGAGGGCAAGAAAGATGCTTAAGATGAGATGACAAGGTTGATGGCCCCAGAGCTATGAGCTCACTTTCAGGGTTTCTATCTCAGATCTCCAAAGCAACAGAGAAGATCAAGGAATAAGGCATAAGCTAGATCTGTTCCTCAATGGGTTCAAATAGGAAAGGGATAAAATTTTCAGCAGTTTGTATCTCCTTACCAGAGACTATCAACATGGACCTTCTCCTCCCCCACCCTAGCCCCCAGTGATGCTTAATGCATCACCAAAGGCCCATGACTTGAAGCTTGGCTAACAATATGCCTCTGCAGGAAGCATAGAAATCATGGGATTTTTCTCTACTATCCTCAGATCTTCAAAACTCATTCTCAGTCTCTAAGCCCCATTCCTAGTCTCCTTCACCAGAATAACCAAGAGAAGTGTTTGTTACTCAAGGAATTTCCAGGAGTAACAAACAAGTTGTATATCCCCCCTAAAAGAACCATATGGAGCCAGTATACCTAACTATCAAAGTCATGTCTGTGATTGATGAACCTAACTATCAAAATCAGTGGTTCTGAATGGAGAAGAGGCATTTATAGATCTCGGAAGAAAAGAGCAACTTGTAAGGCATCCATTCTGGGAATAAGGGCTGTAACCATCATCACTAGTGCTAGTGATGTCATTCCAGAAGTGTAGGTAGTAGTAGGCCAGAACACAGAATTTATGTAGACACCTCTAAGGACTACTTACAGTTTGCAGCCAGATGTATGTCATAAGAAATGATGGCACAGAAGATCTGTGCCTCAGGCATTGGGAAACCAACTACCAGTTAAAAGATAGCTGCACAGCAAAGCCCTTGGGCAGGCAGATCAGATAAGAAATCTTTGTATACAGCTGCAAGGAAGAAGGAAAATAGATGCAAGAGAAGTCCTGCATCACATTTTTATACTAAAAATGAAACTCTAAAGAGAGCATATGTTTACACCTAAAACTAAATTATTTTACTGCACTGTGATAAGGATCAGCGCCACATAATATTATGGTACAATGTAGAAGGAGTTGAACAAGACTCACCTGAAGGTGGTACATACTGTATATACTAAAGGGAGGGGAGTTTTTCCCCCTCATTGTTAAAGAAGAGATCTTAACGTCTGACTTTAAACACAAAAAGATGAAATTCGCTTTTTGATAACCAGAAAATTTATTTCCTGATAAATCCAGTTTTGTACGCACGACAACATGAATTGCAGAGCAAAATGGAAAATTGGATGGGGATAACTTGAGCCCTGCTACAGTTGGGAATAGAAAGTGTTCCTGTGTGTGTGCAGCACAAACTAGAGATCCTGAGGAACATTTCAATCTTGACTTCCACAGCAATGTGTAAACGTGGTGGGGAACCCTTGAGGAATGGTTGTAGTAGTTTCACATTCTCTGCTGGAGAGTGGAAGTGGACTAAGTACTAAAAAGCATCCTCCTGAATTGGGTCCCATTTATCAGAGTCCTCCTTTCTCTGTGTGCTTATTCATTTAGAAGAATTCTCTGCTGCCTCTCAGCAGGACTCCCCACATGATTTACAAAAACAAAGTGATTACACGAGGAAGAAACCCACGAAAAGTTGCAGAAACACTTTAAACTGCCAGGAAGAAGGAAACACCCCCCCCCCCTTTTTTTTTTTTTTTTTTCTAACTTCGAAAGAGCAAGTGTTAATACCAGACATCTTTGGAAAGCTGGTTGGAAAATGCTATGATTGAGAAGGCTCTCTTAATAGATGCCTGCAGAGAAGACATAGGAGGCATAAAATTTGACTGGATTTGTGTGTAATTGGTTCTCTTTCCTCTGCTAGGCTATGAACTCCTTTTCCAGCCAGAAATTGTCCGCATTTATATTTCATTGTTAAAGGAGAGTAAAACCCCAGCTATCATAGAAGCCTCAGCAGGAGCCATCCAGAATCTGTGTGCTGGTCGCTGGACGGTGAGTAACCACATAAAAGAGAAGCAGTGCTGTAATGTAAGTTAAATATGTTCCCCTTAAAATTAGTAACTCCCAACAAAAGTACCGTATTACATTAAGATAGCAAATGTTGGCTGGGTTTGCAAATCGTTAAGTCGAGATGTTCTATATTGAACAAGCCACTGTGGCCTCCTGTCTTAAAGAGTTAAGTCGTAAATCACATCAAGCCAGAAACAAGACAAGCAACTGTAGAGATTAATGAGGAGCAGCCCTCAAGTTTGAGACTTCCAAAATAGCCATAGCTTGTTTGCTGCTTCCTCGTATGGCGAAGCTGCTTTTTCATCACAACTGTACGGATTGGTTAGGGATTTGGGAAGGGCACAAAGCTACATAAGTCGAAACAATTGCAAGCAGGCTATGCTTTCCCAAAGTCACATTAAACTAAGCCCATAGATGCTGTTTGATAGATGCCAAGTGCAATCAGTCAAAGCGTCTGATTCATCAAAGTCAGAAACAGACACCTCTTAGTCATCATATGTAAGAGTAATCGTTGATGTGATGCAATCCAGCTTTATATTTACAGGTAGTCCTCGACTTAGAACCATTTATTTAGTGACCAGCCTTTGCACTTAATGACCATCGCAGAGTCCCTGCGGTCATGTGGTCATAGTTTGGGTAATTGGCATGTATTTCAAGAGTTGCAACATGCCAGGGTCATGTGATTGCCATTTGTGATCTTCCCAGCTGGCTTCCAACAAGCAAAGTCAAGAGAGGAAGCTGGGTTCACTTAACATCCGTGTGTGTGTGATTCACTTAACAATTGCAGCAGAAAAAGGTTGCAAAACCAGATGTGATTCACTAAACAACTGTAATGGAACTTCTGGTCCCAATTGTTGTAAGTCAGGGACTACCTGTAAGCCAGAACACAACTGCAAGCAGGCCGTGCATTCCAAAAGTATTAAACTAAGCCATAGAGGCTGTTAGACAACTGTGTAGAATCAACCAAGGTGTCTGATCTATCAAAATCAGAAACAGACATAACTTAATCATTGTGTGCAACAGTGACTAATCCAGCTTTATATTTATTTTTGTCCGGTATGTTGACCTTGTAGTATAAACATTACAAGAACTTTTAAGTTCAGGTTGGCTGGTTCCATTAAATTTGACTTTCAATTTAAAGTAAAAAAAAAAAAAGCAAAGCGCTATTCTCTCCCCTCCTGTAGTGTTTGCAGCCACAGGTATGCCGCTCATTATGTACTTCTCTATTGATGTGGTTCCATTCCTAAGAAAACAAAGCAAAAGTCAAAACACTCTTCCATCAACAATGCTATAAAAGTTTACTGTTGTCACCATTGTTCCTTTCCCTTCTGAATAAATGTCTAGAAACACTCAGAATCCTATATGTGAGCTTCACAATTTTCTGCTTATTATAACAGAACAATACAAATACGGTACAATACAAATATTTTTGGATTACGAAAGTACAAATATCTACAGTAGTAGCAAATAAGTTGTAATGGTAGAAAATGGGAGGTAGATGTATTAAGAGAAAGAACTGGAGAAAAATCCTAAACTATAAAGACCTACAAAGAGAAGTAGAATGGCTGTAGAAAAAGAAAGTAAAGACAGCACCAATAATAATAGGCACTTTGGGTGCAGTTCCAAAATATCTGGACATGACTTGAAAACCATCAGCATTGACAAAATCACCGTCAGTCAGTTGCAGAAGGCAGCTTTATTTGGAGCAGCTTACATCCTGTGATGATACTGTTAACACCATCAAACAACATTTGCCTATTACAGGTCTTTGAGAAGGACTCAATAGGTAGACAAAAATGTCAAATCCAAACTAAACATCTGGTTGACTGTGTGGCCAACCATAATAATAATAATCGGAGACTCTACTTCATATACTTTTAACTACCAAGATTAAACATTAAACATTTGGCGGTAGTTAATGGTCAGCTTCCCTCTCACCATTTACTCCAAAGAATTTTCTGGCAGAAGGAGGCTAGACCTAATCCAAAATTTGTGTTTTTAGTTTCTCTAAAGTTCCTGAGTTTTGTGGGAAACTGTGGTCAAAATTTAAAGCTCAACTTGTAAGCCTTCTGAACATAGGAGCCTTTAGGGAAGCAATGGAAAGAGAATTCCCTCTCTGTATGTAAGCCCTTTGTGGAAGAAAAGCAACTATGAACAGATTAAGAGGGAACAGAGAAATGAACCAATTGTCCTTTCCCCTTCACCACCACCACCACCCATACACATATTTGTTCTTATTCTTCTTTCGTGTACCATAGCTTTAAGTATAAAAGGTTATCTGAGGTGAATGTATTCTGAATGTATGTCGCTGCATTGCATGTGCCTCCAAGTTGGTGGGATGCATGCAATTGTACATTTACTTGTAAGATAGTCTGTAGATTAAAGATTCTAACTTGCAGAATATCCAATGAGCATTCTCGTGGTAACCCTCTTTCCCAGATTTGGACAGCACATAACGCAATTTTGTTCTCTTGGTTAGCTGATCCAATTTTAAGAGTGGCAGCCTGGAAGAAGTCTGAAATTAACCCTGCTATTTTCACAGCTGCAGAAACTTATTCAAATCTCTTTAAATGAGAGTTCAGCTGGAGATGAAAGATGCTGCGTGTGTGGATCCTGGCCTCTGATAATGATGAGTTTCCAATATAGAATAGTAAAAAATAGTGAAGTCAGAATTGTGGCAAAAACTTGCTGGTCATGGCCAGATAAACTGATCATGAAAAATATATTCAGTGGCAGTATTTGGGTTGACAGTGAGCTTTCTTGATAGAATTAATCTCATTTTTTTAAAAAGAAGACTATATTGATTGATGTAGATGTAACACTGGAAAATATGATACTTGAGAACAGCCTTCATCAATCAGTTTATTACCCTCCATATATTCTGGACAACAGCTGCCCTAATTTCTAGAGAGGGTGATCAAAGGTTGTGCTGGCCGGAGTTAGTAGGAAAATGGGCACCAGGTTGAGAAGCAGTTTGGATGATGTCAGCAGCTAGTTGCATCTATTATAGCTCATATTCTGAGCTGAGTGTTGCTGTTCTTTCTTACAGTATGGGAGATACATCCGCTCTGCACTGCGCCAGGAGAAAGGTCTCTCCGCCATTGCGGACCAGCTGACCCATGACAGTGAGCGTGTGGTGAAAGCTGCATCCGGAGCCCTGCGCAACCTGGCAGTGGATTCCCGTAACAAAGAGCTGATTGGTAAGGGGAAAGAAAAGGGAGAAGTTCTCTACTGCAGGGGGTGGGGGAATGTATCATTTAAGGAAAAATCCCACCAAAGCCATAATGCATTCTTACTCAGTCATACCAGACACCATCAAAGGCTTTGTGCTACTTCCCAATCAGCATCAGAAATGGATGAAAAGGCAGGGCCAGTACAAAGCTTGCATTTCCTCCTCCCCACCCCCAGGAGGAATCCCCTCAGTCTTTGTAGTGCAGAGTTGCCTTACCTCATTTAGGAAGGTGGATAGTGTGTCCTTTAAAGAGAAGGAACTTATTTATCATTGATCACTGGAATTTTGTGAAGTTGAAAGCAAGGGGGGGGGGAGGTATTAGTGGCCCTCCCAGATATTGCCGACGTTTAATGGGGTTGCTGGAATTTGTAGTTGAGAAATATCTGGAAGATTACTGGAATCTGATCCCTGGCCTAAAATCCCTCTGAATGAAATAATGTCTTTTGCTTGATATTTTCGGAGCTTTAAGTTCCCTTCCTCTACCTCAGGGGTAGGCAACCTTGGCTCTTTTATGACTCGTGGACTTCAACTCCCAGAATTCCTGAGCCAGCCATGCAGGCTCAGGAATTCTGGGAGTTGAAGTCCACGAGTCATAAAAGAGCCAAGGTTGCCTACCCCTGCTCTACCTCATCCCCAAAATAGCGTTTGAAAACGTGGCTTTGACACTTTCTAGGTTAAAAACTGTAGCTTTTGGGGAAACTACAAATGATGATAATACGTGTCATTTTTCTGAAACAGAAAAAAGTAGTTTTGTGTTCTGGAGCAGCAACCTTTTCATGGTCCATCCCTTCTGGATCGCAATGAGAACGCCTTCCATTTTCTGCATCTTTTCAGTGTTGGAACAGCAGTTTCTTCTATATGCTGTATTTAACAGTTTCACTAATTATAATGGATTCATGTGCAATTATATATTTTGTTTCTTGTCTCCTTTCCTGATATGTAGTTTAAGTCTTGGCTGCCATCTGTTTCTCCTATCATTGCATGCCATTATCCTGATTGTGTATCACCATCTGCAGTCCTTCCAATATTTCATTTGTGAGCCTCCAGGAAATTCTTGCGTACAGTTTGCAGGATGGAGGCACTGACGGCATTTCTGTCTGGCCCCTCTTGCTTATAATATTTCTTTTTCCTCATTGTGGCTCTGATGTAATCCTACTCATAGGTAAACATGCCATTCCCAGTTTGGTGAAAAATCTTCCAGGAGGGCAGCAGACACAGGCAAAGAACCTCTCTGAAGACACGGTGATCTCTGTGCTGAATACTATCAATGAAGTCATCGCTGACAATCTGGAAGCAGCCAAGAAACTGCGGGAGACGCAAGGCATTGAGAAACTGGTGCTCATTAACAAATCAGGGTGGGTAGAGCTTTGGGCCAGGGGGAGAAGTAAAGGAGGCTTGCACTTCTTTTTGTAAAAGTCTTATCTCTGGGTGAGCGTTTTAGATTTTTTTAAAAAAAATTAAGAGTAATTTTATTAAAAAACCCAATAATAAAAACTAATAAAAACTTAAACAAAAGAATAAAAAGAAAAAATAGAAAGTACAGAAAAGAAAAAAATAGAAAAATAGAAAAGAAAAATAACAATATGGTAAAGAAAAAGAAATCTATAAAGAAATAACTTCCCCCTTCGTGATAACAAATATACACAAATTTAATAACTTATCATCTTTTCATAAAATAAATCCCTACAGCTTCATCATTTCAGTCCCATTGTCAGCAAAAGTCCATTAAGGGTTACCAGAGATGCCATAACAGTTTTAACCTTGATTAAATAAACCAACTTTTAGTCCTTCCTTTTACTTTTACCAGTCTTGATCTTTAATCCTTTCAAATAGTATCCTGGAACTTGATTCCTTTTCATGTTTTCTTCATCCCTTTTCACAAAATTCCTCAAAGCTTTTAACAAGTCTCTTTTGTAAAAACCAATATAAGAAAATTACCCAGGTCACTCTCTTGGTTTGTTAGTTGTATATCCCTTTTAATTATTAAGACATAAGCCAATGACTTGTGTAACATCTGGGCAATATCTTTTTCCATGTCATTCTTATAGCCTGTCATTTTTAAAATCCACTTTCAAATCAGTCTTGGATCATTTCAGATAACACTTATTCCTCTTCCATAGGATCTCTGAACTCGGTCTGTCTGTAGAGGCAGATATTCTTAAAAGTAACTCCAGGGTCCCTTGTTCAAAAATATCTAATTGATTATTTATTTATTAAATTTAGATGCCACCATGTCACTACCCAAACAGCCTGGGTGGCTTACAATAAATTGTTTTGTTTTTTTTAAAGAATTCAAAACAAAAGCGTTTCCCATGGTAAGGATTCTTTATAATTAATTTCAAACTTGTTTCAAATTTATGCGGACTTTAGTCCATTTGTAACTTTTTAAAATCAAAATTTGATCGCCTCTTTGCTGTTTATTCCCCCCCCCTCATTTTTTTAAAAAGTCCTTATACTTGTATTTAAAACTTAATTTGCTAAGGATTGAGGGAAACTCACCCAGTGCTGTAATATTGGTCAGTCCAAAGGTTCCTAACAGCTGTAAAACAATTAACAAGAATTACCACAAGGGAAGGAAGTAGTCGCTGCCCTTTCAAAGGCACTGTCTGTGGTTGACTATTCCCTCGTTTCCTGGTTCTCAAAACCTGCTGGAAACCGCTGTCTTGTGGTCTCCTTGTGGGGAGCAACTGTCTGGAGCATTTCTGGGCGCACTCGAGTCCGTTCCTTATTTCAGATTTTTATAATGCATTTTGCTTTTTTTTTCTTGGCTAGGAACCGATCAGAAAGAGAAGTCAGAGCCGCCGCTCTTGTGCTGCAGACCATATGGGGGTACAAAGAATTGCGGAAACCCTTAGAGAAGGAAGGCTGGAAGAAATCCGACTTCCAGGTACCCAGGGGCTGAAATGGGGTTGTGGAAAGATTGGGAAATGGGGGATCTTGATGAGTCTGAAAGCTACTTCTGCGGGCCAAGTTGGTTTTATTCACACACATTTATTTATATATAGCTTTCATACACTATGGGCGGTTCAGTGGTTAAGATGCTGGGCGTGTTGCCTGGAAAACCAGCAGCCCAGCTTCGAGACCTGAACGCCACGCGACGAGGTGAGCACCCATCTTTGCCCCTGCTCCTGCCAACCTAGCAGTTCGAAAGCATGCAAATGCAAGTAGATAAATAGGTACCACTTTGAGGGGAAGGTAACAGCGCTCCATGATGTCACGCTGGCCACATGATTGTGGAAATGTCTTCGGACAGTGCTGGCTCAGTGGCCTCGAAAAGGAGATGAGCACTGCTTCCTATAGTCGGCAACGACTAGCAGAGTAAAATCTGCAGGGATTTTTTAAAAAAATCTTTTATGTAAGATGTGTGATAGCTTGAACCCAGTTCAAGACACTTCTTATTGTTCTCTCCTACCTCAAGCAGTATCTACAGTATGTTCCTATCTCTTGCCCTTAAGGTAATTTCTGTGAAATGGTTAGAATAAGATTCGTTAAGGGTTATTGCTGAATGGGGCTTGGAACCCAGATCTTCCCAGTCCAGTCTCATATGCTGATGATTGCACTGCTCCAAAGAAGGAAGGTGAAAAGTGTTGTATTCATGCCATCTGTTGAAAATGTAATTTGCAGAATATAGCTGCATCCATCTTTGGCAAAAGCTTGCTTTTGTGGTTTTGCTTTCACTCTAGAGCATGGGTGTCAAGCCCGATCGCATCGCGGGCCATATCAGGATGTTTTTTGCCTTTGCGGAGCCAGGATGGGCGCGGCCTGCGTGGGCCGGATGCGGCCCACAGGCTGCGGGTTTGAGATGCCTGCTCTAGAGCATGGGTGTTCAACCTTGGCAACTTTAAGACTTGTGAACTTCAACTCTCAGAATGGGGAATTCTGGGAGTTGAAGTCCACAAAGTTACCAAGGTTGGACAGCCCTGCTTTAGAGTATATTCTGGGTATATATATATATGTGCACACACAAGTACACAGAATCATAAAGTTTCCAAGAGCTGGTTGGCACCAGATCATGCCAAAGATAGAATAAAACAACAGTTTTTCATGACATTATAAATGTATTGAACATTTCCACTATTTTTCCACAGGTAAATTTGAATAACACCTCTAGAGGCCAGGGTGGCAACTCCTTTGATGACAGTACCTTGCCCCTCATTGATAAAAATCAAAAAGGTAAATGCTGAAATAAGATAAGGTAATCTTTATTGTCATTTTTTACTGTGGGCACGTTGGCGCACATTAAAAATGAACTTCTGTTGCCTGCTCTCAAAAGTGTACACATACATAACACACATATAAACAAGCTATATAAACACACATATAAACATGCTATATACAACATATGTATATACCTATACCCTTACATATAAATATTAATCACTGTCCATCTTGAATACATAGCGGAAAGAGGAAGCTTGAGAGTTCACAAGGTTAATACTGTATGGAACAAAACTGTGACTGAATCTATGTGGTATTCTCGCAGGTATTTATGTGTGCTAAGAAAGAAATCCAGGTTTGGATGTTCTTGGAGGCTTCCATGCAGTGGAAATAAATAAAATGTGTCACGCTCCATTTTTAGTTCAGTTTAAATGTGCATTAATTGGTGGCACTGCACTTAAATCAGATCAAAGTCTCTCCGGGGGTAAGGGAATCGGACACTGACCTAACATTTCTTGAGCCACAGTCTGTGTTACGCTATCAACACAAACTGGAGTACAGCCGCTTTTTCTAAAGCATTATTCCTATAGTGTAATCATTGTTTTGTGGACCTCACAGAACTGTTCCAATAATAATATGAAACTTTCATGGCATTTTATACTAATGGGGCGATTCTGTTTCAGTATCTTTTAAACAGACTGTGAGGTAATGGTTCTTTTTTCACATGAAGACTTGTTAGTTCTAAATATCAGGGTACAAAAATAGCTAAATTAAGTGGACATGAACACACGTTTAACTGACAGGAAAAGTGCTCTTGGATACATTTTACCCAAAGAGCAGCACCCTAAGTAACAGCCTGTTGTGCTGATAAAGAACAATTGTGACCAGTGTGTTGGAACAATTCAGTTTTTTGCATTAAGCTGTATCTGCATGCATTCCGCCTCCCTCCTTTGATGGAAACGATTCTAGAAAGTACAGGTAGTCCTTGACTTACAACCATTCATTTAGTGACCGTTCAAAGTTAAAACAGCCCAGAAAAATGACTTCTGTCCATTTTTCACACTTGGGACCATCGCAGCATCCCCATGGTCATGTGATCAAAATTTGGACCTTTGGCAACTGGCATGTATTTATGACGGTTGCAGTGTCCCTGGGGTCATGTGATCCCCTTTTGCGACCTTCTGACAAGCAAAGTCAATGGGGAAGCCAGATTCACTTAGCAACCCTGTTACTAACTTAACAACTGCACTTAGCAACTGCGGCAAGAAAGGTCGTAAAATGGGGCAAAAGTCATGAAACCACTGTTTTGCTTAGCAACGGAAATTTCGGGCTCAGCTGTGGTCATAGGTCGAAAACTACCTATAATGCTTTTCCTCTTTTGCTCCCCTGCTAGTCCTATTCTAGCAATGGATTTTTCTGGAGCCCGCAGGGGGCCAAGTGGGTTTTAAGAGAATAAGATTAGATGGCTTGAAGGAAGAAGGCAGTTGTCAGTGCTCTGTAATCCAATCATCTGAGCCCCTTGTCCGTTCTGTAATCTATCAGACTACAACAGATAATTTAGGTTCTTAAAGAGAACAGGAATGGTTTATGTGTGAGTGTTGTATGTGGGTTCTTATAATGTGCATTTATTATTTAAGTTTTAATATTTAAAAATGTGAGGGAAATTCCTTTAGATCTCCTCTCTTAGATAAGCTTAATTTTCCGCCCTTCTTCTGGGGTGTTACAGTTTCTTGATTAATGTTTTTAAATTGTATACTTGATTAATGTTTTTAAATTGTATACTAAATTGTAGTACCAGGAGTTGAAATGCTTCATTGGTCAAAAAGCAAATTATGTATCTATGGAATGATATTATTTTTTTTAAAAAAAGAAGCAAGATAGTTTATATGGCAAACAGAACAGAAGTTTATATTGCAAACCGGGACAGAAAAGACAAAACTGAGAGTCATTATCAAAGTGCACTGCCCTCTAATTGTAGTTGGGCATTTTTAGTATGAAAATGGGATTATGGAAAATTATATGCAGCCTATTGGAGAAACGACAATTTACCTTCAGGGTAAATGAGAGAATACAGAAAAATTATGAACAACCCACTCCTACTGGTGCATGCCAACCTTCCTCATTTATCAGCCAGAAGGCTCAAATCCAAGAAGCCCCCACTGGCATTTGTACAGCATCTGCCCAACAACTTTAACATCAATTCCCAATGGAAAACCAAATGGGTCACTGGACGCCCAGTCATAGGAAGGCATATAAATTGACTCAACAAAAAGGGTGTCAGGGTTTTTGAACTCCCACATCAGCAATAGACAAGCCTGAATAGGATTTGCATCTCACATGGCATCTGCCAGGACTCTGTTATAAATGGGGCATAGCATCCTCCCCTCAGTGTGACTGTGAGATCCCACGTCAAACTGTAGATCACCTCGTGACCAGCTGCAAGCTGAGGGCATATACCAGTCCAGTATCTGATTTTTTTAATATAAACAATGCTGCGGTTAGATGGTCTAGACCAGGGGTAGGCAACCTTGGCTCTTTTATGACTCGTGGACTTCAACTCTGAGAATTCCTGAGCCAGCCAGTTGATAAGAAGATTCTGAAATCTTGCATTATTTCTACTTAATGCTTTAAATACACTACTTAACAATATTTTTAAGAAACCCCACATTTGCAGTTCAGGAAAATTTCGGTACCCTAACTGTTCTGATTTCATTTTCGGTTTAGATAAGAAATCCTCTCGGGAAGAGATCCAAATGGGAAACTTGGGACCAGGTATGTAAGTTTCAGTCTTATAGAAGAAATTGTTTTTACCAATCTAAAGCAGCTTTTATTGGATAAACCCATTCACCCGTTGCAGCTTCAAAAAAGTGCCAAGCTCCCATGTCTCCTTCTGCATGCCTACTTACCAGAATGTCACCGATCCGTTTAATTGTAGAGATATAAATGGCTATGGTTCCCACTCTTTTACTGATTAAATATTTTTAGTAATACTTGAATATTTCTAAGCCAAGGATTATACTTGAACTTTGAGCAATGTGCCAGAGGTTATCCTGAAAAAGAGATAGAAAGGGTCAGAATAAGGAAAGTTTTCCTTTCCCCTGAATTGCCATAAAAATTAAATATAATTCATACGAATTATTTGTATTCCATGTTGATAGTTTCTGCTTGGCAGTTCCATAGGGCCTGGCTTGCAGGTAGCATTATTGGTGACAAGAAGGGGAAGAGTGCAAAGGGTTAGGATTAGTGTGTGGCAGGGAAATAAAAGATGAGCCTTGTTTGCTGGTTGTTTGGTAAGCAATAATGTGATTGTGGAGGAGGAAGGAAGCCATTATCTTTGCCAGCTTCACCAGAGAATTTCCCTCCCACCAATATCTCTTTTGATTTCAGACTACTCTACATTGAATGAACGGGACCATAATAGGACATTGAACCGGTCTGGGGAAGATATGGAACCTATGAAGGGAGCACCACTGGTGGTAAATACTGGGATTTCAGTTGATGGAGATCTTTAGAGCAGGGCTTTTCAACCTTTTCACCGATTGTACCACTTTTAGGATATGGCAATATTCGAGTACCACCTAGCAAGGTGTCAAAAACTTGGTGACAAAAAAAAAAACTGTTCAAAGTTGCAATTGCACTGAAATGACTTATGACCATTTTTCACACTTATGACCATTGCAGCAACAGGGTCATGGGATTTATATTTGGATGCTTGGCAACTGATTCATATTTGTGATGGTCACAGTGTCCCAGGGTCATGTGATACCCTTTTGCAACCTTTTGACAAGCAAAGTCAATGGCAGAGCTGCTGGTGGCCAAGTGCTAAGGCGGGACTTCCTTCCCTCCCTCCCTTCCCTGCCTCCCTTTTTCTCATTCCCATCTCCTTCTGAAGGAAGAATTTGACCCTCCCCCCCATATTTTCCCTCTTCCATATATTAATCAAACAAGGAAAGGCCTCCAGAGACAGAAAAGACAAGCTGCTGAGTGAACTAGCTTAAAAAGGCACTTCCCCTTTAAGAATTAGCTACTGGCTAGAAAGGAAAGTAAGGAGCCCAGCCGGCACTTAAGGAAGAAAAAAAAAAGTAAGTACTGGCTGCTGGCTAAGGCAGCCTCCCGAAATGGCTCCATTCATAAGTAAAATCCATTCAGGAGAAAAATACTTCAAAATCCCTTGCAGCAAAACTTACAGCTAACAGCAGAGCAATGGAAGCTAAAACGAGCCATCAGCCAAATAGAAATTGCCAAACACTCCTTAAGAACACAAAGCCCACATTGCACAAATCCCAGAACTTCAAAGTCACAAAAGCACATAAGAATCCTTCCACTCTCCATCTCCCTTCCTCCCTCCATGCCTCACCTCCAGCCATTGCTGCTTTTCATTCCTCGTGGAGGGTGACCCCTCCACCACTGCATTTCTTGCCTGTTTGCTGCTGCCAGCACAGGTGGCTGCGACAGCAGTTGTAGATTGGCTCATAGCCGCCCGGCCTGCTTGATCTCCTCCTCCTCTTCCTCCTCCCCCCCCCCTTCGGTGCAGCTAGAGCTGATTCTGCCTCCTCCCAAGGCTGCTGCTTTTTCTGTCTCTCCCTCTCCCTCCCAAACTGCCTCCTTTTATAGTCTCCGTCCCCCTCCTCCTTTCTCATGGGGGAGGGTGAGCCAGAAGTGAGCCTGGGGCCTTTGCAGCTCCAGAGGACACTCTCACTGTAAGTCCTTGCCTGCGCTGGCTCTTTCCCTCCTCCACTACACTTGGCTAGGCAGGGCTGCGTACCACCTGCCACTCGTTAATGTACCACAAGTGGTACGCGTACCACAGGTTGAAAAGCCCTGCTTTAGAGAACCTTCTTGGTCAGTGGGACATCCTTACCCAGATTGATGGCCTCCTTATATTTTGATCTGCACTCCCATATTTTCCTGGCGCTGTGGCTATAAGAGTTACAGTGTGACACAGTTGGAGGCCAGTTATTTGGAGAAATTAAACTATGCACAGAGGAAGCTAGGAAAGAGCAGAAATTACTGCATTTCTGTGATGGTAGAAAAAGAATTTTATGAAATTACTTTTGAGCAAACTTTGAACAGACAATATTTTTAAGAAGGTAATGTCTTGAGAAAAATGCAAGTATTAACCATTTCTTCCCCTTCCTCCTTTTAAAGTGATGTTAACACTTTTAACTGAATGACTAACCAACCTTGTTGACTCCTCTCCATTTGACCTCTACTTTTTCTGAGTGGATTTTTAGCTAGGCTTTTTGTCTCTCCCTTTTTCCCTCTCCTTCTCCCACTTGGAACCCAGTGTGCTGCTCTTACTAACCATACATATGTCTACAGCAGGAGAAAAGGCACGAATCCCTTGAGGAAATTGACCAGTTGCTTTATCCTCCTATGGTATGTCTTTGCTTTCTGATAATAACCCTCTACTTCTGTGTTTTTTTTAAAAAAGGGGGGGTGCTGAATCCTTATTTTCCCCAATCACACTTTCCTAGGGTCAAATCTTGTGTATTTCTTTTACACAAAAGACATTCGTATTTGCTGTTGAGGATGAGCAATACTTAAATTACTGAGGTTTGGATTGATTCTATGGGATTAGATTGCCATGGATAAAGCTGCCCTTTCCTGTTTTTCATTATAGCTAATGTTAACTTGTTTGTGTTTTTCCACAGCAGAAGATCTAGAGATGCTACCATCTGCCTTCTCAGTTTTGGGTTCATAACATATTTTATATAACTCTTATGATGAAATGGACTGAGCTTTTTTTTAAACCTTGGGGCCATGTAGCCAAATTGACCGGGTCCCTGAGCCCACAGGGTCTCACATCTCCCTGTAGAATTTGAACTTCTGGACGTCATATTTTTGTTTTTTATTCTTCAAAAAAAAAAAAAAATCCTAAAGACCAAATACTCTTGATGGATCTCATTACACAACAAAGGCAGATACTTAAAAATACACATTTATGATGCAATCTACAGAAGCTGATGGCAACAATCGGAGCAAATGGATGTCAGCCAAACTCAATCATACTGGAACTTGTTTTTATTAAGGAGATGTTGGCTCTCTTCTTCCAAAAAGCAGAGAGAGAAGCCATCTCCATCTTCTCTTAGCCTATAGAATATATTTTTGTGTGTCACTCATGTTTGCAACAAAGGATGCTGGGAATACTGGAACATTCCTAGTTGGGGGGAGTTGGTGGTGGTGGGGGCAAGATGACAAAAGGGATCAGCTTGCGAGTGATTGCATTTGGGTCATCTGCCCTTCAGGATGCGCCTCTTTGAGACAAGTACCTTCTTTATCCTCATAGGCTGAGGACAAATAATAGATTTGTCTCTTTTTTCCCCTTCTCCTGTCTCTTAGTTGCTTCTTGATGACCTTTCTGAGATGGATCAACTCAGAGTTTAGGAAGCTATTTATTTGTGGGAGAAGAGATGCTTAGGGCTTAGTGCTTTAAGGGAGGGAAAGAGGATGGAGCATGTTAAATAACAGTTGGTGGAAGGGGCATAGTCTTCATACCTAGAAGTGTCCATTTTGCCCCTCAGAGGAGAGGACAGTGTGATGCATCTGGTTTTGGGTCGCTGACTTAAGTGGTGAGTGCCCAGATTGGGCCACAAATTGCAGAGAGAGCTGATGAGATAGAAAGCTTGGTGATGCAGGAAGTATGAGGGATAGAAGGCCATTTGTAAATATTGCCCATATCCTCCCATGCAGGCAAGGGAATGAAACTATGATAGGTCACTATTTACATGTGCCTTTTCTTTCCTACTGTGAAATAGCTTGGTGCTTTCGGCTAATTTCAGGTGCAGAGGGCCAATCCCTAGACCATAGAGATTTCGGCACAGAGTTCCCTCCTGCGCTCTCTCTCTCTCTCTCTCTCTCTCTCTCTCCCCCTCCCTCCCCCTCCCCCCTTCCTTGCATTGAAATCAGAGTCCTGCTGTTTCCCTGGATGTAGTCACAAGATTGGGGAGGGGTGATAGAGGCAACTGTGTGGGGGAGACAAGGAACTAATCTGTCACTGCTAAAGAGAGGGAGAGAAAGGACTCTTGGGTGAGGATCACAATGTGCACCTTAGTGGGTTGCTTCTTCAGGGAATAAGGAATTTAGGGTCTGCTTACAGATCTCTGCCTTTAATCTGCAAAGTAGCAGTAAAATGGGCAATCGTGAATTACTCTGGGCACCATATTGGCGCCAGTTGCCCTTTTATTGTTGAAGAGGACTACAGCCTCTCTCGCCCTCACAGCTCTGCCTCCATCCAACAACTGGAAGGAACTCGGTTGCTCTTGGCTTCTCTCCACCTCCCCATTGCACAAGAGGGAAGGTCTACAGTAGAAAAGTTTTACTGCCTCTGCTTTGTCCCAGTCCAGTTTTTCTTACCCTTTTTTTTTTGGGGGGGGGGGAATTAAAGATATAAATCAAGGCCCTCTGAGGGGTTGCGCAACTTTTCTAATGTAAAACACTATTTCCTTTTTTAATCCAGATGAACCAAAACTACCCTTCCCCACTGACCAATTCAGTGCTATAGAAGAAACTAATCACTCATTGACTCTGTTTTTGCTTTTCCTCTGCACCCCTGGGGAAGGGGACATCCTGCTGTTCTTTTTGAGTCCTTACTCATTCTGCAATGCTTTTAAATTGAAATGATTTTTATATAAATAAAGTTTTAAAGTGTGTATTTGTTAAAATGGAATTGACTAATCCAAATCTTACCGAGTTTGTCTCTTGCTGTCCTTTGTGATGACCAATCCTTGCAGCCTAAAAATAGTTTTTGCTTACTTCAGGAGGGATTAATTCCTCCTGCCTCCAGTGTGTGTATTTCCCTATTCTAAAATAAGCCCTGCTAAATGGGGATTTGACCCAGTTCTTAAATGGCGTCACCTGCTTTTGCTCATGCAAAGAGAGTGGGATCATAAACAGGAATGGGTGGTGCTAACGTAACATTACTCTTTGCAGAATGTATCTCTGTTTCTGTCGTGAAAATCTTCATTTTGGAAGATTGAATCATCTTGGCAGAAAAAGCAGGAAAAGGAAACACATTTTCAAAAGGCAGGTCATCCTGAAGTTGACTTGTAGAAAGATGCGAAGATTTAACCCTCCCTTACTGATTGGTCTCCTCCTGTGCTACAACATCCTACTATACCCTTCCACTTCAGACATCACAGACAAGTAGAAATGGTACTTGTGCCTCCAATTTGAGTTACCTCCTGAGACCACTGATACAAAAGGTTTTTTTATGATGGAAATGAACCTTAATTCTTTAGAAGCAACAAGAAAATGGAATGCAAATACTGATTTCACGATCTGAGAAAGAAAGCACGGCATCTGTCACCCATCATTTACAGATCTCTTGTACAAACAAGCGGCATTGTTACTCATTGGCTGTTTGTATGCATCTGTAAGTATGTGAATAGTCCAGGCTACTGTGCACCTGGTAACCTTGGTGTTCTGGATAACTATAATTCCAATTCCCCCTGGCCATCCATTGCTCATGCTGCCTCTTATTTTAGAGCAGGAATTAGTAATTTTGGGAATCTGCTTTTTCTGTCCTGGGACACCAGTTAAATAGAAGAAAATATAGTGAGCTAACAGTTTTTTTTTTTTTTTGAGTTGGTAGTTTTTCTACAGAGGCACACGGGTATTTACCTTCAAGATCTGAATAGTGCAACAGGTGTTGTTAGCCCAGTTTCAGCATGAGGCTAGATGTGTCATCTAGTTGTCTAAGGAGGTGCCAAAAAAAGCTCTTTTCAAACAGCTTCAGGGTCCCAACTTAACAGGTGTTTCTTCGCTTTTTTCAGCTTCATATTACATGTGATGGGTGTAATATGGGGGATGCAGTGGAAAGAAGGTGGATGTTTATTCTTTACTGACTTATAAATAAGGACATAAATCAGATGGCTTGAGGTCAGAGCCTACACGCAACCCCTTCCAAAGTTGTCACTGAATTTTAGTTTTTATTGTGACCTGGCATCATGTTACAAATTGTTATAGGCTGTGTTCATTGCAGGTGTTTTAACTTTTAATTAAATTCTGATTAAGTCAGTGTGCTGCAGCTGCCAAAAGAGCCGGTTGGTCTGCATTTGTAGAGATACAGTGTTGAGATAAGGAGAAGCAACAGTTCTGCTCTATACTGTACCAGTCAGACTGCATCTGTGGTAGTGTGCCCAGTTCTGGTCACCATGAGGATACTGAGGAACTTGGGGGGGGGGGAAGTAGGGAAGAGCAGTACAAATAGCTTGGGGGCTAAATCCTATGAACAATTAAAAGACCTGAAGATGTTTAACCTACAGACAAAAAGGCTAAGGGAAGGAATAATAGCGGTCTAGCAAAATTTGTGCTGGCAGAAGGAAGAGGGTGGGGATTTATTCTCCATAATGCCTAAGGATAGGCTAGAGCAGGGCTTTTCAACCTTTTCACCGATTGTACCACTTTTAGGATATGGCAATATTCGAGTACCACCTAGCAAGGTGTCAAAAACTTGACCAAAAAAAAAAACCCTGTTCAAAGTTGCAATTGCACTGAAATGACTTATGACCATTTTCACACTTATGACCATTGCAGCATGCCCAGGGTCATGTGATTTATATTTGGATGCTTGGCAACTGATTCATATTTATGATGGTCCCAGGGTCATGTGATCCTCTTTTGCAACCTTTTGACAAGTAAAGTCAATGGCAGGGCTGCTGGTGGCCAAGTGCTAAGGCAGGACTTCCCTCCCTCCCTCCTTCCGTGCCTCCCTCTTTCTCATGCCCACCTCCTTCTGAAGGAAGAATTTGACACCCCCCCGCCATATTTTTCCTCTTCCATATATTCATCAAACAAGGAAAAGCCTCCAGAAACAGAAAAGACAAACTGCTGAGTGAACTAGCTTAAAAGGGCACATTTCCCTTTAAGAATTAGCTACTGGCTAGAAAGGAAAGTAAGGAAGAAAAAAAATGTAGTAAGTATTGGCTGCCGGCTAAGGCAGCCTCCCCAAATGGCTCCATTCATAAGTAAAAGAATCTACAGGCAAAATCCAAAATACTTCAAAATCCCTTGCAGCAAAACTTACAGCTAACAATAGCAGAGCAATAGAAGCTAACACCAGCCATCAGCCAAATAGAAATTGCCAAACACTCCTTAAGAACACAAAGCTCATATTGCACAAATCCCAGAACTTCAAAGTTACAAAAGCACATAAGAATCCTTCCACTCTCCATCTCCTCCCTCTTTCTCATGGGGGAGGGTGAGCCAGAACTGAGCCAGCCACTGCAGCTTCAGAGGAGACTCTCACTTGCCTGCGCTGGCTCATTCCCTCCCCCACTACACTTGGCTAGGCAGGGCTGCGTACCACCTGCCACTTGTTAATGTACCACAAGTGGTACGCGTACCACAGGTTGAAAAGCCCTGGGCTAGAGGGCAAGAACCTACAGGTGAAAGCTTTGCAGAGAAATCCAAATTTGAAGTGGACGAATTCTTTTGACAATGAGAACTGTTCAGTGATGAAACGGTCTGCTTCCTCGAGACATGGATGCTGCTCCATTGGAAAATTTCAAGGAAAGGTTGAAGAATAAGCAGGCATTGCTGAAAGTAGACGCCCAGGAAGAAAGGATCATGAAGGCGAAAGCCCAGTCAAGGTAATGATTACCAGGTTACCTCTCAAGGTGGCAATTCAGATCAAAAGATGATCCCAGACATCTGTAAGTCCGCACAAGTTGAAATGGGTCAATGCAGTGCGTAGCACAGTATGAGTGTGGTCTTTTTGATATAGAAAAGAGCCGAAGTGGCTTGGCTGGCAGAATAATAAAAATTTTGGATTGTTTTACTCTGATTTGCTCTCCAATGTTGCTCTGAATTGTTCGCTTCCTGCAGCAGCCTTTGCTGTTCTGGTGCTTTACAGCTGTCAGTTCTTGGAGTTGTAGTCTCAGCCTATCCCCAGGATTCCAGAAAGGGGGGGGGAGGAGGAACTGCCCTACACCCCTCCCCATTTGATTCAGTGCTCTTGTGCAACACAACAACCTGAGTCAACAAACCAGATTTTTCATGGTGAGCAAAAGGTGGAGAATGTCTTAGTCAACAGCCTAACTGATAAGTAGAGGAAGAACTTCCTTTCTGGCTCCAAATATAGCAATAGGTTGGGTCTCCAGCACAAAGCCATGCCTGTTCTTTTACAGCTAAGTTATCTTGGCCAAGTATGCATCTATTAAAGCTAGGAGGAATATTTGTGCAATGGCAATTGTGGCTCTGAAATGTTTTCTCCAAGGTTCTTTTACAGAATTGTTTCATTTTGGATTGAGTAGACAATTGCAAAGAGATTTCCAAGTATTTATTTCTAAGATTTATAGACTGTCCATTGTACCTCAAGGGTAACTTTTTAAAATAGGTTTCATTAGTCTTTAGACTTTCAGTGCTTGGATTATTTATTTATTCTAATTAATTATAATTAATAAAACCACCAAACCTGCACTTGTGACACCAGATGGCTAACATAGGATTAGAGAGCCACAATAAATCACAACGAACAACAGAAATAAGTACAAATATAATTTCTGTTTGAGGCCTAGAATCTAGCTCCAGTAAATGCAAAAAAAAACCATAAAAAGAGCTTCCTTGGACCCTGGCCCATTGCCTGATTTTTTTAAGAGTTTCTCAACCTTGGCAACTTTTAAGATGTGTGGACTTCAACTCCCAGCATTCCCCAGCCAGCATTGTCAACCTGAAAAGTTGCTGAGATTGAAGAACACTGCTTTTAATGCTTTGCCAAAAGCAAGTAGGGTCAGACTTGCAGTATATGGGATGTATACCAAAAAGAAAGCCAGAATCTTAGGAACACAAGTTGATGCATCTATCAAGAGCTAGGAACAAGATGCATGCAACAAACAAGTAAAAGGCCAGACCACGATTGAAATCCAATTTTGCTGAGAATCTACAACTGTAGCTTCTCTTGCCCAGCTACTGCACAACTTGATTGGCTTCCCACTTGCTCATCAGGCAATCTATGTTGGTGAAGTGCAGAGCCTTTATGTCATGGCCTGGAGAGTCCCCACTGCTTTTGGCAAGGCACTCATGTTAGTTTGCAACATTTCTACGTTGTCTTGAGGAGCTGGAAGATTCTGAAGGGCCTGGTAACCCACAATATCATAAGGACAAAACTCTTTACTGAAGAACTGTGGGGCAGTGGTTAGAATGCAGCATTGCAGGCTCATTCTGCTGACTGCCCACAGTTCGATTCTCACTGGCTCAAGGTTGACTCAGCCTTCCACCCTTCCGAGGTCGGTAAAATGAGGATCCAGATTGTTGGGGACAATATGCTGACTCTGTAAACTGCTTAGAGAGGGCTGTAAAGCACTGTGAAGTGGTATATAAGTCTATTGCTATCACCTAGTCAAGGCAGGGAATTTGCCAGCAGGAAGACTGATAACTGGAACAAACTTACAAATGAAGTCACAGCCAGTTGTCTTCCGAGCAAGACCTTTGAAAACTGGAAAATCCTGAATTACTGTAACCACTCCGCCCATGGATTTTGGTGAGGCTGCATCAGAAATCCAGACAGCCACGCTTCCGAGAAGAGAGGCTCCTCCCTGTGCCCATGCAGATCTTAACAATATACAGTTCAATATACATCATAATCTGAACAGTAGTTCATTTAGTGACCGCTTGAAGTTACAACAGCAGTGGAAAAAGTAACATGACTTTTTCACACAACTGTTGCAGCATCCCCATGGGCACATGATCAACATTCATAGATGCTTGGCAACTAACTCATGGCAGTTGCAGTGTCCTGGGGTTGTGATCACCTTTTGCAACCTTCTGACAAGCAAAATCAATGGGGAAGCCAGAATCACTTAACTCTGTTACTAACTCAACAACTGCAGTGATTCACTTATCAACCGTGGCAAGAAAGGTGGTAAAATGGGGCAAAATCCATCACTGTCTTAACAACAGAAATGTTGGGTTCAGTTGTGGTCACAAACTACCTGTACATTGGGTCAGCCCTCTCATCTGTTATTAAATCCTGCGTGAGAGAGGCCTTAAAACAGGTTGAGCTGATGTTCAGCAGCTGCCACCCAAAACCTGAGCTTCGGAAGACCTGATAAACTGGATAGAGTTGGAATGTGGAGACACTAGGGAACAATGAGACTCTTGCCAAGAATGGGCCCTCCATTCCCCCCCCCCCAATTTCCCTCTTTCCTGATGTCACAATCTCTTCTGGGCCCTATTGACCACCTCCCATATCTGAGAGCCCCATCACATACATTAGTTGCACAGTCAAATTGCCAAAGAATTAGTCCAGTTCTCTGGGTCAGTTCTAAACCAGCAAACCCAGGTCCAGAACAGTCCTTTCTCCCAGGCCATCAATTCCCACCTCTCTAAATCCTACCTGATCTTATAGGCAGCAGGAGGTGCAAGGTGGCCTCAGTGTGACAAATCCTACAGCATATCCAGGATTCAAGCTGGGCAATGATCTTTGGGTATCTGTAACTTCAGTAACCAAGGTTGAGCATGTCTGGCTTACCATCAGCTGGGAAACCTGCAGCCATCAAAGATCCTGCAGCTGCCTCCTGATCTGAAATACTGCTCAGTCCCTAAACACTAGCAACCTCCTTCCTTGCTCCCCAGCCACACTACCAAGTCCAAAACAGCACATTGTTGTGTCACAGCAGTCAGTGAAACAACTCAACCCTCTTAAGGCAGCTGGGTGGATTCCAGTACAGTCTGACAAGGTAGAACACCAGCTACCAGCTGCATATTCTTCCATGATCATCTAAAGACCACTTTGATGGTGTTGAGGTGCACAGCCCAAATATCCTCGGCACTAGTTTCCAGTCCTAGGGGGACATCCCCCTCCCAATTTTCCCCAGTTCTTCACCACTTGCACCAGCCACATTCAATATACTGTAGTCACCAATTCCCTGTAGACTATCACTTGCACACCTCTGGCCTTAGCATCTTTTAAATCAATCACTAAGTAAATAAAAACAAATAGTTTATGTATTGTCTCTATCCAGTGATGGTGTAAGCTCCTCTTAATGGTAAAGGTTCAGCAACTCATTTGGTATTTAAACATCAACTCCATCAATCCCTCAGCTGGAGCTTAAAGAGTCAACATTCAAAACACCTGAAGAGCACCAGGTTGAACCTCTTGTGCCTGGAACAAAGGTTCATAATCACTGTGTAATTATGTGTGACTGCAGGCCCTGATATTTGGGGGTTTGGGGCTCTTGTTCATGCCTGGTATAAATGTAGCAGGCTAAAATGGCTTTATCACCACCTATGATACCTGGAATAAGAGGTGTTTGCTTTGTGCCTACTGTCAATGCAAAAACATCCGATGTTAACAGCATGCCTTGAAGTTCTTTGAAGAGTTTCATCTGTCGGAACCATGACACCTACATTACTTCCCCTGTAGGTCTGTTGCATTTATGTAGTAATATATCTAGGATTAATCTTGCCTTTGCTTTCACAAACATGTCTTGATCTGCAGTTCTTCTCACCTGTTAGGCAGCCTTGTTCCAAACACAGAAGCTTGGATTCCAGCAGTATTGTTCTGGGACAAAGTGTTCTGTTCTGTTTTCTTACGTCTGATTCCCTGTTCTTAAATTCCCTGTTGTTTCCTTTCCCTTATATTTGCTTCACTATTAGTGTGTAAAACCTTGGGTTTTCTTCTAAGCATGTTTTATACTTATGAAATATACTCCTGAACTTTTTCAGTACTTCAGTTTTTACAAAGTGAGTAAAAAACAGTTTGAAGTGTCATCAGCAATTTTAGAGGAATAGATTTATCTTTTGGAAGATTTTATTTTAAAAGGCCCACACAAATCTTTACGTATTAATTCTAATGGGGTTTTTCACTGTTTTTCCTTAGACAGACATTTAGGTAGCTCAAATTGTATTTAATTACAAGCACATGTGGATTAATTAAATTCATTAATTTTGAACTATTTCTGTAGCCAAATATCCTATGCCACAATTTAATGCAATCTTTATGAAAAAATTATTTCACATTGTTCAGTTTCTGTGTTAAATATGAAACTCAGTAAAGATAATTTTGTTTCAAAAATCCCTTCCTGATCAGCTTTTCATCTTGATAAATTGAGCAGTAATTTTCTTTGGAAATAAGTTATACACCCATCTTATGGCTGTTCTTACATTTAGGAGATTGTTCTCTACATGTGGTACATAATTGGCTCCATCAATTACTATAGCTTATTCTATTGAATTTTATTGGAATTTACTTTGCATTATCTAGCAATGTACAAATAATGCTCTTCCCACCCCACCCCTTCCCCAAAAGATAAACCTGTTTGCACATGACTTATTCTTTTGGCATTTCATTCTTTTTTCATTCATCCTTTATGGAACAGTTCTTGCTCCATCTGTCTTAAGGCAATCCTTGAAAAACAGAATGCTTCTACAAAAAAAAGCCCCTCTTATTTTGTATATTCTTTCTAAGATTCTGCCTCTGTTTTCTGAAACTGAACTTTTGCAAATGCTCTTGAATAAAACTCAAGCTTATATTTTGATTGAATAAAATTAATATCCCATCATACTAGGGAGACAGATTGTGAGGAAGTTAAGTCTAAATTAACTACTTTTGGCAGAATTACCGTGTGACTTTCCAACTGAATTTACTATTGGCAAGAAAAAAATATATCTGCGGACATTTTTAGTCTTGTGCAGTTGTAACATCAAAGAAGCATGTGAAATCATATTTTTCTCTTGAAATGCACTTTGGGATGAATACCTTTCGAATGGTGTGGGAGAATGAACGGATTTCCAGAAAACACTGCAGACTACAGGAACCATTTGTGCTTCAGTTGGAGTTTCAGACCACACAGACTCATCCCCAACAGCCTGCGCCTGTCTCCAACAGGTAAGGGACACAGGGCAGAAAACATCCTGCAGCCAAGAAGGCTCCACATCCATTTGCACTATTCAGGTGACCCCGAGGACACAGATAAACCTCCAAATGACCCCAATGACTCTTTAAAAGAATGCAAATGACCAGCTGTCTGCAAGGAATATAAATCCTTCCATTCCCCCACCATACAGTCAGAGCTGAAGAAGCTTCTTGGATGAGAAGCGAAACGTCTTCAGAGAAAAACAAGAAAGTCCAGTTGCGTCCTGAAAAAGCACCTTTGGGACAACCATGACCTGGAAGACTGAGAATCTCCATAGACATTTCTCTTGAAATGATTCTTTTAATCCATTTTTACTCATTTGGCTGGTTTGCCACAAGTGTAACCAACATTTCTTTTTACCCTAAGCATACAGTACTTCTTTTTTTTTATTGCAAGCTAAAATTTCTTATTTAGAGGTTATCTTGCAAGCCAGTGAGCTATATTGACTGCATTCTCCAACTCAGAAATTCATGCAGTGTTCTGACACAATTTGACATTTCGGAATAAAGCTGGAATACTTTTTTGGATAGATTGTTTTTAATAAGCATTTCACTCTTTTGTAGAGCATCTTTGATTCTAAGGGGTTCCTCAGAAATTAAGGCGCCCAAGATCTTAAGAGTTACCATATGCAGTTCTCTTTCAGAATAATTTTAATAGAATGGCTAGGCTCAACGGGAATTTATGGCTTGGCATCAGATAAAAAAAATGATGATCTTTTGAACTGATAGTTCAAAGTGTGAGTTTATACACCAAGGGTGATTCTGACTAACTGCCCCTCTCACATGAGTATAGTCCATGAGTGACAACATAAACTGGCTTAGTCCACATTTCCTCCCCATGTGTTATTGATACAGCTGTTCCTGAGTTTCAGTTGTATGAATCCCCCCCCCCCACTTTTCCTATCTTTTTACGGTATTCAATCAAACCAATTCCTAAGCCCCATCTGGCAGCGTTGTATCTTTTGGGGAAAAGCCATGCATATCTACAGTTTTAAATAACATTCATCTTTTCTGCCAAAGACTGTGTCATCATCTATGCTGCCTGTAGATTTTTGTATTAAGGTAGTTTCATGCTGAAAGGAAGCAAAGATCTGACTGTGTTCCATGTACAAAATTCTACTGCACAGTCTCAAGTTGTCCTTGGCTGATCTCAGAAATTAAGAGGGTCAGACCTGGTTAGTACTAAGGTGGGAAACCACCAGAAAATTTCAGGGTGATAGGCTAGACCAGAGGTGTCAAACTCGCAAGTCATGTGACATGTGACGTATCGCAACTTTTTTCCATTGCCAGCAATGGGGTGGGTGCGTTTTTGCCATGACGCATCTGGCCTGCAGTGGGCAGGCAGTTTGACACCCCTGGGCTAGACTGAGAAGTCAAAAACGGTTTTGGAAAAGCGATAGCAAATCACTTCTACATCATCACTTCTACATCAGCCAAGCCACCTGCATGAATGTGTTGAAAACCTCATTAGGAGCCAAGCTCAACTTTAGGGAGTTTATTTTTAAGAATTTTATGGGGATCAAGAATCTATCAGTGACTTCCTGCCAAAGGAACCTATCTCTGATAAATATTGGCATCTCTGAGATATCTGACTACTTTGAACCATGGCTGTATCAATACGATGCCTATGTTTTTGTAAATCTTTGAGGAGGATCTTGCAAAATGCAGATCACTCTGTGTGAGTATGAATGTACGTGTATGTATACACACACACACACACACACACACAAATACATTGCTGTGAACATTGCAAACTTCTGCATATTTATACACATTCACATTCTTTACAGCATTTTTCTGAAGTTAATAAAAGCTGGATCCATAGCAGTACTGATTTATTGAGAATTTTTATAGAACTGAATTATTTTGAGTTTTCTACAGAAATAATGATCTATGTAAAATGATCTAAGTAAAACCTTTTTGTTTTACTTGTACGTCTGTAGAAAAATATAACATTTTGAATAATACCTTTTTATCTTTGTTGTGATGATTTGAGGAGAAGGGTGATGAGGAAGGCATATCTTTGCATTTCTCCAGAGTCATCCTTCAGTTTTCTTGGGACTCAGCCTTAAAACTCCAAGGGAGATTTTGTTTTGTTTTTACTAAATGTTCCCCTGTTTATTGCTGTTCTGATAATGATGTAAAGTAGGAGGGAGAATATGGAAAGGGCATTATGGAATATTTCTTTTTCTCCAGGGCAAGAAAGATGATGTTTGCTTGCTCTGGCAATCAAGGAACATGCTAACAAGGCTTTCACATTTTACCATTATTTGTGAATGGTGAACATGCAAGAAGCAGAACATTTTAAAAACCCAGCAGAGCCATTTATCTTTCCTTAATGGTAATACAGTAAATGCTCCTAGAATTTTGGTGCACTTGTGAAAAATGGGGGGAGTTCGGAATGAATTAATTAAAACATGAGTTTGAGGCTGCAAAATTTGTTGGTGTTGAGTAAAAAAAGACAAGTGAAAGAGAAAACAAAAGGTGAAACAGCCTAAAGCAAAATTGAAGGAAAGTAACAAAGTGAAGCGAAATAACAAAAAAGTACAAGAAACAGACTATGAACTCTCAAAATTATGCAAGACGCTAACCATTAGGGTTTTTTCCATACTGCAGCCTTCAGGTCCAGCTGTCTATATCTTACTCTTAGACTGGTCAAGAAATGGCAGTGATTTGAGAGATCCCTTTCCAGATGTCTAGACCTTCTTCTGTTCTACCTCTGAGAGAGCCAGAAGTTAGTCTGTGAATTAGTGGGTTTCCCTGCTTTATGCCCCCTTTCACCCTTGCCAAAAAAGTGAGTGCCAATTGTTTTCCTTTCTGTGGGCAAGATTGTTGAAGACTAGTAAAAAAAAAACAGAATAAAAAATGACAGTTGTGTTTTTACTTTGGGGCTAGAGGGGAAAACTTAGCAGAACTCTTATCTGTTTGATCCTCTTTAAAAAAAAAAACAAAATTTCATCATTCCACTACTGACCTTGAAAAAAATGTTTTTATCTAGCAGTTCACCATATAATGATTATTGGAAGCAAACAGCAGAGATGGGGATGAGGAGTTGAGAGTTCCACAGCAACTAACTGGAATGGAGGCAATTGTGTAAGACTGAATGACATGCATTCAGGGGACTGGAGTGCCCATTACAGGCCTCAATGATTACCGTCTGGTTGCACTGACATCCACCATCATGAAATGCTTTGAGAAGCTGATAAAGGACACTATTGTATCTAGCCTCCCGCCAGCATTTGACCCGCTTCAGTTTGCCTACCGACCAAATCGCTCTACGGAGGATGCTATTTCTTCCGTTCTCCATCTGAGCCTGAAGCACTTAGAGGAAAGAAATACTCATGTGCGTTTGCTGTTTGTCGACTTCAGTTTGGCGTTTTAACACAATCATTCCCCAGCATCTAGTAGACAAACTGGGCCTTTTAGGCTTAAACACTCCTTTGTGCAACTGGATTCTGGATTTTCTTACCAACAGGCCCCAATATGTGCGAGTTGGCACAAATACCTCTAATACCATTTTCTTGAGCACAGGTTCTCCTCAGGGCTGCGTCTTAAGTCCGCTGCTGTTCACCCTGTTGACCCATGACTGCTGTGCTAGGTTTGCCACCAACCATATTGTGAAGTTTGCAGACGATACAACAGTAGTGGGCCTTATTCAGGATGACAAGGTGGAAGCTTACTGCAAGGAGGTTGAGGGGTTGGTGAACTGGTGTAAGGAAAACAGCCTAGTTTTAAATACAGGAAAAACCAAAGAGATCATTGTTGATTTCAGAAAAGGCAGGCACAGCCACACTTCTCTGTGCATTAATGATTCACCTGTGGAGATGGTTACCAGCATCAAATTCCTGGGTGTGCAGCTAATGAGTAGGCTGACTTGGTCGCTCAACAGTGAGAAACTGGTGAAGCGGGCACAGCAGCGCCTGCATTTTCTGCGCCGCATGAGAAAAGCACATCTTCCTTCCCCTGTCCTGACCACTTTGTACAGGGGGACAATCGAGAGCATCCTGTCATACAGCATCACAGTCTGATTTGGAGGCATCACTGCTTCAGACAGGAAGGCGGTGCAGAGAGTGGTGAGAATGGCTGAAAAGATCATTGGCAGTTCCCTCCCTCCCATCCAGGACATAGCACAGAAGCGTTGCTTGAGCAGGGTCCGTAAGATTATCTGGGACACTACACATCCTCTTCACGACCTGTTTTCCTTGTTACCTTCTGGGAGGAGGCTTCGTGGTATCCGTAGCAGAACATCCAGATTCAGCCATAGTTTCATTCCATACAGCATTAACCTTGCAAACTCTCAAGCTTCCTCCTTGCGTTATATATTCAAGATGGACAGTATTTAATATTTATTTGCTATGTATATGTAGGGGTGTGGGTCTATATATATGTTGTACATAGTATGTTTTAGGTGTGTGTCATGTATGTGTTTCACTTTGAGAGCGGGCAACTAAATTTCATTTTTGATGTGTGCCATTGTGCCCACAATATAAAAATGACAATAAAGGTTATCTTATCTTAGCTGGCATTGAGGAGAAGGAGAGTATTATTTCTGATGCAGGACCAGAAACCTCAGGTGGAGCCATCTTCCCAGTAGCCCAGGGCCAAGCGGAAGGTAATAATATATGTTCCTACCCTGCCAACATGTAGGTGGTGCATCCAGACAATGGAGCAAGCAGGAAGCATGGATCAGCCCACCAGGACAAAGAACAGAAGTTCTCAGGCTCTTGATATCAGATTCATCCATCCATCCATCCATCCATCCATCCATCTCTGTTAGTAGAATTGCTTGTTTTATATGACATATAATTGTTAGCATCTTATTGTTTGGCTGAGGCTGTAATAATTCTTGAGGAAGGGAAGTATTTCCACTACTAATTAAAAACTAAGTGCAAGTCCATATCTGGAGATGAAAGAAGAGAGGCTAGAAATGCCCCATGCTTTGGTAATCTATCTCCCTTTTTCCAGCTGCTGTCATATTTGATAGCTTATATATTTTGTTGGGTTGCCCCATTGTTCATTCAGGTATATCTGATCAAGAATTTTTTTTAAAGAAATCATCCTAACCTGCCCAACCATTGCTTTGGTAAGTAGACTTGGGTGGGCTCCCTCATATAATGCCAGGGCACTTTGGCCATCCTATAGTCAATTTCACCACCTAATGAGAGAATCTAATCTAGATAATTTAATAATGTCTTAGTTTCAGAACACTTACAGAAAACGTCTAGCTGGTTTTCCTGCGATTGTAGGAATAGTGTTGTATGTCCTCTCCCTAGTAGCTTCCCATCATTAAAACTTAGAGTACAAGTAGTTTTTGACTTACAACCATTCATGTAGTGACCGTTCAAAGTTATATTGGCACTGAAAAACATGATTTACGACCGTTTTTCCCACTTATGACTGTTGTAGCATCTCCATGGTCACATGATCAAAATTCAGATGCTTGGCAACTGGCATGTATTTATAACGGTTGCAGTTTCCCAGGGTCATGTGATCATCTTTTGCAATCTTTTGACAAGCAAAGTCAATGGGGAAGCACAATTCACTTAACCATGTTAGTAACCATGTTGCAAAATGGGGCAAAACTCATGTAACAACTGTCTTGCTTAGCAAAAGAAATTTTGGACTCAATTGTGGTCATAAATCAAAGACTACCTGTATTATATTTTTTAAATGGATTTTATTTAGTAGTGAAGGAATGCTTATCTGTAATATATTTTTTATGATGGGTCTTTTAGACAGCCAGCAAGAAAGGGAGGATGAGTGTGTGAAGAGATAGCACTAGGAAACTAGGCTAGAGCATGGGGCTGTTCTGTGAGCAAGGCAATTATCACAAAGTTAAAGATATTCAAGATAACAATGAGGGTGTTTATCGCAAGGAAATAGAGGGTTGGTGAACTGGTGTAACAAAAACAACCTCTTTTTCAACGTAGGAAAAACCAAAGAGATCATTGTTGATTTCAGAAAAGGCAGGCACAGTCACATACCTCTGTGTATTAATGATTCACCTGTGGAGGTGGTTATCAAGTTTCTGAGTGTGCAGCTAATGAGTAGACTAGCTTGGTCGCTCAACAGTGAGACATTGATGAAGTGGACACAGCAGCACCTGCATTTTTTGCATCACATGAGACAAGTACATCTTCCTTCCCCTTTCCTGATCACTTTCTACAGAGGGAAGATCAAGAGCATCATGTCATACTGCATTACTGTCTAGTTTGGAAGCGTTACTGCTTTAGACAAGAATGCGGTGCAGAGAGTGATGAAGATGGCAGAAAAGATTATTGGTAGTTCACTCCCTTCTATCCAGGACTGCAGGATTGTCTGGGACACTACATATCATCTTCACAACTTGTTTTCCTTGTTACCTTCTGGGAGGAGGCTTCATGGTATCTGAAGCAGAACATCCAGATTCAGTCACAGTTTTGTTCCATAAAGCATCAACTTTGTGAACTCTCAAATTTCCTTTTTCCGCAATGTATTCAAAATGGACAGTGATTAATATGTGTGTGTATGTGTGTGTGTGTGTGTGTGTATAGAGAGAGAGCGCATGTGTATATGTATATATAGCATTTGTATATGTGTGTTATGTATGTGTATGGGTAGATATATACTTTCTTTTGAGAGCAGATAACAGAATTTCATTTTTAATGTGGGCCAGTGTGCTCATAGTGAAAAATGACAATAAAGGTTATCTTATCTTAACTCCTGTATAGAATAACTTTTCCCCATTTCCATTGTTCTTAAGAAAACATTTCTTGGCAATGAGACATGCTTTTGAGATATCTTTATAAACCAGGAGTGTCCAGCTATGGCAACTTTAAGACTTGTGGACTTTACCTCCCAGAAATTGAAGTCATGGCTGGCTGGGAAATTCCGGGAGTTGAAGTCCCCAAGTCTCTGCTCTAAACTCTTCCCTGAACTTTTTGCCTGATGATGAATCTAGTAACAAAATCTGTGATTATTTTTTAAATGACAAATTCAACAGTACAGAATTTCATCTCTGTCAATTGTGACAGAGGTGGGAATGAGATGCGTGTCACTCATGGTGACTTGCAAAGGCATATGCTCTGAAGGATGATTCTGCTATCATGCAGCTGTTAGCCAAGAGAGGAATTGTTCTGTTATCTAATATCTATGGCTGAAATCAGACTGAGGAAGGAAGGGATAAACCATGAGTCTGTCAGACCTTATTTGGTGCGCAGTTAATAAGTTGAATGGCTGCTGATGCTTTCACTGCCTTACTCATAGTTGAGACACCCCACCTATCTTTCTTCTTAACACCAATAGCACAGGAAGTACTCATTAGGGAATATCCTGCTACAGAATTTCATTCTGCAGAGCCTTACAAGATTTGCAAAAATCCATTAGGTTCCTTCAGTTCGTCTTTCATCAGTTTCTATTTCCCTTCTCCAATGAACTGAGATTAGTTGGCTTTCTATATTTTTGTTCCTATCAATTTGTTTCAGGGTGGTGTTTGACTTGTCTAATCTGCTATACAGTAAAGATAACTGCCAATTGGCTGGAAAGAGCATTAGGCTTCATCTGCCAGGCAGGAATGAACCACATTTGTCAACTCACAAAAAATCCCAGAAATAAAGAGAGTAATATTATTGAAAACAATAGAAACCATAACAAACCAGCAACCACATTGATTTAAGAACAAGGCAGATTAGAAACAAAGTTCAAATTCTCTTAATAGTTTTTTCTTCTTGCCCAACACAATGGACAACTCAGTCTCCTCTTTTGGGTGGGTGGGATGGCTTCTGTCTGGCTGTTTTGTTCCCTGTGTTTTGAGCCTGTGTTGTTCCCTGGCTGTGTGGGAACTGACTCTTGTAGTTGATTGCTACAATTTTATGTTTGTACGCCATTTTAAATAAGCCTAGGATTTTCGGAACTGTACTTTCTACTCTTAATCAGAATGACCCCAAAATAGAATCTGCCCATATTTTAAGTGGGGATTCTAGCAAAGATCACAATTTCTGTGTAGGTCTTCGTGGAGATCAGGAAATCTGATCCACCTGCCCTATTCTGTTCTGGGCTAAACTACACTCGAGTCCTTTCTGCAGTTGATCTTTAATAATGTATAGCTTCTTTGGCTTAGCTATCATTGCCACTCTTCTCTCATCTCCTACCTCTATCTCTGGATATTTTGGATTACATTTCCCAATTCCCCGTTCGGTTATTCATGCTGCTTGTAACTGATGGACAACTTGTCCATCTGTTTCCATCCTCAGTGCAGCTACTAAGCCCCCATCTGTCTCCCTGAGAAAGCAGCTCACCTGAAGAATTATTTCATCACAGCAACCTGTAGTACGAATTCTCAGCTTATGCCTACGTTTTCTTTCAGCCTTTCTCAATTTAGCCTGTCATCTGACTTAAAAGTTAAAAGCTGCGGGAGATATTGCTGAAAACTCATTCTCAACCATCAGAGAAGAATAATATTCATTCGTTTATGGAATATTCATTGCAGAGCACTGCAGAAAACTTAAGAACTTTTTTGTGCAGTCAGATTGATCAAACACACAATAGCTACATAGAAGCATCTCTGTGCATCTCTGCCTGAGGCATTTTTATAAACCACTTTTTTGGTTTGGGCTCAAGCCTCGTTTATCTGATTGTTGCTTTGGTAACTAATAATAATAATAATAATAATAATAATAATAATAATAATAATAATAATAATAATAATAATAATAATAATAATAATAATAATAATAATAATAATAATAATAATAATAATAATAATAATAAAGTTGGAAGGGACCTTGGATGTCATCGAGTCCAACCGCCTGCTCAGGCAGGAAACCCTATACCATTTCGGACAAATGGCTGTCCAGTCTCTTCTTAAAAACTTCCAGTGTTGGAGCATTCACCGCTTCTGGAGGCAGGTTGTTCCACTGGTTAATTGTTCTAACTGTCAGGAAGTTTCTCCTCAGTTCCAGGTTGCTTCTCTCCTTGACTAGTTTCCGTCCATTACTTCTTGTCCTGCCCTCAGGCGCCTTGGAGAATAGCTTGACTCCCTCTTCTTTGTGGCAACCCCTGAGATATTGGAATACTGCTATCATGTCACCCCTAGTCCTTCTTTTCATTAAACTAGACATACCCAATTCCAGCAAACGTTCCTGATATGCTTTAGCCTCCAATCCCCTAATCATATTTGTTGCCCTTCTCTGCACTCTTTCTAGAGTCTCAACATCTTTTTTACATCGTGGTGACCAAAACTGGATGCAGTATTCTAAGTGTGGCCTTACCAAGGCATTGTAAAATGGTATTAATACTTCATGTGATCTTGATTCTATCCCTCTGTTAATGCAGCCCAGCACTGTGTTGGCTTTTTTGGCAGCTGCAGCACACTGCTGGCTCATATTTAAGTGATTGTCCACTAGGACACGGCTTTTCAACCAGTGGTACGGGTACCACCTGTGGTACATTGGCACCTGGCAGGTGGTACGCGACCATCCTAGAAAAGTGGTAGTGGGGGAAGGGAATGAGTTGAACCGTTGGCAGCACTGCACAAGCCTGAGCGAGAGATGGCTGGAGCTGCAGGGCTGTCAGGGCTCAGCGGAAGTGCCAGGATCAGTGCCGCTTTTCAGCTGATCGGCGCTTCTTCGTGGCTGTCAGGGCTCAGTGGAAGCACCAGGATCAGTGCCAGGCTCCAGCTGGAGCTCGGCGCTGATCCTGGTGCTTCTGCTGAGCCCTGAAGAAGCGCCAATCAGCTGGAAAGCAGCACTGATCCTGGCGCTTCTGCTGAGCCCTGAAGAAGTGCCAATCAGCTGGAATGTTGCAGCATCTCCAGGGTCTTGTGATTTACATTCAGATGCTTGGCAACTGATTCATATTTATGATGGTCACAGTGTCCCAGGGTCATGTGAAGTGACCAAAACCTGCTGCAACCACCCAGCAGACGGGGGAATAAAAACCAAACACCCCCCCACCCCACCCCCACTGCCAATCCTCAACAGAAATGCTCACAACAATGAAAACCTTGGACAGGAGGAAGAGCGCCTCCGGGTGCTGTCTTGCTCGGCTGTGGCTTGGGGGGCACTTTTTTCAGTGCCATTGTAACTTCGAACAGTCACTAAGCGAACTGTTGTAAGTCGAGGACTACCTGTACTTTATCACTTTTTTCCTTTTTTTTTTTTTTTTTGGTCCTCAAGTTTTTGACACCTTGCTAGGTGACTGGTGGTACTCGGATGTTGCCATATCCTAAAAGTGGTACAATGGGTGAAAAGGTTGAAAAGCCCTGCACTAGGACTCCGAGATCCCTCTCACAGTTACTACTATTGAGCAAGGTACCCCCTATACTATACCTGTACATTGGTTTTTCTTGCCTAAATGTAGAACCTTACTTTTTTCACCATTGAATTTCATTTTGTTAGATAGCGCCAGTGTTCAAGTCTGTCCAGGTCCTCCTGTATCTTAAGCCTGTCTTCTGGAGTGTTGGCTATTCCTGCCAGCTTGGTGTCATCCGCAAATTTGATGAGTTCCCCATCTATCCCCTCGTCCAAATCGTTGATGAAGATGTTGAAGAGCACTGGCCCAGAACAGAGCCCTGGGGCACCCACTGCACACTTCCCTCCATGTAGATGCGGTTCCATTGAGGACCACACGCTGAGTACGGCCGGTCAGCCAGCTACGAATCCATCTGGTGGTGATGCTGTCTAACCCACATTTTTCTATCTTATCAAGTAGTAGGTTGTGATCTACTTTATCAAATGCCTTACTGAAGTCCAAGTAAATTATATCCACAGCATTCCTCTGATCCACTAATTTTGTCACTTGTTGAAAGAATGCAATAAGGTTTGTCTGGCATGATCTGTTTTTGACAAACCCATGTTGGCTTTTAGTAATGATTTTGTTTGCCTCTAGGTGTTCGCTGATTCGTTGTTTGATTATCTTTTCCAGAATCTTCCCAGGTATTGAGGACAGGCTGATAGGTCTGTAATTTCCTGGATCCATTTGTTTTCCTTTTGAAGATGGGAACTACATCAGCTCTTTTCCAGTCCTCTGGTAGTTCCCCAGTGCTCCAGGATCTTTGAAAATATAGTTCAGTGGTTCTGAGATCACATCTGCCAGTTCCTTGAGAACCTTGGGGTGTAATCCATCTGGTCCTGGTGATTTGAACTCGTCTAGGCTGGACAGGTGCTCACTTACCATTTTCTTGCCTATCTTAACTTGTGTTTCTATTCTGTTTTTTATGGCACTATTTTTGATAGGTTGGTCTGTTTTTTCCCTTTGTGTAAAGACAGATGCAAAAAACGAGTTAAATAGTTCTGCTTTCTCCCTATTGCTTGTCACCTTCTTGCCACTTTCACCCACTTCCCAGTGTCCTAAGCCATCCTGTATATATTAATTACATAACTTGTACAGACGTTTGGGCAAAAATGGTTTCAAGTACCTATAATATTTTAAAGATGGTGTCAGTAATATGGTATCCATAACAATCCCATAAATTAAAATATTTAAAAAATCATACAACTGGTGATCTAATATCAGATTTAAAGTTTGGCCTTTTCTTTTGCCTCCACTTCACAACTCATATAGTAAAGATCAAGTAAATTCATAATAATGTACAAATAGATATTTGATTCATTCAAATATCTCCTAATCTCTCTCACACATACTGATCTTCTACTAACAATAGAAGATAGGTAATAAAATTAAGTTACATCAAAGCTGTAACTGATCATAATTTCAAGCCCATTAGATACAGAAGCTATTGGCTGTGTTGCTTTTTGCTTTCTACCTACATGTCAGGCACACAAAAGAACCAGAGGTAAATTGCCCACATCATTGTAGGACATGGATGTCCTTCCAGGCAAAAGCAAGCCAATGTCTCAGAAGGCCACCGATTAGAGCAATTGAAGCAGTACTGCAACTTCTGGCCAAGGGCACCAGGTTGGGGAAAGAAATTGTAAACAGCTTTTGGCTCCCCAGCTGGACTGATTTTCCAATTAAGTTAACTGGGAAATTGGTCCATGTGAGTTTATTATATTGAGGCAGGTTCCTGCAACCCTCTGAGGCCCCCAGCTGGTTATATCAGCAGCTTTGCAGCTTTACTGTCACTGCTTAGTTTGCCTTTGAAGAGATGTGGAAGCATGACTGATGCATGCAGAATTTGGCTGTGATCATACCTGATGTGATTGCCGCCTTGAGTGGGTTTGAAAGATGGGCATCACTGACAGGAATAGTTTGCAGCACATGTTCTGTTGTTAAATCCAAATGTAGTAAAGTGGGAAAGAATATTTAAAGGAAGATGTCAGTGGAATCTTTCTCTACAACCCAAAGATTATCAGTTGATAAGTATGACAATTGCCTGAACCTTTTATTCTCTGGTCTGGATTGAGGCTACTGTAATAGACCAGAAACTCTGTGCTCTAATTACATCTCCTGTAATTAGAGCTAGCCCTGTCAGTAAGTGGGAAACTGACTCTGATTAAGGTAGGTGACAGGAGTATCCTTTCATCTCTCTGTTCTTGGATTGTTATGAGATGATTGCAAAACCCTACTTTATTTTTTTGTATTCTTTTGGCTGCTTAGGAAAACATTAAAAGATTTGGGCAATCTATAAAGGCCTAGAGGACCAAATGAGTATAGTGTATGTGCTAATGACTAGGATGTGGATGTTTTCATTCCACAAAGTTGACATATTTCTTTATTTGCCCTCGGATCTATATCTTCCTGCACCAGGGGTCTTCAAACTTGGCCCTTTTATGACTTGTGGACTTCAACTCCCAGAATTCCTCAGCCAGGCACGCTGGCTGAGGAATTCTAGGAGTTGAAGTCCACAAGTCAGAAAAGGGCCAGGTTTGAAGACCCCTGTCCTGCACCAAGAGTTTGCTTTCCAATATCTTATGTGAACCACTTTTGGCCCCTGATAAAACTAACCTCAGTTTCTGGAAATAATGATTATTATATAATTAACAGTGTTACATTTGGAAAATATAGATAACACACCTGCAGAATACTGTATTTGTTGCTGCTGGATATTTTTAGTGGTTCTTTACTTCAGAATCCAAGGCATCTTGGTTATTATATTCCATTTATCAGGAAAACAGAATAAAGTTTGGTGAAATTATTTGTGCATTCAATTGTTACCATAGCCATATCTGCACATAAAGAAAGCAGAAAATCTGCATGTACTGAATTTGTTCTGAAAAAGACATTTTTGAAATGGATACGGTTAAAGAATGTAAGGCATGCTAATTGGACCAAAAGTCTATTGCAGCTTTTTCTTCCCAAAAAGGCCATCAGATATCTATGGAAAGGTCTAAAGAATTGTGAGCACACTATCCCTATTGCTTGTGTTGCTGAGCAACCAACATTGAGTAGAAGTATTGCAATATTCCAAATACATAAATGTGTGGCCGGAAAGATGTCCTGGGACCTGAACATTATGTTATTTTTCTATCCTACTGAATATGTGGTATGGTAAATTGCAAGTTTCCCCTCCCAAGTAACTTTGGAAAACACAGTTAGGCAAATATTAAACTGTAAATATTGATAATCTTAAATCTTCTGAATTTTGTTTTTTGATAACATCTTTTGTTGAGCTAAATGGAAATCCCTTTTAGGTCTCTGTACACAGCTTCAGGTTTGGTTCCAAAAAGAAGCTTTTGAAAGCATGGACACAAATGTAGTCTCTTTCTGCAACTCTTTCGAACAGTATCATCTTTACTCAGAATGATGGAATTGGTTTAAAACCCCATAAAATAGCTCCTGAATTATAGCATAAACAAAAATGCAGGTCTAGTCTACATGCCTAGTTCCTAGTTGAAGAAACTTGCTACTTGAAAACAAATGTCAAGAACAGGAAAGGTTTGTTCGAATTATGTGATGACCAATGGGATTTGCTGAATCTGAAATCTCTAAATATGGTTTTATGTTACATCACAGAAAGACATAGATATGTCCATTTATCTTGATTTGAAGCTGATTAATATAAATTCATACAGTTTATAGGTTTTAATCTATAAAGCCTTTTATACCTCTGCTACTTTTGGATTATTTGCAGGATCGCATCTCTCATTAGAGTTGACCCAATTATTTTGATTGTGCCTTTGATTGGAGACAAATAAAGTCCAACATTATCTGCTTTCTGGAAGAAAAAAAATGAAGAGAGAGCTATTCCAGGGGAGGACTGGGCTTGGGGGGTCTGATAGCATGTACGATTTTTAATTTTATATGCATTTATAAGATATTTTGTTTGTTTATGTTTATTACTCTGAGTGGTAAGTGTCTATACGGGATCAGTGGTCACTGATTAATAAACCAATTGGTCTTGAAGTCCTGCTGAATAGTTCTTGTTGCTACTTCAATTCAAATCTATTTTTGGAACCCAGTGCAGAATATAGGGAGCTATGCTTTCATAATGTAAGCTAGAGCTATCTAACATACCAAAGCAGTGGGAAATCCCAAACGACTTTAATGTATATATAATATTGTGTATGAAATGTGTACTTGTACCAAATTAATTCAGGTGGCTTTGTTCAAATCAAAGTTGAAAAAGAGTGAATGGATGCCTTGAATGTGTTTATTGGAAGAATAAATGCTTTCCCCCCTAGCATCTCTATTCTCAAACACATTTTGTTTCTTTCCTATGTCTTCCACTTCCTTTTGATGCTGGCTGTACAGACTGGACCAAGAATATGCTGAATGGCACCTCAGCCCCCAAATTCATGCTGCTTGGCTTTCCTGAGTTTCAGGAGTTCCAGTTACTCTCCTTCGTCATTCTCCTCTCCATCTATCTCTTCATACTCCTTGGCAATGGCTTGATCATTGTCCTCTCCCATATAGATATGAGCTTGCGATTCCCCATGTACTTTTTCCTGAGGCATTTCTCATTCCTTGAGATGTGTTATACCTCAGTTACTCTTCCCCAGTTGCTGAGAAATGTCCTCACGGCATCCTGTGCCATCTCCTTCTGGACCTGCCTCACTCAGATGTATTTCTTCTTTTTCTTTGGCTCCACAGAATTCCTTCTCTTGGCTGCTATGGCCTATGATAGGTATTTAGCCATCTGCCACCCATTGCAATATCCAGTGCTCATGGACAGCCATGTTTGTGTCTGCCTCGCTTTGGGTTCCTGGCTGATTGGATTTTTGACTCCCTTCCTGCCCATTGCCTTCATTTCACAGTTGCCATTTAACAGCAGCAACCAGATCAACCACTTCTTCTGTGACACGGGGCCCTTGATTAAGCTCTCAACTGGAAATACTTTTATGGCTGATACAATGGTATTCCTGGTCTCTGCAGTGATTGTTCTCATATCTTTCCTTCTGACATTGACTTCATACGCGCTGATTGTTTCAACCATCTGCCATATCCCTTCTGTGTCAGGAAGGCATAAGGCCTTTTCTACCTGTTCCAGTCACCTCATGGTGGTTACTATCTTCTACGGGACAGTAATCTTCACATATCTCTGCCCTCATTCTGATCAGACTTTTGAAATGGAGAAAGTTGTCTCTCTGCTCTATGCTGTGGTGACTCCAGTGTTGAATCCAATTATCTACACCCTGAGAAACAAAGATGTGAAAAGAGCTGTGGAAAAGATCCTCTACCATATAAAGAACAAGCAAAGAAAAATGTCATAAACCTCATCTGACAAAATTGGCAAGCTGAGGGAAGGTTGTAGTAAATAAACATCTCTTTGTACAGAAGACTCTTGCATGTGCTTTTAACTGACAAAGTGACATTCTTGAGTCCTTGTAAACATCAGTTTATATATTTTTATGCTGTGTATTAGCACATGACATACACTGAGGAATTGTCTTCAAAGCTGTATTATTGTTGGAGGGTTTTTTTGTTGTAACAATTAGCAAAAAAAATCAAAGCCAAACAAGGAAGAGATTGTTTTTTCTTGAAACAGAAAATAAAATATGTTTTCTAATACATTTGTATAGTAGTGACTCTTCACCCAAATTAGCTCAATACATCACTTGGGCCCAATAAATGTGCAACAAAGAACAGCCCAGCCTTTGGAATACTATGAAGGATGAAGTGAATTTCTAAATTCAATCCATATAAATACAGAAGTGATCGAATCAGTGGTGACCCTTGGGCAGAATTTAGAGATAGATGCCCACTTCCTGATCAGCAGAATAATTATAGCTGTTTCTAGGTGGATCTTTTATCATATGCTTGTGAGAGTTCTAGGAAGAACTTTTAAGGTAGACTATTGTTATTCAGGCTGCAAAGAATCGCAAAGGATAGATGTCCACCAATTAAAGGTTGTCCAGCCTTCCTAGAACAGGGCTCTTTACACTGTGCTTCACAAATCATAGAATTTCATAAGAAATTGATGGGTTTCTTTGAGTGACTGGGGGTGGGTTAGTTTATGTCAGTGGTTCCCAACCTTTTCTATACCCCGCACCCCTAGTATGCTTCTGATATATTCTCGCACCCCTTACAAAAGTTCAAAATAACGGCAACGAATTATGCATATACACTATAATTTTGAAAACCCAAGTTTTCGCACCCCCTGGAATATCGTCTCACACCTCTGGTTGGGAACCCCTGGTTTATGTGAACACAACCAATTTTCTGTCACTAAAGCCTTGCGTCCAATCAGGGTATGGGAAATTTGTTTTTAACTAACTGGTTCTGTAGCTGAAGGAGTATGAAAACCCGTGCTCTAGATAATGTCTAACTCATTACTGTCCACTGAATAATTCCTGCCTGCTATTAATGGCTGTAAATAAGAGTGTCTTTCATTGTCATAGATTGGAAGAATGCTAGATAGGAGGATACAGCAGACCAGCTGAAATTTTGAAATGGAATGTTGTTCATTTCTTTTTAAAAGGGAGAGCAAGCAGGCAGTGCTGCATGTGGAAAGGGGTGATAATTGAAGAAATCTTAAGAAAGAAGAGAAAGTGAAGTGGGCAAAGCAAGGCTGTCTATGCCTTTTCTCACAACTTGTATTCTGGGGGAGGAATAACCCAGGAGTGCTTTAGCTGTATTATTTGACAAGAGTGACCTGAGAGGTACATTGCAAGGGACAGCAGAGAATGGTGAGTAGAGGGTTGGTTTGAGGATTAGGAAGAGTTGTTAAAATTGCCTTCTGGCCATGAAGTTCACTAGCTTGGCTTTAGAACTAGTTGCCCTACCTCATCTTGACTTATTATGCAGCACTGTTGTGGGAATAAAATTAAGAGGCAAAATTCTGGAAGGAAAGTAGGATAGAAATGCAAGAAATAAATAAAACGAGTGTTTAGCAAACACAATTGGGACTGGCAACTCAGTTGTTAAGGAAGACAGTTACTAAATGAAACTGCAATTGCACTTATTACTTCAGCTTTCCTTTGCTCTACAAATCTGCAAATATTGTAAATGCAAAGATTAGTTACAAGATGCTTTTTCATCACTGTTCTGAGGCAGTCATTAAACGAGAATTACTGTAAATGGTATATTTATCAATTGCAGTCTGCAGTTTGGGGCAAATGCAAGAAACTGTTCCCTATTATAACATAAGGAAGATATTGTGAGTAGGTAACACCCCCCCCCCATGTCACCCTTGTCACCCTGACCACTTACAAACCTGTCCATCCCTAACCTGTCAGTGAACCCCAAGCAATAAAAACAAAAACAGACTTAGGCTTTTCCCATCCATATTGATACTTGAGCTAAAACTGACTAAGCAGGTCTCCAGCTAGGAAATTGGCAAATATCATCAACTCAATCAAAACCATAAGAAATCCCCTCAAGATACAGAAATCCTTTACATACACACTAAGAACTATCCACTCAAGGTCAGCATCTGGACACACAAAGAAGTAAAGTTTATTTCATTCCGCAGGGTGAGAAAGTGGCTTTTCCTTCCAACCAGACACAGCTCTCTCTCTCTCACACACACCCAACAAGAAAAACCACATTCATGTGCTTTCTAAAACAAAGACCAAACTTTGCAATCAATAATTCAAGCCTTGCCTTTTAAAGTGTGGCTACCTTCATTTGCTAAGTTATCCATTTCGTTGTCAAATAAATTCTATCTCTGCTTCAAGAAGTTGTCCTGTGTTCTTTGACCCAGCCCAGAAAGATCCAGAATTTCTTTCAACAATATGGTAAAATTCTGTTCAGGTAGTGCTTGACTGCCATCATTAGTATGCCCAAGACAAATGATAATTTCAAATTAAAATACACAGTAATTGTTTGTTATACACTGGTTACACTCATTCCTGGACCAAAGAGCCCATCTCACAGTCACCCACATCTTGGTCATCTCATATTTGGATTAATGCGCTCTACATGAGGCAGCCCTTGAAGAGCATCCAGAAGCCGTAGTTGGTTCAAAATGCAGCTGCCCACATGGCTTTGTCCAAGTCCAAATTTGTACATGAATCACCTCTTTTGTGGGAGCTGTACCGATTGTCAATTTGCTTCTGGGTGCAATTCAAGGTGTTGGTCATCACCTATAAAGCCCTCCATGGCTTGTGGCCAGGTTATTTGATGGACTGCCTCATCCCAATTACATCTATTAGGCCCACCAAAACAGGAGGGCAGGGAATGTTGAATCCCAACTGTTAAGGAAGAAAGTACATCTGGTGGGACCTAGGAAAAGTGCCTTCTACTGTATATAGTGTTTCTCTCCCTTTGGAACATCATTCCCTAAATAATAAGATGGGCCCCCAACCTGTTGTTTTATACAAGGCCTTGAAGATATAGTTTTGTCAGCATGCCTGGGGACCCCATTCAGAGCCGATCAACTGGCTTGTTTGATTCTGTTGTCACTGCCGTGGGATGGGAGGGAGGTTAAATTGTAAATTTTTAACTGTGAACTTTTACAGGATCCACTCTGGGACAGTCACCGGGATCAGAGGTTTAATCTTCCAAACATTCAGACTCATGCTGAAGGAAACTTCTCTCTAGCAGAATGTTATTTGCCTTCATTTGTGGACTTTTAATGTTGTATGCTGTCTGGAATTACAGTTTGTGAGTTGGGTGTTGAAATTTGTTCAATAAATAAATTGCATTTTGAATTTTGATTCTAAACTCAGTGTAGTGCTGGACAAATCATAGAAGATACTGCATGTCCTTTCATTTATTAACTCCTGTAAGGAAACAGTAAGATATGCTGTTCCATGATGTAGCAAGGAGGATTTAACTAATGATTGCTACCCAGTAACTGGTTCCAGGAGAGCTTGGGATCTGCAAGAAGACAGATGCTCTTACACTGAGCACCAATTCCTACATAATAAACTATAGCAAAACTATTTATTTATTAATAATATATATATATATATATATACAATAGCTGTCCATCTTGTCAAATGCAATTCTGGGCTGTGCACAGCAGTTGGATGAAGTACTGAAGTAGATATAAAAACAACAGATATAAAAAAGATAAAAATCTATATTAATAAATTAAAAAATACATATACAGACCCTAGGTGAAGGAGAATAAGAATGACTACCTCAACAAGGGATCATCTAAGCATGTCTACAAATGTGTGTACACACATATACATATATACACACACAATATTTGCACTACTGTTTTGCATTTTTTGGGTGGTTGGAGACTTTAAGAGCTAAAATGGGAGCTGTAAGCCTTGTAAGGGCTTATAGTGTCCATTTGATCCCTGAAACCTCTTTACAAAAAGGACCCTGTCCTTGACATGGTGCACAAGGTCTGATGTGGCTCCTGAACTAATGACTGGCACACATCCGTGGTTGTAATGATAAAGGATTTCTTCCAGGAATTAAAGAAGATTTGGCATAGGTAACTGATGAAAGATTTAGTCATGCAAATTTCTATTCTTTTGCCATCTTCTCTATCCCCCCCCCCATTAATTATTACTTGGCAGCAACATTGGGGAACTTGTTAACTTAAATAAAACAAGTTTTTTTCCTTTTTCTATCTCTTTAGAGATTTGTCTCTGTTTTGGCTCTAAATAACAACTCTATAATTATCTTGTTGATTTAATATTTTAATGCACTTATTCATCACTGTACAGTAGTTATCAAAGTCAGTGAAGCTTATAAAGAAAAACTAGGAATCTCATACGAGTACAAATTCAATCTTGTTCAACTTAGTATATTTTCAGGTATCTAGGGCTACAGTTTTTCTAGCATCATAGAGTATTTCCACACAGTTACTGTATATACCTCACTCCTCACACAATCTTCTCCAATTTCACACCAAATGTGGTAGTCCAGAGAAGTTACATGCTGTCTGCCATTTTGTCATGTGGTCACCCAGATAAACTGTGCTGATAAGCTGAAGCCTGACGATTAATTTGGGGTGAAACAGGTAGTTTTCACACAGAATGTCTTGGGCTGGGAGGAGATAAAGTTGAAATGGATAAGAGCTGTCAGGAAGGGAGAAATTTCACTAAAGTTTGGAGGAAATGGAAAAGAAGATGGCTACCAAAGCAAGCTGAATTTAGGTAGCATTGGCTATTGAAGATTTGCTGGTTCCAGGGTGGAAAGAACAGCATTGAAATCATATCTATAGAGCAGGGGTGTCAAACTGCCGGCCCATGCCAAAATCACACCCACCCCAGCTCCGGCAATGGGGAAAAAGTCACGATACGTCGCAACACGTCACATGACGTAGCGAGTTTGACACCCCTGCTATAGAGGGAGTCCTAAGTGACAACAATAGCTAACAATATAGTATGTCATGACTGAGGTGGGGATGTATTTTCTCAAAATACAGCTAGACAGACTCCACGTGATACAACTAGAAGAGAAGATATGTAGTTCAGGGTTGAACTGTGGGATTCTTGGTGCTCCTTGAGGTTGGTTGTTTGCCTACAGATGTTTCATGATCTGAATAATAACATAATCAGTACTTGGCTAATATCAGGGGTATTGCTCTTGACCTAAAAAAGAGTACTGTGCACCCTGCTTTAGATATACCTATGGTCTCACCAAGTAAAATATAGTTTTCCATGCTCACGTCAACATCTCAATCACTTCTTTGTCTGACTACATTGAATTTAGTTTTCTATATACAATAATGAAGAATTCTGCAATAGCATTAATGATTGACACTAAAAATTATGCCCTCTGTGTATTTATTGATTTGTATTTTGACCACTATTTGAAAATGAATTCTATAGGCTATCTGGTGAGGACCTGCATGTGTGTCTGCATGCCCTGATGTTCCCTAGCTACTCATTAAATAATTCCTGATGTCTCTTAGAGACCCCATTCCCTGATCAGGATCATAGGGAGGCTTTGCAGCAATCATATATTTTTGTCTTTATTTCTTAAACTTACACACACACACACACACACGAACACACATTCTGTGTCTCTTCTTGGTCCACAACCGCTGCTTAGTTGTACTCAAAGGCAAAGATGGGACTGAAGGAGGATGAATCATGCCAAACTGTGTCCCTGAAATCCTCTGTTAGAGAATAGCAATAGAAGCAGACCGCAGGAACCATCTCTTGGAAATGTAAGTAGTGAATATTGCTATCCTAGAATATGTTTCTCCAACCAATAATGGGAACTTCTGGAGCCCACCAAGCTAGAGAAGACTAGTACAGAAGGATGACTAACTGTAAGGAATTATATAATAGGTTGGATAAAGTTAGTACCTATTCTGTTTCAAGTTCTTGTTTCTATGTCCCGGTGCCAGTTTTATGGCTACCAGGAAAAAACTAATAAGCAACAATTCACCTGGAAGGTTTGCAATATATTTATTATTCATTTATTAAACCAATTTATATAACCATCTATCTCACAAACAAGAGACTCTGGATGGCGTACAACAGAGCTAAAAACAGTGAATGAATACATTAAAAAGTATAAAACCAAAAATATTTTTCAATCAAAATTAAAGTGATAGAGATATGAATTTTGTGATAAGCTGCTGCATACAAATGACTTATAATGCAGTGACATTTGTTCAGTGGAAATTATAAAAGCCTATGGCCATGTGTAAAGATTACAGAAAGAATGCTTACACATACGCACAGTATTTATTTAAGTCATATATAATGACCCAAAATGCAGTATGGAAAATGACCCTCCCCCCTTGCATATATATGGAGCTTCACTTAAAACCAAACAAAATAGCCCCAATTTTGCAAGGGATTTTCAAGAACTGCTTTCATTTTTTTTCCTACAACCTGTAAGCACTTGGTACAAGATTTATATAAATTTGTTTAATAAATAAATTTATTCAATATGTTTTGTAGTTGAGATGATAGTTAAATGCACTCGGTTCACTGATAATCATTCTGTTCATACTGGGTTGGATTTCTTTGAGTGCATTTCTTTCATCCCTTAGAATGGAAAGATAACTTGCAAAACTCAAGATTCATTACATTTATTCTGAACCTTGAATGTGAAGAATGAATCTCCCACTATTATTTCTGTGTCCTACTATTCTAACAATTCTGTGTTGACTCCTAGATGCAGTCTCCACGTGAAAATTGGACGTTGGTGACAGAATTTGTCTTGATAGGCTTCACAGGCATCCAGGAGGCATGGTTGCCTTTCTTTGGCTTCTTCCTAATCATGTACTTGCTAACCCTGATGGAAAATGGCATCCTGGTCTTAGCTGTAGCCACAGAAAAGCGCTTACACACCCCCATGTACTTTTTTCTCATCCATCTCTCATTCTTGGACATTTGGTATACCTCTCTCACTGTGCCCAAAATGCTGGCTGGGTTTGGATATCCAGCAGGTCAGAGGATCTCTTATTCTGCCTGCTTGACTCAACTTTACCTCTTCACTTTCTTGGGCAGTACAGAATGTTTCTTGCTGGCAGCCATGGCCTACGATCGCTATGTGGCTATTTGTATCCCTCTGCGGTACCAAGAGATTGTAGATCAAAACACCTGTCTGATTCTGGCAATTGGCTCATGGTTAGCTGGTTTTCTTACCCCAGTGCTGCCTGTTTATTTCATGTCACAGTTGACATTTTGTGGCCCCAATGTGATAGATCACTTCTTCTGTGATGCTTCACCACTCCTTATTCTCTCCTGCACTGACATTTCACTGAAGGAATCTATAGACTTCTTGGTCTCTCTTTTGGTACTGTTGATCTCCTCTTTGATTATTATAATATCATATGTTCATATTATCATTACAGTGCTCAAAATTAACTCGCCGGTGGGACGGCAACGAGCCTTTTCAACCTGTACTGCCCACTTAATGGTAGTGGCTGTTTTTTATGGGACACTCTTCTTTATGTATGTCCGTCTCAAAGTTACCTCCTCAATCAACCTCAACAAGGTGGTGTCAGTCTTTTATGCAGTAGTCACACCTGTCCTTAATCCTCTAATCTACAGTTTAAGAAATACAGAAGTGAAGGGTGCTTTATATAGAATTACTTCCAAGAAAAAGCCAGTTGTAATGTGACATCAGCGATAAAAGAAGCATTCATATTATTATTATGGGTTTTGGGAAGAGGTAAGGGAAAGCAAGATTAATTCAGAATCACTAATAATATCCCTCTTGTTTATTCAATTTCTTGGGATTATAGAGAATGGAAGTGACTGCTTAATTTTAGCTGGAGATTCTTTTAATTTTGAGTGCCATTTTTATAGATGCTGAAACATTGCACAGTATTGTCATTTATGCAAAATTGTTATCAGGAAAATAGCTGGGCCAAATGAGAAACTATTAGAATAGTGGCAGGAAAACATTTTATGTTACTTTTTATAACCTATTTTTTTCTTTTCCAAAGAGAATCCTAGGTGTTTTATCAGGAAAATAAAAGTACTCCGAAGTTGAGAACCAAAACAAGTGTGAGTAATATATCAAACACTACAAGCAATAGCATCATAACATCATTGCATGCCTTATGATCAGCACTGTCATCACTGCAGAATTTTAGAGTAGAGGTCCTGGGTCCCATTCTGCTGAACAAATATAGGAACCCTACATACATTAGGACAGGCTCACAGTATTTTGAAGTAAATGCAGTAGTACATTTATCACTTCGTGAACTCCCCTAAATTAAATCATTAAGCTCAGAGCTGAAATCACCAAAGTGCAACAGTGCTAGCTATTATAGGTGTTGCCATGTGATGTAGCTACAGTACCAGTTCTGGTTGTGGCAATCAGAACATTAGGTCTGACCTGATCTGCTCAGATATGAAAGTAAAGGTGATGGCTTTCCAGCAGACCTGTTAGTGTTTGTTCTGAGCAACAATCTGTTAGACTTCTGGCACATCAATTTTCATATCCCATTGTCTTATTTTTTGTGGAAACCTAGTCTTGAAATTGGAATTTACGCAAAGGAAGGCTTGTTTCATTCTTTGCATCTTTTTGAATACAGGGTGATACACTTCTTTATCATGTAAGTCAGAGGTCCCCAACCTTTTGGGCACCAGGGACCGGTTCTGTGGAGAGAGGTTTTTCCACGGACTGGAGGGTGTGTGGTTTTGTGTGCTGCCTGCATCCTGCGGATGGGGCTTCGCTTGTTTGTGCAGACCGGTTGCTGGCATGCCATGGCCCAATACTGGTCCATGGACCAGGGGTTGAGGACCCCTGATGTAAGTAACAATGATTCTACTAATATGTGAGATTTCTGGGTTAAGTGAAATAGTGATCTCACTATTTGCTGAACTCATCAAAGTGATCTGATTTGGAAGGGGAATTTAAAGGTAATGTGGGTGTTATAAGCCTTAGTTAGTCTGTTTGCTTTGTGTCTTTAGAAATTTTTTATCAGTCATCTTTCATTTTCATCAGAGTATGCTTGTTTAATTCCATAGATTTCTAAAGACAAATGTACTTCAGCATCACAAAAAACCCTCTGCTCCATCAAAATTATTTTAACATTAATAATATGTTATTATCTCAAAATAAATTTGCTGATCTTTAAGGCTCCACTTTTTCACTTAACTTCTACAGTATTAGGAAAGGCACACTTGAGGGTGCATTATTCTGGTGATACAGGTAATCCTCGACTTACAACCATTTGTTTAGTAACCGTTCAAAATGGCAATGGCACTGAAAAAAGTGACATATGACCATTTTTCACACTTATGACTATTACAACATCCCCATGGTCACGTGATCAGGAAGTGGATGCTTGGCAAGTGGCAAGTATTTATGACAGTTGCAGTGTCCCAGGGTCATATAATCACTTTTTGTGACCTTCTGACAAGCACACTCAATGGGAAAGTAAGATTCACTTAACAACTGTATTACAAGCTTAACAACTGCAGTGATTCTCTTAACAACTGTGGCAAGCAAGGACGATAACGTGGGGCAAAACTCATTTAATAACTGTCTTGCTTAGCAATGGAAAGTTTGGGTTCAGTGGTGGTCATAAGACACAAATTGTGTGTGCCAAGCTTTTTATTGCCACCTTGGCCCCAACTGCAAATACTGTCAAATCTTGTCCTGGTTCCTAGACATATTGGGGTCTGAATGGGACGACGCAGGTTTAACTCAGTTCTTTTCAATTAAACTGTTGTCTCTCAAGGGGATGACTCTGCAGGTCTGCAGGGGCAGATCTACAATATGGACTCAGAGCTACAAGTATCTGGGCAGGTGGAGGCCATGGTGAGAAGTCCCTTTGTGTAACTTTAGTTGGTGCTCCAGTTGCAGCCCTTCCTAGATCAGGACACTATAGTTATATCTTTCGATTTCTGGAATGCCCTGTACATACAGGAGATTTGTCTTTGAAGACCACATTAACTAGAATTCAATCAAAACCTAGTGGTCTACCTATTGATTGGCACTAATGGCTACAATCGTATTACACTATCTTGCAGGGCCTAATTACCAACAAGTTTCTGGGTGCAATTCAAAATGCTAGTGATGACGTAAAGTCCTATGCTGTATCTATCAGAACTGCTTCCTCCCAACTACAATTAACTGAAGAGATCCTCTTGGAAAAAGCTACTTATGTAGACTGATTTTGTGAGGTGAAGCTTCCATGATTTTTCAGTCTTGAACATTATAATCTGAAATAGTGTCCATCTAGAAGTTAAGTTGGTCCTCTGGGTCAGGGGTCCCAACTCCCGATCCGTGGACCGGAACCAGGCCATGGCATGCCAGAAACTAGTCCGTGCAAACAAGCGAAACCCCATCCGTAGGATGCAGGCAGCATGCAAAACCACCTCCCCACTCCAGTCCAGGGAAAAACCTCTTTCCATGGAACCGGTCCCTGGTGCCCAAAAGGTTGGGGGCCACTGTTCTGGGTGATTGTCTTCCAGCAGTTAGAGTCTTTTCTTGTGGAAAGCTTTTGGGGATGGTTGTGTGCCATTTTGAACTGTATCTCTTTAGTCTATTGTATATTTGGTATAGGTTATATCTTTTGTTTTGAAAAAATGTTTTTCTAAAATTGTACTGCACAGTGTGATTTGCTGTAGATGCTTAGGATTGTTGTAAGCCTCCGTGAATCTAAAACGTTTAACAGTATGGAAATGTAATGAATAATAATATTACCCTTTTGCATCCATGTGCTTTTAACTGTAAAAGAATAATTTTTCTATCACATTTTATTTACTCTGTCATGATTTTTGGACTGGTTGCTCTTCCCACTGAACTATGTGTTTTCCACATTATAAATTATTTTGATAATTAGGGAATGTTTCATTTTAAATATAATTCATAATGAGCCAGGTGGGATATCATCATCACCACACCATCACCTTCGTCGTCATCCAAATCAATTCACTGCAGGATGAAGGTCTCTTCAGCTCCTTTCCAGCATTTCACTCAGTATGAATCAGCCTTTAGATACCTAGAAAATGCTTGGAGGGCTAAGCAAATGATGTAACTCCAGTCAAAGGACCTATTAGAAATGACTTTATACTTATATAATCATACCTACTTTGACATTGAGGAAATTTGGTCCTGCTTGAAATGCAACTTGGATATACCGTTGTTACATATACGAATGGGACAGCTTTGCAAGAGACTCACATTACATTAAAAAGAAATGGTCACTCTGAAGAAATTTGGTTTCAGGATAGAAAAATGTGGTACATGAACCACTTGTTGACTCAACAAAGGTATTTTTGCCTCTGCTGTTGTTGAGAATTTTTTTGGCAACTACAGAGCAGCAAACTATATTCAGCTGGTTGACAAACGTCTTACACCATATAAGACCATGACCCACAATGTCACTGAAGATTCATTTTTTTCATTCACACTTGGGCTTCTTTTCTGAAACTCTAGGTGTAGTCAGTGATGAAAATGGTGAAAGGACATTGCCACAATACAAAAACAGTATCAGGGCAACTGGAATCTATCAGTGTTGGTTGACTATTGTTGGATACTGCAGCAAGATGCATAGGACACTGAGTACAAATGAAAATCAGCAGCAAAACATTTGTAGCTCTGTTGAATTCATGCAGTATATCAGAAACATTATGCAATTAAATACATTGTAATCATTAAAAGTTAATTTCATATTTCTCAAGATCTCTGTGTAATAGTCATTCTGAAATTATATTTGTGTTCAGTTTGAATAAGTCTATATCATAATCACCAAAAGTTTTTCAGGAAGCAAAACCTTTGAAAGAAATTGCTGTTCAGTGTTATTAAACGCTCACCTGAGAAAGATACTTCCTTCTTACTTCTCATGACTAGCTTTTTAGCATTTGATTTTGTTTGGCTTTGATTGTCTTTACCCACTACAGTACCAGATTGGCAAGTTTGATTTGACAGATGAGTGATTTTTTTTATCTTTAATTTTTTCATGTCTGAATCCTTTGGGATGAAATATTTCCTCATGGACTACAACCCACAACCTATTGACTGCCTCGGGCAGTGAAATGTAGACAGTTAGGGATTTACTATAGAGTTCCCTGTTTTATTTTCAGTCAGTATGCTCTTAACTAAAGTAGCTTTGAGTTTAATATGATGCAAGAAGTTAATCAATTCTGAATTATTCATCAAACTATATTTTTGCAAAACATGGTTTAACACAATGCTTGACTTTAGTGACAGCTTCAGTGTAAATGGGATGGCTGTCTATTTTCTATTACTATTCTGTCTGTCTGTCTCTGTCTCTGTCTCTCTCTCACACACACACACATATGCACACACATTTTAAAGCTGTATCAAAAGGAAGCTGCTCTTCCCCAGCAATTTATCACTGCTTGGAGGGAAGAGGGAGGTAGTGATATATTGTTGCCAGTTTTTTTTTTTAAAGTGGTAAGAACACTGTTTTCTATTGATTCTCCAACAGACATGCTTCCCCCATCAGCTACCGATAAAATTATTATTCAGAGAAAAGTGGATAAAACAAAGTCTCCCATTGGAGGCAGTGCAAGTGCTGTTGCCCACAGGCGCCATGTTTTGAAGGGGTCTTTCTTCTGAACAAGGTGTTGTGGGTCAGGTGGCTGCAGAAACTACCTCTGGGGCACAAGGGGGTCTCCTGGGCCTCTTTGCCCACAGCGCTTTGCTCTGAGAAAAAAGGCTCAACATCGGAGCTGACAGATTCTTTGGAGCTTAACTCCGGCTGTCCTCCTACTGGGTCAGTTGCTTCAATAAGAAAGCAAACAGAAGAACAATCCAGAATTACCATACGATGCCTCCCTCAGGTGGCCATTTCCTTGGAATGAAGCACTAACTCTCTGGAAAGCAGGTGTGTCCCGCAGGAGATTCAAGATGGCTGCCACAACTATTTGAATAAAATCTTATCTCTTTTTTTTAGGGGTTGGGCATGCAATGCACATAAAAAGAGGCAGGGCTCCCAATGTATAGTCATGCCTGCCATTTGACTTTTGTTGAAACACCCTCCCCGCCCTCCTTCACAGATGCTGCTAATGGAAACTATCATCAGCTGCATTCCTGTAGGACTTTCCCCCTGCCTCACTTCAAGGAAGGTAGATGCATGTTATGTTACGTTACGTTACGTTACGTTACGTTACGTTACGTTACGTTACGTTACGTTACGTTATTATTTATTAAATTTATGTGCTTTACATCTCATCTAGAGGCAAGTTTGGGCAGCTTACAAATATTAAAAGTAGTACACATTGAAAGGGATAAAACAATAAATGACATATTAATAATTTATCATTAAAAGATGGGGAGGAGAAGGGAGCACGAAGAACACAGGGAGAGGTGGGGTCTTCTAATCTAACAGCCACCTCCAGAGTGATATCCCTCCCATTGGGGCCCCAGGCCAACTGGCAGAACCTGGCCTTTAGGCTCTTACAGAAGGTCAGTATAGATCTCACCTGGGGGGAAGCGAGTAAGATGTTCGAAAGGGCAGGAGCCCCAGCAGAGGAGGAACTTCTTGACTGATGGAGCCCACAGCATGCCCTTTCTGCCGGCATGGGTGAGGCAGACCAATCCTATTGTTGTTGTTGTTTTTAATGCTTCCTTATTTTCCTTTGCAAATCCTCCAACCAGTTTGGTTTAGTCTGAGCATTCAGCTGAGAAAATAATTAAAGAGCTGTTGGGAATAGTGGTTGTAAAAGAAAATCAAAGGACAAGGAAGGAGCTGTATCACTGCTGCGGAATGGGACAACTCGCCATGGGACAATTCGCCGCAGCCAACTCGCCATGGGACAACTTAACAATTCAATTTAATTATTTAAAATAAATAAAAAAATATTTTAATTTTTCTCATTCACATTTCACTCTCTTCCTCCTTTTGCATCCTATCTTTAATGATTCTTTTCTACCATTTCTTTGATATTAGTGTAACTCTTGTCCCGCAGCAAATTGTCCTGTGATGAGTTGGCCGTGGCAAGTTGCTGTGATGAGTTGGCCATGGCAAGTTGGTAGTGGCAAATTGTCGTAGACTCCATTGCTGTGCCCTACACATGCTGTCCTATTAGTGCCTTCATTTGTGCATTCACTCTGTCATGAAACCATAAAATAGATGACCTAATATTTTCCTCATTGTCTAGCTACCTTGAAGTCATTCTTTCAAATTATCAAACTCAAATGTCCAGAAAAATAGTCCACCTCCAGATGCAAAGCAATTTTTCTATGCAGGATTTTAAGAGTCTTAAGGGCACCCATTCTACAAGACATTAAGCAGTTAGTGGGATAATTAATCCTTTTGAAAAATTCAGTGGCTGATGACTTTCTTCAGGGCTACCTTCATCTCTTTGTTCCTTAGACTGTAGATTATGGGGTTGAGTAACGGTGTGCCCAGAGTATAGACCATGGAGAGTAGCTGGTCTTGCTTTGGAGAAAAGCTGGTGTTTGGACGCAAGTACATAAAGCTGCAACAACCATACTGGAGGGCCACCACAGCTAGGTGGGAAGAGCAAGTAGAAATAATCTTTTGATGAGCATTGGCTGAGTGGATCTGCAGCACTTCAATCGTGATGAAAAGATAAGAGGTGCAGATCAATATGAAAGGCACTGCAATGGCCATTACTCCTGAAAACAGTATCCCAACTTCATTGACTTCAGTTTTGTTACTTATGAGCTGGTATACAGGGGGCACATCACAGAAGAAGTGTTCAATTCCAAGCTTAGCACAGAAGGAGAGGTGAAAGACTAGCCATACCAGTATCAGGGAAATCAGGAAAGCAATAATCAATGAGACAACTACTAGCTGAATGCATAGCTGCTGAGTCATGATGAAGTTGTATCTCAAAGGCTTACAAATAGCCACATAACGGTCAAAGGCCATGATAGCCAGCAAGAAGCAATCAGCACTACCTAGTCCAATGAAAAGAAACATCTGAGCACAGCAACTCCTAAAACTGATGAACTTCTTCTTTTGCAAGCTGGTCACCAAGATCTGTGGGACCACAGTTGCTGTATAGCAGAGTTCAATCGCAGAGAGAACTCCCAAAAAGAAATACATAGGGATGTGCATATGAGGGTTCCTCCAGATAGCTAATATAATCAGTGTGTTAGCTATAATTATGATTGCATAAACTGTGCTGATGCCCAAGAAAAGCAAAGACTGATACTGTGGTTGAGTGGGAAAAGCCAAAAATGTAAAATCCAGCATTGCTGTACAGTTCTCCAGAAGCATCCAGAATGATTGCCCCTATCCTAAAAGTAATCCAAATAGAAAATAAGAAAATCTGTGATCAAGTCAGTATATAGAAGGCACATGATACCTGAAATAAACAGAGGGTTTGATATAACAAAAGGGTGCAGGTCAATGTGTGGTTCTCTAATGTTGAGCTGAAGTTTCTATGAATACTCCTCAATGGGCAGGAAGATGATGGGTTAGAGAGAATTAGAATTCAACAGCCTCTGGAGTATCACATTAGTAGTTGCACTAAATGAAGGGGAAAATATGCAAGAGGGCTTCCAAGCACTATAGAAATTCATACCAAACTAAAATAATGCTGTTCATATTCTTGACTTACCATTTTTATTGTGCATGGTGCAAATATATCCTTCTGTTTGAACAGTTTAATGAACACACCTACACATGGTTATCTTGTGATTCTGTGTCTAACTGTTATTTTTACTGAAATCCTTGATTGCTGCTATTGCAGTTCATGCAATAGCATGAATACATATTCATAATAAAAAAAATAAGCAACACAGAATCACAGAATCTTGTTTCATGTGAGCATTTTCATATCAGTGTTGTTTTATAATTTTTGAATAACTGCTTTTTGAACTTCTGAAACAACAGGGCAAGTGGGGTGGATTTTGAGAAACTGATTTTTCAACTGGAAAAATGTCATCTCCTGCTACAGACCTGTAGAGGTGCAAATTTAATTTAATTTTTTTTTAAAAAATCATGATTCCAGGAGAAATGCTGTATTAAATAATTTACAGGACTAAGATATGTTTGAGATGTTATGACAACAAAGCAGAAAAAAACTTTTAAGGTTTTTTATCCTTTAGAAAAAGAAGCAAGTGAGCCAGCTTATAATTTATTTTTTATAAAAGATTATAAATCTTTGACCTGTGAACTTTTTAAACTGAAAAATCAAAATTAAAAGGGCATTAGTTTTATCACATTTAGTATATAAACAGGTCAAAAGGGGGAATGGGATGAAACATTACAGCTTTTATCCACAGCATAAACGTAGAAAAGACTGAGTCAAGCTATGGAGAATTGGAAGTAGGGTAAGTTTAATATGGTTTGCATTCTTTGTACTATTTCAAAATTGGTTCTAGGGATTTGTGTTCTTAAACAATCATTTGTGTTCAACAGCTGGGCAAACTTATATCTGAATCAGCTCTGATTTACTTGAAATAGCCAAAAAGTGATCATTTCCTTTTTGAGGAGTGAAGTTTGGCAATTCAGAGGAACTCTTGACTCATCCTGGTTTTAGAACTTGACCTGATATAGCATTCTGTTCAGAGGTTCATCACTGCAACCATTCCATTCTGATTTTTGACTAGGGCCAGACAAATGAACCCCATTCTGCAAGTCTACTTTAAAACACAGCTGGAATGAGTCTGAACTATTTTGATTCTTTGTGGCTTCTTGCAAATCCCCAACCCCCAAGCACACTAATCTAGGAAGTGAGTGAGTGAGTGAGTGCTGGGAAGAAATTGGCAAGATTTCCATTTCCTTTTCTATTCTGTGGCAGGATCTCTCTGATGCAAAGCACCAAGTTGCTGCTAATTTTTTTTTAAGACACTGTCTTGTGGATGGCAGGAGGGAATGCTAGCAGTTTCCTGCTTGCTGAATAGGAATGCATGATTATCTGCTTTTTTTCAGGACCATCTCTATTCCCCACAACTCAAGCCTACTTCCCTGACAGCCTTCAAAATTCTGTTTCTGGTGATTGATTGTAGGTATTGTTTTAAATGTCTTTTCTTCTCTCCTCCATAGCTACCACACAGAGTGATGTCATGGTCTCCACTTGTATATGGTAATGTCTTATACAGCCATCATTGTCCCAAAATAACTGTAATATAGATAGGCTTTATATTGTCTCAGTGATGGCTGGATGGTATTAGGCAGCAATAATTTGCCTATGTGTTCAGCTACTGAAAAAAACAAATGGTTGTAAAACTGAGGCATGATACTATATAGTTTCAGTACCACAACTAGCAATAGATCTTAAATGCAAGGAGGAATATTCAGAAACTCTAGCATAGGGCTCTTCAAACTTGGTCCTTTTATGACTTGTAGACTTCAACTTCCAGAATTCCTCAGCCAGCATGCCTGGCTGAGGAATTCTGGGAGTTGAAGTCCACAAGTCATAAAAGGGCCAAGTTTGAAGACCCCTGCTCTAGCATTTCCCATGAAGTTGGGATGAGTTCACAGCTGAAACTATGAAGACTTGAAGTGCTGAAGACTTGTTCGCATGTGGAAAATGTCTTAATGTTCTTTAGCTTTCACAATTCACTTTGCTTCTAACATTATACTGGAGCAGCTCCAAAATGTATTGGAGTTCAAACTAGCCTGGTTCAAGGGGGCTACAGATATTAAAATCCAACAATTTGGAGGTGAATAGGTAAGGGAAAACTGCTGAATACTAAATAATAGGTTAATATATAGTAGCTAAAACTCACCTCATGCTGCTTGTTCTTTTTGTTAATTACACGGTCATCCTGCACAAGTTGGAATATAGGATTCCGTTATCAGTACTTCATTACTTTTTCACTGTTTCACTTCATTTGGTTATTTAATTGGAAGCTAAAGGACCATCATAATGCTCCACTGCTTTATCTTCATGCATAGTTGATGTGGAAAAATTTTCACAAGCTGATAAACATATCAGTACTTCAGCACTTGTCATATGTTGTGAACCATCAAGCAAATACTTCTTTGGAACAAAGTGGTGACCTGACCTCTTAGCTTTAATTAGCTGTTTCATTAAGGCATAAACAGCATTTGATAGTTAATATAAGCATAATCCCCACTCCTGATTGAAAAGACATGCAAAATTAGGCGATGAAAATTCTTTTCAAGGAGATGTGCAAGATAGGAAATTTGCACACCTGAATTCAGAAACTTTCTTCACTATTTTTCCCTATTTGTCTAGAATTACAGCTTGGAACCTTAGATTCTATCTCAACCAAATTATGAACAATGAATGCAATGAAAAGTAAGTGATTAATCTGCAACTCCTCCAAAGTTTCTCTTCTCCTCCTTTGTGTAAGTATGAAAACTAATTTGGTGGGGAATTCTGAATGTACAGAAGAACCACAAGGGAGGAACAAGTTTGGACCAAAATAGCAGGTCAAAAACGTTAGATTTATAAAAGTTAGATCCATAAAGCTTTCTTTGCTCTAGTTCATAGACACCTTACAACACAAGAAATGCATTAATTTAAGATACCACAAAATTCAATATTGGTTTCAGTAACAAGAACCAAAAAGCAGAAGGAGAATACAGAACAAGAACAGCAGAATAACAATAATTCAGCTGACATTTTAAAACTCTTTGAAAATATTTTTTGAAAGTTCTACTACTTATCCTGAAGAGTAGTAAAAAAATGCAGCACATCAGTAGAAAAGCCTTCTCATAGATTGCAGTTGCCATCATTGAGTAGAACCACTCATGAAGGACTTTATATATAGGACAAGGGTAGCCATTCCAATATCTCGGCTAAGTCACAACCTTTTATGATTTTCCATTCTTTTTCCTCAAAGCTGATTTTTTTTTTTAAAAAAAGAAATTGCTGTTAATGCTGTATTCTAGATGCTTGTTTGCACATGTCTGTGGGTAGTCATTTGTGTTGAGTTAACAAAACATGCCTTTTTGGTAGATAGTGATTTTAAAAAACATTACTTCCTCTCTGTATCCTAAGAAAATAATGTCATTCTCTGTATGTTTTTGTAATATGGGCACCTGTCATTCAATAGTATTGTGGTGACAAGGAATCCATGATTTCTATTTAAGATCATAATGTATTGACTGGCACTTGGAAAATGAGAAAACTAATTCATCCTGACAAATCATTTGCCAATAGATAGTGTTATGTTTGCTTCAAAGGTGCTGGATACACATGAAAATCTACCAAAGGTGTATAGAAGGGTAACTTTCACCCTTGTTTATATTCTCATCTCTCAGGCCATCTTACCATGCAGATGAGGATTGCATTGAACTTAAGACATTAGAGTCACCTCGGACAGCGAGATGGGTGGCATATAAATTTAATAAATAAGCAAATAAATAAAAATTAGAAAACAGCTGAATACAAAATGGTGCAAAATGAGCAACTTACCAAGGAGGATAAGTGGCAGCTGCACTGCTCTTCTCCTGATTTCTGTCTATATTTGGACTGCCAAGATGAAAAGATTATTCAGTCATAGGTTTGATCAGGAAAAAGAGGAATGGAAGTTTTTTGTCAAAAAACAATTGTATAGATAGGTTAAAACAGGCAAGGTCTTACTCCTTTGCTGAATAAAGTGGTTCTGCTTAAGAATGTGTGTGTTCACCTGCTTGTGAAGTGCTATCAGTCTCCAGATACATCAGCCAGACTTTTCTGTCTTGTTCTTTGTGGAATCCCTAAGGTGCAGTTGCTTAATCTAGATGGTTTATGATATGTGTCTGAGCTCATATACCTCCATGGAATATTTACAGATACTTCTCAGGGTAATTATATACTAATTTGATTACTACAAAAATGGTTACTGTACTGGGTGCAACTTTGCTAATTATGTTCTTCACACGTAACTGGATCTTAAACTCAACCTAGATTCTATTTTGTGAGGAATTTATACAGCTTTTACAGCTATAATCAAGTACAGCTATTGTGGGTCTTAAACATTATTCTTTATTTGCAAGAGAAGAAAAATGGCAAATTGGACTCTGAAGAGCATGCTCGATCAAGGAAGCCTTTCTTTTAATAAAATCAGTAGTCATTTCTGAAAATACGCAGTATATGGACCTCATTCTGATAAGGGCTATCAACAAATATGTCTTTGTTCTTTGCTCTTTATAAATATGGGCTGTTTATGTGGTTTTATATTTTGTCTGTTTTTATGGATTTTTGTACATTTTCTTTCATTGATTAGAGTATTGTTTTCTACCTGATTGTTTATTTGGTGCTGATCTCTGCCTATCTGAATGTGGGCTGTTGTAGTCTTTTCATTTCCTCCCTAGCGTGTTTTTGCTCTTTTGAATGGTCTCTAATGTAAACTCTACAGTTCAACCCTGAGCTAAGTATGTTCTCTTCTATTGGAGGTTTTTCTTGAAATTTGATACCCTCCTTAACCAGGTACCCTATGTGACTGGCTAATTTGCCCATACTTTGAGCAATAATATGTTAATATTGTTAAATTTGATTAATAATATTAACAACAACAATAAAGACTACAGATATGGAAATTCATTTCTGCCAAGTTACAGATGAGGTCAGGACTGTCCCAAAAAATGCTGGAATAAGGCTTTTGTTTGATATCTTTTGCAAGATCATTCCTCAACCTGATGTCCCTAATTAAAAGATCTCAGGCTGACTCAGATCTATTAGACATCCATACCATAGTGTAACTAATTAAGCAGATAAGAAGTAGAGAATCAGCAACAAAATACAACTCAGAAACCCAGATAATATGAACAACATTAAGAGATGCTGGGAAATGTTCAGCAATTACCCGAAGGATTCAAGATTCTTTCTTTCTATGATAATGCTAATCCACAACTGGTTTTGAGGGTATAATAATGTTATAGATGAATTGAGACTCAAGTCTGAGATGCAGTCATTTTCTTCATGACCTTCCTTAAAGCCTGCTTGATATCTTTGTTCCTCAGGGTATAGATCAAAGGGTTCAGGAGGGGAGTGACAAAGGTATATATAAGAGCCAATTTCCTATCCTCATCCTCTGAAGCGCTGGACTTGGGACGCAGATACACAAGGCTGCAGACGCCATACTGTAGGATCACAACTGTCAGGTGGGAGGAGCAAGTAGAGAAGGCCTGGTGCTGCCCAGATGTGGACTTAATTCGGAGAATGGCAACCACAATATAGACATATGATATACAAATCAGAAGAAAGGGAATTGTTAAAACCATGATGCCAACACCATATAGCACAGTCTGATGGAGATGGGTGTCAGCACATGCCAACTGTAGCACAGGTGGTACATCACATAGGAAATGATTGATCTTGGGTTGGTAACCACAGAAAGGCAAGTTGAAAATCAAGATGGTTAGCTGCAGACGCAGCACTATGGCAAGGATCAGAGAGCCAATCACCAGCCACATGCAAACCCTCCAAGTCATGATGAGGGTGTAGCGAAGTGGATGGCAGATGGCTACATAGTGATCATACGCCATGACAGCCAACATAAAACAATCAGTGCTTCCTAGCGTTGTAAAGAAGAACATCTGGATGCCACAGTTCACCAATGGGATTGTTCTGTGGAAATCAGAAATGCTAGCAAGCATTTGAGGTACTATCACAGTGGTATAACAAATTTCCAGCAAAGAGAGGCTGGCTAGGAAGAAATACATGGGTGTGTGCAAGGAACGGAGAGTACAGATAATCCAAAGGATGGAGATATTACCAAAAAAGATTATGAGATAGAGTAAAAGAAAAAATGTGAAGATAAGATATTGTATCTCAGGAACAGTGGAGAATGTCTGGAAGGTGAATTCATAGGCAATGGATCGATTATCCCAGTTTGTAATTGTCAGATACATCTTATCTATCATTATAAAAAAGAAAAAAAAAGATAATTATATATAGTATATTTCCATAAGTTTCAGAGTCAAAACCCTGTGGAGTGTATGATATTGAGGTCTGATACATGAAGTCTCAATGATTAATCCTAGTTTTTCATTTCCCTTCATCTCGCAATTAGCCTCTACCCAAGCAAATTCTAACACTCCCAGGATATTATTTTAGATGCATTACAATATCAATTGTCCAAAACTGACCAAATAGATACAAAAGCTGATATTTACAGAACTTGTGTTATCAATAGGATACAAGCATTCTCACCCTTGTCCCTACTGTATCAGGAGAGGGCAACCTTTGAAAGCAAGGAACTACATTAAAAGGCAGGAGATGAGTCCAAGTCCCTTAGATGTTTGAGATCAGACTTTGGTTTAAGTTCAGTTGTGTGCATTTCCCATCTCCCAATAGAGCATGGAGAGGGGTATATTTTCAGCTGTTCTGATGTAAGATGGTTAAGACCTATGAAAACAAGGGGTGGAAGAGTTGAAGCGTAGGCTGAAAATAATACAACTTTGATTGAGATTATTTAGTAAAATAGCTGCCATTCCTCATATAGCATTTCTTTTCACAGCACTTTACATTTCTAGTGATTCAGCTCTCGTAAGACTTACCTCCATCAAAGAGCCAGGCTCTACTGATGCTTTTAGTATAATAATTGCTTATCTTCCCAAGGAAATTGCTTTCTCACTTCCAGCTTCCAGCTCTCATCCATTGCAGTATTGCCCACTTTAAACCTGTGAGCAAGGAAACAAAGTGGGGAAGATAAGAAGGCAGCCCTCTGCATAAATACTGTATTTGGAGTCTGGGAAAAGGCCCAGAATGCCAAATGCAAATAGCAGGGCAACACATGAGTAGCAATCTTCTGGGCAACATTCATGAATTAAGTCATTATATAATGACAGCTGGTTTTAGGAGGGGGAAAGGGGAATTGCTGGGGAATGCATAATGGAATGGATTGCTCTTTAGGCCACGGTTTTATTTACTCTTTTTTTGAAAGACAGTATCACTAAATAGAGAGAGTCACTTTTCTTACAAAACTTTACAAGGAAAAGGGTAGTATTACATTTACTTAAAAGGGAGTAATTCCTAAACTGAAACAGTTTCCACCCCTATCACTCTGAAAGATTAGACAGCATCCATTGTCATACTCTGTTAATCTTTGCAGCTTTCTCCTTTTAAAGATAAATTATTTGATGTAAAATAGTATTGTTTCTAGGCAAATATAGTCTGTAAGTCGTCCCCCATGTATTCCTAGATCACTGTGCTCTCATAAACAAATAGCTACAGAAACTGATTATATCATCCATTCCAGTTCTCCCTTTCTCACTGTTATAACTGATTTTAACAATGCCCAGAATGTCTTCAATAATCCCAACTATGGTCTTGAATTGGTACGTTTTCATTTGCATTCTGCAGTCCAGGACCATAATTGTGAAAAGTGTTTTGAATGTCAGCACTATCATCCTGATTTTGGGAAGTAAAACATTTAATCAACTGTCATCTCTTAAAATCTTTCTGTTTTTGCTCAATGCCCACTGCAGACCCAATGCAGGAGAAGGAATAAAAAAGAAATGAAAATGAGGTAAAAGATCCCCACCCACCCCCGCTTCTCTAGATAAAGCTTGAAAATCTCTGGCTGAAATCCAGAGGAGTGCCAAACAGTCAACACCCTCCCACCCCCAAATAAAGGATCTAGCTTAAGCTCACCAATGCACTCTTACCTTGTATGATGCCTCTGATCCAGGGCTGCAAAACAAAAGGGGGGGGCTCTCTTCTTCTTGGTGATGTTTTCTGTCTCAAAAGATGAAAGGGGAATGAAATTTTATCAACTGTCTATGAACAGGATGGTGAGCTTTCTAGCTGGATTATCTATGAGTTCTTTTCTGGGATGAATCCAGTTTACTTGTTAGACTGAATATAGCCAGGTTCCTCCCAATTCACTGAATCAATACAGGAATGCAAGCAAAGGTAGCCACTTACTCAGCTATTCTCCAGCCAATCAGGGTAGTCTTTATCTTCTTTGCAAGGTATTATACCCAGAAGACATGTCAAGTATTTCTTATTTAAAAACAAAAGCAATTCTCCTTAGGAATCCCAGTGTTACAAAATTCTTAAATAAGTAATTAAAACTTCAGAGGCCAAAGGGTAGCAATAAATTCATTTCAGCATTCTGTGGAGAAGGTTTTGGACAAACTGTGGCCAAATCAGCTGGCAGGATCCATCTAACACTTTCAAAAACCTTGAGTACTCTAGAAGCTAATGCATTATGTTCAAAATTAGCTTTGCAAAGCATTATAAAGAAGAAGCTATCAACTTCATTGAACATTCATATCATTTCTGAACAATCCTTTGGTCCTGGGGATGTTCTCTCTCCTCCTTATTTATAATTATATTAAGTAATAGTCAGGAACTGCTCCTCTATTGCCACATTTCAGATGCATTGAAAATGCATGTGGCTATACAGTGTGTATATAAATAACTTCAGGTCTCTATGAATGGAAAAAGCTCTGTTCTGTTGTGTTCCGTTCTATTCTAAATATTCTAGGTTCTTTTCAGCCACCATGTTTCAGGCAATCAAGGTTTCTAGTTTCTATTTTTAAACACTTTGGTTTAAAGAATTCCACTTTGCCTCTCTCACACTTTTTAATGTGAATAGGAAAATATACTAAACAAAGATGCCATACAGCTATTTGGTGTCAGGTGGCATTGGTTTATGGGTCCAACTATTTTATTCTATGAATTATAGTTTGTGTCCAAACATGATATGCAAATTAGGCAATGATAATTTATTCAACAAACCATAGTTAAAGATCCAAATTGTTCTAATGGTTAGGGCATCATGCTAAAAACCTGGAGACTGTGAGTTCTAGTCCTGTGTTAGACATAAAGCCAACTGAGCAACCCTGTGCCAGTCCATCTCTCTCAGCTCTACGAAGCAGACAATGGCAAACCACTTTTGAAAACATTGCCAAAGAAACTGCAGGGACTTGTCCAGGTATTTGCCAGGAGTCAAAACAGACTTGAAGATACTAATTTCCATTTTTTAAACTTAAAATACAGCATAATTTGAGAACACCGGACTCTGCATAAATAAAATGAGCTCATTCCCTGGTTATAATGAAACCCAATTTTCTTATCTGTGCTGCAGTGACAAGGTCGAGTACATGTAGCATGTCATAAAAGGAACACAACTGGGTCTCTTGGAAGATTTTGCTGAACTGCTCTTACTTGGAAGCAAACTCATTTCATGAAAACTGGCAAATATAAAATCTTTGCCCCTAGTGATCATTAAAATAAAATTACTGGGCAAATTCATTTTTACAATGACTGACTTTATATTTTTATTAAATAAACAAAAAGGACATGTAAGATAGAAAGATTGTTTAACAGAGCTTCTGCTCATCCACTCTGATTAACTAATTACATTTTTCAGAGAAACTTTGAAGGAAGCTCGAAATGAATGAGTCACTCCAAACCATTTATTGTATGCTTATGCCTTGTTATTTTCATTTATTTGGTTTGATTCTTTCTGCTTTGTATTGTTGTTTACTGCACAAAATGATAAACTCTTTGTTTTTAATTTTTATTTTATCTCTGAAATAAAACAAATAAAGAATTTCCCTTTAGTGCACCTCAGCAAAGAGATTGATTGCTCCGTGCTGCTGCTGGCTTGAGGTGGAACAATTTCAGGGCAACAACTGATGGGCTCCTGCTGTCCTTTCCCTCCCCTATTTGCATCATCACCTGCCGCTATCCTGAATGGAAGAAAAGCTGGACAGGTAGTATATCCTTCCATGCACAACAGGGCTGATAATTATGGACTAATTCTTTAAAAGTTCTAGCCATAGGGACTAAAGTGCTGAATGTCAGCACTGAATTAATTATTCTTACATTCAGTGGCAGCTCAGCTCAGCTCAGTTCTGTTGGGACCTATGTGTAGGTACTCTACCTGGTTTTTCTTTTTTACATCTTCCAGGTGAGAAAAGAAGGAATCTCGAAATGTAAACAATAAGGAGGAAACTATTCTAGGTGAGGGGGATTGTACTGATTTAACAACATACATCAGAAAATTGTGTAGCCAATAGATTAGCAAGAGAGGGGGCACTGATACCTAAGGAACAGGTTCTCAAATTGCGAGAATGTATATGTTACTGTCAATGTGTGAAATTAGGCATTTATAGAATGCCTAGGAAATCTATAGAATGCCAAAAATGGGACATCAAAGTATGAAACACTTAATATTTCACACATTTCTTAGGCATTCTATGCCATGCCAAAAGCAAACTGGGGAAGTATAAAATACTCCCACTAAAATGCCATTCTAGTCTTCTTTGTTGCAACAGGTAGGTCAACAGTGGTCTTTTTTCTTGGTTTTTTCCCCCCAAGTAAGTAAGTCCTGTACTTTATTTTGCATTTCTTCTTCATTTTCACATATGTCTTTTCAATAAAGATTTAGGGTTATGATGAGTGGTGGGATTCAAATATGTGAACAACCGGTTCTCTGTGTGGATGCCGCTTCCAGAAGTCCGTTCTGGGCCTGGGCAACAAAAAATTAGCTACCGGTTCTGCCGAAGTGGTGCGAACTGGCTGAATCCTATCACTGGTTATGATTAGCCTAACCCTAACCCTAATCCTTTTCATTACTCTCTTTTCATAATTTGCCTAAATAGTTCTTGTCATTCTGCATAATGCCTAGGTTTTATACTGTATACAATGCCTAGGGAAAGTATATAGCATATTAAAATAACACAGATATTTCATACTTTGCCAAAAAAAACCTCACATATTCTACAGATTTCCTAGGCATTCTGTACAATGCCAGCTTTTCACACATTGCTGGTAACATATACATGGCCAAACCTCATCTTCTTATGTCCAGTGGAGTTTACTCCCAGGTCTACATAAGAAGTGGATGCTGATCAGAGGTAACACATGCTTTGAAATGCAGACTGCCCTTCCAGTTTGGGAACTTGACAGCCTTGGAGCCTTTTTTTGCCGCCACCAAATGCACTGAAGCCCCCTACCAAATTCACCCTTGGTATCCAATGTGACAGATCCTCCAAAGTGACACAGGAGCTGAAAATCATGCAAAAATTCCTACAGCAATACAAAAGCTTTCTTTTTTTAAAAAAAAATCATCTGATTCTTACCTTTCAGGAGAAGAGAAGCACCTGTGAAACCTTTGCTGCTGTGGAACTATAGAAGTGATAACTTAGTAGAAAACCTATAATTGATCTTCCACGAGACCAATATTCCCATGAGCAAGCAAAATACACACAAAGACCCAAAAGCCTCTGCCACTGACATTTCAGATTCCTCAGGCAGCAACAAGAAAACTGGCCCTGGAGGCCAAAAACCTCTAGCCACATAAGAATCCTACAGCAGAACAGATGTTGCCCTGAAGATCACTGCTATTTTTAATCCTTCTTCCATGTCCACTAGGTTTTTGCATGAGTGTCTTCTCGCAAAAGAGCACAAACAATATTGCTTACTAGTTGGAACAGCGTAAGTGGCTTCAACATGCCTCAGAGTGGGCTACTTATGAGATGGAGCATAGGCCCAGGCAAACAGGAAAAGGGGCATTTTTATGTCATGATAAGCAAGCCATGTGAATGACCACTATAGCTTTCTGGGGGACTAACAGGGCAGCCACTGGGAGGCAATTCCAGAGAGAACCTCAACTCTGAAGTTTTTCTTACCCCCAGCTTAGTGATGACTAAGATAATGAAAATGAAGCCCATATATACATGTTTATGTTCATGTTCACCGAACTGGCTTGGACTTTATCGTTATTTTATATGAAAAAAATGCTAATTATGTGTATTCAATATTTCAGCAACTTCTTGAATAATTCCATTATGCATTTTGTGTCTACTCTGTTTTTATTAGGATATATGGTGACTGATTCTGCTTTTATCTTTATTTTTACATTTGTTCTGTTGTTACACAGATTGATTACCTCTCTTTTGGGGTCTTTTATTCCTGGTTTTCTTGTCTGGTTAAATGTTTGCTGTTAAGGCCAACTCTAGTAAGAAAGGCAAGTGCAATCTATTATTTAGGAAATTCTTATGGCAAGTACAATATGTGTTGGCAGTGGAGGCATCCTGCGGATCCTGTCAACCTGATTATTCCAGCTGGAGGGGTCCAGGAGGTGGGTCTTTTCTGCTGTTGCTCCTGCCCTCCAGAACATCTTGCTCCCCAATGTCAGGTTGCCCCCAACCTTCCTATCCTTTTGTAAGGGCTAAAGACGTGGCTCTGCTAGTTGGCTTGAGGCCAGAGTGGGAGATCAGCACAGTGGAGGTGGTATCTCTTGATCGAGTAACAAGAGATCCCACCTCTTCCCACTCTGCCTCCACCCTCCCCATATGTCCTTAGTTTTAATGTTTGATTTTAATTTATTTATGTTTTAATTGTATATGTGTAGATACATTTTTATGACTATAAGCCACCCAGAGTTACCCCATGCTGAGATGGACAGCCAATACATTTTATAAATAAATAAATATGACAAGGTTGAGTTTGAAGGAGGGGTTAAGTGTGTCATCAGTTTGGAATCCCTTCATGCCCACCAGAGATCCAGCCCGGAAGTCCAGCCTTCCTTAAATTCTGTTGATTCTTATCTACTGCCAGGTTGCCTCGATCCTTGTAGTGATCTAGCATGCATTAAACTTGTACTCATTTGAACAACCTTGGTTCCTGATTTCTTGCACCTGACATGACAATGTGGAAAGAGATTGCACAACTTTGCAATTCATGTCCTTAGAAACTTAAATTTTATTTTTAAAATGTAAATATTTGAATAACAATCAACATACTGTGAATTAATTGAAGAAATTAATCAAGTATTTTTCTTTTGGGTAAAGCAGGAATTGAGATTAGTTTTACTATAATCAGGAAGTGAATGTGACAGAGTTAGAAGAACAAACTGCTTCAATTTAATAAAATTCAATAAAAATCTTCTGAAAGGGCTTCCGGTTCCGGGTTGCGGCAAACGCAGTCATGTGGAGAGCTTTGTCTCTCCCCGGCTGTTTTTCCCTCCGCCGGTAGACCCTTAATCGGGTCGAAAAGTCGCCCTGGTGGGGTGACTATCGTTGAGGAGGCCCTCGTTGACTGGGGAAGGATGGCAGCTCCTTCCACAGTCCGAGCCAGCTCCTTAGGGCCGTTGAAGAAAAGATCGCCCAGCAAAATGGACGATCACTTCGCTGCGCCAGCCGAAAGCCAGAAGAACAGCTAAGCACAAAGAACCCCCGTGGAGAATCCGGGTGAGACCTTTCCTTCCCCCTATTTCCCTAATTACTCTCCTGTAAAAAGCTTTTGAATTTGAATTACTTCCCTGCTGTGAGAGAGCAGCGTTTCGGCACAGTGGGAAAAACAGCTTTGGAAACTGAAAAAAATAAAACAGCTAATTTTTTATTGACTATTTAACTCTTGGAATACTGAGGGATCCTGAAAATATTTCTACTTTTGAACATTACTATTATTACCATGCTATTTACTATGTTGGAGATGCCTTTCTTTTTTACTTTTTTTAATGTGAATTTATTAATTTGGAAAGAAAGACTTTACAGCTTACTGAGGGCATCTTGTGACGAAAAGTGTTACTGCAACTGTATATTTTAATACTGGAGAATGGTTCTGACCTTCAAATGATGATAAGGATAAAGATAACTTGAAACAGCTGGGTGGTGATCTTGTTTACGAGGAATTGGAGGTGAATATTTGGGGACTTTTATTGAATATAGCCTTCACTAAAAGAGTAAAAGACTTTTTTTCACCACTGAAATGGAGGATCTTTACCCACAGCTTGATTATGAACTTATACTAGAAGCAATTTTGGAAGCAACAGAGTACATGAAATCTTGGAGAAAAATTAAAGAGAACTATTCAGAATTACAAATTGACTCTCAAAGTTTAATGGATCAAGATCGAGGTACAATTGAGGAAAAACAGTGTAACTCCAAAGAGGTTACTTTACAACAACAGATGCAACCTAAAGAGATGGAGGAAACAGATCTACAACTCAACTATGACTTTACTTTGGGAGAAATAGTGGAAACTATGGAACAAATTAACTTCTTACAAATCCATGTACAATCTATGGAGAATCTTGATGATCAAAAAACAATTTTAATTGAGAAATTCGAACTGTCAAAAACAACAGAGACTGACATCCAGTCACAACTCACTGGAAATTGTGATAATATGGACAAGCAACTAGTACTTACAACATGGATCAAAACTGACTACATCATTCAGATGACATTGGAAGAAAAGGAAGAGATTTTTGACCAGTCTGAAATGTTGAGAAATATTTCTTTTCAAATATTGAGGTTTGATGACGTAGAAGCTTTATTATGGGAACCGGTTTGGCACAGAAAGAAACCTAGAGTTAGGTTTAAAAATGGGTTCCAAAATTTTACTTAATGGATTATAAAGGCTTTTGAGATTTTGATTGACCTAAACTTGATTTCTGTAAAAGATTATCCTTTGTAATCAATATTTTGTTTTAGATATGATAATTATTTTGCCTAATGGGTTATAATATTTTTGATTGATATAGATTGAATGATAAAATATATACTTAAAATAGACAGAAATGTTCTCTCTGGATTTATATTTTGATTTCAGATAAGAAAATTATTTTGTAATAGAAGGAGAATAAGAGGGACTGGAGATAAGAGGAGAAAAGGTATTAATAAATAATCTACTAGAACAAGAAATAGACTGTATCTGGAAAATATAAGAATGTTATAGTGGGAACAAGATATTTATGCTAGATATAATTATTTGTTAGGGAAAAGAGAAATGAGGGATACCCGAAGTGTTAATAATATGTTTATTTAAGGCTGATTTGAATATGGTAATTCTAAATTAGTAAAGCTTAAAACAGGATTAGATTTTTATAACTGAAATGTGATTTATGTCTGATTAGATTGATTTATTTTATTTAGAAATGTCTTAATTTGAATATGTAAGATTATAAGAGGGAAATAGAGAGGGAATTTGTAATGAATTAATTTGAGCTATATATTTATCACTATGTTTTATGATGTTTGATGTCCCCACCTCCACGTTGTGTCTTGAGCACCTTAATGTAAAACAAAAAAACCAATAAAACTTGTTTGGAAAAAAAAAATCTTCTGAAAGAAATCCAATATTCCTGTAAAGCCATACCTTTATAAAGCCACATGAAATTCCAAATTAACTTTTAAGCTCTCAACTTGTAACCTCTTCCATTTTTTAATTAGACACCATAGTAAAAAATATGGAAGAGAAAATTAATGCAGTTTCAACCATTTATGTCTTATACTATAGTCTTCAACTGAACTGAAAGAAGCAGAGTATTTGCCAGCATTTGGTGCATAGGCAAAACATAAAATCAATTCTCCGTACCCAAATCCCAAAGAAAATATACTTTATATTTTAAAACTGTAGATTGCTTTTTGTGGAATTCTTGATGCTGTCTGAACTTAGTGGTTTGCTGTATACATTACCTTACCCAGCTAAGTAATATGATCAGTGCAAGCGAGTGTGGTATTGGCTTCATCTTTATATGCAGTAGCTTGCTCTGCCAAATTTGGTGGAGTGTAGTTTCCTCCATGGTGGTTCTATAATTAGAGTATTGTTTTCAGCCTGATTGTTTGCAATGGATGGAAACTAATTAAGGAGAGAACCAACCAAGAACTAAGGAGAAATTTCCTGACAGTTAGAACAATTAATCAGTGGAACAACTTGTCTCTAGACAAGGGTGCTCCAACATTGGAGGTTTTTAAGAAGAGATTGGACAACCATTTGTTGTCCATTTGGACTAAAATATTTTCTATTCCTACTGAAGATCTGGGTTTTTACTTATAAAAAAGTAAAACTGAAAAGATTATAAAAACTTTGGACTTAAAAGAAAATTTTAAATGGTAGGGGTGACATCTTGTGGCTAAACCTGATATTTCAACTTGTTATTGCTTAAAAGAGATTGGCCAGTAGCCCAGACGATAAGATTTATGCAACCTTGAGACATCAGCTGTGAGAAGCCCAGCTGTGTTCTATATTCAGTGACAATTTTTTTTTTTTTTGCATTCTCTGGTTCTAAGGCTTTTAACCTAATACACTACTAAGAGAATATGGTAGAATAATTAATCAGTGGAACAACTTGTCTCTAGAAGTTGTGGGTGCTCCAATATTGGAGGTTTTTAAGAAGAGATTGGACAACCATTTGTCTGAAATATTATAGGGCAGTGATGGCGAACCTATGGCACGGGTGCCAGAGGCGGCACTCGGAGCCCTCTCTGTGGGCACATGTGCCGTTGCCCCAGCCTTGCCTCCCCCCGTGACCCTCTCCTCACCAGCAGCCCTTCTGGAGAAGAGTCGCCCCTGAGCATGGCCCACACGGAGCAGTGCAGTCAAGGACATGGCAGCCAGGAAGCGTAGACAAGACTCTGCCTTCACGCCCCATCACGCACAGTTGATGTTTTGGGCATCTCTGCTATGGCAGAGGGCGTGGCTGCCATGGCGCTGCTGGGCGATCTGCGGCGGGCCCTGGAGGCAGTGAGTGGCCCTGCGGGCAGGCGGGGTAGGGGCGGAGCAGGGGTGGGGCAGGGGGTGGAGCGGGGGCGGGGCCAGTTTTTGGGCACTCGGTCTCTAAAAGGTTCACCATCACTGTTATAGGGTTTCCTACTTGAGTTGGACTAGAAGACAGCCAAGGTCCCTTCCAACTCTGTTATTCTGTTATTCTGTTTGGTGTTGATCCCTGCTTATCTGAATGTGGACTATCACAGTAGTCTTTTTAGGTTTTTTATTGCCTCTTTTGAATGGTATGAAATCTAATCGGGGAACCACCAAAGAGGAACATACATTCCCACCAAAACTGGCAGGAGAAAGTAGTACATAGAAACAAGGAGCAAACCTCACACTCATTCGCACTGATGATGTTACCTTCTTGAGTAAGGAAATGCCTGCAAGCTAACAACCAAGCTCACAGAGTACCAGAACTACACAGATCAATCACAAGCAATGGATATTTAAGCAGTTTGTTTTCTTGAAATTCGATAGCCCACTTAACTAGGCACTCAAGGTGATTGCCTAATTTGCCTGTATAAACATACCACTGTAGGATACAGATACAGATATGGAAATTCATTTCTGCCAGGTGCAGAATTAGAGTATGCTGGAATAAGTGTTTTGGTGTTTTCTGAAAGATCATCCCACAACCTGAAGACCATTATTAAAAGATCTCAGGCTGACTGAGGTCAATTATAGAAGTAGACAACCTGTGACAAAATACAACCCAGAAACCCAGATAACACGAGCAGTGCTAAGAGATGCTGGGAAATGTTCAGCAATTACCCGAAGGATTCAAGATTCCTTCTTTCTGTGATAATGCTAATCCACAACTGGTTTTGAGGGTATAATAATGTTATAGATGAATTGAGACTCAAGTCTGAGATGCAATCATTTTCTTCATGACCTTCCTTAAAGCCTGCTTGATATCTTTGTTCCTCAGGGTATAGATCAAAGGGTTCAGGAGGGGAGTGACAAAGGTATATATAAGAGCCAGTTTTCTATCCTCATCCTCTGAAGCGCTGGACTTGGGACGCAGATACACAAGGCTGCAGACGCCATACTGTAGGATCACAACTGTGAGGTGGGAGGAGCAAGTAGAGAAGGTGGGAGGAGCAAGTAGAGAAGCCACATGCAAACCCTCCAAGTCATGATGAGGGTGTAGCGAAGTGGATGGCAGATGGCTACATAGCGATCATACGCCATGACAGCCAACATAAAACAATCAGTGCTTCCTAGCGTTGTAAAGAAGAACATCTGGATGCCACAGTTTACCAATGGGATTGTTCTGTGGAAATCAGAAATGCTAGCAAGCATTTGAGGTACTACCACAGTGGTATAACAAATTTCCAGCAAAGAGAGGCTGGCTAGGAAGAAATACATGGGTGTGTGCAAGGAACGGAGAGTACAGATAATCCAAAGAACAGAACAGTTACCAAAAATGATTGTGAGATATAACAAAAGAAAGAAAATGAAAATAAGATGTTGTATCTCAGGAACAGTGGAGAATGCCTGGAAGATGAACTCATGGGCCATGGACTGATTATCCCAGTTTGTAATTGTCAGATACATCTTCTCTATCACTAAAGAAAAAACAAGAAGGAAAACCAGTTAAATAGTAATATGTCTTTTCAAATGTTTAAAAAGCCAGGTCCTGTGGACTGTATGATACTCAGATCTGATACGTGAAATCTCAGTGGTTAATCCTAGACTGTTCACTTCTCTTCATCTCCTAAATTAGGCTGTACCCAAGCAAATTCCAGCACATCCAGGATATTATTTTTAGATGAATACAATATCAGTTGTGCAACTCTGACTCAATAGATATAAAACTGATATTTACAGAGCTTGTATTACCTGTAGGATACAAGCATCTCACCTGTGTTTTTCTTTTTGAAAACAAGCTTCTACTATTATCAGGAGTGGGCAACCTTTTCATGAGTGTATTTTCAGCTGCTCCGATGTAAGAAGGTTTCAGACCCAAGAGAACAAAGGGTGGAAGAGTTGAAGGATAGGCTGAAAATACCACAAATTTGATTGAGATTATTTAGTAAAACAGCTGGCATCCCTGTGCATAAATAGCATTTCATTTCACAGCACTTTACAGTTCCAATGATTCAGCTCTCGTCAAACTTACCTCCATAAGAGAACCAGTATTTATTTCACAGCATTTTTTAATTCCCATGGTCCAGCTTACCCCCATCAGAGAACCAGGTCACCTCAGTCCTTACTAATAGTTTTAGTATAATATCTGCTTGTCTTCCCAAGGAAGCTCCTTTCTCACTTCCAGCTTTGGCCCACTGTAGTGTTGCCCCCTTTGAGCCTGTGACAAGGAAGCAAGGTGAGGAAGGTGAGAGGGCAGCTATTGGCTTCCCTTCTTTGGCATGCCAGCTGTCCAGGTTGGCACGCCAGCTGTCCAGATTGTATTCCTAGGATATATCACTGATGCCATAGTAGAAACCTGCAAAGGGTTTGCTGCAAAAATTTAGGTAAAGAGAGCAGGTTTATACTAGGTAAGGTCAGGGAGAACTTATTTCTAGTTAGAAACTTTTAGGGTTAAAATAAGAATGAGCATGGCAAAAGTACACTATTTTGATCTGTCATTAAATTAATACATTGCCATAAACTATGATTTATTTTACCTGTTATTTGTTGAATACGTTTTAAGGACTGAATTCATATTTAGCACAAAAATAGTCTCCTTTGAGTAGAGCTCCGGTCTACTCCTTTGAGTAGAGCTCCGGTCTACTCCTTTGAGTAGAGCTCCGGTCTACTCCTTTGAGTAGAGCTCCGGTCTACTCCTTTGAGTAGAGCTCCGGTCTACTCCTTTGAGTAGAGCTCCGGTCTACTCCTTTGAGTAGAGCTCAGGTCTACTCCTTTGAGTAGAGCTCAGGTCTACTCCTTTGAGTAGAGCTCAGGTCTATTCAATGGACCTTTCATGGACACATCCAGGTCATTTTCCCAGCAAGGGAATAAAAATAGTTTGCCACTGTCTTTTAGATGTTTATAATTTCCTAGTTGAGCCTTGATTCTGCTTAATGGAATTCCATTCAAGTATTAATCATGCTTAGCCTTGTTTCGTTTCCCACAGCAGATAGGGTCATACATGCCAAAAGCAAAAAGCACAGTTATAGAATATAGACCTACCTTGTGTGTACAATTCAGTGTTCAGGATTTTATAGGTATTACAGATTTAAATTACTCAACATCAATGCTGCCAGCTTTTGTGTTCTGAGTAGAAGTAATTTTAAGAGCTGTGAGAAATCTACAATTTTAACTACTTTTTAAAAAGATGATAGCTTTAATATAGTTTTCTACTGTTTATTTTTCAGGGAAAAATAAAAAATCTGGTAGAAGAAAAGTGATTGGATGAATAGAAATGTGAAGCTGAAAAATATTTACAAGGAATAGAACAGCATTACATTTACTGAAAAATTCCTGAAATAAAACACCCCAACACTCTGAAAGATTAGAGAGCATCGATTGTCATATTCTCAGTTAATCTTTGCAATTTTCTCATTTTAAAGGTAAATTATTTATTTAAAAATAGTATTGCTTCTAAATAAATATAGTCTGTACATTTCCCATATTGATTGCTGGATCATAAACCTATAGCTAAACTGATTATATCATCCATTCCCCTTCTGCCTTTCTCACTGTTACAACTGATTTTAGCAGTGCTCAGCATGTCTTCATTATACACAACTATGGTCTTGAACTGGTACATTTTCATTGTCATTATGAATGTAATCCAAGAGCATAATTATGAAAAGTGTTCTGAATGTCAGCAAAATCAATCCTGAATTTGGGAAGAAAAGCATTTAAACAACAACCATCTCTTAAAATCTTCCTATTTTTGCTCACTGCCTACTGCAGACCCTATGCAGGAGATGCAATAAAAAGGAATGGAAAATGAGGTAAAAGAACCCCTCCCCTCTGCATCTCTAGATGCTGGAGAAGGAATAAAAAGCTATTTAAAATGAGTTAAAAGTAAAATCCCTGCATCTCTGCACGAAACTAGAAAATTTCTGGCTTAAATCCTGTGAAGTCCTTGACATTCAAAGTCCACTCAACTCTCCCAGAAACAGACCAAGGATCTAGCGAAGCTAAATAATGTATTCTTCTTACCTTGTAAGATGCCTCTGATCCAGGACTACAAAAGAGCTCTCTTCTTCTGGCGATGTTTTCTGGCTCAAAAGGTGAAAGGGGAATGAAATTTCATCAAATATCTATGAACAGATAGGTGGGGGGTTTCTAGCCCACCTTTCTAGGTGGGTTATCTGTGAGTCCTTTCCTAGGATGAGTCCAGGTTACTTGCTAGATTGAATATAGTAATCAGGTTCCTCCCAATTCACCGAATCAGAAATGGAAGGCAAGCAAAGGTAGCCATCTCTTCATAGCCATTATCTTTTCTCCAGCCAATCGGGGTAGTCTTTGTCTTCTTGCAAGATATTATCCCCAGTAGACATGCCAAGTATTTGTCATTTTAAAAAAAAGACAACCAGTTCTCCTGTGGCATCCCAATGTGACAAATTTTTCAAGAAGCAATAAAAACTTCAGAAGCCAAAGGCTTGCAAGAAATTCATTTCAGTATTCTGTGTAGAAAGTTTTGGACCAACTGTGGTCAAGATGTAGAAGAACAATAAGACGTGGTTAATATAACTGCTTCACATCATTTCTTTGTTGTCCATCCTGTTCTCAATCTTTTGAGAGTAGTAATTTTGATATTCGAAAGTGTATTCTATCTGCCCTTTCTCTGTCTCAAAGAGTCAATAGCCAGGGTCTACATAACTATTTCAAAGGCCTTCAATATTCTAAAAACTAGTGGAACCTGTTCAGAATTAGTTTTGAAAAGCATTATGAAGAAGAAACTATCAGCTTAAACAATATTTCTGAACAATCTTTTTGTGCTGGGGATACTCTTTTCTCTCGTCCCCATTTATGATTATATGACATAATAATCAGGACCTGTTCTTACTATTGTCACATTTCAAATGGATTGGAAATGCATATGGATATTTAGTATGTATATAAATAGCTTCAAGTACCTATTCACAAAGAAAACTGAAACCCTATAAATAAATATAGATTTTTAAAAGAAATTTATAAATTCTATTATAATTTATCAAAAAGCACAAAATCAGAAATGAATTCTTTTATAGCTATACAATCATGTGCACCATAGCCATTGTTATATCCTGCAATATGACAGTGTTTGTATATTGATTAAAATTAAAACAGTTATTAACTTAAGAACTGGCCAGATGTGAGTAGATTTCAACAATCAATAAAAGGGAACAAAGTCAGGTGTTTATCAATTGTGATCCTGTGAAGCTTAGGGGAAGAAACTGAGATGGCTAATGGGGGATGACACACTAGAAGCTGGAAAGGATATTCATGCTAAACATTGCAGATTTATCCACATTAAGGTGATAGGATAAGCAACTGGATAAGATGAAGATTACATCTCTTTTGTCTTTGCATCATGATCAAAGATCACCAAAGATCAATAAATAGCATTGTAACAATGATACTAAAATAATTTTGAAGCTTATAAATATAATAGAATTCAGGATTTATGAGAGATACATTCTGTATTGGGGAAATTTTCAGGGCTGAAATCCACCATGTTATATTGTATTGTATTGTATATTGTATTATATTGTTATATTACATTATATTATAAAGAATGAGAAAACAAAAATGATTTGAACCATTGAAGTGCACTGCCATTGATATCTAAATAGATAGCAGTTACTACTATCATACGTGAAAACACTGCTGTCAGGTTCAAAAGAACGCAAGGCATTGGGATGTGGCCATCAAAATATTCAGAATTCATGGAAATGCTTTTGAATGGCGTGCACCAAATCCTGATTGACATGGAGAGGATTATAGTGCTGAATGTCAGTACTGAATTAATTACTCTTACATTCAGTGGCCAGCTCAGCTCAGTTCTATTACAGTAGGGACCTATGTGTAGGTTTTTCTTTTTACATCTTTCTCCAGTTGAGGAAGGAAGAAATGTGGAGCTGTAAAGAATAGGCTCTAGTGAAGAAACTATTTTAGGTGAGGGGAATTATATTGACTAAACAATATTCATCAGAAAAGTGTGTGGCCAATAGATCAGAGCAAGAGAGGAAGCAATGATATCTAAGCAGCAGGTTCTAAAACTGTGAGAATGTATATATACCCTAACCTCATCTTCTGTCCAGAGGAGTTTACTCCTGGTCTAGATGACCTACACGATGGCTTGTGGAACAAAAGCTGGGAAATATAGACTTGAGCCTTTTTTTGCTGCTAACAACTGCACTGAAGCCCCCCACCAAATTGGTATCCAATGTGGCAGATCCTTCAAAATGACCCAGGAGCTGAAAATCATGCAGAAATTCCTACAGCAATGCAAACGTTTTCATTAAAAACAAAATCAGCTGCTACCTAACCTCCAGGAGAAAAGAAGCTTTTGTGAAACTTTTGCTTTTGTGGATCTGTTGTAATAATAATTTTGTGTAAAACTTATAATTTATTTATTTATTTACTTTTTAAATTTTATTTATTTATTCAATTTTTATGCCATCCATCTCCCGTATAACATGAACAAGGATTGCTTACAGGTTGTAAACAAATTGAAGAACAATTAAAATATATTAACAAATTAAAACTAAGCAGATTAAAATTTTACAAACTATTCAAAAAACCCAAACTAAGAGATGGACGGGATGGGGATGCGGTCTTCTTATCCCGTCAACTACTCTAGCAATGAGCGCTCCTTCAGAGCCCCAAGCCAACTGTCAAAACCAAGTTTTAATTGCCTTCTAGAAGGCCAAAAGGGCAGAGCAGTTCTTACTTCCAGTGGTAGAGTGCTCCACAATGGCTCATTTCCTTTAATTGATCTTCCATTAGATCTAATTGATCTTCCATGAGACTATACTCCCATGAGCAAGCAACATACATCCAAAGACACAAAGTCTGTGCCACTGACATTTCAGATTCCTCATGCAGCAACAAGAAAACTGGCCCTGGAGGCCAAAAGCCTCCAGCCACATAAGAGTCCTACAGCAGAACAGATGTTGCCCAGAAGATCACTGCCATTTTCAGTCCCTCCTCCATGTCCACTAGGTTGTTTGCATGGGAGTCTTCTCCCAAAAGAGCACAAACAATATTACTTACAAGTTGGAACACTGTAAGCAGCTTCAACCTGCCTCAGCAGTGGGCTACTTATGAGATTGAGGCTCCACTATGAGAAGATGCCAAGGGCAAACAGGAAATGGAGCATCTTTATGTCATAATAAGCAAGCCGTGTGGATGACCTCTATAAATTTCTGGGGGACTAAAGGGCAGCTATTGGGAGGCAATTCCAGAGAGAACCTCAACTATGAAGTCTTTCTTACCCCCAGCTTAATGATGAATAAGATTATGAAAATGAAGCCCATCCATATACACATGTTTATGTTCATGCTTACTGAACTGACTTGGACTTTATTTTTATTTTATATGAAAAAAATGCTAATTATGTGTATTCAATATTTCAACAACATCTTGAACAATTCCATTATGAATTTGTGTCCACTCTGTTTTCATTAGGATATATGGTGATTGATTCTGCTTTTATCTTTATTTTCACATGTGTTCTGTTGTTACACAGGTCGATTGCATCTCTTTTTTGATCTTTTATTCCTAGTTTTCTTGTTTGGTTAAATGTTTGCTGTTAAAATCAACCCTAGTAAAAAATTATGTAAGGCAAGTGCAATCCGTTATCTAGGAAATTCATCATGCAATGCAGAAAGAAATGGTACAGCTGTGCAATTCAATACTGTTAGACTAGAGACTTAAATTTAATTGTTAAAATGTAAATATTTGAATAACAATCAACTTACTGTAAATTAACATCATTTCTTTCTTGTCCATCATGTTCTCAATATTTTGAGAGCAGTAATTTTGGAAGTCGAAAGCCTATTCTATCTGCCCTTTCAAAGAATCAATTGCCAGGGTCTATATAACTAATACAAAGGCCTTGAATTCTCTAGAAGATAGTGCAATATGTTCAGAATTAACTTTGCAAAGCATCATAAAGAAGAAACTATCAACTTACAAGTTGGAACATGTAAGTGGCTTCAGCCCACCTCAGCGATGGGCTACCTATGAGATTGAGGCTCCACTATGAGAATATGCCCATGTAAAACAGGAAATGGGGCATCTTTATGTCATATTAAGCAAGCTGGGTGAATTGACTCAGATTTTATTTTATTATTTATATGAAATAAATACAAATGATGTGTATTTAATATTTCAACAACTTCTTGAAGAATGCTATTATGTACTTTGTGCTTACTCTGTTTTCATTAGGATATGCAGTGATTGATTCTGCTTTTATATTTAATTTTTACATTTGTTTTCTTGTTAACATTATTCTTGTTGAATTATTGCATCTCTTTTGGATCTTTCATTCCTAGTTTTATTTTTTTAGATAAATTTGTGCTGTTAGAGCCAACCCTAATAGTAACATAGTAGAAAGGCTACTTCTTATTTTTATGCTGATTAGCATCAATCAGATTTGCATGCAAAATACTGTAGTTCTAAAAATCAAACACACATGACCAACAAGAAAATAAAATTTATTGTTCTTTGTGTATCATTTAATTGTTTAGAAGCGAAGATAACAAAGACATTCTTCATCAGTGTGTATGACAACTTAAGAAGATTAAGCGGAGGATGAATATTCAAATAATCTGGCAAGAGGCTGCTTGCATACATACTGTACATAAGATTTAGCAGATTAAAAAGATAGATGACTGATTTTGCTAGGGCATTATGATACTAACCCTGAGAGATGAGCTATTTATATAAAAGATACCTTAATGGAACTCTGCTGCCTGAGCCAATCAGAATGAGCAGAATCAGATGGGCAAGATGTAGTGTAGCACAGGGAGAAGTACACCCTTTCCATATCGTTTACTCCACAGACTATAGTTGCATCTGTAATGCAATTTTGCACAAGTCTAGCATTAAAAAGCCATCGATTTCAAGATGCATTGGTATATCTTCCCCTTGTCATCTAAATAAAATTTTAAATGAGATTATCCTACTCAGAACAGTTTTATCCATCCTGATCAGGAAGAAAGCCTAAGTGACTTTTGAAAGGTTTTCTGTAATTTGCAGCATACTGTATCTACTTCAAGACAACATAGGTTTCTGCTATTAGTTACAAAAATTATAAAAATAATGAAAGATATTTCTGCAGATGAATATGTATTAGTTAAAAAACCAACTTGTTCTTATCAGCTGAAAAAAAAACTCAAAAAACTTTTCAGAGAATAAGAGCTACTATTTTGTTTCATTTTAGTGTGTGTGTGTGTGTGTGTGTGTGTGGAGAGAGAGAGAAGCTGCTCTTAATATTTCTAAAAAACACAAATACCCAGATAATGAATTCTAGTAAATTTAAATTCAACACAAAAGGTACATGCCTAACAGCTGATTAATTTGAAAACATTAAAGTGTAATAGTGTGCTATAATATTTAATGTTGCCTAATTTGGTGGGGGTTTTTTTTACTCAAGAGAAAATCTCAGGAAGCTCTATACAGCAAGGAATTGTCCTGAGGCTTACAGTCTTTGTATTTGTTTTGCAATAACATTCTTGGGAAGAGTAATGTTTCACATACTTTTAAGTTAAACAAAGAGTTTTTTAAAGCAACAGTAACAGTAGGTTTTATCATTCTGCTCCTGAAAAATACCATTGTGCAACTGAGTAAGGCAAAAGGCACAAACAAAGTGCTCTGGGTGAAACTTGTGCCCCATGGCACTGACACACCGCCCAACAATAGGTTTTCCACAACCATGACACACTGTTCCCTGATGATGGAAGTGAAGCTCACAGTAGGGCTGACCTTTTATTTCGAAGAAAGAACCATCAGTAAAACTGCAGCAACAAACCTGAAAACAGAGGAAAGGAGCCTGTGTCAGGGTATAAAAAATATTTCTGAGATTGGCATATGGTTAGATTCTTTCCAGTGCTGCATTGGGCAAGGGCACATTGATTGCTAGTCCACTACTATTTAAAATAAATAAGTTTGGCTGTTTTTTTTTCTAATTCATCATTTTCTTCTTGGAATTATGTTTGAAACATAAACCCATCCAGGATAGAAGCTTACAAAAAAAGCTAATCCTGCCCAAGGTTTTTCAATGCAGGTATCCAGGTCAACATACAGACACTCAAGAATGGAGCCACTTTTTTCTAATATGACAGTTCAAACGGTGTTGCAGAGCATCTTCCACTTTTAACAAAATTAACGTGCTGCCACCAATATTTGAATAGTGTGTATGTGTATACATGTAGGTATGGGTGTACACACACATGCTTTATAGCACAGGTTTAATATCAGATTTTAATATTTTTAGTTTGAGAGACTTTCCTATATCAAAATACAAATAACAAATTAATTAGCTGGGATTTAAGAAGTCTAATTATATTCAAGATTGTGACCAAAGTCTATCTGGACCCCCTTAAATATTGGCTGTACCACTAACCTGAATGCCACCACATAAATGTCCCATAACTACCGTACTTCTACATACTTACTCTGCACACAAAACATTCGGGGTGCCATACAGCATTCAGAGCTGACAAATATTGATTCATCACAGGACGATCACAGCCTCTGCATTTGGGAGAAAAAATGCTTTGGAAATCTTTCTGGCAGTATGGCTTTCCATCTTTCACATGGAAACCTACAGGAGAAGGTTTGGGAAGATAATAATTAAAAACAGTGAATTCCTCTCACACAGACACAAAGGCATGCTATCTCTTCGATTGGAAAAGCAGTAGGAAAGGAGAGACTCTTTTATTAGAATCCCTGATCTTCAGACTAGTTCAACATTGATCTGTTAAAGATCTTGCTACAAAGCAAGAACTATTTTGACATATAGTTGTTTTTATGAGTTCTTACAGATGCATGTTTTGCCATAAAGGCAGGAAGAAACAGGGTAGAGACAGGAAGAGAAGAGAGATGGAGACTTAAGAGACTGGTAGAAAGGAATCTGTAATTAATGGCTTTCTCTTAGCTTCCATACAAGAAATGCAGTGGAAGATATTACATCACTGGCATTTAACTCTAACTAGATTAGTATGAATGATCCATAGTCATTCATCAAATTGTTACAGGGCTTGGAATCAGAAAGGAACATTTTTTTCAGTTGCGGTAGACTTATGAAAAGGTAGTGAATTACTGGAAGATACTATTTAAAGAAGTTAGAATAACAACAAACAAAAGAATAATAACTAAACAAAAAGTAGAATGTGTTCAATTCACATTGTAGAATTGAATAATCACATTGTGATTATTACATATTATTGAGGGACATAATTCTAAATAAAAAGGAGCTTATTGTATCTTACTTCTGGCTGCAGAATTGAAACTTGCTCAAAACTGAAATTTCTAGATAACCTATCATTGAATAATTGGCATGCAAAAGTATGGTTAATTGTTCTTATGGAAAAAGTGACTGATAAAATTTAAATGCTGAGTTCTCTAAGTGATGAATCACATTTTTATTGGTTCTGGAAAAATTAAATACAGTATGTTGTGCTACTAATAATAACTCTTCTATTGATAAATTGAATGTTATAAATAATCTATGATTAAATGTTGACAGTTTGGCACTGTTATTTCATATTCTTGGGGGTTTTTTTGGCTTTACAGAATATTAAACATTAAAAAATTAAAAATAGATTGCGATATTCTACAATATACAATAAAGGAAGTGATACATTTTTAATGCATGCATGAATGACTTACAAATTAAAAAGTCTAGTTCTAAAAATAACACCTGTAATGGAATAGCTATGGCTAAGCAATGATGAATTGAGATAAGCGGGCAAAGAATTTGGTTATAGGTTGGGTATAATATTGTGACCGTGACCACATGTGCCCTAAGTCTATTTATTTGCTGGGGGTTTTGAATAATGGTAGCTTGACTGCTTCCTGGGAAGAAAGTGTCCAAAATGGCCACATAAGGCTGCACTTCAGTGTCTGTATGGTGGGCAATGAAGCTGCCCCTATGTTCTTGTCACACCCTTTGTTCTCTCTTTCCAGATGAGCCTCCACTCACAGCCAGAGGAGGTGTACTCATGGAGCCAGACTGATAAGGACTGAGTTTCTAAGCCAAAGGCAGCCAGGAACCTCCAGCTGCTAGAATGTACCTTGGATAATTACCTTCTGTATACCATAAATAGCTAGATAGACAGACAGTGACTAAATATTTCTGTTGGTTTCCAAGGTTTAAAGACTGAATTACAACACTGTCTTACAGAACACAGAATAACAGAACTGGAAGCGACCTTGGAGGTCTTCTAGTCCAAGTCTTAACTTTATTATTTATCGTTGATTAATAATAATTAATGATCTGTTAATAATTATTTATTATGTATTATTTCATTGCATAGCTTAATAAAAGAAATGTTATTATAATCTGATTCACTGGAGTAGCCTTTTAAGATGAAACAGAAAAGGCGCAATAAACTGGCAAAAATGACATCTCAGATCTCTGTGGAGCAGCATGACTCGGGATGTTCTGAGATCTCATTTTTGCCAATGTATTATAGAGAGTCTGTGTAGTAGGCATAAACTCAGTATGGAGGGATTTCTATACATTATATGAATTGGCGACCAAGCTGGACAAAGAAAATGATGCCAATATGCTTTCCTGCACCCTTGTGAGTATAATGGAGCTTTATATTTTCTAGAAAGAAAAAAAACTGGCCACTTTTTACAAGCCAATTCTGCTCCAGCTAAATTAAGTTTCATATTGTACTAGAATGAAATACTTTGTTTGAACAAAAAATACAAGCATGCTGTTAATCTGTTAATGCATATGTTAATTTACAAAAACTATAATAAAAAAGTGCATTCACAAGATGTTATGTGACAAATATTTTCAACAGGAGGCTCTACGATCGGAGTAGGTGCTTTGCATGAGCTGGCTGTATCAGAAAGTTTAAGAGTTACTGAATCAATAAGTAAAGGCTAAAAGATTTGCTGTTATGACCACAAGAGGATTCCAAGAAGTTAAGAACAGATATATTATCAGTGCAGATGAACCATTCTAGACAGAATTCTGGTCCATTAAGTTCTGCCCCCTTATCTTTCACACAAAATAGATAAAACATGAACATTTAGATTTTTAGATTTGCTCTGCTTCAAAAAAGCCTAAGACTCCTTACATAGCTTAAAGAAAAAATCATCACAGGCACTACAGTAAAGGCAAATTGCTGTGATGCAGAAAAGTGGAGGATTTTTTTGAAAAAGATTTTGAAGCAAAAACAAGGATGAGTTTTAAATGAGAAGCCATTAAAGACAGAGTTTGATATTAGGAACATCTGCAATTTGATTTCCTCTAAACTTTACTATCTCTCATCTGGTGCAATACCTTGTCTAAGAAATATTAGTATGGTTAATATTTGAGTGAGATACTACCCAGATATCCCAGGCCTTAAAACGGCAAGAATGCAGTCATCAGGATTTCAGCTCAATTTGCTAAATATTTACTTTTTAGATTAAACTGAGAAGATGAAGAATATTCTAAGAGGCAGTGACAAGTGTCTTTTGATACTGTGGTCAAGAAAAATGCATGGCTGTTTTCATGTAGCTCAACTCAAGGGTATATTTATCTAAACTTCCTTATACAGAATTTGGAAGTGAAAGCTACAGGTTGCTGCTAACAAAAGGAAATTGTTTTGTTTATTACCAATCTTACATACTTAAATGCTTGGAATATTTTATAGCACAATTTGTTTGGAGAAACTATAGTGTGAGGGTTTTTAGGTAGATAATTGTTTATAAAGCTTTTTTTTTGGACTCCACAATCTCTAAAAAGGGATTTATACACTGTTTCCAGTGAATTTGCTTAGTCTTCCTATATTGATATCATCCTTGATAAATTGATTTAATTTGCTATTAAGGCCTCAGGAAGATTATAGAATATTCTTATAAGGTTAGAGTGAACAAGTTTTCCCCTCAGTTACTAAGACTGTGTGCAGTGCAAAAAAATCAAGCTTGATTTCAGATGACTTTATGAATATGGGTATTCAGTTTTCTTGGCAGCACTATGGGAATGGATTGTCATTGTCTTTTTCCAGGATTGATTGATTGGTTGATTATTGCTCTGTCTGATCTATGGACCTCAGTTTTCCAGCTGGTCTTTTTTTTACTGAAGTACTAACCAGATCTGAACATCCTTATTTGAGCAATTTACTCAATTACATTAGAAGTTATGAATGAGATGTTCATGAAAGAAGCAACTGGATGTAAAATGTACTTGTTATGCCAAAAAAGGCATAACTTCAGGCTATGCATAGGAATATAGAATATATTATTCTTTAAAGTTTGTTGAATTCTTCCTTTGAAACCATTCATACTAAAGATAGGAACGTTTGATTAGGAATAGGTAATATCTGCAAAAGGTGTTACCTCAACCAGAATTTCCCAAAGGCAGCTTCTATTAAGCTTAGATACTTCTACTTCTATAGTGATCCCAGTGATGTAGATTCCAAGGAAAACAGTGACAAAGGAATTGCTGAGTAAATAGCTATTATAGTGATATAAAACCTGCTCAAGAGAAGATTAACGCAAGTACTAAGGCTAATGAAGTGGTCTTCTAAATTTAAGAGCATAATTACTTATGAAGTGTCATGACAAAAATAGACATCAGGTCATTTATCTTTATTAAGGATATTTTGGATTCAACTCAAGGTACAACAAACTCTGTGTTTTTAGATTCTGTAAAAGCTCTTGCTATGGCCTGGACTAATTATCTTATGCGGCTAATGTGTAGATATGAGTTCCTGTTTCCTATTATTAAGTGGATGGAAATTTATTATTGGCAACCCTGTGCAAGAGTTATCACAAACCAACTGATTTTAGATGCACTTGAGTTACAGAATGATAGTTGTCAGGATTACCTGGGGAAGGGGTAAAAAGAGGGATCAGTTTAGAGCAGGGGTGTCAAACTGCTGGCCCGCAGGCCGGATGCATCATGCTGAAACCCCGCCCACCCCAGCTCCGGCAATGGGGAAAAAGTCGCAATACGCCGTGACACGTCATGCGACGTTGTGAGTTTGACAACCCCGGTTTAGTCTTTATGTAACCTCAAATGAACTGCATCCAGACCCCACTGAAACTTACTTAGCTCTAACCAGGTGCTGACTGTTAGTTGAGAACATTTCTATGCCTAGATTTTTAGCAATAAATCAGCTAAATTGAACACTCATGTGTGGACCTGGTTTCTCATGCCTGACAATTTCAATGTTAATTCCAAATAAATAGTTTCTTGAAATTGATAAATTGTTGAGGAAAGTTATATAAGAAAATAGAACGCCTAGAATTTATTGGCTTAATTAAAAATCTCTTTTGAAGAAGGTACTTTTAATTTAGCAACTTTTCAAAAATATAATTGAGCTTATATTTTTTTGATTACAGTACAATATATCTATGTGGAATGAAAATTCAGCAGTGAATCAACTTTTGTTGGCTTTATTGGAAAGTTTTTGCTCATTTCCATTAATTGCTGGGACTGATAACACAGTTGAAAGGGTGTTTTGTTTCTGAGACTGTGAGCTGCTAGATATGTTTGAGCTCTGTTGGTTTGTAGACTGGATTTTTATGTTAAGGCCCATTAATATTTAGAGAAATAGTTATTTATGGAATAATTCTATTTCAAAAATTGGGACCAAAAATCTATTGGACAGATGTGAACAGAATCTGGAAAACAGTTAAATTAAACCAATTATTACAATGACTATTTTAAGGACTTTTCTTGACTTCAAATATAATTTTTTGGGAATAAAGTGTTTTTCTTTTTTACATTTTCTTTTCCCCATTTTTCTGTACAGTTAGTCCTCAACTTACAACAGTTCATGTAGTGACTGTTTGAAGTTAAAATGGCACTGAAAAAGTGATTTATGGCTATTTTTCACACAACCATTGCAGGATCGTCATAGTCATGTCATCAAAATTCAGATGCTTGGCAACTGATTGACATATATATGATGGCTGCAGTCCATAAATAGTGTCAAGCAAAGTCAGTGGGCCAGCCAGATTCATTTAACAACCATGCTACTAACTTAACATCTGCAGTGATTCACTTAACAACTGTGGCAAGAAAGATCATAAAATGGGGCAAAACTCACTTGACAACTCTCTCACTTAGCAACAGAAATTTTGGGCTCAATTGTGATCATAAGTCGAGGACTACCTGTATTTCTCTTTATAAAACATGTTAAGATAAAATAAATAAACTTGATTAAATAAATAAAAAGTTTCTGCTGCCGAATCAGGATTAACAACCTAGTCAATGTGAGCTTCCACAGTCAAGAAGAAAATGATAATTGTACAGATCACGCCTGCTCATGCCACTAACCAGCTTGCTTCCGTTCATACTGGTAAAAATATAATTTGGTTCACCATGGGGTCAGATAATACTTTGCTAAACTTCTGCAATTCTTACATGTTTCAAGAGAAACAATCCATAATTGCACAAAGCAGTTACCACACCAAAGATGAAGAAATTGCTGCCAATACAATAAAGTTCTGAAAGTTGCTTCCAAAAGCATGAAGCAATAACTCTGAGCAATGCTCAGGGGAAATCCTCCCGCATGACCAAGAAAGAACAAATAGTGCCCTTGGGTTGTTTAGAAGACTTAATTTAGATAGAATTCAGCTCATCTCTAAATTGACCTGTAAAACTTTTTGCATTTTAGTTCTAATTAGGAACTTGGGGAACCGGGTTTACCGATATGGGTTCAGAGATCCCCCTAGGAGCTAATTACTGGACCTCAATTCCTGGTGTCCTATTAATGCTAGTCTGCGATCAAATCCCACTGTGAGTGTGCTGATGCTTTTCTGATTGTTGTTTGTCAAGCAGGAAAAAATAATTATTTGCAACATGCTATCCAGGAAAAATGAAATTGAAACACTTTAATCAGTGCTCCCCTCTGATGCTCTGTATATTGCTTACACTCAGGAGAGCTAAAATGCATTCAAAGAAAACTATGATACCAGGTACTTCTTTAGTACTCTCATTTTTTAATCCAGTCCACATTCATTCAGCACCCATTCACTCACGTATTCATTCATTCATTCGTTCGTTCATTCGTTCGTTCTTTCATTCATTCTTGATCCTATCTTTTCTTGTTTTATTGTACATATAAACACCCCACTTCCTCTGCATTTGTATATTTCTCCTGAAATATAAAAATTCTGACTTCTATATAACAAATGTGGACAGAAAGCATACATTTATTCACAGCCCGCAGAGTAGGAATGAGACATTTGTGAGTAAGAATACTTCTACTTAGAAATGTTTCACACTCATCTACTTAGATTATATTTATACCAATAGATATAGACATTAAACAAGCTTGCAAAAGCTAGGTCAGGAACTCTGAGAAATAATGACTCACCACCATCGCCAAACACAGTCCCACAATGTGTACAAAAAAAATGCTCAGGGTGCCAAGTCTGATCCATAGCTGTTAGGATTTTCTGCAAAGAAAATAAGAAAGCTTTACTGGAATAGTGTTACCGGTATATATGACAAAGAAAAGATGGCAGGCACGAAAGGTATATCCCCAGCTTGCCCCTACTCTGAAACAGGGAAAATTCAGGTACAAAGCTTCCAGTAGACAAACAGAAACATCTACATTAATGGGCAGATCATAGAGGACAGCAGTGAGGTGCTGAATTGCAAAGCCATGGGAACTTTGCAGCCTACCTTGCAGACCTTCAGCTAGATCAGGGCTTTTCAACCGGTGGTACGCGTACAAAGTGTGGTACATTAACAAGTGGCAGGTGGTATGCAGCCCTGCCTAGCCAAGTGTAGTGGGGGAGGGAAAGAGCCACCGCAGGCAAGGACTTACTGTGAGAGAGTCCTCCGGAGCTGCAGATTGGCTGGGGCAGGCAAAAGCCCCAGGCTCACTTCTGGCTCACCCTCCCCCATGAAAAAGAGGAGGAGGGAGGTGGAGACAGGAGAGGCTATAAAAGGAGGCAGTTTGGGCAGGAGAGGGAGAGAAAAAAAGCAGTAGCCTTGGGAGGAGGTGGAGTCAGCTCTGGATGCACCGAAGGGAAAGAAGAAGAAGGAGGAGGAGGGTGGGGGGAGAGGAGAGGAGATCAAGCAGGCCAGCCAGCCATGAGCTGATCTACAACTTCTGTGGCAGCCACCTGTGCTGGCAGCAGCAAACAGGCAAGAAATGCAGTGGGGGAGGGGTCGCCCTCCAAGAGGAATGAAAAAAGGCAGCAATGGCTGGAGGTGAGGCATGAGGGAGGGAGATGGAGAGTGGAAAGATTCTTATGTGCTTTTGTGACTTTGAAGTTCTGAGATTTGTGCAATGTGGGCTTTGTGTTCTTAAGGAGTGTTTGGCAATTTCTATTTGGCTGATGGCTGATGTATCGTGTTAGCTTCTATTGCTCTGCTATTGTTAGCTGTAAGTTTTGCTGCAAGGGATTTTGAAGTATTTTTCACCTGAATGGATTTTGCCTGTAGCATTCCTTTACTTATGAATGGAGCCATTTGGGGAGGCTGCCTTAGCCGGCAGCCAGTACTTATTTACATTTTTTTTCTTCCTTAAGTGCCGGCTGCCTGCTCCTTAAATTTCCTTTCTAGCCAGTAGCTAATTCTTAAAGGGGAATGTGCCTTTTTAAGCTAGTTCACTCAGCAGTTTGTCTTTTATGTCTCTGGAGGCTTTTCCTTGTTTGATGAATATATGGAAGAGAGAAAATAGGGGGGGGGGTCAAATTCTTCCTTCAGAAGGAGGTGAGCATGAGAAAGAGGGAGGAAGGGAGGGAGGGAAGGAAGTCCTGCCTTAGCACTTGGCCACCAGCAGCCCTGCCATTGACTTTGCTTATCAAAAGGTTGCAAAAGGGGATCACATGACCCTGGGACACTGTGGCCATCATAAATATGAATCAGTTGCCAAGCATCCAAATATAAATCACATGACCCTGGTCATGCTGCAATGGTCATAAGTGTGAAAAATGGTCATAAGTCATTTCAGTGCAATTGCAACTTTGAAGAGGTTTTTTTTTTTTTGGTCATCAAGTTTTTGACACCTTGCTAGGTGCTACTCGAATATTGCCATATCCTAAAAGTGGTACAATCGGTGAAAAGGTTGAAAAGCCCTGAGCTAGATGACCAGATTTGGCGAAAGAGGTTTTTACGTCCTTAGTGCTGAAAGTGCAATTCCACTGTTGCTTGGGCATCTTTGGTACATGGAACAGGGAGGGTGGCATCATTTTATCTTTAGTCCCAGATAGCTAATGTTTAGGACCAATTATGAATGTCAGAACCCATTTCTTTATGGGGGGGTTTGGTTCTGTTCTCTTTCGGTTTCTTCCTGTGGGTTCTGTCATTCTCTTGGGGGGAGGGGGGAGACTCTAGGGAATGCATCATTTCTCCTTTTGCTTAGCTACAATGTATCCTCTCTGCCTTTCCTATCTGCTTGCTCTTTGAACTGTTCCCCCTTGATGTCAACCTGGGGTGAGAAAGGAATGTGCCTCCGGCCATCTGGCTTATCTCTCACTACGGAAGAGAAGGTGCGAAGACCCAACAACATCTTCACAAGCATGGGAACGGACTCTGTTATCAGCTCCATTCCCACAGCAGACTTAACACCTAGGGATTGGCTCGTTTGAACTGACTGGATGAACTATTGGGGTGGGGTTTGCTTGATGCTCCTTTAACCTATTGATCTGAGTGGGAAACCCTCAGATCCTGCCTTCTTTGCCTGCTGTCAGCTTCTCCTAATAAAAGTTCCCTTTGGAATGGAGTTGTTCCAAGAGTCCTGCTTTCCTAGGATGAGGTTTTGAAGCGGGTCCTTACAATGAAGGCAGTTGATCATCAGAAGGCAGAAACAGTGATCCATACCTCTTTGATAGGTGCAGTACAGTAAGCACAGTGAGGAGAGAAGAGCTGATGGTAGTCTTCTTGGCAGTAAGCTTTGTTGTCCCGCTCAAAGAATGGCCGGGAACCCATTTCTGTTCCACAATGAGCACATGTGAAGTGTTCAGGATGCCATATCATTCCCAGAGCTGTAACCACCTAGAATTCATTAAAGGTTTAGTTGAAGATATTGGATAAAGATACTTCTTTCTCTACACAGAAGCTACATATTCTTAAAGGTGCTCTGTTTTACATCAATCTCCCCTCATTGGCTTAGCGAGCAATAGAATCTCTTTAGGCTGAGACATAAAGATTCTCAGTAATAAAATTGCAAAAGAAGACACTCTAATTTGCCTTCTTAGCTATACATGCCATGCAGTTTAAAAGTGTGACAAATAAGCAATTGATTGTAGCCATCTCGGTGAGATGGAGAATGGTAAAAAGAGCAGATAGCTAGATCCACAATTCCCATCCCCATGCGTACCTTTCCAGCAATAGGTTTGTGGCAAAAGGCACAGTTGCCCTTAGGCACAGTAGCAACACCAAGGTCCTGCATATCATGAGTCAAACTCTTCAACATGCTGTCTAGGTTGTCAGTGGTATTCCCTTCTGCTGATGTTGACTGGCCAGAGGTGGCCAGGTCATCTGAGACCTGCAGGAGAACAAATAATTTGCAGTTCTCTATCTTTTTGTGTAGCTTTCTCTGCTTCCAGAACAGGTTTTTATTGATCTATTAACCTGCAACATCCACACACTTTTATAAAACATTTTAGATGACATATAACTCTCACATATATATCCCCACATCTTTTCTTTACTGAAAAAAATATTTGGAACAAACAGAACCATGCTTTTCCATTTGAATAGCAAATCTAAGAAGTCTTAATTATGTAATACAGTAAGGGCATGGTTCGTGTTCTGTTTTATTTTGTACATTCATCTGCACAAGGCTTTTCACTCCCCTAACTTCCTATGTTCAAACTACCAAGATGATGTTACGAAAACCCTGTCCTACAGTTCTTTTCCAGATCTGAAGCATAGGCAGTCAGGAAGGCTGCAGTGATCAAAGATGTAGGACCAAGAAAAAAAGCCAAGAACAACATGCAGTCATAAAATAAACTATATATATACAGAAGCATAGGATATACACAACCACCTTGAGAAGTAATTTAAAGACATTCAGAATAATAGTACTCGTGATAGTCTCCATTTTCACTTCTTAAGTATTTTTAAACCCTGTACTCTCCCTTTATGATTTTTTTCCTGTCAATGTGTATTTGAAGTATGCAAGCTGACTTGAATGTAGGCAAGCTCCATCTTTCCTTAATTTATTTGTCAGCGTTTTTCAACCTTGGGCAAATTCAGTATATGTGGACTTCAACTCCTAGAATTGGGAGTTTATTACTGCTTGTATAAACAATCAGTTTTCATTTCAAAATGTATTTAGGTTAGAATCCTATTATTCACCTTGGATTGGATTGTTCCTAAGCAAGCCAAAAGATCATCCAGTTCCTGAGCAATTGAGGTAGAAGATGAGGAGGACACTGTTGGCTGTGAAGGTAAAATTTTGCTACAAAAAAGAGAAATATTTATGATCAACCAAGTGAAAGGAATAAAAAGTAAACCTTTAAATTCTTGCATATACTATCATCCTGTCATTACATATAATACCTGCTCAAGAAACAACCCACTATTTCAGTTATTTACTTATTGATCTCAAAAGTTCATCTCAGAATACGGCTCAAATGTATGAATGGCAAAACCTGTGATTTATGTGCTGTTCTATTGTATTTGTATTAGGCAAGCAATAATTCTGCCTGTCCTCTTACTGATTTCCCATTTTCTATACAGTACAGATTGCATGCATGTGTAAGACAGCCCAATTTGTGAAATGCTGCAGAAATGTAACGCAATATGTGGAGACCACACATTTTCATGTCATGTAATTTATCTGTCTTTTGCTCATCATCCTTGAGCAACGAACTGGCAAATGAAAATATTCCTTTCTTAAAGCAGTTGAAACTTTCACTATGAAGAAAAAAATATTGAGTTGCAACACTAACTTTTATGCTAATGTCTGACTAATTTATTAATTTTAAGTCACCCTAAAGTTTTCTGGTTAGATGGCATAAGTGTTTATTATGGGTGATAATAAAAAAATCCAGTATAATTTTCACCCACTCTAAAAGCCAAAAATTACATTATATACTAACTAAATCATCCAGGGTTCTTGGAAATAAGGATGACTAATTTCCAGTGCTTTACATTTCTGACTCAGAATATATTTACATTCAGCCTTGTGAGTATTGTACAGATAAATATTAAATGGTATTTAAAATACCAACGATTCCCTGTTTTGAAAATTAATGTTATAACCATCAGTTAACACTCAGAAACTGAAATAAAGTGACTCAATTGTAGCATCCTACTAGAAGCTGATTGTGAGTAACCTACAATTAATGGCTAGCGAGAATTGATAACCTTTTGTGTATATAACTGGCCAAACACACTCTAGCACACATTTTTTTATTGGGCAAGCTCCATCTCATTCCAATAAGGTGCCACAACATTCTATCAAAATGCAAAATGTGCCTTGGTAACTCCAACCTATAGATAGGATCTATTGGATAAAAAAACAGACATTCTTATATTGGTAAATATGCTAAGAAACCTTTATTTAATCCATGGGAAAGTGATTAAAATGTCATGTTACAGTCTGGAAATGAGCTTTTTGTAATGAAATCGATCTTTCTAATTTCTTTAGTAAGCATAGAGAAGTGAGGACAGTGACACAGCTTTAGAAGACATGAAATGCAAAACAGTAGAATAATTTGAGGTCTATTTATCTTTTTTTCTGTAATAATAGTTACCTGTAAATATTATCTGCATCTTCTTTATGGGTTTGAACATTGTGTGCTGGTTCTACCTGGAAAATATATATACAGCAGATATGTGTAAGAATACTGCCTAAAAAAAATGCTTGCTTTCTGGTTATTATCATGCTAATAACGTCAGCCATTCAGAAAATGTTGCACTGTCCTGTTCTTCTAAAGCAGCCTGACAGTCTAAATTATCATCTCCCATTCTGGAACCAGTTCTCCTACATGTTGTAATGGTCAACTGTGTTCCAGATACAAATTGGAGAGAAAGGCAAATGGACTTCTCAGTAAAGAATCTGTTATACATCAGAACAGGGATGAGCCAAGAGCTGGAATGAATTTTCTAGTAGGGTCAAATTTATGAGCACTTCCTTTCATAAGTTTTAACTTCCTAAGACTTATACATTTTAAAGAAAATACCTTTTTGGCTTCTTGAGGTGTCGATTTTGGGTGTTGGGTAGGATGGCTTTCTGTTGTTGCTGCCACTGGTTTTGGTTTGTTGTCGCGCTCCAGAAGAAAGCAAACATTTATGTCTGAGTCATTCACACTCAGGCTCTCTGTGGTTTGTTCCAGTTCTGCCAATAAAGCATCTAAACAAAACCATTATGGTTTAAATATTTCTGTCTTTTTATCTTAGTTTTCTACAAGCCCTTTGGTATGTGCATCCCATCTCACTGTGAATTCTTTGGCAGCAAAATAACTCTAAAACTGAATCTGTAAAACTACAATATTGCTATTAAACATCTCCTTAATCTATGATGGTCTACGGTGGGGCAAACAGGAGTGCAGGAAAAGACCTCTTGCTATTCCAGACTGCTGCCACTATAGAAAAAACCAAACTATATCTTTTAACAGAGAGGCAAAAAAGAATTGCTCATCAATTTAGGGATTATTCTATCCTTCCCAGAATGAATGTATTCACAGAAAAAGGTGGATCCAAAAGCTAAGTATAGCCAAGAGATGGAAACCGTAAATTACTATGATGCAGTAGAAAAACACAAGAAAGAGAGGCAATAAAATTTAGCATTCACACAGAGTCATCCTTTCATGTGTGAAGAAACAATGAAAAGCTAGAAACAGGAAAAACATATAAACTATGTACTTGCAAATTTAACCTATTTGTCTATTTTAGACTGCAAGACCCTTGTAAACACCATATATACTGGTAGCTTGAGTGTTGATATATTGATTGAGGCTGACATGTGGTTGTTATCAAACCACTTTCATATCTCAATAAATCCCATTACTTTTAAAGGTTCTTCTTGCCAGTTATTTCTGATTACTTCAAATGAGGACTTGCAGCTATTTTTTAGACTGAAGAAATCTTCTAATAATATATCCTCACATCTGAAGACTGTAACATTTTGATCTGGCTTGTAAATGCTGGCTAAGTAGCAACTACATCATGTTGTGTAAGTAATGATTAATCCTATAAATCCATATATATTATAGAATCAAAATATTTTAAAATAATAATGCTTGTATTAAATTTGTACACTACCCAACTCAACAATTCTGGATGTCTCACAATTAAACAAAGAAATTACTTACAAAAAAAATCAATAAAAGATAGAGATAGAAGATGGCAAGTGCGATGAAGCAAGGGGTGTCACTTTCCCTCACCCAAAGGCCTGGGTGAAGAGCCATGTATTCAAGACTTTTGTAAACAACAGCAGAATGGGGGCCATCCAAAACTTGAGAGGAACCACTACAGAGATGGTGCACTTCCAAAGCCCAATAAATGACATTGTTTAATTGAAGGAACTCAGAGAGTGCCAACTCTGGTCACTACCCAGAGTTACAATTTGGAAAGTGGGTGATTATATAAATCAGTATAATAAATAATCAGTTCTAAGCTGGTTTCTTTGATTTTTGTTTATCCTCCTCAGCCTCTCTTTAGTTTTTACTACCATGACCATTGTATTCATCTCAATTAGCATGGAACATTTTAGTTCTTGATCAAGCTTCAAAAAAGAGTGCAGAGACTATAGGAAGTGTTTCACTTCGTTATCCCACATTATTAACAACGGTGTTAATAATTGTAACAGATCTGAATTCCTTGGTACAACAAAAATCTGCTGCTACGGTGTTGCACTCATCAAACTGAAAGTTTAAAAAAATCCTACTGACAAAATTGGATTAACGAAGGCTGCTTGTTTCATCTTCATATCATATGCTCCTTGCCCACCATAACATCGTGTAGCTGATTGCTAATTCCAAAATGATTTTGGTGGAACAGAAGTGGCACTTCCTTCCTTCCTAAGTCTCTTTAATATAATAATTGCATTTTAAAATACTGCTAGGTCACTGTTAGTGGTATTATTGCATTACAAGGATGATAGTAACTATTTTTAAATCAGGAATGGGACTGTTGGTCACAGATTTGTTCACTTTTCATCTTTTAAAAAATATAGAGTTGTATGAGTATATAGGACTACCAGCATGCAAGACGTAAGGGCAGGTTGGATATAACATAAAAAAAATGATAGAAATTATGATGGAATCATTCTATTATTTCATAATGTTGAAAACATAAAAAAATGTGTAGTAAAATGTTATAGACTTCAAGAGAAACAGCTAGAGGGGCTCCAATCTCTGTGATATCTATGAGGACTAGCACAGCAGGATCAAATTTAAAAACATAATTCTATTTTTTCCTAGTTCTACTTTATGAAATGTTTGTTCTTTTAACAATTTACATGTGTTTTTCCCTGCCTAAATGATCTTCTACTTATTGCACTACGTTATCACATTTTAAATATAATCTCATAGAAAAAAATCCTGATTAAAAAATAAACTTCATCAGTTTCTACTCTTGAGTTAGGTTCTTGGTTCCTCCAACATTATTTCAGTGTGAATTCACTTTTTTGCATACCAGCAACCAAATAGGTTGCTGTGGTTTACAGCAATCGAACCATTATGGTTTGAGGAGGGAACTGTACTAATGTATACCCATCAAGCAGCAGCTAAAGGCACAAAGCCTCTGCCTTGTGTTCAAGATCTCCTTGCCGTCTTCAGTTTTCTCTGTTTCTCCCATTCTGCATAAGATGAACCTCTTTGCAGTACGATTACAAACCCATCTCTGCAGTCTTTATTCTTTTGCTATACTAAAAAAAAGAATCACTTACCTAAATCATCCATGGCCTGTTTCCACTGGGTCTTCTTGCCCGAATCTCTAGTAGAGAAGCAGGCTTGTTGAGTAATAGAAGGGGAAATGAGCAAGATGGTGAAGGCGTAGGGCAGTACTTTGCACAGCCTTTTTCAGTTCCTCACTCTAACTGCACTTCCTCTGTTTAGAGGTTAATGTTTCTTTCCCCTACTGTGGGTTACATCTTGAGCAGATTTTTCAAAAATTGTACTCAAATGGTGCAAGAGAAAGAGATGTGTATCTGATATGATCATTGGGTAATCTTCCCTATAGATAGGAATTATTTATTTCTCTTCACAGACACTAAAACACAGATAAAATACAAACCATACCACTTAAAAAAACATTTATATCAGAAATGAAGCATATGTAGGCTATGTCCAGCAACTTCTAAAGCTATTGCTGTAGCACAAAATGTGCTCTTTTGGGGAAGCTTCATAGTACTGGTCATTTAGCAGGAAATGTACAATTGCCTGTTGGAACAAGTCCAAGTAATTCATGATTAATTTGGTCCTTCACAAATGATAAATAGCTCATTTTAGGAGTATATACACAACTGTCTTAATTTCAGGATCTGAAAATATGCAAAAGAACCCTTAATAGCAAGCTGCATTAAATTATCTCATCAACATCACTGAGGGCATCCAAGCACACTAATGTAAGCATTGTTCTGTTACGGCACGAGGATACACTAAAAATATTTGAGGATCTTAAAAACAGATGTGTGAGCTCATTATAATACTGATGTGAAATGTTAACTCTATCCCTTTGTATATCAAGATTTATTTATTTTTCTGCTTGACCTCAGTCTACACTTTACCTAAACCCAGCATAGAAGACTGGGGGATAAGTCCACAGTAAACCATATCAGTAAACTAGGTCAGATATAATTTGATTCCTCCAGAGGAAACTATGATTGTCTATCAATACATGCTGGACTAGAGATTCACCGCCATATATTGGTTTAAGCCAGTATTTTAACTGGAAGAACCTCAAACAGGCCTCAACAGAGACATAGCCAAGTTCTAATGGGAAATGCATATTTGCAACTGAGCAAGGGGCTTGGAGCACAGACCTCAGGAATTTAGATTAGGCTCCTTCTAGTGCAATATTTTTATCCTATATACACCCTATTTTTCACATATAGCATATAGCATTCAATAGTTTATTTGCTGTAGGCATAGAGGTATTCCCTGTACAGCTCCATATCTGGTTAGTGCACTGGAAGCTTTTTGTGCCTGTAGCATAAGGTTTCTAGATGGAAATTTCCAGGAGGCAGAGGGCTGAAAATAACTGCCTAGATATTTGAAAGGTTTCATGGTTGCTCTCGTAAAATACTGCTGGTTGGCATGCCAAATTGGCAGATCATGCTTTAATTCTATCTTTGGAGCAATTTACAGTCCCTAACTCATGAAGTTAAACAAGTGTTAATTTCCTCTAAATTTTATGTGACTCATTCCATTCTTGTATTTTGTTTTGATCCACTTGCACTGCCGATCAAGCTAAACATTGCTGCTAAACATTGCTGTTTTAAATGTTATTAATATATATCCCTGACCCACACACACATACACATACTGTACATGTTTCACATACAATGACATCTGGAACTATTTTGAAGATTGGGTGCTTGAACTAACTACTTGGTTTCCAAACTTAGAAATGGTCCAGACATTTGGATGGCTTAGATGAGCTCCCTATATACAAATAACTAAAAGCTTTTCTCTCTCTCACTGTCCTGTGGATAAGGGACATATGGGGATGGAGATTGCCTCAAAAGATCATTAAATTTAGGCTCCTAATATTAAATAATTCAACTACAGGAGACGGAGAGGGAGAGGTCACTTTCTGGAATGGGAGAGGCATTCATATTCTTAAAAACAAGCTAATTGCCTAGAAACTGACTATTTGCTGCACAGACTTAATGGTTGCCTATTTTCCCAATACCAAAAGCCTATTCAGTTTTTTTACTAGTTAGATTTTAGAACATAGAATAATAGAATTGGAAGGGACTTCAGAGGTCTTCTAGTCCAACCCCCTGCTCGAGCAGGAGACCCTATATCATTTCAGACAAATGTTTGTCCAGTCTCTTTTTGAAAGTCTTCAGTGATGGAGTACCCACAACTTCTGAAGGAAGTTATTCCATTGGTTAATTGCTCTCGCTGTTAGGAAATTTCTCCTTAGTTCAAGGTTGCTTCTTTCCTTGGTTTCCAACCATTGTTTCTTGTCTTGCCTTTTGGTGCTTTGGAAAATAGTTTGACCCCCTCATCTTTGCAGGAGCCCCTCAAATATTGGAACACTGGTATCATGCACCTCTAGCCCTTCTTTTCATTAGACTAGACATACTCAATTCCTGTAACCATTCTTCGTACATTTTAGCCTCCAGCCCCCTAATCATTTTTGTTGTTCTTCTCTGCACTCTTTCCAAAGTATCAGCATCTTTTTTGTATTGTGGTGATGAGAAATGGATGCAGTATTACAAGTGTGGTCTTACTAAGGCTTTCTAAATATTAGAACTTCATGTGATCTTGATTCTATCCCTCTATTAATGCAGCCCAGGATTGCATTGACTTTTTTGGCTACTGCCACACACGGTTGGCTCATATTTAAATGATTGTCCAAACTCCCTTGTAACAAGTGCAGGAAAATTGTTAGTGTGTGCTAGTACTTTTAAAATGACACAAGGGAGATCTACTCTAGATATTTTCCAGAATATTCTCACTTCAATGTAGAAATATCTAAAACCTGCTGCAGTGTCTGTTCAGAATGTCCATAATGAACACAAGAATGGTGAAAATTGGCAGCATCTTGCATTGATCATTTTTTTCAACTAGCAACGATATTTCATAAAAACACTACAATAAAAGTTAGACATATTAATGGCAAAAATTGATTGAGGCTATCCCAATGTCCAAAGGAGTCCAATGTCCAAAGGAGCCAAAAGATATATCCTAGATCCCTACAATATGGTATCTATATTAATGATTCACTCTTTGTCTCTAGCTCATAATCTAATCTCCCAATATATGTTGATGATAGTGCTGCCCTTTCTGCAACCCAAGTGGATAGCTATTCTAGAGGAATTAATAAATTGAGTATGTATATAAAGAAAGTTGTTCAGAAGTTAAGGATACTATAAAAAAGAAAAATGCTGAAAAGATTAATTAGACAAAAATTGAAGATATACACCACACACTGAGCAATCTTTGGGATAATATAGCTTATTTAAAACTGTAAAGAGAGAAAAGAAGATTAAGGAAGTTGGAAACAACCTATGATGGGGAACAAATTATATTACTTTATTTTATAGTTTTTTTAAAGAAAAAATAGAAATAATGCAAAATAAATGATACATTCTAATAGAAAAATGTATTAGCAATGATTTAATGTATAAAAGATGGGGATTAAAATTTTAAAATATGTTAATACAAGAATTATTAAAAAGCTAGAAATGCTTAATCAAAATTCTTAGAAACTAGTACTTTTGCATTCCTTCCTTCTCTGAAGTCTATCTATCCTTGGCCATATTAAAATTTGGTTTCATCTAGTGCACGGGTGTCAAATTTGCCACATCACGTGACGTGTCGTGACGTATCACGATTCTTTTTGCATTGCATTGCTGGCAATGGGATGGGTGCAGCTTTGGTATGATGAAACTGGCCTGCGGGCCAGCAGTTTGACACCCCTGATCTAGTGATTTACTACTAAATTCGAAAAAGACAAAAGCCTTGTTAATGCAACATTTTATAATTTTCATTCACTGAACTTGTTACCTGCCTTCAGTAATATAAAACAATCTGTATTATTTAAATGGACCACTGGGTGTCAGAACTGCATTATAAGAGTAATAAACGCACAATTTTTCCATATATCCTGCCTGACTTATGCATCCATCTATACCTAGTTTACATATCTGAAATTTATTTTCTAATTATATTACATTTTGAACAATCAATGGCTGGCACTTCTACACCACCATCATTTCTACTCCCCAATCCTTTCTAAGCAGTTCAAACACTAATTTTTAACACCACAATTTTGGATTGTTAAAAACAGCATGAATTCTTTCTTCCAACTGTCCAATAGGAGAAGGCAAAACCAGCATTCAGTAAGTATCCATATTTTAGCTCATATTGTGCGTATTTGTCCATAAATGAACCATTACTATGAGGAAGGAGTTGAAAAACCACAAAACTCTTATTTGTTTCAAATGGCAGCAAAATTTCTGTGGATAGAAGAGAGGGTGGGATGAGACAAGTTGAAACATGTGTTAACAAATGGGATAATGACCGACTGGTAAGATAGTTAAGCTTTAACACTGCAAATAGCATCATCATCTTTCCTGCAATTGTAAATACTCTGCAGCTGAGTCAGAAATAAATCAGCTCAGCTGGTGAAATAAAGCAAAGGCTTGAGATCACACAGGTGCAGAGTTACTTCTAGACCTAGAGTAACTCTAAGGACTTTTTAAAAAGTATGTCTGTTATTAAATAGTAAAGGAATTTGCTCCTGCTTTCCATTCATGTTCACTATATGTAGCTATTGTAAATAATTTTTTGCCTTTAAAAGCAGACTGTATTGAACCAACATAAATGCTTGGTTCATCACGCATTTTCAAAGCAACATAGTGAGAAACAGTGTCAAACGCTTTATTTTAACACTATGTTCCGTAATACTTGCTTCTCGTATCTTAGATTCCCCAAAATGCATTTGTGAACCTATCGGTCTCCTCAAAGAAATCAACAGAAACTGCACCTTGAAGCTTCTAGTGGCGTATGTTCTTTTAAAAAAAACTATAACTCCCATCATGCTTTCTTAGGCATGCGCTGACACGCGCAAGACGAGAACGGAAATGCGTGCGTACTCCATAAGTCCCGCCTCTCCCTATCGGACGCCATTTTGTCGCCGACTTTCACCCGCCACACGACGGTGCTTTTTTTCTTAAAGGAGAAGCGACAATGTTTTTTTTTTTTTAAATCCCCTGCAAGTATGAAACACCGAAAACTGCGGTCGATGTGAAAACGAGGAAACAAGTTTCTGGAAGGTACCTCCTCTCTATCCGTTTCACTTTTGAAAATAGAAGCTTCGGGGATACCAGACCGGCCAGACTGCGGGGCGTGTTGTGAGGAGGAGGAGGAGGAGAAAGTGGGGGGGGGGGGGCGACGGCAATAGGACGAGCGATACTTCTAGTTTTATTGCGGTCACTGCAGGGCAATAACTGTTCTGGAGTTCAAGATAAAGCGCGTGGGACATTTACAGACGCCTTTTCTGCAGGGCAACGGAAGGCATTTAATTTGGCGCGCGGGAGATAACTGCTAAAACGGCTGAGTTATGCGAAGCGCGCGCCACGGCCAGAATTCCGACAGCACACCCGCGCGCGCGCGTCCCCGGTGAACCTCGCCCGCTGATTGGCCTGTAGAGAACCAGCCCGGCTTGCTGCTGTTATTGGCTACATTGGGAGAGAAGTGGGTGAGGTGTGTCTTTGCATTTTTCTCCCGATTGGATGACACGGAGAGAACTTGTATCCTGTTTGAACTCCGAACTTGCTCTTGATTGGACAAAGTCACGCGAGGGGCGGGAGCTTCGCGGAGAGGCGGAGTGAACGGCGGGTGCTGCTGTCAGAACCGGGGGGGAGCCGCTGTTGGGGCTTCCTCTGCTAGCTGCTCTAATGCCGGGGGCGCCCGAGCAGGCGGAGACCCAGGAGGAAGAACAAGAGATAGAAGAGGAACGGACTCCGCCTCCTAGCGGCCGCCGGCGTCCCCTGCCCCCTCCCGTAGTCTCCACCGAGCAGGGGGCGGAGTCTAGCGGCAGTCGGGTGCTCCGTGGAGGTCGGGAGCGCGGGCGAGCTGCAGCCGCGGCAGCGGCCGCCTCCCGCCGAAGAAAGTCCGAATATCCGCGTCGGCGCCGCAACAGTCCCGGCGCTCGGCAGAACCAAGAGCCGGAGGAGTTGCCGCCTGCACCCGGGGTTGAAGCTGGAGCGCCTCCGTCCGCCACTGCGCCTTCTGGGAGTGTTGGCAAAAAGGGCACGCCACGCAGCTCGTAAGTATCAAAGCCGTTCGGTGCTTTTGGGAGGTACGGCAGAAAGTTTTTGGCTTTAGTGGCACGGTCGCAGTCTCTTAACTTTCCACTGCAGAAACTTGCGTTGCCGGTAATATCAAAGTAGGATTTAATATTAACTTTTCCCCGGTTATACACTAGAGAGGCAGTTGCCTTCCACGTTTGTTGCAGGTTGGCTTGTTTAGAAGGGTATTGATTGGCGGATACCTTTAACTCAGTTCTTGCACCCTAACTAAAGTTGTACTAGATTTCTTGTTCTGTGTTACTTTTTTTTCACAGACATATATTTTTCATTCCATGTAACATCAGTATTTTACCTTTTATCCACTATAGTAAGTTATAGAAAAGTGTTGGTGCCTGTTTGTATAGCTTTAACCAATTTTCAGTATAGCTGTATGCATCTTTATTTGAAATAAGTTCCATGTATCTAGTAAACCTCAGAGTGAATAGTCCTAAATATAGATTTTAGATTAGAAATAATCTAAGCTTTGGGTTAGATTATTATTTTTTATTAATGTATTAATAAATTTATAATATAAATTATTTCCTTTATATAAATTATAAAGGAAATAGGAAAGAAAGGGGAAGGGGAAAGTGTAGGAAAAAGAAAAGGCATTGACTTCCAACTCCCTTTGGTGCAGTAGAATAATAACATCAAATCTCAACTTTTTACTTTTGCATAATAGTATAAACTAGCCATTTCTATAACAACAAACCTATCTAATAGGTAAAACCCAAAATCAAAGTTTCATTTTTTTTCCACCTCAAGCACAAAGTCCAGAAGCTGTTTCCAAGTAGAAACAAAAGTAATTGTGTTTTTTCTTTAATCAAAGCAGTCGGTTTAGCCATCTTGGGTTAAACATCAACTTTTGCAGCCATTCATCCATTGTGGGTGGGGAGAATATTAGAAAAAACAGATTTACATACCTATTACCATATTTTAGTTTTCTTGAATTATGATAGAGGTAAGCATCTTTGATTTGTGTAGGCCTAGCTTCTATGTGTGTAAGGTAGATGACTAGAAAAATACACATTTAGGAACTTTTATAAGCATCTACATCTTAGTATTGGGCATTGTGCTAATTCACATTGTATCTTTAATTTCTATTTCAGGTGCTTGGATAAAGCAACAGTGAAAGGTAAGATTTAAATTATCTAGCAGAAGGATGGATGGTGATTGTTAAGATATATCATCAAGGGTCAGGAGCACTGAACATAAGATAATTGGACATGAGCACTTTTATATTATATTGGGGTGTAGAGAAAAGCTTGTGATCCTGCTAATGTACTAATTTGCTATGTTTCTGACTGAATCTGTCTCTGAGCTTGAGATGATCTGGAGAAGGAGATTTCCATCATCCGTTCCCATGGTCAAATAATTCCTACATCTCATTACAATTCAGTACTCCTCCTGGCCTTTCTGGACAGTGGAATCCATTTGAATGGTCTGTCTCGGGCAACTAATTGGTTTCTAGCAGATGCTGGGGAGTTTCCTGACACTCTGGAAAGCAGATCTATCCACTGCTTGATACATAACTGGCAATAGGAATTGCTCCAAGCTTGGACATGTTGCTCTGAGCTTGGTTGCCACCATCTCTCTGGCAATCAATTTCAACTGGCGGATAAGTTTTCTGCAGCTCTTTGGGAAGTAAAATGACATCTGGAGGAAATGCCAGTGGAGGAAAACAAGACGCTAATCTGACTGAGCCTGGGTATGTGCCCTTGTTCAAGCCTACACTGTTTCAGGAAGGAAGGCAAAACATGCTTATTTCTCTCCCTTATTTCATTAATGGTCTGCCATTCAGAAGCCTTATTTAAAATAATTCCTTTCTGGGAAGAGACAAGATGAACATCTCACATCTGGCTGCTGTGATTAATTTGCGTAGCACTTTGCTGATAAATTGAATCAGAATCTTTAATAGTGACTATAACACCATGTTATGAAGTTTGGGACTCTTCTTGGTCTGTGACATCCAAGGAAGTCTAGCTTTTCATTTATAACTACTTGCCCGTCCTGGCTGTTGCGAGGCGTGGAATAACCTGAATCCATAAAATTGTCAAGGACAGTTTCTGTCAGTGGTATTCCCCCCCCCCTTAAGAAACTGTCCTTGGAACTATGGGTTTAGAAAACAACCATTTGTCTCCAACCTTCCCTTTTGAGAGAGGATTGAAATAATCACTGAATCTGAATCCTCTGATAATCTGAAGTAGATTATCTGGACTCCTTTCAGTCTAATTTTAGGCCTGGACATGGGAAAGAAACACATCCTTGATGTTGGAATTTAGATGAGATTAGTGCATCCTTCTTCATCCTTTTGGATCTCCAGGTGACTCTTGATATTGTCAAAGGTTTTAGTGTTTAGTGTTTAAGTGGAGTACCTATGGAATTTTGTGATTGGAGACAGTTTTGTAAAGTGGTTCTGCTTCATTTGTTATAGGTAATTTTAATTGGAGAGGCGGTGAGAGGTTGGTTTGGTGTCTAATTTATGGTGTACAACAGATGTTGGTCCTCTTTCCCATACTTTCTAATATCTACACAAAGTCTACTGGGATAGGTCATGGTTCAGGGTATGCTGATGACATCAGCATCATTACAATAAGGCAGTGGTTCTCAAACAGTTGGTCTCAGGACACCTTTACATTTTTAAAGATAGAGGACCCCAAAAATTTTGGTTAAGTAGTTTATTAACTTTATTAGAAATTAAAATGGATAATTTTTAAAATATTTACTTACTAGACTTTGTGGACCTCCCAGGGCACCCCAAACCCCATTTAAGAACCACTGCTACAGGGGAAATGCCATTGACGCCTTGTCCAGTGCTAGGAGGCAGTAAAAGTCTGGATAGGAAAAAACAGATTAAAGCTGAATCCTAGTAGAATAGAATTACTGTTTTTGCATTCTCTGCTCTGGATTCTCTGTTGATGCTAATGTTGTCTCTAGATGGACAGACACTAGCCTTGAAAGAGTAATTTGCTGTTTGGTGTTCCTTCTGAATTCATGTCTTCTCAAACAGCAGATATAGGCTGTGGCTAGAGAAAACTACCTAGCTTTGTATGGTGCACCAGTTGCACTCTTACCTAGTGCTAAAGGACACAGTTACAATGACTTCCTGATGACATTGCAATTGCTTTAATATAGTTGCTCTTTGAAACCTACAACTGGACCAAAATGTGATAGACCAGATGTCCCCAACCTTTTTGGCACCAGGGACCGGTTTCATGGAAGACAATTTTTCCATGGACCAGGGGAGGGGGGGGAGGTTTTAGGATGATTCATTATATTCTAAATTTTCTAAACAAACAAATAATGCACTATATTTCTATTATTATTATTACATTGTATTAGATTAGACCAGTGACTTTCTGCTTCTAAGAAAGTGGAAAGGCAAAGAGGCAATCCTAAACTCAGCCTTCCAGGAAAACAAACCAAAGACCCAGCATGTTGAGGAAGTGCTGAGAAAATCATTCAAAAAAAGAGGGAGGGCACTGTACAAGCCCAGCAGCCTTGGAAAAGATGCAGATGAGAGAGAGAGATTCCCTTGGAGACATAGTGTTTAAGGAGAAATGTAGCTTCCCACCCTCCCCCATTGCAAGCTGGGTAGGAGTGCGCTTGGGTTGCAAACTTGAGAGCTGCACGAAGAAAGGAGTGTGAACGCACGCGTGCACACACACACACGCACCAAATTAAACCATGAAAAGCAGACAGGAAATTGCCAAAACATGAGGCACCTGGAGGACCATCAAAACAAAGCAAAAAAACTCAGTGGTCTTAGAAAAGGTGCAAACAAGAGAGAGAGATTCCCTTGAAGACACAGTGCTTAAAGATAGCTTCTCCTTGCCCCTATTTGCATCCTGAGAAAGGACCCTCACAAACACATACCTTGGAGGGGGGATCCCCCTCCAATGAGGTTTTGGGGAAGCCCATCGGTGCAAGCTGGGCTGGCGCATGCTTGCCTTGCAAACTTGGCACGAAGGGAGCACGAGCCCAGCTGGGTGCCCTGGGGTGCCGGAAGGGGGAGAGGAGGAAAGTGAAAAAGAAGAAGAGGAAGAAGAAAAAGCAGGAAGAGGAGGAGGAGGCAGAAGAAGAGAGAGCACAAGAAGCAGGAGGAGGAAGAGGAGGAAGGACGCTAAGCTCAGAAGTTTCAAGCCAGTTACAAGCGCAGCCGCTGGAGAAACTTTGCACTGAGCAAGCCGGCTTCTGCCCTGCCGCTCTCCCGCCCCTGCCCAGACCCATGCGATAGACTGTGTCCTTACCAAAACAGAGAATATAACACCAATTTTACAAGTCCCTCACTGGTAACCAGTGTTAATTGTACCAGTGAGGTACAATTTAAGATGCTGATATTGACCTATAGACAGCCAGCTTGGTGTAGTGGTAAGGCATGAGGCCAGAAATCAGGAGGTTGTAAGTTCTAATCGTGCCTTAGGCAGCTGTGTGACCTTGGGCTAGTCCCTCTCTCTCAGTCCTAGAAAGGCAATGGCAAACTACTGCTGAAAAACCTTCTCAAGTAAACTGTAGGGATTTGTCCAGGTAGTTCTCAGAGATTTAAAAAGAACTGATTTGAAAACCCCCCCCCCCCCAAAAAAAAAAAAAGATTTATAAAGCTCTTCTTAGCTTGGCACTTGTGTATCCAGTTCCAATGGCCCAACTCACTATCTTAACAGCAGCTTAATTGATGGTTGCCATAAAATTATATTGACAATATGGGCAGTCCTCACTTTCCAGCTACTCATTTAGCAACTATTTGAAGTTATTTGGTGGTGCTGAAAAGGAGTTTATGACCAGTACTCAAACTTGTGACCTCTGTATCATCTCCATGGTCATGTGATCACAATTTGGGTATTTGCATTTATGATAGTTGCAGCATCTATCAGGTGCCCTTACCTTTACAGCCAGCTTCTGAAAAGGCAAGTCAGTGGAGAAGCTGGCAAGAAGTTGCAAGTTGCAGTCACGTGATATCCTGCTTAATGACTGTAGTGATTTGCTTAATGATCACAGCTGGAACATAAGTTGGAAGTCGTCAGGTGGTATTTCACTTTACGACAGAGTAAGTGGTAGTAAGTGAAGACTACCTATAATGAGTTTTTCTTGTAGTTAATGAATACTTGCTTATATACCGTGTTTCCCCGAAAATAAGCCCGGGTCTTATATTTATTTTGGGCCAAAAGTCCCATTAGGGCTTATTTTTGGAGGGTGTCTTTATTTTTTTCACCACAAGGCCCAGCCTGGCCGGCGCCCCACCCCACCAGGCAACTCAGGTTTCCCTCAGTGTGGGAGGAAGGCTTTGGAAACTGCCTTTTCATTTACATTCATCAATATTGTAATCCGTCCCTTTATTTTTCAAAAAATGATTTGTATTTACCACGATTAGCCTCCTTGATGGCCAATAGGAAGGCGCAGTGTGAATTCTGCGCATGAGCCGCGGAAATACAGACACTTGCACCCTCAAAGCTCATGACGCTTCCTCGCTCAGGGAGTACTACTGCTTTACGTGAGTGTTCAACTTCGTGGCTCAGCTAAACTCTTCAGCTGCGGCGGGCCGCAGTTCCCATCAGATTCAGGAAGCCTGGGCGATGGGAACCTTGGGCCAGGCTCCTCGCAGCTGAAGCAATCCGGTTTGCCCGGGGTCAGGTTGGCCGTCGCCGGAGGCGTGGCCCATCCCTGTCCTCCACCTCCACTGCACATGCGGGATGAGCCTCCCACAACGGCCAACCTGACCCTGGGCGAGCTTACAGGGAGAGGCTGCACATTGCAGGAGGACGACTGCAGAGGACGTGCGTGGATCCCTGCAGCTCCTGGAGACTCCGAGCGCTGTTTGGGTTAGTTCCATTTTTATGAGCTTTTTAAGGTTTTCTGCCAATTATATTTTAAAACTTAACATAATTGCTACTTTTTTTTCACAGAATAATGTGAAACATAATGTTACAGGTAGTCCTCGAGTTATAAGTGTAATGGAGCCTGCCCATTACACTCGTAACTCGAAAACTCGTAGAGTGAATCTCGTACCTTGAACGAGATCACTCCCTTGCTCATTAAAACGCATGCGGCTCATTAAGCGAACATGAGGTATCTCAGGGTGGGGAAGGCCATGGAGGGCCTATTGATGGAACAGGCCTCCCCGACCCACTAAGATACCGCATGCTTCCCCCTCCTTTCCTGCCATGGCAGACTCACCTGGAAAAGATCCGTCTCCTCTCTGCTGCGGTTCCTGCTGCCGCCCGGATCTAAGGCCAAGGAAGACTTCCGCAGCCCAATCTGGGCTCTGGAGGCCTTTTCCAGGCTGCTGCCGCCCGGATCTGCCATCGAACGCTTCCGCAACCCGCCACGGCCTGATCCGGACTCCGGAGGCTTTTTCTAGGCCGCTGCTGCCCAGATTTGAGGCTGGGGAATGCTTCTGCCTCCCCCCCCCCCCCCCCGGCAGCCTGATCTGGGCTCCAAAGGATTTTTCTGAATAACTATTCATTTTATTTTCAAATTAATAACTCCTGTCTTTTTGATTAGATATAATTACAGCATTCTGCCCATTTGTGACAATTCTGAGTTATTTTTCTCAGAATATTTAACAAGTGAAGTGCCTCTTGTTTTGTTAATTATGATCTGGATAACATAGGCTAATAGGATCTGAAACTACTAGTTGCTCTGTGGGACAAAGCCCTGAAAGGAATGAGACCTTCTTAGATAGAATTTTCCTTCTTCTCCTGTTTAGGAGCCTCCTAAAAGCCTGCTTGTTCTTCAGAAGCAAACGAACAAATGAATGGCTTTGCCTTTCTAAGAGAGATAAATATTTCTTTGATCTGTTTCAGCTCTTTGATATTAAAAACTCAGAAATTTCCTTTCTTGACCCAAGTGTATTTTATATATATTTATATCACTGACCCAAAAGAAGAAACAGAGGAGAAGGAAGCTTCCACTACTGCGGCAGCTGATGTCTCAGTCACTACAACTAAACCCAGCCGGAGTTGGCGTAGCAACAGGGCTACTACTACCGTTCAGCAATGCGATGCAGAGAATTCCCGGAGTTCCAGATCAAAGACTGGGTCCCTGCAACTCATTTGCAAATCAGAACCAAATACCGACCAGCTAGAATTTGGTATGGTGTTTTTTTATTACTGGGAAATAAAACAATAGTATTCTCAATGAGTCTGTGTAAAACCTATAATAAATAAATATAAAGTCACACGTGTTCTATTTTCCCAAAAAAGATTGTTAATAGAAAGATGATTTTGGTTAATCACATGCAACAGAATATACTTCAAAACTTTAAAAGCAAAATTATTCACTGAGTAGTATGTGCATTATTTTACTATTATATTTGTCTTGAGCAACATTTTCCTCTTTTCCAGGCCCGATCATGTTGCAGGGGGGGGCTGCGGAAGCATCCCCCGGCCTCAGATCTGGGCAGCAGCGTCCTGAAAATGGCATCCGGAATCTAGATCGGGGCACAGAAGTGTTCCCTGGAAAAGGCCTCTGGAGCCCGGATCAGGCTGCGGCGGGGCGCAGAAGCGTTCCCTGGTCTTAGATCCGGGCGGCAGCAGCCTAGAAAAGGCCTCTGGAGCCTGAATCGGGGTGCGAGGGGGCGCGGAAGCATTCCTCAGCCCCAAATCTGGGTGGCAGCAGCCTGGAAAAGGCCTCTGGAGCCCCGATCTAGCCTCCAGAGGCACGTGGAAGCGTTCCCCAACTTCGGTTCCGTTCTCTGTTGCAGAGAACAGAGGCCTAAAGTACCATGAGATCACGCAAGATCAGTCGCGTGAGATCTCGCCCCACTGATCTCGCATGATCTTGCGTTACTTTAGGCCTCCATTCTCTGAGAACGCACCAAAGGCTGGAGCAGCCAAGAAAGCGAAGGATTTCGATCTTTGCAGGGAGAGTATTGAAGGCCTGGTGCCTAGGGAGACCTGGGGTGGGATGGGGAGGGAGGGAATAATCAGGGTGAATGTTGCAGAGCCACTGCGGTTGCTTGTAAGGGCGAACGATTGCCGTGGTGCTGCAATATTCATAACTTTGGGACTTGCTTGTAAGCACTAGGGGGTGCTCATCACGTAACTTTGAACGAGCATTAAGTGGACGCTTGTAACTTATACCTGTATAAGACTTACTCAGATCTCGGAGCCTTTCTAACAACTTCAGTTATAACATTGTAGCTTTCTTTTTTTTCAACCCATTTTTTTTACCTGTTTCTTATGTAGCCATTCCATTGCCTTTCTGGTTAATATATTCATAATTCATTTATTTAAATAAAATATAAATAAATCATTAAGGTATTCTAAAATAAAACTTAGAAATTCTATTGCCTTTAAGATAAGTTATATGCTGTATTCCTTTGTGGATGTGGGGTGGAAGGATTGATCAGCATCTTCTTGGACTTGCTGGTTCTGCTAGCCAGTTAGGATTTGAAATTAAATGCCGCTACAGTAGTTGATTTCAGGAAGACTTTAGCTTTGTGTCCAGGTAGTCCTTGCTTAATGACCATTTGTTTAGAGACTGTTCAAAGTTACGACACTGAATAAAAATAACTTACAATTAGCACTCATGCTTACTGTCACAGTATCACTGTGGTCATGTGATCGCAATCAGGTGCTTGGCAACCAGCTTGCGCTTACAACAGTTGCAGTGTCCTGCAGTCATATGATTGCCATTTGCGACCTTCCCAGCCAGTTTCCAACAAGCAAAATCGATGAGCAAAATCAGGAGACACAAGTCACGGTCAAGTGAATTCTTATATCTTAACCCTAGCAAAAAAGTGATAAAATCAGGTCCAGTCACTTAATTGCTGCACTGCTTAACAAATGAATTTTCCAGCCCCTATTTGTAGTCATAAGTTGAAGACTACTTGTAAATACTTATTTGTAAATACTAGTAAGGAATGGGTGATCAGCAAATTGAAAGTCTTATTTCTCTGGAAAGCAAACATCCAGGAAACCAAAACATGTTTTATCTAAAAACAAAACTCCCTTTTTATGACCCTGTAATCCCTTAATTCGGGGTAAAGTTGGGGCGATTGGATGGAGCTGAGTGTTTACTGGCCGGATGCTCTTCCTGACACCATGCAGAGTTCGCAGCAGCTATTTTTTCTCTGCACCCTAGGAGAGAAACATCTGCCGTTACCTAGGATTCAGCTCTCAACTTTCAAGTGGGAGGCAAGCGTCTTCACCACGAGGCCACCACGCTGCTCTCTTTATCTAAAAAAAAATAAATTTGAATAACCAGAAGCTTTTTGTAGAGGTTTTTTTGATTGTCTGCAATAACTAAACTGCGCTGCAGTAGTACTCAGAATCAATTTGTTATGATTTGTTTTTTGTAATACTGTTGTGATGCATGCCTTCATTAGGGTGGGTAAAAATTTAGAAGTAATTATGAGCTTGAACTTTATTAGATCAGATTCATAGGTACAGGCAATTTGGTACAATTGACAAAGTTGTATTAGAATGTTATGTCCAGTCTTGGTTATATTTAGGTAACAGAAAGAAGGTGTATAAAACAACTATTCATGTTATTTTCAAATTAATAACTCCTGTCTTTTTGATTAGATATAGTTAATTATAGTATTCTGCCCATTTGTGACAATTATTCTGAGTTATTTTTCTCACAATATTTAACAGTGAAGCCTCTCTTGTTTTGTTAATTATGATCTGGATAACATACAGTAGTGGCCAAAATTGTGGAAACCTTTTGGGAAAAGTGTACAGTAGAAATGCCACCTTTGACTAAGTTTCCACCAATTTTTCTTCTAATTTCTTTATAACTGTAGCCTTGTTCACTTCATAATACTATTTTACATCGCTTTCTGGGCAACCAGTCAACTCTTTGCACCATTACTTTAATTTTATTACGTTTTACAAGCTCACTAAATGAAAGAACACAAAAAAAACCCAACCAACTTGATAGCGATCACATAACACACTGACAAATGTTCTCCTCTCAGCTTCAATACATGACATCAATAACTGAATCCTATTGTGATCTGATTGGTTCATTGCCAAAACAAGATGACACCTGATTGGCTCTCTAAACAGTCATGCTCATTGGCTACAATCAGATGAAGGAAAGCTACCTGATATCAACCTAAGCAAGTTGTGCTTCCTATTTCTGGTTATTTGGCTATAGCTTTTCACAGAATACAGTACAGATAATTGAACAAACTTTGTTGCATTACATTCTTGATTAAATTATCTTTCCATTGATATATAATTTTATGGTGCTACTCCAAAAAAAAAGTGATGTTATTAGCCAACAAACCTCAAAAATACACTTTTCCCAAAAGGTTTCCACAATTTTGGCCACTACTGTCGGCTAATAGGATCTGAAACTACTAGTTGCTCTGTGGGACAAAGCCCTGAAAGGAATGAGACCTTCTTAGATAGAATTTTCCTTCTTCTCCTGTTTAGGAGCCTCCTAAAAGCCTGCTTGTTCTTCAGAAGCAAACGAACAAATGAATGGCTTTGCCTTTCTAAGAGAGATAAATATTTCTTTGATCTGTTTCAGCTCTTTGATATTAAAAACTCAGAAATTTCCTTTCTTGACCCAAGTGTATTTTATATATATTTATATCACTGACCCAAAAGAAGAAACAGAGGAGAAGGAAGCTTCCACTACTGCGGCAGCTGATGTCTCAGTCACTACAACTAAACCCAGCCGGAGTTGGCGTAGCAACAGGGCTACTACTACCGTTCAGCAATGCGATGCAGAGAATTCCCGGAGTTCCAGATCAAAGACTGGGTCCCTGCAACTCATTTGCAAATCAGAACCAAATACCGACCAGCTAGAATTTGGTATGGTGTTTTTTTATTACTGGGAAATAAAACAATAGTATTCTCAATGAGTCTGTGTAAAACCTATAATAAATAAATATAAAGTCACACATGTTCTATTTTGCCAAAAAAGATTGTTAATAGAAAGATGATTTTGGTTAATCACATGCAACAGAATATACTTCAAAACTTTAAAAGCAAAATTATTCACTGAGTAGTATATACATTATTTTACTATTATATTTGTCTTGAGCAACATTTTCCTCTATTTCAGTTTAGAGGCTTAACATACATCACTTTAACATAGTAGCATATCAATATATGTTTGTATAAGTACTGATATGTAAGCTTATCAGATTTCTACATCTAAATATGTTTCTTTTTTAGAAGTTACTGAAGAGCATTCATCTCCAACTAGAATCAGGTAAGCAATTATACAGTTGCTGGAAAATTAGTTAGGATATAAAATATCCTGGTTCATAAACAGTAGTTTTTAAACTATAAAATTGTCTTTGAGTTGAACTTAATTCTTGGTGACCGATTGGTCACAACCATGTGGTTTTCTGGATAATATTGCAGAAGTGCCTTCGGATTGCCATCTTCTAAGATGTTCTTTAACTTTTGAGTATAGTTTATGGTATTTAGTTCTCTACCCAAGTAGTAACCAGGCCTGATTTCTGCTTAGCTTCCAAGTTCAGATGCCACCAGGTGCTAGGAGAATAGAAGTTCAGTGAAACTTTGTTTTGCTCTTTTGAGGGGAATGTGTGTCTGTTCCTAAATGATTATTAAATACAAAAGTATATCATTGCTGAAATTTAGAGAGTGTTACCATTATGCAGGTAATATAAAATTATATCATTTGTGGCAAAATGACTACGGAGATTTTCAATCATCCAGGTCATGGTTGTCCCAAAGGTGTTTTTCCAAAAGACAACCGGACTTTGTTAGTTTTTTTGTTTGAAAATGTTTTGCTTCTCATCCAAAAAGCATTGGAAAAAGTACCTTTGGGATCATATGTGGCAATATTTGTCATATATTGATGACATGCAAATTGCCACATGTAAATTTCATAAAATGCTTCATCCAAGATACTTTGCATTCAAGAACTTGTGTGTTATTTCTGGAGGCTGTCAGGATCATAATTTGCTCAGTCGGATTTGAGGAATGCTAAATGAGGTTCCATTAAATTGAGTCTTCACTTATATAATAAATATCTGTTAAAGTAGTGAATAGATTCATTGTTATGGGAAAGAACCTAGTTGCAGCATATACAGCCCAGGAGTTTATCTTGTTGAAATGATTTAAAATAGTAGTTTTATTTTTCTCTTGCCTCTTGTCATCGTAAGAGGTGTGTTGTAGGCTGTATTCAATAACCAGGTAAACACTTCACTTCCTGATTTAGAAGAATGGTTGTTTTTAACTCCAGGATGTAGCTGTGTGTGTGTGTGTGTGTGTGTGTGTGTGTGTGTGTGTGTGTGTGTGTGTTTTGTAAACTTCAGTGACTACATATTTCCTCAATAAGGAAATCCCATGGAATGAAAACATAATCAATGAATTTTCCTGCAGGACTATTATAGAATCATTATAGTGCAGTTTCATAGGAACTCTAGTGTCCGATTTTCTCTAACATAAACTTGACTCTTTTGAAATTACAGAATTGTTGAAAATATGTCTGCTGTATCTGAGAAAGCTTATTCTCTGGAGTCTTTAGTGCTCTCTGAGCTTGGTTGTTTTCATGCAGATCTTTCATTGTCCGTCTGGGTAACGTCTTTGATGCTAGGAGGGAGTGGGGTTTGCAGCAGAGAGGACTCTACAGTTCAACCCTGAGCTGAATATATATTCTCTTGTATTGAAATCTTATTCCATTATACCAGGATCTTATTTCTTTATACCTGTTGGAAAAAATGTCCAGAAAGATTCAGGTTTGTGTTCTAGTGACACTTGCACTATAACTGACCGTAGTAAGCTGATGTCTGTCTGTAGGTATATAAATGTTCTAAGCTGATGACAAGCTCAGTTGTGTTTTTTCTTCTGTGCCTGTTACTGCCCAATATTTTAGGAATACAAAAAAGATGTCCTTACAGGCTAAAAAAATTGTTAGAAAGTAAGGTCTAAATGTTCTGCTTATAGTTAGTAAATCATGTTGTTAAATTAATTGAACTGTTGCTAATATGATTCCTTATTGGATGAATATGTCCTTTTTAGCACATGTCCTGGAAGAGATTGGTTTGTATTAATAGAGGGCTGGATGTCTAGACGTTCATGGAAAAATTGTATTCAGTATTTTCCCTTTTCTTTCTCATTGTCAAGTGATGAAGAAGAAATGCTCATCAGTGAAGAAGAGGCTCCCTTCAAAGACGATCCCAGAGATGAAACTTACAAACCCCATTTAGACAGGTGCTCTCTTTTATTTTCAGTGCAGAAAGCAATTGTATAGTCACTTCAAAACAAGATGGGTAGCAAATAAATTTAATTAATTATTGTCAGTCTAGCCTGTTGAAAAATAAGAAACTATCTCATTGGCAGAACTCTTAGTATTCTGTTATGTTTCTGCTATTATGGGCAAATAGACTATTTTTTAAATAATTAAGACCAGGACTATGCGTATTTAAAATTGCAGATATGACAAATACCAAAAAGAAATCCATGTTGAACTGTCTAAAAACTTCAGTATGACTTTTAACTAGAAAGTATTTTATGTTCTTGGATATGTAATATATAATGGTTATCTGCAGAGATGCTCCAAAGCAAAGGAAAAAAACTGGGAAGGGAAAAGAAGAAAAAGAGAAACAGAAAGAGATTAAAGTGGAGGTGGAAGTTAAAGAAGAAAGTGAGTTTCGAGAAGATGAGGATCCGCCTAGGAAGTGAGTATCTTGAGTATTAGAGGCTGTGAATTAGTGTAGCCAGTCCTGTAATCCTCAGTAATACCAAGACTTAGAAGAAAAAAAAACTAAAGGCCTGCCAATGCTTTAATTATAACTGGAATTCAAAAATAATTCTTATGTCTTTAACTTTATACAAAGTTTGTAATTAAGCAGTTTTGTAGATTTTCAGAGAGAGATTGATTCCCTGAAAACTGTGGTCCTATTACTTGTGGAGAGGATCCATTTGGGGTTTTAGGATCCAGGAGCAAAGATTTTGTCTTTCGAGCTTTTGGACTCGTGCTGAAGACCATCCTCAGGGAATTTCTCTGTGTGCTTTGGGCTGTTCTGTGTGTGGTATTTATATGGTGCCTGTTGTGTGTAGCTTTATAGATGTAGATTGGGGTGTTGATGGCTGGCTATTAAGTCTTTGGCTGTTGTTTCCTTGTGCTTCCAAGCCCTTGCCTCCTAAGTACTTGATAAGCTGGGGGTAAATCAACACTCCTCTTCATTGAAGAGGGACACATTTTCCAGGCTTCAATCGCTTCCCGGGCTGTTTTTGTGCCTGCTCGTCCAACAATCTTAGTAGTTACAAAATTGAAAATATGTCCTTGTTTATGCAGTGTGCGCTACCAATAAGTTTGGGTCCCCTCTCATTCCATCCCATCATATAGGATACAGAATAATGAACAAGATATGGAGAGACAGGTTGAATCTTAGTATTTTTTTTTCCCAGATCTTTGTCACAGTAAGAGCAATTCAGCAGTGGAGCATACTAGTTCTGGATGTGTTGAGTTCTCTTTTACTATATATCTATTCAGATTGAGAGACTATGCAGGGCAACCATTTATCAGGAATGCTCTATTCCTACATTGTTCTGGGGATGGTTCTTGCTGGGCAAAATACCCTTCAGTTCTGTTGTTTTATGACAAGATGGGAGAAATGTATGTAATAATATATGAGATTGGCTAGAGAGCCAAGCTGTTCTGCATTGTAGAGATATGGTACTGCTACAGTGAATCTCCAGCATGTAGGGAGTGATATACCTGGTTGCTTGAGAATTAGATACATTAAAACAGGTTCTGTTCACATTAAATAAATGGTACATATTTACGGAAATAAGATGATTTGTGTAGAAACTAGTTTCGTATCCTTGCATTTTCTTCAGTGGTGGATTTTTGTATATTTGTAAATTGTATAACTTAAGGATTCAGTTACACATCTGCAGTTATGCTTTCATTTTCACGTTTCACTTTGTCATGATGTTTCAGGAGAGGAAGGCGGAGAAAAGACGACAAAAGTCCACGACTTCCTAAAAGAAGGTAAGTTGTTTTTGTATTGCTTAAAAAGATAATCTAGTACAAGTCCAGTTATCTAATTAATAATTATTTAATAATATATTCATCTTTAAAGGGCCTTCCCTTGCTTTTTCTTAGTTTTGTGTGGAAGTAATGCGATAGCAAATAGATGTTAGATGCCTAGTTCATCAGCTATCTGCAAAAAAGCCATACCTTGGGTGATACCTTCATAAACTGCACTGCAAGCCTACAGTTACAGATCTTTCAATGTTATGAGTATAGTATATTTTCAGGAATTATTAAATTCAGTCTTCCTATGTATTTGTTAGACATGATCATCTAGGAAAAAAAGATAGAAACTATACAATTTATTACACCTATAACTGAATTCATAGCATCAAAACTGTGTTGAATAAGTCACAAAAACATAGCAAATTCCATAAAGTTGATAGCAAGCCAACAATTTAAAGGGATAATTTTCACAACTTCTTGTTCCCAAGAACTATATTAAGCTCTGTTTGACAATTTAATCTTCTAAAGAAAGGGCTGAGAAATTGTGTGGAACAAAGCATAAGCAGAATACAATATTCTTTCTTACAGTGGATTTTAAAGACTGCATTTATTTTAAATTATTTGTATTTAACATGTATTATATATTAATGAAGAAATTAAACCATTTAATGTGGTTTTTAACACTGCTGAGCTCTCGCAGTACACAAAATTATTATCTGCTATGTACATTAGAAAGGATACTGTGTTACAGGTAGTTCTTGCATAATGACCAGTCGCTTAGTGATAGTTTAAAGTTGTAATAGACCCTCCAAAAGCTACTTATGATCAGTTCTGGAGTTGCGACAGCTGCACATTCCCCCCCATGGTCACATGACTACATTTTAGGCATATGGCAACTGGCTCACTTATAGTCGCAAATTGAGAACTACCTATATATAATATTTGTCAAAGTTGTGCTGTTTTCTCTTTATTGCTCATCTGTGTGCATTTTAGGAAGAAGCCTCCAATACAATATGTACGTTGTGAAATGGAAGGATGTGGCACAGTTCTTGCACACCCTCGCTACCTACAGGTAAGAATAATATTTACAAGCAAAGGAAGGAAAAAGAGATGCCTTTCTTTGTTCTCTAAAAATTTCTTTTTCTGTTTTGTGGACTAGCCTAAAAAACATTGCAACAATTCTAAACGCTCCAAATCCCAAATGCTTGTTTCATACCATGGCATGACTTACTTTTCAACCCTGTTCATGATTCTTTCTCCCAAAATGCTAAATTGTAACTTACTTATTCTGGCTACCATTCAAGGTTGATTCAACCTTCCATCCTTCTGAGGTTGGTAAAAATGAGGGCCCAGATTGTTGGGGCAAGATGCTGACTGTAAACCGTCCAGAAAGGGCTGTAAAACACTGTGAAACTGTATATAAGTCTTAAGTGCTATTGCTACTTTTTCATAACCTTTCACCTCTTCTTTTTCCCGCTCTGCTATTACATTTCATTAATTTTATTATCAAATCCCACATTACACTAACCAGGATTCCTTGATCTTGTCCTGGTTTGACATTAGTCATACCCAAACCCTCCATTATCCACCCTATTCATCACATGAACTATTCATTTTTCTTTATCTGTTTTTCTTTAGCATTTGAATATGCCATTTCTTTTGCAATTATTAATGTATCTTCCTCTGAGTTCTAGACTATTGGAAAGTACCTTTTATTCTCATAGTTTCAATATTCTCACATCTAAATCTTATTGCGGAGTCTAGATTCAAAAAATTTCACAAAGATGAGAAAGTGAAACATCTTTTACCTCACTGCTAATGACCTTCATTGTTAGATTTTTTTAAAAAAAAAACTTAATTCAAACTTTATTTTGCTATTTTTAACGCAGTTGAATACTCTTTCCAAATTGGTTTCCTTTATGTCCTACTTTTCTGTGATTTTACTTTATTGAGTTCCCTTCATTTATATTTAAGGAGTTGAATTTTTAATGCTCTTTCTGTATACTTTGTTTCCTTAGTCGCTTTACTCATTTTCTGTGTCCATTGAAAACTTTGTCACTAATCTGACTAATTAAACAGAGCCTTGGATTTATTGACTCCTCTCTCCCTCCCCCCCCCCCCCAAACTCTTGTTGCTTCTCCCTGGGCAGCATTCCAAAAAACCAGCCTTCCATTCTTTTCTTTCAGCAAAATTCTTTTATTTGTCACAATAATCTTTTACCTTGACTATTGCAACTTTTCTGGTCTTTTATCACACCTTCATTCACTGACACACATCCCACCCAGCACTGAGTCAGTTTGGTTTAATGGTGAAGGGGCTGGCCTAGAGTTGAGCAAATATCTATATTTTTAAAAGTGGGATAATCACAAGTACAAAGACCTGCAAATAGAAGTAGAATATCTATAGCAAAAGACAGTACCAATAGTAATAGGTGTCTTGGGTGTAATCCCAAAATACCCAGAGCACCATTTGAATACCATTGGCATTGACAAAAATCACTATCAGTCAATTGCAAAAGGTAGCTTTACTTATAACATCTTACATCCAGTAATGATACATTTAATATTCTTTAACAACATCTGCCTGTCTCAAGTCCTTGGGAAAGACTCAATAGCTGGATAAAAACACCAAATCCAGTTTAAACATCTGGCTGACTGTGTGACCAAACATAATGAAATTCTCATCATTCTGAATAACTTCAATTCTTACATCCCTATATTGCTACTCATCCTCTCACAGGTCCTGCATTAACTTCTTGTCCTGATCTTTAAAGACTACCGCAATCTTATAATTTTTCTCTTTTAGTACCTACAATATTTACCTTAAAGGGAAAACTGTCCCTTCCCCTCCCCAACAAGGGGGAAATGGCAAATGATTCTTTAATTAAGAAAATGATAATGGATACATTGGACTATAGTGGGTTTACGGTAATAAAGTATTGGTGTTATAATTTTGTATTGTGCCTAGTTATAAATACATGGAAAATAAAACTATTGCTATTGTTGTCTCTGTGTAGCCTTGAGTTCCAGACTTACTTTTAATGGGCTATTAGGGAACAAATTACTGGTCTCAAATTTTCCCAGAAGCCTTCACATCACTTACCTCATCCTATACCTTTTTGTAGTATTTCCAACTATTTGGGATGTTAGGCACTGGAATTTTGGGAAATCATGTGGGTGCTACACAATTGGTGGAATTGGAATGTACCCCTTCACAAAATGGCTATTGTAGGCATGATCAGTTAGAAAATGATCTTTTTATAGTCATGGGCCTAAAAGTTAAATAATTCCAAAATTTGGATACTAGGTAGAGATGATGTCTGAACCTTAAAGCTTCAATTGTCTATATTTCTTAGTCACTTTCCAAATTCTCTGTGATGTGTTCCTATTAAAAGAGCCAGTTTGGTGTTGTGATTAAGGCATCAGGCTAGAAACCTTGAGACTGAATTTTAGTTCTGCTTTAGGCATGAAGATAAGTGAATGACCTTGAACCAGTCACTCTCTCACATCCTTTTGAAGTCTTCCCCAGAAAATTTGGCCAGGAAGTTTCCAGGAATCAACATTAACTCAAAGAGACCAAAAGAGAGAGAAAATGTTCCTATTCTACAAAATCTGTACACATAACATTTCCAGCATATGTTCTTCATGTTTTAATCTGTATATTTATATTGAAATATAAGGTGGTTATTAGAATATTAGATGTGTTTATCACATTTTTGTATTAAGATCGCAGATAACAAAAATACAGAGTTTTCTTTGTTTTCAGCATCATATCAAATATCAACATCTGCTTAAAAAGAAATATGTATGTCCTCATCCCTCTTGTGGGAGACTTTTCCGGCTCCAGAAACAACTGTTGCGGCATGCCAAACATCACACAGGTAATACAGATTGCAAAGAAAATCCCCATACTTGTCTCTTTAAGGAGGAAAGTAAATTTCTTCTTGAATAGCCAAGTCTTTAGATATAAAATGCAAAGTTGATGCAGATTGCTTGATGACAGATACACAGATGTTGTTCTGTGGCTATATTTAAAATAAGCATGACTCATACTGAAGGATGCAGTTAGGATGTTACTGCTTCCAGTCTTTTAATATTTCCTTTCCTCACTTCTTTTAGCTCTGATAGAGATAAGAATAAGTTACACTGATTCTGATCTTCATAATATAAGAGATATTACGCAATGAATTATTTGCAATTGATATAAATAAGGAGAATACAGCATAGGAAATCAGGTAATTGGAGTAGATTGCTTATTTGACAGAAGTCACTTTTGACAAGGTTGGGCAGTACAGTCTACCTTCCTTGTTTTTTAATCTTCCTGTTTCAAAATCTGAACTTCCTTAGGTAATATATGAATAGTTTGAAGGAATATAAGCAAAAAGGAACATTAAGATATGTATAGCTGCTTTTATTAAACTGGTGATCTCTTGGTGTAAGTTTCAATTTCCATAATTCCATTGGTATATGAAAAGCAACGGTCCCACTGTCATTGGACAATGAGCATTATGATCCTCTGTACCTTCATGTACTCTGAATGAATATATGCTTTTGTATATGTGGTGGAATCACCAGCTAAAGGAGAGGGGGGAGCAAAGAGGTATGTCAGTGTGGAGTTGCCCCATGACAGGAAGTGTTATAGACCAGACTAGTGAAGCCTTATCTACTGGTTCCCAAGGAAATTCAGCCAGTCTGGCAAGACTCTTGTAATATAGATGACCTACACTAAAGACCAATAAAGGAGAGTATTTGTAGCTCAGGGTTGAATTGAGGGGTCCTTGGTGCTCTCTGAGTTTGGTTGTTTTCTTGCAGACATTTCATTACTGAAACTGGGTAACATCATCAGTGCACTGATGATGTTATCTAGTTTGGGTAATGAAATGTTTGCAAGAAAATAACCAAGCTCAGAGAAGTACCTGGGATGCCTCACTACAATGAAGAAGCTGCGTTGGCCTATTCAAAGAGTTCTGGTTCCTTGTGCCTAACACACAGAATGAATAATATATGTAGATCTTTCAAATATAATGAGAAAGATTTTAATTTATTTCCCCTTCTTTGGAGAATGAAGAAAAAAACTAGAATAAGAATAGGACTTTTTCCATAAGATTCTATTTGTATTTGAGAAAAACTTCCTCATCACTATTAGAAAATCATATTTATCCTTTTAATGTTTTAAACTATTAACCTTAATACTGTGATTAGGAACATAGCAGATTCCCATTGAATGGATATGGATTTGGATTAGATTCAGGTTTTGATGTAAAATACCATATGCTGCTTTATAGATCAAAGGGACTACATTTGTGAATACTGTGCCCGTGCTTTCAAAAGTTCCCACAATCTGGCAGTTCACCGAATGATCCACACAGGGGAGAAGCCATTACAGTGAGTAGTGTCCTTGATCTTGCCTATTTTTGTCATTAGGAATTAAACCAGCTCTTATCAATAATTTCTTTTCCTTTACATTTTTCAAATATTATCCTGATGAATGAATTGTCCTCTGCTCCCTCTCATTTTTCTGTAGATGTGAGATCTGCGGATTCACCTGCCGGCAGAAGGCCTCATTAAACTGGCACATGAAAAAACATGATGCAGATACCTTTTACCAGTTTTCATGCAATATATGTGGAAAGAAGTTTGAGAAAAAAGACAGCGTTGTAGCACATAAAGCCAAGAGTCACCCAGAAGTGCTTATTGCTGAAGCACTGGCAGCCAATGCAGGGGCTCTCATTACCAGCACTGACATCTTGGGTTCTGATCCAGAGTCTATTGTCCAACCCACTGATGGCCAGGGCCTTCCCCTTCTTCCAGATCCCATTGGAAACACCACTCCTGGAGAGTGCCTGTTGCTGAACTCTGATGGGATGTCTAAGGCATACTGCAGTGGGGGCAACCGGGTCAACCTGATGGCTGATGGAAAAATATTTGTTGGCAGTGCTAGTGGTGAGAATACAGAAGGGCTGGTCATCAATACAGAGATTCTTGGAGCTACCACTGAAGTTCTAATTGAGGATTCTGATTCTACAGGACCTTAGTGGGAGAGGAGCACATGTGCATTGGGACAACTTGAACTTGTATTTAAAAGAATAAATGGGGAGAAGCAACTTACTCAACATAGAGAAACTAAACAAATAAATTACTAGTCAGATAACTAAAGGACCTGCCCACCCCCCTTCTGCCCCAGCTCACCCCTTTCTTGCAGAGTGGATCACTACACTACATTTTTTTCACTGTTTCCTTCTTGGAGAGGAATGTTGCCTTTACACAGAGATTGATAAAGCAAAAGAATTCTTGCAATGCATGGGAGGGAAGCAGCTAGAGCCTATCCCTCTCCCAGCTCTTCCAAAGTAAGCAAACTTCCTGCTTCTTGACCATATTGCAAGATTGAAAATGCTTACACTCTGGACCAATATTTCATTCTTGAAACTGTATTTCTGTTCCTCCAGTTGTATCAACCTATTCTATGCATTACTAAATTCTGACCCTTGCAAGCTCTTACTTTTCATTTTAGGGCTTGGGATGTAGCTTGGCACTTTAGAACCCCTCCTTAGGATGAGCTGTAAAACAGCATATTTCCCCCATATTTTGTATCTTCCCATCCATAAGAAAAGAGAAGGGATCTTGAAATGTTGGTGCTTGCTTTCTGAAAGAGGAGTGCCATCTTCCTATATAATTGCTCTGGTGCAAAATACCTATGGGAGAATCAGAATGGGTGCTAGGCTTATAAAAGAAAACTTGCACTTTGTACATGTCTTTTTTTTAAGTTGTGATGAATTCCTTATTTATTTGCCTTCTTAAAAGGGGTCTATTTTAGTTGCTGTCTAGAGAATGTTTTTGTTTCAAAACAACATCCTACGTAAGGGATATAAAACGGAATGGGCTTCTTCAGCAAACCATGTTTAGGAATTCTTATTCAGTCTGAGTGAAGGAAATACTTGTGGAGCAGGATAGGTCTTTAGCACCCTCTCTAGTGAACTGTGAGGCTCCTGTTTGCTTCAGCATTTATTGTTTAAGGATGTAATGGCTGTTCAAGAAAATGGTGTCATATATTCCCTCACTAACTTCCCTGCTATTTGCTCACTTACACTGTGGTGCTTTTCTTTTCTCTCTGACGTTGATGGGCTAATGCCATTAACAGGAAGCTTTGTCTTGAAGAAGTTATATTAACTGTTCTAAAGAGCCTTGGCTGCTAACATGCTCTGCCTCGTGAGACTTTGATATAATTCTTCAAACTTCATTTAGGGACATTATTTGATTTAGAGTGGTAACAGCACCAGCTTTACTCTGCATTATATCCACTATTCCCAAATATATGCAATTGTTTCTGTGGAATTTGACTTATCACCAGACAGGTCTAGATTTGGAGGGGAATAGTGTTAAAAAAAACATAGAAATACCTTAAAGATATATTTAGCACATGATTTACATAAACTCTTCTCTTACCTGAGAGCTTATAATGGTACAATATCCTGGTAGTACTTAATGATCTGACATGTTCATATGATCAAGAAGTAAAATGAATTTGCAATTTAGACTTTATTCTGGAGCTGTATCCTGTATAGTTCTAAACCCTGCTATGTAGTGCTAGCTGGCATTAACTACAATTATTCCCAGCAGATCTTTTTACAGTGCTAATTATCTGGAAGGAAGACTTATAGTTTGTTACATTGAAGCCAAGGATCAACTGGGTCTAAAGTGAAGCAGTTACTGCAGTCCATTACATACTTTCTGTGACTCCTGCCTGGATGCTTGGCAGCCATTCAGATATATAACGTGTAGGTGTCATTGCATGCAGCTCAGGACTGCATGTTCCACAATAAGACTGCTACTGCTACAAATTGTGTGATTAAAATTGATGCGAGAAAAGTATTGGGAGCCGAAAACGTGTACATACTACTGAGGAAACTGACTTCTGTCTTGATTACAGTATGCAGTATTTTGCTAGCGTAATGAACAAATTACAATATGAACCCTGTTTTGCAAATTACTTGAAGTATTTATTCTGTTTGGCTATCAATCTCTTGTCTGTTTCTAGCCCCCTACTTGGATGCAAGTGTGGTTTTATTAAAATAACAATTATATTTAGCCAGGATAGCCATCTGCACTCTAGGTGAAAGCTTCTAATTTAGATTTGTGATGACTGTTTATCAACCAATAATAATTCCTTTAATGTTGTTCCCATCATAAGCATGCAGTTTCAATTACAGCTGCAGCAAATTATTTGTATTTTCTTCTAGTAAATTCTCCCCCCCTTTTTTTTCCTTCGCGGGAAGAAGCATGGTGCTGGGAATTGAACTTGTATAATTTCCCCTCTACCAGATGGATAGTTTACAGTAACTCATTTAACATTGTTCCACTCCATATACAGTTCCATAGTCTAGTAATATCTATTAGCTCACTCTGGTTCTCTAAGAGGTGGACCCCTTCCTGTTAATATTAAAGGATAGTTCATATCACTTTTTGTCAGAGGTTGACAAAAAAGAGCTTTTTTTGTCATGTGAATAAGAATTCTCTTTTTAGCTCTTTATTTTACTACAACCAATATAACTGGTGAGAACACGAGGCTTGGATGTTCTTCAAGGACTAGTCTTCTATTGTGTGAAAAGTACTCCATCTACTTCAAATAGTTTCTGAAAAATGGCACAATGCTGAAGTCTTTGCAGCTGGAAAGAATTGTCAGATCTCTGGTAATATGGTAGTGAAGACCAGGGAGAACTGCACTAGCATTGTGAATCCTACCAGAGAAAGGACAGGATTTGCAATTTTTAGCAGAACTACCTGAAGTAGTAGCCACTGAGTGGCAACAGACCTGTGTTGCATTGTGGCACACCCTATTTTTTAGAGTTAAATAACAGATGGTTGAGTTAACAAGTCTTTGATTCCTTAAAAGCCTTGTTGCGTACAAAATTTCCAGAAAGTGATAGTGGAAGTTTAGATGGGGTGCCAGGATGGAGGGGCAGTGATCCATGTTCATAAAGGTTTGTGTATACAGAAGTAAATAAAACAATTAAAAGGGATGCTTTGTTTTTTCATGTCATGTCTTTAAATTCAGGAAGCCATAACCAAAATAAATACTTAAAAGGGAAAAGCAGTCTGTGTCATGTTACATGCCAGCTACATGGAAAATGTTCACAAATGAGGTAGCTTCCTACGCACTGCCGTAGTGCAGGTCTTTCTGCAATGCCCTGCTGCGGAAGATTGCCTATGAAAGAAGCAACAATGAGATGTGACTAAATGGAACACCTGAATCCACCACCACTGCCAGAAAGGAATGCATTTTTTAAAAATGTGGCTGACGCTATTTAAATGGTTAGTTAATTTGCTTAAGGCCTGTGAAAACACCTGTTAATATATTATGAAACTATCCCAAAACGTGCATTACTTTTGGAAGTATCTTGAAAAGTGGCTGTGTTTGTAGGGTTAAAACGCTACTTCATTCTTCTAACAAAAGAGATACTCTATTCTCTCCCATCATGATAAATTTAATATTTCTATATCGATCTTCAAAATCTTTGGAAATAATGTTTTGGTTCCAATACAGAGTTATAGAAAAATTGGATTACAGAATCAATATTGTTTATGATTCAGTATGCTATTTTAAAGATCAAGCTTGAAGAGAGCGGGCAACTAAATTTCATTATTTTATGTGTGCCATTGTGCCCACAATATAAAAAATGACAATAAAGGTTATTTATTTATTTATTATTTATAATCATGGCTGAATAATTCTTATGGAGCTATTAAAAAATGGGATGTTCCCTACCCAACAAAATTTATGCATGCCCTGTAAACTCAGTTCAGAAGAAAGTGCCATTTTCTTATGAGGTTCCTGAATATTCTGGATAATAAATTTCCTTCCCTTTTACCTAGTGTGAGAGATTATGTACATCAGCTCCAGAGATGACATTTCTAAGGAATGGAATGTATTTGATCATGCATTCACTGTCAGTGACTATTCTGTAACACTTGAATTTGGACTGTCTGTCCAAATGTGTAGTAAATCAATTTAATTCTGCAATGTCCTTCAAGGAGCTATATAGAACATAAGGTTCATTACAAAGGCAACATACCATTTCTAATATCTATTAGAAAAAGAAGCCAAACATCTTCCCAACTTAAATTTTTTGAAAGTATTTTGGAGGATTGTATAGGATTCTGCCACCCTGAGTCTCTTGTTGAGATGTGATTAAATACATTTCAATATAGTAGAATGTTAAAGGAAATTGGAGCAATCTGCTTCATTATGTTTCTGTTAAGATGCATTTAGCATACTAAATGACTAAAAGACTGCTAGCACATAATGGCTTATTTCAAAGTATGTCAAACATGGTAGGGGGATTAGTGTGTTTTTTTAGAAAAACAACTGTACCATATAGGAATGTGACAAATTAGGAGCAGTCTAAAAAGAAATGTTTGGTGAAAACCAATGAGTTCAAGCCAGATTCTTGAAGTCTGCTATATTAAGACAATAACTTTGGTGGGTAGGATTTTTTTCATACTGATGGAGTTATTATATACTTAGTTCTTGCAACAATTGACAAGAACATGACACAGAAACCAACCTAGAATAGGGAAACTTCAATGCCATCTTAAAACAGATTAGCATTTTAGAAAACAGCAGAATAATATAGCTTGTTTTGCTGATTCGAAATTAATTATGAAGCAATTATGAGCCTGAAAGCCAGCTGGGTGACTTTGACCAGTCATACTCTCTCAGCCCAACCCAACTCAAGGTGGTGGTTGGGGGAAAGCAGGAAGAGGAAGGAATATTTTGTTTGTTTACCACCTTGAGTTATTTATAAAATAAGGCAGGATAAAAATCAAATTTTCACTCACAAATCTAGTTTTTCTTGAAAAGTTCATTACTTCATAGGTGCTGGTTGGGGAATTGTAGTTCCTTTGGGAATTAAGGTTTGAATTGTATTGTGCAGAATATAAACAGTCTTTTGATAGATCATTACAAGGTTTAAATTTCAGTATCAGGTTGTTTGATTTGTTTCAGATTACTAAAACAAGAAAACTTAACAGCCATTGGGCCTTGATTATCTTCTACTTTGGATTCTACTAAAATATCCAGTTACTTGTTGAGCTATGAAAACAAGTGCCAGAGAACTCTACCAAGCTGACTGAAAAACAATGACATAATACAATCGTGCATAACAATAGTTTGATGGCAATTTTCTGCTACAAAACTATTTTGATTTGAGGACATTTTGCAGTTAATATTTTTATGTTTCATCTTTTATATCTCATTTCCCTACAATGTTAATTTTATTTAAATTGTTTAGCAGCTTTCCCTATATTCTTGTCTGGCAGCTAATCTTTTACAACAATTATGAAAGCAGCAACAATCACATCAAACACATATTACAGCATTTTTAAAAAATCTTAAAAATAGGGGAAGTTATCTGAATTACACAATTAAGGGATTAGCACTGTCCATAGTACTAACCAATCTAAAAATTGTTATAGGAAGTCAGTCACAACTGTTGGGCAATTCTTATTGCTATATGGAACTTTCCTCAGATCAGCTTAATTTAAATAAGAGTTTGAAATGTATTAATGAAATCTCAAATTCTGCAGTCAAAGAAACCTGTGTAGAATAAAATATATTCATAATGACTAATTCCTTCATGTTTCATGCTGCCACAATTTGCACACATTTTTTTTAATTGTGGTTAAATCATAGGGTGCGTTGTACCAAACTATCTTCACTAGCCATGCAAATGTTCCAGAATATATAAGTAGATAAAAAAAACTACTACTAGATGACGCTGACACTTATTCTTCCATAGAAAATGTAGACTCCAGGCCATTTAGTCATATCTGGAAAACAACCACCAAAATCCTGTATCTTCTATTCCACCAAACATGCCTCTAGCAGTGGTCTTTCTGGAAAAAGAGTGAACAAAAACCTCCCCTAATGTTTTTTGGTGGCCCAATTTCTGCAACTGATGAGATGTTGATGCAAAGTGGGAATTATTTTTATCGATGGGTGGACGCAGCTGGGGTTTTCTATGTCTTTTATGAGAGTTGGGGTTTAGTTCTTTTCCTTGCTAAATGCCATTTAGCCTGCATTGTAGTTTTGTATCTGAAAATAGGGAAAAGATGTCACCAATTTTCAGCCTTCAAGCTCAGACTTTAGGGACTGCACGAGCAGAGCTTAGGGGCACATCACTCACTCTACATCTAGAAGCTGCTAGAACTCAGATTGATAAATGTCATATTTCAAATAGCCTGGGAAATGTATGGCACTGTAAGTTATCAATGGCATTGAATTGTTATTGAAATGGCTCAATAATCAGCGAAGGGCTGGAGTTGCACAATATGCTCGCCTATAACAAAGAACAATGGCTGTGTTCCTTCCAGCAACATGTTAAACTAAAACAAATGACAGTGTGGTTCACCATAAAACAAACCTCATAGAATATTCTAGAGCATAATCTGTTCAGTTTAGAATAGCCATTGTGATCTATAAACCAAGGTTTGACACAGCTAGTGTGCTATAATAAAGGGATCAGGTGTCCTGGTTATTCTATAACTAGTGCATTAGGTGCTACATTTGGGCCGGTTAGTTTCCAAGGCAGCCTCGTGTCCAAATGTGTGTGACCCAGTGGCCAAACTGATCTCTCAGAGGGCTGACATCCCACAGCTCAATGGGCTGGCTTTGGCTGTTGTTTTTATAGGTTGGGTTGGTTATGGTGGGAAGCCGAGGGGAGTTCTTTAGCGATTATGTTTTACATTGATTTTTAAATTGAATGGGCAACGTAGAAATGTCTAAAACGAACGAAATATTTATTTTTCAACTCCACACCTGAGCACCGTTTTTCAAGTTGGTTGGAAGGAGAGAAAGTGCCAGCTCCCCTGTTTAATACCGACCGAACTGAATTAATTCTCTTGAGCCAAGAAACAGGAAACTGGAGAGGAATGTAAGCCAATACTGTATTGCAACAGCATCAATTAGACTGCACCTAAAACAGCCGAGATTCATATTACCGATCTTTTCCAAAACCTCAAGGTTGCGAATGGTTTATTGACACCAAAAGAAGCAGTTTCTTTTCACAACTGGAAAATAAACCCTGCTCAGAAGAGACGCAAAGGTACGCCTGGTTTCTTTTTATGTCCTGGTCGTGTAATGGTTAGATTTCCCTGGGTTGAATTTACAAGGATTAGCGGGGCTATTCGCCAATCAAACCCCGAGAAAAGCGTACAGAGCGGAGAGCAGAGCGAACGAGCCAATCGCCGGGGGCCAAACAAGGGCCAGGAGGTGACCGAAACGCCCGCGTTGCTCTCCGAGGGTTAAGCTCCGCGCCTGGAATGTGCAGTTTCTCCTCAAACCGCGGGGGACGGAAGGAGAGCGAGCGAGCGCGTCAGGCGCACCCGTGAGGAATTCTCTCGCTCGGGCTGGAATGTAGGAGCTGAGCGAGGCTTTTCCAGGGCTCCAGATCGCTTTACTGGTGCGAGCGACACCTCAGCTCCTGCCTGTCCCCTGCGGGCGATGGCTTCCTCGGAGCGGCAGCCCGGGACCCCTCCACACCAGGAGTCGTGGCATCGCACCGTTCACCTCCTGAGGAAGATGCGCTCAGATGTCAGCAGCCTCTTTGAATGCTACGTGAGTTCCTCTACTGCGCGCTTTCCTCTGTGTGCGCGCAAGAGAGATTGGTCTTTTAGGGCCGGGGTTCAGGTTTGGTGAGAAATGGGGTATAATTGGAGAGAAGAGAGCGTTGTGCTGTTGCTTCCATCACAATTTTTTTTAAAAAATCCTAATAATTTTGTTAAGGCTATCAATCAATGAACAGTGAACACTTGTTAGAAAATTGTATAATACCTAAACAAGAAATTCTATGATTTATACATAAGTGTGATGATACCTAAGTAAGATCTTTCATCACGCCTGAAGAAATGTGTGCCAGTGGTAAGTGCAGCTCCCAAACCAAGCTGGTGCTGCTGTATTGGGTATTTTTTGCCTTTGATCTGAAGACTGCCATCAGCTCCTCTTTACACCAACTCCCCTTAAAAAGCTATCTAATATTAGGGGATGAATTATTGGTATACTGAATCATATAGCTGGAATGGACAAACGCTTGTGCATACTGGCTCTTCCTGCCCATGGGCAGAGTCATCCACCCCCAACTGGATGCTGAACTGCAGAAAACAAATCACTCAAGTCACAGAGTAAAATGTTGTATTACTAAAGAATAACTAATAAATTAAATTTCAAATTCTAAGAATTCATGCTTATCAAGCTGTGTGTGTGTGTGTGTGTGTGTGTGTATGTACCCATGTGCACAAAAATCATAAAGTGCTTCTCCCAAAAGGAACGTTTTGCAGTTTGTTGCCTTAAGGATGGAGAACCTATTTTCTATCAGAGATCAAGGCAGAAATGAAATAAGGGTTTAATTTTATTTATTTTAAGGTAGGTCTGGCTTTGTCAGGAAAGAAATGGGGGGGGGATAAAATTCTGTGCTAGAAGGGCACCTTGTGGGAGACTATGTGTATAACTTGAAATGGTTTTTTTTTAAACCATGACCACATAATATTTATTTTAGGGAGTTTAACAGACACCCTGATAACTGTCTTGACCAATCCTGTTTCACATGGTAAGTTGGGGGGTGATAACCATCATCCCAAAAATAACGGGTGGCATGGTAATGAAAAGAGATCTCTATTGTAATTCCTGGATGGATTGGTTTTAGTTAGGTTTGCTACAATGATCAGGTGATGAATTTAGCAAGGTTGAACTCTTATCGATAAATATGCCAAATTGCACTCTTGAAGACACACAGGATGGGGATGAGTCCTTTCCTCACTGAGGATGAGGATCATCTGCCCATCCTCAAAGGCTCATCTCAAAAATAAATGATAAGATATCATGAAATAATCCCATCTGTATCAATGAATTAATTATTACAAATATCATGAAATAATCCCATCTATATCAAAGAATTAATTATTACAAATATCATGAAATAATCCCATCTGTATTAAAGAATTAATTATTACAAATATCATGAAATAATCCCATCTTTATCAAAGAATTAATTATTACAAATATTATGAAATAATCCCATCTGCATCAAAGAATTAATTATTACAAATAGTTGTTTCTTCAAGGAACAACAGTGATTTTTCTGTTTGCCTGATTTTGATATTGGGATTGCAGAAAATTAAAATTAATATTACCAAATGTACCTAGTAATGATGCCTCCACTTGACCCCTTCTTTAAGAAAAATCTGTCATTGTATGTCACGGTATTAGATTCTTCAGATGCTCGACAGAATGTGAGCAACTGGTTCTGGGAGATAATCTATGCTTCTTCAAGGGAAGGAATAAAGCTGCCTCATTTGAAGGAAACAGTAGGGGCCTCTTTCTTGTAGAAATTATCCCTGGACCGACCTGTGTTTGCTAAAGTTCAATCAGTCTTCAACCTGCAATTTTCACCAAGAATTTGGTGCTATAGAAGATTGCTCAGGACATTGATGATTTGGAACCTCTTTAGTCAGGATTCGGGCCTAGTATAAGTTAGAAACAACATTGGTTCCTCTAGTACAGGGGTCTTCAAACTTGGCCCTTTTATGACTTGTGGACTTCAACTCCCAGAATTGCTCAGCCAGGCACGCTGGCTGAAGAATTCTGGGAGTTGAAGTCCACAAGTCATAAAAAGGCCAAGTTTGAAGACCCCTGCTGTAGTAAATACCTATTTCAGGACTTAGATGGGGCTAATACACCTTTCTTGGTCCTTTTAAAAAATTCCGTGGCTTTCAATACCACCAACTTTATCCTTTTGGAACACCTATGGTTTGGGAATAAGAGGCACCATTTTACAATGGTTCTGCTCTTATTTGAGTGGGCAGTTCCAGCCAGTGGCCATGTGGGGAAGCACTCCAGTTCATGGAAACTTCAACAAGTGTTTTGCCCCTAGTGGTTCATAATGAGGCAGTGGAACTTCTGTATTTAATATTGCCATTTTATTAATTAGACTTAGACTTAGTTCCATCTCAGTTGTCCGGCATGTTGGGCAATAATTGCTCTCTTGTGATCAGATCTCATTTAATTGCATGTGTTGTTTCTGTAACAGGAAAAAAATGCATTTTAGTTTGTTAGGCCAATGCCTAACCTTCTTCTGTTCTCACAAAGATTTAGGACTGGCAGTGGTGGAGTTTAGAGTTTTATGGTTATGTGTTTATATTTTCACTTTATGCTGTTTAGATTTTTCTAGGATTGGAGCAGATTAAAAATATTATTAATCAATAATAAAAGAAACAATGTTTTCCTTCAGAATATAGCCTCAACAGGAGGCAGCGCTTAGCTGACTCAGCTAATTTTGGAAGCTAAGCTGATTCAGCTCTAATTAATCCTTGAATGGTTAACCATGTCAGAATGATAAAGCTACTGGCTGTACAGTAAAACATAATGGTTTGGTTTATGCAACATTACAGACCAACTGCCCCAAACTTTATGGCTTAGAGGATCATGAAGCCATTTTTAACTTGGAGGTGAGATATGTCTTTCACTAGTTGAGTTGAAAATGTGGGGTTCATTTTCTTTGGGTTTTGGGAATTAATAGGGAGAATGAGGCCTTCATTCCCATTCGTATTTTACTATTTTTCATCCATAAATCAGGTGACCTGCAATTATTGTTGTAAATCACCCAGAGTCATTTAGGTGAGATGGGCCATATAGGAATTCAATGAATGAATGAATGAATGAATGAATGAATGAATGAATGATTAATTAATTAATTAATTGATTAATTAATTAATTAATTAATTAATTAATTAATTAATTAATTAATTAGCAATTTTGCCACCAAATTTTAATACTGCAATCTTAGGATGTTTGGATAGTCTTCAATTTTAATTTTTTCCAACCATTATTTTTTAAATCTTTATATTTGTATTTAAAACTTATTTTGCTAAGGACTGATGGAAACTCAACCTGTGTTGTAAAACCTGTTGATCCAAAAGTTCCTAATAGCTGAAAAGCAGTTAACAAGTAATTTCCAAAAGTGTTTTATAAAGGAACTGTGGGAACCCAGTGTCCTTTCAAAGATCCAGCTGTGATTTCAGCTAGATGGTTATTCCCTTATCTCCTAGTGCTAAAAACCCACCAGAGACTATTGTCTTGCAGCCTCCTCATGAGGATCAACTGTCTGGAACACACGTGGCTGATCTCAAGTCCTCTCCTTGTCCAGAGAGGAATTATTGAAGAGTCTGTCTACTTGCTGGCTCTTCATTCCACTGCAGCTGTCAGTTCCAGTAGTCCACCATTTCTTCGCTGGGTGTCCTGTCCTATGTTTTTTCTGTTTATTTTTTTTTAGTTTGTATTATTTTTTATTGTTGCAACTGTAATTTTTTAATAAAATTACTATTTAAAATCACCTTCTCCTCCTACCTCACTCTTGCTGCTCGCCATTGTTTCAGGTTGAGAAGCAAGAGCTGGCCCAACCCTACAACCTTGATTTGATCGATGTTGATTTGATCGATGGAGTACCTGTAGCTGACGTTGAAGAATGGAGTGAGATTTCAGATGCTGAACGTCTGGGAAGCAACTTGCAAGCTTATTGGGCATTTCAGATTCTGTTGGATCAAATCTTAGAAGAGCAGAGAACTGATTTAACCCCAGAGGATGTAGCTTTCCATGAATCTATCCAATCAGTTTTGCTGCAAGTTTCTGCTTTAGCTTACCAACTGGAGGAACTGATGGTAAAGCTGAAGCACAATGTGCCGGCCAAAGAGGTAAAAAATACAACAAACCCTGATGAAAAAAGCTTGTTTGAAAGGAAAATAAGGGGCATGAAGGTGCTACAGGAGCTTGCCCAATGGACCATCAGGTCAGTCCGAGACCTTCACAAAATCTCTACTTCAGTTCAGGCATCATCCGCCGCACTCGAGAGTGACAGCCTGACTCAGGCCCAGGAAAAATAAGGCTTCTGTTGTATTCTTAAGCTTCTTTAAAACAATGTCTCTCCCTCATTTGTGGTATTTAGATTGAAGCAGTCCAGCCAGCCTGAGCATGCAGAGAATGCTCCCATCCATATTAGTCTATATGCACCCCATTCCTGAGTGATGAAGAATTTCAAGAGTACCAGTGCTACATGGTGACTCTAGGCTTGTAGTGTTGTTGTGATATAAGGTTTATTTGCAAATATATGCAGGCTGAGCACCAGCTGAGTATTCATAATACTAACACTCCAATGGATTCCTTTTTCCTGGGAGTTCTGCCAGGAACGGTCTGCCTCTCTCTAGTTCCAGCCTAGACTACTTCTCTGCTTCATACATACCATTCACTAATCTCCTCCCCATGATTCTTCAAGGAGGAAAGACTCCTCATGGTTAAGATCTTATCAAAGAAAAAGGCCTCCCAGAAACACACTGATAATAATTTTGCAAAATTATTATCAGTGTGTTTCTGGGGGGCCTTTTTCTTTGATAAGATCTTAACCATGACTAGCAGCAGTCCCTATTAAAAAAAAAAATACAGTGGCTTTTAAGGGCCACTGCCTCGGGGCGGTGATTTTCCAAGTATGGCGACGGAGATTAATGTGGTAGTCTGTTGTAACCTCCCCGTGTCACTTCAGCCCAGTGGTGTACCTAGCATGTCTGATGCCCAAAGCAGATCACTTTTATCACCTCCCTGCTCTGTCACCAAGAACTACTTTGGTGTAGGCTCCTGTTATAAGCATGAAGCCAGCTGGGCCACTCACTCGCTTATAGCCTTAGGGAGAAAGCAGTGGCAAACCCCTTCTGAAAATGTTGGCAAGCCAATGTTGGCAAGCCGGTTGCAACTTCAAGGTGTACTTACCAAAGTCAAATCTTTTAGGCACACCTTTTATCCCCATCACTTCTGCACTGCCACCTGCCAATTGTTATTCAGCAGATTAGCTTGTTGGAATAGTAACCCACATCACAGCTGCAGCTTGCCTCCTTGTCATCTTCGGCAGCATTCCCCGTATGCCTACACTTAGGCAGTGGGAGGGGGGTGGATTGCTTCCCCACCCCTTCCATAATACTGTTTCAGCCAAGCTTCTGTCTATTCTTCAATAATTGGGTGGTCAGTTGACTTTAATCAATGTGTGGACGGGTGGAAAATGTCAGGGTTGTTTGTTTGTTTTTTCCCTGACAATCCACTTGCCGGATTCCGCTCTCTACTCATCCGCTGCCCCGAGTAATAAAGAAATACTTGATTTTGGATTATATTTTTTGTACAAATCTGAATTTAGGAGGCCTTGACAGTAAAAATGCAGGGGATGGGATGGGAAATAGAATTATAACCATAAATTTATTTGCCAAAAAAGGCAAGGTTCCGTGTTCTTAAGGACAAAAGCATAAGCTTTGTCTAACTGGATGGTCATCACATTTTCTCTGAATTGTTTCTTCAGATGGCCTTGATTTCAGAAAGTCTGAGAAACACTGCCCTAGGGCCGCCACACTGAGACCCGACTCAAAGGAAGCTTTTTCTCCCTCAACAGTTACAGAGTTTAAGCATCCCGCAAAACCTTAATGTGGTTCATTAGATTTTGGTTTAGCATGTTGTGCAAATAAGCCATTGTAGTTTATAAGCCATTTTCACAATGCCATATGAACCCATCAATTGTGGATTAGTCAATAAACCATGATTAAACAAACTGTGATTAAATAGGAAGGAATTGGATTCAGATTAACCATCTTTTACTTTCATTACATAATTTCTTTTTTTGAAACTTCAAGGGCGGGTAAAGAACAAAAAGTAAAGTCCTTTTTAAGGCGGAAGAGTACAGATTAATACTATTATTGAAGCCAACGTGATCAAAGTACGTAGTTACATTTCTTTTCTTTTTTTTTTCATTTAGCTATCCTAAATGTGTAACTCAATACCGCCAAGGCTGACATTCAGGAATGTTTCTTTAGGCCTCTCCTTTCCATTCTCATCAGCAATAGGCCATGATGCTCAGATGGGGCACAAAAGAAATAGGCGTATTTTTAAGGATGTTAAATCATTTCAAGTTCTAGTATTTAGTATGAAGGAATTTGCCCAAGAAATCATTTCTGTAAGTTTATATGCAGATCAGTTTGAGACAACTGTAACAAAATAAATAGGATTCTATAGTATTTATACCTCTACATGCTTAAATCTGAAAAACCAATGGAAGTATGTTGTGTAGGATTGAGAGCTGTTTTTCTGTTTGGGGCAGAAATCTCTATTCGGTGACCTTGGAGAAATATAGGCCCAGAGTATTTAGTGCATAAAACAAATGAGGAAGGGACTCCATCTCTTTCTCTCCGTCTCTCCCCAAAAGGAAGATTATGGAAATGAATGTATGCATGTAGTGGAAGGTAGGAAGGATTTGTGATAATCTCTCAGGATTTTGTGCCAGAGTAATCCAAGGATTGTTTTCCAGAGTAAGAGGAAATAGAAATAAGTAACAACACTGATGCAGAGCAAAAACTGATGGACATTATTTTGTATGGTCAAAGTTCAAACATTTTTTTTTAAAATAGATTGATCTGTAATATTTTTGTGGGTATGTTTTTTTCATTTATACAATAAATAAGCCAAAAGAAATCTTTAAGCAAAATTCTATGAACATAATCAACCTTAATTTGGAGAAAGTAAGCATTTTGGTGACAAAAATAAAGACAGAAAAAGAGAGGAAGGATAGAAAGAATGTGAATAGGTGAGCTGTTATAAAGGCTATGGCAGTTTTGCAGTTGTATTGTACTTCCAGCTAGCCATCTATTTCACTGCCCAAGTCTTCTGATTTACAGATTAAATAGGGATTGGCCTGTACAGGAATGTACTGGTTATTTTAGGACACAATGGGCAGGCTTATGTCATGGCAAGTCTGCAGCGCTGGCACCCAATTGATGGGCAAACAGAAAGGTGTCCTTCCTGGCAATGGAATGAGCATCAAGATGACTCAGCTAATCAGGCTTAATTTGCTGGCCAGCAAGAAGTGCATTGTCTGTGCATTCAATTTTGCTTTGGGGGTGGGGGGAATCATCTTTCTCTGGAAAATGTATTTTTTTAAAAAAACGTATTTAATCTCATCACAGTGGAAAGCTTTTTAGGCTGCCATCTTTAGCCACTTTACTCATTTCTGATGTGCGTCACCATATTGGGAGACTACACATTGGGAAGTAGGGCATCTCCTCCCTGCTTGGAATACCCTATACCATAATGCTCAGCAATATTGGAAATGGGAACTCCTTCTTTGACAAGACCTGCCAGATTGCAGCAGAAGACTTCAGAATACAGAACTGTAGTAAGGCTCAGGAACAACACGGAATGACTGCTGGAGGAAGGAGTAACTCTTTTATCTATGATGGTGATGGTGTCTGCCTCCCTCCCTCCTCCCACCACCAAATTTGGAAGAGCATTTAGTTTTCTGGGGAGTGTAATTCCCTTAAATTCTGTGAGTTGTTTGCTACTGTGAATAATGATTATGAAGGAAAGCCAAGTAGCGTGAAAGACCATCCTCTGAATAGTTGTCCTTATTGCAAATACTGATTTAAATTTATATTCCCTTTGTTGTCATGAAGATGAACATCCAAAACCAGTACAATGGAATAGATTTTGTACAAAATTTGGCGCACAATGGTAAGACTCCTCACTCCCATATTGCTGGGCATGTGGGACAGGGGAGGAGAAGCAAATAATTCTATTTATTTTTCTGTAAAAGCTCTGGTCATCTAAGCTATGGACTCTTGGGGGTGGAGAGCCCTGTTTCCTACTTACAATTTATATTTAATGTTCTTTCATTGGGTTGAATCCAGATTTGCTCTTCTGTTAATGAAAGGCTCTTTGGCTTTCAGATTCTGCTGAAGCTCCCACTTAAAAAAATTGAGAGAAAATATTATTATTTTTTAGTTCCACTTTTGCCATCTTCAGAACTGCCTCTCATCTGATTTTGAAATGATCCCACGACCTTCAGAAAAGATTTCGAGCTAGAGAACCTAGAGAGAGGGGTGGATAAAGAACTCATGACAAGTGCTACTCCCTCTTCTGCCAGTAGGAATACCCAGTTTCAGAATTGTGAAACTGGAAAGATTATTCTAGACTGAACCTGTCCATTGAAGAAACACGAGAAATAATAATTTTTTCCCATAATGGCGTCTGCCTTCTCTCTGTACTATTTCTAACTTGAATGTTTATTTATCCTCTTTTAAAACAATGTGAAGTGCTTCATTTAGCATGTTTGTTGAGCTACTGAAATATGCAAAGTATGTGAAATGTAATCCTTATGAGCGATTCCTTATTTTTGTACTGTGAGCTACTTTTCTGATGGAAGAAAATATCTAATAAATGTTAAACGTGATCGTTTTGATTAATGAAAATAATACTGACAGATTTCACTTGTAACATAAAGGAATAACTAGTTTGATTGGTTAAAATTAATATTTTATTAAAATATTAAAGAGGATGTCATTTAACCAAGTGGATTGTTTTAAATTAATTTTATTACGTTTAGCTCTGTCCATAATTGCCTGTAGAACGAATTCCTTCTCTCTCTTCAGCTCTTATTGCTCTATTGAAATCTCTGGTGATTCCAGAGAAGAGGAGAAGATGGAGAACTTCCTTTGTCAAAAAGGAAGTTAATTAATGTTTGGATACTGCTGAATGCATTACCTTTCATTCGGGTATTCTAAAAATCGTGGCAAGTAAATGTCACTTTAGAAGAGGCATTCCCCTTTTATATGCACTGGAAGGAATGCCTCTTCTCAGACTATGCTAGCTGTGGCACATTTGTGTGTCAGTTAATGACTACCAATTGATGTTTTGTTTTGTCTCAGAGCGATAGTTTTATAGACATGGAAATTTACTTCGTGATTAACTCATGTTATCAAAATGGTTTTATTTGAGAGCTATTTATCAAATTATACTGAAAATTGTTCAGAGATTTTAAAAAATAAAGCGTGTTATTTTAAAACAAAGTATTTTTTTTCCAATTTTTTGTACTAATTATTCAAATGGTAAAATAATTTCAAAACTTGAAATAGTTCAGGCTAATAAATTATAAGCATTGGGAGAAGAAAACAGGAATGCAGATAATGCTGCTACCAGCAGAGAGCAGTGATAACAAAAACTTTCAAGTTAAACCTTTTTTTACTTTTAGAATGTCATCCTTTCTGAACAGCTATAATGCTGGATAATGTTTCCTGCACTTTTTATTCCAATTCAAAAATTATTCCAGGAATCTTGTTATTCGGGATTTTAACTCCATTTGATGTTCTGCTTTTTTAAAAAATGTTTTTGATGAATTTTATTTACTCCTGTAGTTACTGAAATGCACAAAAAGTGACACTGAAGCACTGTTGAGCTTTTGGGCCAAATGACAGTGATCTGTCTGGCTGGCATCTTCAGAGGCAGAGTGGAGAACTGATTGGTTGAACTGGCAAGCAGATCCATGGTTGGTCCACGCCATAGGAATCCAAGAAAGCTGGTTCCTGATTGGTTCAAAATGGACCAAATAGTTTCAAAATGGATCGGTCAGATGAGAAATCAGGGATCAACTTATCAGGTTCAAATATAAGAGCTCAGTCAACCCATTTCAGTTGCCTGTGAGCCTCTGACAGGTACACTACAAAACAGCTCACTCTGTCTCTGAAGATACTAGATTTTGAACGTGTGAAAGAAAGTAAAAACGGGGTGAGACTGGTGCCTATGTGGAAATACCTGTATTTGCAAAACATTGCTTAGAAGAGGCATTTCTATAACTGCAATTGAGTTGCCTAAGAATATAGAACAACTACAAAAGAAGTTGAATCCTCTCCTACTATAGTCAAGTTATCCTGTGTTTTCTATATTCTATTACTGAGCTACAAAAATTCAGATGACCGCCAGATGGTAGCAAAGAGGTTGAGTTTCATCTTCAGTTATCTAGATTAGAACAGCGTTTCTTAATCTTTTAAGATGTGTGGACTTCAGCACGCTGGCTGGGGAATTCTGGCAATTGAAGTCCATACTTCTTAAAGTTGCCAAGGTTGAAGAATACTGTTCTAGAAGATACTCAGCTGGGGAAGGCTGCAGCAAAAGAAATGCAAATCAGGCAAAAGAACTGGGAGAACAGAAAGGTCATAAATTATGGCAGGGAGATTATTAAATATGGGAAATTCCAATGTTGGTTTATTTCTATGTTTGGATCCTCAGTGTTTTTGAGTTACTGCCATTCTGTATTATCCCTTCATCACAGCCAAGATCTTGTTCATAATGTTGTTTCAGACAAAAGTCCTTTTCAGTAAAAGGCATTCACAATTTTAACTGGAAATTTCTGCCCCAGTATTACTGGCTGTTTTCCTCTGTCTTGTCTATTATTTCATTATTTCTTGCACTCTCTCTCTCTCTGATAGCATTAAATGTGGTTTCCTTTCAATATTTTTAAAATTAAGAAATAATTACATTTTGTAATTTAAAAATTTCATCGGAGAAAATTTTATAACACTCATAAAGTTCCCACAAGCATTGGGTAAGTGTGTGTGTGTGTGTGTGTATGTAGGACAGGGCAGGGGAAAATAAATATCAAAGCTCTATTGTAACACTGTTCTTCAAGGCTGGGAGTTCATTGCAAATAAAAGGAAAAACCAATTGGCTCATACTTTTAAAAACTTTTCTACATCAGTCAACTTCCATCCTTATGGTTTCTGAAAAGGCTTCATTGAAAACTCACCTCTTAATTAGCTCAAGTCCCCTGCATGGGAATTGCTTAAAATGGTCTACAGCAGGTCTGATCATTCACAAAACAAAAAATGAATTCCAATAGCATTTCTTAGCAAAATTTCTCCATGTGTATAAATCTGTAGTTGTTATACCAAAGTGTGTGTGTGTGTGTGTGCGTGCATGTTCGAACAAGTTAATAGTGATAGGCACTTGGCATACAATTTCTTACACATTAATAGTGTTTTGTAGAAGAGAATAATGTCTGAAACAACACGTTGAAGACAGAGAAGAAAACACACAGCGAAACTGAGCTTTCTTGTGCTTTAGCCACTGCTCACTTTATGTGTATTCAGTTCCCATCCATCTCTCTTCAGCAACTGGAGCACAAGATAGTCTTGACTGATTAAAAAATGAGTTGAAATAAGCATTGAGTCAGAGCCAAGTACATGGTGAACTTTGCCGAGAAACCTGATAAAACAATGAATGATCTGCTTGTGAAGTAGACAATTTGGGAAATAACATAGCATTGACCTAAATCTGATTGACCCTGCAAAAGGTTCCCATGGAAAGGAATCTGATTCAATTAAATAGGTCATTTCCCATTCAACTTTGTGCTTTATTCTTGCTCCCTTGTGACTGTACAGCAGAATCAGGGGAAATTTTTGTGGCTAAAGACCACAATTCATTTTGGTGATGGGCTTCAGAGCCATAACGATGGGTTCGTGATGCAGACTAGGAGTGGTTGCAAACTGTCAGAGCTGGAATTTCTTGACCCAGGTTGATGTGTGTTCTTTAGACTGCAGAAAGCTTTCCTTAGGTTGTACAGTACACATTTACCTATTTTCCCCTTGTAAAAGGGCAGGATTAATTCCCAGCAGCGTATCCTTCATTTATGGAAAGCTGTCTGGATTCTCCAGAGAGAGGGCTTAGGGGCTATACGAAGTCCTGAGACCTCGGTTTTCCTATCACTGCTTTATTTATTGGTGAGTTTCTTTCAAAAAATAAACACAGCTGGTGTCTCTAACCCATCACAAACATGTTTCTATTTAGCTACTTACAATTTTCAACTAGTCTAGTACTAATTTTCTAAGATATAAGTAAGCTAAACTAATATCGACGTAACTATCCAAGCCAGAATTGTTCCTCTCTCTCTTGAAGAGCACTTCTTCCTTCTGTCTTTTCAGAAACAAAATTCTAGAAAAGAGTACAGGAGTAGTACAGTGACCTACTATTATTTTTTAAAAAATAAATAAATTATTTTTTTAAAAATCACTGTTATTCCAACATTTTACATTTTCCCTGGAGTCGCTTTTTTATTAATTTGTTTGGTATGGGAAGTCTTGTGGTACTGGCCAGAGTCAGCTTGTGTGAAATGGGCAGCCATATAAATTTAGCTAGCTAAATAAAATCTTCACATCTTTGTCAAAAGATTGCATCAGTTTTAGGCTTGGTTTGTTGCATTATTTCCCTAGATTTATTGCAACAGGAGAACATTTTGTGGTATTTTAATTTTACTTTGTCATTTATTTTTGGACAGAAAATGCTGTTGCAGTGGCAAGCTAAGCACTAGAAGGGTTATAAAGGAGTAAAGATCAAGATTCCTTTGCGTTGAGCTTAGCCTTTTGTTTTCTTGGCAGCCATGGAAGTAGTTTGCCATTATCCTCTTTCAGGACTCTTTTTCAACTACCTTATGCAAATTACAGCTCTGAGATTTCCTGGTGGCTCCCTCCAAAAGCTAACCTAGCCTGACCCTGCTTAGCTTATTTTGAAAATAGCTGCAGTCAGCTCACTGTGGCCATCTGCTGCAAATATCTCCTCTTTAACAGATAATGTTTCTTATTTGCAAGCCCAGCTAACTTTATTATAACCGAGGGTAGGTAATTAAAGCATTCTGGCAAGCTGTATGTGTTAAACACACAGCTGAATGTTACGGAAAGAGGAATTGCCATATTTAGTTTAGTGCTGAGCAGAATGTTTTCATATTCTGATCAGAGGTGACTGTTTCAGCCAGCCTGTAACTATGGATAAATGCCTGATTGCATGTGACATTTAAATTAACTCAAGTTCCTCTTTTGATATGAGTTCATGTCTATCCATACCTCAGCTACTAGAGTGGAAAATGAATTGTAACTCCTCTCTACTCATATTTCCATTTGTGTCTCAATTTGAAATGCAACAGTCTTTACAAATTGGAGGGGTAAAGCTAAATCAAACCCCCCAAATTACTTAAATCTTAGGATATATCAGCCAGGTTTCAGAGTTGTGAGGAAAAGAAATGAGCTGAAGAATTAGTATTGATTGCTACACCAACACCTTAATCACCACACCAAACTGGCTCTTTTTTTTTAATTTTAATTTGTGAGGGATTCAATGTATCCGATTGCTCCAAGCCTCATACATGGAAGGACCATATTCTAAAGTATGTTTCAATATTCAAAATACAATGATAGACGTTTAATTCAAGATGATAAACTGCATTCGTTAAAATAAAATTTCAAGAATTATTTCAGTATTTTGTAGACTTTCATTTATTAGACCACTGACTTCCATGGACAAAAAAACAGCGGTGAAAAAAAATGCACTCGTATGAGATACAGAAGGAAGAAAATTGGAGAGGGTGGGAGATGAAGAATCACTTCTCATGCAATAGGAAATAGCCACTTGCCACCCAAATCTTCATCACTGCTGAGAAGACGACATCCTGCACTGCAAAGGGATTCTTCACAGCAGGTGATTTGGCACATATTGCTCTGCCTTCCAACAGTGTAATGCTATCATCAGCTTTACCACTGGCATCTTTGGGTTTTGATCTTCTGGGTGGTGTAAACTGATTTCTGGCACAAGATAACAGTTTCTGTGTAAAAGGTGGGCTTGGTACCATTTATAAGTTGCTAGAAGAACCTCTCTTCAATATACACCTAATAAAAATAATTGCGTTATACGTTCTCTGTGTAGTGAATATGTTTTCTTTCTCCTTAGGGTCATAAAACATCATATGTATTTATTTTTATATTGAACAGGCACAGACACTCATGGATGTAGGCTGAGTTGTTTAATTGAATCTCTGTAAATGGGATAAATCAATTTTCCCACCCAGGCTTGGCAGTAAATAGCAGACCTCATTTAACCTCATAATTGAATTCTTGGTTAGACATGACAGAAGACTGCCAGACTTGGTTAGATCAGAATGTATGCTGCAGATAAGAATGAAGACTCAAATACAGTATTCACTCACATCAGTCCAAAGAAGTTGGAAACGTCTTCTATATTCTCCAAAGCACCTGAGGGCAGGACAAGAAGCAAGGGATGGAAACTAACCAAGGAGACAAGCAACCTAGAACTAAGGAGAAACTTCCTTACAGTTAGAACAATTAACCAATGGAACAACCTGCCTCCAGAAGCTGTGAATGCTCCAACACTGGGAGTTTTTAAGAAGAGACTGGACAACCATTTGTCTGAAATGGTATAGGGTTTCCTGCCTGAGCAGGGGGTTGGACTAGAAGACCTCCAAGGTCCCTTCCAACCTTTTTATTATTATTATTATTATTATTATTATTATTATTATTATTATTATTATTATTATTATTATTATTATTATTATTATTATTATTATTATTATTATTATTATTATTGATCATCGCACAGTCAGCCAGATATTCAGACTGGATTTGGCATTTTTGTCTACCTATCGAGTCATTACCAAGGACCTGGGATGATGATGATGATGATGATTGTTGTTGTTGTTGTTGTTGTTGTTATTAAGGTGCTTGAGGTGTGGGTATTCCTGACTTCATTTCCTCCTGCCATTCTGAATTAATAGATACTTGTTGGGACCCTTGATGGCCATGGTTGAGCTGTAATGATTGTTACTGGCCCAGAAATTGCTGGTTCCCACCTCACCAGTTTCTGTCCAACTTAAGTATTTGCATTTTTAAATACTTGATGAAAAACTATACATGTCAAGGGATTAGAAGTTTGTTCTTTGAATCTGGGATTATGTAATATTCTCAGCATAACTGAAATTCATTTCATACTATTCTTTAAAAGAAAGCCCTATGCTTCGGAAGCTATACAGGTATCATTTTACTTTATACTCAGGAGAAGTTGAGGAAAACCAAGCCTCTTCCAAATTAAACTGACATACCAGCTATCTATTTTATACTACTTTTGTAGGGATCGTTCAAAGAGTGTAAACAAAGTGTTGAATTTACCGACACAAGAGAATATTTGTAACTCAGGACTGAACTGTGCGGTTTTTGGTGTTCTCTGAGCTTGGTTGTTTGCTTGCAGATGTTCCATTACCTGTTGGCGCTAAGAAGCAGTCACACGCATCTTGTGAGCAGAAGCTCTGAGCAGAAGCTGTGAGCAGAAGCTGAGCTGACAACCACTGTCGTGTTTATTGCTTTTTATATTCTTTTGTTACAGACACAAGCTTTCTTAATCATTAGATGTTTTACATTTGCTGATTCATGGAATGCTTCTTTTATCTAACCAATTACTTTCTAGTTACATATTATAAGGTAAACAAGTAGATAAGGAACAATGACAGGAAGAGAGAAGAAGGAACTAAGCCTGTTATCTATTTCAGTAGGTAAGGCATTAAGTCAAAAGGGGGGGAACCTTTAGGCTGCTTTATTGGAGCAAAGGGTATAGAATTATGAGATGTGTGGGGCTGCTGAATATGGCAGTGTGCTGCACCTATTCAACCCCTACAATTACCAAACTAGATAATACCCCATTCATTGGACAGATGTTTTCCCTCTGCCTTCTGAACCTAAAGACCCTACTGATTTGTGTTCAATCTCTCTATTATTGGAACACCGATGGCAAAGAAATAAAGAGCGACAGATCATTCAGCCACTGCTATGAGGAGGCTGCTTTTCTGTCCAGCAATTGAGAGATCAGTTATCTCTCTCCTGGAATACTACCCCTATGGGAGGGGTCTCTAGGACCATCAGCTGTCTGAATTGTTATTTCCAGGTAATCCTTCAAACAGGTGTTTGCCGATCACCTCTTTTTGCTGAAAGCTATTTGAGTATGCAACAGTTTTACAGTTCCCATAAAAACCAAAGCAGAGGGTCTTTTTTTAGCATGAAAATAATAATATAAAGTATTTTTAAAACAACACTGGGGGCGCTTTAGGCACCTTGGCTAAAGATGGACTTCTATCCCCAAAGACTTATAAATGCAATGATATATGGGGCAGCTAGAAAGAGAGAGAATTGCTATCTTATTTCTGACCCAATTCTTGCCAGGATTCAAGTTTCAAATAAATGAGTTCTGAATACAATTCAGGACAGTTCCAATATCAAGACAAGCTGACTTGTGATTTTGGCTTTTAGTGAAGTATGTGTGTATCTGTTTTGCCTTGAGCGAGCGCAGCTGCATCAAACAATGAGTCAACTACCTTACTAAAAAAGGTCATGAATCTAGATACTCTCTGCTCTCACAGTTGGGTAATTCTGCCTCCTCCCATTGTCTAACTCAGGGGTGTCAAACTCGCAATGTCACGTGACGCGATATATCGCAGCTTTTTCTCCATTGCCGGCAATGGGGTGGGTGCGGTTTCGTCATGACGCATCTGGCCCGCCGGCCAGCAATTTGACACTCCTGGTCTAACTGATAAAATAAAGGAACAACTGCAACACCTTTATTTTCTGGTCTGAAGAGGCCAATCAAGATTTGCCTCAGATGGGTGAAGTGATAAGAGTAGAGCATGAGAGATTCTTTCAAAGTCAATTTTTGCACAAGGAAAAGGCTTGTAAGGCCTTAAATCCCAGCTTTATACAGCGTAGCATGCCTCCTAATAGGTCCACAAAATAGAAGAAATAAATGCTGGCTGGGGATGATGGGACTTGTAGCTCAACACATCTGAGAGGAAAATGGTGACATATAGTACAGATAGTCCTCTACTTACAACCGTTCGTATAAATGACCGTTCAAAGTTACAATAGGCACTGAAAACAGTGATTTATGATACTTTTTCACACTTATTCCCTTTGCAGCATCCCCCCATAGTCACATAGTCAAAAGTCAGACACTTGGCAACCGGCTCATATTTGTGACGGTTGCAGTGTCCCCAGGGCCACGTGATCACCTTTTGCAACCTTCTAACAAGCAAAGTCAATTGTGAAGCCATATTCATTTAACAACCTTGTTACTAACATTACAACGGCAGTGATTCACTTGACAACATTGGCAAGGAAGGCCGTAAAATGAGGCAAAACTCAGCAGTGGAAATTCTAGGCTGAATTGTGGCCATACGTCGAGGACTACCTGCACTAAATTTAATGAACCAATTATAGGGTTTGCTATAAAGAATTTCTTTTATGTCAATTAAGAAACGACGACTAAGTAAGCCTGTGTGAGCCATAGCATTAAATTCTATTCTAATTTGTTAAGAAAAATATCAGAAGAACTGGAATGAGGAAGTTTTACAAAAAATACTTGAGTTTTCTAAACTGTGAAACCTAGTGTGTAGCCCTGAACAATTCATTCTTGCCGGCTCTGTCCTGTTCACTCATTTTGTGGGAATTGGGCACAATTAAGTGTTAAGACTCTTATGGCTCTCCAGGCGCAGCCACCCCAACACCTCAACGCACTCAAACTGAGGAGAACATTATTTCTAACAGGCCAAGTTTCATTCCTGCTCTTGAAATCTGCCTGCTCCGTGGGCAACGCGTGGGGCTGGAGTGAGGGCCAGTGTGTAGTGTCCCCATCCCTCTGTAGGTATACTGAAATACTTCATTCAGTCCAAATACCAGAACAAAATAATTCTTAGCGTAATATAATGTCTGAGCTGTTTATCTAAGAATGTTTCCACAGCAGAGGCCCAGAATGGAACTGGTTGGTGTTTTGGAACTGTTGTCTTTTTGCAGGGTGGAAAATAGGAGATGAAAGGACTTCAGCCATGGCCCAGAGAGGAAACAAGGATAGTGTCTAAAGGAGGGAAGCTGGGTTTCCTGACAGAAGAGAGAGAAGAGTAACTAACCATTAAAAAAAAAACCCTCTCTTTTTACAACCCTGAAATCCCTTAACTCAGGGCAGAGTTGCGGGTGACTGGATGGAGTTGAGCATTTACTGGCCAGATGCCCTTCCTGATGTCATGCAGAGTTCGCAGTAGGTATTATTTCTTTGTGTCCTAAGAAACATCTGCCATTACCTAGGATTGAACTCCTAACCTTCCGGGTGGGAAACAAGCGTCTTCACCGCTAGGCCACAATGCCACTTATAGAAGAGTAACTAGCCATAAACTTCCAAATATATCAATTTATTGTGATAAACAAAGGGGATAAACAAAGTATTCAGCAAGAAAGCATTTCAGAATATTACCACATACATTTGACTTACATTTGGCTAATCTCTGTTTTCCAATACAAGTGGAGTTTCGTAATACAGTATGTTGATAAACCCATACGTTTCCAGGAATTAAAGCAATTATCTCAAACTTACCAATTAGGGCTAATTTCATAAGGCAGTGATGAAAAAAATCATCACCTAAGGGGTCAAACACCTTTTTCTAAACAACAACACAGAATTTATTAGACTGACAAAGGATTTATTGACTGACTGCCAAAGGAAGCTTGCTTATGCTCGATATTGTTGCTCATCCGCTTTTTTAAAAATGTATCAAGTGATGGCTGTCAAGGTGCAATAAAAGTAAAATAAATCCCCCTACATATAAATGAATTCTCAGTACACTACAGCAAGAGCTGTTCTTGCTCTAAATCATGTCTCAGTCTACTAAAATTACTTTTAAGTTCTTTCCTATCTTGTCTTGTCGGTGTAATCTATTCTCTTTCAGCTACAGAACTACAGTTACTCAAACAAAAAGCTATATTGTTACAGCTGAATTATTTTCCTTTCATTCATATAATTTGACATTCATGATAAAACCTAGATCTTTCAATTTATTTCCCTCTGGTTGCTTATTTTACCTGTATTCAGGTAAATGAATTATCAATTACCTGTATTCACTCAATTCAAAGCAAATTATTTTCTTGGAAGCTGGTTATCATCATTTTGATCATTTTTACATACACCCATAGTTAATGCTTCCTTCCCCCATCCCTACACAACTCTCCATTACTATTCTGCCTCTCCCACTTCCCACAATTGGAAGTAAGCTTCAAAGTATAAATGAAAACATGTTTCAAGCAGCACTAAATTCTGGAGGTGTTTCTGTGATTCCATAGTTTCCATCATTATTGACTAGATGCTCACTTGTCACCCGTTGGTAGCCTCTCATCTTGTAGCGCCGAATTCGATAAAATGCGATAAAAACCAAGATAACCAAGATTGCAATCACTGCCACACAAATCCCAGCAATGGCCCCATTTGATAGTCCCAAATTGTCATTTCCCTGAAAAAGAAGAGCTATTTCCTTCCCATCTGTGCCATTGGCCAACCTCCAGCTCCCACTCTGCTGTATTTTGACCCAGGCTTGGCTACCTTCGGTGCTCACCAGGATTGTTTCAGAAAGGCTGCCATTTGGGGACGGTGTGCGCAGAAAAGGGGGGAGTATGATGGAAGCCAACTGCTGAGCAAAAAGTGTCCCTGCCTGCAAGCAATAGAGAATTTCACAGCCATCACTTAAATATGCCTTATGTTGACTATGTCCAGCTGGACATTTCATGGGGTACTTAGTAGGGGAATCTTGGTAGAAAAAATCCTGGAGGATTCCAGGGCTTTGCCCCTCCCGTAAGCCTGCCAGAGGATTGCCAGATTGGCAGCTGAAGAAGCCACCGAAGGGCACCGCAAAGCGGGAGCCCATCTCATAGTCATTGCTGACGCACACCTTCAGATTTTCAAAGAGGACCAAGGGGAAGAAGTAGGCTGGACAGGTGTAGGTGTTGGTCACTGGGTTCTCATTCCCGATACTGTAGAGTCCTCCAAAGAGAAATCCTGTGCTCTGAGCTATTGGGCCTGCGGCAGCACACCAATAAGCAAAGAACTTCACTGTGCTGGGGTAGTAGCGGATGCCACACACCTTCTTACAGCATTTAAATACAAGCCAGCAGGAATGGCACTGCTGGTGACACTCCATCTTGGGCTGGTTGGCTGTACGTTGCTCTTCATGCAGCAGGACAACCGAATAGTTCTTTGGGCAAGAGTAGCTGCCAGTCAAAGGGTTCTGGATACGGTAAGACTGGCAAAGCTCTTCTGGGTCCTGGCCCGAAACCCCATGGCACTCCTGAAAGATTCCACCAAAGGTATAATTTGTGCTGAGGTTCTGGCACGAGCCATCATCCACATTGGCCTGGAAGTTGAAGTTCTTTGAGCTGGGCTCAACGCAGCCTGGGTGGGTGTTGATTGCATAGTAGAGGCGGATAGCGTTTTCCACTGTAGTGGCCACTCGATAGACTGTAGGCTCTGGCAATTCGGGTAAAGCATCAGGGGTGATGAAAAATGGCAGAGGAAGCCCTGACTTGCCTATCGCCACTAAACCGTTGGGGATGCCCTCCTGCCATTTCTGGAGGGTGATACCAGGATAGAAGGGCACACTGCCCCAGCTCTCCAATTTGGAATTTACAGTATTTAACAGATACTCCTTAGTCATATTACTCAAACCTTCCATGGAGGTCCCAATTCCCACATTGACTTTGTGGAAAAAAGTAACAGAGGCAGAGGCAGTGATGCTTGCTTTCTTAGCCTCATTGTCCAGCAAAAACTTCTTTTTCACCTGATCTTCTTGTATGAGGGATGCTCCAGCCTCCACACTTGTGAGGACATGTGTGCCGTAGCTTAATACCAGCATTTCTGCCATATACTCAGCAATCTGACTCTGATTGTTCTCCAGCTGATTGCCTATGCTCACAAGCTGATGACGGAAGTCCTTGTGGAAAGTGAAGGACGGTTGAGCTTTCACAGAGTAGATGTGATGCTGTACCTGCACTCTTGTGGTGATTGTCTCATCATAGACATTGTGGGTCTTCGTTTCTTGGCTACCAGTGGAGAACCTGCCATTGAGCACGGTGAGGTAGGAAGCCTCAGCATTGATGGATTTGGAAAATGCATCAGTGTAGGACAGCCAGTTTTCAATAATTTCAGAGTGGATCTCCACTGTGCTCTTCTTGAGGGGCACCAAAAAGACATCGTTGGGAATGAGGTACTCACCATCTTCAGTGGTCCGGCATTGGGAGTAGTTGAGGGTCATGACCTTGCCCATCTCCACATTGCGCAAGTTGTCCCAGCCATCTCCAGGTAGCACTTCTAGTACCTTTTCACTCAGACCTTGCAGTCTACAACCTTTGAATCCCGGATCCTCAGCTATTGCAATCTCTGTGCTCAGCAACACCAAGAGAGGCCAAAGCCAAAATGCCATGGTCAGGGCAGGGAAAAGACCACTTTACTTGCACAGTCCTGAAAATAGAGAAAAGTTTCATTATTGAAAAGACTATTTAGTACTCGATCAAACCTTCTCTAAGCTGATGCCCTCCAAATATCAGAACTCACAGCCAGCATCATCAAAGGCAAAGCTGCTAGAGAAGGAGAAAGCTAGATAAGATAGCAATCAAATGTTACAATTACAATTTCTGGCAATTCAGTTGAAGTAGAAATGTATGCAAATGGATCCACCCATGGAAGACATAGACGATAATAGAAAAATAGTTTAGTATTGCTGCAGAAGTTGATATATAATCCAACCATTTCAAATATCATTTTGCTACACACACACACACACATACTAGCTGCAATACACACACAATAGAGCATCACTTGTGTTTTTATAATACATATTAACCAGGTTGCTTCTTTGAATTGGAAAAAATATGATAAACCCAAGTTATGACCTTATTCTGGCTTTGTGCCGAGAATTACCCTCCCTCTCCTATTTGCTCCTAACAGTGCTTTACACAGGATGGGGATGGAACAGCAGCAAAGAGGAAGCAGCTTTAATTATAACAGCTTCCAGTACTTGAGGGGCAGTATGAAATGATAACAGACAGAGATAGTATGAAACAATTGCAGAGAGTCAGTGAGATAAGGGGGGGGGGGTTATTCTCCAAAGCTCCTGAGGGCAGGATAAGAAGCAAAGGGTGGAAGCTCATTAAAGAGATCCAACCTGGAACAAAGGAGAAACTTCCTGACAGTGAGAACAATTAATCAGTGGAGCAGCCTGCCTTCCCAAATGCTCCATTGCTGGAGGTTTTCAAGAACAAACTGGACAACCATTTGACCTGGATGGTATAAGATCCCCTGCCTTGAGCAGGTAGCTGGACTAGATAACCTCCAGTCCTTTGATTCTATATTCTATGTTTCTAAGTGTGGGAAGAAAAGTCTTCATCCTGGTTCATCCAAGCCGGGAATAAATAAAACAACATGGCGACTGCTTTGAGAAGAAGGTTACAGTTTATTGAAGAGCCAGAAAGATGATTCTTGCAGGAAGGAGAGAAATCAAGGGAGAAGGGCTGAGCACATGTAGAGTAGGTTTTTATACCCTCTCTAGCCTTTTGTTTGGAAGTTTCCTGTTCCTGTGGCATGAACTTTGAGGCTATTTCCTGTGTCACGTATTCTGACCTGAGTTTAGGTGTGCCTCTCTGGTATTCTTGATGGTAATGGGTTAGTCCTATTATGTCCTGTCACAGGTGGGGTATGCAGATTTTAGGTCTTTTGTCTTCTTGATTTCCTAGCTAGCTCCAGCTTTCTGATGGTTGCATCTGCATTTGTATAGGGCTGACTCCTGCTTTGGGCAAAGAGACTTGGGGGCAGGGTTGGTTTCTGCTTTTAAAAATCCTTTTGAGGAAATATATTTTTCTGCCCTTTTAATATTTCCTTCTCTGAGGGGCTGACTTCCCACATAAGATTAGTGGAAAACTTGCAGGGACTTGGTCTCCCCAAAAAAGGAGACCAAAACTCTGCAAATCTCCTGAACACTTTGGCTCTAATAGGGTTGTCTCTGAACTTTGGAAGTCATCTGAAATCATTCCTTACCTTGCTTGGCTCCCCAGATCCACAGCTTCTTTCTGTCCACCAAAGGAACTCTCGGCTACTTTGCTCAGTGTATCACAGATTTTTTTTAAAAAGGAATAGATGAAGAAAGACTAAGGAGGAGCTTTGAGTTCCCCAAACAATAGGATTGGACAATTGAAACGTGATGGGAATGTCCCTACTGCGGAGAATGTGTCATATATCATTTGACTTTTCAGGCAGCAGTTTTCAAGCAAAGTCCAAACAGAAACTTTTCCCTGAAAGTCCCTTCTCCCCCCTTAACCTCCTTGGCCCTCCCTCTTTTGCATACTTTCCTTTTGATGTTGCTTTCAGTGTAAATATTGGTTGCCCTGGGCACAAAGTCTGTCCATCTGTTGACACAGAGGAATTTCTCTTATTCTACAGAAATGTTATACGTTGCAAATTCTACAGGTAAACATGTTTCTCTTTTTCTCCCTTTTTCTTTCCCCAGAGTTTATGAAACATATTTATGTACTTAATAAGACAGCCAAGAAATGACTGGAATTGGAGATGAATAAAAGTATGGGCACAGATAGTGCTGTTAATATTGAGAAGGTGACTGAGTTTCCAGTTGTAATGAAATAAAGTTTGCTTCTGGATCAGAAACCACTGACCATGCTGTAATTCTGTGAGTGGAAATTATTATTTCAAAATGACCTGACATCAGGGGACAGTGGCATTTTGTTTGAAAGTATAAGACCCAATTATGTAAGTGTTCTGCTTGTGTTTGTACTGGATTTTCCATTGTAGCGGGTCTGTACTGGAAAAATAAAGAGGTTGGTGTGGACATGGCCGCTCAAAGGAATACTTTACTGAAGCTGTCTATTGCACTTTCAGATCCAGAGCTACCAAGTCATGCTGCTGGACTTCAAAAACTGCTTAATTTGCCCCCACAAAAGGCAGAATGTTGAGTTGGAATTTATGGATGAAGGCAACCTCTTTATCTCTGCACTTTTGGGGCCCATCCGATGTTCTTGCGGATTATTACCAGACACTAAAACAGGGTGTTCTGCTACATTTTTCAGAGCTGCCCACAAGCTCGTGGAACAATCAGAGTGTTGTCTAATGTCTAGCTTGCCTTTTGAAGTGGATGGGTTGTTTTGATGAAAATAGTCACCATAGCCATAACAGGGACTCCTATTACAACAAAGCATAGAGTGTAAAGAGTGAAATTGAAAACAAATACTTAACAACACATACAACAAACATATTTATTTTAAATTGACAATGCCACAGACTATTAGTATAGAAGTAACCTTAGTGTAACATGCCCACTGAAAGGATTGACATACATTTCATTGAGCATCTAACTGGCAATGCAATCAAGAATAGGTATCCAAACCAGAAAGGCCTTGTGATTTTTATTAATCCACCATAAATTCTATCTACAACAACAGAACCAATAATGATGGCTCTCCGTGAATAATTATCCAACTTTAGTAAATAGAAATAGGATTTCTCCAATCCTTGGAAGTGAGACCTGGATTTTTTTCTGGTTGATTCTGTAGAAGGCTTTGTTGATAGGATGGACAGATTACCTTGGAAATGCTACCCAAATCATGTCCATAGTTTAATCTTTTTTTCAGTAACACTATTACAGTCACACTATCTACACTGCACCTTTACATTTTTCAACATTCTTACAGCACTTGTTGCTTACTTTTCAGCAACTTTTCTTGTACAGTAACATTTCTATCCTTGGTTTCAATTCCAGCCTATCACTATCATTCCATGTCAATATCTTGCTTTGAGCATTTCCTTATTTCAGTTTCATCCAAAATAATTTTATCACTTTTATTTTTAATTCCTTTCATTCTGCTGAAGACTTCTCATTTAGCCCTTTTCATCCACATCCAGAACAATTTTTCTTTTCATCAGAATCATTATGTCTTTTGCTTGCCTCTTTTAGTATTTTTCACAAAATGTTTATCAGTTTGTATACTGGTGAAGTGACTCTAGGTAGCTAGCAAAAGTAAAAAAATAAAGTTTTTTTTTAAAAGCAACAAACTCAACAGTTAAATGCAAGGTGTATATAATGGAAGGATAACTAAACAAACAGATTTTCAGTCAAAGCAGCATCAGAGAGCCAATCGCTACATGCCATCCAAAGCTTGTCGAGAGAGCCAGGTTTATAAGGTGTTATGAAAGCTCAAATGGGTTGGGGCTATCTGGACTCAGAGACATCTACCTGTGCATATACAAAGACGCCCAGTGTTCAAGTCTGTCAAGATTGTTTTGTATCTTAAGCCTGTCTTCTAGAGTGTTGGCTATTCCTGCCAGCTTGGTGTCGTCTGCAAATTTGATGAGTTCCCCATCTATCCCCTCGTCCAAATCATTGATAAAGATGTTGAAGAGCTCTGGGCCCAGAACAGAGCCCTGGGGCACCCCACCACATACTTCCCTCCATGTAGATGCAGTTCCATTGAGGACCACATGCTGAGTAAGGCCGGTCAGCCAGCTATGAATCCATCTGGTGGTGATGCTGTCTAACCCACATTTTTCTATTTTATCAAGTAGAAGGTTGTGATCTACTTTATCAAATACCTTACTGAAGTCCAAGTAAATTATATTCACAGCATTCCTCTGATCCACTAATTTTGTCACCTGGTCAAAGAATGCAATAAGATTTGTCTGCCATGATCTGTTTTTGACAAACCCATGTTGGCTTTTGGTAATGACTTTGTTTGCCTCTAGGACGGTGTTCGCTGATTTGTTTCCTCCCCCGTCCCTATTTTTCAGACAAGGGCTGGAATGCAAGCAGGACTTAAATTCGGAAGTCGAAGGGAGCAAGGCTCTGAATCATCCAGCCCCCGCCAGGCCTTTCCAGCTTTCCAGTAGGAGGGGAACGATCCCGATGCAGTCTCTCGCCGGCTTCGGCGACTCTTCCCGCAGAGCTGGAGTCTACTTCTGTACCTTCCGGGGATTGATTGATTGATTCAGAGCGCCCCAAGAGGCCATAATGAAAGCCCGGGAATTTCAGAACTCGATCCAGTTTCGCTTTCATTTCTCGGCTAGCGGCTGCTTTCCATTTCCCGCCATCTGAAAGGAAAAGGGCGGGAATCATTTTTGCCGAAATGAGGCCGTTGTTGCCCAGGGCCCAAATCACCGCCCCGGAAAAGAGGAAAAAATCGCTTTGTCCCCACCCTCTCCGCCTTTCGAAAAGGCCACGCAAGAACTTGTGGAGTCACTTCCCTCTTTTTTGGCGTTCTGGAAGGTGTGTTAGAGGCCTCCCGTTGTCGTCTTCTGTTTCCAAACCTCGGCTGATAGACAGTTCCTTTTAAAGGTAAAGAGTTCTTGAATGAACGTGTGAACGCGAAATGACGAACGATCGTGATTTCCTTTATTACAGTATTCTCTCTGCCGACAAGGTTCATAGATGTCGTCCCGCCTGCGAATTTAATCTCACAGCAGTCGGCGGGCGGAGAAACCATAGCTGGTTGACCCAGCACACGCCATAAGCTAGTGATTTTGATCATGATTTAGTGTGGTGTACCGAGCTAATTTTGGTTTATTCAATAAGCGGAGATAATAAACTAAATGCTTATGTGCCCAAAGCAGCAAAAATACCCTAGCTGAAAATGAATAATGGAGTGGGTAAAAAAAAAAAAAAATCAAAATAGCAGGAAAAATAAGAGTATAATCCTCTTGTTTAGGTCATCTCTTTTTTTTTCCCCTCACTTTTATCAGCAGTAAGGATGGAACCGCTGAAAGATGCTTCCACTGCTGTAACCCGTGATGAAAATCCAAAGGTAGAGTTCTTGCTTGTTCTAAGTTGGTTCCTGTTCTCATGGTCTGTGTGTGTGGTGAGTCATGCTTTCCGTGGGCATGTCATGACATGCATTTCCTTACTCTCTCCTTGCCTCCAAGCTTGTGGCTTAAACTTTCAGGCTGTGGGACCTGTTAACGTTTATCATTCCTATTATGTACACAGCTGTGAGATCACAGCCGCCAGTTCTTTTAACTGGGGTTGGCCTTCATACACATCAATTTCTTGGAGAACCTCCTAGGGTGTTGTAAAGTATCCGCATACTGAATGTGTGGATCCAAGCAGCCTGGCCTTTGGTAAGTGGCAGAAGTTCTGTCAATGTGCAGATTCTCTTAAGTGCCGTCAAAGGTATTTTTGGTATGGCAGCCATTACAGGCAGTTCTTGAACCACAATCACAACTGAGCCCAAAATTTCCATTGCTAAGTGAGGCAGTTAAAGTGAGTTGCGCCTCATTTTATGATCTTTTTTTGCCACAGTTGTGGAGTGAATCGTGTGATTGTTAAGTGAATTTGACTTCCCCAATTGTCTTTGCTTGTCAATGGGTACAAATGGTGACCCTGGGACAGTGCGGCCATCATAAATACATGCCAGTTGCCCAGTGCCTGAATTTTGATCATGTGACTGTGGGGATGGTGCAACTGGTGTAAGTGAAGAATGCTCATAAGCCACTTTTTTCAGTTCTATTGTAAACGAATGGTTGTAAGTTGAGGACTACCTCTATTATTATTAGCCACTCAATCCAAAAACAGCAAAAACCTTAAAATGATTCGGCCAGACTAAAACAGCCATAAGAGTAACAGGAGATCACAACAGGGACCTCACAGATCACATTAAACCCACCCTTTGAATCAGAGTGAGGTCTTGAGAGCTTTCCTGAATCTCCCAGCATAGTAGATGCTGCCCTTATCGCTGATGGGATGCTATTTCAGACAGTGGGGACTGTTTCAGGAGGCCCACTTCCTTGGTTTTACAAGATGATAACGTTTAATAGAGAGGACCTAGTTATTTTGCTTAACTATGGGGTGGGCAGAAAAGAACGGAGATAGGCAGTTCCTTAGGTGACAAGGCCCTGTGCCATACAGGGCTTTATTGAAGACAACCAGCACTTGAAACGCACAACTGGCAGCCAAGGCAGCTCACCTAGCAGCGGTGACACATGGGCATAGTGAAAAGCATCCATTATTGCTTGCGCTGCTGCAGTTTGAATCAGCTGTAGCTTCCACATTGTATTCAAGGGCAGCCCCAGGTAGAATACATTGCAAAGTCCAATTACGGGGGCATGAGTAACCATTGGAAGGCCTCCGGTTGAGCAAGGAACATGATTGGTCTGCAAGATGAGGCTGCGCAAGGGCACTCCTGCCACAGCTGCTACCTGCTCTTTCAGCACTCGCTGCCAGTCCAGGAGGCTCCCCAAGTTGTACTCCAGTCTTAGATAGGGAAGTAGTGCCCTATCCCAGACAGACAGTGAAAACTTCCCCAACCTGGGGAGAGGGAGGGGCTAAACAGCCACAGCCTCTTAGTCTTGTCTATAGCTGAACAGGCTCTATACCTTGGGTCAAATCATACTCTAGTAATAGAAAATTGGTTGAGTTTGAGTCTATTGATTTTGGTCCTTAAGTTCTCTGTAAAATACAGTTTGAAAATCCTGGCCCATCCCACAAGAAACCACTGATCCTAGCATTCTATCCAAATTCAGAATAGAACATGCAATTGCACTGCTGATGGCTAAGGGCTCTCTGCTAACTTGGCTTTCACCTGCTCCAGAGGAAGAAACACAAACCCTGAAAGACAAACATGGAGTCTGTCCTCTTCCTGTTTTTAAATGCCGCATAAGAGAGGCCAGTTCTCCTGATTGGATCCTCGGTGCTTGGTTTTTGAAAGTGTAGTTGACTCTGCTATTACTGGGAGTGATGAATCAAGCTAACTTTCCTTTAATTCTTTTCCTTTTGGGATGTCATGGTGAAATTTCCCCACAGTCTCCATGCCTCTCCTTAGTACATTATGGAATCACATGCACCTGGAGATATGGGTAGAGCAGAACATGTTTTAAATTAATCCATGATTGAGAATCCCAGGTCTGCAGTGTACCTGGTTAAGGGAAGATTATAAGCCCCTTCAGTTTGAATATATAGACTATTGCCCTTCAGGTTATTGTGTTCAAGAGGAAAAAGTATCTGGTACTGTTGACATGTTGAGCCAAGATTTGTGCTCATGGCCTTAATTATTATTTTTTCTTTCTTAGGTAGCTTAATTACATTCAGTTCAGAAAATGCCTGAATTGGGTTAAAAGCACCTATGAAAATATCCCATACAAAATATTGCTTCTACTTTACATAGGTTCTAGGCACTACATGGTCTTTTTACTGTTGTTTTAATGAAAAACAAAATAACAAACCAAACACATATTTAATTGTTGCCTTTTATTAGATCAAAGAAGAGGTACTAAGTAGCAATGAATATAATTGTCCTGAAAAAGTTGCAACAAGCCACAAGTCTGCAAGTGAAGAAGAACGAGAATTCAAGGTGACATTCGGTAAAGATGGAAGGAAGCATCTAGTGAGAGGCAGACTTACCGACAGTCTGTTTAGTGCCCTCAGGTCTAGTGAACATGTTTGTGCCTGGATGGACAGAAACAAGAGAAAAGAGTTCCACTTAATAGAGAAGAAAGAGTCTTGGGATTCCTTCATCAATCTGGGAATGCCTTTAAAGTATGTACCTGATGGCTCACTATTTGAAATCAAGTCCTACAAGCTAACTAATGAAGTATGGTATCGCCAATATGACGATAGGAAAGAATGTATATTGTTCTATGTCCGTGGGACAGGTTCTAGAATGGAAAGCCATGGAAAACAAAGCCGTAGGGTAATAAAAAACGGCAGCCTAATTAACGAATATTGCACATTTTGTATCTTTGCCCCTAAAGGAGAATCGATAAAAGATGCCCTGTGCAATGATGGCCGCTTTCTGCCATTGCTGAAAGAAGAGAATTGGACACTGGTAAAAAAAGGAACAATCAGAGAAAACAATCACTTAGTTAACATCTTATCAGATCAACCAGATGAAGTTTATGAAATTTACGTGGAGTCTAAAAAAGGTGCCAGATACAGTGGTGATCTAAACAAGAAACAGAATGATTTAGACTTGGCGGGGGGGCAGCTGAGTACCCTTGAAAAGCCACAGGGACAGCCGGACTTTGAGGAGGGACAACTCAGTGCTTCTAAAACACAACAGCCACAGCCAGACTGTGAGCAGGGACGGCTCGGTACTTCTAAACTACAACAGCAGCAGGAGTTTGAATACCAGCTCCTGCATTTGTATCCAAAGCTGGAGGAAGAAGGGCAAAACATTTACAAATTTTTGAGACTTAATAAAAAGGACTTTGAAGTTTATAAAAAAAACTTTGGAAAGGAGGTAAATGACTCTCTTTCAGCCAAGTTGATGGAGACACTTGTTACCCGTATGAATTCAGTTGGATATATAGAATGGAAGAATAACTTAGGATGCGTTCAAGGGTCTGCAACTTGCTTTGTTCTCCATGGTAGATATATATTAACATGTCACCATGTAGTAAAGAAGATAGTTGGAGAAGGAACTGAAGCAGAGGACTGGGGAAATAGAATTAAGCAGTTAGCCCGTGTAACTTTCTCTTATAAAGAAGAGCATCCTCCTAGAGAAAAGTGGTTCTCATTGGAAAACTGGCTTGAAATATCAGATGAGGATCTTGATTTTGCTGTCCTGAAATTGGAAGAAAATGAAAGTAAAAGTCATCCTCCACCAGGACTGTTGCAATTTCATTCCCCACCACCACCAAATGGTCTCATTTTTATCACAGGTCACCCAAAGGGAAGAATCAAGTCTATGGATGCTTGTCTTGTTGTCAATATATTGGAGCGTGGCAATGAATATAGCAATCATTTGCAGCAACGCCAGAAAATTGAATGCAACAACTATTTGTGTGGTTACAAGTCAGATAAAGGATGCATCCATACGTATAATCCAAAAGATTTTGACCGAGAAGAAAATAGTCCTCATCTTGTCACTTACAATACCTGTTTTTTTGAGGGCTCATCGGGTTCACCGGTGTTTGACAAATATGGGCAACTTGTTGCTATGCACGCTGCTGAATTTGCTTATAAAATGAGAACCAAAGAGTGCAGCATAATTGAATGGGGCTATTTAATCTGCTCAATCATTTTAAAAATGCAATCCAAATTTAAATCTTGGTTTGATTCTACATTTTATCCTGATACAAGTGAAGATAGTTCACATGTGGATGTATTTCAGAATGAGGCAGAGGAGGAAATGGATTGTAGTTAATATATTGTCAAAAGTTCAATCCACTTCTCAAAAAAAAGAAAATTGCTTGAGGGAAAATTATCTGCCAAGGTTCTGCTTTCTTTGGACTTATAACAGTTTGTGACAGATACATTTATTTTCAAATATGCACTCTACATTAAATTATCCAAGAAATGCCTCAAAGTTTAGTGTTGTCCATTGCATTTTTAGAACTCCCAATAGCATAAATTCTTTTGTAGTTGTGTCTCTGTTTCCCAGCTATTTGTACTTCTTCCTTTATGCAAACATTAATTTATATTATTTGGGAGAGAAGAAGAGTGGAACTAAAGCAAAATCCCAGTTAGTGACTTTTCTAGTATATTTTCTAGTATCATCCAGTCATAACTGTGGTGATATAAGGGCTGTCCTTTTTTACTGTTATTTTGACATAACAATGTTTTGGTGATTATAGAAGATATTAGAAAGGTATTTTCCTCACTGCTGAATCAAGGCATTATCCATCTATCCTTGAATTGGCAGAAAATTGAATTGCCATCTTATTTTGCCGCTATTGCCTTTGCTCTCAGTCACAGTCAGTTGCTTGCCTTCTCTTCAAGGTAACAGTCTTTGATTTACAATGTTGAAGCTCCACTTTGATGGCACTTAAATAAGGGAGGAAATACAGCTAATGGCAACTTCAACCTATCCTACTTGTAGGCTGGGGCTGAGATGAAAGCTATGGACCAAGAAAAAAAAGAAGATGCCAGGACATGTTGATGCCATAATTAGGTGCGCGAATATCTCGGGCTGCCACAAAGAAGAGGGAGTCAAGCTATTCTCCAAAGCACCTGAAGGCAGGACAAGAAGCAACGGATGGAAACTAATCAAGGAGAGAAGCAACCTAGAACTAAGGAGAAATTTCCTGACAGAACAATTAATCAGTGGAACAACTTGCTTCCAGAAGTTGTGAATGCTCCGACACTGGAAGTTTTTAAGCAGAGACTGGACAACCATTTGTCTGAAATGGTATAGGGTTTCCTGCCCAAGCGGGGTTGGACTAGATGACCTCAAAATTTCATCAGCCCAATTTTGAGTGACTACAGATATCTCAAAAATGGAACCATATGCCACCCTCAGTTGACAAACTGCTTATTCTATACACCAAAGTATTTTGCTTCCTTATTTCATAGTGATTGATAAATATGATTAGCCAAAAGGCTAAATGAAGGGGGATTTAGATGACTAAGTCACAACTTTAGAATAGTGCTTCAGGGAGCACACTGGTCTAGATGTTGAATTGCAGTTCCCAGCAATGCTGACATCACTTTGATTAGTGAGATCTGCAGTCAAAAGCATCCAGAGGGATTGGGATGGGGGTGGTGACCTTTGGGTTCTCTTAATAGTTTCCAAATAGCTTAGGCCAGTGGTGGCGAACCTATGGCATGGGTGCCAGAGGTGGCACTCAGAGCCCTCTCTGTGGGCACGTGCGCCGTCACCCCAGTCCTAGGCCTTCAGCTGGGTTTTATAAAACCTTTTCACTTTAGGCCTCCGTCGCCGTGTGCAAAAAAAAAAAAAAAGGTTCAATCAGTCAATTTCAACTTCTCACGGGGGAAAAAAAGATCTTGCCAAGTTGGAATTGATTGATCGAACTTTTTAATCCCACCCAGTCTGCCGTTACCACCACAGCCATGCCTACCCAATGGGCCACACCCACCCGGCACTCGATGATGCATAAGTGGGTTTGGGGTTGCAGTTTGGGCACTCGGTCTCTAAAAGGTTCGCCATCACTGGCTTAGGCCCATGCTACTTATCTAATTGTAATTTCCTAACTTTGGTCTCATATTTAATATTTATGACTTATTATTGCCTTTTCTATCATGACATGGAGTCAATAAAGCTTTGAATTCTTTGAGCTATTACATTGTTTCCATTTGTTTCTTGCAACTTAATATTCATAACAAACTTTAAACCAGGAAACCAAAAAGAAAATATTGTATATATTGTAATTTGCTGCAAAAACCAGCTGGTGGCAACAAGATCTATCAAAGCATAGTTTGGGCAAACATGGGTTTAAAAAAATCAAGAGACAAGACAATTCTATTAGATACAATTATTCGTATATAAAATTAGAACGGCAAGTAATATAAAGCTTGAATTGATGATGCAAAAAGCTTTCAAGAATTGGTGCTGGGGGAAAAGTAATATAGTGAAAATTCCCAAATGACTAAATCTGTATCAAGAATGTCCTGTCCTTGATAAGTACATGTGAATTCCTGGCAACGCTCGCACCCTCGGGAGGACATTGTCATAGATTATCAATTATTTGTTGGTGGAGTGGCGGAATTGAGTTGGAGGTGGTCCTTCATCCTTGTGCTCCTTGCGTCTCAGGAGCTTTTGATACCACTTCAAGGCAGTTGGGGATTGGGGGCATGGTTTTATGTTAGTTCTCTTCTCCAGGCTGGTTCCTGTTGGTGTTGGTTTTGGGGAGAGATCCGCCTCCAGGCCCCTCCTGTCTGGGAGTGTTGTTATGTTGCCCTACTGTCTCTCCTGCTTTTTCAACATCTATGTCGGGGGTCTTCAAACTTGACCCTTTTATGACTTGTGGACTTCAAATCCCAGAATTCCTCAGCCAGCATGTCTGGCTGAGGAATTCTGGGAGTTGAAGTCCACAAGTCATAAAAGGGCCAAGTTTCAAGACCTCTGATCTATAAGAAACTCAATTGGGTTCAGTATCGTTACTATGCTGATGATGCCCAATTCATCTTTTGACCAAAGGCCTGCCAAATCAAGCTGTCAAGATTTTATTTCCAACTCAGTCTTGCCCAAACTGAGTGGCTGTGGGTGTTTGGAGCAAGAGATAAGGGGAGCTCAATCTTCTAGATCTAGTGACACACCTACTGTAGTGTTCTCAATTTTTCCTCAGATACTGCATAGTAGCCTTGTATAAGCCACTTTATATAGACAGCTAGAGTTGGAAGAATATCCTTGATGAATGTATGTATAGCCATCTAATTAGTGAAGAGTTTTCTCCTTCCCTCTCTATATTTTGTGTGTGTTGAAAAAAAATTCAGATTCTTGTTCCCAGCTGAAAACCTTCACCCTTTAAGGACATTTAAATAAAATGCTAAAAATAATTGTTCAGAGATATTTTGATGGATGAATACATCCCAATCTTGCAAATTTCATAAAAAACATAACATTGCAAAAAAAAAAAAAAGACCACAGAGTTGTGGGTTGCACTACCGAGGAAGAACATCAGATGCAAGGAAAGAAAGAAAACCAACTCTCGGCAACGGTCCAGAGAGTTCCAGAATGTTGTGTCTCTGATGTAAACGCTCCCCTCTGATTCTATCAGACCATGTTGCAACTTCAGGTTCGGAGGGGGGCGTGGTAACTGAGCAGCGTGATAGGCTACCTAAAAGTGATGCTAGCAGCTGACCAATCGGCTTCACCATCTTAATAAATTCGACCTATCAGAATTCTGTGGGGCTGATCCTGGTCGGCTTGTCTTTCTTTTGCGCTGTTTTTTTCGGCTCTCTGTAGGTGAGGCTACGTTCGTTGCGTTTCGTCTGCCGCGCTAATTCTAATTTCTTGCTTTTTCTCGTTTGCTCGCTTTGGTGCGTGATCCTACCTTTCCCAAGCCCACAAGCTGCATATAATTAAAATTCTGACTTAATCCTCTCGCCTGATCCCGTCTGCCTCGCCCTTGTTCACTCTTCCTTTTCATTTCCCCAAACCCCCCAGCCCCCGGGAGAGGAGGAAAAGCCTGCCGTTTCTCTCATTCTCCAACCGGAGCAACTGGATTTAGGGCTCTGTGTTGGTTTAGATGATTCGGCATAAAATCCACGCTTTTTTTTTTTTTTTAATCCGAGGGTTCTTGATACCCGGAAGTGATCGCGTGCGCACCCTCCAGAGATGTGTTTTGAATTGGATTTGGGAGAGTTCGTATTTTAATGACCTGTAACCGAGGTTAAGGCAGAGAGAAAATGGGGAGACACCCACCCACCTGCCGTCTCTCTCAGCCAGTCTCAGGAGGGACCCAGGGTAGCAGCAGAGCAGCTGCGTTAATAGGTGCTGCCTGTGCCGTAGCCCCGAGGGAGGTGGGGGAGCTTTCGGTCGGAGGAGGCCGAAGAATTGCTGGAGAGGACTTGACAAAAGAAGGGGGAGGTCGGACCCTTCCTCACTGAGCTCTCCTCCACCTGCAGGCAACAGATTTTCCCTTCAAAATAGCCTGTGTTTTGCAGGGGTACTGAGGACATGGGGAAGGAGGCTCGATTATACCCTTAACCGAGTGAGGTGGCAGCACCACCAGGATCACTTGCTACAAGTGGGAAATGATCCTCCTGTATCACCAGTAACTACTGCGAAAGCAGCATGTCAGGGCAAAGACAGAAGCAATTAAGCACAATATCCAAGAAGCTGCAGGTGAGAGGAAGCATCTCTTTGCCCTGAAGCCTCCACAGGCAAATAGCAGTGCAGGCAAGTGCTTGATGGCCAAACTGTGAACCACCCCAGTCAAATGCTGGACATATTTTTCCCCTGGTGTGAAGTGGCCAAGTATCCCACAAGGCAGGAAATTGTAACTTGTTTATTGTGTACAGTGCAAACAGGTGTGCTCTTGGAACTACATTACAAATCAAAAGGCTCCAATATCCAAATTAACATAGTTTTTATACACTTTGGGAAAACATAGCTACATAATCATTAATGAGCAATAGGCAACAAGCAACAAAGCATTCACACCCCTGTAGAGCAGGGGTCTCTAAACATGGCAACTTTAACACTTCTGGACTTCAACTCCCAGGGTTCCCCAGCCAGCATGTGAGGATTTATCAAACCACCTCCCCCTCAATTTTATGAACTGGGAGAGGCAGACCAGCTCCAAAATTCATTGGAGTGTGAATTTTGAAAATGGGACAGAGAGGGAGGCAAGCATTTTGTTTGGTAGAATTACAAAAAAAAGTGCTCAGTAGTGAGCAAGGTGTGAACTGTGAATGGCCCTAAATTATGAATGTTCTTTGGTTTCTTTTAAGTCAGAGGTGGGGAACTATGGTACCTTTATGACTGAGCATGGCTGGTTCAGGAATTCTGGGAGTTGAAGTTCACAAATCATAAAAGGGCCATAGCTCCCCACCCCTGTTTAAAGTAGACAAAGGGCCCAGTGGTTCTCATCTCTCCAAATCTGCTCAAATTAGGATAGGGAAGTAAGATAAATCTTACTCCTTTGTAAAGGGAGCATCAGTGTTCATGGTGTGGAGCAGAGGTAAGTAACAAAATTCCACCTCTTATACTTTCATACAATATCATGATGCAAGTATGAAAAGACAATTGGAATTTTGGCATCAAAGTGTTAAGGAATGCACACGTATGCTGAAGAGGTCATAAAAGTGAAGTTAGCAGCCACAACTGTGAGATCAAAATCCCCTTCCTTTTTTGTTTGTATCACATGCAGAGCACACATAAAAAGTGGTGGGGTTTCAACTGCACAATTGTAATCGTCATCTTGACTTTTATGACCTCCCCTTTCTCAGTCTTATCTTTATTAGGGCTAGTGCTGGCCAGAAATAAACTTTTGTCCTGTTTTGTACAAATGGAACCCCAGTTGTTCTAAGCCAGCTTCCTACTTTATATCCCATTTTGTGTCTGGCATCCCAGAAAACCTGGAAATTTATAAGACAGGACCACAGAAAAACAAGTAAAAATATTAGGTTATTTAAAAAATTAACAAGTCACATTTTAAAGATGGAGTAGGATATTATCCTGACTCAAACACCTTTTTTTTTACATGTTAGAGAATTTGAATACTAGTTTTTTTACCCTTTTCTCACCCGTTCCCTGCTTTAAAAATAAGTACATGGAAATAATGTGAGGCTAACTGCCTGAAATTGGGAGGATAAATGTCCTTTAAAGTAACGGTCCCCAACCTTTACGGCTTGGCGGCCCAATAGTGGCGGGATAGGGGAACTGGCCATGCAAGCAGCAGGCCTGTGAGCATGCACATGCACACGCAGTTCGACTTGTTCAAGTTAAACTGCACGTGCATGTGCACACGTGCCGGCCTGCGGCTCATGCAAGTAAAGCTGCATGCATGCACGTGTGTGCCGGCCTATCGGTCGTGTGGCCTAGTTCCAAATAGGCCACAGCCCAGTAGTGGGCAGGGGGTTGGGGACCTCTGCCTTAAAAGGTCTACCATTCCTGTTATCTTCATCCAAATCTACAGGGGAATCCATAGAGGTGTAGTGTTCAAGAAAGTCAAACTGGTGATTGTGCCTGGTATATGGCAATGCTATTACCGTAGAAAGCCAAAAGGTACAAAAAACTCACTTTCCTGTGATTGTCCAAATTATTGCCACTGAGAAGTATACCCCTGTTAAAGTCTGCAGATGGTTCTTTCAACATGAGTCTTCATTCTTGAATCAGATCAAATCAAAATGAATCACTCTCATCCTAAACTAGAATCTTCAACTGAAATTGCATCAAGCCCTCTTGGAACCACAAAATGCCCATTGGAAATGGATCCAAGTTGATTTGCACAGATGGAGAACTTCTGAATATGTTTATACTGTCACACTAATATTAATATGTTTGTTTTGAAAAGAAAAAAATTAAAATCTCTAATATTTTAAGAGGTGTATAAAGGATGGAAATAGATTTCTATCTGAATATCATTCCATGGGTGAATAAATACCTCTAGTTAGTCTGAAAAGAATAAGTTGATTAGCTAACAAACTAATTAGCTCTTAACTATAGCACTGCTAGTAGCAATGAAAACATAAAGTAAATCTGCAGAACCTCATGGAATGCATGCCTTAAAAATGAGGAACGGTGCTGCAGATCCCTTTCTGGGCTCTGCCAGACAGGAACCAGTGAATCATCCCAATAAGCCTCCCTCCACCCAATCTGGTAAGGAGCAGAATATCATCAAAATAGTACTGAGAGAGCTGGGGAATTGATGCAGGAGCATTCCTCCTCGCTAAACCATTTATCAGAGTGACTACCTGTAAAGCAGCTTCAGCTTCAAAATTGCTGGAAAGTACATTGCAATAGCTTGCAGTCTCTCACTTGAAAATGAGATCTGTAATACATTGCTAATAAACGGGGAAGGATTAGCTACTGTAAAGGCTGGGGAGGCATCTGCCTTAGGATCTGCAACCACTGGGGGCCTCAACAAAGTTCTCCTTTGTTGCCCGCGCCTTGAGCAAACACGATGGCTTGGGCTACATGGTCTGGACTGGAAAAATCTTGGTGACCAGTCTAGACAACAACAACCAGTTTCTGTATCTCTGCTGTCATGTTTGAGAACTAGAGGTTCCTAACAGGAACCAAGGTGAAAGAGAAGCAGGGATGAAAGGAGAGGGCCCCAGCAGGTTCTGAAGTGGTCTCTGGTGGCTTCTCTGTTGATTGTTCGCTGCTGGCTGCTTCCTTCCTCTTTTCTTTCTTTGCCTTGGGAGAGAATAAATCTGCCAGATCAGGCCACTCAATCTCTTGGCCTGTTTTTTTGTCCCTTCTTGCTGCCATCTCATGGTGGTCCGGATTTTTGCAGTCCAGATCTAATAGGTCTGGAAAGATAAAACTTTCAGGCAGCCATTGTGGCTGGGGGTCTTCTGAGGGTATATAAGCCCAAACATGCCCATGTGGCTATATTCTAAATGGGGAGAAGAGCCCTTCCCCAGCTAATGGTGGAAGGAAGAAGAGGGTTTGTGACCCTCCCCCCTACTGTTGCAGCCTGAGAAGGCTTGGTGCTAAGCTCTTTTTTACCCTGGGGGGGATGGGGGCTTTTGAAAAGTTTGCCTCGGGAAACAAAGAACTCTGCTCCCTTCACCCTTATCCATGCTTCTACGTCCCTTGATTTCTCTGTTGACTGGAAGCTGAATTAGAAGACCATGTCCCTGATGCTAGAACAGGGGTTCCCAATCTTGGCAACTTTAAGATGTGTGGACTTCAACTCCCCCACCCATGCTGGCTGGGGAATTCTGGAAGTTAAAATCCATATGTCTTAAAATTGCCAAAATTGGGAACCCCTGTGCTTGAATTCTCATTTTGGGTTTAGGAGGAGGGAAGACAAAATGACATTGCCCTGTGTTGAGATAAGCAAACATCAGTAAGAACCGCATCTTTAGTAACATTAGTTTTATAGCCCTCAAAGGCTTCTGATTCTACCCCATCCCAGCCATTAAACTCTATACAGTAAACTATATTTCAGGGGTTGCATAGATTATATATTTTCAGAAGTGCAGAAGTGCTTAATCCTCCTCCTCCTTAGATTTTTTTCTTTTTAAAGTGCACTTCCTCTAACACATTTGTACACATCACATTACTGTTTAGAGCCTGGTGCGTACAGTCTATCTCCAAACCAATGTTTCTTATCTTATCTGAAAAAAAGTTGACAGAATCACATAAACGGAAGTAAACATGCTCAGCAAAACTTTCTATCACAGCAAACCCACTGAGCTCACTGCTTCACACCTAACATGGCAGGTAACCAATCCTGTTCCTTTTTATTATGCTTTTCAAAATGTCTGTATTTTTTTTTTTAAAAAAAACACCTAATATGTAAACTGTCATATTAAAGTACCACACTACTTTCTGAAATGACTGATGATGTGCCTGGATTTATCCTAAAAATCACACATTTAAGCATCAAGCCTTAGCAGCAACTTCTGGTGTTCATCTTCTTACATTCGTAGCAGCTCTTTCCTTCACTTGTAGGCCTTAAGCCAGGGGTAGGCAACCTTGGCTCTTTTATGACTCGTGGACTTCAACTCCCAGAATTCCTGAGCCAGCCATGCTGGCTCAGGAATTCTGGGAGTTGAAGTCCACGAGTCATAAAAGAACCAAGGTTGCCTACCTCTGCCTTAAGCATTTCAGAAGCCAGCTGTTAATTGAATTAGCAACATCTCTACCATGCTTCTGCCAGTCTCACCAGGAGTCTATCTTAACTCATGGGCATCTTTCTCTTTTCATGGCACCATCTCTGAAGATGCCTTTCTTACTTCTCTTCATGAAAGCAAATTGCAGAATTCCTTTTTACTGCTGGCGTGTATCATTAAAGGCTGTGTTTTGAAGTCCCCAGCGTGCAGTTATATCCAGCCTGTACCTTTGTCAAGTCCAGTTTTGAAATGAGCCGCTTCAGTTTCTTACTGAGATTCCACCTATGTATATATAACTGGTACAGGATGAGAGCAATAAGAAATGATAATAGCGTCTTTATATAGTAGAGATTTTGAAGAGCCTCTTCAAGGATGAAGTTTCTTTTTTACGTGGATTTTCTTACATGTTAAATCTGGAATTTACTATACCAGTTTGAGTAGCTGAAATTATTTCCCACATTTGTAGGCTATAGGGCCAGGAGTCTTCAAACTCGGCCCTTTTATGACTCATGGACTTCAACTTCCAGAATTCCTTAGCCAGGCACGCTGGCTGAGGAATTCTGGGAGTTGAAGTCCATGAGTCATAAAAGTTTGAAGACCCCTGTTGTAGGCCTATCTCGTCCAAAGTGGTGCTTCCAGATGTGATAGAACTATAACTCTCATAATTCCAAGTGGAGGAAGATTAGCCCAGGCCAAGGAAGGGGGTATGTTTCTAGGGGCTGGGAGGCTTCACTCTCATTTCTTGGAAACCTGGGAGTCATTGCCATTGATGTCAACTGCGTGATTATATCGTGTATGTTATAGATAACGTATGTTACAGATATTGCCATGGCCAAAGTTTTTCTCTCTTTATAATTTGGGTTGGGGGGTCAAGAAGAGATAATATAAAAAGGATTTCTGTGGCTTTTAAAAATATGTACATTAAGATTACTGTACTTTTTAGGGCTTTTGCCACATGCTTCAAAGTGGTAAGAAATTTATTTATTTATTTAGAAAATTTATATTGCTGCCTACTCGCACTTGGTGACTCAAGGTGGATTACAGGACATAAAAACACAATATAAAAGAAACAAAAATAATAAGAAAATAATAAAGTATAATAAAATAATAAGCCCCCACCCCGGTGGCAATACACATTCATACCAGCTCTGGGTTCCCCAGGCCCGCTGGCAGAACGTCTTCAGGGCCTTCCAAAAGAGTGTCAGAGTGGGGACCTGTCTAATTTCCAGAGGGATGATGTTCCAGAGGGAGGGGGGCCACCACGAAGAAGGCCCTTCTTCTGGGTCCCGCCAGATGTATCTCCTTAGGGGACGGGACCAGCAACATTCCTTGCCTTCCCGCTCTAGTGGGTCGGATGGATATGACTGGCAAGAGAAAGTCCCTCAGATCACATGGTCCCAAGCCATGAAGGGCTTTAAAGATGACAACCAGCATCTTGAATTGCACCTGGAAGCAAATCAGCAACCAATGCAGCTCCCACAGGAGAGGTGATACATGTGCACACCGAGATCTGTACAAAACCATATGGGCCGCTGCATTTTGCACCAATTGGCACTTCCAAATGCTTTTCAAGGGCAGCACCATGTAGAGTGTGTTGCAATAGTCAAGACGGATGGTGACTAGGGCCTGAGTGACTGAGCAGGGGTTGTTGGTCCAGGAAAGGGCATAACTGGTACACCAAATAATGTGGTTATCTGATTAAGGCACCAGGCTAGAAACCAGGAGACTGTGAGTTCTAGTTTGGCCTTAGTCATGAAAGCCAGATGGATGACTTTGGGCCAGTCATTCTCTCTCAGGCCAACTCACCTCACAGGTTGAAGTTAGTGGGGAAAATAGGGGGAGGAAGGGGTACAGGTGGTCCACGGATTACAACCACAATTGGGACCAGATTTTCTGTTGCTAAGCAAGGTGGTTGTTAAATGAGTCGCACTCATTTTTATAGCCTTTTTGGCCATGATTGTTAAATTTTTAATTGAATCAAGTGGTCATTAAGCAAATCTGGCTTCGCCCATTGACTTTGCTTACTGGAAGCTGGCTGGGAGGGACTGCAAATGGCCGTTGTCCCAGGATGCTGCAATTGTCCTAAATACATGCCAGTTGCCAAATGACTGAATTTTGATCACATGATTCTGAAAGTGCTGCGACGGTCATTAATTCAAGGAATGATTGGAAGTCATTTTTTTTCAGTACTGTAGTAACTTTGGATGGTTGCTTAATGAGAAGCTGTAAATCGAGGACTATCTGTATTAAAAAGTATTCAGTGTAACTCACCTTGAGTTATTTATAAAAATAATAAGGCAGGGTAAAAAATATATATCTAAAATTAAAATAAAAAATAATGCTCCCAATTTTCAGTAAGAATCTGGTGGCTATAGAAAGGGAGGTGAAGGATGTATGTGGCCCTGAGACTAAAGATTCTCAATCCCTATTCTAACTCATATAATAAATCAAGATACAATAGCATATTATATCACAAAAGCATCCATACATTTAACAATAGTAAGTCATGCTTCCCTGGGTACATTTATCCACCCAGGGACAATGTACTGATTTTGAAAAATACATTTTCAACTAAGCTAGCTCCTGAGAGACCCTCAGGAAGGCTTCTGAATGTCTTCCCCATTGTGACAATAAAATCCCAGGATGGAGATTTCTCACCAAACCTGGTCTTTATAAAAACTGCATGTTACAATCAAATAACAATATTCCTTCCCTGCTTTAAGCAAAACAGAACAGAAAATAATGCTGACCATCCCTTTCCAATTAGATTAAGTATTTCCAGAAAAAAACGAAGAGGCCATAGTAAGAGCAGTGAGGACACAGGCAAAACAGATCCTCCAACCTTATCATTTGTACTGCGAATGTATCTAATGCTAGATGAGTGATGCAAGAGACTCACTGAATGTGCGTCTGAGATTTGTATCATCTGGATACATAAACATAGTTGTTTTAATGAAATCAAACTCCCCAGCCTGCAGCCCTATTTTTATGTCCTAATTTTTTACATGTGGCTTGGGGGAATATCTGATGATGAGAACCCAGGTTTGATAGTGGTAATGAATCAAGGATAAGCATTTTAAGCCCAGACACTTCAAAATATATGGCCATAGCCTTCATTTTTAAGGAAAATCACCCTTAAATGATGTTTTGGATTAATGATATGGCTGCAGGGTTGGAGGCTGCTGTTCTGCAGTCAAAGCCTCTATTTATCAAACCATCATGGGCTGATCAACGTGCAATGTACAGAGATGCACAATCTCTCGAACCAGGGAAATTGAAACCAACTTCATAAGTTCTCTTAAGAGTCTTGTGTTTAACGACATCATTTGTATAGGAATGGACAATTTTTGGGTGGGTAGAGTATCTTTTTTTTCCTGCTTCCATAGGTCACAGTAAGGATGGCCACTGAACATGGCAACAACTCATGAGTGGGAAACAGATGAACTTTGGGCTTCTTTATCCATTTTGGGAGATAATATTTTTAAAAAAACACAAGATAACTTTAAAGCAGGGATCCTCAAACTTGGCCACTTTAAGACTTGTGGACTTCAACTCCCAGGTGACCCCATCCGAGATGACTCTCTCTTGAAGAGCTATATTCTGAGTTTCTGACTGAAGGAAGACTCAAAGAGAGGCCTCTGCTGACATAATACACTAAACACTAGATCAGGGGTCTTCAAACTTGGCTACTTTAAGACTTGTGGACTTCAACTCCCAGAATTCCTCAGCCAGCCCTGGCTGGCTGGGGAATTCTGGGAGTTGAAGTCCACAAGTCTTAAAGTGGCCAAGTTTGAGGACCCCTGCTTCAAAGTATGGGACTTAACAGGTATTTTCAAATCTATTTTTTAAAAAGAAGACTTAAAACAATGCTACTAAAAATGGCTATTTTGTTCCTAAATCTCAGTAGCATGGGGACTGAGGTTAGATGCAACTTGGGATCTAGGTAGGTGCTGCCAACTGGTGCTTTTCCGAAGGATTCTGAGAGTCCAATTTTGACTTGAAAGAGAAAGGAACGAAAGAGAGAGCAGTGCTCAGGGATCTTGAAATAGCCCAAGCATTCAGACCAGCCAGTTGAATTATATACAACACATCTCACAATCTTGTTGCAAAGAACTGTGGCAAACTTATATATCAATAATATTAATTTCTAAATATGTATTTATACATATACTTTTAACTGGTGATGAATTTCCCATTTTGTCCATATGTACATAGATGCTCTTACGGACTCTACTCTGAAAAGACCCCTTGTAGCATTTGGATGATACTAATTATTGCTCCTTTGATACGCAGAGGGCGTTTAACTTCCACTGATTGATTGATTATGTGCCATCAAGTTGGTGTCAACTCTCAATGACCACATAGATAGATTTTCTCCAGGATGATCAGTTTCCAACCTGGTCTTTCCAGTCTTCCAACGGTGAACCTGTTGCTACTGTTATTGAGTCCATTTAATTGAGTCAACTTTCCCTTCTCTTTCTTTTCGCCTTCCTCCAGAGAACTGGGCCTTTACATAACATAGCATGATAGTTTCAGCCTGGTCATTTGCGTCTCAAGTAAAATCTCCCATTTCTTAGGAAGTCTGAGTCTCTGGCTTCTTGCACTTGTTACCATTAGCTTGTTCTACTAGAGGTAGTCCTCGACTTACAACAGTTCATTTAGTGACCGTTCAAAGTTTTGTCATTGAAAAAAGTGACTTAGAACCGTTTTTCACACTGTTGCAGCATCCCCATGGTCATGTGATCAAAATTCAGACACTTAGCAACTGACTCACCTTTAGGATGGTTGCAGTGTCCCAGGATCATGTGATCAACTTTGGCAACCTTCTGACAAGCAAAGCCAATGGGGAAGCCAGATTCACTTAACAACTGTGTCGCTAACATACCTGCAGTGATTCACTTAACAACTTTGGCAAGAAAGGTTGTAAAATGAGGCTAAATTTACTTAACAAATGTCTCATTTAGCAACAGAAATTTTGGGCTCAATTGTGGTTGTAAGTTGAGGACTACCCGTACATATTTACTCCCAGTACTATTGTTTTACTGTATTCCTTGACTTTTATTACTAGAGCTAGCAGATCATTTGCATTTTCAACTATCAAAGTTGTCTCATCAGCAGAGTGCAGGTTATTGATGTTTCTTCCTCCAATTTAAAACCATACTCATCTTGCTCTAATCCAGTTTCCCTAAATATATATTTAGCATTAGGCTGAATAAATAAGGGGAAAGTATATAGCCTAGTCTCATTCCTTTGCTGACCAGTAGCCAGTCTATTTCATCGGGTGCCATGGCTTCCCAACCTGTGTACTGTAAGTTTCACGTGAAGACGAGATGTTTTGGGGTTCTGATTTTCCTAAGCACATTCAACAGCTTGATATGGCTGACACAGTCAAAGGGCTTTCTGTAATCAATGAACCATGTATGGGTATCTTGAGTATTCTTTGTCTTTCTAGTTTGCAACAGCAATACAAGTGAATGAGCATTAGATTTTTACAGTTTTACCTGTGGAAAGGTGGAAACTATTACTGTACAGCAAGATAGGGAACCATGTCTTGCACAATAGAGAGGCTGATCAATGCACTGATTATTGATCCTCATCAAGGGTGCCTCTTTAGGTTTCAGAAAAAAATACCTTTGGCAATAACTGATGTGGACACTGATGTAGACATTGTGGAGTCATGGATAAAGGCACCCTAACTTTGAGTCACTGAGAGGTGGGCTGCATAGTAAGCTAGTAAGGGGTCTGGAGACAGAACCATATAATGAATGCCTAAGGGAACTAGGTATGCGAAGAAAAGGCTTAAGGGAGACAAAAGATAAGATAAGATAACCTTTATTGTCTTTTTTATATTGTGGGCACAATGGCACACATAAAAAATGAAATTTAGTTGCCCGCTCTCAAAGTGAAACATATACATGACACACACCTAAACATACTATGTACAACATATACTGTATATAGACCCACATCCCTACATATACATAGCAAATAAATATTTAAATACTGTCCATCTTGAATATATAACACAAGGAGGAAGTTTGAGAGTTCGCAAGGTTAATGCTGTATGGAATGAAACTATGGCTGAATCTGGATGTTCTGCTACGGATACCACGAAGCCTCCTCCCAGAAGGTAACAAGGAAAACAGGTCGTGAAGAGGATGTGTAATGTCCCAGATAATCTTACGGACCCTGCTCAAGCAACGCTTCTGTGCTATGTCCTGGATGGTAGGGAGGGAACTGCCAATGATCTTTTCAGCCATTCTCACCATTCTCTGCACCGCCTTCCTGTCTGAAGCAGTGATGCCTCCAAACCAGTCTGTGATGCTGTATGACAGGATGCTCTCGATTGTCCCCCTGTAGAAAGTGGTCAGGACAGGGGAAGGAAGATGTGCTTTTCTCATGCGGCGCAGAAAATGCAGGCGCTGCTGTGCCTGCTTCACCAGTTTCTCACTGTTTAGCGACCAAGTCAGCCTACTCGTTAGCTGCACACCCAGGAATTTGATGCTGGTAACCATCTCCACAGGTGAATCATTAATGCACAGAGAAGTATGGCTGTGCCTGCCTTTTCTGAAATCAACAATGTTCTCTTTGGTTTTTCCTGTATTTAAAACTAGGCTGTTTTCCTTACACCAGTTCACCAACCCCTCAACCTCCTTGCGGTAAGCTTCCACCTTGTCATCCTGAATAAGGCCCACTACTGTTGTATCATCTGCGAACTTCACAATATGGTTGGTGGCAAACCTAGCACAGCAGTCATGGGTCAACAGGGTGAACAGCAGCGGACTTAAGACGCAGCCCTGAGGAGAACCTGTGCTCAAGAAAATGGTATTAGAGGTATTTGTTCCAACTCGCACGTATTGGGGCCTGTTGGTAAGAAAATCAAGAATCCAGTTGCACAAAGGAGTGTTTAAGCCTAAAAGGCCCAGTTTGTCTACTAGATGCTGGGGAATGATTGTGTTAAACGCCGAACTGAAGTTGACAAACAGCAAACGCACATGAGTATTTCTTTCCTCTAAGTGCTTCAGGCTCAGATGGAGAACGGAAGAAATAGCATCCTCCGTAGAACGATTTGGTCGGTAGGCAAACTGAAGCGGGTCAAATGCTGGCGGGAGGCTAGATACAATAGTGTCCTTTATCAGCTTCTCAAAGCATTTCATGATGGTGGATGTCAGTGCAACCGGACGGTAATCATTGAGGCCTGTAATTGTGGACTTTTTTGGCACTGGCAAGATGATGGCCATCTTAAAACATGATGGGACCACTGCCTGCTGCAATGAGAGGTTGAAAATATCAGTGAGAACACAAGCCAGCTCCTCTGCGCATTCCCTGAGGACACGTCCAGGGATGTTATCTGGGCCTGCTGCTTTCCGAATGTTAACTGTCTGCAGTGTTTTCCGGACAGAGGTGACATCAAAGCTAGGCACTTGGATAACCATTTGTCCAGGATGAAAAAAGGACTTCTGCCTTGGGCTGAGGATTGGATTAGAAGACCTCCAAGTTCTCTTCTAGCCCTATGATTCTAAGTTTAATAAATTATTATTTTAAGGCATAATTGTGCAGGACCTGAAACAAAATGCAGGGACGATCTACTTACATCCGAACTAGTCTTTCATGCATTCAAACTATTGCTATTACAATTACTGTACATGCAAATTGCACTGAAGTCAAAATTTGATTCTATAAATCTTGTGCATTGCCCTCTGAATACTTGACATTGGAATACTGTATTGCTTTGAAATCTGTTTATTTTTTCATCTCTCTCTCTCTCTCCCCCTCTCCCTCCCTCCTAGAGAGAAAACAGTGGGAAACCACTTCTCAAAATCTTGACAAGAAAGCTTGTCAAAGCTGGTTTGAAGACTCCCCCAAATAATAAAAATAACACCAAAAAAGAATAGCATCAGCCTATCCCAGGTCCTTAGGTAGGATTCAATAGATGGACTAAAATGCCAAATCCAGTTTCAACAACTGGCTGACTCTGTGACCAACTATAATAATACGGAAGACCCTGAAAGTACAGTAGCTGTTTAAAATAATTCTAACTTGTTCAAATAAGGCGGTCGGAAATATTAGCATCTTTGATGGATGCAGAGCCAAAGCAGTGCCAGGAGTTTACAAAAAGTTTGTATATACTGTATTTTTTCGAAACAGTACAATGTTGAACAAAATTGCAGAACTGCACTATAATGGAAGGCATTATTTTGTAAGTAGGAGATAGATACTGCATTTTTTAAAAAGAAACACTTATGCTTTCATAAGACCAAGGGCGGCCGCTAGGAAGAATTGATCCCTGCCACCAATTCTGGGCCCAGCTGTGATGGGGCGACTCTCCTATCTCACCCCTCCATTTGTTGCTTCGGCCAGCGCTGGAGGGTAGTACAAGCTGCGGTAAAAGGCTGCGCTACATCAAGCAGCACGCGTGAAAAGCAATGGCCAGGCTGATCCCACACAGCAGCGGGCTTTTGGCCAGCGATCGTGTCCTGTGTCGTCTCGCCTTCTCCTCGTCTCACCCCGGAGGGTGGCAATCGATCGGGCACCCCTGCTCGGGATGCGGTGGTCCAGTCCCGCCCGCAGTTGCTGTTGGCTTTAGCTGAGGCAGCAGAGGGCGCTCTATGCCGAGCAGAGGGGTGGGTTTAGGGGCGGAGGGCCGAGTATGAGGTAATGGTAGGAGGAGCGAAAGGAAGGAGCGCAAGACGCCGCGTTCTTGGGGCTGCTCGTGCTGCGGCTCCTCTTCCCACAATCCTTGCAAAGGCAGGGAAGTTGTTGTAACGGCGGGCGAGGTTACAAGAGGCAGGAGTCTGGCGCTCGGGCTGCGTGCAATGGCTTATTGTTTCTCAGCTGAGGGCAAGGGGCAATGCGCGGGGTGGAGATTTGCATTTCTCCCGCTGTGTCGAGAAAGCCTCACTCGCCCGGGGTCCTTATAGAAAGAAGACGGCATAAAAGCAACAGGGAGGTGGAGCTGGAGCGATTGCTGCATCTGCTACCAGGGGAGGGGGACCCAGAAATTAGAGCATGAAATTCCTAGGAGGGCTTGTCCAAAAGATCCCCTCGTGCAAATGCAGAGAAGGGAGGGGAAAGCAGAGTAGGAGAAGATGCAACTGGTGTAACTGAGTCATCTTCTGCCGTAGCAAGAGACACATTTCCATTCCGAGACACTTTACGGAGCAGATGACGGAACCTGCTTTTCCAGCTTGTTGACTGGAAGGCTTTTCTTGTTAATTTTTAAATGCACGCATTTCCCAGGCAATGAGGCAAGACTACCGAATTCGCTTGGAAATATGAAAGCTTTGGAAGGCGTTGTAAGTCTCTTTCCATGAAACACTGCCCAAAAGACTTGAGTCTTTTTTGTTTTGTTTTTTTAACCCGACAAGCTCCAAAATACTAGCCGCACAAAAGCGGGTGGGAGAAAGAAAGAATTCAAAAGAAGAAAATTTGGAACCGGTCCAAGGAGCGAGCGAGCAGCCAGCCAGCCAGCCCGTAGGCGTGACGTTGCAGAGTTTAAAGGGGGCAGATGAGATCTATCGGAGGTTGATCCGACGAAGAGGCTGCCGGAGGTGCCTGGGATTCGGAGGCTCTCCGGGAAGAGACTGCTAAAGAGCAAAGGCAAAGAAATAATGCTGCTGGCTTCCGCTGTGGTGGTTTGGGAATGGCTGAACGAGCACGGTCGCTGGAGACCCTACAGTCCGGCCGTGAGCCACCACATCGAGGCGGTGATCAGAGCCGGGCCGAGAGTTGGGGGCAGCGTCGTTCTGGGCCAGGTGGACAATAGGCTCTCGCCGTATATCATCGATCTCCAGTCCATGCACCAGTTCCGCCAAGACACGGGTGAGTTTGACCCCGCATCTTCCCAGCCAGCGCCACCCCGACCCCCTTGCTGCGATTTTGTCCTTTCCCTGGCCGGAGCCATCTCCCTTCTCCATGTCCCTTCTGATCGGCGACCAAAGGAGGGGCGTATTTTCATTTGGAGACTTGGTGGGGTTTTTTTTTTTTTTTTAACGAGACATATTAAAAAGTCCGCTGGGATTAAGTTTCATTGCGATTGCACACAGCCCATTATATTAAAGGTTGGTATTTGGGACAGCTCTGTTAGGCAGCGGGGGTAATGAGATGGGGACAGGGCAGAGGGAGATTTATGCGAATATTTGAAATTTGCCAATTCTAGATAAGGGTTTGGAGGTGGAATAGGGCGCAGCTGACACACTGTGCTACAAGGGTCCAAATCCTGCTGCCATTGCCAAAAAAAGAGAGGGGGTTTCACTAGATGAGCTTCGTTGGGAGGAAAAGACAAATAGTTTTCTGAGAATTTCCCTTTCCTATTCTTTATGCTGGGCAAACCCTGTTTCTGCTTACTAGTGGTGCCTGTTGTAGCCCGTATAAGTTCAGAAAACCCTGTTCTGCAGTGAAGATGCCAGTGTAAAGGTGTGTGAGCAACCCGTGTACTTACACACTTGGCTTGCAAAGAGCAAAATACACAAATATGAAACCTCAAAGGCTAGTGTGGAAAAAAGTAGCTGGAACCAATGCTTCTTTGGAACTTATACTACTGAATAAATCTGGATAGAATTGGGCTGTGTGTGTGTGTCTCATGCCTTAAGACAAAATACAGCTGTGTGTATACTACATATGCCAGGAGGGGAGCATGAAAAAAACTTGATAAATAACATGAAGCATTATGTAATGCGGTGTGATTTTGTAAAAAAAATCAAGCAGCCAGTCAAACTTGCAGTTTAAATAGTGACTCCTGATCACATTTTGAGGAATATTGCATAAATATGAATGAAAAGCTTTGTGATTTGATTTTTAATTTATTAGCTGATCTGGAGTAACATTAACATATACATACTGTTGAAACTGTAATCATTTGGCTGAAAGGCAGGACCAACAAGTAGTTTACCTAGAAAGGTTAAGAATAAAGACGATTAAAAGGTTGTTATGGAAGAGCAACAAATCCAGATGATACTATTCTGAATGCGTACCTATCATTAAAGGTCCTAATCTTTCTTCTCCCTGAAACTTTGTAGAAACTGAGGGAGGGGAGGGGACTTATTTTTGTGGGTTGGTGTGAGTTACAGGTAGGTTTGTTTTCTAGAAGCATTGTTGATTCATAACTAGACCCATATACTGATGTCAAGGACTCTGCATGGAAACCATCAAGTAGAAGAAAAATGGTCTGCCAGCTGAGAAAACCAAAACAAAATATCGGGCTAAAAAAAGAATAACAACTATTTGTATGATATTGTAAAAATCATGCCAGGAGCTGTAGCTGAATGTCTGGAGACTGATGGAGGTGGGCGGTGCTTCATCGCTGCCTCCTCCCCCCCCCTTCTTTCTCTGTCTTTTAGTTAGTATCTGGACTAAGCAGTTTGCCAAGAGCTGAATGCCTCTTGGCAACGTGCTCCTGAGATCCCGTCAGTGAAGCAGTTGCAGTCTCACGGCTAGATTGAGAACCAGGCGTAGGTGTGCAGCTGTCTTTGCTGACAATGAGGAAACACCCTGGGAAAACCATCAGCCTCCTTAGCTGGGAATCCCGTTTGCTCCTGAAAGTGAGCTCATGTGAAGAAGGCAAGTAGCTATTGGTTCAGGAGAGGAGGTGGGAGGAGATAGCAGGTGAATCAGACCATCCCCGTGCATTAGAAGAAGCCTCCCGCTACAGTATATGGTGCAGCTGGCTGCTTGTGGAATAGGCTGGTCCTGGGTGAGCAGATGAAAGAGAAGAGCTGCATGAAAGCCTGGCGTGCAAACAGGATGACTTCAAGGGAGGAGTCAGAAACCTGACAGAGGCAGACAAAGCTACTTTTTGATGCACATTTCAGTGGAAAGGCTGGAAATATTAATTAGTGCTTTCTGAGATAGTATTAAAAAGAATAAATAAGATGTAAATAATAGTTTCTCAGATGTTTGGTCTGAACACAACATCCCTGATCTCTACCCACACTGACAACAAACAACACCAGTTCGATTGGACTAACACGAAAATCATCGGCCACACTACCACCTGCCACGCTTGTGAATTCATCGAAGCCTGGCACTCCACAAGCAGCTCCATCAACAGACACATCGACCTACAACCAGCCTACGAACCCCTCAGAATCCAAATCCAACCAGAGACAGCCAACCAGAGACAGCACCGATCCTCAACCAACCCACGCAAGCCCCCCCCCTTCTCCCACCAGCCGTTCACCTCCCAATGACCCTGGCCTGATGTAACCTCCCCATCACAAGACCCATTACAAGTTTCTCTCTGATGACTCACACCTGACCCATCATGAGACCTTCTATTGACACACCCACACCTGAAGCCCTTATAAACAGAAGAACACTGACATCCCCTAAACTCTGCTGAAGATGTTATCTAGCCTGGTAACAAAACATTTGGAAACCAACACAAGCTTGGAGAACGAACCTTCACCCTCACAACATCCCTGAGCCTGGCCTGTAAAGCTGAAGTGCACTATTTGACCAGTCCCTGAGAAGTACAAGTGCGTTTTGTTGTGTCTTTGTTTTACAATAAATGATTCTTTTAAATGTCACCAGAGCAGATTTTGTTTCCATATAATGGGAGTCAAAGAGCTGTGTGTAGATGAAACCCTAGCACAATCATAATCTTTATGAAACACAGCAGTGTGACTATTAACTACAGCTGGTGGAAAAATAGGTGGGAGAGGCATTTTGTCTGTACTTGTAGGATGAGCAAGATTTGTGCTAAGTCTTGAGTTTGTCCCCAGTGAGCCTCACTTATGCTATGAAGTTATTCTGATCAGATAACTTTTTCCAACTGCTCTGAACATTTGTGATCAGTCCTGGGCCTCGTATCACTGATCAGCTGAATACAGAAAACTGATTGGTTGCATGATGGTCTCTCCTATCCTTCGATTATTAGGACAGGATTCTAAATTAAATAAGTTTGCTTCTTTCTTCTCTCTATTGTTTTACTGCCATGGGAGGGAGTTAGGTCTCCTCAATTCCATTCATACACAATACTGTAAATTGTCTGTTGTGAGATGTATTCTGCCTAGTGTCCAGGCCCTTCGCCAAGAAAGCCAGATTTCCTTCTCTGAAGATGATATAGTTCTCCATATATTTCTTCTCTACCTCATATGATTAGACTGTGAGTAGGAACAATCTCTAGCAGTTGCCCAGGTCTGCTGACTGAGCCTTTTTGCACTTGGATGTAAGAACAAGGCTACAGATTGAATCTTCAACTGCTGTAAAGATACGCTGGGAAGCCTTTCCTCTGCAGACCAATTCCAGTTCAGCTACAGATGAATGTGACAGCTTCACAAACCCAAAGTAGGGTGTGAGGTTTTTCCACCATACATCCCTCTTATAGTTAATGGTAGCTTGATAGCTTATCCCAAAATTGGTGCTTATATTCCTGTTAATCACATACCTCCCTGTCTAATACCTTCCATGGTTGGAATGTTGTAACAAAGGTGAATTAATATAAATTCTCAGTGTGATTCATTATCAACTCTACAAGTGCAGCCCTTGTGCTCAGCCACATTGTGAGAGACTAACAGCCTTCTCACTGCCTTTCAAAAGTTCATTTTATCTAAGCTCATGTCTTGGCAAATTCAGTTAGAGGCAGTGAAGTGGGGAATGCAAAACTAAATAGGTTCAAGGACCAAGGAACAATTAGGGTGAGCCACAGAAATCTTTTAAGCAACTAATGAGACAAATGGATCTCTAGATGAGTTAAAGTTAATGGTGCATTAAAGAAAGACAGTAAAACTGCACAGCCTTGAATAAATCCCTTGCATCCATTTACAGTGCAGAAGAGGTAGGACCATGGCCATTATCAAAGACTATAGAATATTACCAAAGGATTAAATCAAAGCACTAAAAGCAATCTGCAGATAGCATCCATTCTGGCCAGTCAAAGCTGCTCTAGGCCAGCCACCTGCAATCATGAAGCAGGAGCACTAAATATCCTGCTTTGCTGTTCAGTTTGCATCCAAATGAGAAATATTGTTGGAGACCTATTACCTTTGAGTGTTGTTGCATTTTGGGCAGAGGGATTAATACCTTGGAAAATTAAGTCCTGGTCCATTGGAGCCAAAGATAAGCTGTTTATCTCTAACTAATGATTCTCTACCACAATATCATGATTTGGTACAAAAGATGTAGAAAGAGATTCTGGGTTTAGAGTTGATTCGTGGAATTGGGTGTGAGCACCATTATGGATTGACTTACAAAGAGATAGTCTTCTTGACTTGGGAAAAGAAACACTCACTGATCTTTCAGGATTTTTGTAAGGGTCAAAAAAGATAATTGAATAATAATTTAAAAGCTAGGATGCTAACCAAGTAAAAAGGTTAGCACAAAAATAGAACAAAAGAGACTGGCAAAAAGAACACGGAAAATATTAATAAAACAATATTTTATTATAAATTTAATGCAATAAGACAATTTTATTATACAATTAATACAATTGAAAAATATCTAAATACACAAGATATGGTTGATCAATATTGAGGTTAAAGAAGGAGATTATAGAAAAGCCAGATGAATTATTTATTAGTGGCTTTGCTCAAAAAAAATCATAGTACTATAATATTTGGATATTTTAAGCAGATGGCCCTAACCACAGCTATATTTTTAATTTCTTATAATTCTCTAAGCTTCAATAAAACCAACGCAAAGGGCAATATGACTCCACCCAATATTGATTAGTTGGTTTAAGCAACAGATGTCAGTCTTGAGGAGAAAACATACTCTAAAAGGAACACTTTTCACAGTCTTTCTGAACCCAACTAAGGCTCTGATTTTGCAGAACCCATCTATTGAAACAAGGGATGCCATGGTCCAGAAGGTTTTAGTCTCCATTTATGTGCCACAAATCCTTCTGCCACTCAGGGACAGGTCTCTCTGCCTGAACATAGAGGAAGTGCATTCCCATGCGCTGGGCCTTTGTTCCTTCAGTTCCACCCCTTCTACTGTCCAGAAGGCTTTTATTTTTCATGATTCTCTTGTTGCCCCATATTTTGGGAGCAACTTGCACAACCAATCGTGTAATGACACGTTAGTTTTTTCACCCAAAAGTCATGTTTGATATGCAGTTAAAGCATAGACATGTGATCTTTGGGGCAGTCAGGAGCTGAACTTTAGAAAGTAATTGTTCAGCTTCTGAGTCATAGGCAGTTTGACAATGAGGTCACTTGAGTGGACAAGGGTGAATTTGGGGGTGGAATTTTGCACACCAGTGTCAGTCCTTGACTATGTTTTGAAAAAAAGCGAAAAACCAGGCTACTGCAAATAACTTTACTGTTGAATTTCAGTAGTTCCACCCTGGCGGTGGGGGTTTGAGAGGCTGTAGAAATGAACATGGGGACATGTTCATGAACATGCCACAGATTTTGGTTGCCACCCTTGAGATAAAGCATTATACACGCCCAGCAGACTTAGCAGCTGTTGGAGTGTTTGGTAAGTTTTGTGGCGCCATTGCTGTCTGGAATATAAATGCTACACATCCTCAACTCAGATTCTGAGTCTGGTATTGCAGTGGTATAATGTGGTTGACGAAGGGTTTTTTCCTCTGGTTGATTAAGAAATTGGGTGGCTGTTACTGATTCAGAACTTAGCATCAGCAGAAATGGAATAGTTTTAGACATTTCCGTTTCGGCCTACCAAAGGCCATCTAGAGCGTTCAGACAAAATTCCTTCCCAAAGAGAAGAGGATTGCTGTCTTCTGTGCCCCTTTTTTAAGGGAAGCATTTAGCCCATTTTTCTTCTACCAAGCCATTTATATCTTTTATAATATTAGGCAGGTTTTCCTTCTTAATTTGCTCTAGTGTCTTTAGTGCTCCTTAATGGTGTTAATTGTGTAAATGTTAATGTAAATTAATTTTGAAGTCCTTATATAGGTAGTTCTCAACTTATGACCATAATTGAACCCAAAATTACTGTTGCTAAGTGGGACATTTGTTCAGTGAGTTTTGCCCCACTTTACAACCTTTCTTGCAACAGTTGTTGAGTGAATCACTGCATTTGTTAAGTTAGTAACAAGGTTTTAAGTGAATCTGGCTTCCCCATTATCTTTGCTTGTCAGAAGGTCACAAAAGGTGATCACATGATCCCAGGACACTGCAGATGTCATAAATATGAGTCAATTGCCAAATGTCTGAATTTTGATTGTGTGGCTATGAGGATGCTGCAACGGTCATAAATGTGAAAAACTATCATAAGTCACTTTTCAGTGCCGTTTGTAACTTCGGATAGTCACTAAACGAACCATTTTAAGTCGAGGACTACCTGTAATGTAAATTTAAGTACATTGTACATCAGTCTGCTGGGATACAACACTGGTCAATTTTTTTAAAAAAGTTAGAAAGATCAATAAGAAAATTCGTATGAAAAATTCTGAAGGCATTGTACAAGAGCTTCATTAGTATTACTGTATACCTATAGAGTAAGATATTTACATGTAGCCATTTCTTTTTCCTGGTACATATTTTGTTCTGACTACCAACACATATAATCTGTGTGATTGAGGTAGACGTTACTTTTGTCTGATATGTGGTGACCTTTTATGAAGACAGGTAAGTCTTTTTTAAAAAAGGCTTTAAAAAAAACTATTGATGCTTGAGGCCATCTAAGTCTTGTAATAATTAATTCTGTGCATTTCAAATATTTTGGGTTTGTTGGTACTGCTATTGCTGATCAGTTTCCTTGGATCGTATTAGGTAAATTTCAGGGGAGTGGCTTGGGGAGGGATTGGGTAAAAAAAGGCACATAAGCCTAATTCCTGTTTTCTTACAAGAAATACCTTTGTAAAATACTACCCTGTTCTTCTTTTGCTCCTCCCTTGAAGAGAGAATTTGATGGACAGCAATTACTAACATAAATGGTCCATCCTTTGTCCAGACTTTAGTTGTAGATAGCTGCATTTTTGAATAGATCTGCACACATCATCTAGCATTCCAAATATTCCATTGCATAATTGGGCTCACTTCATGATAGCATGGCTGTTGCAGGATTCCTCCCTTAGGAAAAAAAACTCTAAAGATTGCAACTGAGCAGAGGGACTTTTCTTTCCCTGAAAGAATAATTAGCATGCACACCGAATCCTTGTCTGTGTGGAGGTATTGTAGGTCTACTCGCTGCCAACCCCTTTCTTAAACTCATTCCCCGAATAAAAGCTTTGTCCATATATTCTGTCCTTATCCAGTGGTTGCCACAGTGATCAGCAATGTGTCTGCCTGTCCTTCTATCTTCTTGGCTGAATTTTCTGAGAGCAAATCAAACTGATTTTGAACTCTGATGTTGTCCCATCTTGGCAATAGAGCCACTGGGTCAAGAAAGAAAGTGGGACTGGCTGCAGCTCTGCCTATAAACCCTTTGTCAGCTCTGAGACAGGCAGAGATTAATGTTTGCTTTGCTCTTGCAAAATGAAAGGCCTGAAAAGAATACCAACACGAACACGTTGCTGTCAAGCTTAGGGGTCCCCAGAGTTAGGAGGGCCATTGATCTGCTTGGAGAAATGAAAGAGGAAAGAATTTCCATCTATTGTGTCTAGAGTTTTACCTACTGCCCCAAAGCTTTCTCAAAGTGCTCTACAGTTTGTGCTCCCAACAGTGGTGAAATTATTGTTATTCATTTTTTTTGCAAAAGCAGATCTAAAAGGCCAGTGGACTATTATATTGCATGTTATGTTTTTTGTGAACATTCCTGGACAGACCCACTTGATTGTGCAACTTTCTGAGTCCTTGTAAGCCATGTTGATGGATGCACAATTAACCCAAGCCAAACCTTCTCTACGGATGCATGCATTTTAATGGCTCCAGCCATACTGGATAGACTGGATGTGTCAGACATGCATACTGAATCCAAACAGTTTCTCCCGTACTGTACATGACAAGTATATTTCCCCACCCTTCCTCTCAGAATTTAAGTCAGCACTAAGCAGGTTCATCTGTTTTGTTCTCATATTAAGCTTATGCATTTAGTCCGAGATTGATCAGTCTAAGATGTCTCATCTGTTTCAAGACTGAGTTGGACTTTGAATTAAAATTTATGTGCTTCAAAATAATACTCGTTAACGCATTATAGTCCAGTGGTTCTTGACTGTCAGGTAAGATCATGATGGATTTTTTGTTTGATTTTTTAGGAGGTTGATATAGAACTTAAAGCTGATTTATTTAAAATTTCAAGCTAGAAGATTTGATTAATATTTAATACCCTGCAGTAAAGAATATATCTAGTTCCCTGTAACATCCTTGCTTGCTCTCCAGATCTGGAATTAAAAACAAAAAACTGAATTCCACCCTCAGATACAAAAAAGTGATCATTGACTAATAGTTGGCCATGGTAAAGGAGGCAATAAGAGACTTTGGACAAAACCATTAAAAAATGCATTTGCATACGTGAATTTGGTAGTGCGTATATATTCCAAAAAGGCCTTCCAATTGTTTCTTGTTTATTTATTTTTTTAGTAAGAATTGGCTTTTACATTATTAGGTATCAAGTGGAGACTACTAGAAACAATCTTCTGTGCATACTTTCCAATCCAGCTGTGATATAATACTGCTCTTCTTTTTCCTCCTCCTTCTTCATATACAGTATCTCTGTATCAGTAGTACTTCTTATAAAAGAATTAGTTGTCACACAAAAGCTGTAACCAATCCTATTAGATCTAATTCTGTTCAGAACTGTAGCTTAGCTTTATAGGCCCAGTCTTACCCCTCCATTTTTTGTTCTTTGGAGGAAATTCTGAAATATCCAAAGGAGAAGGGAAAAATTGATTCAGGTTAAATGAGAACTTACCCATTTCAGGTGTACAGTCTGATACACAGACTGAAGCTCCCTTGCATGCTGATTATCTCTGCTTTCCCAGATTTTTCGATGTTGCTTGCAGCTTTAAAAATCAATCCAAATCAATCAGTAATAGAAAAGAGCGCACACTAAACTGTGTATTTATACATCCCTGTAAACATGTATATTAAGAAAAAAGTCATAAAAATAGACATACTTTAAAAAAAAAAAATAGGACGCTGACACAGAAATGAGAGACAAATCAAAAAATGAACAAAATCAAGTTTAAGAGGACCATGACCTTGTTTAGAGATAGACAAAGCTGATGTACTCAAAATAGTTGTGGTCTCTTAATCAACTACCCAAATCAATGCTTTTATTCTACATCTTAGATCTATCTTATCAACTTCATATGCTGACAAGGTTCAGAATCATGCATGATTTCCTGTAATATGTGCTTACAGGATAGATACTGAGTGGAAAAAAACCCCCATCCACCTCTTACTGTCTCATATGAATACAGCATGGCCAGCATGCAGAGATTATCTTCTCCCTTCTCTTTCACCCCACTCCCTTTTATGAAGCATTCATTGTTTCTTGCCTTGATAAACTCAAGGCAGTCTGATGACCTTTGTCTAAACTAGATTCAGTGAGAAATGTACCCTTAATTGAAGGTTTTTCCCTCCTTCCTTAAACCCCTTTCAGTGATAGCAGGCATGAAACTGCATTAAACACCCACTGGAAGTGGAGTAATTATGTGTGTGACTATAGCATAGGCTAGCTAGATCCTAATCCAGGTGAAGGCAGAAATTCAGTTCCTAAGGATATCAGCAAACCTTAACAGAAGGGCTCTCACGGGTCCTTTTAAAAGCTAGAATGCTGTGAGGCCACCTTGGGGAAGATGGGCTGAAGACTCCTTACACCCAAGTTGCCTTGTTGAATGAACTATTGTTCTGGGCCACTTCCCTCTTCTCTTTCCCCCAGTTGCTATGAATGTTGTTGTTTGGGGTCATTAAGGAGTTCTGATGGTAAAGAGGCCTTGACCCTGGCAAGGTCTCGATAGCTATTGTCCCTTTTCTTTTTCCTTCTTGAATGGCTGATGGCCTGTCTGAGTTAGGCCGGGAGGGAGGATTTTCCCACATCTGATGGATGAAAGAGAGGCGTGGGGGGGGGGGAGATGCAGAGATTCCTATACCCTTTCTTCCACTCCCAAATCTGCTAGTTTCATCCTCGTGATGGATTATAATCAATTATAGGGTCTGTGTAGTAATGCAGCGGCTTGGCTTGCAGTAGGTTTTCCCCTTTGTAATGCCTGTTTCTTAAAAAGCAGCCTTCCTACCTAATTTCCCAGGAACATTTTTGATGGGATTTAATTTAGTTAAAACGTAATGAAAGAAGGATTTTTTTTTCCACCAGAGATTAGAAATGGGGTCGAGTTAGAAATATCCAAGTGTGAATTAGTCGAAAACTGATTGTCTACATTGAGAGCCACTTTGCAGTAATAGTTAAGGAGCTAGACAGAAATGGGAGCCCTGGAGGTCTGTTGATCATTTGGACACAGAAGCTGGCTGGGTGACTTTGGGCCAGTCATTCTCCTCAGCCCAACTCACCTCTCAAGTGTTGTTATGAAGAAATGTTGAATTGTACAAAAAATGGGATATAACTCTAATAGATGCATATATTACTTCATATTTCCCCTCAGCCTTCTTAGCAGTATATTTTTCAAGAATTCTTTTCATGGAATAAGGACTAATTACAAGAGCCTTGTTCTTTTGAACTGTATTTTGCACATTGCTATGAAATATAAAGCATTTAATGTAATTCAGATCTAAATAAACAAAAGTAATTTTCCAGGTTTACCCTTTCCCTATTGTTCTTTGATCATTGCTAATTCATACTCTTCAGTTATCTGCAACAGACAATTGTTCCTGGTACTAGTTAGTGGAGTTCCATTAATCTGTGGAACGGATGTAATTTCTGAAACCTCTCTTTCTGTTTTTAACAAAATGAGACTCAAATTAACATAAATCCACAGATCTACTTTTATTTGGAGTTACACATCTGAAATCATTCAGTACTTGAGTTGCTTATTGCTGAGTTCAGGGATGGCAAATGTTGATATTGCTTGACATTTTAATCAAATTCTTCTCATTTTAAGAATAGGTTTTAAATGTGTTTTGCTATGAAACTCTGTATCCTTTTTACCCTCATATTAATATTATCTTAGAAGACAGGTAATTTAAGACTGGGATGTCAGTCCCCCTTCTCACTAACCTTTAGACAGCTAGATACTCACTGCTTGAGAAGTCAAGAGGCATTCATGTCTGATCAAAGCTTTGGATCTGAGTAATGTAATAAGCTGAAGTCATGAACAGCTGTCTAAAATTAAATCACCCTGCCTTGAGATATGCACACACATTAGCTCAGAGAAAATGTACACGAATGCACAAAGCTGCAAAATAATCAGGGTAAACTAAGATGGCTTTTGTGGCTGGTTAAATTGCATCCAATTTAGAATACAATTTGCTAGGCACAGTGTTTTGCACTCACCTACTGCTTACAGTACTTACTAATATAGAATATAGGTGGATTTGTACCTTTAGGGCACATCTCTGTCACAATTTCCCAGCTATAGCAAAAATCGCTTAAATAAGAGACACCTTTCTTTCAACTTAAAAAAATCCAGTTTTCTAGATTGCTCAGTACATGCTGGTTTTACAGGTTGGATCATTTTCTCTCTATTGCTGGTCCATTAGGGATATTTAGGGCATCAATTCTATCCTTCATTGCAAAGATTACAAGTATATCACATTGCATTTCTAAGTCTAATAAAGCAGACACATCTACCGGTTAGCATAGTTTGTCACTGTCCTACTCCACACCTTTTAATTCTTTCAACCTGGTTTTAGCTAAAGTGGCCTTCGAATTCACTTGAATGGACAGAGGCAGTCATCATCTTTGATTGTGTGTGTGCTTGAAGCTATGGGTATACAGAATTTTTTACATAAGGGGGTACCAGGTGTTGGTTTTGCAGGAACAGGTTCTGCAGGAAGAAGAAAGAAGAAATGAGTGTGTTGTTGCAATAGTGTCCTTGCTAACCCAGCTCATCAGAGTAGTTGCTAGCCTGGAGAATGAAGCCTGTGGATCAGTCTTCATGGAATATTTGTGGATATGTGTGGGTATTTTTTTGCAGTGAAAATCAATACTACTTTAACAACCAAGAAGGGGGGGTAATATAATTTAGGCACAACATTTTTCAATGCTAAGTAGTCAATGTTAAATGTTTTACAGCAGAGATGTTGACCTTTTAATTGATTTATTTCCTCCTCTTCTTGGTTCTAGTTAAGGCATTGGTAAATATAGGTCATAATGTACACAAGCCAATTATTTCCTAGTCTCTTCTCTGAATAACTCTCTTCTGGGGAATTTGCCAACTTCCTGTTCATTCTAACTATATAAGCAAGAATCGCCTATCATATTTTCTTGTGAAAATGTGCTTCAGTAAATAGTCATTCTCTGTTTAGAATATTTCTTTTGCAGAGAATGTCCCTGATCAGAATATTTATTTTTCTGGAACTGCACTTATAAACAAAGTTAACTGAATTGAATATACATCCAAAAGATGCCAATAGTTTGCATTCTTCACATAATCTTGGTTATCAACAGCTGTCAGTTACATATGTCTTGTATCAAAGTTAATGAGATTTCTGCACAATTGCCTGTGTCCTTGATCAGTACCACAGTTTTAGCTTAAATTATGCAGACCAGAAATTAAAAGCCAGGATTCCTAAACTGCCTTCACCTTATCACACCACTGAAATTACATTTCAGTTTTGTCTCTTACTGTCCTTTACCCATGCAAGTACATATTGTCTGGAAATTTTACATTTAATTTTTTTTTTTGTCTGAATAAGGGAGTGCCTTATTTCTTGAGAACATCATTGTACTTCCACATAAATAGTCTTCAAAATATTGAAGAATAGATTGGGATGTTGAGGGGGGTGGTGGTCAAATAGCCAGGTTTAGCTTCTGGGATGAAAAGTAGAGTGCAGGAGATTATTAAATTAATGTTGAAGGAGGGGCTGGATATACAAAACAGTTTTTGTAATTGCGGTTGAGCATCAGCCCCCCCCCCCCCCCCCCCTCCCCCGCCTGCTTTTCAGTTTCCCATATCCAGGCATTTCTTTCCAGCTTGACTTTGGTGCTGGAAAAAGAGCTGGGCAAGAAAGAAACTAGTGTGATAGGCAGTTGGTGAAGCAAGACTTGTCATTTAATTAATGTCTTAACATTGCCACCAGAATGCATCACTTATATTGATGGAGATCCATAGTCCTTTGCTTTGTCATGTAAAGTAGCCCTCTTTTTTTTTTAATTTTTATTGATTTTCCAGTTTTACATTTAAGTATTTGAAAAGCAACGTGGCAGCTGGGTTGGTTCATAATTCAATAACATACAAATTTCTTTAGTACAGATCACAAACTAGTACATTAAATATTTCCTCTCTTTTTCCCTTGGTATTTACTGTCTCATATTTAACTTAATGCAATTCTTATTATATCAATTTAATACAAATAACTTTTTAACATTTATCAATAATTTTTAGTTTATACATATCTTAATCATTTTAACATTCAATCTTTCAGACAATCAATGTCCTGGTAGGTGTTTCCCAATTTTTAACTTCCCATTAATATTTAAATTTAACGTTTAATATTTATAGTTTCCAAGTTTTAAATAACCCCAATTCCCTTTATCACAATTCATCCCAAGATCTTACATCAACTGGTTAATAATACAATATAATATTCTTATTTTCCAATAATTTCCAAATATCTAAATTTAATAGCCCTCTTTTGACTACAGGTTTAAAGACCATCCGCTTCGGAGACCTGGTCTCTTGGGAATAAGGCGGATTATTCTTTTTATAAAATAAGTCATTATATAAACACAAGACCATTAGAATTCTCTCCTTCTGCCTGTTTGCTCTGCTTTTCTTCAGAGATCTTAGAACATTGAAAGTCCGTGAACTGGGGCAAAGGAAGCACTGTTGCAACAAAGGGATCAGTTGCAATAATTGCCTATAATTGGGGGCTTGTGGTGATCTTAAATCTTCCCCTGCCTTGCTTGGTTTATTGAAGATTATGCCTTTTCTATGGCATTTCTTAGCATCTCATGAAGGTAAAACTAGCTCCAGAAGGAATTTTGTTAACCTTTCTTTTGCTCTTGTTCTCAGCAGCAAGACCCTCTCATGTTTGTTATTTTGGCAAGAAATGTACTATACTCCAAAGAGTTACCCCAATATACTATCCCGGTTAAATGGTTGTCAAAATAAGCAGTATCTTGGCAGCTGTTAGCTACATCACTGCTTGCTTAGCTTTTATTCCTTGGATCAGGATTGAGAAGATGAGACAGCAAAACAGCTGCCAATCAAACAGGGAGCTGTCAAAATATTTCCAGTCCCATGACGAGAGCGGGGAAAGCCAGCTTTTGCTTCTCAGGGTAAATGTGGAAAGAATGACATGTTATTCCAGCAAATATGTGTTCCTAACCTGTGTTTGTTTAAATTACATAGAGGAGCACAATTTGGAAGATGAATTTATGGATGAGATGAAAGACTGATTAGCTAATTCATCATTTGCTGATTCTCCCTCATAAATCACCCCCCCCCCTCTAGTTTCTGTTCTCCCCAAGCTGAACTCTTGGGAGGAATTCAGAGTCCAGCTTGGGGAGGTTTTTTAAAATGTATATGTATATATTATTATATATTCTGCCTCTCTGCCCTGTTGGAATTCAAAGTAGGAGACATTCTTAATTTCAGTAGGAACTTGTGCCTTCAGATACTGTAATACCAGGGGGTTAGACGCAGCAGAGAATTGACAGAGAAAGGAATGGTGTGTGGAAGTTTCTACATACTTTGGTAAAGATAGTCTATAGTAGAAAAAAGGAGCTCCATTTCAGCTGAGCAAAGAAACAAGAGAAGCCTCCCCATTATTAAAACTCAGCAAGACACAAGTCAAACAGTGTAAGTGAACCTCTGCAACTACCTTCGGCCTTTTAATGCATCTTCTTACTATTATTGCATGCAAAATTGTCCAAGTAATCATCAAGGAAGCTCTATATTGACTTCAGTCATCCTGTTTTAAGGGAAGGATAAATTATATAGTACTTTATAGTGTATTTATAAGCAACCACAACTTGTATACAGTACTTATTTTCTTGATGTTGAATTTAAAAGAAATAGACTAAACCTTGACTGATTGGAATAGTCTGTAATTCCAGTATTCAAGTTTGTCATGCTCTATTGATGTTGCCAAATGAAATCATGTCAATTTGTGTAGAATAGCCATTGAGGGATATAGGAGGAAAGTCCATAATGCCCCCAAATTAGGAGGAACCTAGTAGCACCTTTTCCAACTAACACATTTTTATTTAAAAAAAAACATGTTTTGGGAGCTGCAGATTACTTCACTGGATGCACAGAATAGCTAAAGCGATTAGAATTTAAATTGAGATGAAGGGGGGGGAGGAGACAGGGCAGTTATGCAGGAACAAATTACACGTGAGATAGATTTACAAGTGCCTTATCCCCTAACAGTTGTAGTGTGTTAAAAACGCATTGTGTTTGTTGAGTTCTCCTGAGATAGCCTGAAACATTGTGGTGTATGTGTCTCTTGCTCAATGGTACAGCTAAAATTTCCTCCCCCCCCAAAAAAAAAAAAAAAAAAAAATGATTACCAGCTTTATGCTAAGAAAATTTTTTCCTCCTCTTTTCAGCCCAGGAAGGAAAAGGAAAAAGCAGACCCCTTGTTTTCTTTTTTCTCTCTGACACTTCATTGATGATTTCCCAAATCTAGCTAGACCAGGGGTAGGCAACCTTGGCTCTTTTATGACTCGTGGACTTCAACTCCCAGAATTCCTGAGCCAGCATGGCTCAGCTTGGAAACTCTCCCTTTCCCCTCAGTATGGCTGGCTCAGGAATTCTGGGAGTTGAAGTCCACGAGTCATAAAAGAGCCAAGGTTGCCTATCCCTGAGCTAGACAATCCCCAAAATGACAACTTCGTTTTCTTTTGATTTGCTAAATTCCCTAGTGACTGGGTTAAAAAATCCTTGCTAATTCTGGAATTAGAGGGGTAACAAGAATTCCTACCAAGCCGGAGGAATATTAATCAACATGGCTTTCTCTTCCTCCCCTTTTTTCTTCAGCCCAAACCACGCCAGCTTCCATCACACCCAGGTCAGTAGATGATGGCAGATTTATTTATGCATTAATTGGTTCATGTTTCAAGTCTTCACTCTGAACCCAATCTGCAAATTCTCCTGAAGTTTTGAATCTATGATTCTCTTCAATACCACTTGAAGAGTGGTTTCCAATTTTTTGTGTTTAGATCATGCCCGGTCTTTTTTTCTGCCACAGCATTTTTAGGCAGACTCTTATAAATACCAACATTATAATTAATTTTCTTCACTGGATTTTGCTGCAACATTGTCCTTAATGCTCACCTAATGCTTAAAGATTCTAATTCTGTTTAGTAACATTCTCTTATTTGTGTACAATTCCAGTTTCATTGATGAATTTGTTTAGGTTCTTTTGTAATTAAAAAAAATCGACCACTTTCAGAGCTTTGACTCTGTGGCCTTTTGGGTGGCAAATGTTTACTATGTATCCATGGTTCAATGTCACAAGATCCTGCATATGTAGCTGTGCAAGATAGATGGATCGATCTGAAAGAGAGGATAGGTAGGTAGGTAGGTAGGTAGGTAGGTAGGTGGTAGGTAGGTAGGTAGGTAGGTAGGTAGGTAGGTAGATAGATAGATAGATAGATAGATAGATAGATAGATAGATCTGAGGCAGAGAGAGAGTAATCCTTGTTTAGTGACCACAGGATTGGCAACTCGGTTATTAAGCAAAACATTCGCTAAGTGAAACTGCAGGCATGCTTATGATCGCCAGCTTTTCTTTGCTTTACACAGGTTGTAAATGCAAGGATTAATCGTAAAATTACTTTTTCATCTCCTTCGTAATCGCAAATGGTTTCTAAGTGAGGCAGTTGCTAAATGAGGATTACCTCTCTCTCTTGTGTATGTGTGTATGTGTATACATAAAACACATTCATGTATACAAGTAACATATTTCATCATAATAATTAAGATTTAGGGTTAAGCATTTCCCCCCCCCTTCTTTCTAATTCACTCCTGTAAATGCCTGCCTAGCCCCTGCATTCGTGTTAGAGCAAAGGTGGTGGAGAACAGCATTGCTCCCTTAATCTGAATCTTGTTCCAAAATATTCATGGAAAAAACAGGGCTGTGGAGCAAGGTTGTGTTTTTCTTAGCAACTGCTTTCACTTCCTTGGGGTAGTCCACCTCTCACATATAAGGGCTGTGGATTATGGTTTCAGAATGCAACTAATCAGATTATCTTTAAACCCATTAACTTGACTCTACAGGCATGGATAAAATACTGGAATTCTCATTAGCTAGTTTTGTGGATGAAATAGGTCAGTATTTTCTGAAGGCTGCCTCTGTCTTATCTGGGGACTACAGGATATAATTATTGAAATATAAAATGAATTTGCAACCTCCTGAGATATATCTGTTATTATAATAGCCAGGGATTTCATTGCTACTATTTATGGTAATTAATCTATTGCAGTTCTCTACTCTTCTGAACCAACTTTCAGGGGAGAGGAATGGCAAGCTAGGTATTTTTGAAATAAAGCTAAAAGAAATATTACAGTTGTCTGGAAGACATCAAGGGCTCACATTTTCTGCAAGCAACCAATTTTCTGCCAGTCTTTGCTACTGGCAAAAGAGTTTTGGGAGTAGATCAAGGGTTAATTCCAGCCCTGAAACTTCAGTGCAGAGGTTCTCCCCTGTGGCTTGTATAAATATTTGCCACTGGGTGTGATCTCTATATTATCCCTGCTCTGATCATCTGATGGGGCCTTTGGTTATATAAACACGACCGCCCAGAGTTGATACTGGGATTCTGAATAGTTAGAATTAATAGTATAATGATAATAATAGTTATTTACTTGTCACTCCAGGTGATTTTTATCCAGGTGGAATAAACTGTATTTAGCAAAAGGTTCATAGGTGGAACGGGAGATGAATTTCCTTATTTTTCTGCCAATGTTTATTTTTTTTCTTCTCCTCCAGTGCTTTGTTGTTATTTCAACAGTTCCTAAGGGGGGGGAGGGGAGGTCAGCTTATTCATTTGAAGAGACTGAACCACTGAGAACTGAACATGGATCACCTCTTTTAACTGTCAAGGGATCCAGAATGCTCTTTAGCATGAACAATCATTGAGAGCAGATAGAGAGGACATGAGGATTGAGGGGCAGGGGGTCACAGGGGCAAGGGCCAGCAAAATAGCAAATAATAAGTGACAGGAAGGTGAAAACCATCTGTTTAGTTCCTCCTAAAAATGTGGTGCAGAGAGGAGAGGGAGCTATTACCACTCAGGGAGACCTGTGTATGACACATATATGGGGAAGGAAGTAAAGGTGGGGAGACAACGTGCATAAATCTGGGTTCCAAGGCCCTTTGCATAGCCAAAGAGTGTATGGAAAGGAAATTGACTCAGTAAACTAGTTCAGTTTTGTTGATATTTGTCCTCAACACTCGTTTGCCAGGAAATTCTGTTGTTCCCTTCTCTGTTTATGCATGGATCTTCGGCATAGCTCCACATCTATGATGAACTTGTAAACTTGGAAATAATAGCATTTGGGCTGTCATGTGAGAAGCAGATGATTGAGCCTAAACATCGGATCTGGTTTAGTTGCCTCTTTAGGGGATAAATGTCTGTGAAAGCACATGATGTTTGTTACTGTGCTACATTTTTTTCTCTTAGCTGGCTAAAACTCTGGCATGCTTCTTTCCTATGCGTGATTTTCTAGTATGCTTGGTTTAATGTTATCTTCTTCGATGCCTTTTTTGTTTGGACATTACTTTCCCATTTCTCCCTTTGCAGGCACCATTCGCCCAGTGCGGCGCAGCTATTATGACCCCTCCTCAGCCCCAGGCAAGGGTGTGGTGTGGGAGTGGGAGAACGACAATGGCACCTGGACCCCCTACGACATGGAGGTGGGCATTACCATCCAACATGCCTATGAGAAGCAGCACCCCTGGATTGATCTCACTTCCATTGGCTTCTGCTACATCATTGACTTCAGCACGATGGGGCAGATCAATCGCCAGACCCAACGCAAGCGCCGTGTCCGCCGCCGCCTTGACATGGTCTACCCACTGGTCACAGGCACCTTGCCCAAATCTCAGTCTTGGCCAGCAAGCCCTGGTGCAGTCAATGTGCCTCCTGCCCCCGCTTGCACTTGTCCACAATGCCTTCTTGTCATGAGCATAAAGGCAACAGTGGCAGCTGGGAGCCATGGAGGAACTGGAGCTACAGCTAGCCAGCAGCCTCAACCTCCACCACCACGTAAAGCTGTCTCCCTTTCTGGCAGTGCCAAAATCCCCACGCCAGCATCAGTTCACAGGCCACAAGATGGAACAGCCACCATGCGTAGCTCTTTGAAGACCCTCGCATCTCAAGTGAACCGAAGGCAGGCCGTTAGCACCCCTGCCCTCACCACAAGCAATTCCCCTGCCAGTCCTCCTAATGCCAACGGCAAAGTGACACGCGCCAGCCTTAACACATTGAACCGAACCAATCTGCAGCGCTTGGCCATCGCACAGTCCCGTGTGCTCATTGCCTCAGGGTAAGTGCTCGTTTTTGTTGTTACTTGTGCCTTCAAGTCAGTGTTGAATCCGGGCAACTGTCTGGAATAGTCCCTGCAGTTTTCTTGGCAAGATTTTTGCAAGTGGTTTTCCATTGTCTGCTTCCTAGGGCTGAGAGAGAAGGACTGGCCCAAGATCATTCAGTTAGCTTCGTGCTTAAGGCAGGATTAGAACCCACAGTCTCCTGTTTCTAGCTGTGTCTTAACCACTGTACCAAACTGGCTTTAAGTACTTGTTTACCACTCCTAATACTACATCTTGGTGTCCCTCCTCCTCCTCCTCACATGGAGGCATGCAGTATGTGCCCAGTATTGTTTTCCCATTATCCATATTTAGACCATGGGAAGGTCACCTCTGTTCCTGGGATATTGCAGATGGGCCTTTCCCAATTTGATGCTGTCTTGATTTAATTGATTAGGGTGACTATGGAAGTATGCAGGTAATAGGTAATACAATAAATTTGGAGACAGTGTTGAGGGAGGTAATGCAGACAGGTTCTGAGTCAAGTTAAATATCTGAACATAAGAAACATATTGCATAGATTATAAAGTGTGGTTCAATTTTGTCAAGGCTTATGAGGAGCTGCCCATGGAGATATTTTCCTTGAAGACTACATTGCAGAATTTTGAAGAATGTTATGTCAGGTGCTCTGGGAATAGAAAGAAAAGTGGCTTTTGATATTTTCTTACTGAGGAAACTCAAGTAAGTTATGAGACAGAACTTATCAGAAAAGTAGGATATATTGGGAAGCTCTGAAGAAGCAACAAACTCTTGATGGTTAAACAGAAGTAAGCTGTTTGTAAATATATCTCGGCCCAAATGCCAGCAGGATAGAAAATTCCTAAGGAAAAGCTGGGAGTGACATTGACTGACGCTACCCCATCAGTCCCCCTTCCTCTGTTCATCAAATCCCACAGACCCTTTGAACCATAAAACAGGGAAGCTTTAAAGCCCCTTTTGAATGTTAATGAGGAAGTGAAACATTCTTCTTCTTTAGCCTTCAGCTCTGGGGTGGGTGGGTTCCTATCAAAAGGCCCATACAATTTTTTTTTCAAGCTGCTGCCCAATCTGGAAGGTACCCTATCCTCTGCATCCCCCTCCTGCTAGGCCTCCCTTGACCAAAACACTCTTTCTTGGACATCTAATTAGCGTGTTCCTTCTCTTTTGTATGATTTTGCCATCGGCCGTCTGTTGCTGGTTGCTCCCCCCTCTGCCCATGACCCTTCTCAAAGACTTTCCCATGGAAGAGAGCAAGGGAGGAAGGGGCCAAGGCGATGCTTCCCCAGAACAAAAGGCTCTGTGAATAACTGGGAGACACAACCAAGATTTCTAAAGAGCTGAATGAGGAGAAGGCAGGCGAATGGGGAGGGCGGGACATGCCCTCTCTCTTCAGATTAGAGGATTCTCTGTCTCCAGCTAGCTCCTTAATCTGTAACTACAGCAACTATTGTCCAGTTTAAAAGGTGCCCCACTTTGTCTATATCTCAGCCCTTTCTGTCTCATGTATCCCCCATCTATGCCTATTCCATAATTGCTGCACTTCTGTCTCAGGAATAAATTGAAGATTGTTCACTTTTGAAAGCAGGAATTTGTGCCTGGAATATGATACTTTCTTGTGTTCCAAAACTGATGTCAAGTTTTTTCAGAGAAGCCTTGGAACAGCCCAGTATCATGCAGGCTTCTATGGGTTGGGTTGGTTTCTGCTAGTCTTGTAAAGCTGGCAGACTTAGTCAGATTATTGGTGCACATGGCTTCTAGTTAAATTGAGGATGTCCCATAAGACTAAAGCCTGAAAGTTTATGTGGTGCGGTGAGCAAACAGGATCCCCAAAGATGGTATGTGGTGGACCCATTCTAAGAATGGTTTTTTCCCAAGCTGATTGACCAAATTGTAGAAGTTTGTAATCAATTTATCTAGATGACACAAAGGCGAGGAGAATTTTTCTAAAGGTTTTGTGGGTCTATGATATTAATTTTTATAATGTCCCATTTCATGCTACAGGTTTTTTTTTTCCTACTTTGAGTGGAGAAGGAATCTTGTTCATGTCTTTTTCCGAAAGAAACCCCAAACTATTTTTTTGAAAGCTATTCAATGCATATTCCTTCTGTATCCATTTGTACACGTTGACATGGTTATCTGCCACTTCTTGCATTCTCAAAGTATATTCAAGATTAGGTAAAAATGGATCTGAGATGTTGCAGTGGTTAGAATGCAGTACTGCAGGCTGCTTCTACTGACTGCTGACTGCCAGCAGTTCAGCAGTTCGATTCTCACTGGCTCAAGATTGACTCAGCCTTCCATCCTTCGGAGGTTGGTAAAATGAGGACCCAGATCATTGGGGGCAATATGCTGACTCTAGAAACTGCTTAGAGAAGGCTGTAAAGCACTGTGAAGTGGTATATAAGTCTAAATGCTTATTGCTATTGCTATCAGCTCAAACATTTTGGGTCCAACAGTGACCAACAATTTTGATTCAGTGAACTCACAAGAATGAATAGGAGAACAACAGCTTTTCTTTCACTATTGCTCCCTGGAAGCTGAGATTTAAAGTATGCTGTCTGTGGTTCAGATTGTAGTAGACAGCCATCACAGTGAATAGCAGTTGAGAAAGCAATCTTTCGTGCATTTTTTCTAGTTCCCCTTTAAAACCATCAGATTTGGTGGCCAGGTCCATGCCTGATGACAGTCAATTCCTCTATGCACAGATTCTAGTCCATATGCCAGCCTGATAGTCAATGCATGGGTAGAATTTGGGCGTTGGAGAATTGCATCAAGAGTGGTGACTGAGTCTATGAAATGTATGAAAAAGCTCTTCATGGGCAAATTGGTATAAAGTTCTGGTAGGCACCTGGATGTTTTAGTAAGATAATACCATCCTAACTTCGGGCAGAAGGTATAGCCTTAGAAAAAATCAGCACTGAGATTAAAAATAGAAGGAAGAAGTATCCTGAAAATATTTTCTAAAAAAGATTGTTTCCTATTGTTCTCATGGCCTGCCAGTCCCTACAAGTCATCCTGTAATTCATTTGGGCAGGTAGATGATCATGACTGGAATAAGGCTATCCTTCTCAATCCCTGTGCACACATGCCTTTAAGGAATAACATGCCTATCACAACCACTGATTTGCCTATTGACCAAACCAGTCCTTATGCCTCTGTTACCTACCCTTCTTTCAACATCCATTTGCTTGCTTATCTTTCTCAGACTGGGCCTCCTAGCTCAACTAGGAAGAGTGTTTGTGCCTCAGGCTGCTAGCAACCAAAGGCAGTTGTAATCTGCCATGCTAGATTGGTCTAGACTTAGTACCTTTTAGGATGTTAAAGAAAAAAGTCCAGGGATCAAAGAATACGCAGAAACTTCTCTCCCTCCTCTATATAGCATATATAGGATACAATGGATTCCTCTCTGTCCTCATACTCCATCACCAGCTCCATCCTTCAGAGAATCCAAGATTTGCTTTGACGCTTGTTCACAGTTTTCTTCCCGTGTATGCTTAGTTCTCAGAGACTCCTGCTTTTACAGAGATGCAGGTTCATTTTCCAGCCGTCTCTAATAACCTGTGTTTTATTCTGTCATAGAGTCCCTACAGTTCCTGTAAAAAACCTCAATGGCTCAAGCCCAGTCAACCCTGCCCTAGCAGGTAAGAGAACCAAAAATCTGGTGGGACCAGAATTACCATTAATAGCTCTTGATTGACCTAAACAAGGGACCCTTAAGCAGGAAGGCATTTTGAAACCCTGACTTCAGCAGGGTTTTTCCAAGAATTGGGTGGCCGGGGGGGGGGGGAGCCAATTCTTTGTATTCATTCAAAAAGTGGAAGAGAAACATCGAGCAGTGCATGAATGAAGATACAAGTTGTGTTGAGGAACAGATAAAAGGAAGGTGATGGTGATGTTCTACAAGATGGGATGTTCAATGCCCATGTTGCTTGGGGATAGATAGAGACATACAGCGCAACACATCTAAAAGGTAGAAGTTTTGGGAAAACTAGTGTACTGTACACGTGCCATAGGGAGGGAGTGGAACTTTAAAAGAGAAAACAAAATGCTCATTTTAACTATGTGTGATAATGATTGTGCACGTTTTAGAAGTTTGAATTTTAAAAAACCTCAACATTAATGCCTTTCAAATAAGTTAGATTCCCAAACCCTGAGACCAGCATGGCATATTAGTCAAACATATGAAGAGGATATGACATTGTAAATGGCTTGTCTAGTTTTCTGATTTCCTTTAAAGCCTTGTAAAAATTGGAACCGGCAAAGAGCCAGTCTGCTATAACCCTGTATAAATGGGCAATAACTGCACAGATGAAACAAGATCCTAGCCCAGTGATGGCGAACCTTTTAGAGACCGAGTGCCCAAAAACTGCCCCCCGCCCCTGCTCCACCTCCCACCCTGCCTGCTCCGCCCCCGCCCGCCCCCTGCCCCGCCCGCCCGCAGGGACATGCACTGCCTCCATGGCCCACAGCAGATCACCCAGGCCGCCCTGCAGCACCATGGCAACCACGCCCTCCGCCCACACCCCGCATCATCTGCACGCTATGGGGCGCGATGGCGGAGTCTTGTCCCTGCTGCCTGGCTATGTCCTTGGATGCGCTGCTCTGTGCGGGCCGCACCCGGGGGCGACTCTCCTCCAGGAGGGCTGCTGGTGAGGAGGGGGCCATGGGGGGAGGCAGGGCTGGGGCGACGGCATGTGTGCCCACAGAGAGGGCTCCGAGTGCCGCCTCTGGCACGTGTGCCATAGGTTCGCCACCACTGTCCTAGCCCATAAGTGTAAAACAGAAATAAAGCAAGAAAGAGGCTGTTTATAAATGCTTGTGCTCTCTTCCTCTCCTGTCAGGAATCACAGGGATACTTATGAGTGCTGCAGGGCTCCCTGTCTGTCTGACTCGGCCTCCAAAGCTGGTTCTGCACCCTCCTCCTGTCAGCAAGAGTGACATTAAATCCATCCCTGGCATCGCCAACACCTGCCGTAAGACTACCAAAAAGCAGACCAAGAAAGGTAAGAACGAGAGCTTCTCTGTTTCTTCCTATTGCCTCACCTCATTAGAATTGCATAACTGGAAGGGGCGGGTGTCCAAAATATGCAAACCCATAAAGAGACTATGCATTGTAACTTAGACATCATACCAAACCAGATTTTGTGCTGACTGAAGTTAGAAACTGAAAGATAGTTTGAGGCGCCAGCTGTACCTTGGGGAAAAAAAATACAGGTTAAGCTTGCTGGGTAAACACCTGCATCTTCCTTTTCTGCCTGAGTGTGTCCCTGGCTGCTCATGACTTTTGGCAGAGGGATATCGGGTGTTCTGATTCTCTATTATTTTTGGCTGGCTACTTCTGGAGGGTGACAGTATATTCCTGTCTTTGCAGGCTTCAGTCTACGGACCTTTCTTCCTTCTCTTCTCTCCTGGTTTCTTGTAACTATCACTCAGACATTGTTCTAAAGAGTTTTGTTCTCCCTGCACTGCCCCCTCCCCGCTTCCATTTTGCTACCCCATCCACACGCGTGACTGTATCCGTTGATGGTTGGACAGTGGCAGATATCCAACCAGTGTCCTTCCAGAGCACTCTTCTGCATTATCTAACACATATTCCCAGCAGAACACATCCGCCACTGCCTCATCCTTTTCCAGCCAGCTGTAATGAGCATGATGTATTTCACACTCTCTCTGGTATGTGGCTTTTCCTTTTTAAATTGTCCTTTCTCCAAGGTGCATCCCATCTGCTTGACAAATAGTAAGCCTTACTTCCAGGTGACAGTGGAATAAAAGAGATGTTCAGAAGCCTGTTGTCCCTTGTGTGTCTGTAAAGAACACGGAATCACAGTCATTAGAGTGAGCGCATGAGTTCACCACCAGCCTTGTTAAAATGCCACAAGGGCAGATACACTTACCATGCTCCTTTCATGATAAAGAGCTGAAGGTTAAATTTTGCACTGTAGTCTGCTGTCAGTTGTGTGAGTGCCTTTCTTATCCACCCTGAGCAATCACATAGCTAGACCTTCTTTGGGATGATTTGTCCCCAGCTTGGCCCTTCAGATTTTCCATCACTGCTGTAATTGATTCTTGTCACTTTGCTGCTGGTCATCCTGTTCTTTGCTTTCCTTCCATCTTTCTCAAGGGAGCACATACAGAGTACGATTGTCTCATCAAGTATAGAGAATTGCATACATCAGGGATAAGGTGAATAGAATAGAGGTGGGTAATGTGTAGGTATTATGCAACTCAAGTTCCACCTTTGATTCATATCATTTGATAACAGAATAATGAAGCCCGTGATATAGTGTTTCGCCTTTTAGAGGAGTAACGTTGTACAATAGTACTGTCCTTTAATATTGTAAAGCTATGGGTGAGCAACCTTTCAGTAGCCGGTGTTCATATAATACTTTGTTGGAGAAGAAGAGCTTGGGATGGGGGAAGGGTGGACTGATATAAAACAAGTGGAGAGATGTGGCACATGTAGCTAGAGCCACATTTTTCTGATTCTTTTCCCAGATTTTGGGGTTTTTCTTTGGTTTTTAACTGCTAAATCTATTTTTGGCTTCTGCTTCACTCCATGAGCATTATTTTTTGCCTCAAATAGCAGACCAGTTTTCAGCTGCTGTGGTTGGAGAGTGCTTTGAAGGCTACAGAGAGAGAGTTGAGGCAACTCTTGAGAGTTTAAGTTGTTCATTCCTGCAATAATCTTGGTCAGGTTAGAATTCTTCCCAGATGCTGGAGAAGAATGTAAAAAGTGAGAAATTGTGGCCCTGACTAATTAGGTGATGTAGTTCCACCTATGAGATGCCCCTCATAGCCAGAAAAAAATAAAAAAGTGAGCAAAAACATAACCATGAAAGCATCACATGTCCCTGTTCTACGGGATTACATTGTCTGTGCTCTGCCCCAAGATATTTCCTGTTCTTAAGACAGGATAAAGGTTAATTTTTTTTGTCAGATTAATCTGTTGTAGTCTCTGTTTGTTTATGTACTGAAGACAAAGGCACATTTTCCTCAGGGCACTGAGTAGAGATTCTGCTATAAGCTTTGCTATCTCCTCAGTGCAGAATTCAATCACTCATCCATCCGTTATGGGTATTATACACTCCTTCATAAAATTATACTCCTGAAAGCAGGAGGGAGGCTAGAAGGACAAGGGCCATCATGTAAAGGGGTCAGACTTGGAACTGCTTAGCCTGACTTTGGTTTGCAGCCACCTTTCATCTGGAGGCACATTCAAGAATATTACAACATCACAAGGGGAGACAAACTGGCTCTCCCCTACGTGGGAAGGGTGTAAATTTTGACTCACTGTGGAGCCTGAGCAAGTTGGTATGATGATTTAAAATCCATTCTTATTGTTGTTGTTTCTTAATTTTTTTAGAGGTGTACACATGGTTGTTAGCCTATTTAAGATTCAAACAAGCACGTTCTTTCTGAACCCTGCCACCATGGCAATTCATAGCAAAAGCAGAGCTGTAGGTGGGTTAAATTATTGGGAAGCTTAATTAAGAAGCCCGCAGCAAAAGTTTTATGACTGTTTTTATTTTCTTTCTACTTAGCCTGCCTCTGTGTATCATGCAGGCTTACAGAGGGATGCACCTTCAGTTGACATGCATTGATGAGAACATTCCTAGTACAAGAGTGTGGTGGTGCACAAGGTTAGGACGCTGGGCTGACAATTAGCAGGCTTGCGTTCAAGACCCATTGCTGCCACAGGGCAGGATGAGCTCCAATCACATGCTCCAGCTCCTGTCAATCCAGCAGTTTGAAAGTGGGTGACCGCGAGTAGATAAATGGGTACCACTTCAGTGAGCAACTTCATGGGACACGAAAGGAGCCTTCAGCTGGGTGTAGTGCATCAAAGTGCTTTTGACCTGGAAGAAGAAGATTGCCTAGTATCATTGTTTAGAGAGTAAGGTGGTATGCAATATACTTCAAGCCATAGCTTCTGATTCTGGTTTGCCACTCAGAAATATTAGTTGATAGTTTGAATGTCTGGGCAGACTATGGTTATGTTTCACAAACCGACTTAGTAATATCTGAATTGATCCAGTACAGGTAATCCTCGACTCATTTAGTGACCGTTTGAAGTTAACAACGGCACTGAAAAAAGTGACTTATGATCATTTTTCACACTTTTGACTGTTGCAGCATCCACATGGTCATGTGATCAAAATTTGGAGGCTTGGCAACTGGCTCATATCTACGATTGCTGCAGTGTCCTAGAATCATGTGATCACCTTTTGCCACCTTCCGACAAGCAAAGTTAATGGGGAAGCCAGAACCGCTTAATGACCATGTTATTAACAACTGCAGTGATTCAGTTCATAACTGTGGCAAGAAAGGTCATAAAATGGGTCAAAACTTGTTTAACAACTATCTCGTTTAGCAGCAGAAATTTTGGATCAGTTGTGATTATAAGTCAAGGCCTACCTATATTAAAACCAAAGAGAAAACCAGACTCCACAAAGCTGCAGAATGGCATTTGCTTTCTCCCTCTCCCACTCCCTCTCCCTCTTCTTCTCACCCACCCACTCACTCACCCTCCCTCCCTCCCTCTCTCTTTTGTAGTTCTCTCAAAACTTGTAACAAAGCACTAGGAAGCTTTGCTCCCTTCCTCCCTGCTTTCCATTTCCTGCCCTGTCTTCCGTTCTCTTGATGGCTATCAGGAAAGAGATATTCAGTTTGCTTTTCTCGTTTTAATGTCTAGGTAAAACTACAGAGGAAGTCTTGAAAAAATACCTGCAGAAGGTACGCCATCCTCCAGATGAGGTAAGTCTGGTTTTCTCTATGTAGGACATCTATTTCTGCAAGTGTAGTGAAGCCAAGTGTAGTGAAATATTTGTTGATGCAGAGCAATATGCTTAGTATGCAGATTTCAGGGCAAAAATTAAACTGTAACTATTAGTGATACAATATGCTGATTAACAAACTGTAACTATTAGTGGTACAATATGCTGATTAACTATCTGTTGCTGTGTAGCTTATTTCTTTGGTGGGTGTTTCCTCAGAATACCAAAGTGGCTAAATTTATATTGCACTAAGCTTAAGCATGGTGAATTTGGTCTTTGTATAGTATGTGATTTGAACCCACCATTAACTGTATTCACACATAACCTGAAGCCATTAAGCTTGGTTAATAAAATACAGAGAAACCTGGTTTGTCCTTGGTTTACAGTGAAGATGCAGGGAAGGCCAAAATGTTTAGAGGAATTTTGCTGAGACTGAGAAGAGTAGAACCACTTCAAATCAGGCAGATAATACTGAATTAGATGGTCAATTCAATATCCTCACTTCTACGGGTAGCTTCCTCTCGTTTTAATGTTGGGGATGGCAATGGCAGATATACTTCCTATTAGATCAGGGGTCTTCAAACTTGGCCCTTTTATGACTTGTGGACTTCAACTCCCAGAATTCCTCAGCCAGCATGCCTAGCTGAGGAATTCTGGGAGTTGGAGTCCACAAGTCATAAAAGGGCCAATCTTGAAGACCCTTGCTTTAGATGTATCTATTTCCAAGGAGATCAGTAAGGCCGCAACAACTCACACCTATGTAACCTAATCTTCCTATAGACCAGTGTTTCTCAACCTTGGCAGCTTGAAGATGAGTGGACTTCAACTCCCAGAATTCCCCAACCATCATAGTGGCTGGAGAATTCTGGGAGTTGAAGTCCACACATCTTCAAGTTATCAAGGTTGAGAAACACTGCTGTAGACCAAGATTCTGATGCTTTCTCACCTAACAATTTCCTGCTTCTCTTCAGGACTGTACTATTTGCATGGAACGCCTCTCTGCTCCCTCAGGCTACAAAGGGCCTCAACCAGTCGTCAAGCCAGAATTGGTGGGCAAACTGTCCAAATGTGGTCACATGTATCACCTTCATTGCCTTGTGGCCATGTATAACAATGGAAATAAGGTGTGTTCCTGGGATAGAAAGGCAGAGTGGTGGGGTATTGGTATTCTCTGGGGAAACACTGGGTAAATCATGAACCTTATTAAAGGCTGAGTAGCTAGCAGTCTTCATATTTAAAAATAAAGGTCTCTCAGGGGATACTGTGATTTCATGCCATTCATGGTGTTTTGTTCTGCATTTAAAGTGGAGGAAGTCACAAGGGACAAGTTGGAGCTTCAACACATCCAATTTGTTATATTCATAAGCTGTAGGGGAAATACATATCATAATTTATTTGACTTCCTCTAGGAAATGTTGCACATGCTGTAGGAAAAGTCTTTGTGCTGCTCATATTTAATTGTATTGTTGATTTTTACTGTATTTTAACTGAGAAAACAACAGAGGTATAATACGTATTGGTTCCCTGAATTGGCTAAGATCACACAGGTGGCCGTATTTCCCCGTGCTTAGAAATTCTAATGATCACCATCTGTTAAATAGTATTTTGATTTCCCCTCTTGCTGAGTTATGATTCTGTGATGGCACGTCAGTCTAAAAATCTCATTATTAATGCATTGTTTGAGAAAACAAAATTCTCAGTCTCTGGTTATAGGGCAGTGTCTAGGCAGAATGTCTCTTAGAAGTTGTAGACTCCTGACTTAACTTACAGCCATTGGATGAAAAAGCCTCTGTTTCCGTTGTCATGGAAAAAAGTTATCCATGGAAAAATGAACCAAAGCAATACAGATCCAAAGCAAATTGGTGTTTTTTTATTAAAATACTCTGAAACAGTGATCACTGTAATCCCAGCCAACTAGACCAAGACACCAAATACAGATTTGCAAAGGATTGTAGAGAAAAATATACATTATCAGTCATGAGTAATTAATTGCATTTGCCTAGAGAGGACAACCCCTCCCCCCAAAAAAATTCTATATTAACAATAAAATAATGACATAAATCCAGATCTTGAGGCTGGTGTCTTAGTTTTGCTTTCACCCTTTATCTACATTCCTTCTCTACAATAAAGTACTAAAAGATTGCTCCATTTACAAGGCCTGACCTTTTTATGCCCTGTTATCTGGCTTTTGCTTGCTACCTCGGGGGTCAGACCTGTTAAACTACATTGACAAATCTTTCTTGATCATTTTATATAATTACATTTCTAATGCTTGTACAGGAATATGATTTTAAACAGACAAAAATCAACTCTTAACTAAGAAAACAAAACAACCCCCCCACACACACACACATACCTTTACAGATGTGCTTTCAGTCAGACCACAGTTTTCGAGCACGTATACTTGGGGGTTGGATCACATTAAACTTATTTTGTTTTGGCCGTAGTATAATGTATCCTGCAAATCACAGACTTGGGCTTATTTTATTCTTGATTAAAAATTAAAATTAAAAATGTATTTTATTTTTGGTTAATATATGTATGCATGCATGTATGTATGTGTATACACACACACACACATTTTGAGAGCAGGCATCGGAATTTCATTTTTTAATGTGTGCCATGTGTTCGCAAAAAAAAAGTGACAATAAAGGTTTATCTTATTTTAAGAGGAACAAATTAGAAAAAGAATCAAATTATGGCTTTTGCTTGTTTGCTGCTAAGATCGATTGTAGTGAGCCTAGTCAATAATTTACTCAAATCAAAGGCAAATACTGATAATTTAATGGAAGAGTCTGGTTTTTTCCCTGACTCAGAATTAAATTGAAAGTGCAGAATTCACCAGCTGCCATTTGGGGTCCATGGACAGAAAGACACCCATCTCTGAGTCTCCATTTAATAGTATTTCCAGTGGTTTAGCAGGTTCACTGCTGTTCCCTGGGCTAAGAAAGAGGCTTTCCTTGTCAGCTGAGTTCAAAAACATTGCTGAACTTGTGATAAAATTATGGACTTAACTATTGAAGCAACATCTTTTCTCTCCTTTTAAAAATTCAGTTCTCATACTGCTTATTAAAAGCAATAAATATTCTCGTGTTACATTTTAAAAGATAACTTGACTCTGTACTTAAAACTGCAAACTATGGTTGGAAGAACTTAACATATGTGGGTTGAATAAAATGCCTAGAGGGGCTAAATATGCAAATTAAGAGAGGAGAGACCTTGTCTTCAATCTTCCTTAATCTACTTCTGTTTTTTTTTTTAAAATTTGAGTATGTATGAAGTTATGAAGCATTCTGGACAGTGAGATCTTAATCTATTACTCCTTTACCACTTAAGTTGTTTTACAATGTTAGTAGCATAATTACTTAATATCATCTTGATGATTTTTTTTTTATTCTGTGCTGGTGTTATTATTTATATTCTTTTCTTTTAGGATGGGAGCTTGCAGTGTCCAACCTGCAAAACCATCTATGGGGTGAAGACTGGCACCCAGCCTCCTGGAAAAATGGAATATCACCTCATCCCGCATTCACTGCCGGGACACCTTGACTGTAAAACTATCCGAATAATCTACAACATTCCACCAGGAATACAGGTGAGATTCCTAGGTAGGGGTCTTAAATATTTGCAACTAAGACCGTAGTGGGCAATGCAGTATTTAGATTTTAGCTGGTTTTTTTTTTAATCCTGCTCCCGTAAACCTTCTGTAAAAAGTGAAGCCTCCTTCAAACTACTTCTGGTGACCTCATGGTCATATCTTTCAGTTTTCTGGGAAGCAATATAGAAACCTTTAGCCACCAGCTTCTTCCAAGATGATTTTGGTTTCTCAGGCTAGCCCAGGGGTAGGGAACCTTGGCTCTTTTATGACTCGTGGACTTCAACTCCCAGAATTCCTGAGCCAGCCATACTGAGGGGAAAGGGAGAGGTTTCCAAGCTGAGCCAAGCTGGCTCAGGAATTCTGGGAGTTGAAGTCCACGAGTCATAAAAGAGCCAAGGTTGCCTACCCCTGGGCTAGCCGAAGCATTGATTAGAAGTCTCCAGTCCATGTAGCCCCAAGCCAACTCAGTTCTCAGCCCTTACAGTCTCGATGAGGTAGTGCCCTCTGCTGAAGCTGAATTTTCTTTAGACTCATCTAAAAAGAGATTTTAGTTAATTTGTATGATAGTTGTCTCAGTTGGATGTGCATTGTCTTTTACCTAGAAGTAATAATTATTTCCTGTTCTTTCTAGGGACCAGAGCATCCAAGTCCTGGGAAGAGTTTCACTGCCCGGGGTTTTCCTCGACACTGCTACCTCCCAGACAGTGAAAGAGGCAGAAAGGTAGAATGCACCTTAATATTATAATAAATATAAAAATGTGTCTCTGGAACAGATCTAGTTACCAAAAACAGTGTATCCTGTCTGGGGCACAAGTTTGTCATTGACATCAGAGAGTTTCTTCTGAGCAACTTACACAAGGGTAGCTTATGTTGCTTTGGATTCTATGAAGGAAATAGAGGCCTAGAAAGAAAAAAAGGGTTGCAGTATTCTAGTTGTTTCTAACCAATGGAGTAGTTGAAGGTGATGGAAATTGCAGTTCAACCCTCTGCACACATGTATCCCCCTCCCACGCACAACTGAGAGTAATTATTTCTTAGCATTGGAGAAGAGGGTCCAATTTGCCTAGGGAGAGTTGGCTTGTAGTTTCACTCGTGTTCCTTCCCTATTATTGCTCAAGGAGTCAATATGGGATTCTTTTTCTTCTCCGTAGCCTTCCCAATTTTATCCTCAAAATAAGAGAGAGTAAATAATTCAAAGCCAGTCAGTAAATGTCATGGTCTCCTCTATCTTAATCCAACATCTTCCCTATTGAATGCTCCTTTCAATGTGCTTGATGTTATCAGGAGTATTCCCCTTTTGGAAGAGGGGGAAAAACCCCTCCTTTCTGTGTAAAATACTGGAAGAAAGTTTGAAGCAGTAAATGCTTTGGAGCCTCTACTAGTGCTTGTAATGTTACTTCAATTGTACAGATGTACTTGTGGAATTTATCCATATCCATTGGGTAGATTTGCACCAGAATCCAAATCTTTGCAAGAACATCAGTGGAAAAAAAAATTAGAAGTGATTTTGCTTGTGTGATCTAAGCCAGGGGTCCACAACCCCTAGTCCGTGGACCAGTACCGGGCCACGGCATGCCAGCAACTGGGCCGCACAAACAAACAAAGCCCCATCCACGAGATGCAGGCAGCACACAAAATCACTCACCCTCCGGTCCGTGGAAAAACCTCTCTCTACGGAACCAGTCCCTGGTGCCCAAAAGGTTGGGGACCTCTGATCTAAGCCCCTTCTCATTTGGACACCCAACTCTTCTAATATTTGTCCATTTCCTCTGGCAGGTGCTGAAACTGCTGTTGGTGGCCTGGGATCGAAGGCTGATCTTTGCCATAGGCACTTCAAGCACCACTGGGGAATCGGATACAGTCATCTGGAATGAGATTCACCACAAGACGGAATTTGGGTCCAATCTCACGGGCCATGGCTACCCTGATCCCAACTACCTAGACAATGTACTTGCTGAGCTGGCAGCTCAGGGTATTACAGAGGAGAGTATGATGCAGGAGAAGGACTGAAAGTGTAAGAGGAAAAGGGAAGGACTTTGTCCAAGGGAGGAGCGACAAGTATAGCAGCTTGTGCATGGGTCAAGCTCCTCCCTCTTCCATTGTGCCTGCTCTGCCCTCTCACCTTCCTACTGCAGGCCTCTTAAAAGGCTCAGCTGTGGCTATGCAGCAGTGGGCTTGCTTAAATGAGGAACTCCCAGCCCGTTCTCATATGTGGCCCACAGCACCTGACGTATAAAAAGCAAACAAACCTGGGAAGGTTTTTGTGTTCCTCTTCAGCATGAGGAGGAGTGTCCTGTTGAGGTCTGAGGTTATATTAACCTTAGTACCCATAGCTATTTTAGCTTTGTATCTCAAAAACCGGGTTTTGGCCCTCTCTGGGATGCAGTAACATCTTCTGTCCATGAACAATAAGGGATGGCTGTGGAGAGCAGACAGCTTGGAATGGCAGAATCATGTGCAAGTCAAAAAATATGGCTTTGTTTCAGAAGATTGAAACCAGCCCTCTCATTTTTTTTTCTTCTTTCTTACCCAGCTAGGTGCCTGGTTCCATGTTGTCATGTCCCTGCTGCTTTCGTGTCATGGGCTCAGTGTGAGTCATGATATATACTGTTTGCCAGTCTAGTACTTCACTCCCTGCCAGCTTCCTTTGTTGAGAGGCTGCATCTATAGTTCCCATCCAAGGTAGTTGAGCAGGAGGCCTGCTTATTGCTCTTTAGTGAAGTAGATTGGAAATTCGCTCTCTTGAATGCATTCCAAACTGGGTCAATGCATGCCAAATCTCTGCGGCCCACTTCAGAGTGGATGAGGACAGAATGAATTAATTGCAGCTAGTATTTGAACTGAATGTGAAACAGGGGCAGTAAATCTCTTGGGTTATGCCAGTCTTCAAAGTCAAGCCTTGTTTTTGCTCTTGTAGCTGGGTGTGCTGGATCAAGCTGGGCTTTGGCTGAAGTGCCGACTAGCCCTCTGGGTCAGATCGCATCGACTGACTTTCCAGATCAATGCTGAGCTGTATGTCCCAGTTTTGTTTGTGAATTGCATCATTGGGGAAGTGGTTCTACGTCTGATCTGTTTCTGTTGAGGGTTAGAATCAACAGAGATCAGGGGGCGGTGAGGGAAAGACACTTCCTGTCTTTGTCCCCACAGTTCATGGTGGGTTCTTTGAACTTTCTGTATGGGGGAGTCCCCGGATACTGATTTGAATTTATTTACCTCATGTTTGGGGGATTGTCACATATATTGTGTGTGGGTGTATGTATGTATGTATTTGTAATGAATGAGAAAGCGACTTCTGAGGGTAGAACGTGTAACACAGTGGTACTTAAAGTTAGACCTGGAGGCTAAGAACTGCCATTGCTATTGATTACCATGGTATTAAAATAAGATCCCCATCCCATCCCACCATTTTGAAAGGGCTATGCCAGGGTTAAAAGCATGAGTCTGGTGATTGGGACAGGCAGGATATGAATACTGTTATCAATAGATCTATATGTATACCTATGTATATTTGATTTGCATATCCCTCACTCCTCACCTCATTCATTTCCATTAGTCTTGAGGCACTGTAAAGATCTCAGCCAATGAAGTAGGCTCAGTTGAGAGCATAAAAGAAATGAGCATCTTTGTGGAGCTGATCGTATGTTTATCCAAGTGGTAACAGTAGATATATGTAAGAGCACAGAGGTCACACAAGGATAAGACTGCAGTGTGTAAATATTAAGGAGCTCCCAAAGTTCTCATTTTTATTGGTATTTTTTCCCAAGAAGTTGGAAACACGCTCATATATGCTTGATTTTTTGGGAAAAGTGAAAGTACGTATCGGTCTCCTCTTTTTGGATACCCTGATACAGAAGTTAAAACAATATCCTGCTTGTTCTTTTCCTAGTTCTCTTATCCTCACATTAAGTTCTTAAATCTTCACCATAGTAAATAGTAAAAAGGGCTATCAATAGTTCTGAAGCATCCATCATACACTGAAATCCCTTTTGCAGTGAATAAATGAATAGGGCATTTCCCAGCGGGATTTGCAGTTTCATATATCTTGTCTTAGTAGACAAGAATAACAGATTTCCCTTTCAAGGTTTCTTCATACCTCTCTCTCACACCAAATTTCCTCTATAACCATGGCATTCCCTCATATGTAACTTAATCTCCAAGATAAGGGAGAGCGTCGGGAAGAACATTTTCCTGTCATCAGATGCATCTCCCAATGGAAGGGAGTAAATTCGCTTTTTTTCTTTTGCATTGTTTGGGCTGATCGGTTTCTTCTTTCATCTCTCCAGGATTTTTTTTTAAATTGCATTGTAGAGAATAAGCAACCTGATGAAAGATTCTTATCAGGAATGATAGTTTTTGGTTTCCAATTTTGGAGTCCCAAAGCAGATTGTGTGGGCGCTGGTAGTGGGATAGGGAATGGGAGGGCGGGATATGGGAGCCATATTGTATATTGTTTGTTGTTTGTGAACGGTGCGTTTTGCCCGTCTCTTAGTTTGTTGCCTTGCTTGAGGATGGCACCCTTGGGGTGTAACAATAAAAGGAAAATTCCACTGCCAGTTTGAATAATGTTTTGTGTTTGTCTTTTCTAAGTCTGTGCTTCTGTCTGTTTATTTTTTCTTTTGTTTCAAAAGTGAATGTGTACATTTTATCTGCCTGGAGCACTGGTAAGGGGTGGCTGAGGGGGGCATTTTTTCAATCACAATAAATGTTGGAGAATCGGTTCAACAGAAACCAACAACAGTTGTTTACTACAATTAGCAATGGAGCAGTCCTAAACTTGTAGTAGAATATAATCATTTGGGGATAACCCAAAATGTCCCGTTTCAATGTCAGAAAATGATGTGAAAGAAAAAACAAAAATCAATTGAGTTATAAATAAACTTGGAACGTATTTATAGAGAAGTTCATTGTCGAGGATTGTATAAGGCTTTCCTGAGCATTTCCGTGACTGCACAATTAGCAGAAATTAAAGCACCTCTTTCTCCTCAAGCTAAAGTTGTAATGCTGGAGAAATCTGGGCTTGCAGAGTGTCTCTTGTGCAGTGATTACAATATCAAAGGTTGGCCAGAACTGGGTCATATACAAACAAAATCCAACTGAGGCACCAGATCGAAAGAGACTGGCTTGAATTTTTGTTAGCTTTTGCTTTTTTAAATATCTTTTAAAGCATTTCATACAACTTGGAATTATATTACGTTCTATTTGTTTCCTTCACAAGAACACAATATGCCAGGCAGCCACACAAGTTGCTGTTCTTACTACATTAGCTTTAATTATTGCTGGTAGCTGGGAGCTCTTCTCTCTCTCTTTGCCAAGGATCCAAAAATATCAGAAATTAATGTATCTGTGAAAATTCAGGAAAAAAAACCCAGTGTGGGGCTGTTTTGGGCTTTCAAATTCAAGAACAACTTTACAGCTGTTCATTCCTCTCCATGATCCTCTAGAGACTAAATTCCTGTTTTTTTAAATTCTGTCATGATCCCCATTACTAAATTATTCTATGCATATTATATGAACATGAATCATGGAATGGGAGGATAAATAGGCTATATATATAAATATTCAAGATATGGCATTTGTTTTCTGAATCCAAAGACATTCTAGAAGCACTAGATATGATTTTAGCTGTCAAAATGTTTTCTCACTGAGTTTCTACTTTTGCATGTTTTAGGTTATTTTATATAACTTGAGTGCTACGTTTTTACGTCTTCTGTCTCCTTTAAGATGGATTCCTTACTGCTCAGAACATTAAGCAATAAACAATGAAATACAGTAGAAACAAGCTTTCAGAAGGTTGATGTGGTTCTTTGACTACTCCCTAAAGCTCCTTTATACAAAACGCTGTTTACTGAAGTCTATTTCTGTTAAATTTGCTTGGTGTGTTTTCAAAAAGAGCACAATATATATATTTTTGCAACTTAGACTATATTTTAATGCATTATTATTCATGCAGTTTTCTTTGCTGGATTAAATAAACCAAATACGTGTGATTTTCTAAGTGGCCTGCTGTGATTTTCAGGCAAATAAGGGGCCAATTCATAAAACAGGAGGAAAAAGGAGGACAAGCACTGTGATTTAAAGGGGAAAAAAACCAAGAATGAAAGTAACTCAAGTGCTGGTAAAAATAGGTTATTGTGTAGAAGCCCAACAAGGGCACCACAAAGGCCCATGTCCAAAAGCTGGACTTTCCTCCCAGGAGTGGGGGGAGTGACTCATTGAGACATTGTGGAAAACTCCTTTTTTCTAACACCCTTCCCACGAGGATATGCATTCATGTAAAGAAGAACTGAGCACAGTGGTCCTATTCTCAAGGGAATAAATGGTGCTAATGCACCAGACTTGTGCTTTACTTGTGGGGTCAGCTCAAGGGAGGGAGGAGGAAAAGAGAAAGAAACCTGTCTTTTTGAAAGATAAAAGCCCTCTCTACTGTTCTTCATCCACACTTTGTATCACTAAGTAAGATCTAACATGTGAAGTTACTTTGAATTCTGTCCTTTGTCTTTCCCCATTTCCTTCCATCCATCCATTCATCCATCCATCCATCAAACAATATTACAGAATGTCCGTTCACCAAAAAGAAGAGAAATACTAGCCATGCCTGATGTTCTAATGCAACTTACTGCATATCTACCTCTTGAAAAGAAAAATTGCGATTTGCCTTTATGATTACTTAACTTGGTTCTACAGCATTGCTTGTAAAAATCTAGAATATATAGTCTTGTTAAATCCTTATATTATCCATTTTAAGTTTACAATTAGGGGATGGAGAAGCAAGTATATTTTAGCTACGTTGCACCATCCAGGTACTTCTAAACTACAAGTGAGCATGACAGTCAGCTTTTCCAATCTTCCCAGGTTGCCAGGGCTAAAATAAATGCACGAGAAAAGGAAAAGAAAATTAGCAGTAGTTTTTCCAAAGTCTAGAATTGCTAAGCATAAAGAAATGTGGATTACAACAAGGGGATTTTAGTCAGTGCAAGAAGAAAGAAGACTATTGTGTATGGTAAAGATCTTTATCATCAGTGGTAATCAACAAACTAAGATCTTATTGATCTTGTCTCAGTTTAAAAAACAAAACAAGATCTGGCTTGAGAAATATAGAGATGGGAGACCGTTAGGAAATCCCAGGGGTAAATGCTAGTCTGGAGAGTGGAAAAGGCATCCTAGTAGAAGACAGTGACAAACCTTCCCAGCATTATTACCAAAAGAAAGAAGTACATTACAAAGTCATTGGGAGCTGAGTTCAACCTGGACACTCATCAATCAACTCTGATTGGATTCTAGATACAGTTACTTCCTATAAATTCCTGTAGAGCTTTCCCCACTTGATTAATAACCTAAAGGCAATGTAAGAGCGTAGATTGTCACTAAATCTGAAAGTAAGACTAAATAACAGTTTGGCTTGAGTGTGTTGCATCTTACTAATGCCAATCGTTGCTATGTTTTCAAAATGGCTCACTAACATAACTAATTATTAAGGAACCATAGTGGTGCAGTAGTTAGAATGCAGAATTGCAGGCTAACTATGCCCACTGCCAGGAGTTTGATCCTGACCGGCTCAAGGTTCACTCAGCCATCCATCCTCTGAGGTCAGTAAAACAAGGACCCAGATTGCCAGGGGCAATTTGCTGATTCTGCTTAAAGAGTGCTGTAAAGCACTATGAAGCAGTATATAAGTCTAAATGCTACTGCTATTTAGGACTTCAAATACAGGCTAAACAGTAGCTTCCCCATGTTCTTTTGAACAAAGAAGGGATAATCCTCTTGATTTAAAATGGAAGATTTTCCACACAGTTTTTGCAATCAGCTATAGTGAGATGATAGGCCTTGTCAAACCTGGAGGCTGAAACAGATTAGCATAAGCTTACCACATTTGTATCCCATAGGCCATGTTCTACAGCAGTTTTCCTAAATTGTGCGGCTCTCCAAATAATGGGCTTCAACTCCCAGAGTTCTCAGCAATGACCAAGCAAAGTGGAACATTCTGGGAGTTGAACTCTGCCTATCTAGAGGGCATCCAGGTTGAAGAAGGTTGTCCCTCAGGAGATAGACCCAAAAGAGCAGATGATTGGAGGTGGCAAATTTGTAAGTCTATTCAGGCAATGCTTGCCCCTCCACATACCTTGAGCGTGCTGACTTCCTGAAGAAGTGCACATTGTATGTCTACCTTAGATGCCATTGCAACTTACGTGCTTTTTAATGAGCTGTTAGAAGCAAGAAGATCAATCCACATACCATTCTAGCAGGAGCATTTCTGATTTATTCACATACTACTGATTTGGGCATGTATAAGACACAAAAGGCACAGAACAAAAATATGAGATAAATGGTTATTTACAAGTCTTATCTATAGCAGGGGCCCTCAACCTTGGCAACTTTAAGACTTGTGGACTTCAACTTCCAGAATTCCTCAGCCAGCAAAGTTGACTGAGGAATTCTGAGAGTTGAAGTCCACAAGTCTTAAAGTTGCCAAGGTTGAGGGCCCCTGATCTATAGCATCACCATGTTGCCAGTCTGAAATTTTGCACACGTTCTCAAGGGTTATCGAAATAGCCTCAACCAAATACATTTATCAAACATTCAGCGTGAATTGCATTGCCCGTGGTGATGTTACAATATCTCTCCAGCTTTTTTTAACATAATTCAATGACAATAACAATTTTCCTCTGTATGCCCATAGCAATCCCCCTAATCCCCCCCCCATTTTCGTAACCTTAACTTGCAAGCTGCCTACACGCAACAAAAGGACATGCATGCATGGAATTAATTTGGGTGCTCTTGAGCCAATCTGCAGGCAAACACATCTCTGAAATACCAGAACTGCTGCTGCCATTTGATGTCAACAGCGGCAATTCAGGTGGACCAGTGATCAGGATAGGGCAGCTGTCAATATTCCTAATCAAATAGAAAGCAAAGAGACTTTTTGTCCCCGATTTGGATCTAACTCCTGAGTAGAGTGAAAGACAGCAGAAAAAGGAACCTGGTAACTTGCTTAGGATTATAAATTGCTTGTAATAAGAGATGAGTAAAAGCCCACAGCAAAGCTTGATAGGACCCGGTCAGCATGACTAATGGCCATACCAGAATTTTGGGATTTACAGATAAAAAGATGTGAAGTTAATAAGCCACTAAACTGGTTGTTTTTCCTGCTCTGGCTGGAGTGTATCCTCCATTTCAGTTAGGAGGCCATAGACAGGATTATTTGACATCAGACATGTCGTCTCTCCCTCTATCTTGCTAAACTCCCTTTTCTTGTACCTCTTACATACATGGACAACTAGTCCGATTAAAATGGCCAAGCCAACAGTTCCTCCAACAGTGATCCCTGCTGCTTCTCCATTTGACAAACTCCCACCAGCATCCCCACCTCTCTTCAGGTAGTGGAGCACATCATCCGAATTGGCCGACTTCCATTGCTGAGTCTGAGGATCCTTGACCCAGGTCTGATCCCCATTGCTGCTTGTAACGAGGATGATGTCCGTAGCAAGGAAGCTGATGGCTGGCTTGCGAGTGAAGGGGGGCAGCCGGGCTTGAGGTAAAGACTTATCTGTAAAGCGGCCAGCTTGGACACAGTATTCCACTTGGCAGCCATCGCTGATCAGAGCCAGATGCTGGCTGAATCCTGCTGGACACCTTTTGAGATACGAGTCATTTTCTGTCCCATTAGGCAATCCGGACAGTGGGTTTCCAATTTGGCAACTAAAGAACCCCCCAAAGGGCACTGAATGTCGCTTTCCCCTCTCATCGCTACTCACACATACTTTGAGCTGGTCAAAAAGCTTCAGTGGGTAGTACCTGGAGGGACAGGACTGGGCGTTAGTGACAGGATTGGTATTCTTGGAACTGAAGAGTCCTCCGAAGAGAAATGTGGAGGTTTCAGGGACTGGGCCTCTTGCTGCACACCAGTGGGAGCTAAACTGCACTTTGGAGAGTGTGAAAATGTCATTGCAAATCCACTTGCAGAAGAGTTTCCAAAGAAAGCAATCTTGATGGCAGTCCAAGTGGCTGAATCCTTCCTCACGCTGTTGAGATCGCAGTTTGAGGGAGGTATAACCCACAGGGCAGGAGAAGTCTCCAGTGAGGGGGTTCTTCTGCTCGAGGGCTTGGCAGAGCACGTCAGCATCCGGGCCTTCTAATCGAGCACAGACTTGGTAGACGCCTCCAAAGGTAAAATTAGTTGCCATCCCTTCACAGGTGCCATCATCCACATTGGCATAGAAGTTGAAGTTGGGGGAGGCTGGATTGATGCAGCCGGGATAAGTGTTGAATGTATAATAGCGATCAATGGCAGATTCTACAGTCTGGGACAATTTTTTCAGAATGGGGCTGGGCAGTCCTGGCAAATTATTTGGGGTGATGAAGAATGGCAAAGGCAAGCCTGAACGGTCAAGAGCCACCAGCTGATTGGTGATGCTTTCTTGCCAGGTTTTCAGGGTAATCCCAGGATAAAAAGGCGGACCCCCAAAGCTCTCCACTCTAGAACTAGTACGGTTGCCTTGGTATTGCTTGGTGAAACTGTCTTCTGTGCCCACTGAAACACCCATATTAAAGCTGATGATGTTTTGGAAAGAGATACCAGCTGCAGCAGTGATAGCACTTCTCCTGGACTGACCATCTTTCACAAAGGTAGCTTTGATATAGTCCTCCTGAACAAGGCTGGCTCCAACATCTACTCCAGTGAGAACATGAGTGCCATAGTTCAACACTAAGACTTCTGCCAAGTAGTTAGCCATTTGAGTCTTGTTTTTCTCCAGCTGGCTAGCAATGGTGCCAAGCTGTTGCTGGAAGCCTTTGTCTAACTTTGCGGTAGGGTCCATTTTTACAGAGTACATCAAATTCCTGATCTGAACTTTTGTGGACACAGACTTATCTCTCAGTTGGTGAGTTTTCGCCCTGCGGAAATCACTGGAGAACCTGCCATTGAGATGAGAAAAAGACAACCCTGCATTGATGGAAGCGGCAGTGGTACATTGATAATCCATCCAAGACTCGACGATCTCAGAGTTCATCTCCAGCAAGCTTTGTTTAAGAGCAATGGTGAAGATGCCATTGGGGATGATGTAAGCCCCATCTTTTGTAGTTTTGCACAAAGAGTAATTGAGGCTCATCACTCTACCCATATCCAAGTTCCTCAGATTATCCCAGCCACCTCCAGGAAGAACTCCCAACATAGGACGGTTCAAGGCTTCTTGGCACTTCTGAAATCCAGTAGCAGGTGGATGCCGCTCTGGTTGTTCTCGTGCGCAGCATCGCCACATTATGAACATCAAGAGAGAGGTTGCTGTAGAAGGACTCATGGATGCAGCAGCGCAGAGGACTAATCCTTCGAATGGTTTAATCAGTCTTTTCAGCTGTGGCTACTTTAGCAGGGACTTCCTTCTTATGCTAAGATTAGGAAATGAAACATGAAACAGATGGTACCTCTTTGGAGTTGCCTCTAACCAGTTCAGAGGCAGCTGTTAATACCTTCACTTTCCAAATAAAAAAAAAAAAAGGCAGCAAATGGAGACTTAGGAAGCCTTGTCATTTATTTATCAAATCATTAGAGAAAGCATTACAGATGTAGATATAAAAAAAAAAATCCAAGAGAATTCTATTTGATCCCAGGTAGTCTCAATACCTCTGAAATTTAGTATTTTTTTTACATTTCCAAAGCCTTCTGAAAAGATTTCTTCTAACAGATTTCAAATGCAGACTGTTTTGTTCCTCTTTTCTTGGCCCTATATCCCATATTCTAGACTAAAAGTAACTTATTTTCACAAGCTCTAACCATATGAGAACTGACATCTAAATTCGTGGATCAGTCATTCAGTTGCTTCTATTTCCAGCACATGGCAATACTAACAACAGGATCTGAAATCCAGGAAAGAGGAGGTCATAATAGTGAGAGAATATAGCATTGTGGGGAATTGAGAAAGAGACCATGACTCTCCCCCCACCCTCCCTTTATTAATTAATACAGTGATCAAAAGACCATAGGTAGGGAAAACTAATTAATTCACATCTGAATCAAACTCTTGCATTCTGCCTTTTACCAAAGCACAGATCTACTTCCATTTATACTTTTCAGGATTTACAGTGCAATTCTCCAGTCCCCAAAGCATGTTAATGAAAATAACATATAAAAATGCTACATAGATGAAATTGATTGCAAAATCATTTTCATAGATTTGCATACATTTCTTGGTGCACAAGAAATGATAAGAACTCACAAATGATAAGAAACTAATTGACTACTGGAAAAAAAATCAGAAACTAAGCTGAAATTATCTTCAAAGGAACCATGACATCAGTAAGGATAGATGATGGACAAGATTCTGTTGTATATGACTTCCACCTTGTATCACAAAGCAACTGAGATCACTCACTATAACTATGAGTAAATTGTTCTTCTGGCATAAACATATTTCTGAGAACTTGAGTGGTAACCCCTGGCCTCCTCTTCATAAAGAAGGGTGTGTTGTGAGTCTTTACAGGGACTGCTCAACTCCAAAAAGTTAGGAAAACCAAGGAAATGTCATGGAAGTTGGAAAAGATATGGTAGCCAGAAACTTTAGTTTGGCATCTTAGCTTCTAATGTAGGTCACTTACATCCTGCCAAATCTAAACATTTGAAACAAGGGCAGGAGATATCTTAATCTAGATCAAGGCGGTTGATTACTCCCACTATCTCTGTACAATGATCAGTAATGTTATAATAAGTGCTAGGATATTTGTCCTGTATTAGTAAGCTGGTGAGATACATCTAGATGCATGCAGATGCTAGCCCAAATGTTTGTTTCATTTTGATTGATTGCAAACTATTGGCAGTCCCAGAACAAAAGAACGTTCTATTCCACTCCCTATTTAGATGGAGAAAATGCTATTCTGTTTTGATAGATGTAAACTCAGACAGAGAAGAGAAACTCCACAATCAGCTGGAAAAGAACACATCTCGGGTCATCAGACTCTTGAATCATAAACAACATCTGCCTAAGCATCTTCCTCCTGATGTGTGCTGGCAGCAAAATGGGATGGAATGAGGGAGGATAATCATGTGCTTTGAGTGAGATGGAGAGAATCCTGTGCTGCACAAGGGAAACTTGAATTAAATGTCTTGGCAAACAATGAATTGTAACATAATGAGGTTGCCAGATCCTGTTTTGGTTAAAAAAAAAAAAAGGCATCTCCTCCCCTGAACTTTTGGTGACTTCTCCTGCCTCAGTGTTGCAAGAATTTTGAGAGGCTGAATGTTCTTCCTTACCACATAGATTTTCAAGGGCCAGAGTGGCTTTGCATAACGGCCCACTTTCTAACACAGACTTAAATCGATGGCACTTGGAGCCCATAGATTTAAGAGTATTGACATCAATCCTTTGTTACTATATTATTTTTGTTATGATGTAATGTAATCTGTGCATGCAGCAAACACAGTCATAGGCACACACAGTGCAGCAGAGGTTCTTAACCTCTTTGTGCCATAGACCCCTTTGAGAGTCTATCAACTCCTTCTCAGAAGCATGCATTTAAATACACCAAATAATATAAATTATATTACAAAGGAAACCAATTGTGCTCAATACAGTTATTAAACTATTAAAAAGGCAACATATCTGTACTACAGCTATTTTATCATGTTTACACCTTGCTGCAATTATAGGCAGGCACTTGGCAGCTCTCCTAAATGTAGTTTTTTGTAAAACCATTAAATCAGTTAGTGAAGTTCACTAAAAAAAATGTCAGTGAAGATAGTAATTTTATTTTAATCCAAGTTTGCAGTGGCTCTGAAGTTGTGGACCTCCCACAGTAGATCCCAGATTAAATCCCTGTATTAGAATAATTTATATGAGACACATGGCTATTGTGTCACTTATGAACTGACTCTTTCCATGACCTGAAGTCTGATGCAATGGGAGGTCTAACAAAGCCCATTTTGTTTTCCCATTTACAATAAAGTGCTACTCACAGCTCTACGGTATGTAGTGTCCCATAGTCTGTCTTTTAATATTTTAATATTGTTTTTAATACTAAGACTTAATAAAGAGAAAAAGAATAATAGCAAATGCTATTCCCTTCTAGCACTGATGATGTTACCTAATTTGGTAATGAAATGTCTGCAAGAAAACCACCAAGCTCAGAGAACACCAAGGACCCCACATTTTTAATAATCCTTATGTAATACATGCTCTCCACCCACAAAATATCACTCTCTCACTGTGTGCCGCTTATGAGAGAGTGAAAAATACTTTGGTTTAATGTCATGAATTATCTCGGGATTTCTGTTCTCCTTCTGTGTTTGCACATGATCCAGGTGCACAGAGGAGGCTGTGTACAAAGGTGGAAGTGAAGGCAGAAATGAAATTACAAGCAACCTAGCTAAGTGAATTTCAGATCACAGCAGAAATATGTACAGTGTTCAGTGGGAGGAAATAGGTGAGGTGGGAGAAGGACCTGTTCCATAAATGGTCTTTGTGTTGCCATTTAATACCTAATTCAATTGGATGGGGTTTTTTTTGGGGGGGGAGGGCAGGTTAAACATGACATCTGCTCAGATTTCTAGAAAAGAAAGTGTTGACACTGGCTTTCAGCATTACTCACTGAAAGGTTCTCCTGCTTGAGCAGGGGGCTGGACTAGAAGACCTCCAAGGTTTCTATTCTATTCTATTCTATTCTATTCTATTCTATTCTATTCTATTCTATTCTATTCTATTCTATTCTATTCTATTCTATTCTATTCTATTCTATTCTATTCTATTCTCTGAACTTGTCACATTAATTTCATAAATAAAGAAACAATGCTTTTGTTTCCTCAGGTGTCTGTTCTGACTTCCCTGTTCCTAACTTCTTCTTTTTTCCAGAACCGATTCAGCTGAGAAAGATTCTAAAGAGAAGTTCTGAGTGGCAGGTCAGTCCTCACAGCTGGCGACTTAAAGAGTTAGAAACACAGGTCAAACATCACTAACAGATACAGACACACAAGAAAAATGGCAAAATTTGGATTCTGTGAAATAAAACCCAGGAACCTTGGGGAAGCATATAAACCCCATTTACCTCACAGAGCTAAACAGGGATGTTTTATTAACTTCAGTGGAGATGCAGAGGGTTTGCCAGACACAATAAAAGTCTTCTGATAGCAGAACAGAGCACCATCCTCATTCAACTTTTGTTCTGCATTCCTAAGTTTTTTAGCAACTGGAAATAACATGACTCAGATTTTCCTGACATAGCAGCCTGATGTGTTGAAATGCAACATCCCAATCAGCAATAAATGCTGGGTTGCTGGGAGTGCAGCCTAGTCTGTGCCCTTTGAATTGGAGAAGGCTAATCTAGGTCACTCTATTCTATATGTCCTTTAAACGGCAGTAGCCCTTGCTTTTTTTAAAGATATCCTTCAAATGAAAGTTGAATTCTAATGTATCCTAATATGTCATTTGTGTTTAACATCTCCTTCATTTCTTTAGTTCATTAATGAGGAAAATAACATTGTTATTTCAGTTCATTTATCAAAGAGAATTCTCAAACAAAACAAAATGTTCTGTTCCTTACTAGGACTCCTATGTTTTTATGGTAATGACATCTCCTGGAGAAGCAAATGTTTATTTTTGTCCTGAAGGAGGTCTAGTCTTGGACTTATTTTCATAAATCTCTTTTACAATTTTTAGTAGAAATGAATAATTAGGTGGGAAATTCCAGCATATACTTGAAATGTCTACTGGGTTGGTGACAAAGGTATATATAGGAATTTAATTTTTGGGAATTAGACATTTTTATTTATTTGATAATTGATATCCCACCTTTATTAGTTTCACAAATAACTCAAGTCAACGAACATATCCAACACATCTTCTTCCTCCTGTTTTCTCCACAACAACCCTGTGATGTGGGTTGGACTGAGAGAGAGTGACTGGCCCAGTCACCCAGCTGTTTTTCATGGCTAAGGCAGGACTTGAGCTCATGGTTTCTGGCTTTCCAGCCCAGTGCCTTAACCACTAAAGTCAGGGGTAGGCAACCTTGGCTCTTTTATGACTCGTGGACTTCAACTCCCAGAATTCCTGAGCCAGCATGGCTGGCTCAGGAATTCTCGGAGTTGAAGTCCACGAGTCATAAAAGAGCCAAGGTTGCCTACCCCTGCACTAGACCAAACTAGCTCTATTTTATTACTGCTGTCACTAAGAGTGATGGAACATGTCCACTCATTCCAAGAAATGTGTTGCCTCTGTGTTAATTCATTTGACTCTCTTCCAAAGTAACGGGTGACAAAATGTATAGATTTTACACAGTTTGCAGCTATCTTTGAATGATATTCAAGTAAAAAAAGAAAACACCAACTCAGCTAAGGTTTTAAGTTAAACCTACCCCATTCATGTGTTGGGAACAGATATAAGTAACATCGCAGCAGAAAAATATTTGTCAGGGCTTGTTTCTGCCACAATTAGATACAAGTGGAAAAAGTCCCTAAATGTTGGTTCCTCTAATCCAGGTGATTTAGGACATCAGCTCTTTTATTTCTTTTCATGATATCTATATGATTGTTTGTTCTCTTTTATCCTGTATATTAATCACATTTCTTAATGTGGGCCCTGAAGTTTGAGTACATACTTTTGATAACTCAGAAAGCCCCCACCCTATCCAGAAGGCTGATCTTTCATGCAATGTGTTTAAATCAAAGCAAAAAGATTTAGGCAGGAGCAGATCTATCCCAAGATGAAACCAGCAAATCCTCTCTCACTGCTCAAGTTTTATTTTAAATTTCTGCAAGGGATAGTGGAAGCAATAAGAAAAAAATGTGTCACACACGCGGACATCTTGGTTGGGTTTTTTTCCCAAATCCTTCCACAAAATATTAGATATACTGAACTAGGGAAGATTGTATGATATTTTTTTTCTAACAGTGCATTTACATTTCAGATGAGGTAACACCTTGAAAGCATAAGCATTACTTCCAGATTAAAATGTATCGGAGATTTTATATGTAGAAATAGATTTTATAAATATAAATTTATTTGTTGTGTGTATAAAATCATGTATATATATAATTGTTGTATATATTTTACTTATATGATATATTTATATATTGATTTTTATTTATATATATTTATTTATACATAAACAATTATTACATGCATAATTTTTGTTAAATATTCTTTTAAAAGGAAAATAAAAATTAATGCAAACTAATATAAAGTAGAAAAAAGAACCCAAAGCGAAAACTAACAATGCAAGAAAGAAAAAAAAGTAAAGGAAAAATAGAAAAGAAAGAAAAACTTGTAGGTCTCCTTAAAACCAGTAGAACAAGTTAGTCATGTTGTTGCCAGCATCAATGAGTCTTTTTTTTTCTTTTTGTGCCTTCCAATCATGGTTGACTTCTGGTGACTGCCTGAACAAATCCTCCCATATATGGACTCTGATCATCTACAATGCGAATTATGGATAGCTAATTTACAGCACCTGTCCATCATCATTTTCTAACCCCAAACTCTTAGTACTTTAACAGATCTTGGAATAGTGGACTTGAGATACAATAAACAATACCTGGATCTGACAATTGCCAGAAACAATTGGAGACAAACGCACACCAGTATGCCTAGCGATCCTGAGATGTTTTGGAGGAGAAGGACCAGCTCTCCTGAGTGAAAGAGGGCATTGCTCTGAATGAATCAGTAAATCCTTGGAGTCAACAGATGTTCAGCTTCAACAGACAATTCTTCTCAATTTGTTGTCCAACAGAGAGGGGGTGGATTTGTTTGTGTGCATTTTGTGCCTTCAAATCAGTGTTGACTCCTGTAGACACTAAAGTTTTCTTGGCAAGATTTCAGCAGTGGTTTGCCATTGCCTTCTTTCTAGAGCCAAGACAGAGAGAGGGACAGCTCCAACATCACTCAGCTGGCTTTTTGGCAAAGGTGAGACTCAGTTTCCCAGTCTCTTGGCCTTAATTGCTACACCAAACTAACTCTCAATTATAGAAGGTTTAGTAATCTTGTAGAATCTAAGGGTGATTTGTGATCTCCACTTCTGACCTTCATTTCTGTGTACTGCAAATATTTGAGAACAAAAATAATCTGATCTACCTGTCTTGCTGCAGGTCCTACAGTAACACAAATCCCCTTACCCTATCCTCCCTCAAAAAAAGAAGGAAAATCCCCTTCCCCATCCACTAAAAGAGATGTTGAAAAGTTGGAGGAATCTGACAAAACTTCTTGTTAATTTCACCCCCTCCTCCTTTTTTCTGAAGGAGAATTGAGAAATCTTCACAGTAACCGCTCTCTGACCTGATCTGAGGATCCAGGAAGGCTGAGGCAACAGTTTCCCCTGTTGAGAAAATGGAAGTGCGGAATCCTTTGAAAAATCCATTTCAATCCTTGTTTTAGTATGGTTTTAACCTATGACAATTGATTGTGTAATTACTCAATTTAGTTCTCCAACCCTGCAGAAGTTGGAGTGACACTGAAGTCCAGTGGTGTTTTTAAACAATTTTCATGAAAGGATTCTTAGGATCAAAAGCTAAAACAATCCTTTGTAATATAGGTTTTTTAGGCTTTTTGTAGTCGAGTGTTTTGGCTTCATTTTTAAAGTGTCACGAAATTTCTTATTTTTGCTGCAATAGACTTAACCCAAGTCCCTTTCAGAAAGCTGTGTTGTGTTTGTATTCCATTTCCAATTTTGAGATGCAGCCATGAGACTTTGTGTACATAGTTTTTACTAAGTTAAACAAAACATTTGGTCTGTGTCTGATCAAGTTTATTTTCTGTATTATTTTGGTATTTAAAAAATATTTTATTGCCTCCAGTAGAAACACATGCATACACCTACATTTAAGAGCATTGGCAATGATATAATATTAAAAGGTAATGAAAGAAAAAAAATATATCTTAAACAAATTGATCAAATTGCTCAAAAGTCCTTTTCCTTGGTCCTTTGTTGAACACAGACTGAAATATTGACAAATAGCACATATCAACAATCCATTGTTAAAATGAATACCTTGCTGATTGATCAATACACGCTCTCGCCCATGCACAGGCACAGATATTGAACCAAGCAGATCAATTAAAAGGAAGAAAATGGATGAGGGGTGGGAAAAAAAGTGAGCCACTGTTGTAATGAAGTCTGCAATTTATAGTTTGTTTGCTATAGCTCCCAAGATGAAAACAGGCACCAGGTAAATTCTAATTAGCAACTGGAAATTAAAAGAGTAACACCTTCATACTTGAAGCAAAGCAGAAAATAGGAGAATATCCTTTATTAAATATGATTTAATCCTCTTAAGATGCTTCAATGGCAACTTAAAAGATGTAAGACACCTCTAACCTCCATAGGAGCATGAAAGAATACATGCATGCCACAGATGTTATACTTACAAAAATGGTTGGAAATCTGATAAAATGTTCACTATGCCTCTCATGAGCCACATTTCTCACTTTAGAAAAGCCTTTCTCATATTTTTGCACCTTCTTGGGGTACCTGGAAAAACCAACTCTTATCTTCTGTTGCTCTCTCACTGGCCCTGTACTGCGCCTTCAAGAGTTACTGGGAAATTGCACATAACTCTTGGGTGATTGACATATTTTCTAACACTGAATTCCTAGTGGTTGAATTTGGGACACCACAGTCTGAATGAGAGTCTCTTGTCTTCAGATTTCCTTAGCCTCCCCCTTTGTCAGTTTTCCCAAGTGGAGAAAGGCCACGTTTATAAACAAGCTTTTTAGAAATGTATAAACCTAAATAAATATGCATCAACTTTACTGTTATTCCATGGTAATAGTGATATTGCCAGCTTCCCAAGTAGACCAGGTAGGAAACACAAAATGAGCTAATTCTACCTTATTGTAAGGCTATATTAACAGAATCTTACAAGTCTGACAGTACAAAACTTCTGCTGTCTCTATTTTTTTTTACCTGATGTTAAGGCAGACCCTAAGTTTCTTTCTCTGCCTGTTGTTCAGCTGTGGGCTCCCCTCTCTTTTATCTGATCGTTCCCTAAGGTCACTCCCACATGATGTTACATGTACCCACAAGCTCTTGCTAAATTCAGAATAATGAAAGCAATGCTGTGTTGTTGCTTGCATGGCTTTGCCCCCGCCGCAGGCACCTCTGCAGTGTAGAGTAGTGGTTACACTGTTAAACCTGGTCAAGATTCAAATATGTCCTCAACCACAGAAGCTCCCTGGATATTTTGAGGCCAGGCAATCTTTCAGCCCAGGTTACATCACAAGATTGTCACTGTTGTCTGCAAAAAATGGACCGTTGAGAAAGTGGCCTTGAATTTCTGAAAGGAAGGTAAGGTTACATCTCACCAACAACCCCCACTCCCAAGAATTATGATTTTGGGAGGTGCAAACATGGTTTTCAATTCTTATTGTACTGCAAAATAAAGTCTTACAAAAGGCCAGCAATGCTTTGGCCTCATAAATCAGATTTAAACTGAAAACCAATTTGACACTTTCTAGGCTAAATGTATATAAGGGGATCCATCTGAAGTAGCCCCATATTTCTCACCCTGTATACTGTAATTTAGAAAGGAATTCAAACTTAGTCCTAAAGACCTGGAAAGAAAGAAAGAAAGAAAGAAAGAAAGAAAGAAAGAAAGAAAGAAAGAAAGAAAGAAAGAAAGAAAGAAAGAAAGAAAGAAAGAAAGAAAGGAAGGAAGGAAGGAAGGAAGGAAGGAAGGAAGGAAGAAAAAGAAAGAAAGAAAGAAAAAGAAAGAAAGAAGAAAGAAAAAGAAAGAAGAAAGAAAGAAAGAAAGAAGAAAGAAAGAAAGAAAGAAAGAAAGAAAGAAAGAAAGAAAGAAAGAAAGAAAGAAAGAAAGAAAGAAAGAAAGAAAGAAAGAAAGAAAGAAAGAAAGAAAGAAAGAAAGAAAAAGAAACACCCAGCCTCATCATCCAAACTGGAGGCAGTTTGGAAGTACTCTTTTAGGTCATAAACTAATTGGCAGAAGGTTTGGTAATGAGTGGTGGGAACGGCCTTGGGTGATAGGAGTGAGAGCCACAGCCCAGACAGCAGTCTGATAAAAGAGATCTGAGTCCAAAGGAGAGATGGGGCGGAGAAAGCATCTCAGAAGGATGTCTATGGAGTTTCTCAATTATCCAGGTCATAGTTGTCCCAAAGGTGCTTTTCCAAAAGGCAGCTGGACTTTCTTGGGTTTTTTTCCTTGAAAATGTTTCACTTCTCAGTCCAGTTCTTCAGTCCAGAACTGAAGAAGCTTCTTGGATGAGAAGCAAACCATTTTCAAGGAAAAAAAACCTCAAAATGTCCAGTTGCCTTTTGAAAAGCACCTTTGGGATTTCAGAAAGGACCATTCCTAGTTTTCTGAAAAGCAAAAGTAAAGGAGGAAAGGAAAGATTTCAGACTTGCAAGATTCTGTAATCTTAGTGCTTATGGTTTGAGCTTCTTGCCTGGACTATCTTGAAGGGCTGATAGGTTCAAAGGGCTTCCTGCATGGATCTGAAACCACCTCTGGCGATGCTCTCTGTTGCCTTTTTCTCTAAGCAAGCTATCTCTGATGCATTTGGTGCTGGGCAGTTTCTAAAACAACAGAGAGGAAAACAAGGACATCCATTTCCCCTGCAAAATATCATCCTCTGCCCAGGAGGACCACAGCTGCTTGGGTCATCACCCCAAGCCATTCCGTAGTAGAGAGAGGATCCTTCAGCTACAGGAAACAGGTGTTGGGCTTGTGAAAAGAAACAGCTGAGGACTTTAAAGTTGAGAGAAGTGGGGGCTAATGGGGGGGGTACCTCCTGACCTCCCACAAAAGGGGAACCACAATAAGGATATGGTTACAGATGAGTTCTGCTACCTTGCCACGGACTTCCAGGCATTGTTCCCATGTCATTCAGGTGGCAGCATTGTTTGGCTGCAATGCTCCCTTTCCCCTTTCTTCTCCCTCTGATGACAGCTGTCCATCCACCCCTCAGTTTCTACTGAGTAAATTCCTGCCTGGAAGTGACAATGTGTTTCAACTGAAAACAGTCGTTTCTCCAATTTAGTAATTCACAGAAAAGAAATTGTGATCCTAAAGTTAGTTTTTCCCAACTGTGTTTTTCAGAATTAACAGGCTGCTTCCTTTAATACCCAAATGACATTGGCTGTTCTTAGAATTATAGGATTTAGATTATGGGACTTGAAGTCCAAAGTATCTGGAGGGCAGTACCTTGGCAATTGCAGATGTGGTACATTGATCTTAAAAAGTAGAATGAGAGATCTTGGTTTAAATCTCTGTTCACCTCTGACATTGATCAAATTTTCCAGCATCAGTGCTTGAATATGTCTGTGGCCCATGTTGAAGGTTCAAACTTAACTGTGATCAGAGCTGGTTTAATTTGGTGACTGTGATTCAAGATAAAAATTTGGAAACTGTTTGGCATGCTAGGATTGCTTTGGTTCCTTCAAAAATATTTGTGACATGCTATTGGTTCACATAATGCAGTGAATCAAACCATAGGATGGTACCTTCCAAGTCATTCTCACTGATCCAAGGTCACCAACATCATCTTGCCAGTTAATTAGTCATAAAAGAATAACTCTGCTGGGTCAGACAAATAGGGCCTAACAGGATGTAGATAGGATGATCTCAAACCGCATCTGGGGATAAATGTCGTCTTCCCCAGAAGGTGGTATCAAGTTTCATATGGCCACTGATTTTGATGTTGTAGTAATGAATTGCCATCACATTTCCCCAGGGAATGGCCCTCCCACTTGCTTACCACATTCCATGGGAAGAAATGTCTTCACTAATAATGTACTGTGACTTCTTTGTTTTGATCTGTCCTCCCACTGTTCAGTTTTACTGGTTGACCCCAGATTTTAGCTACTAGTATTAGCTACTATTGTTAGAGTCATCAGAAAAGAGGATAAAATACAGTATTAAATTGCCTTGATTAAGTTATATTTCATTATTGTGACTTATCTAGATACATCTCCTCATGCCTAATTAGGGGCAACATCTAGCAGATCTTGAGGTTAGCAGATCTCAAAAACTATCCAGAGCCAGACCTGGCTAATATTTAGATGGGACACTGCAAGAAAAAAAAAATGGGACGTTAAAACAATCCTATTTAGTCTTCAGAAAAACAGCCAAGCTCAGAAAACACCCAGAATGTTTGCCTCTCACAGCAATTTTTAACAGATTGCAAATTTCTTGAATAAAGCCTTCACCTCAGAGTGAGAATCTCTTACCTAAGATTTAGAAAGATCATTTAAAACCTAGAGGGAGTCAATTATTTCTTGTATCTTACTGAAAATATAAGTTAATATGCATAAACATGGAGCAAATTAAATGAATGAATCCCATAAGTTATTTCAGACATTATCTTAGAAAGGGACCTTTGGTCATTAGGATCAGAATTAATTTACAACTAACACCAGCCATTTCATCAGAACAACAAGAAAGGTTTCTAAATAGTGCACATAACACTAAAGATGGATTACTAAGTGATTATGTCTTAAAATATCATCTGGGTAAACTAAAGGGTCATTCATACCAAGAGGAGGCAAGGGAAAAAGTCAGCAATTGTGGGTTGTAACCTACTACCATTTTTGTTGGGTGTGCATGCGTATGCATGCATATTTTTTTAAATACACTGCAGCGACCTTTAGCTTTTCTCAGTCAATTTGGCTCCTTTAGGAGAAGGCAGTCATCAATTCAAAGAAATCAGTGAACTTGTATTTTCTCTGACAATGCTACAGTGAATAAATCACACTCAGTTTCCATAGCTTAACTAAGGTTTTTTTTTTCCTGAGAGTGTGGGCCCCAAGGGAAAAAAAAATGTTTTTTTGTTTATCCACTTCTGCTTCTCTGTTCCATGATGTGATGGATAACTTCATGGCCCCTTTTCTTCCATCTGATTTTCAAATTACACTTTCAAATTACACTTTGATCTGATGGCCTTTCAAAGACCAAATTCTTCTCTACAGAATAAGCCACCTATACCCAAAGCCAAATTTTGTTCTGTTGCAACGATATTTTCAGGGATGACCACTTTTTATAGCTCAGACCTGATGCGCCACCTGGTGTTGCGTAGCACAATTACTAACGCAATAGCTGGGGGGATTGTTTCCCTATCCTTCAGACAACAAAACAGTCTCACACTGTTGGTTTCACTGCAAAGTGTGTAAACTACCCAGTTCTATCTGTTTAGGAGATAATCCTTAGGTTTTCGGCATGTGTAAAGGCTATTAGGACATAATTGTAAGCTCTACTAATAATAACTGACCTATGGACGCTTTCTTACAACCACATGCGTATGTTTTTCTCTGATTCCTGAGTCAAGAGAAATGTATTTAAATAGGAAGAACCCTGCCCCATGGCCTCCCTTTACTGTACTTTATCAAAGAGGTTGGTCAGGATTGGTACAACTGCATAGTTTAGTGCAGGGTAGTTTCAGAGTAGTGACTCTATAGGTTTCCCCCTCTCCTTCCCACCCACCCCCAACAAACATGCCCCCCCACATCGCTTAATGAAGAGGAAACTGAACACCAATTACCATCCCGATTGTATAGGGGTGGGATGGGGCAGGGCAAAGGTAGTATCTCCAGGAATCCTTCCCCCTGTGAGAGATTATAGGGAGGCTGGCAAATATGAAGAATGTTCATCATAAAGAACTCTAAGGTTAGAGAAGAGTTTTTGAATTGTTTAGATCAGGGGTGTCCAACCTTACCAACTTTAAGACATGTGGACTTCAACTCCCAGAATTCTGCTGGGAGGGGAATGCTGAATTCATGTTGGTTGAGGAATTATGGGAATTGAAGTCCATAATTTAAGTTGGCATGGTTGGACACCTCTGGTCTAGATCATAAATGGCAGCTGGGTTGAAGTTGCACAAAATCCAGGAAATACTGATTCAAAACCTTCAAAGAAACTCCACCTAAATGAATTCTGTGAAACATGTAAGCTGGGGGTTCCTCTTGCAGTTGCCAACATTCTGCTCTTTGCTCCTAAAAACCTTTGTTGACATCTGCATAATCCTTACCTCTTTAATTATGCTGGATGCTGTGGAGTCTGGCAGTGCCCCTCTGAGGGCCAGCTCCCTTATGCTCAAGCCAAACACCTGTAGTCTTTTCCAGTTTTGTTTTGTCTTCTGGCAGCTCAGGGTCACTATTATTATTTTTTATTTATGTATTGCCCTGAGAAAATCGATCTCCTGGAAGATGGAGAGATCAATATTCCCTTTAAAAGAATAGCCTGCAGTTTTTGTAGTTATCATACTCAAGCCCCCAAGAAATAGCTTTGGGGCTTTGCTGCTCCTTCTCATGCCCACACTGGGGCTGAGCTAGCTGTCTCAGTGGCTTCCTGGCCGGCTTGCCTTACTGGCTTCACCCTACCTGTCCATTCAGCTTACCCAATTTGTCTGCTACCAACCTGGGAACCTCCCAGCAGATCCTCATCCATCAGCCAGGGCCAATCCACCTACCTTTTCACACCATCTGCTGCTTCTTTCAGGAAACCTTAAAATCTAGGCAACGTTGGATGTTTACTCCCCCCCCCCTCGCAGCTGTAGCCTTTTTGATCCTGCTCTCAGAGATGAAAATTATGACATGGTTTTTCAATATTCTAGATATAGGGGCATTCCTTCGGTTGGAATTTAAAAAAAAAAAAAAAAAAAACATGCCGCAATTTTCAGCTCCAGAAGGGATGTGCATAAAACGGGAAAGGAGAACTGCCCCATAAGTTGTGTGAAACATTTATTTTTGACAGTCACTGATAATATAAACACATTGCCATGCTCAAATCATAAAAAAACAGGAAGGCTGCATCGGTGAGGCAGTCTGGGGGCTGCAATACCAGCAGCCAGACTGGTAGCGCCCAGCCACCAGCCTAGAAAGGTGGTCCCTGGAAGACCTACCAGGAATGCATTTGTGGGCAACATTAGGAAGCATATAGATACACTCCAGCTTGCTGGGGAGCCATAAAAATATGATTGCAATAGAATGTTTTGTCCATATGGCAACATCTTACTCCCAAGATGTGGCTACCTTAATTGCTGTACAGAAGAGAGAATTTCACCAGATACTCCTTTACTAATTTCTCCAGGGACCCCTTCATGGAAGGGGGGGGGAAATGCAAACTCTAGTAGCAAATTCACAACAGGAGTTCTACAAGCTTTCTGTGGCTCACAGTAACTTCCTCCAAACACAATCATGTGGCACGGTTTCCATGTGCCTCTGACTAGTTTGAAAGAGATTTGCATAGCCAGGATTCTTGCAGGAAACCACACATCTGCATTTTGTTGAGCTGTCACTTGAATGGTACAATGGAAGTGAAAAATCTTCTTTCTGCAAAATATGCATTGTGGAACATCCATGTAATATATTCCTTCTGTGAGAATGATATGTTCATTTATTATGTTCATATTTTGTTGCAACAAAAATTACTCTTGACACATTGTATGATACAATCCTAAAATATTGTGACTTTCAAGATGTGCCCTTCTGTCAAGAGACAATACTGTTGTCAACAATGATAGACAACAGCACTGTCATCTTACTTCAGCTTCTTCTATCCCACGCAGAGTCATGACAGCCTCCTAGATAAGGCCTCAGTTGCATCTCCATCGCAGCCTAGAATAATTATATACTGTAAAGCTAGTATATACTGTAATTATATCGTATCTTAACCATTGAATGACCTTTCCCAGTCACAGCAAATCATTGCAACATATCGCTTCCAATCTCCAAGTCCTGTAAGCAGCCCAAGAGGGTAAAAGCCAATGAAAGGCCTTGTTATGACCCAGGTCGCAGAGGCAGAGGCAGGCGTTGATAGAGTCCTGTATTGCTCTGCTAATCCCAGAACAAACAGCCCTGCCACGGCCAGTAAAGCTCCACCCCAAACTTCCCTGAAGGCAGCCACCCACAGTTTCACAAACAAAGCCAATAATCTCCAGAGCCAAATCGCAAGGGCAGAGAGGAAACCCCCCCAAAAAAGTCCCCCCCAAAAGTGCAAGATCCATAAGTTGCATACGAGATTCCAGGTCCACATAACAAGGTCAAGAGTCCACAAGCGAGGGTCAAAATCCACAGGTAGAAACATGATAACAAGGCAGAGTTTTTCCAAGGCCAGGGAAATGCATGACAAAGCAAAACAACTGTTCCCAACAAAGACAATCTCCCCTAGCCTCTACTTAAGTCAACTTAACCAGGTGTTCCTTGTGAGGAGGGGCAGGGCGACCTTCTCCCAAGTGGCCTCACAGACCTCCTTTGAGCTTGCCATCATTCTACTCCCTGTGCTACTCAAGTGGGGGAGGCAGCTGTTCCTCATCAGAGGAGATCTGCTGCCTCTCAACATCACTGCCTGTCTGCAGCCAATCCTCCCCCATGTCTGTGAGGACAGGCAGCTCCCTGTCCAGTTGACCACCCTCCCCCAATGCCTGAGGGGCCCGGGACAGCATCGTCCTCTGCCCCTGGCCTCTCCAAACATTCCAGGGGAGACATGCCATTCCCGCTGGATGGTCCCAGTTCCAACTCCTCCTTCTCCTCTGAACTGGGATCCGATGGGGCTATGACAGGTCTAAATGGACCAGGAGAGGTAGGCTACACCCATCCATGTTTTATAAAAAGTAATCTTTTAGAGCAAGCAATGGTATCTCCATCAAATGCCCATGCCTGAACCTGGATTGAAAAGGGTCCAGATAATCTACTTCATCTAAAGTTCTGTGTAGCTGATCCCTCACCACTATCTCAACTTAACTTTTCCTAAAAGAGGAAGGCTGTAGCGGGCAATAATTATCTAAAATCACCACATGCAGGAAGTGATTCTTTAAGACAGACATGTCAAACTCGCAACGTCACGTGACGTCACACGACGTATCGGAACTTTTCCCCCATTGCCGGCAATGGGGTGGGCGCGGTTTCCTCGTGATGCATCCGGCCCATGGGCCGGCAGTTTGACACCCCTGCTTTAAGACTTTCAAGACTGCAGGCAATATCCTCTTCCAAAATCAATCATTGATGGTTACCCAGAGTCAAATAACCATACACACCAGCCCCCTGCAGGATCTAGAAGGGGCAAGGATCAAACTAATTCTTGGCAGACAATGGTCTAGAGCAGGGCTTTTCAACCTGTGGTACGCGTACCACTTGTGGTATATTAACAAGTGGCAGGTGGTACGCAGTCCTGCCTAGCCAAATGTAGTGGGGGAGGGAAAGAGTCAGCGCAGGCAAGGACTTACAATGAGAGAGTCCTCTGGAGCTGCAGTGGCTGGGGAAAGACAAAGGGCCCAGGCTCAGTTCTGGCTCACCCTCCCCCATGAGAAAGAGGGAGGAGATGGAGAGTGGAAGGATTCTTATGTGCTTTTGTGACTTTGAAGTTCTGGGATTTGTGCAATGTGGGCTTTGTGTTCTTAAGGAGTGTTTGGCAATTTCTATTTGCTGATGGCTGATGTCTCGTGTTAGCTTCTATTGCTCTGCTATTGTTAGCTGTAAGTTTTGCTGCAAGGGATTTTGAAGTATTTTTCTCCTGAATGGATTTTGCCTGTAGATTCTTTTACTTATGAATGGAGCCATTTGGGGAGGCTGCCTTAGCCGGCAGCCAATACTTACTACATTTTTTTTTTCTTCCTTACTTTCCTTTCTAGCCAGTAGCTAATTCTTAAAGGGAAATGTGCCTTTTTAAGCTAGTTCACTCAGCAGTTTGTCTTTTCTGTTTCTGGAGGCTTTTCCTTGTTTGATGAATATATGGAAGAGAAAAAATATGTTTTTTTTTTCAAATTCTTCCTTCAGAAGGAGGTGGGCATGAGAAAGAGGGAGGCAGGGAAGGAGGAAGGGAGGGAAGTCCCGCCTTAGCACTTGGCACCAGCAGCCCTGCCATTGACTTTTACTTGTCAAAAGGTTGCAAAAGGGGATCACATGACCCTGGGACACTGTGACCATCATAAATATGAATCAGTTGCCAAGCATCCAAATATAAATCACATGACCCTGGGCATGCTGCAATGGTCATAAGTGTGAAAATGGTCATAAGTCATTTCAGTGCAATTGCAACTTTGAACAGGGGGGTTTTTTTTGGTCATCAAGTTTTTGACACCTTGCTAGGTGCTACTCGAATATTGCCATATCCTAAAAGTGGTACAATCGGTGAAAAGGTTGAAAAGCCCTGGTCTAGAGGGCACACTGTCCAACACTTAGTTGACAGGCTAAATGGTGTCTCAATATCATAGCTTCTGCCCTTGGGAGTCAAGATTTTAGCAGTACTGAGCAATTCTGACAACCAAATAACAAAGCCATTGGTCACAATGGCCAGGTAGAATATGTTAACGCTGAATTCCGTCTAAGATGAAGTTAACCACTCTAGCGTGTCTTATCCCAATAGGGGCATGTGGCCATGCAGCCACCTTTCATTTTTCTCCACTGACACTTCAGGAATTACTTCTACTGCTTTATCTCCCAGAGCTCCTTCATGTCTCAGAGGTCCTGATAAGCCAACCAGGATCAGTTAACGGATGGAGGCCTGCCCTAGCTTCCATGAACCCAATGTAACCTAATGCTACACCAGGTTTTCCTCATGTTGCTCTCATTGCATGCTGTGCATTGTGTTTAGGGCATCCCTCTGGATTATGCTGCAAAATGTGAGGTGGACGTAGGAGGAGGTAGCAGCAGGTAGTTGTCCAGGCAAAAGGCTCACAAGGACAGTAGCAACACATTCAATCTGGCCTTGAGGGAAAGGGAAAGAAATCCTTTCTTTGTGGTGGTAACCAGAGACAAGTGCTGATTTCCGGCCTGTGTCCTACAGCAAATACAGGGTACAATTCTCAGACAGTATGACTGAACATAGCACCATAGATATACTGTACTGTAGAGAAGTTGTTGTGTGGATTAAATATTTGATCACCATAGTAGAGACAGAGTAGAGATTTACATGCCTATAGTGTAGTTCTGTTAAAAATCAGCAGATGGTCTGTGGCTTTCTCACAGCAGATGGTCTGCGGCTAGTGACTAATGCCTTTTTATATAAAGTTCTAAGATTATTGATTTGTGCAGACTACCTTTTAACTCTCACTGCCTTTGAAGTTACTCTGAAGTTCAATGACTTATTGTTCCCAATCATTCATTTTTCTGTGCTTCAGGAGAATAAGAACCGTAAAGAACCTTGGGTTTTCTTCCCCTCCATAACTGTGAAGCTGATTTGTTCTTAAAGGCTAAGGTGAGAAGCAAGATTTTTCAAAACTGGAAACCGGAGCCCTTAAAATTAGAAGAACTATCATGTGCAAATGGGGCCGCGAACGCTAGCATGAGTGGGTGGAAATGTACATCCACGTGTGCACGCACCAGCCAACTGTTTCCACGGCCCGCTGACCAAGAGCCCACGGCCCAGTCCCGGGCCACAGACCATAGGTTGGGGACCCTTGAGCTAAAGGATTGGTTGGAGTTTGTTCCATAAAAGCTGTGTCAAAATAAAAGGGGTTTATTTTCTTACAAAGTCCTGCCTTGTTCAATGCAAAGGGGTTTTCCTCACAAGGAAGCGGTTGAGCAGTACTTGCGTAGGCTGGGACAGAACACCATACTTCCTGAATATGTGAATGAACATTAACAAAATAATGCTAAAATATTATGGGATGTTATGGAACATTACATGCTACTGTACATATTAGAGTTACTAAGTATGCATGCTGTATCAGAGATGTGTCAAATGGTGTTAACCTATGAAAGAACTCATCCAAACCCAATTTTTTTGAACTGTATATAAAATGATTCCTCACCTTTCTAGACTGCTCCTCTTTTCTGGGTGAGGTGCCTCTCCTTACCTATGTACATAAATAAAAAAAAATTGAATCTACATTTCCGGCTCAGGTTCCTTTTGAGAAAGGCACACGAGATCAACATTGTTAAGTCATAAATAATGTTTATAGCTTAACACTTGGTTAACTTTTTTGACCCGCCCTCTTTCCCCATAGAAATACATCTTCCTGGATTCCTTTTAAAATGTTTTCAGATTGTAATCTTATACTGTACATATTAATATGGCATTATGAGCCTTTTCCCACCTGGACCTAACCACAGCACAAACACACATGCTACCATGTCATTCCTAACCCATGAGCACAAAGGTCTAAATCATGCTTAGTTGGACCAGTGTTAAAGTAGCACTTTCTTTTCCTTAAGACTCCATCTAAAGACCATTCAAACAACATGACCTGGAGCTTGGATGGAGATTTGAAATTGGCAAGATGGCCGATGGCTTCATGATGCTCTATCTATGTTTAATAGACAGAGGGGTGGGACTTGTACCCTAATCCTCCACCCATCACCTTGCTGATTCTGAACTCCCCAGGAGGACCCAATGGTGGGTCAAATGGTTAAACTTTGTCACTACTACCTTGCAGTGAAGTCAAAGCAGTGGCAATTACTGGGAATAGCCTTGTCAACCTTGAATAAGCTTACAAGAAAATGCAGGAACTAAATATAAGTAATATTTATTGAAGAAAATAAAAAAAAACAGTACCGAAAGAATATCAACAACTGGAGTTAATTGCAGTAGCCTTACTTATACAGACAATGCTTAGTCTTTTGTGAGGGGAGGGCTTGATTTTTTTCATCCTATCCTACCTAACACATTACTTGATCCCTTCATTTGCTTAGGCTTGTTTCAATCTGTCCTTTATTTTTTACATTGGTCAGCTTTGTTTTCATTTGGCTTCTTGGTAACTCTGAGAATTAACCCTCACAAGACACTCTTGAGAGAGTTAGGATATGGATTGGCAACAAGGAGAACAAATTTCATGCTAGTGTAGTTTTCTGGAGACTCAAGGAAGGGTGGAGAACAAGGAAAAGGAGGGAAACTCCTAAGTCAGTGTATCTTGATAGGAATGCTTATTAGTTGTCTGTAGAAAAATAAAATTAAAAGTTCTTTTTTTGGCTAATTTCATGATTTTTATCTATTTATCTATTAAATTTATATGCCGGCCGTCTCACTAATCAAAGCAACTCTAGGCGTTCAAAGAGTTTTCTTGGGTCAGACAACAAGATGCAAGTCAGGTTGGAATTTGTGTCATGACATCCCGAAGTGTGCATGTTGTTGTTCTGACGTGATTTCTTTTTGCTGTATGAACCCTGGCAATTTTCTAGAACTTAGCAAAAACTGTCATTATCACACATGCTCACTTATTGTTGGGTCCCCACTTTTTGCCTACAGAAGCCATTGTTTTTGGTCAGAGAAAGATAATAAATCAAAGCAGTTGTTTTATCTTTTCCATTTAACAAAACACAAGTCACTTCTATCATAATCACAACTCTAGGCAGAGCATTGGGAAATAATAATTCCAAACCCAACAAGAAAAAGAGATAACCAATAAAGAGGAAAAAAATATATACACTGGCCACAATATCACAGAACCTGCCCCACAAAAAATAATAATAGTGGATTAAAGATGAATATTATATCTATTTTATTAGCTGCATGTACGTAACTATCTTGCTAGGCTAAACACCACATTGTTGCATATATACATTTCATAAATGCCGCTTTTGGAAGCTCTCTGTCAAGCCCACCAAATTGATTATAGTTGTTGCCTTGTTTGAAATTTGGAGATAATGGTGGAAGGCCTTCATTTGTTTTCCTTTATTTCTATGGGAGTATAAATCATTAGCATTAAGAGAAAAAAGATAAGTAATAACAATAATCAAGTTAGCAAACAACCCCTATCAGGAAAGCAATATGATTGGTTATAAAATCAGACAAAACATCCACCAGGGACCTCTTTCCAGGTCTGCCACTGAATAGCCAGCTTGTTTAAGAACCCCACAAGCTGGGGCTGTACTATCTTTTGAGGGGAGGCTATTCAGAGGGCAAGAGTGGCCACAGAGAGAGAAGGCATGTTCACGAATGTAATAAAAAATGTTATCTTTAATAATAAGTACAGATTTTCCAAACTATGTTTACACAACATGCAAAGCTCTACTGCATTATGACTTACTGTGTCAGTTTAACTCATGGTTAGGTAAGAAGCCTTTAAGTGTAATAAGGCACCAATATTTGTTCCAGTTTAAGTAGCATTGCCCAAGTCTAGCAAGTTTTTCAAACCTAGATTTAGGATCATCATATATTTAAATAGCCATTAGTGCTCCTGGACAATAATCTGAGAAGCAGGCGTGGCCACCAGCAGAACCACTTTGATAGCAGCATTTCTTGAAATGGCCCTTATGGAGCTAGAATTGAAGGGTTTTCTTTCCCCCTTTTGAATTCCATCTGAAACAAAATACTGTAAAGCTTTTTTTTTTTTTAATCTTTTTACTTTTGCAACGCTGCAGCTCTGAAGAGCTTGTGGCTAGTTCATTCTCACAGTACAGTAGCAGAATGAATAGTTCACTGTCATAATAGTAGAAACGTTTATTTTCACTTGCCTCCTAGCTCTTGAGTTTTGATCTTTCAAAGGAAAAAGTGAGGTTGCGGATTTGCAGTTCCCTATGAGTAACCATATTTTATTTAGTTAGGGCAAATGGTAGACAAGACCCACGTAACAAGAAGTAAGAACATGGAGGAAAGATTTGAAACAATTACTTTTTTCTCCCTTTTGTGTGGTGGGTAGGTGGAATGACTGGTTTCCCCCCTCTTTTTTTAGAACCAGTGGCAGTTTGTGGTTCTAAAAAGATTATTTGATGTTTTTTTTTTATTCATTATTCGTAGTGTTTTGAAACTAGCAGGAGTAAAAAATAATTGTAGATCATCTCCAAACTGCTTTTGAAGGATGGAAGGGGTAGAGTTAACGCTGCAATGTTCTTGCAGTCATAGAGTTGATCACTTGAGTATCTTAGTTAGGATAAATTACATATATGCATGTTATACATATATATGTACATAAGTTCATTTGCCAGGAACTGAATGGGTTCTGAACACATGATGAACACATGATGAACCAACAAGGTTCTAAACAAGACATCAGAGGGTACAAATTTGGGTACTGATTCCTATTCCATAGACTTAAAGAGCTATTTCGCTTAATCGCATTTCAGTTGTTAATATTCCACTTTGGAGCTTCACCTTTTCCTCTTTGGTGGTGCAGTGGTTAGAGTGCAGTACTGCAGGCTAACTCTGCTCACAGCCAGGGGTTTAATCCTGACAGGCTCAAGATTGACTCAGCCTTCCATCCTTCTGAGGTCAGTAAAATGAGGACCCAGATAGTTGGGGGCAATACGCTGACATTTGTAAACTGCTTAGAGAGTGCTGCAAAGCACTATGGGGCGATATATAAGTCAAAGTGTTATTGCTATTTACATCGACATCTCTATTATTGGTGCTTTCAAAGCCAGATCCTGGTTCTGACTCTTTTCTAGCACGGCTGTTTTCCATATCAGGAAAGAATACTCCTGAGAGCAAACACTTCTATGTGCCTTTTTGTCTCAACATGCTTCAAATGTTATGGGTGTGTGTGTGTATGATTATTGTATATTTTTTTTATTTTTTGTTTGCATCACTTTTAATCATTTTTTTATTGCCAGACTGCAGTAAACTTGCTCATTTTTCCCTGTAAAGGGTTGGACAGCAAAGTGAGTTAATGAGTGGGAATTAAGCCCTGAGGATTTTCTCATAATTAATATGCACCATGACTTATGAGTCATAATGCGCTCTAAATTTGGTCTGAGTCTGACAGTTCTAATATGTAGGTAGCACATTTTAATCCTAGCCTGAAGTTGCAACAATTTTCCATGTACATTTATCTTGCAACACAGACATGCAAACTAAGTACCTTACTGCCAGACATAAGACTATACCCCACAGCTCTTTGGAAAGGAGATGGGAGGCTCTGAGCAACCACTGCTCAAGGACATACAACTTGCTCACTACATTCCTGAAGCCATTTTGCCAGAAATCTTTTTCAGTTTCATTTCTTACTCGGCTTAAGAATCCAAATGTTTAATGTTCCAAGATTTTGCCTTTGAATTGACTTCATGTACTACCTTCTGAGATGCTTCAGAGAAGAGATGCAAGTCTTCCTTTACTCTTGAGAAGGTGTCCATGAGAACCCTATGAACTGGCCAGATTACCAGCAAGATCAGCTTTTTTTTTTTTTTAAGTTAAATACTTGATGATGTAGTCCATGGGTGTCCAACCTTTTCGCTAGCATGGGCCACATTGAGTAGAATTATCTTGGGTCGCTATAAAATATATAATATAGTTAATATACATAAATAACAAGCTTCCTTTTTAATATTTTTATTATAATCTTTTAGGGCCACTGTCTAGGACAGGAGTCTTCAAACTTGGCCCTTTTATGACTTGTGGACTTCAACTCCCAGAATTCCTCAGCCAGGTACACTGGCTAAGGAATTCTGGGAGTTGAAGTCCACAGGTCATAAAAGGGCCAAGTTTGAAGACCCCTGCTCTAGGACCATATGTGAGCTGCAGGCTGCGGGTTGGACATGCCTGATGTAGAACATTGACTCAGCCCTGATTCCTGATGACTGTAGGGACAAGTCCTTTTGTGGCAACACATTTTCAGAACTGGCTTGCCAGTACCTTCTTCCTAGGACTGAGAGACAGTGACTGACTCCAAATCACCAGCTCATTTCCTGCCTAAGACAGAACTAGAATTCAGTACCACCACCACCACCCTATTTCTAAACCAGTGCCTTTACCACCACACCAAATAGTGTTTTACTTGAGAGGTAAAATTCAGTGGTCATGAGAACAAAACAAATAGCAGAGTATTTGAAACTGGCGGTGTATTTTGAAAGGGATATTTCAGCTCATTCGCTGTTCTGTAGAATGGTTACTCATGTAATTTTACTGTGCTTCAAAATTAAGTGAAAGCGAATTGTTTAGTTTTAAGTTCTGGCTTCTTGACCATCGTAATTAAGCAAAAATGATGCATTTCATTCAAACAGGCAATAATGCCACTCTTTAATTGTTGACAAATTCAAAATGAACATGGACAGTATCCAGGGATTTTATGACAGAGGGCAAGCAGTTCAGCATGCTTCAGCTATATTCAGAGGAATCAGATTATGATTTATTAAACTGTGTTGATGAAAATGAATATGGCATTGACGCAAAGCACACTTTCCTAAAAAAAGAAGCCTGAATCCAATTTGACAGTAATTCGGAGATCATATGGCCTCACACATAATACTAGTGGGTCAATCAGAAAATCCCCACAGAGGAGTCAGCATAGGACCTTTGAGGCAGAAAGAGAGGCAGAAAATTCATTGAACATGACAGATTTGTTTTGGAAACCAATTTATGATTTGCCCTGCAGTTGTCATTGTAGGGGATTCAAAAAGATTTGCAGAATAAAGAAAATCTCCAGATGGTTAATCCAGAGAAAATGATTAGATACATGGCAAGAGCTGCTTTCTTTTGTGTAGCTTTCCCAACCTGGAGCCTTCTGGCTTTCTTGAGCTTACAGTTCCAGCACCTTTAGCTAGCTTTAAGTTAGTTGTCATTTGTGGAGTGCCAGATAGGAAAAAGTTTGTGTGGTAACCAAATGATTTCCTACAGCTGTGCCTGATAGCAATAATAACTATCTTTGTCCTGAAAGCGATTAAAAATAAAGGATTTGTTTTCCTATACTTCATCAAATCATCTAGTGTCTAGTCTAGTCTTTCTTCAAATATATGCTAGCTAGACAGTTTTGTTTCTGATCATGGAAAGTGGAAGTAGATCATCTATTTTTGTTTAAGAATGGGAGGGTTGAAGCAAACAAGGAGAAAGAAACAAGAGATAAGAGAAAAATGAGGAAGAGTCTGGTCGCATCTTTTCCAACCAACACATTTTATTAAAAGGCATAACCTTTTGTGAGCAATGGCTCATCTCATCCATTGCATAAAGTGGACAGACTGATGTGGAATTTAAATTGGGATGAGGCAGGGAGAGGAAGTCTGAAGACAAGGTGGTTATCTTGATGCTGGTTGTATGTGACAGATTGCAAGTACATTATCAATTAACAATTATAACCCACTGCGTTTGTTGCAACCCTCATAGATAGCCTGAAACTTTGTGATGTTTGTGAATCCAGAGGACATTTCTGGCAGATGTTCTGTACTAGAGGAAGAGAATGTGAAGACCCCTCTAATCTTGTGAGTGACGTTTAGGGGCCATGTGATGGTGCAGTGGGTGTAAAAGTGGGGGCACTGTAGATATCTTGGTTTGTTACAGGATTAGATTTCCACGTTTGGATCATTGTTCTATTATTTCTTGTGAAAATATGCTTCATGTTGGGCCGCTGGCGATCTATATTCAAGTATGGATAGGCCTGCCACCAGTGCTTGAGTAAGCACAGTCTCATTATCAAGTATGCACTGTAGCTTATCCTTGAATTTGAGTGGCTTGAGCTGTGAGGTGTGGGTAACAATCAATGGAATTCTGTTTTATGGTCTGTCTTTAATAGATCCTCTCTGGGAATTGATCTGGTTCTACAGTATTGATTTGCCTATTGATCTCAGTAGGTGAGTAGATCTCCTGAATGCCTCGTTTAATTCCATCAGTTGCACATCTCTGTCAAGCAAGCCAGAACTATTGCAGTTGTACAGATACCCTGGCTATAAATGATAGATTCGGTGGTATATTCCAGATGAAACCTGGAAACATGTACTGTATGTATGGTGATCTGCAGCTTTCCTGTATAACATGAAGCTCGTGTATCCATTGTGTAGTTTTATTGTGACATCTAGAAAGTCAAAATATTCTGTAGTAGAACAAGGGTGAGGTTGTTAAGTTTGCGTTTGTAGGACGAAAACGCAGGGCCCCCCCCCTGGAAAAAGCCCCGTTTATAACAAAAGTCTTCTAAGACATAGAAAAGACAAAGAAAATTGCACAAGCAGCAAAATATAAAAAGTAACACCATCTGTTTTTTTTTTTCCCCCTCCACTCGAAGCTGTCAGACAAATAGCCTCTGGGAGACTGGCGCGGACTTTAGCTTAAAGAAAAAGCAAGGCTTCCGGTTCCGTATCGCGGCACACGCAGTCGCATGGAGAGATCTGTCTCTCCCACCGGCTGTTTTCCCTCCGCTGGTAGACCCTTAATCAGGTCGAAAGTCGCCCCGGAGAGGCAACCACCGTTGAGGAGGCCCTCGTTTGACTGGGGAAGAGCGGCAGCTCCTTCCTCAGTCCGAGCTAGCTCCTTAGAGCCGTCGGAGAAAAGATCGCCCAGTAAAATGGACGATCACTTTGCTGCACCAGCCGAAAGCCAGAAGAACAACTAAGCACAAAGAACCCCCGTGGAAAATCCGGGTGAGACCTTTCCTCCCCCTTCTTTCCCTAATTACTCTCCTGTAAAAAGCTTTTGTATTTGAATTACTTCCCTGCTGTGAGGGAGCAGCGTTTGGGCACTTGGGAAAAACAGCTTTGGGAATTGAAAAAAAAAAAACCAGTTAATTTTTTATTGACTATTTAATTTCTGGAATACTGAGGGGGCCTGAAAATATTTTTATATTTGATCATTATTATCATAACTACTCGTCTATTATTTTGGAGAGGCCTTTCTTCATCTTTTTAACGTGAAAAACAAAAAATCTATTAACTTGGAAAGAAAGAAAGAAAGAAAGAAAGAAAGAAAGAAAGAAAGAAAGAAAGAAAGAAAGAAAGAAAGAAAGAAAGAAAGAAAGAAAGAAAGAAAGAAAGACCTTATAGTCTGCTGAGGACATCTTGTGACGAAAAGTGTTACTGCAACTGTATATTTTTTTCATTGCTAGAGGATGGCTCTGACCTTCAAAAGATGATAAGAGTAAGATAACTGAAACAGCTGTGTGGTGATTTGGTCTATTGAGAATTGGAGGTGAAATAAAACCTTCACTAAAAGATTAAAAGATCTGTTCACCACTGACATGGAACTTAACACACAGCTGGACTATGAACTTATATTGGAAAAAATCTTGGAAGCCACGGAGGATATGAACTCTTACTTCCAAACTTTGACGGATCAAATTATAGGCCGAAAAACAGTGGAGAAGGAGCAGATTGGAGCTAAAGAGACTAGTGAGCAATATTTACAACCTAAAGAGGAATCATGTCTACAACTCAACTATGAAATTACACCGAGAGAAATTGTGGAAACTAAGGAACAAACCAACTTTATACAATCCCAAATGCAATCTATGGAGAAGCTTAATGATCAAAGAATAATTTTAACTGAGATGCCTGAAGCATCAACATCAACAGAGACTGACACTCAGATACAAGTTATTGAAAACTGTGATAATGTGGACAAACAACTAGCAACTATAACATGGAATAAAACGGCTTTTATCATCCAAAGGCTACTAGAAGAAAGGAAAGAGAACTTTGACCAATTTGAAGCGTTGAGGAATATTGACTCTCTAATATTGTGGTTTGATGATGCAGGAATTTTATTATGGAAACCGGTATGGCACAGAAAGAAACCAAGAGTTAGATTTAAAAATGTATTTTAAAGTTTTACTTAATGGGTTTAAAAAGGCTTTTGAGTTTTTGACTGATTTAATAACTAACGGAGTACGTGAATTTTCTAAGAGGATATCCTTTGTAATAATACTTTGTCTTAGATATGATAATTACTGGAGAGGTAAACTTTATCTACTGGGTTAAAAAGATTTTTTATAGACATAGATGAATTGATAGAATATATATTTAAGTCAGATAGAAACCTATTTGTTGGTTTGATATTTTTATTTTAAATAAGATAATTATTTTGTAATAGAAGAAGAATAAGAGGGATTGGTGACAAGAGAAGAAATGGTATTAATGAAGAAAATATAAGAATGTTACTGCGGGAATAATATACTCATTTTAGATATAATTATTATGTTAAAAAGGGACACCCGAAGTGTTAATAATATGTCTATTTAAGGCTAATTGGAATATGGTAACTGTAAATTAGTAAAGCCTAAAAACAGGACTTGGATTTCTATAATTGAAATGTGATTGATATTTGATAGGATTGTTTGAAGTTTATTTAGAAATGTATTAACTTGAATAGGTAAGACTATATGAGGGAATTAGAGAGGGAATTTTCAATGAATTAATTTGAGCTATATATCTGTGATTGTCTTTTTGGATGTTTGATATACCCACCTCCACGGTGTTTCCTAAGCACCTTGATGTAACCCTTCCACCCCCATAAAAATCCAATAAAATATATTTTAAAAAAAGAAAGAAAAGAAAAAGCAACAATGTTGCAATCAGAGGTCTGAGTGACTTTAGCTGTTGCGAAAGCAAAAACAATGAACGCTATGGACAGCAAACATAGCAAGCAAAAAAAAAAAGGAAAGGGAAAAAAAATTCTGCATCTGGATTAACTGGAAGCTGAAATATATCAAAATAATTAATTGACTGGAAACCAGGGACTACAACTCTGGGCTGGTGGCCAAAAACAACTTAATCTGTCAAAGTTTTAAAGTCAAGGTTAATCCACTGTTAGAAGTGGAGCACTGCCCTTTCCTAGAATTGAGGACATTTCAGCAGAAGAGACCTACTAGAACCTATGGAAATAAAGGCAGATTCCAAGGTGTTCCTCATCATAAATCCATTTAGGGGGCTATATCATTGTAACAGACTGTTCTCAGAGTATCATCTGCATCAGTGTTTTGGCAGGGAACCCTAGACCAAGTGTTCCAAAGCTATTTATATGACATCACTGTCCCTGAAGAAAAGGATGAGGTGCTTCTGCAAGTCCTCAAGAGGGCAGAGATAGGCAGACTTCAGCTTTTGACTCTGATGCTACAAATAGTGAATTCTTTAAATCCAATATTACATATTCAAGTTATACCATTACCACACAAGGCCTATACAAGAGTGTGTGCCTGGTAGCTTTTGCATTGCACACTCTCACAGCTGCACAGAACAAAATACAGGAGGTGATGAGTTTAGTTTGGGGAATAAAATATTTGAAAGACTATGTGGAAAGCTATCCACATGACTGATCATCAGCTACTGCTACTGTCTTTGGCCCTCAAAAAGGGATTCTGTTTACAACAGATGCTTGTTATAACACATTGAACAACATCCTTGAAGGGCAAAATAAAAATCGTAAGGCCACATAATCACCCAAATGTGGGCAGATTGCCTTGTTTACTTTCCGGATTAAACACTTATAAAAATAATCCAAATCCGATGGGAACTCTTTTGCCATATCATCTCTCGGGAGATCAAGAATCTTTTCACCACTGCTGAGATTCAGAGAGAAAAAAAAGGAGAAATCCAACACTGTTTCATGTCTACTCACCAAACCAACAACACTGAAAAACAATGAAGGAAGTAGTTGATCGAGTTTTATCAACACTGTTATGAATGCATACTTGATAATGGTTGCATTTTGTAGGAACTGAGAAACATCACAGCACCCAAACTGAGACCTCAGGTGTTGCAGGTGCTTTTGTGCTGAACTCACAAAGGTAAAATCACTAGGTTTTAAGTGGTGATTAGAAATAAGACCACCATATTGGACATCTTGTAATGAATTGCTATAAAAGTGGCAACATGAAGTTAAAGTGGTGTTGCCTCCCATAAGTCAATAAGGTTTGATGGCAGCCCTTATCCTCCCATTATACTGGAAGTGAATACAGATGATCAGTAGTGGATGTGATCAGAGTAGCACTTATTCATTATTCCAGGCAATGCTCCTCTCCTCCAGTCTCTGGACAGTCTTATCTGCTGCACTTCAGCTGTTTTTACTCTAAAAACCTAAAGACAGCAACACTGTGCTTGCGATCTATCAGAATTACCCAATAGCTGATTGATGGGTTCTCTAAGTACTTGAACATAATATCCTTCCTGCTTTAGCTGAAATAATGGAACAAAATAGTGTGGTGAAGCAAGAGAATGTTGTAAAAGTGACCTAGACCTGTACCGAATCTATAATGAATTGAATTTCTGTTGATTTTTTTTTAAATTCAGACTTAGAATTAGATGGTCATGACCTGAAGTTTGAACGACATGAATATTTATGGTACGATAAAGCTAAAATTAATGTGGATTTTAAAAGTCATTTTATTAGATGTGCCATAGTGAGAGCATGGAATACATATAAACCCATGTTGTGCCCCAAAACACCCTTATGGATCTTAGCTGAAGAAGCCTATCATAGAAGAGAAACAGCAGGCAAGGACAAATGGTGGATGTAACAGGAATTATTGGAAAACCATCAAACAGAATTTTAAATCAGATCAAGAGAACAATACCAGAAGGATATAATTGTCCATGGTTTTCCCATTTACAATGATCAGAAATATTCAAAATGGTTATAGAGCAAAGTAAGACAGAATTTGAAGTATAATTCTGCACTGATGATGAACAAATAATTGCTAAAATGTATACATATTTGCTGATGTTTGAAACGGAGGAAAAACAGGTTAAAGAATTGCATGATAAAGTGGGCCAAGAATTTTGGTTACAATATTCAGATGAACCAATGGGAAAACATGTGGTTAAAAGAGTTGAGATTTATATTATATTTAGATCTTAGAGAATTTTGATAAAATGATATGGTGTTGGTGTAGGATGCCAGAGAAACTCTCTAGAATGTATCAAGGCACTTCAAATGTAAGTTGGAAATATGAACAATATGAAGGGACATTTTATTATGCTTGGTAGACATGTGAAAAAACCTAAAATCAATGAAATACAAATTAATATTTAATTGAAGCCATTTTTTTTTCCTTTTAGGACTAATGGATAAACAGAAAAAAGCTATAAAAGATTATTTCAGAATATGATTACTACAGCATTATATGCACAGAGGTGAAAAGATTCAACACTAGCCACTATAGAGAAATGGTGAAATGACAGATCTTGCTGAGATGAATAAATTAACTTCTTTGATTAAGAGAAGACCTTTACTGGTGAACGGAAACCTCTTATGGATTTTGTGGGTAAAAATAAAGAAAGGAACTTCTGATTTGTGGCTTTGGTGATTAAATTGGATGGATTATCGAAAGAAGAGTATTATGATGTAACTTTAGAGAGAGAAATTAAACTGTAATTGTACTTGTAACGGCTGCAAAGTATATCAGAAGTTAATTCTTAATTATCTTTTTTTCTTTCTATTTATCTTCAACTTTAGAGAGGAATGTTTTGAACTGTGGACTTCGATGGGTGATATTGTACGCTCAGATTTCTTTTTCAAATAAGGAAACAGATCTTCAACCAAGACATTATGTACATTTGCCCAACTTATGCAATTTAGGCAAATTACTTGCATAATGTTATACTTCCTTAGTCACTGCTCTTCCATAAATACAAGGGGAAACTTCAGCTCTTCAGCAGGTCTCCTATTCATCTGCTGACTGACAACTTGGGTTGCTTCTGCTCAAAGAGAATGTGTTCCTGGTTATTTATCTGCGCCTTTCTGGGCATCACTTTCATGCAGGGTGAGTTTACACTGGTTCAAAGGTGAAAAGAGAAAAGTAAGAACCTGGGAACTTCTACTAAATTAACTGACAGGCAGTAATATTAGTAATAGTAGTAGGGGTAGTCGCAGTAGTAGCATATGGCAGACTGCAAGGGAAAAATAGAAGAAGCAACGGATAAAAATAGGAAAAAGAAAGGGAGCCGATATCTACGTTGCAGTTTATTTCTGTGCATGCCTATCCAGAAGAATGGGCCACAAGATTCAGGCACTGGTCTGACTTTGGGGGAAGTATGGCTGGGATTGCAGTCTTTAAGAGTTTATGGCATCTCCTGAACAGTATGAATGCCTCCTTTTAATTATAACAAAACCCCTGGTACGTGTGTACAGGTAGTCCTTGACTTACAACCACAATTGAGCCCAAACTTTCTGTTAAGTGAGACATTTGTTGATTTTTGCCCCATTTTATGACCTTTCTTGCCATAGTTGTTAAGTGAATCACTGCAATTGGTAAATTGGTAAAACCGTTGTTAAGTGAATCTGGCTTCCCCATTCATTTGGCTTGTCAAAAGTTTGCAAAAGGAGATCACACGATCTTGGGACAGAGCAACGGTCATAAGTATGAACCAGTTGCCAAGCATTTGAATTTTGATCACATGATCATGGGGAGGCTACAAAGGTTGTGTGAAATATGGTCATAAGTCACTTTTTTTAAGTGCTGTTGTAACTTTGAACGGTCACTAAGTGAACTGTTGTAATTCAAGTACTACTTATATTGGATTGCTCTGACTACTTTGTGGATGGAGGCTGCACAGCAATACTTAATTGGTAGGATATAATTTATTCCATGGGGGATTTCTAAGAAAGAGTAAACTGGATGGTTTTAATTATATCATAATGCCCCGGGACTGATGCTGAGTAGGAGATAACAGAGGAAAAGGCATAGAAATACACAATTTCCATAAGGGACCCTTCGCACACCTTCTCTTCCCCATGTTACTGGTAAACCAATTCCACTTGGACTATATAAGTGGGGATAACTAAAATGAGCTGAAATATGTAGTGACCAAATCCTTGTTTTTACTTCTCTTTGGATCAGATGTCTCTGCCCAGACCTGTCTTTGTGCCCAGGGCTTTTGTGCAAGTGGCTGGGTGCAGTATAAGTCTGCCTGCTACAAAGTTGTGAAGCAGCGATACACCTGGACTGAAGCTGAGGCAAGTGATGGGGATGGTGATGGGGTGGCAGAGCAGTCACTGGGGGCAAGAACATTTACTACCAAACCTATGGGAGGTTCCCCCTCCCATACACACACACACGTACATATGAATTGTTTTATGTAATTAATTGTAAGAAAACATTCACAGCAAGCTGAAGTCAACCTGAGTGAAAACAGGGAGAAGACTCAGTCAGGAACCTTTGGCCCAGAAAACCAAATTTAATGTTTTAATGTGTTTAGTTTTATAGTTTTAATATGATTTTATGCACTGTTTTAACTTTTGACTGGGAGCCGCTCAGAGTTGGTTAGAAGATAAGTGGCTACATAAACATTTTGAATAAATAAATAGTTTCTAGTCATTGACTGACCTTGTTTCAGAACTACGGTAGTATGCTGACCTAGTAGTTAGAGATAAATACAGTGATAAGAAAGTCACCCAAATTATTTTTTAAAAAAAATCCAATGTCACATTGGAATTTCCACTGTACTTGCCTTTTCCCTTGTCTTGCCTTTGATTTATGTATTTTTAAAAAATATCTGGCTTCATTTCTTAAGCAACTCTGGGCAGTTCACAACAGCATTGCAATTTGGAGCACAACATGCCTTACAATGTAGTCATGGATCAAAGGTTTGTAAGCTCCGATTCTGTCTTTGCTCACAGCTCCTTAGCCAAGTATCAAAGCTTTGCTGGGGCTCCAGTATATACTATATTATTTTTGGCATGTTAATAAAATTGTGTTGTATCCTCAAAGTGATTTAGTTGCTTTAGGTGAGCTAGATTTTGATCATGACAATTGCCAAAAACCACAGGCATGCATCTAACTCTCTTCATGTACCTTGCCAACAATAGTAAGTGCTTTTCCTGCAGCAATGCGATTTAGGTAATCTACCATCTATGTGTCCCCGTCTTCTCAAAGAGGCAAAGTGCCACAGGTTAAGTTAGTTTTTCCTAGATATGCACAAGCCAATATATCCGCATGTCACATTTTGTTTCAGGTCATTGTCCCCTTCCAAGTTTTTAGTCTTGTGCTAGCAGCTAGCTATATTGCTTCTGGGAATAAATAGTGGCACCCTAGAGAACACTTTAGATTTAGTGAGCTCAAAGCAATCTGCTCTTGTCTCCTTGACATGTTAGCAGATGATATGTGCTTCAAGATACAACAAGCCAACAAGCCAGCTTATTGCATTTCTAGTCAATGGACCTTCGCCTGAAAGCATGGCACTGGCCCTTAGACCTGCCTGCAGAACTCTGAGCAATCACTAGGGGGTAACAAAGAGCTAAATATTTTTTTTTGTAGCTCTTTGCTGTCCTCCAGATTTTTCAGTCTGGATAATAGGGCAGCTTTACTGAAAGATGTTTTTTTTTCAACCAGCTTCACTTTATGAATGCAGAATGGGTTTTCACCAAAGCAACAAAACGCAGGCTTCTGTAGTATTTTCAAATGTTTGACTGAATCTCTGCATCTGGTTTCAAGCAGTTATCTTGACCTTGTAACACAGTTTTTGAGTTTTCTAGTGGCACACAAACCCCTGAAAAGCTGGGGTTAAATATTTCAAAACATGTAATTACAATGATTTGAAAAGCTCAAGTGAAGTATTTGATGAGGACATTTGCATAAGCTTCTTGTAAAACTGATATTCTGGAATGGATAGATTAAAAAGTGGATGTGCTTCACTGTGAATTCCTCTTAGATATCTTGTCAGCGTTATATTCCAACTTCCCACTTGGCCTCCATCCATAGCATGGAAGAAAACGATTTCATTTTTCATTTGATGGGCAAGCCAGTAAATTACAACCAAGGACAGGCCTACTGGATTGGTGCACATGACACCTTCAAGGTAATATTTTTATATATATATATTTTAAAAAGGCAACACCGGTGCTTAAATGACTGATCTGGAAAGGCACCAAGCTTTACTGCACATTCTCTTTATTCCTGCCTCAGGACAGACAACTCTTAACGTGGCAAAGTGTGGTTGATTATGCTTTGCACATCCTTCTCCCAACTGACTTTTCCCATGCATTGTCTTCAACCCAGGGCCACTCTGGTTATGGGAACTGACATCCAGCAGATTTGGAGGGTACAAAATTAAAGAAAGTTGGCTCTGTACAAAACATAAATCATGTGTGTGCTGTTTGAGAAACACGATAATCCTTTGTTCCAGTATACTTATTTTAACAAACTCTGTGAAACTTCCTCAGGAGGGAACTTTTGTGTGGACAGATGGTTCAAAATTTGATTTCCAGTCATTTCCTTCTGAACAACCTGATGGATTGACAGGAGAACACTATCTTGGCTCCTGGTTTTTACGCAACGGTAACTTTCACATCTTTATTACCCAGTATATAATGAGAGTCATACTTAGGAAGGGGTTGGCTTATGTGTGGCTTTTAGGAGGATAGAATTTTGCAACATGACTAAGAATGAGAATCCATGTGTGATGTATTATTGGTAACTGCATAGATGCAACCTCTGCTTATGTGGATTTTTAATAGAGCAGAGAAGAGCATTGCATTCATCTGAAAGCAAGACAATTCTGAATTTCAGACACCCCCCCCCCCCATTATTTTACCTCTGATCATACTCTCAGCGAATGTAAGGCATCCATTCCATTTTAAAGGTGAATTATTTGGTGGAAAATCCCCACCTTTTCAAGTTAGTGCAGTAGGAATGTCTCATCTGACATTATGGTTCATTCGTGGATCACCATGAGTTTCTATGGATCATACTGTGGGTTTCTGCTAGAAACCATGATGCAGTTACGTGCAGGTAGTCCTCGTCTTATAACCACAATTGGGACCAGAATTTCTATTGCTAAGCAAGGCAGTTAAGTGATCGTGCACGATTTTATGACCTTTTTTTTTTGCCCTGTTTGTTAAGTGAATCACATGACTGTTAAGCAAATCCAGCTTCCACCATTGATTCTGCTTATTGGAAGCTGGCTGAGAAGGTCGCAAATGTTGATCACATGACCTTGGGACACTGCAACCACGGTGAATACATGCCAGTGGCCAAGCATCCAAATTCTGATCAAAAGATTGTGGGGATGCTGCAGTGGTTGTAAGTGTAAGGACCTGTCATAAATCACTTTTTTCAATATCTTATAGCTTTGCATGGCCACTAAACAAACGGTTGTCAGTTGAGGATCACTTATAATAAGGCTGTGCATTTGGAAGATCAAGATGCACTGGTACAAAACACTTGAAGCTGTTGTGACTCAGTGTGGCTGCTTTGAGGGTGTAGTTCTGCATACGCTGGCTTGCACAGCTGTTTCACTGCACCGGCAGTCCCACCAGAAGTGTTGCACATCTATTCCTAAATGAACTGGAAAAGTCTTCAAAGCAAGCATGCATTACAGAAGACATGGCTGCTTCAAGAAGGCTTCACTCGTGCCAGTATACTGTACAAAACAGCCTTTTAAACATTGCACAGCCTCCCTAACTAGGTGTCCTTCTTTGGCCTCTGGTGGGGAGTCAAAAATGTTGGCTTAAACCAAGGGCAGAGAACATGGTGTCTCACCAGGCACCTTGCTCCACTTACATGTTTAAAAATGTTTGTTGAGTAGAAAATTAACAGGCTGCCAAATACAAAGCAAAGTCTTTAGCAGGAATGTCTTTAGGCCTCATTAAAATTGCATTCGGATGACCAAGTGTCTCGTGGGGGTAGCTTTTATTCTAGATATTTAGAGAGTGGTGTTATTGATTATGGCACCCCTTTTGTGAATAGGCATCAACAATAGCCTTTTTGTGTATTGTGTTCCTCATATATGCTCTCAAAATTCCAAAGGCACCTGTCTCTGGCTTAAATTACGCCCATATTACTACTCCCATCGTTATGTAATATAGTACCAGAATCTCAAAGACAGAAATTGTAATGCTATTTGTTGAACATTAGAAAATAGTTCCTCTGTACTTGAACCAGTCTAAACCCATGATTTCATTCTTTCTCCTTTAGAAAAGATTAGCTGGAATGATTATAGCAATTCATGGAAATTCGGATCTGTTTGTAAATATTCTCTAGCAAATAGGTAAGAGCTGAAATTATTTTTCTAAAAGCTGGCTCTAACTCTTCCATTATGTTAGATGCAATACATCAACACAACAGCTTCCAGATGCAATTGCCATACAGTATTTATTTGTTAAAAGAAAAAATAACCTCCACATCTTGCAGAATACTATGGATATTTCCCTCTCACTTCATTTCCAGAAATTACTATGACAGTGAAAAATGGATGGTGAATTCCCCCCCCCCCATATTGCTTCAATTGCTTTAAACACGATACAAAATTCCACACCAAGTAAAAGATCCATCCCAAAGTTTTACGCCAATTTCATCTCCTCAGATTCCCATTCCTAAATGCATTGGGTTAATTTTGCCAAAAGCCTTTCCTTTCAGTGGCTGATCCTCATTTTCCCGAGAAGCTCTGTCAGTGGAATCAAATATATGCAAGCAACTGTTTGCATGGAAAGAAAATCAGGTGTGCTAATGGGATGCAGATAGTTTCTTAAACTCTTAAGACTGGGTTTATACATTGCCCTGAACCAAAGTTTAGAAACACAGTGTATGTGTTCACACAGCATGCTGTATCATCATTATGATGCAAGAAATGGCTTGCAAGATACATATTAGAGTTTTGAAATCCAACCTTTATTACTTCATAAGTAACTCAAAGTGGCAAACATACATAACACAACTTTCCCTTCCTATTTTCCCCCCAACAAGAGGTGGGTTGGGCTGAGAATGACTGGGCTGAAGCCACCTAGTCCTAGCTGGCTTTCATGCCTAAAGTGGGACTAGAACTCACCGTCTCCTGATTTCTAGCCTGAAGCCTTCACTACTAGACCAGACAGGCTCATTTTATGATCACATATCATGGTCACATCCCTTCTTTTCCTGACCTTCTCTCAAATCAGTCAGTCTCAATGGGGTTTAAACTTAGAGTCATGTGATAAGCCAGCTCCATATTCGTTCTCAGAGCAGCCAGTCTCCATAACTTAGCATAAATCCCATCTCTTTTTTTCTTCTGCAATGGTAGCCAGCAGTATCACCATATTCCTATCCATTTGTGTGAAATGCTTTAAGTTTTGCACTTGGGAACAAGATTATTCATTCTGCACACTGGGGCATCTAGGAGTCATTTGCTCAAATACAGGAAGGATTATTTCTAAGTACACAATTTGCATAGCAATATATTGCACAAAGCTGGTGTAACATATGGGTTTGTGGTTTGTTTGACTATCAGCTTTTTTCTTTCCTAAACAGAGGATGCTCTTCTTGTGAGGCGATATGAGAGACACAAATTCACAAGATGCAGAAGGCTTAGTTCTACTCTAGAGGATTATTCTATGATGTTTTGCTTTTCTATAGCAACTTTCTGTTTCCGTGCAAATCAAATTATTTGTCCTATCCTGTAGGAACAATTGAATTTTACCACTATAGATTCTTTTTAAAATCATTTTTATTGAGATGCAAATAAAAATTGTTTGTTGCTGATTCTATGGCTGCTTATTGCTATAACATGTCATTATTTGGTTCAGGTACTTACAACTTTATACTGTGGACTGCTAATCCTGCTGAAGATTAAGGTGTAAAATTACCCAAGGATTTAGTAATAGCAGTGAACCTGAAATAATAGCCATACATATTAATTTCATCCTTTTTAATAAATAGTATCAAGTCCCAGAATACTTGGATTTCAGTGAACTCATTGAAAGTACTTCTAAGGCAACTTATATAAACTAATTAAGTATCTAAATGAGCAAATTAACAATTGTTTTGTTTATTTCGTAATCCATTCCATTATTCCTGAACTCTTTGATGGGTGACAAATACCTTTCTTTCATGTACAAAAAGTTCAGATAGCTTTTTTTGTGTGAAGGCAACAGTGGAATCAAGACAATTCTGGAGAGAATGATTAGTACAATATTACGTTGCCAAGAGGATTAATACCTTTTACATGAAGCTTGACTCAAAACACTCCAGAACACTGTACCCAGAACTCAGCATTATCTTTGAAAATTTCTATGTGTTATTCTGTTCCTGATAAGTTGCCATTCACAGGGATGACAACCTAACATACCACTCACAGAATCCCTTTTAATTTAAGTCCTCTGAGTTGTTACTTCCTAAGCTAAGCCAAGCCAAGCCATTGGAAATTGGCAGATAGTATGTGAAATAAGGTAGGAAGTTTAAAAAAAATATCTAAGCATCTGCATGCTGACTTGGCTAACATTAAGGCCTGGTGAACAGTAGTACTTTTCTGGAGAAAGATGTACAGAATCTTCCTGCTGTCTTAAAAGTATCCATAGATGGCGATATGTAAACTATAGTTGAACTTAACATGCTATAAGAATCCAGCTAATGTTTATTCATGATCATGGATAAACTACCTATTTTATTAGGTGCCATCAAGTTGTTAACTCAGTGACAACATAGATTTTCTTCAGATGATCCCTCCCTAATCTGATCCTTTAGATTAGGGGTCCCCAACCCCCGGGCGGTGGACCAATACCGGGCCACGGCATGCCAGCAATCGGTCCGTACAAACAAGCAAAGCGCCATCCGTGGATGCAGGCAGCACACAAAACCATGCACTCTCCGGTCTGTGGAAAAACCTTCTCCACAGAACCGGTCCCTGGTGCCCAAAAGGTGGGGACCTTTGCTTTAGATCTTCAAATGGTGTGCCCATCACTGTTGTAATTGAGTCCACCCACCAAATGTGTTAATCCTTGGAGTTTAGTATGTAGAAATTCATACAGGGTCTCTGAATTGTCAAAAGCACCTTTCCCTCAGGAGCAATAGCTGCATTTTCCCCGTTTCATATTTCATCTCAAAGATCAAGAGCTGTTCAATAAAGCTCTTGATGAGAAGTTGGGCAGTTGAACTATGGAGTTGACGGATGCAGAACTTAGAAGAATTAACTTCTAGTCTGCCACAGACGTTAAATCAGATCTTCCTACGCGTAGGAAGAGGCTCAAAAAATGTCCATAAAGGGCAGGGGGAATAACAACCTGACGTTTTCCACCGGGTTGGATTACAGCTCCCATAATCCTCAGGCGTCGTGGAGGGCCCTGTGTTGGGGAAGGCTGGAATATGGGACAGGGGCAAGAAGGCGAGCATCACCCTACCGGAGCCTCTGCTCAGAAATAAGCCCTTCCGAGTTGCCGGCGATTTCTCCGCGGCGTCGTCCGAAGCGCCTGAGCACCAGACCCGGAATCCCCTCGCGCAAAGAGACGCCGCTTGCTCAAATGACAAGGACTCCGAATCAACCATTGAGGGCGACTTCTATCAAAGTAGAAAACCCACCATTTCAGGCAGTTTGGTTTTTGTTGGGATTCGCCGTTTCTTTGTTTCCCGTGAATTTGGAAAAGGCAACACTTTCCTCCGCAAAAGCAAGAGAGAGAGAGAGAGAGAGAGAGAGAGAGAGATTTCGAATATTGTGGAATATGGTGAGAAACCAGGCTACCTCAGACAACGCCCAAAACACTGCTCCAAGCATCGCCATTAATCAAATCGATTGGAAGATATCTAACGCCTTCAAAAGACCCAGTCGGTACCAAGCGGCTCCTCGCTGTGCAGACGTTCGGCATTGAGAGGAAAGGGGAGGGAAAAAAAAAAAAAGGTTCCTCACTACCAGAAGTGGGGTTCGAACCCACGCAGACTCACGTCTATTGGAACTTAAGTCCAACGCCTTAACCACTCGGCCATTCTGGTAATTCTGATGAAAGGTTTGGAAGTCTTGGAAACAAACTGACATTCCAGGAACATTTCCCGCCAAGCCGATCAAGCAGTTGCCGCAACTCCCTCCGCCCAAAGTTCGGCTTTAAGCACTCCGATGCGCGCGCAAGCTGCGCTCCTCTGAGGCACTAGACTTCGCCTGCTTGGCAACTTCGCCCCGCCTAAATGAGGAACCAGAGGAGGCAATCCCCGCCTACTTGGAATGACGCTTCCAAGTAGGCGGGGATTGCCTCCTCTGGTTCCTCATTTAGGCGCCAATACGCTCTGCGCTTCCCGAGCGGAGTCCCCCCCCCCATCCTCGGGAAATAGGACACGCCCTCTCGGGGCGACGGTCTCAGTGGCCGCGAGTTCAGAGGGTGGGGGGCCGTCGGTGGGGATCTCTCTCCCGAAGGGAAAGAGGCAACCGGGATCCTCCAGCTCCTTTCCCTCCCTCCCTGATTAGGGGCATTCTTTCTTGCCCCGCAAGTCCAGACAACCATTTCATTCCGGTCCCTTCGCATTAACCAATAAGCTTCTTGGGCCCCTGGACCCGATCCTTCTTCCCTCGTATCCATTCAGACAGCAGGGCGTGTGCGTGGGTTAAGGAAAAGTTGCGAGAGGGATCTCGAGACGGTTGAGGTGAAACACACTTTCCCTGATAGTCGTCGCGGTAATTCTGGCAGGGGCGGAGCTGGCACCCTGCTCGGCCCTGTCGAAAGCATTGGCCGCAGGGAGCGCCGCTTCCCAGGACCTTCACCTCCTTCTAATGCAGGGGTCTGCAATCTTGACAACTTTAAGACTTGTGGACTTGTGGGAGGAAGTCCACGAGTCTTAAAGTTGTCAAGGTTGCAGACCCCTGTTCTAATGACTTCAGATTTGAAGCGACCGGACTGGTTGCATGATTTTAGTTTCCGATAAACGACAAACATTTATTTAGGGTAAAAAAATTATTTTTATATTCTCATTCTTAACTTTATTTCGGAAATTTCTGTTTATTTATTTATTTTGCTGACGACCGCTTCGCTCCAAATGAAACTGCAGTTCTAAACCCAAAGTAACTGCTTTGTTTCCTTTTTACATCCCAATAAACATGTAGGAACTTACACATTTAAGAGACAAAAGACAAAAAAGAATTTTCAGAGCTTTGTGGCAGACTTCTGAAGAACCCTCAGATTTGCAAGTAATAGGTTTGAGTTTCACCAGAGGCTTTTTTGTGTGTGTGTGTGTACGCAAATGAAAAGCATGTAATGAATTTGTTATAATAATCTGATGATTAATAATTCTAAGATCGCTTTGGAAGTAATCTTTCCAGTTTTGTTTTTTAGATTTAGGTATAAAACTGTTTGCCTTTTTTTGTGCCAATGAAGTTAGAGATTGGCTTGAGGTTCCAGTCCACAGATAAGTCAATGTATGTGCTGCCTATAAGTTCTAGGAGGATCCCCATGGTCACTCCATATTTTGCTCCTGACTTAGAGGCTGTGATCTTTCATCACAAGATTCAGAATTTACAGCATCGTCATATAAGGGAGTCCAAAATTGCTTTAAGTTCTAATAAGCAGACTTAGTGCTGCAGCATTAATTACCTTATTACTGAGTTCATTTTTGTTAAGTAAGGTCATGAAAATCAGTAAGATGGTCCAAAGTTGTGTCTGGATTACCAAACAGTTTACCAGCTTATGTAGGGTCTTTTATTACATTTTTTTAAATAGACAAAAAAAACCCGTTTTGGCTTTTCCAAAATTGCTCTCACAATCAAAATGTTATATAAAGTCTAGTATACTTCTTTTCTTCAGCAGTATGTAATTTGCAATTATTAAAATTTGTGGAATTTGATTAAAATCACAATTTTCTTGATGAATCTTTACAATGAAGTGAGTATAAGAGAGATCCATTTTCTGGCTCTAATGTTATCATTTGCTCACACATCCTGTCAATATGCACAATTCTAATGGCATTGTGCTATTTCTAGCATTTCTCGCTCTGTCAGAAGAGAGTTCAAATTCAGTAATCTCAAATACCTTAACAAAGGTATTAGAGCTAGACATTTGTGAAGCTGGATGAGGCAACCTCCCAACCTGTACCCATTGTTGGATAAATGACTCCAACAGAGAAAAAGGCCTACCAACTTAAAAAGTATTTTCAAAGAAAGGTTACAAGTTATAATTATTGCCTCTGAAGCTGTTGACTTGGGGTTCTTGATTTTCTAAATGTTCAGTGTAAGTGGTCAGAAATGTGCTTTATGTTCAGAACTGAAGAACAGGTTGCAGAAACAGCTTAGTAGTAGTATTTCCTAACAGTATTGCTTAACATTACAAGTTTAACCAGTTTGTATGCAGAATTTCAAATTTTTCCATCCTCATAAATACAATTGTCCACAAAGGAGTCCAGCTTTTATTTAGAATCCTGAGATTTTACTAAATCATGCTTGTATTTCTCCTGAAATGTGAGGAAACTGTTTTTTCTTTTACATTGTAAATGCAGTCTTAATGTTTTATATGTAAAATTTATGCTGTCTTTCTAAAATCTATTTTACAAATGCCTTCAAATTCTGTATTGAAAATTTGTGCTTACCAGTTTCATGGATAAAGCAGGATATATTCCCAGATTACAATGAAGTATATTTAGAGAAGTATGTGCTACAGAGGCTTGAAAAGGTTTATTATTTTTCTCAAAACAAGTGCGAATCTTGTTCACATGGAACCTTTCATATCTCTTTGGGAAAATGTTACTAGGTTGCCCTGCAAATATGCAGCTACTGGTGTAATGGGGTCATTGATTCAGCTTTTGTACTTCAGCCAAGAGGCAACCAGTGCTCAAAAAACAGAAGCATATGCCTGACACTTAAACCATATCTAAACAGAATTGACGTCTCATTCTCTTTCTGGGTATCAAATCCCCAGCTGCCTATATCACTTACTAATCACCCTTGATCTACAATGTTGGTTTGAAAGGGACTTCTATCTAGCAGATGCCACCATCCAAGGAAGGCCCTAGAAGCAGGTTCAACTTGTTTTATCACCTGAAGCAAAGAACATGCTGCCCAGTGCTTGCTGTTTGAGGCAAAGCCCAGAGGAATCAAGTTGCTGCAGAAGATTCAGAGATGGGTGTGAGGTATTATTGAGGGCAAGAAGAAAAATGTAGCAACCAGGCAACATTGCAACCACACCCATGCAATTTAAAGCATCCCACAACTAAATACAGCAGCAATGAAGAAAGGCCCCTGGGGTACTGTTTTTTTTTTTAAACAAGGCAGGCGTAACATCTTTCATGTTAACAGATTGGAATCAGGGAGAGCTTTAGAAAGGCTTCTTTCAGTTGCAGGATTTCAGTTTAGAAAACTCACCAGAGTTAACTTGTTATTTTAAGGAGAAACTACAAATCATTTGAAAAGAAAGTAGACCCTCTTTGATTTCTATGGTTTTACGTATCAGGACTTAAAAGAGTTTGACTGGGCCAGTGCAACACCTTGTTTTTTCAGTCATTCTGTTGTAGATTTGCTGGTGTGCTTGTCCTGTTCCATAGCTGTCAGACAAACGGCCTCACATTTGACTCTAGAATACTGTGTTATACAGAGGAATTCATGGTCAGCTCAATGACTGCAAGGTGCCCAGGTCCTGTGGTTGTAAAACAAGCCCAAATCATCACCCCTCCACTTGATGGTTGGTATGTTTGTGCAGATAGGCTGTTTGGTTTTTGCCAAATGTGGCACTGTGCATTATGGCCAAACATGTCCACTTTGGTCTCGTCTGTCCATAGGACAGCGTTCCAGAAGTCTTGGGATTTGTTCAGATGCAACTTGACAAACCTAAGCCGTGCTGCCATGTTCCTTTTAGAGAGAAGAGGCTTTCTCCTGGCAGCCCTTCCAAACAAATCATACTTGTTGAGTCTTTTTCTAATTGTACTATCATGCACTTTACACTTAACATGCTGAGGCCTGTAGAGTCCAAGATTTAACTCTTGGGTTTTTTTGCAATTTCTGCATGGTCTGACCTTGGGGTGAATTTGCTGTGACATCTACTCCCTGGGAAGATTGGCAGTCGTCTTGAATGTTTTCCACTTGTGAATAATCTTCCTCACAGTAGAATGGTGGATTTTAAATTGTTTGGAAATGGCCTTATAACCCTTCCCAGATTGATGGGCAGCAACAGTTGCTTCTCTAAGATCACTGCTGATGTCTTTCTTCTTTGGCGCTCTCAATATGCACCTCAGTGCTGGAGACTAGCAAACTTCTAAAACTTCGGCTTTTGTAAAGGTAGTCACACTTGCTGATGATCAGTTGATCAGGGACACTTGGTTAGCAGCACCTGGCTGCTACTTAGTTTCTTCACACCTATGGAAGCAGTAAGGGTGTACTTGGTTTTTTTCTCACACGACTTCTCCATTTCAGCTTTCTTTTTGTAAAATAAATGATGGCATAGTGTTATACATCATGTGTTATTATTCATCTGAGGTTGTATTTACCTACTTTTAAGAACTGCTAAGGACCAGATGATTTTTTTTTTACTATGTCCTGATATGTAAAACTATAAAACTCAAAGAGAGTCTACTTTCTTTTTCATATGAAGGTAGGTATAGGTAACATTTCTTCTTACTCAGACAAAACAAGTGAATGAAAGCACTCCTCCTGCCTGTGTATAACTGATTTTAAACAGGCCTGATCACCCAGTTGTTTTCATGGTAAACTTGGATAATATGTTTGTCCACTGAATTTTGATAAAAAGCAAGACCTAGAGGTATCATTAGAGAATTAGAGAAACTAGGTTCTTTCTTTTAGGCCCCTCCAAATATTTTTCTCCACCAGTTGTTGATTAATACAAGTTCACAGGATCTGCCTGTGTGTATATATCTGCCATGAGTAAAGATCTTTTAAGAGGCGAGATATTATCCCTAGAGGTGGGCAAAAAAAGGAGCAAGAGCCAATACACTTGTACGATACTGCCAGTCATTTCTCATTAAGAATTAATATTTTGGCAGAACATTAACCTATCTTTTCTTCTGCTCTTCCTGTCCATTGTTCATTGGTTGGGCCCAATCAATAGCAGAAAGTGTTCACTGTCCAAATTTCAAGGGGGTTCCCTGCCAGCCATTTTAAGATGCACAAGACCCAAATGCTGAAGGAAGCCCTAAGTACAGCGAATTCCATGTTTGTTTTTTTTCCAGTCTCAAGGACTAATGTAAACTGGAAAAACTAGGAAGGGCAAAGGATAGTTCAGATGGCGTATGTTATTTTCAGCACAGAATCCACCTGAAGAAATTTAAAAAGGGTTAAGGCATGAAGCCAAACCACCTCAAGTTTTGATACTTAACAGAAAGGCACAGATGAATCTTCATGAATATTTCAGGTTTTATTATTTAATTTAGGTTTTTTTTGAAAAAAAAAAAAAAAAAAGACAATAACCCCCCTCCCCTCAAAACAAACCCAACCACAATAGAATTGCAAAGATAGTCTCTCTCCCGCTTTTTTTTTTTAAATTTTAAAAAAAAGCCCACCATTCTCCCACTCAGGGAGGTCCTGGACTCCGTCCGCTGCAGAAAAAAAAAAAAAGGCTTCCAAAAGGGACCAAGCCACAGTGTACCCACTGCACCCCCAGACCCAATTTACTTCTGCTGAGCAGCACAGTGTTTTGCTGCCTGGAAGGCAGGTCTCATAGCCTCATTTCTCCCAGCCAGAAAGCACCACTGTTGCCTCTTCTTCTTTACAGGCTAAAGTTGAAAGGTAGAGGGATAAAAAACAAAACAAAACAAGGAGAGAAAACACAAAAGGAAGGCACCTCAAAGTGTGATCCTTAGCCAAGGGCAGGGGCTGTCTTTGCCCCCGCCCCATCCCAACCCACATGTACACCTCGTCTGGGCAGGCTCTATGCGCTTTGCCACTTCTACACAGTGGCGGCAGTTTTTCACTCAGGATCTGGTTATGGCAGCTGTGACCAAACGGCCCAGACCAGTTTGGGCTGTTCCCAGTCTCCTCATTTTACAAAGGGATCAATGAACTCCTGGCTTGAGCTGGCATAGAGTGAGGAGCTTTATGAGTGATGCCACTCAGCTCCAACTCTGCCTGTGTAGAATTATTCATTATTTTAAAGGCAAGACGATCGATCTCTTTTTAGGTAATGGTTCCTGCACGGCATTTTCGTGGATTTGGGGCCCAGTGGAAGTAAGCAGCAGGGGACTAGTGTTATCAAATAGGGGTCTAAAGGAATGGAAATCAGAACAAAAATTAGATCTCTCTCTACATATATATAATATACATATAAACAGATGTGCATTAAGCCAGAAGTTGCTTTAGAACAGGGAGGCTCTTATCTTGCATCGTTGCCCGTCCAAGTGCACAATTTGGGAGAAGGTGCTAGGGCCTGGTGTGAAGAGTAGACCTGAAAAGGGAAAACTACATCTTTGATTTTGCAACACCAAGTGATCAGCTGGTGATCCTCAAAGAAAAATTGAACTCTTTGAAGATACAGCTAATTGCTTTCCTATCTATGTGAACTGAGAGCCACAACAGACATGGTTTCCATTCTTTTCCCTCTATTCAATATGGTTAGGAAGTCTTCCTTGTCCTAAGGATGCTATACAGAGTTAGGGCAGAAGAAATAAGAAAACAACCTCTCTGGTCAAAATGATAGGTCTTCTTATTCCTTCTCAACCACCTCTGGGCAAACATAAGAGTCTTGAACTTGCTGCTTGCCATTGCCTATGAACGTTGAAAAGGGGGGTGTAATTGTTACAGCACCAGAAAGCTGGAAAAGAGGGCAGGTGTCAATCCATGCATTCTCTTCTTCCTCCCCAAACTACCTGTATGAGCAGGGAAATGGAAGATGCAGTCCTCTATACCTATTTTTCCCTAGCCATCCAGGAATCCAGACACCAACTTCAGCTTCATTCAGCTAAGGCAATCCAGCCAATCACCACTGCTGGATTCTGGTTTGGGTGATTGAGTCAAAACAATTGATTAAGACAGACAAGTCAGTGAGAAAAGCACGAGCCAAGAAGTCACATGATCAGCTGCTTCCCTCCACTCTTCGTCCACTACCCCTTCCTGGGAAGAGTCCTGCTGCTTCCAGCTCAGAAGATATCAGGGCACACGTGCCAGTCCTGTTTCTCTTTGCTTTCCCAGTAGCCTCCCCTGTATACATGGGACACCTCCTTGGTGTCAGGATCCTTTCTCCGCTCAAACCACAATGCCTTGTAGGGATCGTACGGGGTTCCTGCGCAAGGGAGGCAGCAGAAGAGAAGGGTGAGAATTTTCAGATTGATGAAAAAAGGTGTTAAGACAGGCTATTTCTCCTGGGAATGCAACACTAAAACTTCCATCTTAGGGAATGGCCACAGTTTAAAAGCAATCACACCTCCACACAAATAGCATCTTAGCTAATAAGACTAGAAAAGACTTTGGCCCAACACGTGGAGGAAGCACTGCTAATGGGGAGCACAGAACAATGGATCAGGTGGACCATTGCCCAACTGTAAGTATAAGGTAGCTTCCTAAATTCTTAAACGCTTCCTAAATGGAAGAGGCCAATGAGACACTTACCATCCTCTGTCGCCCTCATGGCTTCAGCTTCACGTTTTTTGCGGGAAAGGCGCTGCTTCTCCTCTAAGCGCTGCTTCTCTGCGTTGGCCTCATCCCAGCGCCCATTCTCCATGAGTCTCTGGTCAGGCCGGAGTCTGCTGTCCGTGGGAGCAGTACCATGTTCTGGGGCATTGAGAGTCAAAGCCAACTCTGAGAAATAATACATGTTCTCTGCATTCTTCCTGTACCAAAAGAGGAGAAAAATAACGGAAGTGCTAGCAAAGCTCATGGGTAAGGCAATGACACATATTCATCTTCTCTCTCCCACCCTTTTATCCCTCGCACAAGTGCTGTTTTATTGTCACTCTCCGCAGAAGTAACAACTCTTGACCCTGGGAAGTTAGATGCATCACCCATTGCTGCTAACAGAAGGAAAACAGTGATCTGTTGCTCACCAATCAAGTGAGTAATGAGAAAAGTTACAAAAAAAAACCACCTTTATATTAGATTAGATAACCTTTATTGTCATTTTTTTCCTGTGGGCACAATGGCACACATTAAAAATGAAATTTGGTTGCTTGCTCTCAAAGTGTACACATACATAACACACATTTAAAACGTACTACATACAACATATGTACACCCTTACATATAAGTAACATATAAATATTAATCACTGTCCATCTTGAATACATAAAGCATCTCAGATGTGTCTTAATTGCTTAATGTTTAATGAATCAGACCATTTTAACCTGGATTTCAAGATCTATGAGTATACCTATCCATAACTGACATTTGCATTTGAAACATTATTTCCATTTGAAATAACTTGTTATGGTACATTCAATAGCTGGTGAATAGGCCTTAAAGTGTAACGGGGGGGTGGGGGGGGGGGAGAAGAGGATGGATTGTTCTGGGCTCTCCATTCTCTGACCTACACCACTGCTAGCAGACACTCCTCTCCACAAACTTCATAATACTCCGTCATTTATTTTAATGATCTCTTTTGAATGTATCTGTTGAATATAGAAAACAATACTGACTATATAGTGGTGTGATTTAAACGCTATCACTATCTATTTCTCCCCCCCCCCTTCAACCAAAATCAACTGAATCCATAGAACTTCCTCTTTAGTCAGAAGAGAAAGTGTCTTTGCTCCCACAGCTCCCTGCAGGAAGCAAGCTCCTTCCATTACTTACGGGAGTGGGTTCCTCTTCCACAACACCACCCTGCTGTCCTCTGTTTCATGTGTTCTTAGGCGGCTGTCACCACCATTCTCCATGCTAGGATTCACCTTGAAGCAGTCAATCTTCTCATCCCAGGTGCCCAACAACATAAAATGCACTTTTCCTGAAGGATCCAATACCTCACCCGTGACCTGTTATTAAGAGTTCAGGAGAATATTTGGGCAGAGTTCTACTTTTGCTACTACCTTTTCAATAAAGGTAAACAGGAATCTACATACAGGATAAAATGTGTTTGAACAGTTTCCAGACTCGCACATGATCTGAAAAACACTCATCCTGACTATTCTCCAGAATATTGAGCAACTTTTACATACAAGAAGGATGTGTCAGCCTGGCTGCAGGAGGAGTGTTGTCCATGGAGCCCATTAATTTTGCTATCATACAGTCCCATCCTTGCCACCCCACTTGATAATAAATAAAGCATAGTATTTCCTACCTTTCTGGCCACATCTCTGGAGAAGTAACTATAAGGAACAAATTTGAGAATACATCTCTCATTCGTTTTATGGTTCAGAATCTCAATTTCACCAGACTGGGAAGCAAAAAAGAAAGGGACAAAATCAAGCAGGCTCAATACTACCTATGAAAAATTCTAAAAGAGTTATATAATTGTTGTGGTCATCAAAAGATGAAGGAACCAGTCTCCAAGGCTTTGGCTTCTAGCATTATGCTCTAATCATTCATTTGACTGCAACATCATCTCACCGAAATGTTGCCTTACTGTAACTCACCTGGTCTATCCATAATTTGCCCACAATTATGTTGTGCACTGTGGTGGTGACTTTTTTCCATGTATAATGATTGCCGGTTGCATGGAAGATACAATGGATGGTACCTATAGATAGGAAGATGATACACTTAAGGCAGTTCCACAGTGTTGAAGACTTCTTGTTAAGGTTTGATGGAAAATATATGTTCAGTGGATGTAACTATTAGGTATGGACATGGAAGACTTTACTTCTTATCCAAGGGCTCATAAAATGCATGCATGAAAAGAATAGCAGCCTGCTATTCTTTCCATGCATGCATTTTATGAGCCCTTGAAGTCTGCATGTATTCTAAACATCTCCAGCACTGAGATACTCAGCACAGATTAATGCACCCTAAATGCTGCACTTAATGACAAATATTCAGTGTAAAGGCTTGCTATCTTTCTCACACAGCCTATGCCTAATTAGCAAAAAGCTGGAAACACCAGACTTTGTACTAGTTGGGGAGCAAACATGATTATTAGCTGTTAGTTTTATTAATTGGCTATGCCCTCCTAAAATAGCAGGCCACAAAAGGGATAGTCAGTGACCAAGACTTACCAAGCGGCATGATTGAGAGGTATTTGCCACGGAACTTGCTGGTGATTTTAATCTCCTGCCGAAGGGTCCAACCATGTCTGGAATCAGCATGATGAGCAGCAGCTGGAGGATGGTGGCTCACCTAGCAAATAAAGACAAATAGACAAAAAGGGCATATTCAATCCTGGAATGAAAGGTTCAGGGCTGTGCATCAGAAGAAGAGACGAAAGCAGACTCCAGCAATGTATTTACTAAGTCTCGAGGCACTTTCATATGAAAGTAAACTCCGCTGGTGATAGAGACAGGCAGGCAGGCAAGCAGACATAATTTACCATATTTATAAGCCAATTCAATCAACTATAACTCTGGGCAATGAATAACACAGCTGGCATACACAGTTAAATTAACACAAAGTGCAACCAAATAAAAATAAACTACATAAGAGGCACCAGGACAGAGTAGGGTCTGTGTGTCTGCTGGAATAACATGGCTTTAACTTGCCTCCCAAATACAAAGAGGGAGAAGGCCATCCCCATATCCATGGGTAAGGTCAACCAAAGAGTAGGAACCACCACTGAGAAGGCCTATCATTCCCTTACTATACAACACTGAAAGTGCCAGAACTGTCCTGGAATCAAGGAAGAGAAAAGAAGGAACAGGCTCTGCTTTTTACCTGTTCGCAGATGGAACGGTAGCCATTTTCTTCTAATCGGTCTAGCTCAAACGTTTCCCCTAAGAGAGGGTTGAATGGCTTGCTAGTGCGGAAGACAGTCGTGGAGTAGGATGATACAGTAAAAGCAGCCACGTAACAGAGCTGCTCCAAGGAGTTTTCACACTTGGCAGCCCGGTCCAACAAATCATGGTATTCCAAGTCCTCTGTGAGACGCTGCAGCATGGATAGTGGCTCATTGAAATTAACCTGGAAGCAGAAGAAACAGGTGCTGAGCAAAAAAATCCTTTCTAGGGATAAAGTATCTGATTCAAAGCTAGATATATCAATCATGCCCCCAGTTTGTGCCAAGATTGAAATTAAACTGTATGTTGCAGAATGAGGTTTGGCACAGTTATGCTTCTTGCGCGACTACCTGGCTTTCTACCTTTCTCCACACGGCCTGGGGTTTTACTCAAAAACCAGATGAAAGCCACTCACCGGCATGGGGATCTTGGAGAGCTCCTTGCCAATGCAATTCTTCATGATGCTCCATAAATTCAGGCTGTAATTTGGTTTGTGTGGAATCCGAGTTCTCTTCTCCTTCTTAGTATCCTCTCCCTGATGTTTGTACTTCAGGAGAAAAAGAAGACGATTGTAGTTACAGTCTTATGGAGAAGGGATAACATGCGTATCAATTTCTGAGCAAACTCCCAACAATTTCCACTTTACTTTGCTGAAAGTTTAGAAGTAAAGTTACTCTAGTGTCAAATATTCACATCTAATATATCAAAATGAAGACAGCTATCCCAACAAATACTGCCTCTGGAGCACTAACATCTGCATGCCAAATAGCAAAAATATGGGATGAGTGAAGCTGTGGTCAAAATTAATCTCCCCCCCCCCCTAGTCTTCAATAAGCTGTATCTCAAGTTATGCCTTAAAATTCTTTCACGCTTACACTAGAATGAGAAACCTAGATTGGAGACGGGCAATATGAAGCTTCAAGATACTTTGGATTACAATTCCTGTAATTTTTGCCACTAATCATGATAACTTGAACTGATGGGATTTGACAGTCAAAACACTTGGAAGCTGTTAATGTTCCTTAGCCCTGATCTAGACCTTCAATCACAGTTAAACCTTGATCACTCAATAGAATCTAATAAAAAGAGCCATGTCCCTTTCCATCCTCTCAAACCAAAAAAAGCAAACTACCTGCTCATCAAGACTGATGTCACTGCTGGCACCACTGATGTTGCTGCCTGTCCGTCTAAAGGAGTTAGAAAGACACACCATAAGAAAAAAGGAATTAGGATGCTCCAGCTGAGATATTCTGGCCAAAAAGCTGTTCAAAAAGCAATGCAACAAAACACTGGCAGAGCTACATTATGCTACTTATTTTGGCAGAATTGGAAATCATGAAGAACACTATCAAATATGAAACATTTATGATTCTTGTGGGCAATTAGGGCTAAAAACGTTTTAAAAGTCAGAAGGGGATATATAAGCACTATACAATTCCAGATAACTATTTTGATATAGCATTTGTTATTTAGGAATTTGTTAAATCTTCCAGTTTCACTTCCCCCAATTATTTAGCATCTAAAACACTTTATCAGCATATTATAACAAAAATGGAGAAACAGTAGCAAAGAAAAAATTGAACATAATTCAGAAAAAGTGTATCAGCTAATACAAAGCAAATCAGCAAAAGTCACAAACATCTAAAACATTAACTTTAGCCTCCAGATATTTAATTCTTGCTGCAAACAGAATTGAAACATTATAAAAACAATAAGAGCCTGGGAGAATTGAAATGTCTTTAGCTAGAGCAAAAAACATAGCCAGCTTCTTGGGAAAAAGAACATTCTGCAACTGGGTGACCCCATCTGAGATGACTCTCTCTTGAAGAGCTATATTCTGAGCTTCTGACTGAAGGAAGACTCAAAGAGAGGCCTCTGCTGACATAATACACTAAACACTAGATCAGGGGTCTTCAAACTTGGCAACTTTAAGACTTGTGGACTTCAACTCCCAGAATTCTGAGAGTTGAAGTCCACAAGTCTTAAAGTTGCCAAGTTTGAAGACCCCTGCACTAGATATCTAATCCAAGGAAGTTTGTAGATCAGTAACAGGCCTGAACAACTGAGTGGTGATGGTGCATCTCTGTAAACACTGCTGATCACGACTAGTCTGGATGGAGAAACCATCTACTAATGCTGCTTATGAACTGAGTTTCAATTTATTATCTTGCTATCTTTAGTGATTGGTTCCCCATACCCGATATGCATCTTCCCATCTCTGGATTATCTGTTCTGTTATTTCACACAGAGTGTGATCTACGTGACAAGTAAAGCAGAATTGTATGGGGCATCACAGAGCTGAGACAAGTGCCCCAGCACCATCTTTTAATCATAGTCACCAGGGAAGTGTGAGGTCACCGCAATGCTATACAGATAGTCCTCACTTGATGACCATTTGTTAAGAGGCTTTTCTAAGTTATGAAAACACTGAATGAGGAAACAACGTTGTTGCGGCCATCACAGCACTCCTGCAGTCATTTGATTACAATGTGGGCTGGTCAACTAGCTCACAATGACAACAATTGCGGCATCCTGCAGTCATGTGATTGCCATTTGTGACCTTCACTGCTGGCTTCCAAGAAGCAAAATCAGTGGGGAAGCCTGCAGGAGATAGTAAATGGTGATCACATGACATCCCAGTTTAATAGCTGCATGGGACTCACTTAATAGAGATAACTGGAACTGCCTCAACTGCTATCATAAGTTGATGTAGTCACATCTCATCATGCTTTACAACTATGTCGCTTAGCGCCCCCCGCCCCCCAATCAATCAGACTCTACAGTCAATGGTATCAAAGTCTCTGAGATTATACAATGAATCAGCTGAATCACACATCCTCTCTTTCTTCCCCAACCATGGTCTTCTTACAAGGAAACCATGGTGTGTTTTGTGATAAATCAGATAAAAAACTTGAATGAAAACCAGATTCATTCTAGAATGTCTGGAATTGAGTGTCTCAAGTGTTTTATCACAATAACATATGTAAGGTCAGTGCTTATCAGTTGTTTTATACGCCCTCCCACTTAGATTTGCAACCACAAGAAGTGGTGGGAGACAAATCACAGTTTCTTTGACCTTTAGGTATCTCCCCCTCCAGGTTTCTAGTCAAGAGAAACTAATGTGCTTTGGGCATAAGAGAGAGAGAGAAAAGATGATAAGGGAAAGGACTGCAGCTAAGTGTATTCAGTAAGTTTCAAGAATGACTATCTGATCAACTTTACATGCGTTCAGTTGAAATTCTGACTTTGCATTTAGTAGGAGAAGCTGTTTTGGTCACTGCAGATAATCACCAATATTGGGAGAAAGACTGGGAAAATATAATTCTGTTCATTTTCTTAAGAATTTTAAAGGCATTCTCTAAAGGTCTTGGGGGCATTCCCTAAAAGACATTATAATTGATAAGGTTTACCTTTCTTAATTTTGGGTTGGTTTTTTTTACACAATTCAATCCTGTCCCCATATTATTTAACATTTATCTGAACCGATTACATGGAATGATCTAGAGTTGTTGAAATGATTAATATCTGTTTTCTAAGCATATTAAACTCAATTTTTCCTTTTCATTTCACCCAGGATGGACAGAAACCTTCCTGTATCTGAAATTTTTATTTTATTTCTTATGAAATTTATTTGCCACTCATCTTGTATCCAACAATTCAGAATTGAAATCAGAGATGAATATATCAACAAAATTGAGCTTAACCCTCAAGTCTATAGTGGAGATTCAATAAGCTAGCAAGGAAAATGCCTACCCTAGAGAGAGAGATACAGCATACAGATATTCTTGGCATCTCAGGAACTTGCATAGTCATACCTAGGTTCCAGTTAAATTACTGCAACACTTTCTACATTATAACGTATCTCAGAAACTTCAGATAGTATAGAATTGAAATGTTGAAGTGCTAATGACATAGAGCGATACTATAATGCTACAACTATTTTAAGAAACTGTAATGGCTCAGTTTGTTTCTAGACTCAAAATATTAACACGGACACTTCAAACCACAAATAATCTGAACCTTTCACGTGTCAAAAAGCTGCTAAGAGCAATAGACCTGGGCTAGATGAGGCCATTAATAGATATGATGTAAAAGCAGGAAAACTGGTTCATATAAAGGTAGTCCTTGACTTATAACAATTCCTTTAGTGACAGTTCGAAGTTACAATGGCACCGAAAAAAATGATTTACCAGCATTTTTACACTTACAACCTTTGCAGCATGCCCGTGGTCATGTGATCAAAATCCGGACGCTTGGCAACTGGCTCATATTTATGACTCTTGCTGTATCCTGTGATCATGTAATCACCTTTTGAGATCTTCTGACCGGCAAAGTCAGTGGGGAAGCCAGATTCACTTAACCACCGTGGCAACAAAGTGTAAAATGGGGCAAAATTCACTTAACAAATGTCTCACTTAGCAACAGAAATTTTGGGCTCAATTCTGGTCGTAAGTCAGTGAATACCTGTATTTAAAAGCAATTTCATCATGACTCTACTATATTCTTCTGCCATCAGCTGTCCCCAGTACATTTCTTGGACCAAATCTTATTATTCCCTTACAGAAAGGACACATTGAGAATTATGGGAGTGGCTATCCAGTGTTTCTAAAGAGCATCAGATTGGTCTAAGCCAGACATGTCAAACACAAGGCCCGGGGGCCGGATGCGGCCCGCGAAGTGGTTTCATGTGGCCCGCAAAGCCATCCTGGAAACAGTGAGGGAACGGCCCCGCTGCCTTGGCCCAGGCCGGCCGGAAGCCAATGTACAATTTTGTGGTGGCCATCTATGCTGAAACGCATTCAATCTTAGCTCCACAAGGCCGTCTGGAAACAGCGAGGAACCAGCCCCTGCCCTGTCGGCCCCACCCCCTGGGTGCATGCTGGGGAGGCTCTTCCAGTGGGCCATGCCTTGGCACTTGCCCTGGTCCCACCCCCTTCTGCCAGAGACCCTCAGATCTGTCCCACTCCTGCCCAGGCCCCCACAGGCACCCTTGACATGAACGATGTAGAGCTAGCCACGCCCACCCAGTAGGCCACACCCACTCCATCCACGCCCGAGTAGGCCGCACCCACCCTGGCCACACCCACCCGGCCCCCCTGAGGGCAACCGCAATGCTGATGCGGCCCTCAATGAAATTGAGTTTGACACCCCTGGTCTAAGCTGACATACACATTCTGTTCACCCTCTTTCCTCCCCCATTTTAAGAGCTCAATAGTGAAGCAGCAATATTGTCTTTCTCTCTCTCCTACAAACATATTTAAGGAAGATGGGGACTGTTTTATGCACTGCATTTTATTCACAGTGTTCTGGTTGCTCACAAGGGTCAAGAGATAAGGGAACTATTTCCATGGACCTGGCATTTAAAATGCCAAAGGTTGAAGGGCTAGAAGCTCTCAACTGAACAGGAGATCACTCACTTGTGTCCCATGCTTTCGGGCATGGTGATGATCTCGGGAGCATCGAAGAACTCGTTATCATCATCTTCATCACTCATATCACCCTTTGATGAGCAACACTGATCTGTAGAAAATTACACATCAATGTTACTTTTTATGAATTTAATTATCTGGGATTCTAGAACTTCAGCGGAAGATATATGACAAGAGATAGGCTGGAAGAACAGCTTGCCAAGTCTGGCTTTTACCTTTCGAGGAATCCATGTTGCCAGGTGCATTGGCTGCTAGGACTGTAGCTCCACGGAAAGCTCTTTCCAGGTGATTGTGTTGCTTAGCCAGCTGTTCTAGTGTCTCCTCCAAGCGGATACGCTGGTCGCGCTCATACTGTAGCGATTTCTGCCATTTCTTGCTATGTGTCTGGGCCAGCATTAGGAAGTCTCGACAAGCCTAAATGGAAGAAGATGGGGTAAAATCATTATGCCGCTTTCAATATCATTCTCCTAAGGCAGTGATGGCGAACCTTTTAGAAACCGAGTGCCCAAAACCCGCCCCCGCCTCCCCGCCCACTCCCGCTCTGCATCCCGCCCACCCGCATGGCCACCCACCGCCTCCACGGCCCACCGCAGAGCGCCCAGGCAGCCCAGCAGCGCAGTGTGACAGGGCGCGAGGGCAGAGTCTTGTCCCCGCTGCCTGGCTGCCATGCCCTTGGCTGTGCTGCTCTGCGCGGACCATGCTCGGGGGCAACTCTCCTCCGGGGGGGCTGCTGGTGAGGAGGAGGAGGGGCTGTGGGGGGAGGCGGGGCTGGGGCAACGGTGCACGTGTCCACAGAGAGGGCTCTGAGTGCCACCTCTGGCACGTGTGCCATAGGTTCACCACCACTGTCCTAAGGTGAAAGCTATATGAAATCTTGCCATACTATTCTGGCATCAATTCCTTTTTGTATTAATCTGCTTCCTCTAAAGGATGTTACTGGGAAGAGGTCATTTTCTCTGCTTCATAACAGAGCCACCCCAAGTTAAAATACACTAGAATGCCAGTTATTACTACATTCAAGTGGCCAACAATGACCTCTTGTTGGACAATAGTAACTATAGAAGAGCTTACTTCCGTCCACTAGAATTTATTGGACCTAATAGATATTTAATAATTTCCCAACAATTTCAAATAAACCTGAATAGTTACACTCAAATATGCACAGCTAGAATCATTTGGTTACCAAAATTCCAATCAAAATATTTCATATGGCTCACAAGAACATGGAGACTAACATTGACAGAAAGGGACAAAATACAAAGAATAAGAAAAACCCACCAGATAATATTCAACATTCAGAAACTTTAACAGACAATTTTTATCATGCACCTTAGAAAAGTATTTTAATTTTAGTATCCCTAAATGTGAAATACCTAGATTTTTAAAAGTGTCTTTAAAAATAACAACCCCACTGGAGTATTGTGTCTATTTGAAAAAAAGCATTCTGGATATCTGAAAATGGTGTTACCAATGTACACAATTTTAAATATTCAGAATCTATAATAAAGTTGTATACAATTATGCTTGGTATGGAGAAAGAGGATAGAAAGAGTATTTCTCGCACACCCATGATACTAAAATCATCTGATGAAGTTGAGTCATGAGTAATTCAAGACAGATAAAAGCACTTCTTCATATAGTATAAATTTAAACAATGAAATTCATTATCATAAAAACTAGTGATGACAACCAAAGCGGACAGGTTTGAAACAAAATTAGACAAACCCAGAGAAACTTGGTTCTCAAAGGTTGATGTATGCTACTACTACATTCATGCAGTAGTGCTTGAGTTGAAAGTGCTTGAGTTGAAAGGACTGAACAGTGACACCACTGTTGCCTGGGGACGCCCAGTTGGGGACTCCTTTCATATCCCCATTAAGTTGCCCACCAAGGTGGTACCCATCTATCTATTTGTGGTTATCCACTTTCAAACTGCTGGGTTGGGAAGAGCTGGAGCGTCTGACTGGAGCTCAACCAGTCCTGCAGCAGCAGCCGGGTCCTGAATGAGACCCTGCTGAATGTCAGCCCAGCATCCTGACCTCGTCAGCCACCACGTTCTTTTTAGGTTGACGTATGATAGCTACACATTACCTAGACCAGTTTAATCTAGTGGTTAAGGCACCAGACTAGAAACTGGGAGACTGTGGGTTCTAATCCCACCACAGGAATTAAATTCAGCTGGGTGATTTTGGGACAAGCATTCTCTCTCAGCTCAACCCATTTCACAGGGTTGTTGTTGTAGGGAAAATGGGAAGGAGGAGTATTAGACATGTTTGCCCCCTTATTTATAAAAACAATAAAGGCCGGATATAGATAAACAAACAAACAAACAATGAGGCAATAAACTTCATAATTCCAGGTGGAGTGAAGGGATGGGAGTTGGGAAATGAAGGAAGCTCACATCTTGCTTGCAGGCTTCTCACAGACATCTGACTACTAGAGCAACAGGACTCTGGATAAGTGACCCAGCAGCACTCTTAAGAAATCCCAGTAATACAAACACACATGGATGCTTTATTAATTTCTGTGAAAAGACAGATGTAGCTTCCGAGACATATTACATTTTGCTCCTAAACACATACCAGGACAGTTCTCACCTTTTTATCTTCCCATTTTGAATCCACTTTGAGATTTTTCTGCATATCTGAGGCCAACTACAACATTCCTAAAGGGCTAATTTTCATTCAAGCTATTTGTGATGCATAAAACCGTTTTGAAGTGAGCACGTCCATTGTTTGAGTATTGTGATGTCACTCTTTCTGCAAAGATCAGAATTCCAGTCTTGTACTTAAGAACACGCCTGGTAGCCACAGGCAACAAGGAATTCCATACAGGCCAACAAATGGCCCTGCAGAAGAGATATACATATCACTCAGTCCATCTGCCTAAAAGATGAGGGTAGGGGAAGCTTTTGATCTCCTCAATGAAATCACAGGCCGATTACAACTGATTATGTGCCATCAAGTTGTTATCGGGTCTTAGCAATTTTCTCCATGATGATTTGTCCCTAACCTAGTCATTCAGCTCTTCCAATGGTGCACTCATCACTATTGTAATTATTATCTTCTTAATCAGGGTAGTAAATAATTTTGCAAGCTAGTAAGGCTTTTTTTTTATTTCTGTACTATGCTTTCAATAACAGAAGGTTAGTCTAGAAGATTTAATTATGGCAACTTCTACTGACTAAAAATAATACCAAAGACTGTACCTTATTTGATCAGGAAAAAGAGAACTTAGCTGTTTAAGATTTTTTTTTTAAAAAAATTATAAGTTCCTTTATTCGGACATATAAATCAGAATGTTGGTTGTACAGGCATGTATTCAACCTCCCACTTTTAAATACATCTCCTTTGTACAAATGTTTTTCTCAAGGTAGTTTCTCTAAGAGTTACAACAGCACTAAGGAGTGCTGAGGTTACCAACTCAGCTGGACCATAAAACTGGTTTTCAGACATTAAAGGGGGTTTGTTTAGCTCAACTTGTTATTTATATTTCCTTTAAGATAAGGGAGATTGCTGCATGATGAACCCTGCACAGAAATTTATCCTACTGTGTTCAGTGAAGCCAAGCCTCTCCAAGATTCTGTTGATTCTGCCATTCCTTAACCTTCCCATCCTCCTTCAATTTTCATGCCCTCATCTGATGGCAACAACCAGCAAACAGGAAACAAAGAATGCAATTGTGCTGTGAACCCTAAGGATAAAGATCACCAAATCTCAACACTGTTAGTCTTATCCTAATTTTTCAGAAGATCCTTTCCCCCATATTAGTTTACTCATCTCTTCTGTTTCTTCCCGGTCTCAAAAAACCTGAACTTTTTCTTCTGATTGGAATACAGCATATGGCTATTGCAGGAAATTCAAAACAAGCAGGAATTGTGTGTGTACACCAACACGATGTCCCTCCCCCTCCAGCTAAAGGCATTTACCAATCTACCCAAAGCCAAGGCAACTAAAAACGCAAAAGAAAATGTCATTGTGGTGCTCTAACCTGAATATAATTAAGTAGCCAGAGCATTTGAGCTAGAACATACCTGATGGTTTTCTATTAGCCGCACAGGAAAAATCCAGGAAAAAACACTTACATTAATCATGGCATTGGAAGTGATACGGAAGAGCGTGGCACGCTCGTTGATTTGTTTGATCTTCTCATTGCTCTCAGCAGGTAGCTTCAGAGTCTCCAGTTCACTAAGCGAGCGCTGCAGAGCGGTTCCATGTTTGGCAATCAGATCATTACATGTGCTGAGATCCTCCACCTTGCTGGAGAGGGTGCGCAAAGTATTCTGCAGTTCTGTCTTGTCCGTTTGGGACACAGATTCTTCATCACCTGACTCATCTGTGAGGAATAAGCTGAAAATGTAGTACCGCAGGAGCCTATTTCTAAACCAGGCACACCTTTAAATTCTCCTGCTTTTCCAACATGGCCACTGTCTTTATAAGAACATATGGAGGTGGTCACATAACAAAGGGGGACAAACTTTCCAATCAACTCTGTACAGATACTTCATATGATTGGGAAAATATACCTTACCCACATCAGCAAAATAATTTCTATAGCCTCAATAAGCAAGCAAAGCAGTTCAAGGCAAGAATGATAAAAATAAGAAAAAGCAATGACAGACCAGTAAAACAATAATAACACAAAGTTAGCAACCATAAAAATAAAGGTGTTCAAAAAGGATCGGGAAGCTCTCTGCTGCAAAAGAGCCAGGATCCTTGATTAGAGAAACACCTTTGAATATCAGATGCTGGACACAAGTTTCAGATAAAGAATATTGCTTCTGTGCTCTAGTTATGACTTCAAGAGTATATGGCCAGAGTCTGTTCAAAGACAGAAGGGTGGATTAGTTGGACCTTTGATTTTTTTTTTCTTAAGCTCTTCTTTAAAAAACAAACACACCCCAAATCTTTTAAAAAAAATTGCATCACTCTTCTTCATCCTTCTCTACAAACAGTGAGTCACAAACTGGAATGACAGTGAACTGTGAACAAACTGCGAGTACAAATATTTAAGAGTAAAGCATAGACATAGCATGAAAATAAATAGGACAGTACTGTGTTTGGAAAGATTTCAAATACTGTATATTACTCTCTAAACCAAGGTAATGGCCATAAGAACTTGGAAGATCAAGGAGTTCCAGGATCAGCTTGCAATGTACTACATTTTTAAATAAGTACAATAATCTGTAGAATTAATGGTCCTATTATTGCCTTTACCTTAGACTACATGGAAAAATAAATAGTGGACTGAATGTTCAACAGAGCTAAAGCAAAGCTAATATTGGCAATCTTCAAGGCAAACTCAAAAGATATTACTGGGCAGATGGCATTTTGTTTTGAAAGCTCCGAAAATGTTGTTCCAGGAAAATCTGCCAAATACCTTGTTTGTTTCCACAGCCAAGTTCTTAATACTACATGAAAATCCAAACACTGTACAGGAGCTAGTGGCACATTTTTCATGTGTTTTCCCTTTTACAAATAGTAAATAAGTACAAAATTACAAAACTAGAGGCAAGTCAGCAAAGAATGCACTCAGGGCATACCAGGTAAGGAACAAATGTATTTTTAGAAGTAACATATCTAGCACAATCATATAAGGAACTGAGGGTCTAAACCGCAACTTCTTAATCACAAACTTTTCTTCTATACTGGAGTATCCATTTGACACTGACACTGATATTTGGGTATTTTACCTAATCAGATATAAAGGACTCAGGGCATTAGATGAACTATAGAGTCAATTCAATGGTACCGATAGAAAATAAGTCTAACTTGTCCTGGGAAATCTGATGCTTAAAAACAGAACATCAATTTTGAGAAGTATGTTATATTCACAATGATTCAACGTGGCCAATGGCCTCAGTATGCCCTACACACAATTCAGAGGACATTGAGCAATTTAACTGAATAATAAACGTTTGGTGTTTGGCAGAAATTCTTGCTTCAGGGAGCTGGATGCCTGAACAGGACAAACTGGAAGAACATTTATAATTCCCAGCTGAAAATAAAACGGGAGATGCTATCTACAAATATTTTAATTCTTAGTCACATATACAAGATAACCATATACATGATATATCTTATCTATGCATCCATGTACCCATCCTTGAAACCACAGGAGAAATCGGGCATTAAAAATAATGGAGTAGGATGAAAAGAATTTGATGAGCTTCAGTTACTTTCCATTGGCAAGAGTCATAAATCATGCAAATTCAGAGCTACCCATTGCCCAGTTTTTCACATTACTTCTCTTAGATGTCTCCTCCACAATAAGACTTTTAATATTCCTGCCCCTCCTCCACACCCTGTCCTATTTCTGTTGCTCTTAACTTGTGTTTTACCTGATTCTGCCAGCATTTTAACTGCTTTTGCTTTAGCCAGCTCCAGGGCTGTGACCCAGCGCTGCCGCTCAACCTCTGAGCTGGCCTTCAAATGGTAGGTTTGTGCCCCTCCATTGGAAATAATGAAATTACAGGAGTCCTCCACAGTGATGTTTGCTGTGGCCAAGTTGATGGTTCCACGGCAGGTATGTCGCATCTCTGCTTTGGATCTGTGGGCAAGGCACATAGAGAGCACAGGAGAATGAAGTAATAAAAGTATCAGCAGTTTAGTCTGAGACAAAGAATAAGAGGCAAAACTATCTTCTCTTTCCTTCTGGGAAAATGTGACCCACACTTCACTAGAAACATATAGCCTATTAACAGCAAGCTAGGAACATCATTAGGCTGCATCTAACTGGTCACTCAATTAATGGAAGGCTCTGTGATTTGGCAGATATTTTTGTCGGCAAGAAAAGTGAGGGAGACAATTTTATGCCCATCCACCCTGTAGTCGAACAACACATTATTTCCCATCCTTTTCTGAAAGTCACCAAATCAACAAGACTAGCTGGGTAGGATGATGGTGAAAGGCTGCAAGACAAGAGGGAATCACGCAAATTCATCTCCCTCCATCCTCAATTAATGGATGCTCTCACTGGAAAAGTCACTCTATGACACCAACAGAACCCCAGCCATTTTCCTTATGTATAAAAATCTTTTGTGGGACCAGGTCATATTTATTTCTGGGATATTTCAGACCACAGTAAGTGGGCATGGTTTCAAAGCAGATGGAACTAGGGTCCCTGGCCACTGTGAGTTATTTGTTTTTAAAACTGTATTAAGCCTATTTTAGGCTTACATGATAATTTTTGTATCCATTTCTATTTAAATTCTGTGGTAAATGGGAGGAGGTTCTATGGAATACAGGGGGGGGGGGGAGATGAGAGGGCAGGAGATGAGAGGGCAGGGGAGGGAAGGGGAGAGGCTTAGGCTGCCTGATGTCCTGGGGCAGTAAGTAATCCGCTACTGTTCCCACAAGAAGAAAGAAGTCTAGGGATTTCAGTGATTATAAATTGCTTAAGATTAGTTACCAGATGTTGTGAACTTTCACAGAATGAGCTGCCAATAAAAAAAAAAGGGCTTCTAGTACATAAAGCAATGAGACCCAGGGTAGGAACAGAATGCTAAAGCAGTTTTGTATATGAATATACACAGTTTAAATTACATGATTAGAAGGAAAGTGGAATTAATCTGAGCTTCCAATTATTGAGCATGATAATGTTAATACTAGCCATATTTCCTCCCCTCAGTATGTACATCTGCCTTTCTGATTTTCTAAGCACTCCTCCAATTAATTAATTGTACAGCAACAGTTTTGTGAAATCGATTAGTACTATTTACATTTTTCAAATGTGCAGCTGGGAATAAAATCTGGTTTAAGACTTTATGAATATATGGCAGCAACAATTCAAATTTAAAGTAGTGTAGACTCTTCAGCTATCAAGTAAAATGGAGAACAACTCTTTTTTATTTCATAGTTCTAACAAAGGTTTTGACTAGTTATACATTTTAGAATCTTCCCTCTCATGGACAAACGTGATTATATTTGTTTAATATATTCCTGGACAGTAACCCTACAGGCAGTAATTATATGACACTAATATGACTGTACACACCTACTTCAAGTATCACTTACTCAAAAGGAAAAAACAACAACCATACTCTTCCATAGATATATTTGTCCACAGAAAAACAATGAGTCATATCACACCCTTCCAGACAGTGTGAAATGGTACTGCCTAGAAATAATGTGTTAGTAGACATTTCACATATTTGATTATCCTAGCTATAGCCCCAAATTTCAGCAGTGTGTTACTCAGTACCTCCAAAATTATTCAACCAGAATGAAGCATCTCAATCTATCTAATGCAGCCTTTCTCAAAATGGTGCCTTCCAGAAATGTTGGCATTTTTAATTTCCAAAATTTCTGGCCATTACTTCTGTGCTATAATCCCTGGTCATTCTGGGAGTTGCAATCCCAACCCACTGGAAGAAAACATATTGGGAAAGGTTGAGCTAATTGCACAATAATTACACCTGGTGTAAGAACTCTAGCCAAATAACAGTGAGAATTATGATTTATGTAGGTTCAAATCCAGAACTATTTACAAGCTAGTGTTAATAGTTTTCACAAAGTGTTAAAATTCCAAGAGGACCTAAGTGGAGGTACACACATGCAGGGGCATCCATATTTTTTTTCTACTGAACTGCAGCAAGTTTGGTCTATATATTCAGTATTGAATGTTGTGTGCATACCCACTTTTATGTATAATTTATTTGTTATTCCATTTGAGCTTTACATAATAAACATCATTTGTCAAAATGTACAAAATGACAATATTTATTTAAAACATCTTTGGAGGTCTAGATATGAATTGACTTCAGGGGAAACAAAGGTGGATTTAAGATGCCTTTGCTTTTTGCAGAGCCAATGACCATGGCAGAACAAGAAGCTTGCAAATAGATTAAGGCCTCAAATTCCTCCCTGGATAAAAAGGAGAATTTGAAATTGCTGATAAGTGCTTCATATAGATAGATGTTCCTTGTGAGGACCATAAAACAGCCGTCTCCCGAGGGTTTAGAGCTCAGATTGCTGGGAGAGTCTGCTTTGCACAAGCCTTGGTGCGAAGGGACATTGGATTTGCTCACAGTCAATCACATCTGAAAATGGCCTGTAAACCCCCCTTTAGAAAGAAGTCATTTCACATATTAATTTTGTTCTAGAGGATGTAATAGTTAGGTAGGTGTTTCTGTTCTTTGAATTATATACTAATACAGTGGTTCTTAACCTTTTTGAACGAATCGCCCCCTTGAGCCAATGAGGAAGTTGTCATCGCCCCCCTCCCCCAACATAACCTCTCAATCACAACATAGGAAATAATTCTTCAATTTATGCAAACACTTTTTTTGTTTTCTTTAAAATTGTCATCAGGACATATCGATGCAAATAATTTATTTCCAGTCTTTTTCCCATATCTCAACTGTGTGAAAAAGTTTGGTGCCACCCGTCACTTTATTCCCAAACTTCGTGATACATGTATTTCATTATTATCTTATTTATTCAAGACACTTAAATGTAATGACCACTGAAAACAAAATTCAATTGCAAGAAAGTGAAATGCCCAAAAAGAAAAACGAAGCCGAAAACTCAAACTGGAATGTGAAATCCAATGCAAGCAAATACAACAATAAAAGCTCAGACAATTATTAACAAAAAAAATGTATGTACATAAAAAGCAAAAAAAAAGAACATCAATGGCTGCTTTGTGCTTGGTGAGCTGATGCCAATTTCTTGATGTCTGGAACCATTTTTGTTAATCGCATTCTTAAATCACTGCGCTCAGAGATCTTCAACATGTTCCTTGACTTAGAAAGGATCTGTTGGACGGCGCTGAAGCCCCTCTCCACTAAGTAAGTGGAAGGAAGGCTAAAAGAAGCAACTTAACTTCATCCCACAATATTGGGTAAGTGTTCCTCATTTTCAGCCAAAAAGCTTCATAGCCGTAACTCTGAAAATGTGACTGGGCTTCACAGTCGTATTTCAGATCTGTCAGTGGCTCTTGCAGTTTGGGATGAAGTTGTGCAAAGTCTGCTGTGAAAGGATTTAGCACCCAAGTGGGCACTTCCAGATTTACCAGATCATAGAATCTGGTTTCCATATCTTCTTTTAGTTGCTTCAAGTGGCAGCAAAAAACGTCCAAATCTTCTCCTTGGAGTTCACGTTCATTACCAAGGCTTGGGAACTGATACAGCTCCTGGCGACTCATATTGCTTGCAAGGAGGTCCAATTTGGAAATAAATGAGCAGATTACTCCCTTGGCCTTAAGAAAATTGATTTTATCTCCTTGAAGCTTTACGTTCACTTCATTCAGCTTGTCAAAAACATCAGCGAGATAAGCTACATCCAGACGTCGAAGTTTAAGAGAACTGCTTAGACTTGGGGTCAGTGGATTCAAGAAATTCGACAACTGTGTCAAAAAGTTCGTGGAATCGCCGCAAACACTTTCCTTTTGAAAGCCACCTTACTTCGGTGTGCAAAAGGAGACGTTCAAACTCGTCATTTTCTTCACAAAGCTTGTGAAAAAGTCGGTTGTTCAAGGCATTCGACTTAATTTTATTCACAGCATTAATGACGTAACGTAGAGACTCGTGCAAACTCATTTTTTTTGTGACAAGGTGCTGTCTATGAACGACGCAATGGACAGTCATAACTCCAGGTACAACCGATTTTAGATGAGCTTGAAATCCGCGATATCGTCCAACCATGGATGCAGCTCCGTCGATTGCACATGCCACGACGTTTGTAAAAGGGATGTTTTTCTAATTAAAAAATTCTTCAACCTTTTTAAATATCGAAGAACCTTTTGTGTCGGTGGCTAAATTTCGAACAAATAACAGTTCTTCCCCGATCTCTTCATTTCCGTTGATGAAACGGACATAAGCCAATAACAAGGCTTCATTTTCACGAATTGTTGACTCGTCAATCTGCATCACGAATTCTGTATTTTTCAAGGTGTCAATAAGCCTTTCTTCCACATCAGCAGTCATTTCATCAATTCTTTTTGATACGGTGTCATTGCTCAAAGGAATCGATTGCGTGATAGTGCTTGCACTGGGCCCCAACACGGTGGCAACAATCTGTTTCACTGCTGGTAAAATCAGCATTTCTCCGCTAGTGTGAGGTTTGCCACATTTTGCTATCAACAAAGATACTTCATAGGAAAAAATGAGCCCCTTGGCGGCGTTGAGTGACGATTTTCCAAATAACTTCCCAACAGTGCTGCGACCCTCAAACTTGGCCTTTAAGGATTGGAAAAACGATGCCGGTTTGTCGGCTTTATCTGAATGAATTCTTACCAAATGGTCTTTCAGTCAGGAAGGCTTCATCGCTTCATTTGAAAATGTTTTCTCACAAAGAAGACAAAACGGAAGCTGTACATTGGAAAGAGATGGAATGAATCCCAATTTTAGGTATTCCGTCGAATATTGGCGACACTTCCTCTTCTCGGCCATGTTGAGAGGTCTTCGAAATAAAAGGCACTACCTGCAAATTAAATTTTCGACTCCACTGGAACACTAGAAAAACACACGTGGACGTCGATAAACCTAGTTTCAACAGTTACGCTGACATTACAGCTGACGTCACAGGGGACAGCCACTCAGCATGCAATGTTTCGAAAGAAGCGCTCCCCCCTCCATCACTGCCCATTCTGGCCAATGGCGCGCCAGTGTATGGGTAGAGGCTGCTGCGCAACACGCATGAAGATAAGTGATGCGTATTCACATATGTACGGCGTTCTGTACTGAAGCTAGCTGGAGGAACATTTGAAAACACAATTCAATCCACTAATAGCAAGCGATCTGATGTTTTTATACGACAGATATACAGCGATTCACTGTACGAAAAAGTCTCAAAAGTGTCCCCAAAACTTCTCGTTCCATCGCCCCATTTCGTTCCTTTGCCCCCGCGTTGCCCCTTTTCGTTCCATCACCCCCCTGAAAAACAAAATCGCCCCCTGGGGGGTGATATCGCCCAGGTTAAGAACCACTGTACTAATAGAAAGTAACAGGGAGAAAACAAAAATGAAGTACTGCATACTTTATCACAGCAAAACAAATCAAGTTCAGGAAAAAAATTCTTCATCAAAGTTACAATGGTCTAAAAATAACAGTTCTCACTGTGCACTTGAAAAAGCATTTTATAGCTGGGAACTTCAATGAGAGAACTATTTAGATGCAAATGCTCGCTTATATGCTTAATTTCTGATTTTTATTCTCGTTTTATTTTTTGTTAAATACATGGATTTCAGTGATAATAACAAGAGATGAATACATATTATAACAATATTTTTACTAGCGGATAAGAATATTTTTTCCTTTTATTTTTTTTTCTTTTTGCATACAGTATAAAACACTATCAGGAGTCACAAAAATGCTCAGGTTCTTTCCTAGCACAGAAAATTGTCCCAAGATTCCCTTAAAAAAGAAAAAAAACAACAACCAACCACCATTACATCTCTTCATATGTTTACTGTGATGCATATCAGTCACAAAACCCAGGAATGAGGACATTTTAAATATGGGTGGTGGTGGTGAATGGAGGAAAATTCGCAGCTCCAGACTGAAGGAAAGAGAATATTGTTGTGGCATCCAAGGATACTGAGAGTGGGACTAAGCATAAGTTATCTACTGGTAATTAGACTCTCTCTAATGGAAATCAGTAACATATCCATAGTTACAAATACATTTATTTGTGCTTGTGTGCATGTTTGTGTGTGTGTGCATAGATTTGTGTATAGAAAGGGACTACCTGATAAATATGAGTGATGAAATCCAGCAGTAAGGAAGGACTAGTTTGGGGAAGTCTAGTCCAACATATATTATGCACCCACCTCTATGTTCCCCCCTCCCGTGCATGTCCTTTGACAAGAGTTCCAGAGCTAATCACTGTTTCATCAATGAGATCACAATATTTGTGAGAGAGGCTTCATTTGTCAGCCATACCACAATTCATTCCTTTCCTTCAATTCTCGCAAAACTGGCTGTAGATATTGCTGTGCCTCCTTCCCTTCCAAGTTTGCAGAAATAACCAACCACACATACCTTTGACATTCACCCAACTCCTCCCCGCTCCAGCCTAAACAGAGAACAAAGTCCTCTTATATTGACCTGGTACCAGGCAGAGCCATCTCTTTCCCACTGAGAAGCTGAGGAACGGAGCCTGGAGTACGCATAACCTGCTTTCAGGAGGGACACCGAAACTGCCAACAAGTGTCACTGCAGATGCCACTGGCTTTCTACCTCCTCATCTAGAGAGCCTAGTCTGGAGAAAGCAACAAGGCATGCCTTCCCCTCAGCCACTTCAGATCACCAGGGAAATATGACCTCCGGTTGCCAGCTATTCTTATCCACCTGAGTCTGCTTACTTCATGAATAATAAAGAGCTTGTGGTTAACAACCAAGAGATATCAAAGGCTGATTAAGGGATGGCATTTCATGTTTTCATGTTCCTTTCTACGGGGAGTCCTTGACTTACGACTGGTGGCCATTCAAAGTTACGGCAGACACCCCTAAAAACTAGCTACGAGTTGATTTTGAAGTTAAAATAGCTGCATACACCCCATGATCACATGGTTGCATTTTGGGCTTTTGGCAACAGGCTTATTTTTACAGTTGTTTGTAGTATCCTGCAGTCACGTGACTGCAATTTTTAAATGTTTTTTTTTGCCAGTTCCTAGGGCAGTGGTGGAGAACCTATGGCACGGGTGCCAGAGGCGGCACTCAAAGCCCTCTCTGTGGGCACGCGCGCCGTCGCCCCAGTCCTAGGCCTTCAGCTGGGTTTTATAAAACCTTTTCACTTTAGGCCTCCGCCGCCGTGTGCAAAAAAAAAAAGGTTCAATCAGTCAACTTCAACTTCTCACGGGAAAAAAAAAGATCTTGCAAAGTTGGAATCGATTGATTGAACCTTTTAGTCCCACCCAGTCTGCCGTTACCATCACACCCATGCCCAGCCAATGGGCCACGCCCACCCAATGGGCCACACCCACCCGGCACTCGACGATGCATAAGTGGGTTTGGGGTTGCAGTTTGGGCACTCAGTCTCTAAAAGGTTCGCCATCACTGTCCTAGGGTTTACTTCTAGTTTCTGGCAAAAAAAAAAAATGCCCATTGGGAATAATGGATTTACTTAAGAGCCACAGCATTCGCTTCATAATCACTACAAAAATACCAAAAAATTGGGTCTGATGTCTCAACTTATGACCATAATTCTGGGCTCAGTTATGGTTATAAGTTAAGGACTTCCTGTACTGAAGCTACACATAACAGGAACTTGCGTGAGGATACTAGGAACTTACTGAAAAATAAGGTATTAAATCAATTTCATACTGCTGCCATTTTCATGAAATCCTCAGATGACACAATCAGACACACTGTGGAGTTTAATGGGAAAAGCAGAACCGCTGGCTAGCCTAAATTTGGTTTGGGAACAAATATAAAGATGTTTGAATAACCAAGATCCGTAATTCCAAATACAGGTAGCCCTCAACTTACAACCGTTCATTTAGTGACCGTTCGAAGTTACAGCAGCACCGAAAAAAGTGACTTATAACCCATTTTCACACAATCGTTGCAGCATCCCCATGGTCAAGTGATCAAAATTCAGGCACTTGACAACTGGAGTGCATACATCATGGCTGCACTGTCCTGGTCTAATGGTTACATCACCAGGCTAGGAAGCCAGAGTGACTGTGAGTTCAAGTCCCACTTTAGCCATGAAAGCCAGCTGGGTGACCTTGGACCAGTCACACTCTCGGCCCAACCCACGTCACAGGGTTGTTGTTGTTGTGGGAAAAAGAGGAGAAGGAAGATGTGTTGGATATGTTTGCCGCCTTGAGTTATTTGTAAAAATAATAAAGCTAGGTTACAAATTAAATAAAAAAAATAAATTTGCAACCTTCCCAACTGGCTTCTGACAAGTCAGGTCACCGGGGCAAGCCAGATTTGCTTAACAACTGTGTGATCCATTTAACAATTGCGGTGATTCCTTTAGCAATTGTGCCAAAAAAGGCTGTAAAATGGGGCACAACTCAGTTAACAATCGTCTTGCTTAGCAGTGGAAGTTTTGGGCTCCACGGTGGTCGTAAATCGAAGACTACCTGTATCTGCCCTAAAGACATTTTTAGAGATTAGGTTTTCCTTTGATGCCCCTCTTCCCATGCAAGATCGCTCATGTGAAATCTAGCTGCAGTTCTATAAATATCTACTCAGATTTAAATCTCATTGATGTAAGTTTGCAGATTTATGTTGTTTCTCTGCAGATTAACTTTGAAGCAATTCTCACCGAATCATCTGAATTTATTTACAAATAAGACTGAATATAGCCCGGCTTTACAAATTTTCAGGAATGTCCATAACCGAGTTCTTACACTCATGGAAGCATTTCTACTTGAGATGTATAAGGAATAATATCCCTGCTATTTCATTAGTAGTGTCATAAGCATTTATAACTGAAAACTGAACCTGTTGCACTGCTCAGATAGCTGGAGGCCCTTTAAACAGTACAACATTATGTACTAAGCTCAGGAGATACTTGTGTTTTAACCTATCTCCTGGAAAATGGTGCCTTAAATATATTTAGAAGGACATTTACAATATGCAACATGGGTAATATATCCTGTATATAACCCCAAATATTGAACTTAAAGTCATAATTCTGCTTTTTAAGGAAAAAAACAGGCTTCAGTTCAATATGCTTACCGTATAATTATGGTTAAGAATTAACTTATCTGCTTCTATCAAATACAGCTTTCCTTTAACCATGCCATTTTTAAAGAGAAAGAATGTTCCAAGACCAAGAATGTCCAACAACCAGTTTCATCACCAAAAAACCCTATTATTTTTTTGATCACATTTCTATTCTGAATTTTTCTCAGATATTTTTAGTTGCCTGACTTAAGACTATCACACATCAACAGTCTAACAACAGAGTGACAACAAATTCAATGTGTAAGATGGAATAGATGAGAGGCAGATGATTCCATCCCTTCATTTCAGAGTGCCCCGGAAGGTTTTCATCCACACTACAATGCCCGCTTTATAAAATGTTTTTAAAACAGAGTTCGGTGCTTGGCAATGGAGAAAGAATTGCTAACTACTTGGCTGCTAATAAAAATACACTATATTATTATTTACAGATCAGTAATTTTATGAGTCTAGATAGCACACTGATTTATTATTTCAAATGTCTTCGTGTATTAAACCCCAAATGAAACTGATGATGCGTAAGACTGGGTTGAAAATGGAACATCACACATAATTCAGTGGAAGAAATACTTCAAGTGTTAGTGGCTCTGCATTTTGAGAAAGATACTGGTAGCAACTCTTCTCTTGTACAACAATAAAATTGCTAGGTAAACTCAGGACAAAAAGGGAAACTAGTCTTTCTTTTCAAAGGAAAACACTAAGATTTTAGAATTCTTTAAACAAACTAGAATACCATTTATCAATACACAAATAAAGAAATCCTCTATCTTCAGAAATGCTCTTTTGATTTATTACAATAATCTTTTTTATCCTTTAATAAAGGAGCAAAGCCAAGGTCAAAACGCTCCACCATATCCAATGCTTTTTTCTTGTAGTTCTGTAAGGCACAGAATAAGATAAACATGTGAATTTCTCCATATATTTTCTGAATTGCTTCCCCTCTAATGGCTGGTCTAAATTTTCCTCTGGAGTGAGAGGATCATGTTTCTTTAGATCCTTATCCTGTCCTGTCCTGCCTCCAGATAGACACATTTCCTTTTGGTCCTTCTGAGATCAAAACGACCTTGGTGAGCAGATTCCTTGAAGCAGACCAGAGGGTTTCAAAGTCAAATTTAGTATTCTGAAATTAGAGTCCCCCACCTCTGACATGAGGGACTCGGGAGAATACAACAAACTTTCGAATAGCAGATTACATACTTCATTAAACTAAACGGTTTAATTTACAGAGAAATACACACAATCTGATTATATAGTGGCCCACAAGATTTGAAAGTGAAAACTTTGTTGCTTAATTCATCTGCAGTGATATACACTAATATTTATATGAAATATATGGATGGGTCAGGCAGAGAGGCAACCCAGCACTATAAGTTACAATGAGCTGTTTAGAGAGACAATAAATACTGGTAGGCATTTGCTTAGAAAAAACCCACACTGAATGTCCAGAAGATAAATTAAACACAAGTATACCACAATTTGAAGGAGAAGCATTTCAAATGGGATTGTTTCAAAAACCAAAAATCTAACAGCTTGGGATATTACATTTTTTATCCAGTCCTCTTCAAAGAAGTTGAGGGCAGTACTCAGAGGCTTATCCTATCCCTTCACCTCAATGGTATTTATTTAATTTTGTACTGCTCTTCTTGGAGGACCTTAGTTTATTTCCTCCAAAACCAAAAATGTAAGGGGAGAGTATTAAATAAAATTAACAAAAATAACTCCAACAATGCTCAAAGACAGGAAGTACAAAAATTAAAACAAAGCTAATTTATCAAAAAGACCACAACAGAAAAACAAAAGAAGTAGCAGACCAACTTATAAGACAATTTGGTCCTAAAGTTGTTAGCCCATAATGCATGCATGAACAAACATGCCTTAATGGGTTTCTAAAGAAGATATAGTACTGTGGAAGCCAGCCAAACTTTCCTTCAGGAGAGAATTTCATTATCTAGGCTGTAGGTAGAGAGAAGTCTCAAATAAACTGAGTTGAAAATAATGTTTTGCCTGCACAGCCAGTCATCAGTTTAATAGTTAAGCAAAAAATGTGAACCTATGCCATTGTCCAAAGTACATTATGACACATCTACAGCCTCAAAAGAGCTAAGGTGTGTGACATGAAATGTTTGTGAATAACATTTCTAAACTACTGAAATGAATTTCTCTAACTTTGACAACATCTAGCTCAGAAGAGTTTTTTTTCTTAGCAGCATGCCTGTACATAGTTGCTTAAATTTCTGGCATGAGGAGACAACAACTGCCATATCTAGTCCATAGCTCTTTAAGGAGCTTGCAATTTGCAACTGGGTTACAGAGGCCACTAAATGTGAGTTAACTTTTCCTATTCTTCATTCAGTGCAGCTGATATTAGAGTCATTAATTTCCAACGTGCTTAACTAAAAAAAAAAACATACGAAGACTGATCTCTCAAAACACATCTATCTCTGATGAATTGAAGGTGCTGTAAATCGGTGGAAGAAACGAAGAGGAAAGGGAGTGATGGAAAGAGGAAGGAGGAATACAAAATCCCCACAATCTTCTCTAACGTAAGTGTGGTCCTCCAAACACTGGCTAGATGGAATGGGATTTGGGCATCCGGCGAGCAGCCCCAACTAGCGCATGCCCGACGGAGAGAGGTGCCAGATGTTGGCCTTCAACTACGGCTGGAGAAGCAAAGCTGCCCCCCTCCTCCTGCTCCGCCCCCGACACTTCTCAGGCCGCAGCTGGCTCCGGATACCCTCGTGCTACGTGGCAGGAAAACGCAGGGCGCTCGCGAGCCTCCCTGTGGGGCGGAAGCGGAGGGAAAGGGCAGCAATATCAGTCCGGCGGAGGCAGAAGGGCAAGAGGGGAGCAAAGCTTGGGCAGTCCTTATGAGGAAGGGGCAGAACCAGCCTGTACTGGCGGAAGAGGACTCGGCCTCACCTGTAGTAGCTGAGAAGCCCATTGCTCAGCACGAACCATCGCCGCTGATACCCTTTGATGTAATTGGTCCATTTGAAAAGCCAGCCTTCCCGAGCCGCCCCGGAAGTTGAGCTCGTTGACCCGGAAGCGGAAGAAGAGCTCCCCCCTGGAGCGCTTGTCACCCCCCCTGGGGCCGGTCCCCCAGGGCCCAATGTCCCTCCTCCGGCGTCACCTTTTCCAGCACTTGGCCCCGGCGATGGCAGCGGGGTCACAGGGCCAGGTCCGCAGGTTCCTCCTGGGCCGGTAGCTGCGGGGGCCCCTGGTCCGCCAGGCGCCATCCCTGGGCCGGGTCCCGCTGCTCGCAATTCCGACATCGCACAGCGCAGAACCGCCGCCTTCGCAAGCCCGAGCCTAAGCGCCGTCTGCTAACGGGAGCCGAGGAAGCGCCGGAGGCTGAGCGCCTCCCTCCCTCCCTCCTTCCTTCGCCCTCCACCCCTACCGCTCCACCAATGGAACGGCTAGCGCCCTCACGAGCCCTCCCTATTCTCAGCGATCTCCACTCCAGGAGCTGAAAAGCCGATTGGTACTGTCTCTGGCTACTGCTATTGGTTGCTCAAATCGGAGGGGCGGGACTCATCGGTAAAGTGGTTAGTTCATGCGCTCGCTCAGCTGTCTTGTTCGCTTTCTTTATTGCCGCTGTTATTGGCCGCCGCCTCTGTCTTCTTCTCTTAGGAACCAGTAGGAGGTTTGGAGGAGGGGCCTACCATGATGTAATTGTAGAACGGGATCTCCTTGTTGGGGAGGTATGAATGGTATTTTGGCTTTCCGCAATCATGGGAGTTTATGGAGAAAAGACGAATAGAAAGCTCCACATTCAGAGGCCAGCAATCTGCCTATATTGAAGAGAGGCAAGGCTTACTGCATTCCGGGAAAGTGCAATAGCATCGCAGGCTCCCTTAAAATTCTGGCCACAGCCTTTAGCAAATCATCCCGATTTTAACATTTACTTAACATTAAATTCCATTCTTTTCACTTTTATCTATTATGAGTCACGACTGTTTTGGCAAATCTTCGTACCTTTACTGAACTGGTGTCAAACGCGGTCGACTACAAGCAGATTTCAAAAGGGAAATTAAAAATAGCATCCCCAATACTTGCCCGATTTTAATCCGCGGGTCTCCAAATCTCTAAATTTATGCTGCTTGTATCCGATCAAAATCAATCTCGCTCGTTTCAGTTACAGCTGAGCTCTGCATTTTAAAAATATTGAAAGCCTAAGTATTACACACAGGCTTGGATCTAAATATAGAGACTTGTGTTCGCTGATGAACAGAGAACGTGGATGTCATCTGTTCTAATCCCCCAGTGTATTTTTCTGTTGTGTGAATCTCTCTTCTTTCCAGAGAGAAAGGGAACCACTACTAGGCATTTGGAAACTTTGGTTCTAAAATCCTGAGGCTGAAATGGCTGGGAGTAAGAGCTGGATTGGGGTCCAGAAATAATTCGAGCTGACAGGTCACAGGCAAGGTGGATGGAAATTGGGAGTAGCAGAAGGGGACTCCCATATCCTATCAGGACTGCTTGGTCCTCCTTCACCCCACAGTCCTCACCTTTACCTGGGATTTATCAGCTAGTTGGCAATTCTTCGTTTTCCGAACATTTCTACTGAAAGGCCAACAGCAGAGTTAGGGGATCCGTGGGTATTTCTTGGCAAGGTTGCATAAACATCATTACACTATTCTAAATATATCCAGCTGCCCTGGCTAAATGAGATCTTCAAGTAGCCAGACTCACTGGCTTTCTTCACTTACATGACGCACAGTGGAGGAAGACCATTCTGGGAATGGCCACATTTGTGACATGAAAATGGTAGTGCGGTAATGCCAATGAGATGACATGCACTCTACACAACATAAAGACATTGTGAACTATTTTACTGGGCAGCCGTACCCCATTTATCATAGGTGGACAGAGGGGAGAAGCCTCTTCTGCTTTTCCAGGTAAGCACCTTCTGTATGTATCAGGGGTGGGCCCAGTGGTGGGATTCAGCCAGTTCGTACCAGTTCGGCAGAACCGGTAGCTAATTTTTTGTTGCCCAGGCCCAGTACAGACTTCCGGAAGTGGCATCCACACAGAGAACCGGTTGTTCACATATTTGAATCCCACCACTGGGTAGGCCCCACCACCAGCATTTGCCATCCAGTTTGAAAAATAGGCCTGTTGGAGAAAGGAGAGCCCAGCTTGAGAGAAGGAATGTTTTTGCTCCAGAAGCAGAATAGCCCTAGAAAGCAAAGCCTAATAACCATGGAAGAGGAACTGTATCCACAAGAGCCTAATGCGACAATTCGTAATTGGGCAGATCCCAACTTCTCTTTGTATTATTATACCTAAAACCAAAAACTGTCTTAGGGGAAGAGGAAAACACTTCTTTAGATCAAGAAAACCTGAAGATGACTTTATTATTTATTTACAATATTAATCCAATTTATGTGACTGCCCATCTCATAAAAAGTGACTCTAGGCAGCTTACAACACTCAGATAAAAATAAACACCATCATCACCATTGTCATTGTCTTCATCATCATCTTCCTAGTATTATTCCCTTGGATGCAGGGTCCACTTTTCAGATTGAAAAACACCATCTTGCACAATCAAATGCAGCATCCGGGTTATGTCTGCATTTTGGCAGAGATGGCTGTAGATCCATTGGTTGTGACAAGTGACTGACCAGCTTGTCACCTGGGCCTTGTCAGTTTGGTCTGTGTTCAGCTCAGGACTGCCCTGGCAAGTGGGCAGTATCCAGCAGCACCACTAGGAACAGATAAAAACAAACAATATTTTAATACTGATTTTACTGGGCAGGTCATTTAAATAAGTTAAGTGGACTTTATGGTGCAGTTTGAAGGGTGTGAGTATGAGGCCTAAGTTTACGCAAGAATATTTAATAAAGAAGTGTATCAAAGGGAGTTTTAAAAATTCATATAAAGTTGGCAGCAGCATCTTGATATTCTCACAATTTTTTGAATGGCTGGTGAGGCAAGAATTAACTTTGCTCCTTGTTCCTCTGTGTGCCCAGATATTTTTTTCTTTTTCATTTCTATTGATTTGCTTGGGAAATATATTAAGTGGACTGGCCTGGATCTCCCCAAAGTGTCTGTTAAACAATGGTGTCCAGTCCTCTGACACTGAGCCTGATTAAATGACAAGCTGTAAATTTTTGTGAGGAGGTCAGCACTTTCCTGTTGTAAGTTATTAAAGAACTCTTGGGTTGATGCCATCAGAACCCAGTGATTTCTTAGTACAGACTCAAGATGTACTAAGATAACTTCTCTTGTTGCCTGTACAGTATTTGCTTTCGTTGCTCCAATTTGCTTCCAGAGAAAGTAAGTCCAGTTCAGGTATCTACCCTACTTCAGTAGTAAAGATACACGGGAAAGATTCAGTTTCCTGCAATGCATTTATGTTCCCTGAGGATACCTTCCCTTTCACTACTTTTTTGTTTATGAGCCCAGACAACTCACTTACTGGCTTTCTGCTTCATTTATTTAAAGAAGTTATTTTTTTTATTCTCCACATGTATAAAACTATGGGAATAATATGCTTTATAATACATACTACTCTACATATTATAATATTCTAATTATTTTTTTTATTAAAATGATAGAATGTAAAAGAAGGCAAGAATTAGATGGAACAAACAACTACTGTAACTTTTTAAAAAGTGTATGAAAACTTTCTAGTAACATATCCTCCCTGTCCCTTCCATCTGTGTTCCTAACCACTAATCAAAATTTAAATATTATTATCCTTCCTTCCTTCCTTCCTTCCTTCCTTCCTTCCTTCCTTCCTTCCTTCCTTCCTTCCTTCCTTCCTTCCTTCCTTCCTTCCTTTGAGGGGAAATAATCTTAGTTCAAGAGAGGATAAAGATTGTCCTCAGGATCTTTCAGTGGAGATAGATGGTTCCCAGATCGACTCAAGAGCCCTCAACTCCCCATTCTTCAAAATCGCTCTTCTGTGATTTGATCCACACTGCAGTGATTTAGGCAAGAAATAAATAAACTATAATGGGTTCCACAATGTAAAAAACCGCCAACACAGCAATAAAACTTAAGGAGACTTCCTTCAGAAAATGGAAAGGCTGGTTGAAAAAGGAAATAGAGAACAGACATAAAAAGAGGAAGGAAGGAAGAAAAGGGAAGGAAGGAAGATTAATCCATAATTAACTGAAGCATAGTTTACTAAATTAACCAAACTATGCTTCAGTTAATTATGGATTAGTATATTTATTTTTATTCAAATTATATAGCTGCTGAGCTCACATTCATATGGTAAAACTTAGCTTAGTCTTAGGCAAACATTAGTAGGCTGTTGTCACTTTGCCATCTTTTCCCAGTTTCCTTTCGTAGGATTTCTTAAACAATTCTTATGTAATTCAGAATCTAAACATGGATTCTTAAATATTAACCATGATCTGATTATCTTAATCTAAAACTCCTTAAAACCTAAGGCTGCAACTATTCAGAGAATTAAAATTACACAAGGGATAAATTACTTACATAGCACAGCATTTATAAGAATGGTGGCCACTAACTTCAAGATAAACTTCGTAACTCAAAAAAGGATATAAAGTCCCATTGTAATTTTTAAAAAAGGATAAAACCGGGGGGGGGGGGGGACTGGTATAAGCAGTTCAGGAGAAAAATTCTTTGCTTTCTGGTAATTAATTGAGTGACCTGGTTGCTAAGTGAAATATCACATGACTGTGATGGACTTACAATGTCACTTCCCATTTGGTCAATAAGTTGTTGTTAAGCAAGATTTCATGATTGTGACCTGCAGTTTTACTGCTAGCTTCTCCATCGACTCTGCTTGTTGGAGTTAAGCAAGATTTCATGATTGTAACCTGCAGTTTTACTGCTAGCTTCTCCATCGACTCTGCTTGTTGGAAGCCAGTTGTGAAGCATGCAAATGGTGGACACATGACTGTGGAATGCTGCAAGCCATAGACTGCGGAGACACTGCAATGGTCATAAAGTTACTTTTTCAGCACTGTCATAATTTCAGTTATTAAACATGCTGGCTCAGGAATTCTGGGAGTTGAAGTCCACGAGTCATAAAAGAGCCAAGGTTGCCTACCCCTGCTCTAAATGAATATTATCCATCATTAACAGTTCCAGTGGAAAAGAACACATCTGTTATTAGCCAATAGTTTTTGAGAAATCTTCAAAATGTGACAAAATATTGCTCACTACAGTTAAGCATCTTATGCCGTACTTTCTCATTTCCCCAATACTGTAGTAGCGTGGCCCATATAGAAGCAATCTGTAGCATTATGAGGTCTTAGGTATTGTCTTTAAATCCCCTCAAAAGTTGCCAGAAATTGTTATTTTAATGTGTCAAAAAAGTTGTTACATACATCCCCTCCCCCATTTTAATAGACCATTATTAAGGAGCTTTAGTAGGCAAAATAGGCTGCACTGGGACATTGACAGCATTGCCTAAGGGAGGCAGGGAAGGAACAGTGCTGGGAAGCTCAGGGAACTTGTGAAAGTCTATTAAGAACCGCAGGAGGAGGGATAAATTTGCTTTGTTAGGACTAGGGTAAATTCTTGATTTAAAAGATGTTCATCTTTAATTAATACGTCTTCCTCCTCATTTAATTTAGTTTCAATTACATTAAAAATCTTAAATCAAATTTAACTTCTGAGCTAGCTTGTCTTACTTTTTGGGAAGGAGCCTCAAGTTCAAAATCAAAGGTCAGGCGTCCTGCTTGAAGTCATCCGGACTTGGCTCTTCTTGCAGGCCTCTATATTTAGAACCATTAAAGAAGCATGCTTGGGATGGTATGCTAGTCGTACATGGGTCTACCCTTGCAGGAATTGAAAGATACCCATTTTTGGAGCCATATTCACCCCAACTTTTCTCCTCTATATGTACCCACCATTCATCCCAAAAATTTCTCTGTTGCAAACAGGCTTTCCAAAGGTTTTTTTTTTTTAAATTTAATCAGCATTAAAAAAGCAGGATGGATGAAGTTTTTTACATGGAGATTGCAGTTTTTGGTGAAGAATACAGTAGTTAGTATTTTTCCTTCTTAGCAGCACTTCCTTCCCTAAATACAATGGCTTCTTTTAAAAATGTTTCCAACAGATTCTTACATACAGTAGATCCGGCACTAAGGTAATTAAGTAACAAGTCGTCAGCTACCAGTAGGTACATTCTCATTGCATATTGGGGAAAAATTTAAAGACAGTGATTTCAGTCATTGAGAGAAGTACTGAACTCTCCTTCTCTGGATAAATCCAAACAGGCACTTGACAACCTTCCTTCTATTGAGGTTACGTGAACTGGGATTCCTGCACTGAACAGAGGGTTGGAATGACCTAATGGCATCTTTTCAATTCTGTAATTCTGTGGCTCTCCTTTCTGTTACGTAGATCTGCATAGAAAGCTATGGGTTATCAATGTTCCTGCTCCTTTTGGCACAATAATCCAAGTGTTCATTTCTGCTGCTCTCAATACCGGCAGCATCCTATTCCAGACATAAAAGCACAATTGGCAGCTTGTCTGTTAAAGACAATTTAGCATAGTGCATGGTCCCGATCCAGGCTGCCATGAATATTCTTTGTTTGTTAGGCTTTCCATGTGTCACTTTCAAATAAGAAGATCTAGAAAAGGATCGGAGGAGCATCTGCGCTTAGCAGATTTTCAAAACTATTACTAATGGAGATACGGGAAGTTAGCAAGACAAGCAATGAGATAGGGTCCATCTGAATGTGTGAGAACTAATCCGAGTAGTAGTCTGATCAAAACAGGCACGTTGTTCGATAATGCAAACAGCAAGAACAGCAAGACAAATAATTTTATATTTGTTGTTCAGTCGCTAAGTTGTGCTCAACCCCTCGCAACCCCATGGACCGCAGCATGCCAGGCTGCCTTGTCCTCCACTGCCTGCCGGAGTCTGCCCAAACCCACGTCCACTGCGTTGATGACATTTCGTATTACCTAGTCTATTTTTCTCATTATATCAATGTAATATTTTCTGGTGTATGTTAGGAATCCTTAGTGCACCTGTTAATCTTGTGTTATATTTTCCTAGCATCAGGGACATGTAGTTAATCGCCTCTCCCCAAACACACTGGAGTTTGGGGTAACAAGAGATGAACCAGATATATGGATAAAACACATCTATACACTCCCCACAAGTATAGATTTTTTTTATTTACAATACCCTATAAAAATGTAAATTTAGAAATTTTCATTAATCATAACCAAACCAAAAAGTAAAAGCACAATAATAATGGACCACTTGATCGTGTATACTGAAGGAGTAACAGTGGGGGAGAAGGCTCAAGGAAGGGGTGAAATGTCCAGTAGAATGTGGTTTCAAGAGGCAAATAGGGGAAGAGAATACTGTGGAGAAGCAGCCAGTTAGTAACAGGAGTTCACTGCTTAGAGGATACCTACATGTGCAAATTGTTTTTAAAAACAGAGTAAAAATTAAAAAAAAACCTCACCACATTCAAAAATAAAATAAAATAAAAATAAAAGACAACCCAGCAGGACTTAGCAATGTATGATACCAAAATTCAGTAAGATTAATCTGCTCTAGAGGAATTCATTCCTGGTATCTTCTTGGTTAGTCTACAGGGAGATCTTGGCCAGCTTGAAGCAAGGTGCAGGTCAGAGACAAGCTTAGGTAGAAAATGAGTCTTGGGAAGACTAGACACGTGTGCAAAGATGATGTTGCTTCATCACAAGGTTCGGAAAGATGACTACTTTGTAGGGAATGGGCAGCACTACAATGCGGCATCTACCACAGGAAGAGCAGAAAATAGACTCAGTGGGTCAATCAAGAGGAATTCCCATCATCTAAAAACATACTCCAACGTTATTAGAGGCACGGAAACATCAGGCCTCTCCACTTCCACAATAAAAAGACACCACTACCCCTTGGCTCTGTGTTCTTAGAAGTGATACAGGAAGGGTCTTTTTTCTTTAATAGGTCCATCAGTAGTGTAGTGGGCAGAGGGGTCTGTGTAGGGAGGAGAAGCCATTGCAAAAGTGCTAAGGAAAAGGATGGCGGAGCTTGGGTAGAATTCAATGCAACAAGGGCATGCAGAAGGGAAAGCACCACCCCAACCAAGCTCAGGGCAAGAGAGCAATCTTCTGTGCTGGGCCAGAGACATAATCCCATAAGGATTTATATGAAGAAGGCACTGCCTCCTCTTTGCCCACTAAAAGATGCTGGAGTGGCAGCAATGATGGACACCAGCATGACAACACTCTTGAGGCCTTCTACCGTATTCCTTGGATCAACCTGGGAAGAAGGGAATAAGAATTGTGAGATGGGCTATAGCAATGCTAGCCAGAAAAGTTAACAATTCAGTCTTTCAGTATACACCTTCCAAGCAAAAACTGACAATCTGATTACAAACAAATTAAAACACTTGTTTATTTGATGTAACGGTACAGTAGAACCCATCTTTGAAATAAAGAGAATTATTTATAAATAATGTGAATAAGATTACGTTTTTCCACTGCATGAGCTTACAGTCTAAAAAGACCACAATGAGGAGAAAATAATCATGATGAATGCCAGAAATTTCCATTATATACCCGTCTACATCTTATTTCAAATAGGCTAAAAATATTTTGCAAAAATACTTCAACCTGATTCAATGTTCTGCTCATATAATGACGTTACAATTATTTGATTTGGTATACCCATATTTCTCTTTCCCGCCTGTTTTCTTTTTTTAAGCTTGTGCTACTGAAATACTGTGGGAGTTTTAAGAAAAGTGGACTGTATAAACATCCATAACATCTGAAATGTCTCTTCTTCTTGCACACACTCCTTTATTTGCTACTTTAATAACCCACCTTTCCCTCAGGAACTCAAAGTAGCAGATCTCCTCCCATTTTCCCCTACAACAACAATCCTATGAAGTAGGTTGCACACTAAGATGGAGTGATCAATATCACTTTCTCCAGTCTCTTCTTCACTGCTATTCTTTATTTCTTCCCTTAATATATGGATAATAGGACATACTTACTGCAATTTTGTCTCTAGCACATTCAGCTTTTGTGGATCAACATAGCGAGAGAAGAGCGATAAAAGATTAGAGGGAGTAGACACTGGCTTAGCCAAGATCGCCTGAGGGATCCGAAGAAACTCCCTAATTGCCATGATCATCACTTCCGTCCTGCCAAGGACAAAGTAACAATGGTTCTGAAAACAGTGAGTTTTATTCAGCGCTCGATACAGAAATTAAACTGCAGATGGTGGAATTGCCATGGAAAATATTGCATTAAGTAAGCTGGCTTTATATTCTGAACAACTTTCTAAAGTCTAAATCACTGTTCCTCAACCTCAATAACTTTAACATTTGTGCTCTAATGCCCAGAATTGGCTGGGAATGCTGGCTGGGGAATTCTTGGGACTTGACACTTACACATCTTAAAGTTGCTAAGGTTGAGAAACACAGGTCTAAACGTATCCAACGTATACCATTTAAGACTCACCACTGATTATCTTGTGTGAGTTCTGTAGCAGAATCTGAACTCTGCAACTCCTCTCCTCGACTTAAGACCAAGTATAGCAGAGAGAGGCCAAACTAAAGAATGGGGAAAAACAAAACAACAACAAAAAATTACATCTGCATACTGCAAAGCAGGTCACATATCAACACTCTCCAAATCGAAAGAAAGAAAGCATCCTAGCTTGCTGTCTGGGAAAATGGGCATTTGTGGCTGACCATGATCATTTTGTGGCCCTGAAAGATTGCCTACTCTTGCACCAAAGCAATTCTCAATTAGAGTTAAAAGAAAGCTAGAGTGATAAAAAGCACGCAAAACTGTCAGTTATCTCAAGGAGTATTACCCCATAATATAGAAAAGAAAAAAAAGCTACACCAGCTCAAGAGCTTCATTGAACAGATAGTACAAAAGCATTCCTATCTTAACAGCTATACCCAGGCTACATTGCAGACTAAGTATCATAGATTATCTTTCCTTCATTCTTCAGTCATTTCTGGGAGAGGGAAAACTCTGAAATTAGCATTACTCCACATTTCAATGGCAGTAAAAGGACCACATTGGCTTCTAATACAGGTAGCCTTGACTTATGGCCATCTGAAATTATGACTGCCCCCCCAAAAGGGGACTTACAACCCAGATTCGATGTTCCAATGGTTGGGCCCCCTCCACAGTCACAAGACTGAACTGCAGGTGCTCAGCAACACGGCCACATTTATGGCTGTTTGCAGCATCCCACGGTCACATGACTTGACGCTATTGCCCTACATTGTCATTTCCTTCCAGTTTTCGGCAAAACCATGTCTATAGTGAACAATTAGTTCACTTAATGACTGTGGTGTTTGCTTAATGACTGTGGATTCCCTTAAAGACTACCACAAAAACAGTCATAAGGTTGGATTGGTCACGTGACTGTTTACAACAGATGACTGTAATAGGCAGGCTCCATCACAGTCATATGTTGAGGATTACCTATACATCCTGAAAAGAAGTAGCACCCTAAATTGGAACCAACAGGTAGGTACGATAAGGAATAGAGCAAAGCATAGTAAGAATTAGAAACCTTGTTCTGGAGAACTGCTGTGAGGTGGAGGTTGGCAGCTGTGGTCACTGTTGCACTGTGAGGTAGGTTCATTAGCTGTTGTAGGATGCTGGTAACAGTTCCCAATGGAAGATGATAAAGAACAAGGGAAAAGGGCCTCAAGAGGCAGGGAAGCACCTAAAGGAGGTTATGTTAAAATACATTACTTAGACAATACACACACCACACAAAGAGATGGCCTGGAACAAATCTAGAGCACCACAGCGATTTCTAAATTTTTTAATCTAGTAGAAATTATGGCACATTTTTTATTTGCTAAACAATAGTAAATAAACAGTAAATTTTAGTGGAAGTGGTTACTGGGAAAGAAATGCGGGAAGGAGAATTAAACGGTATTACAAATGGAATGAAATTATAGCAAGGTTATTAAATTTTCATTCAAACCAATGTCATTAATGAATCCTGCCACTTTCATGGGTAGCTATCTTTTGGACTACAGTCCTTCTGGATTAAATGAGCTCAAATACTCAAAAGTTTTAATATCATATTTTAATATAAATATTCTAGGTAGTTTCATTCAAATATAAATCCAACCATTATTTCCATGTATGTATTATAACAGTGAAACATCTCAGTAATTTCTCAGTAACAACAAATCTAAAATACAGAAAGTTTCTTTTTATTTCTCAAGAGAATACCTGAAAGTGCACAAAGAAATTTCTGAATGATAAAATTCAGGATTATGAATAACCACAATGGTATCCTTTAGATGTCTGGGACAGAATTTTCTTGGATAGCAATGATTATGGAAGTTGTAATCTAAAATGTCCAGAGAACACAAAGCTTTTATCCCAAACATCTGAACAATTTGTTATGGAAAAATACTTCAATGACACCATTCCTCCAAAAATTAGATTAGTCTGGAGCCTGTGGGCCTTCCGCAAGATCTGGCTTTTCTCTCAGACACGGGGGGTCAGGAGGTGGTTGAACCATGAGTTGTGTGAATTTGTTGTTTGACTGGTTTATCTTCTGTGGACTTTCTTCTCATTAGTTTTTATTTTTGTATTTTGTTTTGATGTTTTTATTGTTCTAGCCACCCACAGCTGCTTTATGTAAGGCAGGTGACATCATCACCATCACCATCACCATTATCATATTTTTTCCTTCAGGTTGCATTTACCTCATCTTGAGCATCTTTCTTGATTAGAAAGGGCAAATTTCTGGCTGTTGCCATTAGTATCTCAGCTGCTTGTTCACTGGACAAGAAAGGTAAGATCCGTGCAACGAGATGTTTTCCTTTACGTATACACATAATCTGCACAAAAGGGTCATCACTAAGTCTGATGAAAGAGGATATATAACTTTCAGTTAGACAGAAACCAAACATATAATGGTCTTCATATTTTCCAAGTAAAGCAAGCAGATCTCAGGATCTTGGAATAATTTTTGAATTTACAGCATGAAATGTATGCCTTTCGGGGTTTTTTTAATGGTAAATGTATGGATCTATGCAAACCCATCCTGAAACACAATAGAGAGGTATGAAAAAGATTTTAGTCTGGACTGTGTGTCTGATTTGACATTTTTATCTGTTGTTATGTTCTTTCTAGTTTTGTACACTTTCCAGAGTCCATTGGAATTGGGTAGCTAATAAAGTCAAATAAACTATCATTGGGAGTTGTGTTGGCCATATTAATGTCAAATATCACTTTTTTTTGCTTTTATTTAACTGATCATTGTAAGCTGAGCTAGCAATTAAGTAATTTGAAAAATACATTCAGCTCTCTTTTGAGAAGTGACAAACTGGGAGGAGTTGTTACAATTGTTATGGCAGCAGCACTAAGCATAAGTCCCAAAATAATAGTAAATAGTAGTAGGAAAAAGGGGAAAACAAACCCCCAAATTATTACATGTTTTTGTACTTTCTGATACAAGGAATCTCTACTAAACAGATAAGTTCCTTTCATTAGAAAGGAATTCAAAACAGCATTTTCTTTATTGAATTGTTGGTATTCTACCAGGTAGGCCCTTACCTTTCTTGATTGGGCACCTTTCCCCTCAGATTGTCGTACATGTCACAGATTTTCTGCTTTCTCTCCTCCATCAAGGCCAACCTGTCCCCTTCCAAACTCAAAAGGTAGCGTCTCTCATAGTCTTCTACATCCAGGAGGAGGCTATAGGTCTAGGTAGCAACACACAGATTTTAGGCATGCCATCTAACATTCCAAAACTTCCAAAATTTGAAAATGGTTTTGAATTGATAAATCAAGTCCATGCTTTATTGACAGTAGATAAGGAACAGATTTCTGATTTAAACAGCAAGCATCTGGCTTGGTAAGCTAGTCTATTTGTATAAGCTCATTTCACTTATTTAGAAACAACACTATAAGAACAAAGTTGATTCAATAAATGAAAAATTATGGTTAAGCTATTGGAAGGATGCTCTTCAAGGAGACTATTGTTGAAATCGTATCTTAATTCAAGTCAGTTGTTTTGCACTATGGAACTGATTTCAATTAATCTGCTACTGTTACCATCTGCTGCTGGATGAAGAATAAATGCCAAACTCACTTTTTCAATAGTGAAGAGAGTCTGGCGCCTTTTATCTCGAACCTGCTTCTCCTTAGTTTCCTAAGGAAGAGATAGAAATTACAGCTGAATGGACATACATTATTCAGAAAATTTATCTCCCACAACCTGAGAAGAAAATTCAAAAATCCCCTTCTCATATTTGAAAGAAAAAACATGAAATAGTAAGACAAAACACCCACTCAAAGACAAAGTAATTGTCACAAGAGAAACTTACATCTTCCTCTCCTCTTAAAGTCACAATAGCATCTATCATTTTGCGGGGGTTGTTCACACTGGATACGGTCAGCTTCCCTAGTGAGCCCTCAAACTGCACTGCAAATATGGAAGAAAAACAATGCAGATGAGTCTGATGAGTCAAAACTGTCAGCCTGACAACTCTACGATCTTCACATGCACTTTTGATGTTCTAATCTTTCTGCAAGTCAACTAAATAAAGCAAAGCATGGACAAGGCGGCTCCATTTTGACTTCACTAACAGCTTGTATTTGTCTATCCCTACAAAATCCTTCTATTCTTGGTATGCATAAGCTTGCTTTCCTTTACTGCCTCTACAATATTATGCTAAATCTACTGCAGTAGAATTGTAGAACTAGTGTACACTGGAGTAAAATTAAACACCATGTGTGTCCATGAGGAGAGGAATATTTTTCCTGAACCCAGGAAGCAAGGAAAATAGTAAGAAGCACATCATTCCTGCGTCCAATGCATAAATTTTCTACTTGCAGATCTGTCTGAAAATAAATTACCTTAGCTGCGATATCTCAATCCCCCTCCATTCCATTCATGAGCTTCTGTATTTTATCTTCCACACACTGCATATATTGTGTTTCCCAAAAATAAGACCCGGTCTTATATTTTTTTTGCTTCCAAGAGGCACCAGGTCTTATTTTCGGGGGATGTTTTATTTGCTTACCTTAGGACCGCCGCAGCCAGGCCTCCCATGCACCAACACCTGCTTTGCTGGCCCACTTCTTCTGCGGCCGCTCGCCGTCACTTGCGCGCATCGCCCCCCGGCCTCTGTTTCGCCATCAAAGGCCTTCCGGAAAGGCCTCTGCAGCTGAGAAAAGAGCTTCTGGACAGCAAAACTGAAGCCAGGGGGCGCTGCACTAGTCAATCTGGAGCTAGTTTCTCAGCTGCAGAGGCCTTTCCAGAAGGCCTTTGATGACAAAATGGAGGCCAGGGGGCACCACGTGCATCAATCCGGAGGTCATTTCTTGGCTGCTGAGGCCTTTCTGGAAGGCTTCTGACAGTGAAATGGAGGCTGAGGACGACACGTGCGAGCGATAGCAAGTGGCCGCAGAAGAAGTGGGCCGGCGAGGCAGGTGTTGGGACGTGGGAGGCCTGGCTGCAACTGTCCTAAGGTAAGTGGATGCGGGGCGCGTGGGGCAGGTCCACCCCCCATCCCTGCCCTAGCTTGATTTTTACTCGTGCGCCTCACCCCACCTCGTGCAACAAGGTGCACTGGAGTAGGCGGGGTCTTAAGTAGGGATTATTTTTGGGGTAGGGCTTATATTGGGTGCATGTGTAAAAATCAAGCTAGGGCTTATTTCCAGGGTAGGTCTTATCTTTGGGGAAACACGGTATAGACTAGCCTCTTCCTATACAACAGAAACTTACCTGGCTTATAGGCATGCTCTAGTTTCGCCACTTGTGGGGTGATTAGTTTAGTGCGTTCCTTTTTAGGACCATCACCATGCATCTCCTCAGCTGCAGACAGTTTTTCTAGTTTCTGAAAATAGTTCTAAGGCATCAAAAAGTTAATTAGAAGCCAGCTTGAACATCATGAGTTTGCCCTATTTTTGAACAAAATGAGAATCCACTGTCCCACCCAAACAACAAAGGAGAAACTTTGTATAAATGGCCTGCAAGGCGAAGAGGAATAAAAGCAGAACAGAACAATTCCCCTCCACCACCCCCACACATTGCATCTGTTTTTGTCACTTTCTTATCTATCCAAGCACCCTTCAGATGCTACTGGCTGCATCTTCCATTAGGCACAGCCAGGGGCTATAGAATGAACAGTCACTTGTTCAAATACATAGAACACCAACCTGATAGTAGAAGTCGTCTAAATAGGGATCAGTGCTTTGCAGTTGCATCATTTGAATCTTGGATACCCAATCTTTCTCCCGTTGCAGCATAAGATTAGCATAAGGGTCCTTCCTGATCTGCTCTTGATGGTTATTTCGGTGGCTCCCTCGGTCCCCAGCTGACCCATTTAGATTCCTGTGTTGACTAAAAGAAATGCAACATAATCTGGCAAAATACAATTAACAGCTGTATTCTGTATCCTTTGAAGAAAGTACTCTGGAACAGTAGCCAGCAACTTATAAAATACAAGTCAGTCCTAAGCAGAGCAGCCCCTTTTAAGCAAATTTCTTCACTTGTCATGAAAGACAAATCCAGATTAGTATAATGTTATGATATAATTTCAGTCAATAACTTATGTTTTGATAGGGCAAAACAATTCTCTCAGGCTGAGTACTTCTTTCAATGAATAGGGCAATGAATAGGGCAATGAAGAAACAAAAGTATGGCAGATAGTGCGACAGGTATCCAGGCAGATATTTTCTCAAGAATGCAGGATAAGCCTTGTTGAAAAGAGCAATTCATTTTGTCCAGTCCAAAAGTTCACTGCTTGCTCTATAAAAATGCACAAGAGGAATACACTTCCCTGTCTGTTCTTCATGTCTAGTAAACAGATGCTTTGCTTATGGAAATTCAATTTAGGCATTATAGCTAATAACTAACAAAAGTCTACAGATTGTCTAATACAGTACTCTAAGCCTCTGGATTTTCTCTCTCCTTGCAATGTATTTTTTAAATTTTTCATACAGCTTTTAAAGAGATTATTCACTTTCCTATAGTTGCATCTGCCATCCCTAGCTTTAATGATAGGGTTTTATCTAGCCCATTTCCCTTCCCGGAATTCTTGATTTACATGTTTATAAACACAATCACTGCACTGCAACTGTGCAAGTTGCTTGGGACACAAAAATGTGTTACCTTGATGGAGCTCTGACCTCACCCTTTGCACTGTGAAAGCAACAAGGCTCTCCTTTCTCTTCATGAAAGCATGCAAGCGTATTGAATACTCACTTCCTGCTCTGCTGCTGTCTCTGGTGTAAGAGTCGTCGATGTTGTGGATGAAGATGAGTTGTATCTGGCCTGAACATCTGTGGCCGAGGTCTGGAGAATAAAAGATCCTTCTCAGAAAGGGCCATGGAGTATTCACAAACACAGCTCAATCTAGTAGCATGTTAAAAGGATGGTGGAAGAAGTAGGTTACCGTAGATTCTGCAAGTGAGCTCCAGGACATGGGGAGTGGTGTTGTGATGGTGGTGTAGCCGGTGCCCCAAAAAAGGCACGAAAGCCACCGGCTGGAGGCATCATCTGTCCTACTCGGCCCTGGAGCAGTTTTGGATTCATGGGTGCAAGAGGGTTGCCAACAAGACCAGACACCCGTGCAAACTGGCTGGGAGACATCCTCCCTGCCTACAGAGTGGAGAGGGAAAGCAGAAGCATCAGATCTTCAACCACCCATACAAACTTGTTAATAGTTCCACTGTTCCTGAATGCATGAATCAGGAAGTGATAGACACAGGCAGCAAATACAAAGAGGAAGAACTTGCATAGCAGAAGTGAAGGTTCCAGTGGAATGAAGGGCACATAGCTCTTTTCAGGAAGAAAGCTGCATGTAAGAAAGGAAGAGAAACAAAGGACAAAAAAGAGGGCAAGGCCAGGATACACAATGAATCTGATTTAATTTAAACATACAATTAGCAAAACATTCAGGGTTTCATGCATGTTTGGGATTTCAGTTCCACTCCTCATGCAAAAAATGCTGCACCCAATAATGGAAATGAATAGTAGGCTGTTGCTTACCTGTGCTCCTCCGAGTAGCTGTGCTCTCTGGAGGTGGGTGAGAACAGGAGCAACATTAGGAGGGAACGGATGGCCTAAGAGGGAGTTGTTCTGGTAAAAGAAATGGAATACTTGAATTCTTGAGGTAAAATTTAGTTTGCTTCTAGATACATTCAGAACGGGGAGAAAGAACAATACAAAAACTAGAAATGCCTGAACAATCATAGAGAAGCAGAAATACCACTTATTCGTTTTACATAAGCAGTGATTTAACAAAAGCACCCAGAATAATTATGTTAAAATACCAAAATAATTTGGACAGCACCACAATGAAAATGTAATTAAAACTTTGTAAATATCTAGTACAGGAACTATTTCTATCATACAGACAGGATAAAGAAAGAGGAAAGAGACAGAGAGGCTAAGCAATTCAATAAAAAAGGCAATATTTTCTAACAACAGAGTGCCATACTTTATTGAATGGTCAATATGATCTGTAGATCACAAACCCCTGAAGGGCTAAGTATGGTTTATAGCCACTAGCATGAAGTTAATTCTGAAGCCAATAGTTTTATTGTAAGAGACCCGAGAGTCTTTATCCATAAATTGTTATAAAAATAAAAGCAAGGGTACAAGTATTTTTTTTCCATATTCCCTATTTGCAAGAAAAGCTAAAGTCTTATGTCCATCTTCCCAAAACTAATAGCTTTCCGAAGTGTTAGGATTACAATTCCCAAAAGTCCCACTCTTCTTGAAGACACCACGTTATGGAAGTTGGACATGCAGGAAGACTGCTCTGGGAGTCTCCTTTCATTTACATGTTCTCTGCTGTCCACAGAGAATTAAATTGGCTCAAGATCAGAAATTATTATTTCAAAACAGGACAGGGTGATAATATAATTTAAGATTACATTTAGGAGAAATCACCGTCAGAAACATTGGAAGGATCAAGTGATCCAGGAGACAAGGAGAGGCAAGGCTCATTATCAAAGGCCAACTCAACATGCAGAACTAATGAGGCAAGACTACCGTTACATTGCAGAGCTGGTTCGGAGACATCCTCTCACTGAAGGGACTTGGATAACGCTGCTGAATTGGGACTCTGATGTGGACAGGCTTTGGACATAGGATCTGTTGGACAGAAAGGAGAAGAAAGTAGAATAAGCATCCAGGCAAGTTGTTTTAAGATTCAACCACCAATTGCTTCTGCCAGTTCCAACTTTAATTCCCAGATACCAAGCTACTTTCACAAATGGAAATAGGACTGAAAGGTTCAGGTTGGCACTGACAGCTGGCCAAAAAGAAATACATTCTCCACTGAAGGAGAGCTAGCATTCGGGTTATGCTATCAATTTTTATATTGCATTCTACTTTATTCTGTTCTTTTAAGCATCCTCCAACCTAGTTCCATGCATCTTTATTGCAGAAGGGGCAAACAATACCTGTTGGTTGAAGTTGGGCATGGTGGGCTGCTTAGGGGGCGTCCCAATAGGAACAGCCCTAACAGGAGGACTGCCGATAACTGGGGAGCATGACCGCCTGGGTAGTGCTCGCTCTGAGAGATCTTGCTCCTCTTCTCGGGACTGCGAAGGCCTCTGTGGTAGGGCATATTCCAGCACAGATACGGAGGGCACTTCCTGAACAGGAGAGAAACACATCTGGCATTCCCTTTAAATACTGCTTAATTAATATCTTTCTCAAGTAGCAGGTAGACTAGTGAGTGCCAAACAGTAAACAGAAGTATTTGTGTATCAAGCAAGAACTAATGGTAGAGGAGAGACATTCTTGTTAAATAAACATAGCACATGCAATTTTAGATACTAGATTGCAAGAAACATCAGATACTTTTCATCTGTGCCAACTGTTCTTTAGAGAAAGAGAATGAGAGAGACAGAGGATGATAAACACCCCATCGAATTTAGAAGAACAAATCTGTAAGCAGAAGCAGAAAGACTAGCATGTACTGACAAGTGGTCTTTCTATCTTCCAGCTCCCTCCTTCTAGATGCGTTAGATCTCACTCCCATAATTGTCTGTCAGCTAACTGAATGCGGGACCAAGTTCTGAAAGGATGGTACAAACTATCCAGCATGAAATTCTTTTAATCCTCATTTAAAGGGTCATTACATTTCTGATAACAAATTTTGTCTAATCTAAGTGTTAAAAACTCATTTTTAACATTTTTTTACAGGTTGTCCTTGATTTAAGCCTACTATTTTGGTTGTTAAGTAGTGATGATTGTTAAGTGGCCACATCACATGACCACAACTGATTTTACAACCTTTTTTGTGGTGGTTGGCTCAACGAGCCTAGTAGTACAAGTAGTCCTCGACTTACTACCACAATTGAGCCCAACATTTCTGTTGCTAAGCAAGACAGCTGATAAGTGACTTTTGCTCCAATTTATGACCTTCCATGCCAGTTGTTAAGTGAACCGCTGCAGTTGTTAAGTCAGTAACACAGTTGTTAAGTGAATCTGGCTTCCCATTGACTTTGCTTGTCAGAGGGTCACAAAAGAGGATCACATGACCCTGGGACACTGCAACCGTCATAAATATATGCCAGTTGCCAAGCAGCTGAATTTTGATCATGTGACCACAGGGATGCTGCAATGGTTGAGTGAAAAACAGTAATAAGTCACTTTTTTCAGTGCCAATGTAATTTCGAACAGTCACTAAACAAATGGTTGTAAATCAAGGACTACCTGTAAATGGTGATTTCTGGGGGGGGGGGACAAAATCATAAATTGTGGTCACGTGACTATGGGAAACGATTGTAAATGGGCCTGGCTGCCAAATGCCCAAATGTGGTCACGTGAGCGCAGGAGACGGGGGTGCAGATGTTGGAATTTCAAATCCAGGTCTTAAGTCCTTTTCTCAAGGCCTGTTGTACCTGCTAATGGTCACTAACTGACCAGTTGTAAGTTGACAACTATCTGTAATTTATTTTTGCAGAAAATTTTAGATAATCTATTAAAATGCTTTAATTCAAGCCATCAGTCTGATTAACCACAAACATCTAAGGCAGAGGTCACCAACTTTTCTCGGTTGGCAGACCGGAGGGAAAGGGAGGGGGAAGCATTTTACATGCGCGCATGTGTGCACGCATGGGGCTGCATGTGTGTGATGCAAATGGGGCGGGGCTAGCGCTTGCGTGATACTCGCTAGCCCTGCCCTGTTCTTGCGTGGTTCAGCGCTGTTTTTGCGCGCCGAGGCGCGGCAGTGGCCTGTTTTCACGCACGCAGCATCCCGTTTTCGCGTCCCGGGGCTGCGGTGCTAGTGCGAGTGGGGGTGTATGCGCACACATGCGCGCGCACTGGTCAGCCAGTCCCGCGGCCCGGTGGCCAGTAGGCCACGGCCCACAGGTTGGGGACCCCTGATCTAAGGTGCCAAAATATTGAGCAAGGGCTGCCCTCCAAAGTCTCTAGCTGCTCCACCTGGACTATCAATAGATGAAACAAAGAGATAAGATATGGCATGTTGTTATGATCTTTAGGGCACTTTGTTCCTTTTGCAAAACTTCAAACAACAGAGATTTCTTTCTATCCTTTGGCCATCCCCAGTTATGATAGCATTTTGATTAAAATCAGATCCTTCATCAGCCAAATGGCTCCTACGTAGCTCTTGAACATTATGTAATGGAAATAAGGAAAGACAGACACCTGAATGGAAAAACTAATATGCTTGACAGTTCAGAAACACAATAAAAAGAGCACTGAACCTGAGTGAGGAGTGGTCCTCTAATGCGCCTCAAAACTGAGGGCCCATCCCAGATGCTTGAATTGAGGCCACCTGGCTGCTGGAAAGAAAGGAACAAAATATTACGGAAAGGACTTTACCGGCTCTATGTGAACCAGTAAAGATTAAATCCCATTTCCCCCATCATTTTCATCGCTTGCTACACACCTGTATCTGAGGCCTAGTCTGCACAGCTTGCATAATGGCTGGATCTTCCAATTCATTATCAATCACCATTTTGCTAAGCCTCTCTGCCAGGTTTTCCTCATGATCACCCAACAGGTCCATCTCGTCAGTAACTCTGTGATCCACTTGCTCTGTTGAGGATGCAGGCTTTTCTTCCAGCTCAGCCAATCTTTCATGTGCTTCCCGCCAGTCATCGTCTACAAAGGAATGACATGAACAGCATTTGCTTCACATTTCTCCTATGCAGTATTCCCTCACTCCTCATGTTATGCCTTTAATCTCCCAGGCAGAAGATCATCTCCTTGGAATAGAAAGGGGCTTCCCCAGAAATGAACATAGAACCAATTTAAAAGTTACTCCATGGAGAACACATGAGAAGGTTTACCTTAATTATGATGTTACATGTTTAGGCAGAAGGTATTAGAGAACCTCTGTCACAGAAATAAAAAGTCAGGGTATATTAGCTATATGAACTCACCAATCGCCCCAGCTCCAAATGTGTCATCATTGAATTGATCGATATCCTCATCTTCCTCAGCCAAATTATGAAAAGCTTCATCTTCATCTAAAGGGCAGTCCTCAAGGGACTTAAAATAGAAGAAAATCTTAGTGAGTTTAGCCCACTTCTGCAGGAATCCAAAAATATTATTCTAGAGAAAGTCTAGAAACTGGTTTCCCCCCAAAACAAAACTAGAACCCCAAGACCTATAATTTCACAAGTTGAGATCTTATCTCTGCACTTCCAAAGAATATGCAGCTATCACTGGATAATTTATAATCAAGAATAACTAGGAAATGAACCTAGTGAAAAAACTATCTAAATCCATACTGCCTATCGTGCAATTTACCTCCACAACTGACAGCTACTTTCTGGCAGCCTTTTCCAACCCAGTACTTTCCATGTATTGAGCTATAGCTCCATCATCCCCAACCAGCATAGTAAGCCTTACAGGCTTGAGACTGTAGGATCTATTATTGGGGAAGGCTGCCTTACATTGCAAATTAGGAAAAAGTGGCATTTCATAAGAGGTGAATGATTTGGGGTTCCTTGGGTAAAACATTTTGCCAAGATACTGATTGATTCACATACCATATACCGGTAGGCCAAAACAAGACACGTTAAGGTATTGTATGATATATGGGCCCAGTCATTGTTTTATTCCTTTTAATTTCATTATATCTATATAACTGCAATTTTACTAAGTATATTTCACTCCTTTCTATGTTGTAATATTACATCATCAATTCCTAATATGCATACAAAAATAAAATCTTCGTGGGTACCATGAAGTTAGCATATGTATATATGTGTTTGTGCATGTGTATATGTGCATGGAGCACCTCTTCTAAACAATTATGGCAAACACTGTGCAGAGGAAACTTCATAGCTTTTCCTGCTTGGAAAATAATTTGGTCTTATCACAGAATTCAGAAGAGTATATGACAGGGGGGCTGAACTACACCTCCCAGCAGCCCTGCCCAGTAAAGTCAATGGTCAGGTAAATTGGGAGCTATCAGTCAACAACACTTGGAGAGCCACAGGTCCTGATAAATGATAGTTCTGGAAAATTGATTGGGTTCACATATTATAAGCATAATTGGATGGATTCATGAAAAACATTACCAACTATAATTCAAAAATGACAGTTATGAGTTCACCCAACATGCAAAGTCAAAATCAAAGAAACCATATTATGGCTTAGCGTGATGCATGAACCCAGATGTTGCATTACAACATATAGGTTCAAAAGTCTCTTGCTTTTGATTTTTAGATTAATATCTTGCCCCTTTTTTCAGAAACTCATGATGGCATACATAGCAATCCTTTCTCCAATTTCTGCCCCAACAACAATTCTGTAGGATAAACTGGGCTGAACAACGATTGGCCCAAAATCACTGTGATTTTCCACGGCTGAGCAGGAATGTTAATATAGGTTTCTCTGGCCCAAGGCCTGAAACTTAACTACCATGCCATACTGAACATTAAATTCATATATCATGCTAAGTAACAAACTGGATTCACATATTTTACTAACCACAATGTTGTTTATTTGGGCTTGATTTAACACTGTGTATGAACCAAAACAATTGTGGTTTGCAATCCATAATTTAGCACAATGTGCAAACCCTGTCAACTATGGCTTCTACAAACCATTATTAAATAAACTATATTTCAGTACAATGCATCAATTAAACTAATTCCCTGTATAACTAATTTGATAGTTGGATACCACCTGTTCCAAAAGACTTTGTTCTCCCCAACAGAATCATTCTATATAAATACATTTGTAAATTTAATATTTTTATGTTTCCACTTCCTTATTTTAGCAAGGCACATCTGTTTCATGCAGTGAAGGATTGCAATCATGACTCAATTCAAGATATATTTAGATTAAAATATATTTCACTTTCAAATCATAACAATCTCCCCCCAAGAGAAAATGAGAATGAAGAATTTATCCTTAGCTTGTACAGAAATTTAAATTATTACAAGGAACAAATCAGGTAGGAGTTTGTCATGAATGAAGCAATTACTTCATATGTGCTTTATGTACTCAATTCAATTAACTGTCCTATTAAATCTTAAATATTATATTGTGAAGGAGTTAAATATAGCTTATATGCATGTTAATATACAGCAAGCAGTTCTTTTTTAGCTTTTATCCTGGATACCAGGATCAGCCTATGATTGCAGAATAGAGTACAATAATGAAATTAAGGGTGTGTGTGCATGTGTGTGTATTACTATAATAGCATTTATGTTAAAAGTCTGCTTTAAAGGCAGAATAAAGATAATCCGCAATCTACAAAATTGCCTTTCTTCAAAGAAAAATAGTTATTTACCACATTGCCAATATTTGATTATTTATTCTGCAAGTTTTTCTTACATTATCTATCAAAACATTTCTAGATCTTTGGTCTAAAATGTCCAAAGACTGTTTTATTTTTCATATATATAAACAGTAATGTTCTACTGCAGAGAAGCTAAGGAGAAGGGGGAAGAAATGATGGAATGGGGAGAACAATGCAACTTTCACTTTCTTATTTAATGGGAAATGGATCAATTTTATTAATGCCACCAGTCTAGAGTGCTTTCAGCTACTCCTTATAGTAACTATTTCTTCAACTACACACAGAGATAAAAGAGTGAAAGTGTAAAAACAAGTGTGTGATTACACACACTCGTCTCCTTGTTTTTACAGTCATTGTTACAGTACAAAATGCTTAATGGAATTTTAAGCATAATTATAATAAGTTAAGTGATCATGAGTTCATGTTCTTAGACTGATCTGGAAAAATTATACCTGAACTATCTAAAGGCATTATGTGGCTTGGGCCACTTTAGTAATTCTAGAAATACAGGTTAAGTATAATGTGATTTACTATGATTTAGTGAGTTATATGAACCCAGCCATACATTTACAGCCTGAACAGCCTGAAGCCAGAGTCACATGTGGGCACATCCACACTACACTGCCAAAAACTAATCATTTCTCATAATTTTAAAATAGTAAGCAAACAATAACTATAGCCATGATTCCATAACTATGTGGCATGGCACTATGGGGTGCCATAGGACACTAAATGTTTGCAACATATATTTCCAAAGCTGGATATTTGGGGTCAAAAATTACTGAGACACCAAGGGTGTGTAAATGAGAAAGTTTGGAAATCTCTAAAGCACAGGCTAAACCTTTCATAGGCACACACAACTATGGGGAAAGTTATCCTCTCCAAATGTATAGGAAACAATGAAAATGCTGAATCTACTGTGACTGCTGTCTCTCACAAATGTTACGTTTTCCACCTTATAGTTTAGTACATTGTGCTAAACAACCTTCTGTTCATCAGGTCTTCAAACATGAGTTAATATATGATCCCAGGTGTAGACTTTGTTATGGGGAAGGTTGAAGTTGAAGTAAAATGGAGATTGTTACATGGAGCTTAGCCCATTAAATTGCGCAGAGAAAAGAGCTTCATATAATACATTTGCATCCTCAACAGTCATGCTTGAACTACCAAACAAAATTCTAGCATCCAAGTTGTCACTTCAAGCTAATCCATTAGGCCTATGTCCTACAGCAGGGGTCTTCAAACCTGGCCCTTTTATGACTTGTGGATTTCAATTCCCAGAATTCCTCAGCCAGCATGCCTGGCTGAGGAATTCTGGGAGTTGGTCCACAAGTCATAAAAGGGCCAGGTTTGTAGACCCCTGTCCTACAGTGTTTGGATTACAACTCCTAGTCTTTTCAGCTAGTATTGGCTATGCTGACTAGGAACACTGATGACTATAGGTTCAGGTGGAGGTCATCGGGTTGCAAAGATTACTGTACTGTAATATTTTTCGGCAGGTCTGAATCTCATAAACATCATTAAATTAAATGCTCAGAATAAGAGGAACATATTCTATTGTCTCAAAATGCATCAGTCCTGTCCTCCATTGGCAACATCCAAATATAAACAGAGATCAAAACAATAATAGAATTATCAACTAATGTCCATTTCTTCCAAAAAGTTCAATTTTCATACTCATCTGTGCAGACAAAAGATTACTTCCACACCACTGTAAAAAACATCATTCTTAAGCAACATTTGTAATTCAGATTATTGAACTTTTCAAGGCACTGGCCAGTTGCATACCTTCACTTCGAAGAGATTGCTCCTCATCTCCACATTTCCCAATCCGTAGATTTTCCTCCCACAAACCAAAACCTCCTTTGCCTTCCAATCCTGAAGCACTATGTCACAACATATTAATTTACGTGGATTACATCTAGCTGTGTTCCCTCCAACAATTTTCTCAGGAGAAAAGGAATAAGTCTATGCCGGAATTCATGCCGGGGTCTCTAATTCAGCTCCACGTGTTTTTTTAAAGTTATCAGTCCCTCGGGAACAGGAAATACAAGAAAGCGGGCAATCCCTAAAAGGCCCCGGCCAACCAAAGAAGCTCCAGCAAAGCTAAATTTTGTGGTGCGGAAAACCGGCTGCCGAGAGTTGGAGAAGCGACCAGCCTTCTTCCGAAAGCATCGGCCGCACTCCAGTTAAGATTCTGCCTTTGCCACCTTGGTGCGCAGCGATGAGACCGCCGACCGGAACTCGGATGAAGCAAAGAAAGGACCAAAGAGAAGCCCGGTCCCGCCACCCCCACCCTAGAGTTCTGCTCCCGGGGCTGCTCTGCCTGGCCAGGCCGGGCTAAATCGCCCCCAGGCGGGCAGAGGGGACTTTCGGCTGGTAAGATCCAGCCTCTGCTCCGCAAATGCCGGGAAGCTCCCGCGACGGGTCAAAGGTCACCGCAAGGGTGGTCCCTGGCCGCCTCCCCTCCCGACGGAGGAGGCCCCGCCTGCGCGGGAGACCGGCAGCCCCCACCGTGCACTGCCGTCCCCTTCTCACCTGGTAGCGGAACATGGTTGGCGGGGCGCGGGGGTCTCCCCCTCCCCGCTGCCCGGGAGGCTCCGCGCGGACCCTGCTCTACCCCGGGAACCCCGCCCCCCTGGTACGTGCTCCGCGTCTTGACGTATCACCTAAAGTCCACCACACAGATTTCCTCTTGCGTAGATGAATTCGGCGCGCATGCGTACTGGCGGCCGCCTTGCCTCCCGGTCCCGCTATTGAAAAAGAAAATGTTTTATTTTTTCTTCGTCAGGGGGAGTGCCGCCTTAAAGAGCCAGGCGATCATTTCTCTACAGGAAACGGGCTTGCTCGGCTATATAGAGAAAGTGTCCGTATCAATTGCTACTGCTGAGGATCATACTGTATATGTATTGAAGTTATGTTAGGACTGTTTTCAAAATATAAAAATGTGATTTGACCTTGGCAGTATAGCCTGTTGGGAAGAACATAAAACAGCTGTGGGAAGTCAGCCCCCCCCAAAGAAAGAAATATTTTTGGAAATATTTAAAAGACAGAATATATTTCCCTAAAGTATTTAAAGGCAGAAACCAACCCCCCCTCCAAGTCTCTCTGTCCCAAACAGAAACCAAGTCTGCAGAAATGCAGATGCGATAATCTTGTCAGAAAGATGAGTCAGGAAACGGATTAGGAAAAAAGATCCCTAGAATTAACAACCCCTCACACCAAAAATCTAAGAGTCATCAGCCACAGCCCCAGGGAAGCAGGATATGACCTTTCGGACATAATAGGATTAACCCACCACCACCAGAATACCAGAAAGGCACACTCAGACTCAGGTCAAAGTTCATGCCACAGGAACAACTCCAAACAAAAGGCTCCAGTGGGTATAAAAACCCAGTCCCTACATATGCCTTCTCTCTTTTCTTCTAGAGCCATCTTTCTGTCTGGCTCTCCTCTTCAATAAACTGCAACCTTCTTTCTAAAGCAGTCGCCATGTTGTTTATTCCCGGCTTGGACTGAACCATGATGAAGACTTTTCCTTCAACACAGCGATTCTTTTTCGGGGCTCCTGTGGCTTCCTTCCACAGTAATTGGCACACAGTCTCCAGAAGGAGGGGGGAAATGCTTTTGATTTCAGATATTCGCAACGGGTGTTAAGAGCATCTCAAAGTCTACTCAAAATCTAATCCGGATCACTGCCCAGCACTAAGTAATGTCATAGACACAGAAAAGAAGAAAACACCTTTTTATTATTCTTCCTCTCACTTGGTTGAGACTGGCATCAATCTTGCTAATTTCCCTTGATTTCTTTTTTGTAGAAATAGTCACAGTTTTGCTATTCTGTCAAAGAATTTGGAGGAGGAGAAGGAAAAAGCCTTTCGTTGTGCCACGAGTGGACTTGTAGAAACAACCAGAAAGGCCCACTGGTCCAGCTCCTTTCTGACATGGGGAGGCATTCCAGTTAGCCCAGGACAAAAGGGTCAGGGAGGGCAATGACCAGGGATGGGAGAGGAGAGTATAATAAGGTGGCTAGACAGCATGGTGGGAGCCAGTGCAAGATAAAAAAACACAACTTTTGATGTGTAGCAGAAAAAAGATAGGCCAAGGTTGCCTTTCCAATGGGCTGGGGTGGGTAGAAGTCAATGGGTGCTTCTGCCCTCCAGAAATGATTCATAGTCCATGTTCTCACTGGAGCAATCTGGCCATGCAGATCAGCCCTAAGTATGGTGCCTAGCTGATTTATTATCTTACTAAATTATGTTGCATGAAAGTCTCATTGATGAAAATCATGGTGGGAGGTGTAGAAGTCAATCTCTACTCTCACATTTAGTGATGACCGAAGCATATGGAAGACTGCAACTTGCTTTGTAAAAGGAGCCAGTGATAAAATAAAACCACAAATAAATGGATGAACGGAAAGAAAGAAATACGCATATGATGCTTGACTGAAATTAAATAAAAGGAAAAATGTGATAGATTTGATAGTGGTTCGATATTGTGGAATGGAACTGATTTCATGAATAGTTATAATGATAAATATACTTCATTTTTTTAAAAAAAATGTATGGTTATAAATATTGATTATGAATGGTATCAAAGTTGTAGTGGAAGCATATAGAAGTAGAAATACACAGAGAATTGTATGTTATGTCTCAATGAATGTTGATAATGGAAGAATTAGATATGAATTTGAGGCAAAAATAATCGGGTACCCAGTCACCATTTAGCCATGCTGACTGTCAAATATTAAAATTGCAGCCAGAATTTTAGGGGTAGGACAGGGAAAGCTGATATAAAGTTAATAATGCAGTACATTTAACAAATATTTAAAGTTTTGCCAGTCCCTTGCTCCCCTGAATTTAAGAGAGAACTTATTGAGAAATATAAAGTTAATAATATAACAGTATTAAAACTTCTATGAATATAGAGATAAATGTTTCCTGTATTAGAAAGTGGAAGAAAGGAAAAAAAGTATCAGCAGTCATTAGTAAATAATTGTTCATAAAAAAAGAGAAATAGTTACAATTTCATAATTTGCTCACTATGTTATAAATCCAATTTTATAAATTCAGAAGAAAACATTATTGTTCAGATATGTTACCCTTAAATTATTATTGATGTTTTATGTATAGAAAAACATCAATAACAATTTAAGAGTAATATAAATATTTGAGCAACCTTAGCTTTTGCTGGTCCACTGCCAGCATCATCAGAATGAGTGTTAGGGGTGGGGAGTTTTCTTATAAACCTTGCTGACTCAGTGTTCTGCCCATTGATTGTGTGATAGGGCCATCCGTCCTAACCGGCCGTAATTGCCTCAGTTGTCCTGCCTCCCCTCGTTTGCATTCCAGTTTTACAACTTTCTTTCCTCCCATTGTTCCTTTTTCTGTCCTTCCCACCCCTGTCGATCCTACCTTTCCTGATGTTATTACCGCTGGTCTATCTTCCAATCATCCCCCCCGTAGTCAATTTGGGCCGCACGTCTGGATCTGGCATTATGGGTGCCCTTCCATTGCTGCTCCCCCCCTTTCCCCCAGTTTGTCCACCTGTTGTTCCTGTCTTCTGCTGCTTATCCCTATCGGCCCTATTTCCTCCGGTTTCTCTTTGCGCCTGGGCGTGCGCACGCATAGCAATATCCTATCCCACTGCCTCGTCCGCACTCAATCAAGTGGAGTGGCTGTTGGATTGCTCCCAGATCCGCTCCGTCGTCCACGCCCAGCAGGTCGCTCCTTGTGTGCAAGCGTGCGCGTGTGTTGCGGCGTTCTCCCCCCCGCCTCGTCCGTATCCGATCAGCTGGAGTATTTGCAGGATCGTTCCCCCCGTCTGCGCCGGGCGGGTGGCCGTTCATCCTGCTTCTCCTCCCCGTGAGTCACGTCGTTCTCCTCTGCTCGTCGTTCCAAGGGCTAGCTGTCTCAACAATAAAAGACTTACTACAGCTAGAGGGAGCACAAAACCATGGCCCCCTTAAGACAGATGATGTCATCCAACTGCTGCGGCTATGCCTGAGAACGCACTTCACATTCCAGGGCACGATGTATGAACAAATTAAGGGCATGCCGAGCGTGTCTCCCATCTCTGGTGTCATCGCTGAGGAGGTCCTACAGTGCCTGGAATCCAAGGTGATGTCCGATTACCGCCCTGAATTTTGGGCTAGATATGTGGACGATACATTTGCACAAGGTTGGACGGACAAGGTTCGCACAAGGTTGGACGGACAAGGTTGCCTTTATGGAGAGATTAAATGCAGTGTTCCCTGACATCCAGTTTACCGCGGAGGAGGAGGCCAATGGTAGTCTGGCCTTCCTAGACGTATTGGTCAGTCGCCAAACTAACGCTGCCCTCCACACAACTGTATACCGAAAGGTGACCCACACCAATAGAATGCTACATTACACAAGTAACCACCCAACGACCCACAAGATCGCATGTATCCGAACGCTGTTTGCACGCATAAATACGCATTGTAATACAAGGAAGGCCAAGCAAATGGAAGGTGCCCACCTACACCGGATATGCAGGTGGAATGGCTACCCAGCCAATTTCATCCGGTGATATAGCAGATGCCAAGAGCCCCGCAGAGTACGGAACGACCTAGAGCACGGGTCGGCAACCCGCGGCTCCGGAGCCGCATGCGGCTCTTTGAGCCATCACCTGCGGCTCCGGAGCCTCCTCCGCCATTTGGGGGTGCGCATGCGCGCGTGTGCGGGCGGGTGCGCGTGCACGGGCGGGTGCACGTGCGCGGACGGGTGCGCAGGCGCGGGCGGGTGCGCAGGCGCGGGCAGGTGCGGCTCCCAGGGTTTTTTTTTTTTAGGGAAACGGGTCCATGCGGCTCGTTCAATGTTTCAGGTGGCCGACCCCTGACCTAGAGGCAACAACCTGGATAACGATACCCTATGTCCAGGGGGTGTCGGAAGCGACGGCATGCATACTGGCACCGCATAATGTCAGTGTGGCCCATCGACCTGATCAAACACTTCGCGTGAAGAGGATGCGCCCCAAGGAGCCATTACCTGAGGAAGAAAAATCATTGGTGGTCTATAGAGTGCAATGTAAGGACTGCCAGTGCAATTACACTGGGGAGACAGCCAAATGGATCAAAACCAGGATCCACGAACACAAGTTGGCCATCAAAAGGCAGGAACAGTACTCACAGATGTGGACACACATGATCAATAATGGCCACTCGTTTGATTTTATGGGGGCAGAAGCCATCGCCCAGGATGCCTCCAAAGGAGGTCGTCTGCTCAGGGAGGCCTGGCTCTCGGATACGTGCTCAATCAACTGGCACATAGAGCTGCCCCCGGCATATCAAGCATTAAAAACATATGAAGAGCAAGCTAAAATGTGGACCACGCTCGCAAGGAGAGGAGCTAAAGAAGGCAACAACTGTATGGCCCACGCAGATGAAAGGAGACTGGATGCACGGCGAATCGCTGAGGCCAGGGAGGGAGAGGAACGACGAGCAGAGGAGAACAACGTGACTCGCGGGGAGGAGAAGCAGGACGAACGGCCGGCCGCCCGGCATGGACGGTGGGGGAACAATCCTGCAAATACTCCAGCTGATCGGATACAGAAGAGGCGGGGGGAGAACGCCGCAACACACGCGCACGCCTGCACACGGGGAGCGACCTGCTGGGCGCGGACAACGGAGCGGATCTGGGAGCGATCCAACAGCCACTCCAGTTGATCGAGTGCGGACGAGGCAGTGGGATAGGATATTGCTATGTGCGCGCACGTCCAGGCGCAAAGAGAAACCGGAGGAAATAGGGCCGATAGGGATAAGCAGCAGAAGACAGGAACAACAGGTGGACAAACTGGGGGAAAAGGGGGGGAGCAGCAATGGAAGGGCACTCATAATGCCAGATCCAGACGTGCGGCCCAAATTGACCACGGGGGGGGGGACGATTGGAAGATAGACCAGCGGTAATAACATCAGGAAAGGTAGGATCGACAGGGGTGGGAAGGACAGAAAAAGGAACAATGGGAGGAAAGAAAGTTGTAAAACTGGAATGCAAATTATTCTCTTGTTGAAGTGTTCAGTTTTGGAGATTAATTTGGTACCTTCAAAATCAATTTCATGTCCTGTTGCTTTAAGGTGCTGGAAAAGGGAGGAATCTCCAAAACTGAACACTTCAACAAGAGAATAATTATGGAAGCCATCGAAATAGAGAAACACCCCCACAACATGAATAAACGTGACGATACCTCCCGCCTACCAGACATCTGGAAACTATCCCTAGTCAACAAACGAGTCCCAACCACAAAAACCGACACCGCACCCAGAACAACACAGGACACCACCACCAATCACCCTCACCAGACTCAAACCGAAACCCATCCCATAGACGAAATGCAACCATCATCCAGAATCCACACCACGGCGGCATCACCAACTGCTGCACCCCCCGCCGACCCCCACACAAAGCAAACTGACACACGCCATAAACACATGGCCAGACCGCAAACTCGGAGCCAAACCAAAGCCCGTGATGCTACATCACAGCCATCTACTCAGGACATTACATGACAGAACTCAGGAGGTTACATCGCAAAGGCTCAGTATGTTACAACGCAGCCTACCTCCCATGATGTGGCAGCACAGGACTCAGGATATCACTACAATAGAGCTCAGAATGTTACCACACAACCCATTACCCAGGTACAAAAGAACAATGGGCACACAGCCAGCACCTCAGCCACACAGGATGTTACCAAACAACTGACTAATTTGCTTACATCAATTCCATCTTCCAATCAAGATGTAACAACACAGCCAACCAACCCGCTTACAGCTACAAAGCCAACACACCACACCCCCCTCCAATATTTATAGAAGGACGGCAGCTCCAATCACGCTTTGCTCGCACAAGCACCAAGCCGAAGACACTAGCCTGAAGATGGCGAGTGGGACCTCGTCAAAACGTCGCCAAGATGCTCTCAATCTTACACGGGAAAAGACCCGAATACGCCAAGACCTGCATACCTGTACCCGTGAAAATCTATGAAAACACACACACACACACACACACACACACACACACACACACACACACACACACACATATATATATATATATATCCTTAATTACATTAAAAATACGAATTCTGGGTGTGTGCATGTTAGAAAAACAAAGAAAAATCAAACACCAGGATAGAAATATAAACAAGACTGTTTATTGTAAAACCACTTAGCTTTCGTTGGCCAAACTGCCGGCGTCGTCAGAGTGAAAGTAAAGGATCCGGGAGTTCGTTTATATAGCCGGCTGCTTCTGCGGCCTGCTCCTTGAGCGGGTCAACGATCCACTTGCTTCATTCGGCCGTAGTGCTCTTAGTCGTCCCGCACCTGTCAGCATGTTAGCGGGCTCAAAAGCTGTTTCCTCTCTTGCAGTCGCTCTCCTGGCGTGCGTGCGGACACCCAAAGGCTGGTTATCCGGCCGCTTTCGCTCTTTGCCCCCCTCCCCCTCTCTTCTAGCCGCACCTGTGCGTCCATCTCAGAGTTGAATTCTGGGCGCGCTGCAAATTTGTTGTCCTCCCTGGGGGCCGCAATTATTTCACCTACAGCCACGTCGTTCCGATCCTGCAAAGAGCGAGCTGATAGCATTCGTCGTGAGTCCCGGTGCTGTCCCTCCCACCCCTAAGTGCCTGATAGGCCAGTAAGAGGTCTATGTGCCGATTAATCGAATTCTGGTCGGATTGCCAGGCCCATACAATTACGTTGGAGAAACAACCAAAAGACTCAAGACCAGGATCCATGAGCATGAGTTGGCAATCAGAAGACAAGAACAGCGCTCGCAAGTATGGGAGCATATGGCCAATCATGGCCATATGTTTGATCTTGCCAACGCTGAGGCCATATCCCGCGATGCCACCAAGGGTGGCCGATTACTCAAGGAGGCCTGGCTAAACCTGATATTACAACTTGTTATTGCTTAAAAGAGACTTGGCTGGTAGCCCAGACTATAGATAAGACTTTTGTAACCTTGACAGATATCAGCTGCAAGAAGCCCAGCTGTATTCTATACTCAGTGACAATTTTTTTTTTGCATTCTCTGATTGTAAAGCTTTTAACTTAACACACTACTAAGAGAACATGGAAGAAGATCAGGAACAGATTATCTTTATGTTGAAAGCAATTTATGAAACTATTCTTACAGCTATTGATGAAATAAGAAGTTACAGAAAAGAACAAGATGTCAGCCTAGATATACGAACCCAAACTTTGATTACAACTAAAAAATAAACTACACAGAATATAATAGAAGAAGTGGAACAATTAAATACTATGAGAGAAGATTCAACTGATCAACAAACACAGTTAATGGAAAACCCAGAAAAGGGACTGATAACATGGAAAATGGAAAAGACTTTCTATATAAACCAGAAGAAACCTGAGGATCAAGAAGAAGAACAGACTGAGGAGAAAATAAATAGTTCAGGACAACTACGTTGAGATTGAAAAATAGAGAGATGATTTGTTAGTCCTTTCAAAAAAATAGCGACTGGATGGCTTTTCTACTTCAAACAACATACATAACAACACAGGGAGACTTATTTGATGATTTAAAAGCACGGACATGGAAGACGACTTGGCAAAGAAAGAAAGCTAGAATAAGACTGAAGAAAATTGGGGTTTTGATTTATCAGTGAGAATTAAAATAGAACATACTCAAATAGATAAGATGTGTATTTTGAATACTAGATTTTGTTAGAAGTTGAGATAAAGAAAACTTTGGTCATTTAAAACTTGGAAGTATAAATATTAACAGTTAAATTTGAATATTGATTTGCTTATAAAGGTTAAATGTAAAGTTAATTAAGATATATATAAGCTAAAAATCTATTGATGAAAGTAATAAATATGTTTTTACTTAGCTGTAATAATAAAAACTATTAGCTTAAATATGAGATAGTAGATATGAAGAGAAAAAGAAAGGAAGTATTAAATGTTGAAATAAGAGAAATTTTGGTTATTAAATTTAAGATATTTGGTAATTAACAGAAAATAAGAATGTTATACTGTATTATTAATTAGTTGATGTAAGATGGTGAGAAATAGAATATATTCAAATAGATAAGACGTGTATCCTGAACATTAGATCTTGTGATGAATTGTGATAAAGGGAACTGGGGTTATTTAAAACTTGGAAATTATAAATATTAAATGTTAAATTTAAATATTAATGGGAAACTAAAAATTGGGAAAAACTAATTAGGACATTGATTGTCTATAAAGATTGAATGTTAAAATAACTAGGGTATGTATAAACTAAAAATTATTGATAAATGTAAGAAAGTTATTTTTATTTAATCGATATAATAAGAATTGTATTAGTTTAAACATAAGACAGTAAATACTAAGGGGAAAAGAGAGGAAATATTTAATGTAATAGTTTGAGATCTGTACTAAAGATATCTGTATGTTATTGAATTATCAATTAACTCAGCCGCCAGGTTGCTTTTTAAATATTTAAATGTAAAACTAGAAAATCAATAAAATTTTCTTAAAAATAATAATAATCAGAGATTGAATTATAAATTGGAACAAGTCAGGACTCACTATGCATTTGAATATTCAAAACCTACTAAACTGATTTACAAGCCAACTCCTTTTACCTTTCAGTAGCTTAACTACTAGAGGCATAAATCAGGGCTATGGATAGTAACTCCTATGAATTACATCAACAACTAGGATTTCAAGAAAAACAAAAACTTTTTTGTATATCCATACTGTATCATTTCTTTTAACACTAATGATCCTTTTAAAAACTGATGGTTGCAGTTTTAAAGCTTCCCAGTTAGCAAGAAGGAAAGGAAAAATAAATTTTATTTAATAAGCATCAAATTAATTCTTATACTTACTGGCCTAAAGTATGAGGATTAGTGAATCAAAACTAAAAATTCCACTAGAGGGCAGTGAAGTTAAATAAAAAACAAAAAACTATCAATAAATTATAGTAGCAAAAAAAGCAAATGTAAGTAATTTCAGCACATTCTCCATTCCTGTCTGTGGGCATGAACATGCCCTTGTAACCGTTCTATATGCCAAGTTCTCATGAGGCTGTCTTTGTTTCTATCATGAGGAACTTGTAGCTGAGGTAGCTTGAAATTTCCTTAAGCTGTTCCGGTGGTGAACCCATGTTTTCAATCTTCCCCTAACACAATTTCTGCTGTGGAAACTATCAACCATGCTTCCTCAATAAGATCATTGATGGCACAGTAAGGGCTGGGACTTGTCCAACTCCAAAGGGCAACATTTAGGCTGCTAGGAATATGCCTTTCTGCCTCTGGTCACTCAACATTTTTGTTTTGGCTGCAGGTCGAATTAGACCCCTGCTCTCCACAGAGATAATTACCTGCGTAATACATGATCAGCACTTTCCAACATGCTTATTAGGGCTTGTGCAGGCTTCTTATACCCAAAGGATCCTTGTATGCGCAAAATCGATCACAACTCTTTTCCAACCCCTCCTGCATTTGCAACCTATCCACTGAGCTATGGGGAGGGGGGGCACGAGTTTAGCACTCTTTCAAAAGAGTGTTAGACTCCCGTTCAGAAATAGCCTGATATAAACACATTAGGGAGAGATACAAAGGTGAGAGAGATACAAAGCCAGAGGAATCCACCAAATCACTTTTCCTTAATTTATTGTTAAATTTATAAGGATACTACTACTTGCCAGCCAGGTTACTGCCTCCAATTTTTTCCACAACAACAACCCTGTGGGATGGGTTGGGCTGAGAAAGAGTGACTGGCCAAAAGTCACCCAGCTGGCTATCATGCCTAAGGCAGAACTAGAACTCACAATCTCCTGGTTTCTAGCCTGGAACCCTAACCAGTATGTATGTTATGTTACTAGTTATGGAAAATGCCACTACTGTATGTAGAGGATTGCAAAAGGCCCTCTGGAAGAGCCATGTTTCCACTTGCTTCCAAGCGGCTATGAGGGTAGGGACCATGCGTGCACATGGGGCAAGCTATTCCAGGGGAGGAGACTGTTGCAGAGAGTGCTCACCATCAGTCTGTCTCCTACCATAAGGTGGGGATCCATCTGGGTGAGATGGAGAGAAACCAATGGAGAACATCCAAGCCTTGAGCTATGTAGGACTCTATAGGTAGAGCCAGACTTGGAATTGCACTCAGAAACTAATAGTCAATGCCGCTTCTGTAGCAGATGGAAGCATTGCTGCTGACCACTGAGAACATGTTGTGTTCTGCAGCAGCTGAAGTTTCCAGGAGGTCTTTAAGGGCAACCCTGTGTAAAGTGAATTGCAGTAATTTAAGTACCTGTGACAAGGGCACGGGCAATCATCTCCAGTGCGTCTTATTCCAGGTTAGGGTTGCAAATGTCCTCCTGGCCATTGTCTTCACCTGCTTTTCAATCAGGAGCTGTGAGTTCAACCAATTGTTTGTTCCAAGGCAGCAAAATAATATTTAGAGTCAGGGATGATGCAGCTAATACGCAAACGTCAGTTAGTACAATAAAAATGAATTAATCTGAAGTTTGTGGAAGAATTATATATATAAGCAGCCCATTCTTGAGTTTCTTCCCCAACCTTTCCTATCTTTCAAGGCTAAGCTGATGGTTTTGAAATGAGTTCAGCATGCATTGTTCAAGGCTATCATTCCAGTTAGCCTGGACATCATGAACAAGTAAACTGTCCCTGACAAATGAAATAAATCTCTCCTAGACCAATGTAATTTCTCAACTGCTTTGTTTTTTTTTTCTTTTCCTCTTAGGTTTAGCTTATTTTACCCACTATAATGCATTTATTTTAATTATACATTTTTTTCTTCCATTTGTTTTTAACTTCACTAGTCATTCAACATCTGCAATTGAAGGAGTTGATTGTCACCCAGAAAGCACTTCTGGGCACAGGGTCTTTCAGGCCAGCTTTTTCTTCCACTGTTCCAGCCAGCCCCGTAAGATCCAATCAAGTAGGCATTTTCCAGGTCCCATCTATTAAGCAATGCCACCTGACAGGATGCAGGAAACGTACTTTCTCTGAAATGCTTCCTGCCCTCTGGAATAGGATCCTCCCCTGAGATGTTTATTCATTTAAACATTTATATCATTTATATAGCTGCCCATATCACACAAGTGACTTTGGGCGGCTTACAAGATTAAGAACAATCCTGACTCTGCTGTCCTTTAAATAAGCTTTGAAGACCAGGCTTTTCCTCCAGGCTCTGGATTATGTGGGGTGTGTGCCTGCTTGAATGGGATTGTGTTAATATGGCTGAGGTTTTCAATTTTCCTCTGGCATAATGTTTTCTTTTTAATCAACTGGCTGTCGGGTTGTTGTGAGTTGGGTGGCTGTGTAAATTATAAATGCGAATGACTTTCTAATTTCCTCTCTGTGCCTCTGCCTGTGTGCTGTTGCTGGATGACCTGGAACTTTGAAGTGGAAACAGGCTATTCCTGACCTTGAGATTTATCTCTTCAAATTCTCTTGCAAAAGTTAGTTCTTGTGGAAGAATGTAGATCTGGCTGTGAGGAAGGAAAATAGAGGAACAAAACGTTAAGAGAGGAAAAATGACAATTCAGCCCAAGAAAGTGGAAAGAAAGAAAGAAAGTGGAAGAAAGAAACTGAAAATAGTCCTGCCTTGATTATTTTTGATATCAATAAATTCTGACAGGCTTGCAAGATTCTGTTATCCTGCTCTACAACAATAAAGAACATTCCTGGAATCCATGCTGTTTTTATTTCTTGATATTGTCTACTTCAAAGGGCTGGCAAATCTCACATCTGCTTTTTTACACAGATAGCTTGCAGTATGCTTTGTGTCACCTTGTTGAAAGAATTAACATTGCAATAATTATTTTGAGTTTGTTATCAAAAGATATTTTCCTTGGTTTATATTAGTCTTTTATCTTTGTGTTTGTAAGCTTTAATAAAATTATATGGGGGGGGGGGAGAGAGAGAGAGAGAGAGAGAGAGAGAGAGAGAGAGAGAAATTTACCTGCTTAAAGCACTTGCTTTACATTGGAAAATGAAAAGGAATAGACAGGAAATAATAACTGTGAAATTGTTTGCTATGCCCCACAAAAAAAGCATATGCTTCTTTCACTGAAATGGAGCAATTACAAACTGAAAATGAAGAATTAAAGCACAGCTGTGACATTTGTCCAGGCAAGCTACTCAGAATTTAACAGTACTTGTGGCATCATGTTATCAGTGTCCTATTTAATTGGACTCTTGGCCAAGGTTCAACTTTTCTGGCCCAGTTCAATCTGCACATGAGCCTTGTCCCTGACCACTAACCAAAGTAGAGAATGGGAATGTCACCAGTTTTCCAAACAAATATACAGACTTCAATGATCAGTGAATAGGAAGAAAATCAGCTCCCACCATATCTTTGCTGTTATGTCCTGGAACTGCTGAATGACTCAGCAGGCTCAGGAGGCTGCAGAAGGCCCGGGCAATCTACATGGTTGCCGGGGACCAGACAGGCTGTCTCCAGCCTTGTGCGCATGCGCAAGGCGAGAGACTAGCCTTGCATTGATTGGTTGATGCTGTCCCTTGCAAGGGGCTATAAAAGGCCATGGCGCCATTTTGTCTTCTGTTCTGTTCGTGATCTCAATAAAGACTTGTGTTTGTTACTCCTGCCTCGCCTCGATGTCTCTTCGGCTGAAACAGAACATTGGCGACGAAGGTGAGATTTGCTGCAAGAAGAAACAGGAGAAGCTAGGTGGACTTACCAAAGGAGGCCTGAAGCGCTGAGAAGTTCGCCGTCCAGTGGAAGCGATTGCCTGCCAGTACGAAGACGCTGGAGGTGAGCTCGGCTTCAAGGGACCCCTTCTCATTCCTTGCAGCGAGAGGCATCGAAGAGATTACAGGCTGTAAAGATGTCAAAGCTGGGCCGTTTGTCAGATTTTGACACGTCTCACCCTGAGCGCTGGAGTTCTTACGTGGCTCGGGTGGAGAATTACTTTAGAGTTAATAAGATCCAGGAAGACGGCCTCAAAGCTGCTACATTGCTGTGTGTCTGTGGGCAAGAGACTTTTGACATTGCATAAAATCTTGTAGCCCCAGCACCATTGGAATCAATTGCATACACCGATTTGAAGAGGATGCTGCGTGGACATTTCGAACCCAAGCTATCAGTAATTGCTTGGAGGCATGCATTTGAGCAGAGAGATCAAAGGCCTGGTGAGTCTGCCGCGGACTTTGTTGCTGCCTTAAGACAAGCAGCTAGGCAGTGTGCTTTCACGGATCTGGAAGAGAGACTCCGGGATCGTTTGGTTTGCGGACTGCAAAGTCGTGAGCTACAACAGAAACTTTTTGCAAAGGAAGATGTATCGTTCCAAGATGCGCTGAGAGAGATTGCAGCTGAAGAAGCAGCAGGCAGCGCTGTGAAGGCCCTGTGGCTCGCCCGGAACCCCCCAGCGGCGGTCTCAATCCATCAAGATGTTGCTCAAGGCATCCGAATCGGATCCGGAGGAAGAGGTGGACAGGCTTCAACAGGCCGAAGTGAAGAAGCCTTAAGGGCACAGAGAAAGAGCGGCAGCATCCCTTTGGTGTTTCGGCTGTGGAGGACACCACAAGCGACCTGATTGCCGGTTTCGCTCCGCTACCTGCCGGGCATGTGACAGGCAAGGCCACATTGCATCCATCTGTTTGGGTCGCCAGAAGGAACGGTCTACAGTAGAATTGCCTCTGAAAGGTACCAAGGTCCCCAGCCAAAATAGGGTGGGCTTCTGCGCGTCCTGTAGGGGCATTTTCAAAACTGGGGTTCACAGGCCCCTAAAAAAGAAACTTCGCCTTGATGTGAAGTTGCAAGGGGTTCCCTTGTCGATGGAGCTGGACACCAGGTCCGCTCTATCAATCATCTCCTTAGATACCTTTAATAAGGTTTGCCACAGAAGTGGCCTTCGAGTCAAACTCAGGCCTTCAAATTTAATCCTCACTGACTTTCAAAATTCAAGGGTCAGCGTGAAGGGGGAGGCCACAGTCAGAGTGCAGCATAAGAGTTTCCAAGGACTGCTAGACGTGGTGGTAGTTGGGGGTGATCGCATGAGTCTTATAGGACTCGATTGGTTCGAGGCCCTTGGGATCCAAGTGACTGGGCTGCACAATCTGCAAACGTCAGGCCTTGCAGATGTGTGCAAGGAGTTTGCGGATGTGTTCAGTGCAGAGCTTGGTTCATACAAGGGGCCTCCCATTGCCTTACGTTTGGACCCAGCCATCACACCCATTAGAATCAAGCCCAGAAGGGTACCTTTTGCCTTGAAAAGCAAAATAGATACACAGCTGGACAAGCTGATCCAGCAAGGCATTTTAGAGCCTGTGGACTCTAGTCCATGGGAAACCCCTATAGTCACGCCACTGAAAGCCAATGGAGAGGTCCGGATTTGTGCGGACTATAAATGTACACTTAATAGAGCATTGCAGCAGCATGCCTATCCGGTGCCAGTAGTGAGCCACATTTTGGCCTCCCTCAAGGGGGGGGAGGGTCTTTGCAAAGTTGGATTTGGCTCAGGCCTATCAACAGTTACCTGTTGATGAGGCAACGGCTGAGGCCCAAACAATTGTGACGCACCGGGGAGCATTTAAGGTAAAAAGGCTGCAGTTTGGGGTTAATGTAGCCCCTGGCATATTCCAAAGTGTGATGGAGCGAACGCTCCGTGGTATTCCGGGGGTCGTCCCTATTTTGATGACGTCCTCATCGCTGGGGAGTCATCTGTGAACTTAGCTGAAAGGCTGAGAGCTGTTTTGCTGCGTTTCCGCCAAGCAGGGCTGAAGCCGAAGCAAAACAAGTGTAAAATTGGAGTCACCTCCACTGAGTTCTTGGGATTCCGTATCGATGCTGAAGGCATCCATTCTTCGGAATCCAAGCTTCAAGCGATTCAGCAGGCCCCAAGCCCCCAGTCGAAGAGTGAGCTTCAAGCCTTCCTGGGGCTGTTAAATTTTTACCATTCTTTCCTTCCACACAAGGCTGCAGTGGCTGAGCCGTTACACCGGCTCTTGGACAAACAGGCTCCATGGAATTGGACGGAGGTCCATGAAAGGAGTTTCACAGAGGTCAAGGCCTTGCTCTCTTCAAATGCGGTATCAGCCCATTTTAATGAGCAATTGCCTGTGTGCATAGCCTGTGATGCATCCCCTTATGGGGTTGGGGCTGTACTGAGCCATCTCAAGGCTGATGGGACACAAGTCCCTGTGGCCTACTACTCTAGGACTCTCTCATCTGCAGAGCGTAATTATGCACAGATTGATAGAGAAGCTTTGGCAATAGTGGCTGGAATAAAGAAATTCCATGATTTCTTGTATGGCCTCCATTTCACGGTTTACACAGACCATAAACCTTTGCTGGGTTTGTTTACAACAACAAAACAAACCCCACATATTATATCTCCTAAAATGCTGAGATGGTCAATTTTCTTGTCAACATATGACTACACCCTGGTTCACAAACCAGGTAAAAAAATGGGCCATGCAGATGGTCTCAGCAGATTACCTCTACAGCAGATAGAGGCAGATCCTGCTCCTGCTCTTCACATTCTTTCCATTCAGGAATTGCCTGAATCTCCCCTCAATGCTAGGGACGTGGCTGCAGAAACTGCCACTGATCACACGCTTACACGCGTGCTGACACGGGTGTTGTCAGGATGGCCAGACACATGCCCGGGTGCAGAATTCCAAGGGTTCTGGCAAAGGAAGTACGAGCTTTCTACTTTCAAGGGGTGTCTCCTGTGGGGTAGCCGGGTAGTCATCCTGGCCTCATTGAGGACTAGAGTCTTGCTCTCTCTGCATGAGGGACATCCGGGAATAGTCCGGATGAAGGCGCTAGCACGTAGCCACCTCTGGTGGCCGGGGCTTGATAAAGAGATTGAGGCCCAGGTGCATGGGTGCCAAGTCTGCCAACAGTCAAGGCCAGAAATGCCCCAGGCCCCTGTACATAGGTGGGAGGAGACACATACACCATGGTCGAGGGTATACATCGACTATGCTGGGCCCTTTCAGGGGCAATTCTTCCTTCTCCTCGTGGACAGCCATTCCAAGTGGCTAGAGGTTGTTCCTGTTTCCTCCACTACTACTGCCAGGACCATCCAGATGCTGAGAGGCATCTTCGCCTCACATGGTCTTCCAGATGTCCTTGTCTCAGACAACGGACCCCAATTCACATCTTCTGAGTTTCAGGGTTTCCTTCAAGCCAACATGATCCGGCATGCCACATCTGCACCATTTTATCCAGCTTCCAACGGTCAAGCTGAGCGTATGGTGCGTACTACCAAAGATGCTTTAAAGAGAATCACTCATGGAAACTGGCATCACAGGTTAGCTGACTTTCTTCTTTGTCACCGCACTACACCTTGCACTGCCACTGGGAAAAGCCCAGCTGAACTCTGCTGGGGTCACAGACTCATCACTAAGCTGGACAGGTTGCACCCTGACCGGGTGGCTTCACAGGTGTCACAACCGTGGGCACCTAGGACCGCGGGCACAGGTGGGCGATCTGGTCTGGGCAAGGAACTATGGACCTGGACATCTCTGGGTGACAACAGTGGTATGCAAGGTCTCTGGGCCACTGTCATACGAAGTGGCCTTGGATGATGGTCGTGTGATCAGACGTCATATTGACCAACTGCGCTGGAGGTTGTCCAGCCACTCTTTCGCCCCTGGCTCTGCTCTAGGGGGGAGGAGGACCACAATTACGATTGTGGACCACAGTCTCTCCGCCAAGGTGGACCTTCAAATGTTCCTGCACATGTTCCTGAAGGGGGTTTTGCCATGGAGGCAGCTCCTGACTCTGGCACAGGCACCGGGTCGTTGGGACATGGCAGTCAATCAGTTCCTCAGGCCACTTCAGCTGCTGGTCTTGGGCTCGAAGGGCAGTGTTCCCAAGAGGGGTCCATTGTGGATTTGGGGAATTCCACCCCACAACTGGACGTGGGGAATTCCACCCCACCAAGGAACTCTGGTTTGGGTTTAGCGGATCCAGCCAGTCAGCAGTCTGGAGGGTTGCCTGGGTCTTGGGGGCATCAAAGTCCTGGCTTGCCTAGCCCAACAGGTGAGGTGGCACGCCAGGCACCAACGCTGGCTCCAAGAAGGTCAGAGAGGGCCAAAGGGCCACCCAAGCATCTAAAGGACTATGTGAGGTTCCTGTCAAGTATCAGGGAGGCTTACTAGTTTTCTAGAACTCTGGACACTCATAGAAGGGTGTTCTATTGATAACCTGAAACAATATGAGATATAAGGGTCTGCCTGTGTGCAGGCATAATTGTGTTAGAATTAATCACATGATAATTGAACAAAAAACATGTATATGTAGGTTGCTTTAAAACTATAAGTATTCACTTATTGTTTTATCCAAGGGGGAGGGGTGTTATGTCCTGGGACTGCTGAATGACTCAGCAGGCTCAGGAGGCTGCAGAAGGCCCGGGCAATCCACGTGGTTGCCCGGGACCAGACAGGCTGTCTCCAGCCTTGCGCGCATGTGCAAGGCGGGAGACTAGCCTTGCATTGATTGGTTGATGCTGTCCCTTGCAAGGGGCTATAAAAGGCCATGGCGCCATTTTGTCTTCTGTTCTGTTCGTGATCTCAATAAAGACTTGTCTTTGTTACTCCTGCCTCGCCTCGATGTCTTTTCGGCTGAAACAGAACATTTGCTATGAACCAAAATCCTCATAGAATGGATCTATTCTCTTTCAGAGCTGAACATGGAGCTCTGCAAGACATCATAGGGAAAACAAATCAAGATGGAGTCCATTGTCACTAATAGCCAACCCTACACTAATCATAATCATCACCACCCAGAAGAGAACTAAGGCTCTTGATCTCAGAGCAGCCTCCCAGCAGCCTGCATTTAGCTATGAGGGTAACAAATAGAAAATTACTTTTCACAACCAGTATAGTTATTTTGAATATATGATAATGCCACTTGGCTACGCAATGCATTTACAGTATTCCAGCAGCTGATGAAAGACACTTATAGGGATTTTATTGGCCAATATGTCATTATCTACTTGGATGATATGTTAATTTATACAGTCTCCTTTCAGGAAAATGAATACCATGTAGGAGTAGTCCTTCAATGTACATTGTCTGTACATAAATCTATAAAAGTGCATTTGGAGTTAGAGGTTGATTTTGGGAAAGATTATATCTTTACAAAAGGGTTCCTGTTCTGTTACAAGCAAAAATATGACACAGATATGACCAGGTAACTTAAAACTACATACCCAAAAGGCTATCCCTTAAGGGGACAGTTCTTAATTCCTAAGACAGCTATTTACTCTGACCAGCACAGTTCCTGATGAACTCCACCAAAGTGAAATCTATTTCATTTTTGCAACCTCCAAAAGAATTCAAATATATGCAGAGATTAATGGATTTTGCACATTAAGCTGCTAGGAAAGATCATCCATCAGCTGAGTATGAAATAGTCCTAGTATGTCAATGATACCTAGCTGTACATCTCCACCACAGGCCAGTGGGAGATGCTATAGATGTCCTGACTCTGTGTCTAGAGGCTGTCAAGATCCAGATAGGCAGACACCTAGATGCAATGTAAGCAAAATGGGGTGACTATTAATTCAGGAACCTACTGATTCCAGGGTTATGTTCTCTTTGAATCTCAATAAGATTGTGCAGCCCTAGAGAGAGTAGGCTCACAATCTTGAGGGCAGAGTCTTCTTGGCTCACATATCCTGCTCATGCCTTGCTTTTACTCTACTATAAAGACAGTGGCCCAATAGAAACTTTATTTGGAACAGGATGCACAGAGGTTAGTCACTCATGCTGTTAGAAACTCTTATTTGGATTATTGTAATTTGGTCTATACTTTGAAGATCCCTGAAACTTCAGGTGGTCCAAAATGCAGTGTCTACATGCTTACAATTGATCTCCCAATAATACTTTCTGAACTTCCTCTTTTCCCTCTGAATGGAATTGCCAGACTGATCCAACATATTGGTAACCAATGCAGCTCCCACAGCAATGGGTTAACAAATAGTAAGAATATTTGTTAACTCATTGCTGTGGGAGCTGCATTGGTTACCAATATGTTGGATCAGTCTGGCAATTCCACTCAGAGGGAAAAGAGGAAGTTCAGAAAGTATTATTGGGAGATCAATTAATAGCTGATAATAAAGAGAAAGCTTTCAGCATTTTTCAGCTTGTCTTACCTGGAAAAAGGTTCTGTGCCACCTTCATCTTTTCATAATTATGAAAAGTGACCACTAAAGAAACAAGGCACAGCCTAAGCTTTGCTTGGAAATTGCTGATTTACCTAGCAGCATCTGAAAGGAAGAAATGACTACAGGACACTGAGTATAAATCTCTTCAAGATGAACTTGCGGTGCATGATAAATGTGGTTCCTGTTGGGCTGACTTTTTTTTTTTTAACTTCTCTTCTGGCTACCCTTTTGTATTTTGGATCTGCACAGTTCTTTGTCTTCTTTTCTGGACTGTCACCTCTTTACAGTAACTTTGATTGGTTCCCTGGATTTAGCACTTTAGTTCCTGACTTTTCTCTTTTATGGGACTTTCTGGCTTTAACTCTGGATTGATTACAGGTTGCTGTGTGCTAAATTTGTTTCCTGAGTCAAAATCGTGGCAGAATACCCAATCCTGGTGATTTATGAAGCATGATTTCTGGAATAGCAAAATATAGGATTCCAGCTAATTGTGATTTATTTAGTAAACAGTCAAAAGTCATCTTTGCCTTCTGTTTCAGTGCCTGCTCTCTGGAAGAGTAGCCCCCAGATATTTTCATGGTACTTACACTGATGATCTTCAAAAAAAAGTTTTGCCCCAGGCCTTGGGATATGATGGGGTTGAGACCCCTGTAGAATTGTATCTGATTAAGATTTTCCTTCTTTTGGATATGCATGAGATTTGTTCCCATTATTTTCTGGCTTCTATTGCTGTAAGCCACTCAAGGGGCAGGCAGGCAGGCAGGCAGGCAGGCAGGCAAAATAGGGGACAAGGAAAGGGCTAAGAAAAGCAGAGTTATTCTACTGCCCCTGTTTAGAGACCAACCACCTTTTATTGATGGTAATTTCATCAGACAAAGTGAGCTATTTCTTTTAATAGCTTTTAATAATCTAAGGGCTTTTATTTAGAATAGAATATTTTTTAAATGCTAGCCTTCAAATATAATCATTAAAAAAAAACCTCTTGAGCAAGATATCCCAGAAGTATTCTTTTAAAAATAAAAAGATAACCTCTGGCATTTTTTTCAGTTATAGCATATGACCTTAAGTTGTACAACAGGTACTGAAAAATGTTGAATAGGGATCACTTCAGCAGATCATTCTATTTTCTCTCTGTGTAAAATAGAAGTGAGGGTAATTTTGTTGCTATAGGATTAGGCATAGCTCAGTGGGTGGGAAATTAATTAGATAACCTTATTTACAACTCCTATTGGCAACTGGAGGGAAAGAAAGTGAGTGTTAAAGTTGATGTCGGCATTTCAAGCTTGTATTGTAAAAAGTAAAGAAAGGCAGTTACAAGCTCCTTCATGGGAGGCAAAGAAGGGATAGTAGTGGTAGTGATAGAAGCATGTATTGCTTAGAATAGAATAGAATAGAATAGAATAGAATAGAATAGAATAGAATAGAATAGAATAGAATAGAATAGAAAGGGACCTTGGAGGTCTTCTAGTCCAGGGCTTTTCAACCTGTGGTACGCGTACCACTTGTGGTACATTAACGAGTGGCAGGTGGTACGCAGCCCTGCCTAGCCAAGTGTAGTGGGGGAGGGAAAGAGGCAGCACAGGCAAGGACTTACAGTGAGAGAGTCCTCTGGAGCTGCAGTGGCTGGGGAGAGACAAAGGGCCCAGGCTCAGTTCTGGCTCACCCTCCCCCATGAGAAAGAGGGAGGAGATGGAGAGTGGAAGGATTCTTATGTGCTTTTGTGACTTTGAAGTTCTGGGATTTGTGCAATGTGGGCTTTGTGTTCTTAAGGAGTGTTTGGCAATTTCTATTTGGCTGATGGCTGATGGCTGGTGTTAGCTTCTATTGCTCTGCTATTGTTAGCTGTAAGTTTTGCTGCAAGGGATTTTGAAGTATTTTTCTCCTGAATGGATTTTGCCTGTAGATTCCTTTACTTATGAATGGAGCCATTTGGAGAGGCTGCCTTAGCCGGCAGCCAATACTTACTACATTTTTTTTTCTTCCTTACTTTCCTTTCTAGCCAGTAGCTAATTCTTAAAGGGGAATGTGCCCTTTTAAGCTAGTTCACTCAGCAGTTTGTCTTTTCTGTTTCTGGAGGCTTTTCCTTGTTTGATGAATATATGGAAGAGAAAAAATATGGGGGGGGGGTCAGATTCTTCCTTCAGAAGGAGGTGGGCATGAGAAAGAGGGAGGCAGGGAAGGAGGGAGGGAGGGAAGTCCCGCCTTAGCACTTGGCCACCAGCAGCCCTGCCATTGACTTTACTTGCCAAAAGGTTGCAAAAGGGGATCACATGACCCTGGGACACTGTAACCATCATAAATATGAATCAGTTGCCAAGCATCCAAATATAAATCACATGACCCTGGGCATGCTGCAATGGTCATAAGTGTGAAAATGGTCATAAGTCATTTCAGTGCAATTGCAACTTTAAACAGGGTTGTTTTTTTTGGTCATCAAGTTTTTGACACCTTGCTAGGTGGTACTCGAATATTGCCATATCCTAAAAGTGGTACAATCGGTGAAAAGATTGAAAAGCCCTGTTCTAGTCCAACCCACTGCTCAAGCAGGAGAACCTGTACCATCTCAGACAGGTGATTGTCCAGTGATGGAGCGCCCATGATTTCTGGGGGTAAGCTGTTCCACTGGTTGATTGTCCTCACTGTCAGGAAGTTTCTCCTTAATTCCAGGTTGCTTCTCTCTTTGATCAGTTTTCAACCATTGTTTCTCGTCCTTCATTCTGGTGCTCTTGTGAACAACCTGATCCCCTCTTCCTTGTGGCAGCCCCTCAAATACTGGAATATTGCTATCATGTCTTCCCTATTTCTTCTTTTCTTTAGACTAGCCAAACCCAAGTTCCGCGCCGTTCTTCGTATGTTTTGGTCTCTAGGTCTTTGATCATCTTAGTTGCTCTTCTCTGAATTTTTTCCAAACTCTCAACATCTTTTTTGTGACATGGTGACCAAAATTGGCTGCAGTATTCCAGGTGTGTTCTTACTAGGGCTTTATAAAGTGGTACTAATATTTCGCGTGATCTTGATTCTATGCCTCTGTTTTTTACAACACAGGATTGCTGCACACTGCTGGCTCATAGTTAAGTGATCATCCACCAGGACTCCAAGGTCCCTCTCACAGTCACTGTTTTTAAGCCAGGTCTCACCCAATCTGTACTTGTACCTTTGGTTTTTCCAGCCCAGGTGTAAAACCTTGCTTTTCTCCACATTGAAACTCATTTTGTTGGATAGGGCTCATTGTTCAAGTTTGTCAAGATCTTTTTGGATCCTGAGTTTGTCTTCTGGGGTGTTGGCTGCTCCTGACAGTTTGGTGTCTGCAAATTTGATGAGTTCCCCTTCAGTTCCCTCATCTAAGTCATTTATGAAGATGTTTAAGAGTACTGGGCCTAAGACGGAACCTTGCGGTACCCCACTGCTTACTTCTCTCCATGTGGATGTAGTGCCATTGAGGACTACTTGTTGAGTACGGTTTGTCAGCCAGCTACAGATCCATCTGGTGGTGATGTTGTCTATTATTCCACCTTTTTCTAGTGTGGAGAGGAAAGAGTCCCTCCCTTGGGGATTCTTCCAGCCAGGACGCAATGATCAGCGCTTTGGAGAAATAATTGAATTGAAGCAGAGCTGCCGGAAAGAAGTCTTTTAATGGCAAGAAACTAAGATGAGTGACATTCAGCAAAGTTTCTTGGCTAGCTAGAAAGAGTGGTCTCCAAATGTGTGTCTTTATACCTTCCCAGGGTTTTCAAAATTGCCAATTTTGATTCGTTGAATTTCTGAGTTTTCAAACTGTCATTCCTGATTCGTGGAGCAGTGTCTATTGATGGGCTAGTTTCTTTATCCAATCTTGTTTAGGAAAAAGGTTAAAAGTTAATCCCTGTCTCAGGAAAGAATCTGATGTGTTTCATTAATTTTATGTATTTTTCTGTGTTTCTGTTCTAATCCTGTCAGTCTTAAATGCCGGTAGCCGGTCCTGCATTCCTGTGGTTAAGCTTACTGTATCTTCAATGTTTGTTCAAGTTGATACTTTGTAGCTGTTTGTTTGCACTTGGGTTCGTCTGAGGCTGTGGGTTCTGAAAATGAGCTAGACAGAGTGTTTGTTTTAATTTAAAAAGGACTCGTGATTTAATTAATTCTTTTTGGGGGGGGCAGGGCTTATTTCTACTTTGGAAAGATTTAAACTGTTGTGATTAAAATTTCTTCCTGCCTCCAGATTTTTTCTTCTATCTGAGGAGGGGGGTCTTCCTTCACTAGCTTACCAAGGAGTAGGTTGTGGTCCACTTTGTCAAATGCCTTACTGAAATCTAGGTATACTACGTCCACTGCGTTTTGCTGGTCTACTACACTTTATCGAAGAATGAGATAAGTTTGATTTGGCATGATCTGTTTTTAACAAACCCGTGCTGGCTGCTAGTTATGACTTTGTTTGCTTCTAGTTGTTCGCAGATATGTTTTTTGATTATCTTTTCAAGGATCTTCCCAGGTATTGATGTTAAACTGATTGGTCTGTAGTTTCCTGGGTCCGTTTTTCCCCCCTTTCTTGAAGATGGGGACCACATCAGCCCTTTTCCAATCCTCAGGTACTTCCCCGGTGCTCCAGGATTTGTGAAAGATGTGGTGCAATATATGTACAGCCCATACAAAGAACTAAACTAATTGATGGTGCTTTTTCATTGGTATGCTGGATTTAAACAGAGTTCTTCCAAATGCAAGAATATTATCCCAGCCATTAAACAAGAAGTGATTGGACAAACATTCACATCAAAATTCTCTAATATAAAATTGGTTTAATTCCGAAATGGCAACTTACTCATGAGTTTTGGGCCTAAGCATTTGTCATGAGAGCTGCAATCTAAATTTACAGAAGAGAGATAATTGCCTTTCTATGTGAGCAACAGGAACGGTCTCTGATGCCTGACTTTTTTCAATCCACAACCATCACTGATGTTCATCAGAGAATTGTGATAACTTTTGCCTGTCACATAAGAGACTTCCTTATTTTAACAAGTCTCCGAGGCATGCTATAATGAAAGAAACTGCCTACAAAGGAAAAATATATATAACCTACTACTTAAAAACATTCCTAATTGTGTCATCCTTCAAACCCAAGAGGTTCCTAGTTAATTACTTCTGCAAATTTATATAAAAGGTTGTTCAAATTATTATCAGATATTATTTGGAAAGCTTGGATTTAAAGATATTGCCAGATTTGGAACTAATTTCAAGGTTATATTTAATCTTTAAATGCAACATTAGGTAAAACAACATTCATTACCTTAATTCTAGCTGGAATTAGAATTTGCAAGAACCTATTGCTTTGTTGTTATTTAGAACAAAGGAGAGTAAGGTAATCCATTTGAAATGTTTTCACTGAAAACTTTCCACATAATAAGATTCTCCATATAGTATTTTGTGTTGCTATCCAAACCAGTACAGCTCTGGTTGACCAGAAATTGAATTAAAAAAGTTACGCACACATGTTTTATAACTTGGTTGTGAAAAGGACTAAAAAATGAGTTGTCAGTTTCCTTGCTGAGAAACTATATAGAACTAATTAATATCTATACTCCCCTGTTATTCATAAATGAAACCCAACCTATTTGAATTGTCATGCTTTTATATATTTTGTATCATTACAGCATTTTTATTGTGGAATTGCCTGAACGCATCCACAAAATTTAGTAAGGGCAGATGGCAACTTGTTCTTTTGATTAGTGCTATGAGCGTTAGAGTTACAGCTCATGAAAACATTTTGGAAAATCAATAAACACATGCTGCATTGTTGCAAATGATTGTTACCAGTATGAATGCTGAAATGGAATAAAGATCCATCTTGGAAGTTCTTTAATAGGCAATGGGCACTGTCTTATCAGATATACATTATATTTAATCAAACATGGCCAATCCTATAATGTATGACATTGAAAAATCTTGACATAAACTGTGATAAGAATTCTGCTTGTAAAAACAAAACTATTTTCATTCTGTGATCAGCAATAACCAGATAAATAATATGCCAATTTGCTGTTGGTAGCTTTAAGGGGGAAATGCCTCAATAGTAAAGACGCCTCCCCACCCCCAGGACTGTTTAAGAAGATTTCAGAACCAGAAGCTGCAAAGAAAAGAAAGCAGAAGCTGATGTTATGTTTCTAAAAATACAGGTAAGAAATGAAAATATCGCTTATCCAGTAACCCACATTTCATTATCCAATTACTTTATATATAATAAAGTAATTGTATGTGCTTTTGTTGTTCGTAAAGCAAGTATTTTATAAATGGAATAAGCCAGCCAGCCAATCTAATGCTACTAATTTAGCAAAAAAAAAAGTATTCTTGCCCTCCTAATGCCTGATCAAAATGTTCTGCTTACCTAATAAGAGGTATGTAAAATGCATACCTGTGTGACCAAATTTACCTTTAAAAATGTTTGTCATGTTTTGTTTTGTTTTTTAATATATTTTATTGGATTTTTATGGGGGTGGAAAGGTTACATCAAGGTGCTTAGGAAGCACCGTGGAGATGGGTATATCAAACATCAAAAAAAAAAAATCACAGATATATAGCTCAAATTGATTCATTGAAAATTCCCTCTCTAATTCCCTCATATAGTATTGCATATTCAAATTAATACATTTCTAAATAAACTTCAAACAATCCTATCAAACATCAATCACATTTCAATTATGAAAATCCAAGTCCTGTTTTTAGGCTTTACTAATTTACAGTTACCATATTCCAAATAGCCTTAAATAGACATATTATTATCACTTCGGGTGTCCTTCATTTCCCTTTTTAACATAATAATTATATCTAAAATGAGTATATTATTCCCACAATAACATTCTTATATTTTCTTCATTAATACCATTTCTTCTCTTGTCACCAATCCCTCTTATCCTTCTTCTATTACAAAATAATTATCTTATTTAAAATAAAAATATCAGTCCAATAGATACATTTCTATCTAATTTAAATATATATTCTATCAATTCATCTATGTCTATAAAAAGTCTTTTTAACCCAGTAGATAAAGTTTACCTCTCCAAGTAATTATCATATCTAAAACAAAATATTATTACAAAGGATATCCTCTTACAGAATTCACGTACTCCGTTAGTTATTAAATCAGTCAAAATCTCAAAAGCCTTTTTAAACCCATTAAATGAAATTTTAAAACACATTTTAAAATCTAACTCTAGGTTTCTTTCTGTGCCATACCGGTTTCCATAATAAAATTCCTGCATCATCAAACCACAACATTAAAAAGTCAGTATTCCTCAACGCTTCAGATTGGTCAAAGTTCTCTTCCCTTTCTTCTAGTAGCCTTTGGATGGTGGAAGCCGTTTTATTCCATGTTGTAGTTACTAGTTGTTTATCCACATTATCACAATTTTCAATAACTTGTATCTGAGTGTCAGTCTCTATTGATGTTAATGCTTTAGGCATCTCAGTTAAAGTTATTCTTTGATCATCAAGCTTCTCCATAGATTGCATTTGGGATTGTATAAAGTTGATTTGTTCCTTAGTTTCCACAATTTCTCCCGGTGTAGTTTCATAGTTGAATTGTAGATATGGTTCCTCTTTAGGTTGTATATATTGCTCACTAATTTCTTTAGCGCCACTCTGCTCCTTCTCCACTGTTCTTCGACCTATAACTTGATCCGTCAAAATTTGGAAGTAAGAGTGCATCTCCTCCGTGGCTTCCAAGATTTTTTCCAGTATAAGCTCATAATCTAGCTGTGTGTTAAGTATCTCCATGTCACTAGTGAAAGGATCTTTTAATCTTTTAGTGAGGGCTAATTTCATAAAAGTCAACGAATATTCACCTCCAATTCTTAGTAGACCAAATCACCACACAGCTGTTTCAGTTATCTTACTCTTATCATCTTTTGAAGGTTAGAGCCATCCTCCAGCAATGAAAAAAAATATACAGTTGCAGTAACACTTTTCGTCACAAGATGTCCTCAGCAGGCTATAAGGTCTTTCTTTCAAGTTAATAGATTTTTTATTTTTCACATTTAAAAAATAAAGAAGAGAGGCCTCTCCAAAATAATGAATAGCATAGTTATAATAGTAGTAATCAAAAATAGAAATGTTTTCAGGCTCCCTCAGTATTCCAGGAGTTGAATAGTCAATAAAAAATTAACTGGTTTATTTTTTATTTTTTTTTCAATTTCCAAAGCTGTTTTTCCCAAGTGCCCAAACGCTGCTCTCTCACAGCAGGGAAGTAATTCAAATACAAAATCTTTTTACAGGAGAGTAATTAGGGAAAAAAGGGGGAGGAAAGGTCTCACCTGGATTCTCCACGGGGGTTCTTTGTGCTTAGTTGTTCTTCTGGCTTTCGGCTGGTGCAGCAAAGTGATCGTCCATTTTACTGGCCGATCTTTTCTCCGACGGCCCTAAGGAGCTAGCTCGGACTGAGGAAGGAGCTGCCACCATTTCCCAGTCAAACAAGGGCCTCCTCAATGGTGGTCGCCCCTCCAAGGCGACTTTCGACCCAATTGAGGGTCTACCGGCGGAGGGAAAACAGCCTGTGGGAGAGACGGATCTCTCCGTGTGACTGCGTGTGCCGCGATCCAGAACCGGAAGTCAAAAATGTTTGTCATGTTATCTTGGCCTATAAAGAGTAGTTGGTTAAGTATTTAATAAAAAAAATGACTACCTCTCAGCCAACATAAAGTACAGCACATTTAGTCTAATATCGAAAATCTTGGTGGTTTAATTATCTCTTGATGAATTTCTTAAGTTCAACTTTAATTTCCAAAGATGTCATTTTCAAACATTTTTGTTCTTTCTCCTTTTAACAGACCACAGGACTCAAATGAAGAGTGAAAATCAAACTGTGAGTCCAGAATTTTATTTCCAACCATTCACAACCATCCCAGAGATGAAATGGTTGATCTTCTGGACTTTGCTGATTCTCTACTTGCTCAGCCTACTTGGGAACGCATCCGTTGTTTTCGTCATTTACACTGCAAGTTTTCTCCATACCCCAATGTATTTTTTCTTGGCTAACCTGGCATTTCTGGAGATCACCTACTCTTGTACCATTGCCCCCTTAACTTTGGCTCATCTTGCTTCAGTGAGAAAGATCGCCATTTCTTTGGGCAGGTGTGGCACCCAGCTCTTTTTCTTTACCTTGCTGGGGGGCTCAGATTGTGTCCTGCTGGCTATCATGGCTTATGATCGATGCATGGCAATTTGCCGCCCACTAAACTACCCTCTCATTATGAGCTGGAGAATGTGTGTGAGGCTTGGGGCACAAGTGGGTTCCTTGGTTTCCAGTTGAGTCTCCTCATACTAACCCTGCCTTTCTGTGGCAATATAATCACTAATTGTTTCTGTGATTTTCCTGCTCTAATGAAACTGACATGTGGAAACATCCATGTCTGGCAAAATATCCTTTTTATTACAAGTATGATTCTCTTGACTTTCCCCTTCATAGTAATCAGCATGTCCTATGCCTTTATCACAATGGCCATCATACGCATCCCTTCTGCCTTGGGGCGTCAACGAGCTTTCTCTACTTGTTCCTCCCATTTAATGGTTGTCCTTATGCAGTATAGCTGTAGCAGTTTAATATACCTGTGCCCTACTTCCAGCTTCTCAGGGGTGCAAATTCGGATGGTGTCTGTCTTCTACACTTTCATCACACCTGTATTAAACCCCCTGATCTACAGCATGAGGAGCAAAGAGTTAAAAGAGGCAATGAATAGGTCCTTGAGAAGAATAATGCTGCCTCAGAAGAAATGAGACAATTCTGTCAATAAGGGAGAAAAGACTCACCAACTATAATAAAAATATGGTGGGATCAAGAAGACAAGAAACTGATGGATGGGTAGACTATCTGCATGCTTACAACCTCTGTATATTATCATAATCTCTGCAGAGCCCAATGTCTGAAATTCTTTCCAATTCCTTTATTGGCAGTAGACATAGAAGGTGCCTGTGCTCTATGGAATATACAGTAATAAAGTGCATATATGTGTGTGCTACATTCACACAAACTTTCTCTCAAAAGCCAACCGGGCTGCATACATGTTGCCTCTGAGTACATGTGCATATGTGTATGAGAAAGAAAACCTGGATCCATATATGTTTTTTAAAAAAATATGTTTTATTAATTTGTTAACATAGTCATCTTAATATTCGGTAAACAGTGTGTTGTCTGGGTTTACATTTAAGAAACATTCACTATCAGTTGATTTCTATCATCTATAATTCATATAATAACTTTACTTGATTTCCTCTTTTTCCCATAATGTTCTCTTTTACCAATCTTTTGTTAATACAATTCTTGTTTTAATGAATGGTGATTGAGTATAAAAGTTTTCTAATATTTCTACAGATAATAATCACATCAATATAATATTCCCTTTGTATCTAGTCATTCTGGTTGTCTCATCATAGATCCTGTTTACAGTTCTAGTTTACATTTGTTTTTCCCACAATGTTCAAAACATTCTTACTGGTTAAGATTTTCTCAAAATTAATTACATTTAAATATTTAAATCTATTTTTTCTCATGTAAGCCAACCCAATACTTTTACCTTTCTTAAGGAATAAATAAAACTAAAAAAAGAAAAAAGAATAAGAATAAAAAAAAGATAGTATGCTACTTAAAATCCCTATTTCCTATAAGCTAATACATATTTATTTCCAAGTTTTTTTGTCCTTTTTTACCATAATTAAAAATATATTTAATTTTTAAATATTCCATTTAATAAATCTAGTCCTCTAGTCTTTTAACTCTTATTCAAAACATTTTTAATCCATTGTAATTTTCTTAAAGTCAATCACCTTTAGATATCTAAAACATTTCCTTTATATAAGCCATTCCAACTCTTTTATATTACTCATATCAAGAAATAAAATTAAAAAAAGAAGAAAAAGAAAGTACTATGTTACTTGAGGAGTTCTTCCCTCTTAAAGTCAAATTCACATCCAAAATTTTTCTATTTCTTTAACCATATTTGAACAGGTGTTTCTTTTTTAAATATTCTCTCTGATAGGCCCCATCGTCTATTTTCTTAATTTTCACTTTAACCTTTTTCTTTTGCCCAGTATCTTTCTTAATCAACATGTTCTGCTGAGTTAAAGAATCTTTCCATATTCTTGTAGGTGTTACTGTAGATATAAAAGGTAAGTCAAGTACAATATCTTTGTGAGAGGCATTTGCCCATTCATTTTTGCTGAAATTTTTTTTCTTTCTTTTTCTCTCTGCTTCTCTTATCATTTTTTGTCTCTCCAGTTCTAGTGTTTTTCCTGGCATCTCTGCAGTCCATTTTGTCCAATCTTTTTTCTTATCCTCAAATTTGTTTTGTGGTGTTAAAGTATAAGTTGTCTTTTCCAAATCCAATATTTCTTGTACATTTCTTTCCACTTGGGTTAAATCATACTTCTTTGTTTTGTTAGGTTCCATCTTTAAGTCTCTATCCTCAAATTTGTATTCAGTTGTCTGTTTTATCTGCTCCTTCTCTGTTGTTATTTCCTGGGATATTTTTGTTGTAAAATTAAATTGGAGATGAATTGGTTTATGTTTTCAAAGTTATTTTGGATTTCTTTGTGGTTTGAAGTCATTGTTGTTTGAATTAGTTGCAGCATCTCATATGTCTCCTCTTGAAAGGTATTTATTTTTTCTTGATAAGTTCTTTCTGCAAGTCTCTGATTTTCCATAGTGGTCAAGAATCGAGGTTTTCTTTTCTCTGCAAATAGCTTTAGAGTCACAGTTTAGTAGATATTTATAATCCAAAAAGATTCAAAAAGGTTTCCTGAAGTTTATAATCCTCTCTTTGTCTGCAACCCAAATTGTTTTCTTTTTTTTGTCACAGCTGTTCTCTATTGTTATAGCTTTGAAGGTCACAAGTAGGGATTAGTTTTTTCCAGATTTTACAAAGTCCTGTATAAAAGCCATAGCTGTCATAATCTTTATCCACCATTAGATGTCAGCACCAGTTTATTTTTCAAATTATCAAAATAGAAAATTGCCTTTAAAATGAGAATCTTAACCATTCAGTAACTTCAAACTTATCCAAATTTAGGTTTTATAGTCATTTCATTTCATTTCAATACGTTTTGGTCCTCCATAAAAGGTTTAATTTGGCGCTTCCGTTAGTAAAAGGGTGGGGCAAAAATCCCCCTCCTTCACTTTTGGAGGTTTTTTGCTTCTTGGGATTTTTTTTTTCCTTCAGGAAAGTTGATAAGCAGGATAGAGAAAATCGATGTTCTTACCCAGATTCAAACGTGCTGTTTACAATCAGCTTAAAATAGTGCTTTTGACTTTGGTTGCTTGCAGCTTGGGCTAGACTCTGAAGTTAGGCTAGCCTTTCTCCTGTTGGTTTCTGGAAGGCTTCTCCTGGACCGATCGGGTTGACCGCCATTTCTCCGAGGTCCCTGGGACTTCCTTCCTTCTTTGCCACCTCTTCGGGGCAGCTTCTGGCCCATTTAGGGTCCCCTAACAGGAAGAAACTCAGCCGAAGGGCACAGAGTCCCGAACCCCTCGACTATGTTACTTCTCTGTGTTTCTACTCTCTCCTTCTTGTATGTCTGTGTGCTTGGATGTGTATACATCTATACTGGGGTGAACTGCACATCCTTTACTTTGGGTCTTATGAACAAGAGGGAGGGGGCCTATAATGGTGAAATCAGCAACATTCTGATCTGCTGTCCAATTGTTTCTTCCAGTTGGATGTTATGGATAATTGTTTCAGGATTTTGTTTTCTCTACAGCTAAATCAAGATTTGAAATCAATCTCCCCCTTTTTTTCTTTTTTTCTTTTTTTCTTTCTTTCTTTCTTTCTTTCTTTCTTTCTTTCTTTCTTTCTTTCTTTCTTTCTTTCTTTCTTTCTTTCTTTCTTTCTTTCTTTCTTTCTTTCTTTTCTTTTCTTTTCTTTTCTTTTCTTTTTCTTTTTTTGGCTGACTTCACTCAGCCCCACCAAATTTAGTCTTGTTCTGTTCCTTTTTCAAAGAGTTTGGTGGAAGGAGAGGTAAAGTTCTCTTATGTAATTTCTTCCCGACATTTCATCACATAAATAAAATGTCTTTTGTCTATTGTGTATGTTGTATAATTGTGTTGCCTGCCACTTCTCTAGACCTAAAACATGGATATTCTTGTTTGTGAGGCAAGCAAACTTTCTGCTAGGATACTCTTTTGGGGAACCACCTCCATGCATAGCTTTTGTGCAGCTCCTAAATAAACCCCATAAGCATTATCGTGAACCAACACCACACCGGAAGTGGTGCCATAGAAAATCCCAGCAAATGTGAAGATGCTAAAGGAATACTGCTAGTGAAGTTCATGGAGCGTAGTGAAATGTTACGAAAACTCAGACGAGCCATCCATAACAAGCGTCGGGGCATGCTGACTGTGGTGTTGGTTCACGATAATGCTCACCCGCACACCACTAGACACACCCAAGAACTTTTGGAGCAGTTCCATTGGGATGTTTTTGATCACCCCCACATCGCCCAGATTTGGCGCTGAGCGACTACTACTAAAGAATTTCAAACCTTGTCAGAAGTTTTGACAAGTGCCTCAATTTGAATGGCGATTATGTCAAAAAGTAATGTAATGTTATAGTTTTCTAATTTGTATAATAAAAGTTCTGTATCTATGAGTGTCTGTCATTGATAACCAAATGGAAGTTTATTTCTGAATTGCCCTCATATAAAATACAAAGTTTTTTCCTTTCCATAAAAATTGCTCTGCATTCTCTCCATATCTTTATGCTGTTTTTTTACCTATTTGATTACATTCTTTGTAACTTTTCTCTCTTTACATATTATTCAAAATCTTTCATTTGTTCTCTTTTTATTTAGCAGTTATTCCCTTCTATGCATTTTTGCTCATCCATGGGCTCTTTCACTTTGTCATTCCACCAAAATTCCTCTTCCATACTTTCTAATCGGTATATGCCCACACATATAATTATTTTCAATCTATGCCAAGCACATTTCACATAATTGTTTATACAGAAAAACAAAATATAAATACCTGAAAATGAAGCAAATATGTATATGTTGTCATTGCTTTAAAGGATACAAAACACTGCTGTTCAATAGTTGTAGAGATAGATGTTAGTATAACCATTATGTGACATAAGTTTGGCATCGAGTGAAAATAATTATATATACATATACATATACATACACACACACACACACACACACATATAAAACAGTATATATATATATATATATATATATATATATATATATATATATATATATATATATATATATATATATATATATATATATATATATATATATATATATTAGTTGAGTTCTAAAGTTCAGAAAACTGACAATAGTATATAGGTGTCAAGTGTAGGTACCAACTTGGAGTTAATATGTGTCAACACTTCAAGATAAAACAGACTACAAAGTTATAAATGCTAATACTACAGTAGCTAAACTTTCCAAGTCTGAATATGCTTGCCCACTCCCTCCCTTTATCTTTATTAGGACTAGGGAATGTCAAGTATAAGATGTTTTTTCAAATTCCATTTCTGCTTGGACTCAAATTGGCAGCAGAGAATTTCTGCATTGCTTTGCTGCCATCTTGCATCTGCCATGTTCACCCACAGCCCACGTCTAGCTGCTGTTATGTTCCCATCCATTGTGCTACCTTAGACAAATGCCGAGGTTCCTGCTGGCCCAGAGCAGACCACAACCAGGTTTGTTTTGTTTGCTTTGTTCAAGACTGGAGACCCAGGTAGAGGCCTTGACTATAATTCCATTCCTGAAGGCAGCCTTCCTTTAGAGTGAAGTTACGTCCATGGCTGGCTGGGGAATTCTGAGAGTTGAAGTCCACAAGTTTTAAAGTTGCTAAGGTTGGAGACCTCTGGTCTAAGACTTCTGTGGCTAGAAGTAGGGAGATCTGTTGAGAGTTAGGCAAGGGCACATCTTCAGCAAGATGTCCCTAGATATGGAATTAATGAATCCTTGTGAGAATGAACTGAGCCCAACCCTCAAGCGAATATTTTTGTAATATCCTGAAAAGTGTGACAGTTGAGAATCATAAGTGCTTTGAGAGAGCAGGAAAATAGGATACTATAACTGATTAAAATTTTGGCACATGTGGCAACCATATCCATAACACAGCCTTTCACTTCAGCACAAAGAAGAGCAAATGGTATGTTTCTGAGAAATATTAATTCAGTTTTCTTCCAGATCCTGCACAGTTTCTTTCTTTCTTTCTTTTTTTGGTATATATTTTATTAGATTTTATATAGGTATGAGAAGGGTAGGAATGATGTGGGTAAAGGGTAGGGTTGGGAAGTGGAATTGGGATGGGGATAGGGATAAGTACAGTAGTGGGGTTACCCCCACAAAAAATCCAGTGCTTGGACAAGCAGACTCTCGTCCGGGTACAAATATTAAATAACAGTAATTAATACAATACTAAACAATTATAATCATTAATGCTGAAAATAGTCATAAAATTAAAGCTTACTAATTAGGTATAATTCATCCTGTTAGATTTCACAATCTTTTTGCTCTAACGTAATGCTAACCATTGATAAACTTTTTCCCATGTTCTAAAATACACTGAATCCTCTTTCTCTTTAATCTCTAACGTTAATCTATCCATTTCTGCACATTCTAAAATTTTCATAATTATAATCTGGTCATGTGGTAGATTTTCATTTTTCCAAAATTGGGCAAATACAATTCTCGCAGCTGTCAATACATGTAATATTAAATATTCATTCTCTTTGCCATAATTAGGTCCTAATATTCCTGGCAGAAACAATTCTGGCTTATATTCTATCTGTATTTTAGTCATCTTTTCTAGCCATATGTGAATTTTAAACCAAAATTTCTTAGCTTTAGGACATATCCACCAAATATGATAATAAGTACCTGGTTTTTGTTTACATTTCCAACAAATATTCGATACATTTTTAAACATTTTCGCTAATCTAACCGGTGTCATATGCCATCTATAAAACATTTTATATAAATTCTCTTTATATGAAGCTGCTTTAGTAAGTTTAATATTTCTCTCCCAAAGCTTTTCCCAATCTTCTAAATCTATAGAATATCCCAAAAAAATTGCCCACACTATCATTGTTTCTTTTACTTGTTCTTCTTCCATCTTCCAGCTTAGTAGAAATTTGTAAAGCTTCTTAATCAAATTTTCATCTGTTTTCAAAAGTATTTTATCAAATAGTGTGTTCTTTATAAAAATCCATTAATTTTACATCTTTTTCATATCTTGTTTGAATTTGCAGATAGGACCACCATGTTAAGTCCATGCCTTGTTGATAAAGAGTTTGTCTGTCTTTAAGTTTTCTATCCTTATCCAAAATGTCTTTATAAGTGACAAGTTTATCATAGTTGATTAAATTTGGATAAGCAAATGCTTCCATTGTTGAAAGCCACTCAGGTATTTTCATATAAATTTTATGTTTGATTTTCTCCCACTCTGAAAACAAAGTATTCCTTATGGCATGGCTTTGAAAATATTTATGTACTTTGTTTTTCTCATACCATAAGAACGCATGCCAACCCAATTGTAAATCATGTCCCTCTAAATAAAGAAGTCGTTTATTTCTCAACGTAATCCATTCTTTGAGCCAAAGCAAAATAGATGCTTGATAATAGAGTCTCCAGTCCGGACGTCCAAAGCCCCCTCTATCTTTTGTTTCTTGTAGTAGTTTAGTTTTGATTCGTGCTTTCTTCCCTTGCCATATAAATCTCAATATTGTTGAATTTAAATCATCAAAAAATTTCTTACCCAGTTTAACAGGGACCGTTTGAAATAGGAAAAGTATTTTTGGTAAAATGTTCATCTTCACAATCGCTATTCTACCTAACAACGACAATTGGAGATTTTTCCACTTTTCCAAATCTACTTTTATTTGTTTCATTAGTTTTTCATAGTTATCTTCTTTTATTGTTGTATATTTTGATGTTAAATAAATACCTAAATATTTAACTTTTTTGGCCATTTGAAGATTTGATCTTTCTGCAAGTTGAGTTCTCTGTTTGTCTGTTAGGTTTTTTGTTAATACTTTAGTCTTTTCTTTATTTATCTTCAAGCCTGCTACTTCTCCAAATTCCTCTATTTTCTGCAGAAGTGTAGTAACTGTTTCCAATGGTTCCTCTATAATAAAAACTAGATCATCCGCAAAAGCCTGTAGTTTATATTTCTGTTCTTTTATTTCCAGTCCTTTAATTTCCGTGTCTTGTCTAATGTCTCTAGCCAACACCTCCAATGTAAGAATAAATAACAGGGGGGATAGTGGGCATCCCTGTCTTGTGCCTTTTTTTATGTCAAAGCCATCTGTATATTCTCCATTTAAAGATATCTTTGCTGTTTGTTTATTGTATATTGCTTGAATCGCATTTATAAAGTTTTTACCAAAGTCCATTTCCGTCAACTGTTGAAACATGAATTGCCAATTTAAATTATCAAAAACTTTTTGTGTGTCAAGAAATATAAGTGCCATCTGTTTCCCTGGATGATTTTCATAATATTCTAAAACATTTAGAATAATCCTTAAGTTGTTCTTTATCTGTCTTTTAGGCAAAAAGCCATTTTGGTCTGTATGAATAAATTCAATCAGGAATTTCTTCAATCTTTCTGCCATTATTGAAGTAAATTTTTTATAATCCACATTTAATAATGATATTGGTCTATAGTTTTTTATTTGTGTAAGATCAGTATCTTCTTTAGGTATCAAAGTAATATTAGCTTCAGTCCATGAGTTTGGTATTTTTGTCTCTAAGAAAATTTCATTGCACAATTCTTTCAAAATCAGGCTTACTATATCTTGCAAAGCTACGCAGACTTCTGCAGGGAGCCCATCAGGCCCCGGGGTTTTATCCTTCTTTTGTCTTTTTATTGCCTCTGTGATCTCCATCATTGTTATCTTCTCATTTAAAATATGTTGCATATTCTCTGGCACTTTTGGAAGATCAGCTCTAGTTAAATAATCTTGTATTGCCTCTTTAGAGACCACCTCTGCCTTATACAGTATCTCATAGTAGTCTTTAACAATTTTTTTCATCACATCATTATGGCAATATATCTCGCCTTTTGAGTCTTGTAATTTACTTATTGTTCTCTTTTCTCTTTCTTTCTTCAGTCTATATGCAAGCCATCTTCCCGGTTTATTAGCATTTTCAAAAAAATTCTGTTTAGATCGTTTAATCTGTTGTGCCATCATATCCATCTCAGATAGGTTTAATTTATGTTTTATTAGTTCTATTTGTGCCTTCAAATCCTTCTTTTGTGGGTTAGTTCGCAATTCAAATTCCAATTTTTTAATTTCTTCTTTCAGCCTCAACTGTACTTGTTTCTTTTCTTTGTTCTTTTTGGCAGTATACGTTATAGCCAAACCTCTAAAATATGCTTTCACCATGTCCCATACATTTTGGAGAGAGGTTTCTTCTTTCTTATTTTTTTAAAAAAATTCCATTGCTTTTGTTGCTAATTGTAAAAATTCTTTCTCTTTCAATATAGATTTATTTAATGACCATCTTAATTGTTTCCTGGTTCCTTTCCAGATCATTTTAATTGGATTATGGTCTGCCCAAATATTAGGTTCTATTTCAACCTCTTGTATTATAGTCTTCAAATTTTGGGACATCCATATATTATCAATTCTTGACCATGATTTATGCCGATTTGAATAGAATGTATACTGTAACTTTTCCGGATTCATCTCTCTCCAAACATCTTGTATAAACAATTCCTCCTTCATTTTTAAAAAGGTCTTTGGTAAAACATTTCCTCCTTTTTCCCCTTGTTTGTAGCTTTTATAATCCTGTATTGCGTCAGTTACTACATTAAAGTCTCACTGCACAGTTTCTAATGAAACCATTGCTGAAGATCTTAAAAACTTTGGTGAAAAACAGTATTATTCAATTTTTTAAAAAAACAATCAGGTACAAAAATATCACTCTGGCTTCATTTAATTCTACTTAGATATTTCAAAACATTTTATCTTTCAGAGAAATAAAAACTAGTTGATACATGATAGAAAAGAAGTCCCCAACCTTTTGGGTACCAGGGACCGGTTACATGGAGAGAGGTTTTTCCGTGGACCGGAGGGTGTGTGGTTTTATGTGCTGCCTGCATCCCATGGATGGGGCTTTGCTTGTTTGTGTGGACCGGTTGCTGGCATGCAGCGGCCCGGTACCGGTCCACGGACCAGGGGTTGGGGACCCCTGTGATAGAGGCTGCAAATGGAACTGTTAATTTAAGGACACATCTTTGTGGTTTCTGCATAGGAAAAGCATCCGACATTAATGGATCTATCAAAGCTACAAATCAGGTCCTCAGCCTTGGAACACGAGCAACTAGAAATTCTATCCAAATTCTTTATGAGCAAGAGCCTTAAATGTGCATTTCAGTTATACTAGTTGATCAGTTTTATATTTATGAATCTCTTTCTGACACATTTATACTCCCCAAATGAAGCTGAGAGGCAGCACAAAAATGGTAAGGATTTACATCTTTATATCTGATTTTACATTATATGAAAAAAATATGAAATGACTTTCCACCACCACCACCACCACCACCTTAACATACTGAATGTCTGAGGATGTATAGCAATATGCTGGCAACTCCCAGTAGTGTGGATGTGAGAAGAGTAGATGGATGCAGCAAAAGTCAAATATTGCTAAATCTCATGATTAATTATACTTGATGTTGTGATCAATTTTTGTAATAAATGAAAGCTTACATTGTGAAGAAATTTTTTTTAGTTTAAAAGGTAAGTCAAACATCTTTTGGGAGAGGAAATTAGGCTTCATGTAACAGAGTCAACTCTGATTTATCTCAGAATGTAATCGGTGCATAACATTATGTACTTTATACATCTCATTATTTAATTTCATAAAAATTATAAAGAAGGTAAATGTGTTTTAGCTCCATGAGTTTTTGAATGAAAAATCCTTATTCTAATAAATTAGAATGTCTTAACTTTTTTTTGAATCCATGTTGGATTGATTTAATAAAAACAGCGAAGTAAGCTTTTATTGTATTAAATCAAGTGATACAATATGAATTTTAAGAAAAAAATGTTTGAGATATCTGAAGTAATGTTTATTCAAAGCTAGTTATGGATCTTTTGTAGCTGGAATTGTAATTTGGAATAAGACCATTCATATCATTTTATTTTATTCAGCTTTTCTTCCTTTTGATTTCAAATTCACTTATTGTCATTATGATGCTAAATAAGTGATTGCTCCTAATTAAACATGCAGGTACTGTCTAACTCAGGGGTAGGCAACCTTGGCTCTTTTATGACTCGTGGACTTCAACTCCCAGAATTCTTGAGCCAGCATAGCTGGCTCAGGAATTCTGGAAGTTGAAGTCCACGAGTCATAAAAGAGCCAAGGTTGTCTACCCCTGGAACTCTAAGAGCAATTCTGTGCTGCAGCTTAAGCTGCTTGTTTTCTTGGCTGCTCCTGGCTGTTTCTTAAACCAACTTCAGAAATTCCAGTCTGGATTATAATGGATTGGCAATGGGTCCAGTTTGGGGCTCAGCCTTGACTATAGCCACCAGTAATATTTTCCATCCATGCAAAATATGTGGACCAGTTTGTTAGTGTCTGTCTTCTCTTTTAGAGATCTCATTGATCCCTGCATCTCTCCTTTCCTTTCCCTGATATTAGCAAACATGGATGCCTTCATCCCCTCCCTTTTCATATTATTTTCTTTGTAATAGGGCTTTTCCTTTCTTCTTTCAACTTGTATCATTGCTGTGGTGTTACAATAATCAAAGTTAACAAACTGTCCTTTCTGAACTCCTCTGTAGAACCATAGAAACTTGGTACCAAGGGAAAACTGAGAGTGGAGTTGAAGAATACACGAAGAAAATGAAGGTGTAGGTTTAATTTTGGATGAAAGGGATAAAAAGTATGGCAATAAATATGTATTAGTGTCTCCTGGGTGCTGTGGGAAAATAAAGCAATACAAACAAATAAATATAAATTAAATTAAAGTAGAAATACGTAGGTTGGCAATAGTTGCATGTTACATTTCTGTGACTGGTGATAATGGAACAACCATGGATGAGTTTTGGGATAATCTGAGTATTATTCCAAATGAATGAGATCCAGAGTGAAGAATTATTTTATTAGGTAGCAGTAACTGATGGCAGGACTAAGACATTGTGCATTTTGAAGGCAAGAATGAATGAAAATGGTGATCATAAAATAAGCATTTGCTTAAGAAAAAATGTTTCAAATGCATGCTTATTAGCTTATTCGGGCTTAACTTATAAAAAGGAATGAATCAAGAAGCATGATTAACATAATTGCTTATGGTAAAAGATTACGATTATTAATGCATTCAGAATGATCAGAGTTCCAAACATGAGCCTTGGGAAAAAATAAACATGGAAGAGAAAGAAATAAAAGAAATAGAATGAAAGTAGATTGAGTACAGGAAGAGAAACAATGGCTCCTGTATGAAAAATTATTAGAATACAAGTTATTTCCCAAGAAGAATCAATAGAAAACAAAAGAAAGAAGCTGCCTTTATCTCATGTCCTTAATTTCTTTTGCTTACTATTTCTTATTGTTTTTCTGTGCTTTACACCATATTGCTTTCTCTGAAAGTAATGTGATGCATATACATTTTTTTAAAAAAATCATACATAATGTATTACAATATTAGATATCGAATACTGTTTATAGTTTTGGTTTTGTTAACTTAGTGCCACTATTATTTAGTGCTTGTAATTTACTGAAACTCTGACCGGCTGAATTTTCTATTTTATTTTATGTAGATTTTAAAAAGCAAGTAATGGAATAAAATAAAAGTAACTCAAACTTACATCATCGGAAGGAAACAAATTTTCAGCCACCAGTTCAAGTAACATTGACAGTGGTAATAAGCTATAATCTAACATGGTATTATTTAGTACTCTATGTGGAAAATGCTTACATAATACAGCAGCAGCTTGTTCCAGACATTGTTTATTACAGTAAAGGTTCCACTGACTTCAAAGAAACATACATTTTAATTAAAGTGAGAAGAGAAAAGTGCAGAAATAGAACAGATTTGGAAAAGAAGCTGCGTGGTTACCTTTAAAACACAAAATCATTGCCACAAATAGGAAAAAAAAATAAGGCAACATAGTCAAATTAATAATATTCAGTTCTTGGATTCACATTAATTTGCCAAAGCTTCATCTCAAATATTCCTGCTATGGCTATGCTATTCAATTAAAGTATGTGATATTGACTTTATTTGCAAAAAAAGAAAAAGAAGTCGGGGGGGGGGGGAAGGATTCTGCCCTCCATTGGCAGGTAGGAGTTGATCCAACCTGTTGAAAAATAAAAAAAAAACCTGCATCTTTGTGATTTGTTTTCTTCCTTTCTAGCTTGCACGAAACCATACTGCGCGATGTACATGGAGAGTGAAAATGACACCAGACTGACCTATTTCTACTATTATCCCTTTTCAATCTTTCCAGAGGTGCATCTGTTGATTTTTGTTTTTTTCCTAGTTTTGTTCCTACTCAGTCTTTTGGTGAATTCTGCTGTTTTACTCAGCGTGCACAATGAACACTCCCTCCACACACCCATGTATTTTTTCTTGTCTAGCTTGGCCGTGTTGGAAATGGTCCATTCTTTTGTCCTTGCTCCCCTTACCTTGGCCAACCTCCTCTCTGCAAAGAAACCGTCTCCTTGGCCGGGAGTGGCACCCAAATGTTTTTCTTTATCTTCTTGGGAAGCAGTGACTGTGTCTTGCGATCCGTAATGGCTTATGACCGCTATGTGGCCATCTGCCACCCTCTGCGCTATTCAGCCATTATGAGCTGGAAGGTGTGCACTACCCTTGTAGCTGGGACCTTCACCATGTGTGGCCTGTTTGGCATGCAAATCACTATCTTGATATTACGCCTCCCATTCTGTGGCAACCATGAGATCAATCACTTTTTCTGTGATTTCCCCGCTGTCTTGAAACTAGCCTGTGGGGATACTCATGCTCATCAGGCTACATTCTTCATCATCTGTGCCATTATCCTGGCTATTCCATTTGTCCTAGTCTCAACCTCTTACACCTTCATTGTGAGGGCCATCTTGAAAATTAGCACCACTTCAGGACGGCAACGGGCTTTCTCTACTTGTTCCTCTCACTTGATGGTTGTCATTATGCAGTACAGCTGTGGTGGCTTAATATACCTGTGGCCTGGCTCCAATTAATCAGCAGAGGAAGGTCAGGTGGTGTCTATATTCTATACCTTCGACACACCTGTGTTAAACCCCCTGATCTATACCGTGTGGAACAGGGAATTAAAAGATGCACTGACCAAAATCCTGAGAAAGAATCTCTTGTGCTAATGAATGGTGTAGTAATCTCAACTAGCACCACCGTGTGGTAAAACCAAGATACAAGATGTGGCAAAAGAACACAGTGTACAGGACTGAAAGGTTTATTCAAGGTTTATACAGATTGGTCACAAGCATTTTGACTTATTGATGAAACTGGAATTTTAGTTTCTTCGAGGAACAGTAAGAATGTTACTTATTGAGACTGATTGGTCTTCTGGGGAGCTTGTTTTATATGTGGAAGTCAACATTTTATTTACAGGTGGCAGTTTGATAAGCAGGTCTTTTCTCTTCTTGTTATCAAATTCAGAAGAAAATGCTAAAACAGGTAGGAGACCGAAAATATATGCTTGAAAAGCAGCTGTCTAAAAACTGAACAAATAATAGGGCCTACTGAGATTCAGTATGTAGATTTGTTAACTGTAAAAAAAAGAAAGAAAATAAAAACTTCAATCACTGCTAAAATTAGTGTTTTAAATGTATATATTATGTTGTTTTTTCATGAGATTTAGTGCCAATGTATAATTTTCTGCACTATATGCTTGTTTTTTTTACTTTCCCCCCTTAAAGTTAAACATTGTTTGAAAACTTTTATTTACCTCTGCTTTTTGCAGAATCATAAACCTTCCTGAGTGGAGCTGGAGAAAATTTAAACCAGGAAACTTTGAAAGCGCTCTATCAGTTAATTCATTTCAAAAATAAATGTTAAAGATAGTGACAGTAGGTTTTTCTTTTATTAGTACATTTGAATCTCAGCTTTTAACTCTTTCTCAGTTGTTTGCGCTGCTAAGTAAGCACTGGTCTTTTTTCTGTTCCTAAGTAAAGATAGCATCCTTTAATCGTAACTGCCTCTGGCTCTACCAGAGACTGCTTCCTGAAGAAGCTGAATCTGACTATCAAGCAAGGTCAACAAGCTAGTTATTATTTAATCCAGTGTTTCTCAGTCTTGGCTAGTTTAAGAGGTGGGGGCATCAACTCCCAGAATTCCCCAACCAGTCTGGGGAATTCTGGGGGCTGAAATCCCCACATCTTAGAACATAGAATCATAAGGCTGGAAGGGACCTCAGAGGTCTTCTAGTCCAGCCCCATGCTCAAGGCAAGCGATCCCCAACTTTCCGGCTTTGCGGACCTCCGAGGGGCGGGAGGGAGAGGCAATGGATACATGTGAGCTGTGGGCAAATGCACACACAGCTTCATTTCCATGAGCAGCAAGCACATACGCATGCCGCTTGCACAAATGGAGCTTTGTGTGCGCACTCGCCCATTGCTTGTGCAAGCAGAGCAGTGTAGTGGGCTGCGGCCCGGGGGCTGGGGACCCCTGCCTTACACCATCCCAGTCAAATGGTTGTTCAATCTTTTTTGAAAACCTCCAGTAATGAAACACCCACAACTCCAGGAGGCAAGCTATTCCACTGATGGTTCTCAGTGTCAGAAAATTTCTCCTCAGTTCTAGGCTGGATCTCTTTTTAATAAGCTTCCAACATTACTTCTTGTCCTGCCATCTTGTTCTTTGCAGAAAAAGTCAGTCCCCTCTTCTCTGTGACAACCCCTCAAATATTGGAAGACAGTTATAATGTCCCCCCAATCCTTCTCTTCAATAGGCTAGACCAGGGGTAGGCAACCTTGGCTCTTTTATGACTCGTGGACTTCAACTCCCAGAATTCCTGAGCCAGCATGGCTCAGCTTGGAAACCTCTCCCTTTTCCCTCAGCATGGCTGGCTCAGGAATTCTGGGAGTTGAAGTCCACGAGTCATAAAAGAGCCAAGGTTGCCTACCCCTGGGCTAGACGTACCTAGCTTCCTCAACCATTCATCATACAATTTAACCTCCAGACCTTTTATCATCTTTGTTGCTCTTCTCTGCACACATAGGTCTCAGTGCCTTTTTTGTATGATGGTGATAAGAACTGTATTTACTCCAAGTGTGGCCTCACTAATGCAGTATAAAGTGGCATTATCACTTCTTGTGATCTTCATGTTATCCCTCTGTTGATGCAAGACTGCATTGGCTTTTTTTGGCTTTTGCTGGCTCAAATTTAAGTGGCCATCTTAAAGTCATCTCAAAGTCACCAAGGTTGAGAAACACTGATTTAATCTCTAGAATAATTTTGCACTAGAAACTGGACATATATTTTCAGGATTTTTCTTGCCCAGCTACCAAATAACTGCAGTAGTGTTTGATTTTAGGCATACTAATTTGGAGGAGAGTCAGGCAAGGCCCAATCTTTAAGCAAAGCGGAAAGACTGTCTTCTTACTGAGGAAACTAGAAGTCTGGCAGGCAGAGATTTAAAGACACAGCTTTCTAATAAATATGTTTATTGGGATAGAATCAAGATCACGTAAAGAATTAATACCACTTTACAATGCCTTGGTAAGGCCACACTTGGAATACTGCATCCAGTTTTGGTCACCACGATGTAAAAAAAATGTTGAGACTCTAGAAAGAGTACAGAGAAGAGCAACAAAGATGATCTGGGGACTGGAGGCTAAAATATATAAGGAACGGTTGCTGGAATTGGGTATATCTAGTTTAATGAAGAGAAGGACGAGGGGTGACATTATAGCAGTGTTCCAATATCTCAGGGGTTGCCACAAAGAAGAGGGGGTCAAGCTATTCTCCAAAGCACCTGAAGGCAAGACAAGAAGCAGTGGATGGAAACTAACCAAAGAGAGAAGCAACCTAGAACTAAGGAGAAATTTCCTTAGAGTTAGAACAATTAATTAGTGGAACAAACTGCCTCCAGAAGCTGTGAATGCTCCAACCCTGGAAGTTTCTTTAAGAAGAGACTGGACAGCCATTTGTCTGAAATGGTGTAGGGTTTGCTGCCTGAGCAGGAGGTTGGACTAGATGTCCTCCAAGGTCCCTTCCAACATCATCATCATCATCATCATCATCTACTAAGGAAGCCATTAAAAAGAAATCCAGCCAGAATCATGTAATATACAAGGCCTAGTTATAATAGTAGGGTAATTTTATTTATGTATAACATATAGCTGCCCATCTTGTATTGAACTCTGGGTGGATCCCAATCAACAAATTTCACGTGCCTTTTTCTCCTGCCCATGAGGCACAACAGGTGGCCTTACTGTTGTGAATGAGAGGAGCCTTATTCTTGTAATGGTCTACGGTTGTTTGCTTCTTGCCAGAGTTTGCCCTCACTTTGTGTTCTGAAGAACTCTCTTCAGTCTGCTGAGATTTCTTCTATTTTTTAACATCTCAGACTTGAATAGACACAGATTTTTTAAACTACAGTTGTAGCACTGTCTTAGATCCCGAACTGAGTGTGGGCTGTTGCAGGGGAATGACCTAATAGATGGAAAGGGATAGAAAACAACTGTCAGGGTAAGAATACACATTATTAGAGTTTGGGACATTGGGGTGAGATCAGGGAGACCCAAAGTGAAGCCCTACTTGACATGGAATTCATTGGCCCATTTTACCTCAGTCCAATGAGGGGAAAATAAAATTTGGACAAATACTGCCATGTACCCTCAAGTTTCCCCAAGAAAGATAGGGTACAAGTATAATAATAAGTGGATAGATAGGTCTAGAATTACCACATTTTTTCTTAGTATTTTTCCTTAAAAAATCCAGCTGGATAAGTTGTTTGTGTCATGCAGGCATTTGGAAGGCTGAATTATTCTTGAAAGAGTCTGTGTGGTACATAAGCGGGAAGGAATATTTAACCACAAATGTGCTAGACAATCATGAATAAGCCACTGTTGCTCATCTCCCAGCCCTAGGGAGACAACATGAGCCTGTCTTGTGAGGCTACTGCATGATGTACTGGAATGTTAAGTCTCTGATCCCGCCCAAATACTAAAAACATGTTTATGTTTAATAAGTCCTATAAAAGGTAAAGGGAAAAGCACAGCTGTACCATTTCAGGGGGCTATCGGTGCTGATTGGCAGGGAAATGGTTAGGATCTCAGACAGCTAAAATGGCTTTTCTACCCCCAACTGTACAAAGTCTACTTGTCAGCTAGCAATGGAATGCTGATCTTCAGGATTCCAAGGATCAGTCTTGATTCCCAAGAAGGTAGCGCCTTCTAATACAATGGATTTTTTCTTTATGCAGTGTTTGCGCTAAGGGAGGGGGGAGGATTTTAGATATCCTCTTAGGTTTTCATTTTTCAAAGCTAGGGAGGTCTTTCCCAATTCCTGAAAAGAAAAGATGGCACTATGGAACACGAATTGGAAAATATTTGCTGGGAGAACACAGAAGACAACATACTTTTCTTTAAGGAAAATGCTTTTCAAGTAGGGTATACAGATAGTCCTCGACTTACAACAGTTCATTTAGTGACTGTTCAAAGTTACGATGGCACTGAAAAAAAAGTGACTTATGACCATTTTTTACACGACCATTGCAGCATCCCCATGGTCATCTGATCAAAATTCAGACGCTTGGCAAATGACTCATATTTATGACGGTTGCAGCATCTCCTGGAGTCATGTGATCCCCTTTTGCAACCTTCTGACAAGCAAAGTCAATGGGGAAGCCAGATTCACTTAACAACCATGTCACTAACTTAACTGCAGTGAATCACTTAACAACTGTAACAAGAAAGGTCGTAAAATGGGGCAAAATTCACTTAACAAATGTTTCACTTAGCAACAGAAATGTTGGGCTCAGTTGTGGTCATAGGTTGAGGACTACCTGTAATTTTAAAGGAGCCAGGCAAGATTGTGATGTGCGGTATACCATTTCTAGCTGTGACAATTTTCAGAGATGCTACCACTTACCCAGAATTATTTTTTCTTGGAAGAAGGTAATTGACACATCTGTGGAATTATAAACTTTCCAAGAGAATTCTATTCTCAATCCATTGCATTTTTAAAAGAATTCATGTGATTCTGCAGAGACCAGTTTCTTATATATTTTTTCTAACTTTAGCATACATTTCTAGTTCCAGCTATAAACAGACCTTATTCATACCTTTTGTTGAATCCTAGAAAGGGAAGAATTAATATCCATTTTCTCATTGGCTGTTCCAGCTCCTATTGCCAGTTGAGTACTCATGTATTTTTTGCCATCTGTTGTCATTTCTCTATCTCCAAAACAATAATCCTGGGTTGGGTTGGGAGAGTGGGTTGGAAGAGGGAATGAATGGTGCAAAGTCAACCAGTGAACTTTCATGAGTGGGGAACAACTCGAATATTATGCCAGTTCTACATCAACCCTATGCCACACTGCTTCTCTTCTAACCACCGAAACATAATCATGAATATCAGTGACTTAACACAAACATGAGAATCGGCTTTTAAGAGATAAAATTTTAAATTAGATGTCATTTAGATAACTTTATTCAGAGAAAGCTTTAGCTCTGAAGAATTAAGAGAATCCTTGAGAGATCACATAGTCCCACTTCACATTCATACAATAGTTTAACTAACCAATGAATACCGGTAGTCCTCAACTTACGGCCACAATTGAGCCCAAAATTTATGTTGTTAATTGAGAAATTTGTTAAGTGAGTTTGCTCCATTTCACGACTTTTCTCATCACATTTGTTAAGTGAATCACTGCAGTTCTGAAATTTGTAACAAAGTTGTTAAAGGAATCTGGTTTCCCCATTGACTTTGCTTGTCAGAAGGGCACAAAAGATCACGTGACTCCAGGACATTGCAACCGTCATAAATCTGAGTCAATTGTCAAGCATCCAATTATAAATCATGTAACTATAGGGATTGCTACAAGGGTCATAAATGTGACAAATGATCATAAGTCACTTTTTTCAGTGCCATTGTAACTTTGAACAGTCACTAAATGAACGGTTGTATGTCAAAGACTACCTGTATTTATACAAATAGCTATCAGTACCTTTAGTGTTGCTGGTGGATTTTACTCAAGGAAAGATTGTGTCATGAGACAACTTCTTTTAGGAAAAAAATAGGAGGAAGAAAGAGTACTATGTATGTTTGCTGCCTTATTTATAAAAATAATAAAGGCAGATTAAAAATATAATAAATAAATATCATATTAGGCAATGTGCATGACTAAAACATACACAGCCATTGGGAACCACATCTCTTATCACTTAAGTAATGAACATATCTCTGTGTCATCTATCCAACAAAGCCCTGAACGAGCAGTTGTTCTAAAGCAAAACATTTTCAGCTTGTAAGAAATGTAGGTACCCTACATTTTATGTCCAACCAGCCTGCCTTTGGAGACTAGTCCTGAATTGTGAGGTTCTTACTACACCATGGGATTAAGTCTAACCAGTTGTGAAAGAAGGCAGATTTTAACCTTGGGACTCCAATGACTGTAAATATCAAGGAGAAATTTCATAGATCAAGAGGTATGGGTAGGTCACTAGGGTTTGCAATCCCACTGCATTGTAAAAGATGGCAAGCAGCAAGACGATTTTGCCCTGAGCATTGCAATTTGTTAACCAACAATATGTTCTAGCAAGTGTATATTTGACACATGGTGAGGGAGAACATTAATTTCTCCATTAGTTTGCACCAGAGAATCTCCTCTATCCTCTGAGTGTCTCGCTGACATTTAGAATTTTAATTTTCCATGGTTCTCAAGAATTCAGAAAAAGTAATGCAATCATTTTTTTTCTGCAGTTCAAAACTCTCCATACTTGAATCACAAACAGTAGAGACCAAAGATGGGTGGAACAATTAGTCTTATTCTAATTCTCCTCTTCAGGTTAAATAATGGCAGATTTGAGACAGACAAAAAGAAATAGTCTTTCATATACATATAGAGCATAGTTAAGCTTTGGATTTGTGGCTTTCACATTTTGATAACTGGAAATGGAAGCCAATTTGATTGAAATAGAAACCAACAAATGGCGGACTTTAATCAAAGAGCTGTGACAATTAAAGAGTTGATGGCAAGATGGTGGCAACTGTACTCTTACAAATTAAGTGGGATGCTTAGTGTAGCACGTCATCAAGAATTTTTGTTGGATACTGTTTGATACCCTGAACACTGAATCCCAGTTTATGGGTTTCCACTGGTGAGAATGGACACTGGGGTCCTCATTCATTGCTGCAGCTGCTAACAACAACAACAAAAAAGAATGTCATGAAGTTGAAAGCAACTTTATTTCATTGTCTTTACTAAAAACTAAATGGCAAAAAATGACTTGGATATTATTACTTTCAAATTTATTTATTACTCAAATTTATATGGCCACCGACCTCACAGAAAGTGACTTTGGACAGCATACAACAATCCAATAAAAACAATAAATAAATATGACAACCTTTAGTTAAAACCATTATATAATAATTACTGCAAAGAATTAGAAATTATATAAGCAGAGCTAGAACAGAAGAAAATAATAAATGGAAGGAATTTAATAATTTAATAATAACAATATTAATAAGGGAATCACCTCAGGAGTGCCCACCTGTCCCCTGAGGCATAATCAGGTTGGGAGGCCAACTTTATTTCTGGGGACAGAAAATTCCATAATATGGGCATCACAGCAGAAACGGCCCACTGCCTAGAATAAATGTCTTATATTTTATAAATAACACTGTGTTTCTTTTCATGAGGGAAAGTTATGAACCCACAGTGCTTTAAGTGTGGGACACAATTTTCTTATGTCTTATAAATGAGACAATATTTTATGATGAAATAACTGAACAAAGGGATAAATACCAAATGTATAATACTGAAAAAGGAAGCAAAAACTATCAAGAACTTTTAAACTGTAATTCAAACAGTTTAAAATTACTCAACTGTCACAGAGAAGAGGGGATTGACTTATTCTCCAAAGCACCAGAGGCAGGACAAGAAGTAATAGGTAAAAGTTTGTCAAGGAGAGATCCTACCTAGAAGTAAGGAGAAATTTTCGGACAGTGAGAACAATTAAACAACGGAATAGCTTGCTTCCTGGAGTTGTGGATGCTCCATCACTGGAGATTTTCAAATAAAGATCATTCTGTTTCCATATAGGAGAAATTTCTCCACCAATGACTGCAGAATTCTGAGTGAGATTCAGAGATTTCATAAGACCGAATTTATTTTTATTTTTTTATGTGGTGGTGGCGGGAGATAAATTATCTTGCAAGTTCAGTATTCCATCTCATGATAACCCTCTCCATCTGGCTGCAGATGCCCCACTTTAAGCAAGGAGAAATTCCAGGACAGGATTCAGTTTTAGACTCCGAGAGGGGGGGGGGGCGGGAAAAGGTTAATGGGCTGGTGTCCCTTTCTCCCTCTTTTAAAAAATATTTTCTATACACAATTACCCACAGTTCAATTTGATATAATGTATATGATGTATGTAGTTTTGGTATACTTAAATATAGTTTGCTACTCATCCATATTTTCATCGAAAGTTTGCAAGCCGGATAATTTTAGTATGTACTTATATATAGGATTATTCACTCTTCCTTTTCTAGATGGCTGCTTCTTTGCTCTCCCAAGACATCTCTCAGCCAAAGATCAGATACACTACAGGTAGTCCTTGACTTACGACCACAAGGGACCCCAAAATTTCTGTTGTTAAGCGAGACATTTGTTAAGTGAGTTTTGCCCCATTTTATGACTTTTCTTGCCACGCTTGTTAAGTGAATCACCGCAGTTGTTAAGTTAGTAACATGGTTGTTAAGTGAATCTGGATTCCCCCATTGACGTTGCTTGTCAGAAGTTCACAAAAAGTGATCACATGACCCCAGGACACTGCAAGAGTCATAACTATCAGTCCGTGGTCTAGCATCTGAATTTTGATCACGTACGCATGAGGATGCTGCAATGGTTGTAACTGTGAAAAATGGCCCTAAGTCACTTTTTTTTTCCAGTGCTGTTGTAACTTTGAACGTCACTAAATGAACTGTTGTAAATCAAGGGCTACTTGTATCCCCATTCTAGCAAATTTCTTAATAAGTTCTGCTGTTTCCTCTATTGCAGAGAGAATCATTGGCCTGGACAGACCTCAGCATGAAAGGCAGCTGGTGCAATTCTTCTTACCTTGGGCTCCGGAAATTATTACATCCCTGATTGTTCAAAAGCCTGCGGGAAACAGTGGCGTTCCCTCTTCTCTTGACCCATTTCTGCCTTCCGATCTTTAGGCCTGTTTCCCAACACTGGTTCTCTTTTAAAAACTTCCCAGATACTCACCTTTTGGCTTGTTCCTGCAAGGGTTTTTTTTTGTTTTCCTTCCGTTAAAAGTCAACGAAGCCAAACCGCACTCGCGGATGTTCAGCCGTCCTCACCTGGTCACGGTGTGACTTCAGGGACTTGCCGTTCGGCTTGTTACTGCTTATAAAACAACCCAACCTAGAACAAGAGGAAGTCGGGGGAGTCATAAAAGCGTGTTGTCAATATTCTCCCGGGCGAAGCCACGACTCCTCGTTGACAGAGCCGCTTGTCCGGGCTGATGTCTCTTTAAGAGAGCTTTCTGCCCAGGTAAAGGGGGCGGAGCCTCCGCTCTCCCCTCCCCCTCTTCTTTCCCTCCGCGTCTGTCATCGAGGATTAGCAGCTGCAGCCAGCTCAGCGCCGGAGGATCAGGCTCGCCGGGGGAGCGAAAGCCAGATTGAGATTGCGCGGGGTGGGCTGGGGATGCCGGCATGTACGCTCTCCCTCCCGCCCTGGTGCAACTTGGACGCCCCTCCTAGAGAGTGAGCAAAGGAGGCGAAAGAGGAGGAAGCTTCGCTTTGGGCTTCGCGCTGGGATTCCACTTCCTGGAGGAGCCCTCCCGGTGCACAGGTCTCCTGGGTTCCCTGCTTGGCCGAGGGAGAGGAGCCGCACCCGACCACAATGAAGGACCGGCTGGAGCAGCTGAAGGCGGTGAGTATCGCCCCTCCCTCACTGGATCTCCCACCCGGAGGATCTGGAGGGTGATCCGGGAGAAAGACGAACCTGGCCGCTCTCAATGGAAATTCCCTTTAACTCTTGCGGGCTTTACTTCTGGGTAAACATACACAAGGTCCGGCATCGGGAATTCATTGACCCAGAGAGAGAGGCGTTCAGTCCCCTCCAAATCCAGCTGGATATACCTCTATAGAGTCATTTTGTACCTTTTCCTAGGTAGAAGCAAGATGAAGGGTTGTATCTATCTGTTGGTTGATTTCTCCATGAAAAAATAGCAAAGGGGTTGTAGCCTGGTAGGTTTTAAAAACTTGCTGGAAAAGTGAATATAGAAGATGCGGGAAGAGGAAACACAGTGGGCTAAAGCTAGGCATTCAGGCCAATTCTGAATGAACGCCAACACTTCTTAGCACCGGAAAGTGTGCGGTACAACCTGCAAGACACGCAAATCCTAGACCTAGGGGGCGACCACTGTTACCAACCACCTGCTGTGTTTCTGAGTTGATGAGAAGAGGAATCTGGTTGTAGCAGTCTAGTCCCATTAGGAACAAACTTAATTCAAGTAGTTGGAGAAGGAGTGGCAAAGTAATGCCTTGGTAGCCTTCAGAAGCTTGAGGAGTGCCACCCATTTCTTTCCATGCCTGAAGAACATAAATAGAATCGGCAGCTTCCTCCTATTTGATTTCCCTCTTTGTGACACTCAGGTTTTATCTGGTAAATGTAGCCTTGTCACTAAACTATGAGCCTGGCTAACATAGCTGCACTGAGATGTCATGAAAGGGTTAGGCACATCATGAGCTTAATTTCCTACTTTATTTTATCTCTAATACTGACTTATTGAATGACTTGCAACTGCTGAAAGTCACACACAAGTTAGAACATCTTTTCTTTTAAAGGTCCTTTAGAGCATAAGGAGCAAGCGTTTTGTTAAAATGTGGTGCAACTAACCATTTTATAGTTTCCATTTTTAAACTGTTGAGCCATTTGCAAAAAAAAAAAATGCATCTAGCTTGTAAGACAAGTTTGCCTGTGATTCTCATCAAGTGCATATTCTTGTGTAAGTTACCTGTTCTTAGCAGGGGATGGTATTATAAGGCTGGTTGTTCGGCTCGGGTCACCTGCACAAGGACAGCTTCTCATTGACTGCATTGCCAAAATATATTGTTAGTTCAGTATGTGTGCCAGGCTTTGCAGAGGCCCAGATATTTTAACCTCCTGTGAAGGCCTTTTGCACTGTCAAATTCCTAGGCTGCTTGTTTTCTAAGGATAAAGTTATATGTGATACAGAATTAGCCATTTTCTGGCACACTGAGTACTGCTTGTCTCATGGAATGAACCAGTTGCTTAGTGTTGCAACGGACGTTGTGGCTCTGTCACTGGAAGCAGGAAGTAAGTTAGGATTATTACAACCATGGCTTAATTTATAGAAGAAGAGGTGTTCAGGTCATTTTGGGAATTTGCATTTTTTTTTTACACATGCAAAGCGATGGTTTATATAATCATGATTTATTAAAGAAACTACAATTTGTTGAATCCACCCAGTATATTTAACCAGAAAGGATTGTTTATATGCCACAGTAGTTGAATTCACATGTGTGATAAAACACAAGGAAGCAAATCACATTTTGGCTTGCTATGGTGTACACATTCCAGTCCTGCATAAGAAGCAAAGGCTACGTCATAGGAAGGATGGTGCTGGGGAAGTTACTTAGTAGGTGCTACCAACGTGCATTTCTTTTACATTTCACATGATCTGAGATTAAGTTCTGACCATGTGACTGCAGATAATCTGCAGGAGATGAAAATAGGAAGGCAAAAAACCCACAGGAGAAATAATGCTGGCCAGCAGAAAAAGAATCTCTGGATTTTCTTATGTTGCTGAACTGCAACTCTCAGGCATCCTGGCCAATTATGAAGGATGCTGAAAATTTTAGTTCAGCAATATTATCTAACCAAAGTCTTCCAACTTTAGACTTTGTGCGGGGTCCATTTAATCTGTGAGTTCATTTGGATTGAGAACTTTCCTTGGGTGGGCTTAATTTATTACAGTAAATTTGTCTTTTTTGATCAGGCTTGTTTTCCAGCTCAACTGATAATAGATTAAATAAAACTGTCAACAGATGAAGTCAGAACTGAGATCTTAGAGGAAGCCATACAAATGAAGACTAGTAACAGTTACCCATCATACAAATTAGCAATAATAAAAATCCAGCTTTGATCCAACAACTAACTCTGTGGCAGGGGCATATAATGTGTTGTCCCAAAATAACATTTGCATCCTTAAAACTCTGGGTTCATTTTTCAAAGCTCCTCCAAAAATTGCAACAACCTGTAATTTTTCATGTGATAAGAGAGGAAATTATTAATTATGCTGGGAGTAATCCTATTCCCATAACTAAAAAGTATTGATTTGGTCCACTTTTGGTAGTATGACCCCTTAGCACAGCATTAAACCAGCCCATAATAGTGCTTCTTAAAAAGACTAAGTACCCTTGCTATAATGAATGAGAAACCCTACTTTAAGATTTAAATAAATTAAATCAAGTTGTTAATTTTACTTGAACTCTTTCATGCTGCCTTTTGCCTTGAAGATTTGCTATTCTTCTGAATTTTATTGATTTGAGGGTTAGTAATCGAATTTCTTGGGTGAGTGATATTTGCTTGCTATTAAAATAGACATTTAATATTAAATCTGTAACCACTTATTGTTTAGTTAGTTAACTTGTTTCTCTTCTTTAGAGCAACCAAAAGTATTGTAGGATTTACTCAGTTTTCAATATAGTATACTACCATGGATCTTCTGCTTTTACTGGAAATGTGTGAAACAAAAGTATCTGTTAGTAGTTAAGGTCAAACTAAATTCCTCTTTTTAAAACAAATTGTGCTCTTTGCTTATAAGATAAATATATTTATAATAAAGTGGAATAATTATATTATTTTTTTTACAAATTTTAAAGTAGGCAACCCGAATTCTGCAGAAATTCTGGACATTTGCATTTTGTTTTCAATGTGTGTGATTCATTTTTCCTGCTCATGTCATTGAGCAATATAACTGACTGCTGACGGTAGGAAAAGCAACTGAAGTTCTTTCTGGTAAAACTTCCCAGGCATTTCAATAACTGTTTTTTTTAAAGTGCTGATTTTAAAAAGTAAAACAATGAATCGTTCCCTATTTTGCCCTTGAGCAGAATTTTGGAGCAAATATGGTGGTAATCTTTTAATTGGGAGGAGGTAAACCCATTAACTTTAATCTGAAAAGGTATATAAGTGTTTTGAATTGTAGAATGTAATGGTAATCCTATGAGCCAGAGAACCTGGAATTTTGATTCCTTACACTTTCCGTAAGTTCTTCTTTCTGAATAGCTGTGAGGAGGAGTGATGGACTTATGAATCTTTTATTTCAGGAATCCCTAACCCCTTGTCCGCGGACTGCTACTGGTCTGTGGCCTGTTGGAAACTGGTCCACGCAAGTGGTGGGCAAGTGGGTAAAGCTCCATTTGCGCATGCATGGGATTAGGTTGCGCGCGTGAAACCATCCCCTCTCCCCTGCTGCTGCTGCTGCTGCCGGTCTGTAGAGCCAGAAAGTTTGGGGACTGTTTTATTTCATTAAATGGGAAACATTCCAACTGCTAGAGTCTCTAGACCATGCACAGAAAACAATTAGATTCTTAAAAATGAATGAGATCATTAACCACTTTGTCCAGGATATTGTAGAGGAGAGATTATAATGAAACCAAGAGTTAAAAGAAAAAGATGTTGAATGTGAAAGTCTAACTTTTTCATTGCATTGGTTTCTTGGAGGGAAGTTGGAAGAATTGCAAAACTACTTATTCTTTTTGTATCATAAGGAACTCTACATGTATAGTCTTTTTGTTTTTATCAAACTGACTTGTGGGGCTATGTTATATGTTATATGTTGTACTCTGTGCCTCCTCAGTTGTCTCTCTGTAAAATATCTTTTTGTTATATAATATCTGAAATATGGTTGGCAGGTAGGGAAGTGATTATTAGACAAAAATTGGTCTACTGGTTAAAGTGTTAGCCTAGAAACCAGGAGTCTGTGACTTAGTCCCACCTTAAGCATGAAAGCCAGCTGGGTGATCATGGGCTAGTCACTTCACTCTCTCAGCCCAACCCACCTCACAGTGTTGCTGCTGTGTGAAAAATAGGCAGAAGGAATATTATGTGTGTCCTTGCATTGAGTTAATAAAGGATAAAAAATATCTATAAAAAAGTAAATCAAGCTAACATTGTTTAATCTATTGTACCTCAGGCTCTTTAATTCCTATGGTAGGCAGTGTCATTCTTAAATATATAGAGCTGGCCCTACAGTGAGGTGGAGTAAAACTGTTTTGTTAGTGGCAGAAGCAGAGGAGAAGAAATTATAGTCCTTCTCTCTGGTGTTCCTTTTCAACCTTCTAGTTCTCTGCCTCATTAGAATTAAGGGATAAACTTGACTGAGCTTGTGCATCAATTCATGGCTTGATTAAATCTGACTTACAGAATAAATCACAGTGGATGGTTTCATGCAACATGCTATAACAAACTAGCAGTGACTGTTTCTCCTCCTTCAAGTATAGTGGTAATGTTGAAATATAAGTTCACAAAAATTCAGTTTATTTTGTATAAAATAAAATGTGCCATGTTTTCTCTTGGTCCAGACATTAAGCTGTCTTAGGCTAGACTGGCAAATCTGATATATGTCAGAAATAGTATGGGAGAAAAAAACAAGACAGGATAATATAACCTGCAGGAATGTCTGACCACATTGTGTAATTCAGAAGCTGAGATACATATTCCAAACTCTCATCAGCTTCATTTCCTTCTTTAAGAATTAAGAGGTATTTTTTTCTCATCCAGACCTGTTTTGCTGAAATTTGGAACTTAAAATATTTTTGCCCCTGTTTTTGGAGAGAGTTTTCCATCCTCCGTGGCTTTCATTGGGGTATGTCCACTTCTGAAAAATGAGACCCTGTTTCAGATTTTCCATTTGGACCAGATGGAGGCCCAACTAGTGTCTCTCCTTGCTGCTTTGACTTCCCATTTCCAGCATGGTATAGTTAGCTTTTGTATTGAGCCATGTTCCATACGGATATGGCAGCTGTTGGTCCCCATCCAGAGATCCAGTTTCTTTACACAGACTTGGGTGCTTCCTGAACAGGTTTAGAATGGACAATAGGCAGTAGGCCTACTTCATTCAAAGTGGTCGTGCGGGGAGGAATATTATTAATTCTTTGCATCTTTGGGGTATTTTCCGTCAAATCTGACTTTTTTCTCTTAGCTAGCAGGTGGGTGGGGGGTTATGTAGAATTGTCCTTTTTGTTGCTGCATAGGCCTACCTGCTGTAGGAGCCCATATAGAGATATACAGATGCAGCTTAGTGGATAATTATTCTCTCTCTCTCCCTCTCCCCCTCTCCCCCTCCCTCCCTCCCCCTTCCCCCTCTCCCCCTCTCCCCCTCCCTCCCTCCCTCCCTCTCTCTCTGAATGCTTTCCTTGGGGCATCGTATCTGTTAAAGACCAGATGTGACCTCTCCCTACACCTCTATCTTGCTTTCCCTGGCACAGAAATTAATCCAGTGAGGGAAACCAGCTTTTGTTTTCTCCTCCTGAACTTGAAGGGGTGAACTCTGTGGTTTCCTTTATTTGAAGGATCCAAAGTCCATGAAACATTTTGAGGGAATGGACCATGGTTATGATGACCTTGCACAAATGAACTACTCGTTTCTCTGCTCAGGCTTCAGAAAGAGCCTGGCGAAGGGAGGAAAGGAGTGACAGATTTAGTCAGGATTATAAAACCATCAATCAGGAGAAGAGAAGATAAAATGCTCCGGAGAGAGAAGGGGATTAGTTTTATTTTTATTCCTCTGTGAACTCAAGTTCCAAACAGGCAGTGATTTTATGGAGGACTAAAACTAAGGAGGGAGTTTCTGGACAATAGTTCATGACATTCCCCCCCCCCCCCATTCTTGATGGAAAAGATTCCAGGTGGAGGGAACATTCAGAAAGAGAAACATTCCAGCATGGAATTTTTTCCTGCTTCCTTGGCACAACTGCATATAACATTCATTGAGTGTTATATCCATGACAGAAACAGAAGCCTGTGTCCTGCAGTGCTTTTGATTGTGGTCTCATCTGAGTGAGAACATTGGTTCTGGATGGTATTCGTCCAAATATCAGAGGGGAAAAAATCACATTACTGGATGCTCTTTCTGTGTCTAGGGACCTGGGTGGTTTGGATAAACATTTAGTCTCACTATCTGGGCCACCTAATTTTCTCTCTGTGTAATGATTTGCACGCTGTCTTCACAAGCATGTAAATCTTTGATTATGTCAACTGAAATGTGAAATAATGTGCCCATAAACATGTTTTTACTTCTCTTTAAAGAGAAAGTAAAATTGTTTTGGGGCATATATTACTGTTCTAGATATATTACTGTGCCCCTCTTCCTTTTCTTATTTACTTCCTGAAGTGGAATGTCCATTATAAGAGGAAATCTTAAATTGGCCCGTCTCTTTACAATTTAGTAATACAACAAGGTGAGATGTGAAAAGTCCCTTTCTTTCTTACACAACAGTTGTAGACTTAATTGGAGGCTAATTAATTAATCTGACCCAATGCCCAATTCAGAATATACAACTGAAACTAGCTAACCAGGTAGCTTTGTTTAAATTATTTCAAGTTACCTGCTGTTTACCATCATCCTTTTTATTGAAGAAAGTTCTAGATTGACCACAGCCCAAGGTTCATCCAGCTAATACATCATTATCAACAATAATATCTTCATATGTTTAAAGTATTATGACTTGTGGGCATTGAAAAGACACTGTTACTATGTTTTAGTTTTTTCCCCTTAGGTTTCGCTTGTAATCCGAAGTGCTATACTTCTGCTAGGGTTCAAAATTTATATTTTAAGAATAAAATACTGTGCAACTATAACAATTATATTTACCACATAAAGAATGGTATGTTCCTGATATGGCCCTTAATATCAGATCTGGAACTTATGTGAATACCTTTTTCCCTTCAGTCCTCCTGTTCCCGCCCCCCCCTCCCCCTTTGCATGAGTGAAATCTTTTCTTTTAGGAACTATATACAGTAAATCCTAAAATCATGAGAATATCTGATTTTCTGTGTAAAAAAGCAAAGCTCTTAAAGCTTAAAACCCCATTCCTGGGAAAAGATCATCAGACAGAATGTATTTTTTTAGATATATATTTTTCTTAAACAGATGAAGTTTGTTCTGTCAAGAGTAGCTTGGTTTTACTGCTTTGGCTCATCAGTGATATCACATGGATTCAAAAAATTTCTATGAATCAAGCAAAAAATACAGAACTTGTTAAATCTCCAGGTAGAGTTTGGAATAATTTGGTTGGTTATTCAAAGAAAACCCTTCGGAATAAGATTTAGAAATAAAGAGAGAAGGCATTTCATCTGACTTTGATTCTGAATCTAAATGGCAGGACCCTTATCCTTTTTGCTACATTGGAATGTGTATGTCTTGCAAAATTCCCACAAAATGAACAAGTTACATTTTTATTAGACTAAACTACAAGTTACATAAAAACGGAGCTGAAACTACAAAGGAAAGAGTGAGTCAGATGGACAGGGGTGTCAGTGCTCAAAACAGAATTATTTTTCAACATATTTAGAAATCTTTTGCTCCTCTCTTTAAAATACCTAATCATTAAAAGCAAAATAAACAAAGCTTCTTGATGGATCTACCTATAATTAAAAGCCAAATGTTTCAAACATGCATTAGGGGAAAAATAATATCAGACTCCTGATGTTTTAAAGAGGTCTAAAAAATGAAAAAGGTCATTAATTGGCACTGATGAAACTCCTAATAGCTACCAGTCAAGTCTCCTGTGGAGGCCATTTCAAAGCTGATAGTATCTGAAGCACCCTTTCATTTCCAAGGTCACCTTTTCTTTGGCTAAAAATTAAAATGAAACAAAATAAATTCTGATAAGTTTTACTGTAATTGTGTTGTCCTTTTCTAAAAAGTTTATGCATCATTTGTGAATATTGTCCTATTAATTTAAACCATAGGTTTAGAAAAATATAGCATCTGTAGAAACCATTCACAATAGATGAAGGTGTTTAATTGATCCTAACTGACCTCAACTAGAGTTGGACCAAGTTAATATTATATTTGGATGGGAGACTTATCAGGAAATCCCAGGATTGCAGTCTTGACTTGGAAATTTAAAAAAAAATCCCAAAAGTGGCAGTGGCAAGTGGTTTCCATCAACTACCATGAAAACTGCATGAAACTCCAGGAAATGAGCTTGATTTGAGGGCATCTGTTCTTATTTTTTTCTCACCAGCTGTCAATAGGTTCTCTTCAGAGGCACAGGTCACTCCAGCCAGTTGAGCTTCCGGCATATACAGTATGGAAGCTTTGATCTTGGAAGGAAAGATCCTACTCATCTGTAGGGAAGAGTGCTTTCTACATACCAAGAAGTACTTATATGCATTTATTTATATCCTGCCTTTATTATTTTTGTAAATACCTCAAGGCATGAACACACCTACTACCTTCTCTTCCTATTTCCTTCACAACAATGACCCTGTGAAGTGAGTTGGGCTGAAAGAAGGTGATGCCCAAAGTCACCCAGCTGGCTTTCATGCTTAAGGCAGAACTAGAATTCACATTCTCCTGGTTTCTACCCTGATGCCTTTACCACTATTTTAAATTATTTTTGGAAGGGATAGTGACAGCAAATGGTTAAAGCAGATTTTGCAAGAATTAGTCTTTTTATTTACTGGTACCACTGCAGTTCAGTACATGTAAAGGCTCCTATATGACAAATCGCAGGCTCTTGCTGGAACAGTTCTGTAGCATACAGAATCTTTGTGCTAAAACTGTAGAAGTCAGCTTGCAAACAGACTAAAGGAACAGTTTGGGTGTATGGTGTGGAAGTGAGGGAAACAGAGGTTATATAGACTTTTTAATTTGCTTGCATAACAACCCTATGAGACAGCGAGTTGCTCTAAAACACATGGTTTGTTCATTCATCTAAGCAGGAACTTGACATTTGGGCCTCCACCCTAACATCTTCTATTATGAAAGTTTGTTAGAATTGGTACTGCCAGTAATAGAACCAACCCTTCTGGGTAAGATAGATAGATAGACAGATACACACAAACTCTTTTACCTCTCAGCATATTCATTTATGGAGAAAACAGGCACAATTAAATAGCATATATGTCCCTGTCAGATAACAGAATGCATGCTGTTCATTGTGGTTTCCTGAGTTAAAAAATGTAGATGTACTTCCTTAAAAAGATAAAGTTGGGTTATATATTACAGGGTGTATGGACGGCAATTGCTGTGTGAACCGAAAAATGTGGAAGTGGCAACCACCAGGGATAATCAGCATGATCTGGTGAATGAGCTTGCTGCTTCTTCCCATCTCCCTCTGAATGGGGAATTGGCTAGATAGCTGCTTCAGTAGGTAATGTTTGGCAGAGTGTAGTGAGAGCAAAGGACCTCTGGATGTATGTCGCGGTTGAAGGCTGCAGGGAACATATGCCTAAAGTCTTTGGACCCTGACAGTACAGTATACTGTTTGAAGGGTACAGGAGGTTCTATAGGATTGTAGGATTTACAATCTTATAAGGACAGATGACAAATTATTTTATTTATTTAAAAATCTTAATCACCTAATAGCCAAAGGTCCCTGGACACTTTACAATAAGTAGTTTGAATAAAAACATCTACAATAATATCAAATAAAATGGAAAATGAAATATCATATAAACCAGATAAAAGCAAGACAGTATCATCTAAAACCATAGGAATTAAAAACAAGAACCAAGGCAGTATCATCTAAAACATTAGGAATTAAAAACAATTAAAGCACAGTCAAAAGGCAATTACAAAGTGGGGGGGGGGGAAACAAGTCTTCAACTGGTATTTGTCAGCCCCATTAAATAAACCAGACAATGAAATCAACTCCCTAGGATGTCTACAACTCTTTTTATTGAGACTGATTAGAATAGCAGTAACATACAACTCTGATTTTGTTGTATCTCCTTCTAATTTAGTGAATTAGAGAGGTGTTCATCTCGGCTGTTTCTAAATGTTACCTGGATGTTCTGGATTTTAAAAATGCCGCTTTGCCCCTCTTACCTTGGCCTGCTGATTTCCCTCAAGATCATTTTCCTTATTCTCTACAGGACCAGAATGAGACTAATGTGGGCACTAGGCAAAGTACTCCTGCTTCCTTATTACTGTCATGCCAGTTGAATCTCTGTTTCTTTTTGGAGCAATTTTGTTTCCTGTTGTTATCTTCTTTACTGAAAGTAAGCTTTCTTCGAACAGTGTAAATTTAAATGTTGCTAAAGAAAATGCTTTATGATGATTGGCATCAAATAATTACCTTATAAGTCTGATCTTTCTTTCCAGAGTCATATGGATGCTTTGTACAACTTGATAGACGATAGCTAGACTGACATATTGTGTAAGGCAAGGTAAGGAATTGTGATTTATTACAGTGGTGGGCAATGTGTAGCCTGTGGGGCACATCTGCCTGCCTAGCATTGCCAGAATTTAGTGGTAAAATGATCCAATATTGGCATTGCAATATTTTGTGCTTTTGTTTTAAAATTAATGGGAGGACTGGGAGCAGGGGAATTTGAGGGGAGCAAAGTACTCCCATTTACTTAATACCCAACCCTCCTCAAAAAACAGCTATCATTTTAATAAAATGCATAATTAAATTTGGTTTTGAGGAAACCACAGATAGTAAACTGTAACTATCGTACCAGGAATTCATATTAATGACAAGTTCATTCCACCCAGTGTGCTATGAATGGCTTTGAGAGGTGGCAAATGCCAAAATTACTGTTAACACTCAGGAAAGTTCATGAGTAAAAGTTCAGATTAAAACTCATTGTCCTTTTCAGGAAGTTCTTGTTTTAACCAGCTGTGGCACATGTGTCATAATACTTGAAACTGGTGGAAATTTCCATATAAATGTGGTTAGCACTGCAACTGTAAGCAAGAAGATGCAGCCAGTGTTTGTTTGTGCATAAGCAAAAGAACGAAGGAACCTCTCGGTAAAGGATGCTTTTTGATCCAAAACTTTTCAGAAGCCTTCTTCGAGTAAAACTTTTGAATGTAGTTATCTGCTTGATGTGTAAATGTTTAGGTTTGTTTTTCCTCTCTTAACTTGTATGCAGTGACTAGAAATTTTAGAATTTTATTCTGTCAACCCAATAGAATGTTGGAAATAAATTGTGGATCCTGATTCTGCCTGCCTGTCTCCTAGCTAAATAGAACAGGATCAGATTGTTGCATGGGAAGAAGCCAGCTTTAGAAAAAATGAGTTTGAAAATGGATCTGTGCAGAGAAAAAAAATCCACAATTTTCCTTAATGCCTCCTTATGGAAAACGCAGTTGGGCAATAACTTAGCATGTTGCTGAGGACTCCAGTCTAAGACATCCCCTTTCCCATCAAATGATGTAGAGCTGCACATTTGCAGTATGCCTGGGCTTCCCAGTATACATCAGTAAATGAAATAACAACATTTTATTTCATTATTCAGAAGAAAGCAGAAACACTCCCACTGCTGGTAAAGTGGTTGAAAGAATTCCAGCAATTGTGCACTACATATTTCCCTTCCGTGTTTAAAATGCAATTTTACAAAATAGCTAAAAATGGGTTGAGATATAGGAGCAAATAACTTTCCTTTTTATTTTGATCATTATATTCCTGAAAGTAAAGGTGCTTTTTTCCCTCTGGCATGTTTACATGTGAGATATCTGAGGAATATGAGTGGGTAAGATTGCACTTTCACTTAACATGTTTTTCATTATCCTAATCATGGAAAGCAGGAAGGCTAGGATTAGGGCTACGCATGTTTTTAAATAACTTCATTGTTCCTGAATGAAATGATTTCCCCAAGGGTAGAAATGTTACTCTGCCTACAGAACAGAGTTTAAATAAAGTGCTCTACATTTTGAATCTCTGTGGCATTAAAAGTTATAGCTTAATAAAGATGGAAAATATCAGATATGTTAAAGGCAAAGCATTCACATCCCTTGAAAAACTTTGTTTTTAATTAGCCTATTTTTAGAAACAAAAAATAACTCCGAGTGCTTAGTGCAATAATGGAAATACCCAGTACTTCTAGTTCATATTTCCCATTGTCATTGTTTCTCAACTTCAGCAATTTTAAGATGTGTGCACTTCAACTCCCAGAATTCCCCCAGCCTGCTCAATGTTGTTTCCTTGTCTGGTCATTATCCCATTCAACATTCTGGCTGGGAGAATTCTGGGAGCTGAAGTCCTCACATCTTAAAGTTGCTGAGGTTGAGAAACATTTACATTGTTCTGTTCAGCCTTCCATCCTACATCCCAGTATGCTGTGCTTTTTCTTCCAACTCTATATCCACCATATGTCGTAATATGTAGACTGGTTAAATATGTATTTGACAGTGCCTGCTAACAGGGAGAGTTCTGTAGTTTGTGCCAAAGAAACTCAATTTCAAGAGTTGGCATAGAAGGTTTTCCTTTTAACAGCAGCATCTCAGAAGTGGAATGTTAGACATTATCAGTACTTTTGTCCTTCAACAAAATTGGTGTGGGAGACTGGAAAAAAAAAGGAAGGATGAACTAAAATGTGAATTTGTAAAGCTGAATAGAAATATTGGCTGCATTGGCTTGCAGATTCAAATGCCCCGGTGTCTCAGTAGAACTGCTGTGTATTTGGTTGGAAAAAGTCAATGAATATAGTCTGTAATAATCATTAGCTGAGACATGGCTTTAAATAGTAGCTCCAAAGGAGGAACCGAAGGTTTGAAGAATATTCTAAGCTAATAGATAGAAGTGTTCCAAATCCTTTTCCCTGCATTTTTTGTAATTCTGGGAATACAGATGTTCATTTTAGCTGTTCTGCTGATTTTTCCTCATGCCAACTTATAATCCATCTTTTCTCAATAATCTTTTCTGATATTATAAATAAACTTGGGATCAGTGCTCCATCTGGTTAAAGATACTGTCTCTGAGTTGCTTCTAAGCACTGGAATGCACTCCCTTAGAAGTTGTACTGGGCCTCATGCCTTCTGCTTTTAGGAAAAGAAATAAAACCTTTCATTTTAAGCAGATTAGTTTGAATTAGTAGTCATTTAAAACATTTTAATAAGATTTTAATCATATAAGATATTTTGTTAGTTATCTTGAATGCTATCTAGGTTGAAACGTGCATATTAATTGTGAATGACAACAGCTCTGACTCTACCATTTCTGTAAGCCTGGCTGAGCACAACAAACCAAGAAATCAACTCTAGAGAAAAGTTAAAACTACTTTTATTGAGATCAGCTGTAATAACAGAATGTCGGAAATCTGATTATGTTTTCCCTCCTCCTATTACTTATAGTTCGATGAATTGGGGAGATATCTGCCAGAGATACTTCCAAATGTTATCTGACTATTGGGGACTTAAAATATGTTATATTTCTTGTCAACTTGGCAACAAAGCTTGCATATCTCCTTCAAGGTCATCTTCCTTACACTCTATAATACAGTTTTAGTTGATTTACTCAGGATAAATATATTTATTATGTGCACATTAATCTATCACCAAGTTTGGTACCAAAGAATTTAAGGAGAAGGATGGTGTTGAAATATATACAGTTAGTCCTCAGCTTATGACTGAGTTGCTTAGCAAACAGAGGTATGACAGATTTCCCCAGAGTTATTTACAACCTGGTTTTGAAGTTCCAATGGGTTTCCTCCATCCCCCAGCAGTCATGTTATCGCATTTTGGATGCTTGGCAGTCACCTGATTTTACAGTTATTTGCAGCATCCCTTGTGACCATGATTTAACATGTTTTTTTTGCCTGAAACCAGCATTTACTTCTGGTTTCTAGCAAAATGCCCATTGTGTACAATGGGTTCACTTAACCATGATATTTGCTTAATGACCGCCACAAGAAAGGTGGTAAAATAGGGTGTGGTCTCATGGTAACCTGCTTAATGACTGACATGACTTATGATATAATTCCACGTTTAATAATTACAGTTGTAATTTAAGGACTACCTATATGTGATTTCTGTACTTGGCAATGGATTAAAAATATTTTAATAACATATTCATAGAAAGACATTCTGGTGGTCTTTCAGTCCTACTGTTTAGCTCCTCAGAGAAAACAATTCAGTGGCATGTAAGGAGCAGCCTCCTCCCTTGAGTTTCAGGTGCGATGGATGGAGCCCAGGTATCTGTTTTCAGTACTAGGGATGAATCACAGTTGACAAGTGCAACTTCTCCACACCCCATGCCCTGAGAGCAAAGGGAAATAGCAGTTTGTGTCTCTGCTGTTGTTGACATCATTGCATACACACCTTCTATTATTATGACTGGGAATGCCCTTAGAGAAGGATGTCCTTAGAAATGGGAAATCTAGGCAATCCAATCTGGTAACTACAGTACTAGAAGACCTAGAAATTTAGAAACTGAAATTAATGTACACAAAATGAGTTTCTTATTTATGTGTGTGCATGTGTACCTTGTTTGAACATTTTGCATGTTTAGTATTTAATATTTACTACAAATGTGATTACATATATGGACCAAAATGGTTCTGTAGGCAATCTTATCTTATTTTAATGGATTCTAAAATGCCACCCCTCAAGTGCCCACATGTTGCCAGAGTTGCCATCCTCCTCTACTCAACTTGGGGTCTTCTCTCTGTGTACAACCTAGTGTGGAATCCCCCACCCCCACCCCAGTCATTAGCTTAAAGGCTTTCTTTGTCAAGCATGTTGGTGTAATGCAATTAAATAAGGACAGCAGCCATCTGGTCTGCTTTTTCTCGGGCTGGGGAATGCAGCAAGCACATGCTCCTGCAAAGGCCAAGTTGGGGCATTTTCTCCTTTCCCACCCTGCTGAGAGCCAGGGGCACTGATGATGCTGGGAAAAGGATGAGACTCTCCTAGCCTTTGCTTTCTGTATTATAAAAAAACATATTTTAGAGGGATAAGGATGTTGTGAATCTCTGCAGTGCCACTGTGTAAAACAAACGTAGGTTAAGATGAAGGAGGAAATGGAAAGTTTTTAGCCCCTCTCACATCAGCTTTGCAAGAAAAGCTTGGAGAGGGACAAATTCTCCAAAGGGGAAGGTGATTATATGCAGGTAATTGGTATATTCCTAAAAGTGATGAGAGCAAACAAGTCTCCTCCTCTAACCGCAGTCTGCTAATACTGCTTGTTCAGTGTGAGGCACATTCAGGACTAGATGGGAGATTAGCTGTGCTCCTTTTGAGCCAGATGACTCAGTGACTGTTCAACTAAAGTAACCTCTGACCTCCATTTTGTGAGACTCTGAAAACATTTCATTGCAGAAACCGAACTTTGGAAAGAAGACTTTTTATGCCTCTCTGGGTTACTGCATTTCTCCCCTCCCTTTTTTCCATAAAAGAAGCTGGAAAAAAGGAACTATTGAGTTTGCTTGTTCTTGGATTCTTTAGGCATTGGATAGTCATTGGTGAGAGGACATCTTATCTTTCCCTTCTATTTCCTGGTCAGTAGCACAAAAGTGCTGTGGTTGTGATGGTGGCAAATTACGAACTCCAGGAGAGCCACTCAATATCTTTCTCCCCTTTACCTTACATTCCTGCTGTACTAATGTTTTCTTTCAGCAAAACTCTCCAAAATAGCATGGAATATTGTTTTACTATGAAATGAGATTTGTTGGCAAGTCCAGTCGCAATATTACTTTAAAACTTATTTCAAAAGGGCTAAAATAGCACGTGGTGAATTAAGTGAGATAAGAAGTTGGATGTGAAATATTTAATTTTTGGTCACTTATACTAGCCTAACTGAAGAGACCCTGTGTTTAATATACTTCTTGCATTAAAAAAAGTACAAGTAGGAAATGTTTCTTCCTTGTTCCTTTTTTGGGGGCTTCAGTCTTCTGTAAACACATTGTTTCTGGCTTGTAGGCAAGAAAAATATGTGTACTTCCCATATTTATTTTGTCATACAAATAGAAGCATTTTGAAGTGGAACTATTCATCTGAAAAGAAGTTTGCTCTCTGGAGGAGGATTTTACAAACCCTCTGTTTCCAGTAATAACATGGAAACCTAGCCTAACTAAGCAGCAATTTGTAACTATATTTGATTGATCTTTGGACCTTTGAATAGAATAGAGCTGGAAGGGACCTTGGAGGTCTTCTAGTCCAGCCCCCTGCTCGAGCAGGAGAACCTATACCATTTCAGACAAGTGACTGTCTAGTCTGTTCTTAAAAAACTAGTGATGGAGCGCCCACAATTGCTGAAGGCAAGCTCTTCCACTGGTTAATTGTCCTCACTGTTAGGAAGTTTCTCCTTAATTCTAGGTTGCTTCTCTGGTCAGTTTCCAACCATTGTTTCTTGTCTTGTCCTCTGGTGCTTTGGAGAATAATTTGACACCCTCTTCTTTGTGGCAGCCCCTCAAATACTGGAATACTGCTATCATGTCTCCCCTATTTCTTCTTTTCTTTAGACAAGCCAAACCCAAGTCCTGCAGCCGTTCTTCATATGTTTTAGTCTCCAGGCCTTTGATCATTTTAGTTGCTCTTCTCTGAACTTTTTCCAAGGTCTCAACATCTTTCACCAGGAATTATCAGGAATATTTATATTCCCAATGATTGAATGGTCATTGAGATGTGCCTGCTCATCACCGTAGTACTGTATCTCTCTGGTTCTTCATATACACCTGAAGGCTTGCAGATACCCAGACAGGTTCTGTATTATCATCACTTAGTGCTTTGCTAATAAATTGCTGGGCATAGAAGATGCTTTAGATTCTCATTGGATATGGTGCTCGTAGAGAAGGGAGAGCAACAGATACAGAGTTGGCAAAAAGGAGAAGTGTTTTTCCCTGTGACTTGAGAAGTAGCTGAAGTGTTACACTAGGTTGAATATTGTTCTCAAGATTTTGATTTCTGTAAAAAGGACACGTAGTCTCCTCCTCTAGCACCTCCCTGAAGTAGAATAATCATTCCAATAATATAAGCAGAGAAAGAAAGCCCATTTATCAGACAAAGACATTTTGATAAGTAGCAATATCTCTGGTGGCTTGTGCTTGGCCCCCAATTGTCAATCCTTTCATTTCTCCTTCTAGCCATTTTAGATGCTGTTTTTTGGACTTAGTTTTTTTGTTTTGTTTTGTTTCCCCAGCTAGTTTATGTGTTTCCGCTTGGAATAAAGGACCAATATATATTTTTAAAAATCTATAATTCTACATTGGAAGCTGCACCTTTGTCTGGCCTTTAAAAGTTCTTGGCTTTGTGCAATTTGAATTTCCAGTCAACTGATTTTGTGACTTAAGATCTTTTGTTCTAAGAGCCTGGCAACCTTTTACAACCTTCCTACCTAAAATAGAATAAATTGCTATAAAGATGGAGATTGTTTAGCTAATGTTCCGCAATGAACAACATGAATAATGAGTAACAACATGAATAACAATCACAAGATTGCATCCCAGGCACCGAAGTAGGCATATACTTTCTTGAAGTGCAACAGAATCAGACGTAGCAGATGTATTGCCATTGAGTGAAGAACAAAGGAGAAATTGGGGCAGTGGTAGGGGACATTTTGAAAAAAGACTAAAATCTTTTACCTGCCACCTTTCCATCAGTAGATTAGGATTAATATTTTGCTATCTTTTTTATTCACTTATTTTTTCTCTCTCTGAATAGTTAAATGTAAATGTTCAATGGTGTTTTGAATGTATGTAAACCATAGTGTATTGTAGTGAGATGATACTATGTTAATGTTAAAAATAAATAATGCCAAATGTGATCTGTCTTCTCTAAATTTTAGTTAATGAAAAGCCTGGCCTCTAAGTACTTGTGGACGAAATGTAAGAAATTGTGTTTTTACCACTTGGGTTTTTTCCCCTCTTAGAATGCAAAATGCAAAGTTGGAGTACTGAAAAAAAACATGTGGAAACTAATTCTATAAAATGAGAAAATGTGTTCAGAAGGAAATGCCCAAGTTTGTCTTTATCCAAACTTGATATCTGAATATCAAAAAGTGTGGACTTGAGGTATTGCTCTGTGCAAAAATCTCCCAAAACAAAACAAAAGACTTTCCTGTAAATGGCCCTTTCACCGTTGTTTAAATTTCTTAATTGAGCAGATTAAAATCACATGAACCCTCTTCCCCAATTGGTCATTGGTTTTTGTGTGCATGTTTCCAAAAAGTAAATGAAAGCCCAATAAAGGATAACTACAATAACAATAATTCAGGTAGACTTTATATCCCTTAAATCATGGTTGGCTAATGCTATGAAGTTATTGTATTGTAATTCAGTTAGAACAGTTAGAACAATTAATTAGTGGAACAACCTGCCTCCAGAAGCTGTGAATACCCCAACACTGGAAGTTTTTAAGAAGAGACTGAACAGCCATTTGTCTGAAATGGTATAGGGTTTCCTGCCTGAGCAGGGGGTTGGACTAGATGACCTCCAAGGTCCCTTCTATCACTGCCACCACCACCACCATCATCATCATCATTATTATTAAAAAAGAAAAACTTAGAAAAGAAAAAAGCAACAAAGAAAATAATAAATAAATGGCTTCTAACCTTCATCACACTGAACATAAGCTAATATACTAACTTTTTATCCTCTTTTGAAGCAACAAATAAAAAAATATTTTCTTCCCATAGATTTTTATCTATACATAATTTAGAAATCATCATCTTTTTAATCCTAGTTCAGCAAAAAAACCAATTAGGAGTTACCAGAAATATCAAATAGTTTATCTCTGATCAAATAATCAAACTTCATATTCCTTCTTTTTGCTCTGCACAATCTTGACCTTTAAATTATTTCTGTGACATCCAGGATTTGATCTTTCATCATTCTTTAGCATTTAAAAGGAGTCTTCAAAGCTTTTATCAGATTACTTTGTAAATCTCATAAAGAGGCTTCATCCAGAATTTTTTGTTGCAGCTGTTCTATGTCAAGGTCCTTTCCTTGATTTGGCTTTCGTATTCCCATTTTAGTAATTTCAGTTTTGCTGTCTTCCATACCTTCAAACTCTATAATGTCTATGTCAGGTAAAAAATTGTAAAAGTTTTCTCACCATATGCTAAAAGTTTATCCGTCAAAATCTCTATTCTTTCTGAGATATTAGTTATTAATATTTCAGTCCAGTTTAAAAAAACTTTTTAAAATAAAACAGTTATACTGTAGCCAGTTTAGTCATTTTAATTCTTTTTTGCCTGGTTCTTTAGTTCCCTCTAGTGTCCATTTGCAATATTCATAAAACTTCAGTTTCTAACAGGCTTAATTCCATTTCAGGCCATGAGTTTATTATTTAATTATATTTTTGCTTTGCAAGCCTTACAGCAAAAATAACCAATATTCCAAATCTCTCTGGACTCCCAATCTGTTTAAAACTTTTTTAAATCAAAACCCCTTTTTTGCCTTTGGCTAATTGCATATTATTTTAAATTCTTAAGTCTCTGCTTAAAATTTCTTAAATCTGAAGAAAGTAAAACTCACTATGTGTCAAATTAAGCTTGCTGTTTTGAAGGTCTCTAATATCCATAAAGTGGTTAAATTGAACATTTCCAAATGTATTTAGAAAGTGAGTTGGCTGGCTGTATGTCCTTATGAAAGGCCCCACCACTGTGGAGAAGATGTTGTCTCCCCTAGCTTCTAGTGCTGATACCTGCAGGAGATTGTTTCATGATCTCCTCATGAGGCGTTGCCATTCAGAGCACTTGTGAGGATCTCCCAAATCTCTCTTTCTCCAGAGATTCAATGGACCGGTCTACTTGCTAATCTTTTCTTCTTCATGGTAGTCGTCACCTCCACTTGTTTTCAGTCAGCTATAACTCACACTGGGAGCTGCTTCATTGTCTTTTTATTATATTTTCACTAAGTGGACCAACTAGCACGTCTTTGTGTGGCTTAAGAAAATTAATATATTTGATTATTGTCATTCTGTCAACGTGAATATTGCCGATATAGATTCTGCATTTTTCCTTCACCAGGCCAGATTTAGGAAATCAAGAACCATATGATTCTAATTGGTGTGACTGTATTTGTCTCTTTGCAGAAGCAGGACGAAGCTGAAGATGAATTGGAAATTGCTATTGACAACACTGCTTTCATGGACGAATTCTTTTCAGAGGTAAACATTGCTGAGAAAAGAAAAAGTAGCTCTGAAATTAAAGCTGGGGCTTCAGAATAATAAAAGTGTGGAACATTGTGAGATTTATTTAATTGTGCTGTGAAAGCTCTTACTGGAAGAGATGCAAAAACTTCAGAGATCCAAATAGAGTAATGCCGGAGGAACCATGGGCTGCAACTTACCCACTTAATCTTCCAGGGCCCACAAAAGGTCATTGCCAATCTGGCCCTCAAATTGCCTTTCCCCCCCCCCAGCTTGGAAAGCAGTTTATGAATTTTTAAGGGTGGGGATGTAAACATTTTGACTCTCAGAGAGTTCTTCCTCCAATTTCTACTGCTAATTTTTTTGGGGAAACATTTAACATTATTTGGCTAGCCTAGCAGCCATTTTGCCACTGAATGTTGGTGGTACAATCTCACTGAGCAAATGATTGCTCAGTTCCAGCAGTCCTGATTGAAACAGAGGTGGCCAGTTCCAGCTTCTTTAGCACATTGGGCAAAGACCAGATTCATTTTTTTTCCTTATAACATGTTTATCCTGGGTTTTTTTTGGCAAAAGTCTCCAGAGTGGAGTCCATACATTTAATGCAGCGAGAGTCAGAGAGAGTGTAATGCCCTCTCCATAGCCTGGGAGAAAAATTAAAGAGAGAATTGAACTTGGACACCAATTCTTAAATTTCAATTGCAGGTCTTATATAATGTCCTGCTGGTTATTCAGGAAGAAGAGCCTTGGGAGAGCTATTTTATTTTAATCAGAGTTGGTAGAATGCTCCCGATTCCCATCTCATTTTTTATTTTGCTAAATGGGAGGCTTTGGACAATGTATGCTCAATAGCCCTCTTATATTTCCTTGCTGTGGGCCTCTTGGAAGATCAGCAAGGGGCAGACAGACAGAGAAAGGGGGCTGGAAGCAATAAAGGAAGTAGTGCAACTTCCATCATTTGCTATTTTCTTTAGTCCAGTGTTTAAAAAGGAGATACTGGGCAAAACAAACTATAGACACTGCTGCTGTTACCTTCCTTATTTCCAGTGCCTATGAAATAAAAAGATAAACCTGGAATCTTTACAAAAAAAAATAATGACTATGTCTGGTATGGTCTAAAAAAGATTTAAGCTTAAAAAAGAGTTACTGGGGGGGCCCTCATGGTCCATGAGCACCATTTTCCCCACCATATCAATTGCTAATACTAGGTCTGCAGTTACCTATGACAAAAAGTTAGGGTTAGGGTAGTTGAGTAGTTGTTGAGGATGATAATAATTATAATGATAGGGTGAGGCAAACTGTTGTGATGCTAGGAGTAGCGAAGAGCGTAGGTCTGAATTCTGCATTAGTGTTCATGAAGCCATAAAGAGTGAATGTGAACATAATCTTAAAAATATTGCCTTTAAACGTATATGCCATTTGTATATATGAGCGTGGAGTAAATGGTCAGTCCTTAGTGCATATATATGTCTAGATTGGCCATCTGGGAAACTGATTCTACTGATAGATCAAAATACCTTATAAGAGAGCATCTTTCAGTTGTACGAACCAGAAGCAAAGCTCACACTTTTACTGACATTGCTGAAAATAATAGAACACTTCAACTGAATATTGATTCCCCCCTCCCCCCCGCAGCTTGTAGCTGGGATGGTGGGAGTAAATAGAAGATGAATTGCACTTTTTCTTGGTGCAGAAGAAGGGGAAAGGTCTGCCTTGTTTTGTAAAATTTACCCTTCAAATCACTGCCTGCAGAATGAAGCAAGAACATCATACAATTGCCTCCAATGATAAGAAAGCACTCTCCACCACTTGCATGGTGGTCATTGCTGCTGCTATTGCTGTTTCTGTATGAATTCCTGTAATGAAAATGAGCTTTGAGCCTTCAACTGACTTGACAGAATTTGGTCTTCCCTTCTTGGCCTGTGGCAATGATTCCTTCTCAGCATCTTTTCATAATTTGCAGATTGAAGAGACTCGGCAGAATATTGACAAAGTTTCAAAGAACGTAGAAGAGGCAAAAAAGCTGTACAGCATTATCCTGTCTGCTCCTATCCCTGAACCAAGTGAGTAGGATGCAGTGTTTTCAGACATGCAGTGTTTTGAAAATTCCGACCCTAAATCCTTCTCCCCAATTTTCTCTAAACATTATCTCTGTGTCAGGTAAAAGTAGAAAGATGGTTGCAGCTTCTGGAAAAAGCTAAATTCTTTGCCGTCTTGAATGGATTCATCTAGACTGGTGTGTGTGTGTGTGTGTGTGCTGTGTGTGGTGCAATGGAGAAAGGATCTTTACTGCTATTCTCCTACTGGTATTAGAGGAAATCTATTTGTGTTCTGTAGAGACAAAGGATGATCTGGAGCAGCTGACAGCAGAAATCAAGAAAACGGCCAATGCTGTTCGAAACAAACTTAAAAGTAAGAGACCTCTTTGCTGGAAGAGGCTGGGTTTGTTTTATTTGTATTGCTTAAACAATTGCTAAATTTTATTTGTGTTGCTTAAATGTTTGTTGCTTGCTTAGCTGCCTTTACATGCCAGATGCGAATCCTGTGAGCAAATAATGAATTCCATAGACATCTTCCCCAGTCTCTCTGCCCTCCACATGTGTGGAGCTGAAAGCCAATCACAGTGAAGGATGCCCACCTTCAGGAAAAAATTTGTAGCCATTACATAAAGGGAGGGCACTGTTCCCTTTAAGTACCAAAATCAAATCCATGCTCAAAGCTGAGAAATCACAATTAGGTTTGTTCTTCCTACCTGAACAACCTACCACTCCAAATGCTAACAAGTGACTTAAGATTCACAAGAATATAGTACTAGAAGTCATATCGAAGAGCTTTTATTCTTCCCAGTTTAGCTCTGCATTTTGTTTCCTTTGTTTTGAAATACCATGAATTCTGTCAGTTTACACTATAGTACAATACTGTACTAGTGTCTGTTCTAAAATTAGTATTTTTTTTCTTCAGCTTTTCTTTACCTTTCCTTCTGCAATTAGATGTGTTGAAAAACTGAATGTTTATTTATATGGCACAAAGAGAGTGACTTTTAATCCATGCTTATATCCCTATCTAGATATCTTTAAACTATGTTTAAAGTTTCTAATCACTTCTCATTGATAAAACAATCCCAACCAGGGGATACAACCATGAAAACAATTTGGATAAAATTATAAACTTTCTAAAAAAATTCCCACATTTTAAAACCTTTAGATTAGTTTTAAATCCCCGTGAAGCAGGTCATAACAAACAGAGTATCAACAGATACAACCCAAAGAAGGGATTAACTCTGCAGAATATAGCCAGTGTTCCTTTCAGACTGTGATACCTCATTTTTCTTGGCTGCATAGGTATGGAGCAGAATATTGAGCAGGATGCGGCTCGATCATCAGCTGATTTGCGGATACGGAAGTCCCAGGTAAGTGGAGCTCCATAGTGGTTGGATTAAAATGACTTCACCAGCTGTTAGCAAGGGTAAAGTGAATGATACAGAATGAGATAGATGAGACAGAACCATATTTTTTGATGCAGCAATGGTGAATTGCTGGTGCTGAAGCCTTTATCTGCTCATGTATATAACCCTGATTCCAATCCCAGTTGGAATTATGAGGACTAGCATATTCAGATTCTCAGGCATATTTCATGAGAAGCTCTAGGGCTTAACTGTTCCAACGACCAAATTAAGCACTGAAAACCAGCTTTAATTAAAAGGGAAGTAAAGTGACAATTGAAACGTAGCAGGTGAATTACTAGATACAAAATACCTTTTAATTTTGAAGGACTGTGGGATTGGAGCTGTTTTTAATGCTTTGACAAAAATGTGATGATTTTAAATACCTTGAAAATAGTTTTGGGGAACAAACAGAAGTAATGGGTTTTTCATGTTTTTCAAAATAAAAGGAAAAGGAAAAAATAAATTAGCTAGAAGATACAGTATTTAGTAACTATTTTTAGACACAAATTAAGGCATATTTAAATTTTCATTTACCAAAAAACCAAAAACAAAACAAAGGCTGTAGATTTTATTTGAAATGGAATGAAAGCCAGGGTCTCTGAAGCATGACTTATTTTTCTTATCACCAGCATTCAGTTCTTTCCCGAAAATTTGTGGAGGTGATGACTAAATACAATGAGGCACAGGTTGACTTCCGGGAACGGAGTAAAGGGAGGATCCAACGGCAGCTTGAGATCAGTAAGGCTTTTTCTGTTTGCCTTAGATATCACCTGAGTAATGTAGGATCTTGAAAGATTGGAAGAGAAATGATTCTGCCTTCTTTTTAAAAATGGAGCTCTTCTGATAGAGGCATTACACGGACTTGGGGTCTTCTAGAATCTTGTTGTTGAACTCTCCTTATGATGTTTCCAATCACGGGAGTCAAAATACATCCCATTTGCTCCCTTTTCAAGGGTCCAAGTTGAGAAAATGGCTCTGCACCATTTATTTGATATTGGTCCTTCATCTGTCATGACATTTGAATGGCACTGAATTTTGATATTCATTTCAATATGGCTGGACAGGTATCAGCAAGAGAATGCCATGCAAACTTCATCTCAATACTTAAATTAGTTGCCTCCATGCTAAGCTGCTGATTTTTGAAAATCAGTTGGCCATTACTCCCATTTTAAACCTACTCTACCCTTTTTAGCCTTAAGAAGTAGGAATAGCTTTAAAATGAAAATTGAAATCCTCAAGATGTCGACTTGACAGTATTAGTATATTATGTAAACCAGGAAAGTGGATAGATTCAGTTATAGTAGCAACAGGTGCACAACTGGAAGACTGAAGGTCCGGGTTAAGGACAGATCATTATGGAGAGAAGCAATGGGGCTTTGTCTTTAGTGCATTTATTTTTAGATTCCTGCTCCTTTTTGCATCATACAATCTTAACATTTCCTGAAAATCATTTGGGTTTGTAGCCCAAACGATGGCAGCACGTACAGGGACTCCTCAATTTAATAACCATTCTTTTGGTGACCATTTGAAGCTACAATGGCATTGAAAAAAATGACTTATGATTGGTCCTCTCATTTACAACCGTTGCATCATTTTATTTATTTATTTATTTAATTTCTACACCACTGATGTCCTCTGGAGGGGACTCTGGGTGGCTATCATCATTCCACTGTCATGTAATTAAAATTCGGGTGCGTGGCATGTATTTATGATGGTTGCAACATTCCAAGATCACATGATTGCCATCCGCAACCTTCACAGCTGGCTTCCGACAAGCAAAGACAACAGGGGAAGCCAGATTCACATAATGAAAACATACAAAACATACTTAACAACTGCAGTGATTCACTTATCAGCCATGACAAAAAAAGGTCATAAAACAAAGTGCAATTCACTTAACAATCACCTTGCTTAGCAATGGAAATTCTAGTCCCGATGGTGATTGTAATTTGAGGCCTACCTGTACATAGTAACATACATCTCCGTTCATGCTCTCAACCAAGACACCTCTTGACAGCATCAAAAATATTCACCCATAAAGACATTAAATTAACTAGGTGACAGCACACATTCTTGGCTGTCTCCTTGCTCAGTGCTGAACCATTTGCCAAGCCTTCTGTGTATTTTCATATGTGCTTTATTTTCATCACATATATCCTTTTGCATTCATTTACCAATCTTCCATTCTGTTTACACAAAATGCGCTTTCATTGAAACTTGTATGTTTTCTCTAAACTAGCAAATGTATGATAATCACATTATTCCTCACATTAAAGTTAATATTTTACCCAATTTTCTTTTTTTATTATTTTCATTTTATACATTTTGGATATGCTTTTATGGAACAACAAATTACAACAGAATAATGACTGTTTATATGTCATTAGTGCAGTTGAGCATTATATTTCCTCCTGCCTGTTGTGTACTAATTCTTACAATGGGCATGAACATGTTCATTCATATTATAATAGTCGATACTCTGGTTTTCTCTCTTTTCCTTGGGATACAGCTGGAAAAAATACAACAGATGAAGAACTAGAGGAAATGTTAGAGAGTGGAAATCCATCAATATTCACCTCTGGGGTAAGTGTGTATGTGAAGCGGGCGGGGGGCGGGGGGGGGGGTGTTCATAAGAAAGAACTTTATGATCCTAAATGCCAGGAAATGCTGGTGGTTTGCAAGAAGGATGGTTTGGGGTTTTTTCCCCCCTAATGGTGTTGAGTGTTATTGATTGTAGCAATAGAAGAATGAATGAGCTGGATAGGAAGTGAAAGTGAAAAATATATATACAGGTAGTCCTTGACTTACAACAGTCCATCTAGTGCAGGCATGTCAAACTGCTGGCCCGCGGGCCAGATGCGTCACTCTGAAACCGCGCCCACCCCATTGCCGGCAATGGGGAAAAAGTCGCGATACATCACGCGATGTCACGTGATGTCGCGAGTTTGACATGCCTGCTCCAGTGGCTGAAAATAGTGACATAGGACTGTTTTCCACACTTATGACCATTGCAGCATCCCCATGATCACGTGATCAAAATTCAGATGCTTGGCAACTGACTCATATTTATGATGGTTGCAGTGTCCTGAGATCATGAGAGCATCTTTTGTGACGATCGGCCAAACAAAGTCAACGGGTAAACCAGACTCACTTAACAACCGTGTTACTAACTTAACAACTGCAATGATTCACTTAACAACTGTGACAAGAAAGGTCATAAAATGGGGCAAAACTCACTTGACAAATGTCTCACTTAGCAACATAAATTTTGGGAACAATTGTGGTTTAAGTTGAGGACCACCTGTATATCTCAGAAGGAAGAAGCTAAACAGGGGCAAAAGAAAGTATATGCTGAATATTGTTCAGGATCATTGCAGAAAAGGCATTTCTTCCATGCAATGGTCTCTGGATCTTCCCTAGATCATGGATTCCCAGATCTCGAAGCAAGCGCTGAGTGAGATTGAGGGACGACATAAAGACATTCTGCGACTTGAGAATAGCATCAAGGAGCTTCATGACATGTTTGTGGACATTGCCATGCTGGTAGAAAATCAGGTAACTGAACCTTGGTGGAAGGATGCTGGAAAAATAGCCAAGAAAATTAAAAGAGCCTTTGTTTCAGAAAAAAATAACATCTTAGGGGACTGAAATGATAGATCCTTGCAAAGAAACAGGAAAGGGAGAGGACAACGAGTACATTTCCTATCAGTCCACCTCAAGGTCTTGTCATATTGCCAGTGCTCCAGATCTGTCATTTTCTTTGCTGCTTGGAAAAACAAAACAAAAGAATTCAACTGGCATTAACATTTCCAGATGAAGCAAAATATGAATATAAAAAGCAATGTGTGTTCCCCAAATAAGGCTAAGGCTTTTTATAATACTCTAGGGGGCTTGGGAAGAAAGAGGCATTCAATGGCACTGTTAACATAAAATAAGGGAGAGCTTAAGCATGGGATACTGAAATCCAAAACAGACTGTTCAGAATATAAGGAATTAAGAAGGTATGCAGTGGGGGTAATGTTGGTCTAAACCTGGGAGACCTGCTTCAGTTACTCAGTCAGCCACCGAAGCCCATTAGTAATTTGGGCCTAGTCATTATCTCTCAGTCTAACCCAATTCCTCAATCTTGGCCACTTTAAGCAACATGCTGGGTAGGGAACTCTGGAAATTAAAGTCTACATACTGTAAAATTCCCAAGGTTGAGAAACACTGGCCTAATCCATTATACATGGGGTTACGGGGATAAAAGAGAAGTTACTCCTTCCTGAAGTTCTAGACAAAAACTGGGGCATAAATTGATTGAAAAAAGAAATAGCTTGAAATTGAGTGAATAGATGGCAAAATAGTAGATAAGATCCAATTAAGGTAAGTTTAAATATGCTTTTGGAATCATATAATTCTAATTAACACTCCAACACTGGAAATTTTTAAGAAAAGAATGGACAGCCATTTGTATAGGGTTTCCTACCTGAGCAGGGGGTTAGACTAGAAGACCTCCAAGGTCCCTTCCAACTCTTGTTATTCTGTTAATTACAGCTGAAAAGACACTAGAGAAGGCAAATTTAAAAATTGAATACTTTCCATTTTTAATGTGACAGAACAGATCCACTTGAATTTATTTAAGCATGGCTTTGAATGTTAAAGCTGATACTATAAAAGTTTATGGCTTATTGATGTGCATGATGGATTGGTTGGCTGTGCATATACTATATAATGGGAGACTAGAAACATAACTTGTGTATCAGAGGTAAAATTTATCTACACTTTTGCTTGCTGCATTGCACTATTCCATCTATAATTTGATTTTTTTTTCAAAAGGCCCTTTCCTATTTCACATGATGATGATGATGACTAATATAATCCTTGTTAGAATCAGTTATGGGTGAGAAGAAGTCTGCTTAATAGTATTTAGACTTTGATGCCAGTCTTTAAGGGTCTTTTCTTGTTTTTTGCTCACAATGCATTGCTGAGGAGATGGCAATCAAGTCAGTTAATGGTGAGTATATTTTTAGACCATGAACCTAGTTTGGGAGGGAGGCAGAGAATGTAAGGGAATTTATGCTTGATTATTGTGGCTGAAAGTCCTTGGATCTGAAACAAATTTTTACTCAGAGAGGCACCTCGCTAAGATGAAGAATTGGCATTTGGGGAGAGAGAACATAGCTCTGCTATGGAAGGATGGCTGGATGAGAAAGAAATTCAAGAGAGGCAGGATGTTTGGGAAGCTGTGGGTAATGTTCGCAGTCCTTCTCCACAAAACTTTCTAGCATGTTCACATTCCTTCCCTTTTTTAAATTTCACAGGGTGAAATTGTAGATAATATAGAACTCAACATGATGCACACCATGGACCACATAGAGAAAGCACGTGAGGAAACCAAGAAGGCTTTAAAATATAAGAGTAAGGCACGCAAGGTGAGCCTCTCCTATAGATCTCCAGCTTGGCGCTCTCAGCCATTTTGCCAGTTTACACTTTTTGCTTCTGCCTCTTTCTTTGGCTTCTGCCATCTTCTTCCTCTTCAAGGGAGCCATGATTGACCGCATAGAGAGCAATATGGACCAGTCAGTAGGCTTTGTTGAGAGGGCTGTTGCTGACACCAAAAAGGCTGTAAAATTTCAGAGTGAAGCACGAAGGGTGAGAAGAATTACAGGAACCCAGCCCCATTTCTCCTGCTTTAGACCCTAGTCCCACTGTTTATTGAACAGCAGATGTCTTTCTGTCAGCTTTGTGTTTTTAGATTCAGACCCAGTTTTTTGTTCCTGCTCTTTCTGTTCCTCAGCCTACCCTGCAGCCACTTCAAAACCCATCCATGTTGTCAATAAATGTTATTATTTTGCTAAGCACTGCTTTGTTTCATGAGTGGTCATCTTATGTTCCTTCCCTTCAACATGAAGAAGATCTCTTCTTTCACAGCTCTTTTTAAAATATTTTAAATGTCTTTGAAGTATGTGAGGCTTGAACTTCTCTCAAGCACTACTCCAAATGTCTTCTACTTCTGCTTTAAGTTGTCTTTCCATTCTGTTATTACGGTTTATATGAAGGCTTATTCCTGCTAGTTTTGGTAAACTATATAGAGGGTATAGCACATGACTGTCGAAAATCCAACTTTTAGTAAAATTCTCCCTCAACTTTAATAATATATGGTAGGCAGAGGTTCAGTCACCTAAGAGTGCTTTTGACTTGGGAGTCGGTAAGTAGAATATATTGAAAGTTCTGCAATTGGTAAAGGATGAGGTCTGCTTAATTGAAAATGGCAAGGAGAACTAGTTTGCTTCTACTGTAGTTTTCGCTTCCTGCTGTAAGAAAGCCAGAAACTGAAAATAGTTGAAACCCATTGTTCAGTGTAGTGTCACAGAACAGTGTGTCACTTTATTTCAATTTTTATGGCTGCTTCTCTCAAATACATGGTTCTGAAAGGCTTGCAATAAATAAACTATGTTAAAGAACAAAATGTTTTCATGATGAAAAAATTAGCTGGTTTGGGGGATGTGGCACAAGAAAGCCTGAGAATTACAGCTTTTTGCATTTACCATGCAGTGTATGACATAAATTAAAACTGAAATTATGTCTTGCCAGGATCTGCTAGTACTTTTATATAGAAAGAACATTAAAGCAGATTTGCCCGGATTTGTAAAACTGAACTTGGAAAAATGAAACTCTAAATTGACAATTACAGGCACTCTGTTGGCTGAAGAAAGGATCCTCATTATGGCTTTGGTAGTTGGCTAAAGAAATAATCCACATTGGGTTGTTGGTTGCAAGGCTGTGAAGAGCATTGAGTTCTAAGGAAAATGGGAGTTTAAGGAGCACATATAAGCATGCAAGTAGCACCTGTGGGTGACTCCTTAAATGATCCCAGGAAACTCAACTGCTTTAAGGAACTGATGAATGGTGCGCAACCATATGCACACCAGAACATCTTTTTTCTTTTGATTCCAAAGTCCTACTCTAATTAACAGCACATCTCTGATTCGGATGTTCAGGTTTGGACTGCAAATCCCATTTTAAATACAGACTGGATCTGTGTTACATTGTATCCTTGGCTGTGTGTTTGCGTGTCTGCATATATCTAAGGCAAACTTCGAAAGGAGGACCATATATCTTACAAGTAGCCCTGTCTTACCACTCTTTACAAACAAGATAAGGAGGGCATAGAGATCACGGTTCCTGGAATCCTTTCCCACAGCTTAATAATAGTGTTGCTCTGGGCCACAGGACCAGGAGGAAGGGGAGGCTCAAAGGGGAGACTCAGAACTGAGCAGTCAGCAATGTTCCTAGACACTGCCCAGCTGCTTCTCCCATTAGAGAATATTAGGGAATTTTTTCTGGAATATTTTTCTCAGCAGGTCCTGGCCAGATCCAGCCTATTTTTAGAAACTTTATCTGATTTCTCTCACCATATCAAATTTGATCCCAATCTGTTCAATTTTCAGAATTATCCTGCTGACAGAGTCCAGCATCTATTTACACTAATTCTTCCCAAAATTCTATTGGATTGGAAAAATGATCCAATTTAGAATTTTTAGTCTGCTTTACTAATATAAACAGAAGCCACCAAGTCCAAATGAAGCTTCCATCCTGTTCCCTGTCATCCTGATCTTTCTGAACCCAGCCTAAGAATTTAAAATAAAATCAGTCTTATACACCAGGGATTGTCTTCTGGTTGGCTCTGATAATCCAATCTATTCTAAAAACTGAATAGTTGGATGGAGGTTTCTAAAGCCAATGTCACTATTTGTTCATTTGCACACTCTCACTTATCACAATGTAACTTAACCTTTGATCTTTTACTTACATGATTACTTGCTTCTGTTGAGTAGAACTGAGTGTGTATACATTTGGCAACATAGTCAGTGGTGATTGGATCATTTGTTGATTATGCATATAGATTGTCAATTCCACTAAATCATAGAATTTCAAGCATCAGTCCTGTAATGGTATGTGGAAATGACTTTTGAGAGACAGGAGGAAAATCCACAGCAAAGGGAACTGTTGGATAAAAGGCAGCCTAGCCTGTAGAAGAAATGGAGACGTGACAAACATCTCAGAAGGGACACTTTCTACTTTTTTGGGCTGTAATGCTATTCATCCAATTTGCTCAAAACTTTCTTCCCATTTGTTGGCACACTGTGGTTAAATGTTCCTTTTTTTTCACCCTTCTAGAAAACAATAATTATCATTGTGATAATAGTAGTCTTGCTGGGAATTGTAGCTCTCATTATTGGACTTTCAGTCGGACTGAAATAAAAGTAACCAACTGGGTTTCTGGCACTGAATCGTAAGTAGCCTGGGAAGTTGAATTATCCTTTCAGTTCTTGACTGCTTTTTCAGGATTACTTTAATCTGTCATTGTCAGCGAAGATTTTTAATGTTTTCCTCTCAGTCTGAAGATCATAATACTTGGGGTCAGGGTTGATTGGTTTGTTTAATCACAGTACCCAAATGTATCCTTTGGTTTATAAAAAGAACTGCATATAATCCAATATGGGTCTTTCCACAATGTGTGGGACAAGGGTGTCCAATTTGCAATTTTACATATGCTTCTGAATTTTGGCTTCCCAGCACTGGAAAGTAGTAGCTCAAACTAAGCCACAATATTATTTGTGTGGTTTCGGCTTTGTACCACATGCCCTCTCTGCCATTGTTCTTTTAACAAATAATGTTCTAACATCCTTATACATGAACTAGGTCACCATGGCTTAGTCAACTACTTTTAAAATAAACCTTGCAAATGTTTGATAATCTGGAGAAGTTTGAGTCTTTCCTCAAATATGATATATACTTCCTGAATAGGCATCTATTGTATATTCCTTCACAGAAATAAATTGTATTTGAGAATGGCGTTAACAGTACTGCTTGGTCCTCTGGTAAAATTACAAGGCTAGAAATTGGTTGATTTTTATGTTTGGTTAATCTGTGAAATTTTCCCATGATAATATAGGTCCCTGATAATATATCAGCTGTTTTTTCCCATATTAGTCCCATCACTTCCCCTCACCATTGTTCTTTGAGCACCTCACTCAGAGTGTAACTTTTTGTTATACCTCAAAGATGATGGTTTTCTCTACTATCTCCCATTGCCTTTTTGTAGATTAAAGCTTAAGGGCAAATAAGGAAGGCCATCGTGGAAAAAAAAAAAGAATTTTAACTCATTAAGCATACTGAAAGTTAAGTAAGGGGATGATTCCCATCATGGTCTACTACTCTATAGGAGTTTCATGTATTGATATATGACTACAATAAACTGGGCTGCTCTTTCCTTTTTGAGGCCTAACTTTTCCCATTTTGTTCCTTTCCATCTTCCAGACATTCCCAAGCTCCTTCTAAGTCAGTAGCAAGATTTCCCTTCTTGAACTTCAGTGCCATGGTTTGTGCTTTCCTTCCCTACCTTGCTTGGATGAAGTATGAATGGTGCTCTGAGTGCATTTGCATCCGGGCTTCCTGTGAGAGCCAGACTGTTCCAGTTCCATTGCCTGAAGACCCTAATGTACCTTCCTGCAGCCAGAAAATCCAGAAATCTCATGGCATTCCAGAGAGAAGTTCTTGTCTGATCTGCTCCTTATCCATTCCTCCTTTCCTTCCTGATTTACCTGCTGACTTCAATTGAAGGATTTCTTGTGGAATGATCAACAACACAGTGGAAATGAACCTTAAAGGAATTTGGGGAGCCTTATTGCCTACCTCACTGCTGTAATTTAACCCTTTCAAAAATATTGTACAGATTATTGGAGATGTCAGACTATTACTTTCAAAAAATCCATGTTAGAACTAAGACTTAAACCACTAAGTAACTCCTAATCTTTACCCCATTTTATACTCCACAGGCTGGAGCAGTTTGTATTTTTTTTTTTACAGAAAACATAAAATGATAGCCCAAAGGGAGTCCTTCGATTCACATCAAGTGAGGAAATGAACACTTAAGGGTAGCTATGAACATGAGTCTGCAGTCAGTTAAACCATTCTTGGAAGATACAACAGATTTAGGCAAACAAACAAAATTCAGGCACTCCAGAATCACCAAGGTGTTCAGTCCATGTTTTAAATCAGGCCAATATCTGTGTTTTGCATTAGAGGTGAACTATTAGCACTCGCACCCTTGAAATCTGAGTTGCTTGTGTTTTATTAACTACTCAGCTCAAATGTTTTGGTATAGCCACGGATATTCCATATTTTGGGAACTTAGAACTGATCTGAGTAAGAAGGAAGACCTGTCTTCATATACTCATTAACAAAGACACTCCTTGGGATATGTGTTACTTCATACTGGATAGCTCCTTTCACTTGTGGAATGCAATCATATTTCTGAGGTGCTGTAAGTAGTGGTGTATGCAAACTATTTTGAGTTTGAAATAATCCAGTTTTGAGTGGTTGCTCTGAGTGCACTAAAATTGTTTGACTTTGGAACCAAAAATGAGTATGTCACCTTGAGGTAGGACCACTTCCAGTACACTTGAAACAGTCCATTTTAACCCAACATGTTTTTGTACAGCTCTATTAGCAAAGTTTAATTTCCTTCAAATCAAATACTGAAGGCACATTATATCTCCTCTCTTTTTCTGATATATATAATTGTGTTTACGGTCTATCTGTTTGAGGACATGAAGATTAGGGAAATTTTGTGTGTGTGTGTGTGTGTGGAAGGGCTCTTTCTGTTTTAATATTTTAAATTTTGTACTGACGGTTTCTGGTTGATAAATGTTGCACCCATCACTGAACTTGCTGTTTGTAACCTGACCAAGGTTGGTAGGGCAGAAAAACTGGTCTGGATAAAAAACATTGGGTTTAGTTGATGTGGCATGGCAGCTGAGACCCATGTCTAACATCTAATCTCATTATAAAAATATTTTATATTTTTATGCTTGGTAAAACCCTTCTGTTTTGTTAAAGATGAAAAGAAAGCAGCTTTCTTTTATGAATACTGTTATAGCATTAATGTTTTTTCTGATAGAAATTCCCATTATTTTTTTAAACCTTTATTTTTGTATATAAGAAAATTTTGCTGTGATTAAAACTTGTGTGCCCTTTGGCCTGCTCAAAAGCACCTGTTCCACTCTTACAGTGGTATCACTCATGGAAATGGAAAGGTTTGTGTATTGCTTAAAAATGTGTGATTTTTTTTAGTTGAGGGGGTACGTTTTTGTTTATTTAGAGAAGCTAGTTATATCATCAGAAGAGTACCAGGTTTTTCCCTGGGGGAAAAGTTAACACAATTGTTGTTGTCTTCAAAATCAGTATATTTGCTGCATGGAAATCTACCTCAGAGACTGAATCAGCCAGATTCTCTGCTTACACCTGATTTTTTATGTGAGGCTGTAGACAACTCATTTTTATGGCAGATTTGGGGACTCTGGCAGTAGAGTTTTATGCAGATTTAGAGATCAGCAGCATATTCAAATTCTATAGAGATCATTTGCTTTCTAATTAATTACATGAGACATAATAGTCCTTTGATTGGAACCGAAGAGAAAGTGATCCCCATTTTGTCTGAGAAGATTAGTAGACTACCTACTAATTCCTAGCAAAATCTATCAATTTCTCCACCAGTTCTACCATTTAGGTCCTAGTTTGTCCAGCCATGGTGGGTAGATAAACAATTTATATAACATTATTTTAAGGGTACACCGACGGAGCTAAGAAAGTGTGGTGGTCTTTCTTGGCTTTGATGCCTGTGACTTGCAAATGGGGGTGGCATTTATGAAAACTATCTGTAAAGATGGAAAACTGCACTTCAACATACTAAGCTGCCTATGGACAGCGGAGATTCTAGGAAATTGTTTTTTGATGAAACTTTTTAAAGAAATGAATAAATGAATTATTGGAACACCAGTCTGTAATTTTTATGTCCGTCCACTGAACTCCTGAAGCAGTGGGTATCATCATACAATTTATTTTGAAGAACATGTGCTTCTTTTGGCCTGGTATCATGTTTGCCATATGGTTGCAGCGTCTGTAGGAAGGTGTGGTAAGAATGACTGTATGAACACAGAGGTACTCCCCTTATGTATTTTTAGGATACCAACCTGAGCTGAATATTTTCCTCTCATTGCCAGTAATTATAGAGAGATGTCCTGGTAAATGAATGCACAACTAGAAGTGACGTTTTGAATAGTGCCCTTTCCATCTAAAGCAGAGGTCCCCAACCTTTTGAGCACCAGGGACCGGTTCCGTGGAGAGAGGTTTTTCTGCGGACTGGGTGTGTGTAGTTTCATGTACTGCCTGCATCCCGTGGATGGGGCTTTGTTTGCACGGACCAGTTTCTGGCATGCCACGGCCCAGTGCCAGTCCACGGACCGGGGGTTGGAGACCCCTGATCTAAAGCAACTGTGGATTGTACAAGTCCCAACATGAACTGGGCCCAACAGTGTTATATAAAAAGAGCTTGGGGAGACAAAAACTCAAATGAAGAAAATTTTGCAATATAATCTGGGTCTGTGAAAGAATAGCTTGTATCTTCTTCAACTCCTCCATGTTGTCTCTTAACCTTCCTATTGTAAAGTGTCTAAAATCACACTATTACGGGTAATCCTTTACTTACAGCCATTTGTTTAGTGACTGGTCAAAGTTACAACGGCACTGAAGGAAGTGACTTACAACCAATCCTCGCACTTACGATCATCGCAGCATGCCCACAATCACACGATGAAAATTCGGATGCTTGTCAACTGGCATGTTTGCGACAGTTATAGCGTCCCAGGATCACACGACCACCATTTGTGACCTTCCCAGAGAGGCGCTGGCAAGCGAAGCCAGTGGGGAAAACTGGATTCACTTAACAAATACATGATTCACTTAACAACTGCAATGATTTGCTTGACAACCGTGGGAAAAAAGGTTGTAAATGCGACCCACTTCCATTGTTTAGCAATGGAAATTCTGCTCCCAATTGTGGCTGTAAGTTGAAGACTACCTGTACTATGTGACTCACATAAAATAAGCCCTGTTCTTCCTCCAGTTCTATCACCGCCCTGTTTATTAATATATCTGGGTATTTTTTCCTCTTGCTGAGCAGAAGAAGATAATGATTATGTTATGCTGCATCATCCTCATCATTATCCTGGCTTCTACTCTTGGGAGCTTCTTTATGTGAACACTCATTCCTTGTTCTTTGCCATTTGTCTCAGGTAAGTTGTATGCAAATACAGAAGCTTAGTGTTATCATCTTAACCAGGGCAATTGGGATCCTCCAAATTGGGCTTGGATTAGGCTGTATTTCTATTTCCACCTAGACTAGTACGTGCCTAGTTGTGGTGAAAATGCTTCACCTGATGCTTCTCTGCAGTAAATAATTGTTTACAGAAAAACAGACATCTACATCTAAGTTTGTGCAATCTAGGCAAGTGGGGTTAAATATCATATTCCTAAACCGAATTAAGTGAAAAGATAAAAGATATTCTAATTAACAGGAAGGAAACTCTTTGCATATTAGGGTAGTTAACTTCCAGGATCTTTATTGGGTAATATGTTCAAACACCACTTACGATCTCTGTATCTTTTCATTTTTCTTTCTCTTTCTTTTCAGGATGGATCTGTAAGATGATTTTGGCCTTTCAGGCTTCCCCAATCCTTTATCTCCTATTCTTCCACTTTTTGGAGATGTCATAGCCAATGATTAACCTATCAAAATGTCTCAGTTGATACAAAAAGGGGAAAGGTACAAAAAGAGGAAGGAGGAGCCAGAATAGAGCAATGATTAGAAACTTCAGCTTGGAACGGGGGAGTGAACATTAGAACATAGGGGTCTTTTTTATAACAATCAACCAACCTCAACTAACCTAAATCTTGATTGATCGGTCAACATTAATACTTAGGTTTTATGGGAATTCATTACCAGTTATGCTGGCTCCTTCTACCCCAGTGTAAACTTTTTGGAATTGAAACCGAATTCTTGAGAGATATTTGAAATGATTCTTATGGAAGATGACAATAAGCTACATATTCCCCTGCCTTATCTTTGCTGTCAAAATTTATATGCACCTCCTTGCTTTGAAATGTGAGGTGCTTTCCTCGACTATACTTTCTGCTTCTAAGACTCTCATATTCTAGCTATAATGATATGAAATTAGATATCTGGACAAAGATCTGTCCTACATTTTCTCACTTTCTCACTGAATAATATCCAGAACAATCTTTGTAAACCTTGTGATTCCAGTCACAGATATGTAAACCTTGTGATTCCAGTCACAGATATGTATATATTTCTAGCTCATTTAATTGTAGGATGGTAAATTCTGACCCAAGCTGCAGCCATTGGTAGTGGAGACAAGGCTCTAATGTTCATAAAGATTTGTTTGGACATAAACTGTATCAACGTATTTTTACATACTGAATTAATACATTTCTTACATACTGAGAGAAAGTTTGTCTTTTATTTAAAGAATTAAAACTTAATTTATTCAAACATGTAATATTTATTGCTTTGGATCATGGCCCTGGTTAGGATGAGTGAGCGTGGTTAGCATATTATTCATTTTATCCTGGTCCAATGATACCCGTTCAGCTTCCATTTGGGTAAACTTCTATTTTCCCCTTTGAAATGAATTCATCATTGGATAGGGAAAGGGAGATATTTGTAACTATGTAGTGAACTATTCTAGTAATTCCAGATTTAAGTTATTCTGCTACTGTTCCAAAAGCATAGATGTTAACAAAGGAATCCTCCTGAATAAAAAGTTTATTTCATCTAGAATCATGTGTGATGGACTAAGTCAACGAGGAATTGCTCAGATACAGTAGTATGTGAAAAAAAAAACCAAATTTGGGTCTTAGAACCTTCTAGGATCTTCCCAGTTCAGCTCCAAATACTGGAATAACTTCTTTTCCATCTAAATTTATAGCAGGGATAGGCCTAAATACACACTTTTTAAAATTTATACACTACTAAAACTTTTGTGTTTGTTTGTAACATTCAATTACGAAGTGGTACATATTAATTAGGGCAACAATTTTTGAATCAACATATCTCAAATGGGCTAACTTACCGAATGCGTCCAAAATCCTGGACCAATGACTCCTGTGAGATTGAAATGTGGCAAATTTGTGGCTACTTAGTGCTGCCAGTCAGCTGCAGTTACATTACTGTCATTTGCAATGCTCCCTGTCAACTTCCTACAAGTCAACGGGGAAGCCAGCCAGAAGTATAAATTCAATCTGATTGCCCATACTCCCTACCAACTTCCCACAAGCTATGTCTTTGCTTGTAGGATGCTGGCTGAGAGTATCAACAACAGGGAAGCAGGCAGGAGAGGTTGTATGATGCTCAGGCACAGTTCCCCCACCTGTACAACCTCCCCATCCCTCCTTTGATCATGCCATACCAACCACTCACACCTCCTTCCTGACCCATGCTGCATCCTGTGCACGCTCCCCAACCTCTGCACACATTTGCACACCCTGCTCAATCCACACTACATTCACCCATGTCCTCCCTGATTCACCCACTTCTTGTGCACCCTCTCCAACCCATGCTGTATCATGGCACGCCCTAAACCAACTGGCACCTGTCATACACCCCTAAACAATTTCCCAACCCATGCACCTTCATGCATCTTTCCTGTCCTGTGTAGCATGTAGCTGTGTGCCCTCATGCAGCCCTGTGCCCTTCCCAACTTGCACCACTCCTCCCCGACCTGCTGAGCATCCCTTGTGTATACTCATGTCCTCTTCCTGATCCATGCTGCACACCTATGCCCCTTCCCCAACCCACATAGTACCTATTTCTTTATTAAGTCAATGGGGATGCTGGCAGGAAGAGGGAGGAAAGAAAGAGGAGGGAGATTAGGCAGGAAGGACAGGGAGGGGAAGAAGGAAGGAACAAAGAGGGAGGGAGGGAGGGAGAGAGATTTCCCAAGCTTCCTGCTAATGTCCCATAAAAAACTAGGGAAGTTGACAGGAAGTTGGAAATTGCTCCTGCTGCCACCGATTTTCTTTGCCTGCCTCTGGTCATTCTGTTTGTCTAGGTAAGGAAATATTTCTGAAACAATGACCCAACAGATTATGGATTGTCTAGTTTTTATTAAAGGCTGCCTGAGTAGTATTCGTTAGCATAAGAGTAGCAGCAACAAATGGCAGCTTCATTTTTACTTCTACATTGATCCCAGAGACATTTTTACTGTAGTAAATCACAATGCTGTGATGTGGGAATGTCCTTAGGAAACAGGAGAAAGACTCTTGCCTAGGCTGCAGGCCTTCTGCCTGCCTCCCAAGTCATTTCCAAATACCATTACAAATGATGAGCAGCCACAATCAGTGCTTTGCTTGGAAATGCACACTCGCCCAAAGAAAAGGGTAGCAAATGCTGGAAGGGTAGCAAAATACTTCACTGGTTTACTGTCTGGTAAATCTATTGAGAAAGATTGCAGCCATTTTGCGAATAGGAAATAATTCCAATAAAATGTTCTACAATTCCCAGCATGTCGAGCTGTGTGGCTTATAGGAAAAATGCCTCCAGCTTATGAGAGGATAATCTCTTTACCAAACTCATTAGGCATCCGAATATTTAAATTGGATTTTGAGAATTTTGTCCCAACTCATTTCACAAATCAAAGATGTACAGAATTTGTCAGGTGAAGGTCTAAATATCAAACACTGTAACAAGCTTCCATGATGAGTTTATTTATCCCAAGTTCTACATCATCACCACCACTCCATCACCCTCCATACTTATTGGACTTCCAGATATATAGCCATTTGTTTCTTCACTCACAAATATCTTTGCTGAGAAAGACAAAGTTTTCAAAGAATTGCTACAGCAGATCAGGTTCCTAAAGTCTCCACTCACACCCTGTCGGGCAGGTAGAACTTTCCCCAGTAGCGACCCTTGTACATTAAGTCATAGGGGCTCAGATATTTCCGTATTCCCAGCATATTGGAAGTAATAATGCGCTCAAACGTCCATGGATTCTGGTTATTATGCCGCCTCTCCTCTCCTCTGTCCCGCATCTCTTGAAGGGTTTCCTTGCTGACTGCATGGGCTTTGAAAGGCAATTTCTTGGCCACTTGAGTTAGGAAGTGTTTCACCTCAGTAAACTCACAGTGCCCACCAATTTCCACTATGAGGCGACCTGATTTCACTGCTGACACATAGTGATCAATTGCACCTTTGCCACCGCCCATACGGTGTCCTAGTCCTTTGCGAGTAATGGGTTTGTAAGGAGCAGGGACTCTCCACACAGCGAACATTGTCTTGGGATTCATGTGGCGATTAATACTCAGACGCATCACTTCAAAGTGAATCCAGCGGAGATAGCCACCATCCATTGCCTGCAGGCCAAGGAAAGTTGAGGGGAATTTTTTTTTATATAATTCAAGTAAGAAAAACCATGATTAAATAACTTTTTTGAAATTGAAAGAGGGGATCCCCTTTTTCACTTCCAATTGCCATTGTCTTATACTTTTGTTTTATACAACAATGAAACTGTACCAAGAACATTCTTACTTACCACAATACCAAATTTTCCTTCAGTAAATTCAGTGGCTTCTGTAGAAGGACCTCGGATGTCACGTAAATTCCTGGGTTCTCGCCTAACCCTGATCAAGTTTGGTCCTCTCTCAACCATTTTCAATTTGGGTTTCTCAGGAATGATTATTCCTAAAAGAATGGAATTGTAGACTCAGGTTTTCTCAGAACTGCTTTTTAGTTGGACTACTCAACAGATTTGCTCAGATTTCTGAATTTCAGCTCATGAATTATCCTTGTGCCTCCTAACTGCCTACCTACCACAACCATATAAGAGCACTATCACTATCTTTTAAAACAAAACATTATTTAGAAATTACTAAGTCAAGAGACCAAGGCATCTTATTTAAAGAGCATCTGGTTAAAGTTCTGATAAAAATAACTGATAGGTTGATAGAAATTCTGTCCTTTTAAGTTTTATGTAAGAACCAACTTTGAAGAAACATAAAGAAGGAAGTACATGCCAGCAACTTAATCCAAAGCGATAAATAGAATCCACATACAGCAGGCAAATACATGGTATTGACCAAAAGAGGGAGTACTAGAAGTGATTGCAAAAAATGTGTGCCTATTTCAGCTTTGGAACTACAGTAGTCTAAATTGGCCTTAAATTAGAAGTAGATTTCCCATACATTTCAGTGACACTCCTCAGAGATATTTAAAGATATCACATGTATTTTTATTCCCTTCAATTAAATCTAAGTTGTGGCCAAGGAAAGAGCCTATCATGTTGCTAAAGCTAAATTCAAAAGCAGCAGAAGATAGGGTGGTTTGTCTACTGTCCATGGCTTTTATTGAGATAAACTGAGCAAGCTATCTCTGAGATTTTAAAAAACAGGCTCAAATCTACATTTGAAATAATATAAGAGGCTCTGTGGAATAAAATTATGATCTAGGAGCAGCCTGAGCTAAATAACTATCAATGGCATAGCTAGCATGTTATAGTTAGTTTGATTTCAGGTCTGATACAAAGAACCTTTTAACAGATGTCACAGAATTGATTTATGAAGTATTATAAAATGTATATAAAGATGACCATATATATGAATTGCATGACACCTCAAGGGCATACACTGGAAATATTTTAGAAACATATGCCCCAGTTCCATCAGAAGAAAATAACAAAGTAAAGGTGTTCAAATATGTATGTGTTTATCACTCTGGAAAATTCTCCCTTTTGAAATTCATGAGGCTCTATATTATACTTTTAGAGGCCTGCTGGACCTATTTTTTCACTCATGCCTTTCATTCATATTTATGTATGTGTTTGTGAGTGTCTGTATATTGGCTTCACTTGTATTCTTCCTTCTTTTGCTCAGCTTTCAACTATACAAATTTTTTATTATCTATATTTTATATTTTAACTGACTGTACTGTTTCAAGATTTGTTCTTAAAATGAGAAATTATCTACAAACATGTTAAACAAATAGCATTCATAGGAAATTATTTTATCTTTATGTCATTCAGGGATTTGCTTGCCAAATGTCAGCAACAAGAGTTTGGAGCGTTAAAGATAAAAAATGTACGGGGGGGGGGGGAATGTGTTAGTACCAAACCAAAAGAATGGTATATTTCTCACTTTCAGTGTACTATACACATACATTTAAAAACAATAAAAGTAAAATCACTTCAGTAACATTTTCCTCTATCCCTTAGCAGACCTGTATAATCCGGAAGTGGATCATATTTCCTGTAACCAGCAGTGAGAATTTTGATTCCACCAAAACCTAAAAAAAAAAGTACAAAAAGTTATTGCCAAAAAGTAATTGGCCCATACACAACTCTTCCATCTAACAAATCTGTAGCATATCCTGGAAACATTTCTCTCATAATAGGAGTTGGTTTCAGTTATTCTTCCTCTGAAGATATTAGGTTGTGTAGCCTATCATGCATGCTGACTGGGTATGATGGGAATTATAGTCCTAACACAGCAGCTTATTTGAGACTACAAAGAATTACACTCAGCAGCACCTACTATACAAATAATGGGCAAAAACCAGTTACAATATCACTTTAAAAGAAAACCATAAGGAATCAAACACAAAAGGTTCAACAATTAATAGAATAAACTGCTGTTTCTCAAGACCATCGCCAACCCCTCTCCCCAAGCTGGCAACTGAGGACAGAATTAAAGACAACGCGCCAGACCGTAAGACCTCAGCCTTCTAAACTTCATTATGAACTACTCTTTATTATAAATAAAACTTGCAGTGGATAAGGACAATTTATACTGGTTAACGTTTGTCCCCTTTCACAACTATTACAGATACCAAATGACTGCCTTTGCTATGCAGTTGTCGCATTGTACTTTCAAGCCATATACGGTACATGCCAGAGAGGCAGGCATGGAACAGGAGCTCAACCATTTAATTCCATATCCCTAAAAAGGGGTGCGTGTGTGTGTGTCTATATGTGTGTGTGTCTAACCTGAAGGCGTGGGCGTCCCCGCGAGGGCGCTTAAAGGGCGCCTAACCAGCCTCCACATTCCTTTCACCCCGAAGACGAGCCACCCTTGTAGAAACACCAGGCGGGATGGGGAGGTGGGGGGGGGGATCCCCTGTATCGCTCCGACAAAGTAACGGAGAGAGTTATCGCCTCTCCTCTGCTGTATTGCGAAGGGCGCGGGTCTAATCCACCCGGGTAGTAATGCTTCCGGTGGGAAGAACTCAAGGAGCGTACCCAGGAAAAAAGCGCTGCGACATTTTGGTTCCGGAAAAAAAACACGCTCACCGGTGCTGTGGTGCTAGGCTGTTGGGAAGAGGAACTTCGATTCATCCATTGTTTCCTGCATATTTTAGATATACTGTACCGAGTCAATTTATTTTCTGTGACATCACGGCGAATAGAAGGGGGGGGGCAGTAAAGTAACCACGCTGTGCTGAAACAGCCTAAATTTGTGGCAGTAAATAATCCTTCATCTTTAATATCAACAGATCACACGGCGCAGAGTACAGATTCTACAGTCTGTTAGTGTGTGGGTATTTTATATATAAAAAAGTAAAACCAACAGGATCCTGTCTTCCTCCTCCCCCTCCCGCCCGGCTGTTTAGTTTGGGACTAGGATAAATTAATCTAGGAGAGAGAAATTCTACTGGCAGATGGGGAATTCTTTAGTTAGTTAATAAAAAATGGGCAATCAGAATACAGAGGGGGGGGAAAGTTATTAAAAAAAATGATCAGCATGAAGGCCTTTCAAAGCAAGAACTTCTCTGAAAGCCATCCAGAATTGCTTTATTGGTGAGATGGACGATGTATATATTAAATAATAAAGTGAGCATGCCTGCAATATTCAGATCCAGCAATTTCTGTCCACCATTGCTATGGCCACCTTTCTAAAAATGTTCTGGTCCTGTCATTTAATAGGAAGTGCACATCAGGATAGCTTGCAATTAGGAAAGAAATTAACTCCAGCTTCTAAGGGAGGGCATTTTAGAAAAAATGTGCAACTGGCCTCAGTTTTGCTGTCTGAACATAAGTGTGGGAAGAATCCAGAGAAATAAATATTTTGGGGAATATTAAAAAGGCAGAATATTATATTTCCCCAAAGGATCTTAAAGGCAGAAACCACACACAAACCCCTCCCCCCAAGTCTCTCTGCCCCAAACAGAAACCAGGTCTGCAGAAATGCAGATGTGATAATCTTGTCAGAAAGATTGGAGCCAGGAAGCTTGGATTAGAAAGACAAAGATCCCTAGAATCCACAATCCCTCACACCAAAAATCCAACAATCATGAACCACAGCCCCAGGGAAGCAGGATATGACCTTTGGGACATAATAGGATTAACCCACCACCATCAGAATACCAGAAAGGCACACTCAGACTCAGGTCAAAGTTCATGCCACAGGAACAACTCCAAACAAGCTCAAAAAGGTATAAAAACCCATCACTCCCTGCTACATGTGGTCAGCTTTCCCAGAGCTATCTTTCTGTCTGGCTCTCCTCTTCAATAAACTCCAACCTTCTTTCTAAAGCAGTCTCCATTTTTTTTATTCCCAGCTTGGACTGGACCCTGATGAAGATTTTTCTTTCAACAATAGACATACACACTTTTGATGGAGGTTACACGTTATTGAATCTCCTCGTGAACACCATTGTTGTGGATGGAATCTCTAAGTGTGTTGTATCAGCGGAAGTGCCCTTATGTGAAATCATGTATATGATAAAATTATCTGGAAATGAGGAAAGGTGAGTGTGATGTAGCAGAGATATGGAGTGTTAAGTCTCTATTTTCATACTGTGCAACATGATTGAGATTCTTCATTTGACCTTGCTCCAGTCTTCATCTAAGGTAGGGATTTCTCTAGCTAGAAAACTGCATTTGCAACAATGCAAGGGATGGTGGCTTCTTAATGTATCAGTTATTCAATCTCATTGTGTTTTGAGATACTTCCAGATGAGTCTTTTACACAGTTATCCTCTCGTCCATTACCTTTCATGTCATAATGCCATCAAATGTGAATAGTGGGAGCCAACATCTGGAAGCACCTTAAAATAAGAATTAAGTTGGACAAATGATAGGCAAACAGGAGAGTAACACTATATTCCTTTGTGTCATTATCTTGCTTAGAGATTTGCATTCTACTGTCTATACAACATAATCCTGTTCAGTGTTTTATCACTTGCATTGATAAAAAAGGCTTCTACTGGTATATATTTTATGTGCCCATCTCAGTTTCTCTGTTTACCTCACTTCAGATTAAAGGTGTTTAGGTGGAACAATCATTAAAAACATGCAGACAGTGTTTTAGAAGTATCAATATCATATTATTGATAGTCATATGTTTTGTTACAGTGAATGAAATTCATATCTGCAATGATATATTGTTAGCAGGAAACATGGGGTTAAAATTGCAATGTGAAGAAAAACGTTTGAACATCTGCTACAATGCTGTGAATTTTTCTGTTTTGTTTCCTCTGCTGAAATGTAAAATATGATAAACGTGTTCATTTACAAATAGGTTGCCACCCTGAATTTAATAGGAAAATATTTCTGCTCTCTGAAAACAAAAAGCAAAAGATAATCGGTCAAGATGGGGGCTGATTTCTACATAGCATTTTGATATTTTAGAATAATACTTAATAAATGTACATGAGATACGCAAAATACTTGTGATGGTATTTGTGGTTACTTGAATGTTCAGGGGAGGCCTCAAGGAGTATTACTGCTGATGTTAAAGCCACTATTGACAAAAATCTGAGAATGAATTGTAATGTCTTTGAAGGTGTATATTTTGGCATATTTCTGCTTTAAAGTCATCCAGATGAATTGTAAAACTGCTGTACATTAAAAGATCCAGTGTCATTTGGAGAGGAATAAAGTAGGGAAATCATGCCCCCCCCCACCAAGCCTCATTTACAAGTTAATTGCAAGTTTCAACCTATTCCTTTGAAGGAATGTAAAAGAGTGTTACTAATTCTTATCTTCTAGCTGGATATAGGTGGTCTTGTGATTATGGTGGCAATTGGGACTCGAACTTCCATCACTCAGAGGTTGCCACAAAGAAGAGGGAGTCAAGCTATTCTCCAAGGCGCCTGAGGGCAGGACAAGAAGTAATGGATGGAAACTAGTCAAGGAGAGAAGCAACCTGGAACTGAGGAGAAACTTCCTGACAGTTAGAACAATTAACCAGTGGAACAACCTGCCTCCAGAAGCGGTGAATGCTCCAACACTGGAAGTTTTTAAGAAGAGACTGGACAGCCATTTGTCTGAAATGGTATAGGATTTCCTGCCTGAACAGGGGGTTGGACTAGATGACCTCCAAGGTCCCTTCCAACTTTATTATTATTATTATTATTATTATTATTATTATTATTATTATTATTATTATTATTATTATTATTATTATTATTATTATTATTGTTGTTGTTGTTGTTGTTGTTGTTGTTGTTGTTATTGTTATTATTGTTGTTATTGTTGTTATTATTATTATTATTATTATTACTACTACTCAGTGATGCAGTTGTAAAGTATGTGATTACATTGCTTAGAGACAGCAATTTTGCCAGACCTGGTTTTCATTGTAGCCTCAAGACCACATGGATCATTAAGCAGGAAGAGGCAGGAATCCCAGACAAGAAATGCAGGATGGGAGGTGGGGAAGGGCCATGGACAGATCCTACAGAGCACAAGAGATAATTTATTTTTTTCTGTTGGTTTGTAGTTAGTTTTATTTTTGGTATATTGTAAACTACTTTGAGTGTTTTGAAATGGAGAAGCATCAAACTAGTTAATTAAATGAATATCTAAGGTGCTTGTCTCTCACTTTAGAGGGCAGCCTTCTATTTCAACAGCTATTATAAAACACAAAAGACAACTCTGAAGACCAGAGTTAAAAAGATAAAATACTTGTCCATCAGAAGTTAATGAAACTGAACATAGTCTTCCCCATTTCAATAGGATGTATTTATGTCCATTTCAATTATATTATACATGCTAAATTTGTATTCGTATATTTAAATCAGCATATGCTAGTGTTACTCAAATCTCTGCCCATTTATTTTGATACGTTTCAGTTTGCAGAAGCAAAGATCTCTTTAAGATCTCTCTCTCTCTATTTTGCATGCCCATCTTTTTTCTCTATGCTGACTATATCCCTGACAACATGTAATAAAATTGTCGGACCTTTTGTAAGTATTTCAATGTATATTGTCTTATAATAATTTACTTTTGTTGACATTGTTATTAATTCGTTTGAAACATATAATACATTTCACACATCAAGTCAGCACTTTTATTGTCATCTTGCCATATTTTTTGTCTGAAAAGAGCATCCTCTGATAGAAAGCAGGCTTAGTCCTATCTTATATTGTAGATGATAGTTCAATATCTACTGAACATAGCCACAATTTCCTCATTATCTTTTGGCTTGTAGCTGGCAACACCTGCAAAGATAAAAACATGATGTTGAAAAGTAAATCATACTCCCTACATTACATATAAGCTTTCAATATGTATAGATGTTTGAAAACTAGTATTACATTAGATGTATGCAGATACTTAGCTGCCTTGCATACATGACCACAGCCAGTCATGATGAAAAATAGTATGCATACAGTAATATCACAGTACAACCCCATCCTATCATAGTTGCATTCTGATACTAGATGCAAATGCATAAATTGTAATATTGAGTCATGAAGCACACTTTTTCATTTGCCCTGTGCCCCCACAAAGGATGCCTAAGCTGCAGCTGCCATGTAAACTCCCCAAAATCCACAGCTGCTTTAAAGAGTAGAAAATAAGTACTATATTCACACTTCCAAGTGCACTGAAGCATCTTTTTAGAATCAAATCTAAAGCACTGCATACTCCTATCCACTATACCAGGCACGTCCAACACACGGTCCATGAGTCGCATGCAGCCTTGGATGCAACCCCACAGGATAATAAAAAATATGAAAATAAAGGAAGCCTGTTATTTATATACATTAATTATATTATATGCATTGTGTGCGGTTCAAGACAATTCCTCTTCATTCAGTGCGACCCAGGCAAGTCTAAAGATTGGACAACTATATTCTGTAATATATATGTGTCAGCTTTATGCACATCTATAACTGAATATCACTGTATAATGTTAGGCAACTGTTCATTAGAAGACCAGTTAGTCTTCTCAATCTTCAAGGTTCTGTCCCTCTGCTTTGCTATTGTACCCCCAACCTCTTGTTTGACTCAATTGTACCCCCAACCTTTGCTATTGTACCCCCAACCTCTTGTTTGACTCAATCCTTTGCTCAGTCTTTTTCTGGGACAACATTTCAGTCCTAACTGCATTTGACTGATGCCCTTGCTAATGCAACTGTCTTCCTAGACTGGGTGCTGAACTGATTTACAACCTTGATTTTTCTTGAGTTGCATATCAGTCGCCTTGGTAAATAGGTAAAATCTGTATGTTGTGTTTCCTCTGTACACCTTGCCCTTTGGGAACTGTGCATTTGAATAGGCTCTCAATTAATTGCAGCATTTAGAAATCTTATCTGGGGTCAAAACCTAAGTAGAGTCAAAGCTGATTAGTCTCTGGATAGGATATTTCTAGGTCACGCCAGCACTTTAGTGTAGACTGGGAAGTTGAAAGCTTATTCCAGAAGGCCACATAATTTCAGTGTTGGTCTGAAAAAACTTCCTAGATATATCTATGAAATCATGAGGAATTGAGCTCTACTTGAAGACTTGCCATCTGAACAGGAATCAACCTATTATTTTGGTCATGTTGATTATTATTAGCTGCACATTCACTAACAAGTTAATCATAATTAATATGGGAGATAAAGGATGCAGGTATCTGGAGGACTATATTGTATCTTTCAGGACTTTCTTTCTTCCCAAGAAAATATACCTTGTTCAAGGGGTGTTTTGCCACTGAGGAACTGCCAGTAGGTCTTTTCATTGGTATTGGCTTGGAGGCCACTGATAGAGGTGACCATGGGGCCCCAAGATGTCTCCTCTGTTTGAAAGCTGCAAGATGCCAAATTCATTACAAAAGCAGGAAGAAGGATGAATAGGAAAATGGTGAATTATATCATAGTAATTTAAGGGGTATTTAATGTACACACAAGAAAAATTGAAAGAAACAGAAAAGATGAGGAATGTTATAGGTGAAAATAGTTCATGCAAATCAGATATTCAAATTTATCCAGCTTCCAGCCCAAAGACAACTGGCTTAAAATACATTGGTAAAGATTTGAGGTTTCTTGAATTGAAAATTTGAAACGTTTATGTAGATCACATCCTGGGTTGAATACCATCCCTAAAAGGTCAAAGACAGAATCTAGAATGAATCTACCAGGAGTCTATTTACCTGAATTCCTTTTCATTAAGTAGTTTAGCTGCTTCCAAGACAGCGAGCAGCACTGAACTCTTTGGCACTTTCACAGTTGTGGAATACTCAAAATAAGGTCCTATTAGCTTGTTGATTACCGTATAATGTACTGTTAGATGCAAAGAAAGAGAAGAGAAGGCAAGTGAAATAACTCATTACACCTTAATATCCTATGACCATTCTAGATTTTTGCAGCTGAGATTTAGAAGAGTCAGTGATATGAGCTAGACTTGGTAGCAAAAATTGGTGTGAAATTAAAAGATTGCTCCTCCTTGTTGCAGTGAAAGTAGATCCACCGGCAGAATTAAAATATGCTTGTTATACCAGAGCTCCATGTCTCCATTTTTTCCTTGCATCTGGTATAACAGAGATGGTGTACAGCTCTCCAGTTGTACAACTTTCCAGAATCACTGTACAACAAGTCCAAAACCAACCCTGGCCAGTCTGACAAGCAGAGTGATGCTAAAGGCCACACAGTTTTCATCATTATGGATGAGCTGTTAAGTAGAAGCTGCAGATCAATAACCCTAAATAAATTGGATCGTTACAGGGAGGACAATCCATGGCACACCTACAGCATTACTTTTGTTTTGTGGATCCAAGAAGCATTTAATTAGATGAAAAATCTGTTTGGCTTTGGTGGCATAATTTTGTGGAGGATTCGGCAATTCTTTCTAATTAGTGACATAGGCCACTAATTTTAGTGATTTAAACCTCTGGTAGCATAACATTTATTCTGAATAAAAATAGATTTGAATACAAAATGCTGAAAGTTGTGCCCCATGCCTTTCCAATAGCTTTAGAGTGTTCTCATAGTGCCTCTTTCAACCTTTGGACACATCAAATAAATATGAAAAAGTGCTTGTCCCTTTTTAACTTAGCTGATTCTGGCTCCCTCCAGGGAAATATCCAAAATGCATCCAGGTGAAATAAATATTACCTGGAAATAGCCCTGTTTCCTCCACCCCCATCATTCCCTTTCTTCTAGGATAACTGTTATAGTTCCAGGAACTCCAGCATAACAAATAACTGCAAAACTACTTTTTTGTGGTGTGGAAATATGGTGATGGGGAAAGATGGACCTACAATGCAAACCTCATTAAATTGTGCCTCTATTTCTCTATTTTTCTCTCCTTCAGACAACAAGGGAGGTGCCAGAGGAGTTTCTTTCCACTGAAGAAGCTGCCTCACCAGTTTCAGAGGTGCAAGTGAGACTGCTCACATCCAAGTACGTTTTGCCCACCAGAGAAGGCAGGATCTGAGAAGCAGCAGCTGGAGTGCTAAAGGCTCCCTCGGTGATCTTACTCAGCACTTCATTCAGGGTCTTTGGGCAGTTCCATGCGTTATCAGAATAGAATTCAGAAGTAACACTGAGAGCCTGGAAATCAGCAAGAGAGAGAGAGATGCTGTAAGATTTGAAGGGATAAAGACCAGATTCCTGGATTTTCATCCCTCCCAAAGAAAAGATCAGGTGTACCTGCATTGCAAGGCCAGTGCTATAGATATTTCCAAGGAGGCCATTAGTCTGCTGTTCATTAAGGATTTGCTTTGTGATCAGGGCCAAGGCTGCTTGTATAGTTCCTACAAGTTTGCTCTGCTGAGATGAGATCCTTCCTTCATACACACAGAACAGTGCCAGACTTGCTACGGCAGCAGTATCTGTGAATTACATCAAACAAGGGATTGAGCTGGGAGAAGAAAGTCAGGAGTATTTGCCAATCTAGGAAAAGTCTCTTTGGTATAAGTACTGGACAATAGCAGATATCAGAGAGAAGCAGACCAAATTGGAAAAGGCTGTTTATTACAAGTTGTCATTGTGGATGGTGCAATGGATAATGGATTCCTAGCTTATCAATCTCTTGCTCATCATGAGGTTCCCCAGTGTCCCACTCACCTTCTCTCAGTCCAACCTATTTCCCGGGATCATTACAGGGTATCACTAAGAAGGCTATCTTGAAGTCCTTCAAAGCTCAGAATAAAAAGATAATTTAAAATCATATTCAAAAATCACATATGTGTCTCTTACCTACAGAGAAATGACCAAGGAATTGGAAACTATCAGCCAGGGCTGCTTTGGCCAGCGTGGTGGCAGCTCTTTCAAGTTCTGGACTTTTTTCTATACACAGAGCCAAAGTATCTAGAGCCAATTGGTAGTAGGTGGTCTTGGGAGTCCCAGTAGTATCTGAAAAGTAAGCATCTTTGTCAGTTACTTCTGTTTGGTCACAGAAGACATCTATCCTCAGCCCATTACTGTTTGGAGGTTGAGCTCAAAACACAGCAGAAATGGAAAACTATTTCTAAAGAGTATTACTGGAGAAGGAGAGATCTGAAATCACAAACCAGCTGTATTTCCATGGGATCCCCAAGGAATTTATAACCATAATGGTGCAGGATTCTAAATCACGAAAAATAACCTTTCATAAACTAGCATTTCCCAGATCTGTAGAAATCAATTCCAGAATTCCCCAGCTGGCATCAACATTGAAGTCTACGCATCTGGTAGATGTCCACATAGCTACTGTATGGGGAGTGATTGGGTTTGTAGCTGCAGATTTAGGTTCAAATGCTGGAGAAATAATGACAAGAGGCAGAAAATAAAGTCCCATTCTCCTGCTGCATGAGAATTTATAATGCTATAAGGGGAATATCTCCAAAGGGCTATAAACCGTTCCTAGGCATGATTATTAACATTACCTACCCCACAATATTGACTTTTGTGGAAAGTGTCTGTGAGATATATTGTTGGAAATTCAGGATGTAAAGATACAGATATCAAATTGCTAAACTAGATTTTGTACTTTGTACAAAAGTACAAAGTACAGCACAGAGCACTTCAGCCTGAACCAAGACAAATCTTCCCCACATTACACATTAGTGCAACATCGCCTTTCAGAGATCTTGCAAAGATTTTGCTGTTTTCAGTAGCTTTTATGTACAGTGTCAATTGGCTGCGACATATGATGTGCTACATGGGGAAGTTTAGTTGTGGTATCGGGTCTTTTGGTTTTAATGTTTTTACTGTAGTTGATACTGTTTTATTTTTGAGTAGTGAGCTGCACAGAATTTGGTTCATAATGAGTCACTAGACTAGATAAATGTTATAAATATTACAGAACCCTGATCTATGATCATCACTATTCTAGATCAATTTTGCAGCTGTTATAAAAGTACATTTTCTTCAGAAAATGCATTTCTGCAGAATAAGATCAGAATGAATAGAAATTGTGAGATATTGTAGGTAGAGAACTGGATTCAGTCGTGTGATGAAAATGTGCCCTAAGGGTTTAAGATTGTTTGTAAGCAATTAAACTTGCATTACACTTTCAAATGCAGAAGAGAATACGTTATAATTAATTGCCAGCCTAAGAGAGTAATTATAATATTGATTATTGGTATTCTGAGACAGACAGTTGAGTGCTAGCTTGATGTTGATCCTGGAACCACTTGGAGCTATCTGAATTGCATAGACAACATTCCTAAAATAGGTGGACATTTCAGTTCAACCGAGTACCATCCTTGCAAGCCAATGGGGGGAAGAGCACATTAATTATCCTTTTTGTTTCTTGTTATCTGAGTGAAAAGCAGGAATCTAATGCCCATTTGTCTCCTTACGGATATGCTTAATCTCTTTCTTTGTTTTGTCTTCAAGGACTTGGACCAGGTTGACATGTTTTTCTGGCGTGTTGACATCAGCAGGATTCTGACAGGCGGACCGAAGAGCTAGGACATAAAGGGCCACTTTGCCAGAGGTCATCTCTGCAAGAAGGGACGAGAGAGGACAAAGACTGAGTAAGCAATGCCTCGAAAGCAGTAAAATACCCTTTCCCATCCTGGCCGGAAGTGTGGAAACTGCAGCCCACAACATCTGGGAGAGCTGCTTTAAAACTGGGATGTAACAGGAAACCCCCTCTGATTCTTTTTCCTTGCATACGTTGCAGAACCATCTGGTTGATATTTTAAAGGCAAACCAGTGATAATGTACGGTTTCACGGTCTGGAGTTCCTGGTGTCAGATGCACCGTACCGTAATCTGTAAAAGTCTAGACACAGATATGGCTGAATTAATAGAGACTCACGGTTGTTAATGTAATTTCAGCTCCAGGAAAAAAAAATGCTTCTAAGCCTTTTAATCAAAAAGGCTCCTGCCACGAAGTTCTTAATTTCTGTTTTATCATTAATTGAAACCTACTGTTTGTTGGGCGGCTTTTTAAGCTGCAATTTAACACCCACTTACAGGAGAGGTGCTTTGGCCTATTCACGAAATTGTTCTAGTTTCTTGTGCCAGATAGTAACATATGAACTTTTGCATATGAACTTTTGCCAGGTGTATACATATGATCAAGATGAAAACTTTGCCTTTTAGTGGCCATTTACTACCAAGAAAAAGGTTACTGGCAATTATAGAAATAAAATAAGACATTTAATTTTATTTCATTTTGGGAGGTATATTGTGATCAAAACTAGGATGTACTATGGCAGTAAAAACAAAATCACAAACCTTCATGGTATTTTTCATGATCAATTAGGTTTAGTAAGTTAGCCACAGTTATCAAAAGGGACACCTGAAAAAATTATTTCCACGTTTCCCTCTTTACAAAATGGAACAAACTAAAGGTCTAAACTGGTTCAGAAATAGTTCTAGAAACCAATAAACTCGTTTATGTAAAAGCTTCTCATTTCAAGCATCATACCTGTTCCAGCTGTTTCTTTTATCTGCCGCACCAAATGCATTATCACATTAAGGTTGTGGTCCTTAGCCAGGTTCAAAGCAATCAGGATACTGGGATCAGGTTGGCCCTGCAGGTTGGCCCAATTTTCCAGTTGATTCTGGATGTCTCTAACCAATCCTTGCTGATCATTTGGGACAGCTAGAACCAAGACAGCCAGAAGTTTATTCCTAGACAACTCTGATGTAGCTTGTCAACAGAATTACAATTCAGCCTCAGAAACTGTCTCTACAAGTAGTCCTTGACTTTTTTTTTTTTGTAACAAATTTTATTAGTTTTCCAATTTTAACATCCAAGTATTTAGAAAGCAACGTGGTGACTGGGTAATCAATAATTCAATAACAGCATTTTTAATACATATCTCAGGTTACATTGTCAAAAATTCCTTCTCTATTTCCCATTAACATTTGATATAACATAGTTAAACTAGTAAATTTCTAGCCATAGCAAGCACAATTAAAGCATTTATCAATCTATCTTTTGTTTATACATATACATATCCTGTTTTTAAGTTTTACCTAATTAAGAATTAAGTAGTCCTTTACTTATGATCATAATTGAATCCAAAATTTCAGTTGCTAAGTAAAACATTTGTTAAGTGAATTTTGCCCCATTTTACGACCTTCCTTGCCACAGTTTGTAGTGAACGACTGCAGTTGTTAAGTTAGTAACATGGTTGTTAATTTGAATCTGCCTTTCTCTTGACTTTGCTTGTCAGAAGTTTGCAAATTGTGGTCACATGACCCCAGGACACTGCAGCCGTCAGGAGTCAATTGCCAAGCGTTTGAATTTTGATAATATTACATTTTAATTACCTTTTTGTACAGAACTATTTCCATGAGGTAAAGTTGGCCCGACATAAACGCCCTATGCATTGATAATCCACACAGTGCACAAATATTATAATGTTTCTAGGGCTGTAAAAGAAGTGCTTTGCACAGTACAGTAATGCAAATGAAGTACTTATTTTCAAAATAACAGAATAACAGAGTTGGAAGGGACCTTGGAGTCCAACCCCCTCTCAAGCAGGAAACCCTGTACCATTTCAGATAAATGGTTGTCCAATCTCTTCTTAAAAATCTCCAGAGTTGGAGCACCTACAAGTTCTGGAGGCAAGTTGTTCCACTGGTTAATTATTCTCACTGTCAGGAAATTTTTCCTTAGTTCTAGATTGCTTCTGTCCTTGATTAGTTTCTATCTATTGCTTCTTACCCTTCCTTCAGGTGCTTTAGAGAATAGGTTATACCCCTCTCCTTTGTGGCAGCCCCTTAGGTATTGGAACACTGCTAACATGTCACCCCTAGTCTGTCTTGTCATTAAACTAGACATACCCAGTTCCTGCATCCATGTCCTTTGCAAGGTTCATTTGGCTGTGAAGATCAGTCAAAAGATCTTCAAGTTAGGAAGAAGCATCAGGCTAAGGCAGGCTGATCCAAGAGGAAGCGTTATTCAAAAAACTTACAGCAAGTTCCTGAAGAAATGGAAGCCGCATTGGTGACTGTGCAGAACACACACAGGATAATAGTGAAGAGGAACATTTTGGGATAGGAATCTGTGTCTGTCCTTTTTTTTAGGCCAGGTCTTCCTTGATGTGGCATAATATTGGAAGTCAATGGTGAAAAACTGCTTTCCCCCCCTTTTATATAGATTGCTGGTACAACCTTTATATAGACTCCCTACCAACCTTTTATCTCCAAATAGTCACTTCATTTCTAGCGCTGTTGACTTTTCTTTGGTTATCTCAATTTCCTCAACATTTCGTGGGAACCAGTTTGAGAAGGAGATGTCAAAGAAAAAAACTTTTCAGAGAAATTGGTGTACATATTAGCAGAAGGAAGATGGCTTATGTAACTTGGCACCATATGTGAGTTAACAGCCACTTGCTAAGAAAACATTTGCTGAGCCATGCATCTGGCACAAGTTAATGGCTAGGAAGGGATAAATTTCATGGAAGAGAAGTTGGGTTGAGAAAAGAGGAAATAAAACTGAACTGGACCTGCCCCTCTGAACTGTCTTGCCTAGGAAAAATAGCACTGTATCTTCCACCAGAATCATGAGTCCAAATTTTCTTAGTTTTGTAGAACATGGTGAAATGCTATAGATGAGGTATGTTAGAACAGAACAGAACAGAATAGTAGAATAATAACTTTATTATCACTTTGAATATACACTAATAGGCATGCATTAAAATGAAATTTCATTACATACAGCTCTCAAAGGGTCACCACCTCCAATATACGCTATGTAAATATGACAAAAATAAATACAGAACTATGCATATACCTACATATATTATGTGACACAGAAAAACAACACAGTCTAGTCCAGATTATGATTAAGATTATATGATTTAACAAAAAAGCAGCCTGTGTTTTATCCAAGAAGAGAATGTGAACCCAGCCTGAGTATGTGTTATATCACCTCAATTGTCTCAAGAATAGAGGAAATGTTTTCTTCCTTTAGGTAAGGAAATGGATTATATAGTTTCATTGGAAGAAGCCAAGGCACCTGAGTATTGCATGAGCTATAAATGAAGCCAATGAGAGAGCTCAGGACCTGGTTCCCATCTGAGAGAATTCTTGAGTAGTTGCTGCTGTGATGGAGAATCATCTAAGGCTATGGGCTTTGTTGCTTTTAATCACTGAGTTCTACTCATAACTCCTCAGGTAAATGCAGAGAGGGAATACAACTTGGAGATATGGAAAGAAACTGGTTGATTGTTTTTGGTGTGCACTGTACTATGCCTTCAGAGGAACAGACTTAAACGTTCTCTTACCACAAAATGTTTCCCATTATTAAAGATCTACCAAAATACAAATCTAATGAAAACTATTTTTAATGAGAATTAATGAAATATTTTTAGGAAACTATATCAGTACTGGTGTGCATTATGTGCTGTAACAGAAGAGTTAGCTTTCTTGCTTTAATGTGCTCAAAATAGAAAGCACCCAGCTTCACCAGGCTAGTGAACCATTGCTGGGTTAGGGGAGAAAGTTTTATTAGGACACCTCTCCAAGTTGTAAAAAAGAAAAACATTGGGGAATCTGGCTCAAAATTAAAAAGAAAACTCAATGATTTTTAAGTTCTGGACATTTTCTTAGATTTGCTGTTTCAGATCAATAGGCAAGTCTTGTTTGGAAGCCCCTTAGTTAAGTTAGCTTGTGCAAAATAGATTTTCAGTTGCATGAAGATTTTCTGGGTTAGAATAAAGTGGTTGTTTCTTTTTGTTTTTAAATGAACAGATACAATTCATAGATTCTGTGAGGTAGAAATAAAGAAACATGTAATCTTTCAATTTATCTAGCGGAAGTTTTTAAATGGAAGTTTGACTGGAATAATATCCAGTGATTGAGGATATGTAGGTTATATATATATAATTTGCAGCTAGCAAATGGCAGTCCACCAGATTTTGGATCTATCTTTGTGTGATTAATTTTTTTTTTCAAAGCTGGGCCAACCAAGATTAAAAGTCAATGAAGGATGTTAAAAAATAGAATCCACTCAAATGTCAAAGCACTGGGGCAGCTTTTGAATTCTCAAGAACTCCTTTGTCTAGAGCAGACATGTCAAACACAAGGCCCGGGGGCCGGATGCAGCCCGCGACGTGGTTTCATGCGGCCCGCAAAGCCATCCTGGAAACAGTGAGGGAATGGCCCCCACTGCCTTGGCCCCAGCCCAGGCCACCCGGGAGCCAATGTACAATTTTGTGGTGGCCATCTATGCTGAAACGCATTCAGTCTTAGCTCCACAAGGCCATCTGGAAACAGCAAGGGACTGGCCCCTGCTGCATTGGCCCCGCCCCCTGGGCACGCTCTGGGGAGGTGTCACCCTTTGGGAGGAATGAAGAAATGCACCATTGCCTGGAAGTGGCCAGAAATGGCCCTCGCCTACTTCACATATCCGGTTTCAGCAAGCTCTTCCAGTGGACCATGCCTTGGAGCTTGCCCTGGTCCCACCCCCTTCTGCCAGAGACCCTCAGATCTGTCCCACTCCTACCCAGGCCTCCACAGGCACCCTTGACGCGAACGATGTAGAGCTGGCCATGCCCACCCAGTAGGCCACACCCACTCCAGCCACGCCCACCCAGTAGGCCGTGCCCACCCTGGCCACACCTACCCAGCCCCCCGAGGACAACCGCAATGCTGATGTGGCCCTCAATGAAATTGAGTTTGACACCCCTGGTCTAGAGCAGGGACCTCCAACCTTGGCATCTTTAAGATGCAAAGACTTCAACTCCCAGAATTCCCTAACCAGCATGTTGAAGTCTACAAGTCTGGTCTAGAGAACAGACTTTGGATTGCTTACAAAATGGCTGGCATGGGGAGGGGTGGAAGGCTGGTCAGTTCCTAAAATGGCTGCCCTGGCATATTATCACTCGTTTCTTGAAAGGCAGTTGGACGAGACTGAGAAAAAGAATAGCTTGCTGAAGTACCATTTTCCTTTGCAACTGTGGAGTACTCTACCTTTCTGAACCCCCCAATACTCTGATATTTATTTCCCCAGAGAACAATCAATAAAGTCAGCAATAAATAACTTGGCCAAGAAAGTGAGCAAATGGGAGGGGGAGGAGTAATAATGCTCAATAATATATCCCTCCCTCCTCCCTCCAGTGCAAATAATGTTCTCCACTGAATTCAAACTTTTAATGCTAAAGAACACCCACCCCACCCCAAATCCCTAATGAAAAGGACATAAAGAGATAGAAGAGAAAGATAACAAAATGGATTTTTTTGTCCTTGGGTGTTTTCTGTCACTGTTAGCTCAACTCTACCCACACCATCAGAGTCAGATGTGCAACAGGCTGTCCTATTTATAAAATGCCTAAAGCACGGGTCGGCAAACCGCGGCTCCGGAGCCGCATGCGGCTCTTTCAGCCGTCTCCTGCGGCTCCCTGTCCTCTGCTGCCATGTGCAGTCCGAAAAAAAAAGTGGGACTAAAAAAGTTCAACCAATCAATTCAAACTTCTCACAAAAAAAAACTTCGCAAAGTTTGAATTGATTGGTTGAACTTCTCTGGTTTGTGGGACTGCCCACAAACCTCTTTCCTTCTTCGGACTGCACGTGGCGGCAGCGGTGGAAGAGCCGGGAGGATGGCTGGAAAGGTGTCCCTTTGCAGTCCTCCGGAGGCAGAATCTGGGTAAGGAGCCGCGGGTGGGGGCGGTCAGTCTTGGGGTGCCTCTTCCCTGCCCGGCGGGTCTCCCCTCGCCCTTCTCCGCCGCCGCCTCTGCTAGCCCTGGGGGGGGGTCGCCGGGGGTCTTGGAAACTTCCCCTCTCGGCCTGCGCCTTTCGGCCATCTCGTGGGTGGCGGATCTCCATGGCTTCTTTCGCTGCCGCCACCGCCGCCATTCACGTTGAGCGAGGCCGGAGACGCTGCGAGACCGGGCAGCCGCGCCCCTTCGCCGTCCTCCCACTGCCGCCGCTGCTGCTGCTGCCGGTGGTGCTGAGCGAGGCCAAAGAGCCGTGCCCCTTCGCTGTCCTCCCGCCGCCGGCACCGGCGCTGAGTGAGGCCGGAGAGGCGGCAGCGACCGGGCAGCCGCGCCCCTTCCCCGTTCTCCCACTGCCGGCGCTATTCACGCCAAGCGAGGCCGGAGAGGCGGCGGCGACCTGGCAGCCGCGCCCCTTCCCCGTTCTCCCGCCACCGGCGCTGCCGCTGCATTTTCACCTGGCTGCCATTGGGCTCTCCGCCGCCGGGCCCCACCTCAGCCCCATCGGTGGCGCCTTCCTCGGCTGCTTTTGGGGAGCCGCCGCCACCGCCCTCGGTGCTACAGGAGAAGGAGACCTTGGGTTGCGAGGGCGGCGGCGGGTCGGGACCCCCTCGTCCCCGCAGCGGCATGGTGCACCCGCGCTGCAGGTAGAGCAGCGTCCCCTTGGCACCCTCCTCTTGTGACGACGAAGTGGCCGAGGATGCGGGAGGGGCGGTGGCCGGGCCGGGGGCGGCGGGGACCCCCGACGGTGCTGCAGTGGCCACCGCCGTTCCGCCGCCACCACCGGAGCCGCTGCCTCCCATCTTGCCCCCCCTCCCCGCCCCTTCGGCGCCCTCTGCCTTTCTTCTCTCTCTCTCTCTCTCCTCACCTGGAGAGAGGGAGAGAGAGAGGAAAGAAAGGAAAGAGAGAGAGAGAGAGGGGAAAGAGAGAAAGAGAAAGAGAGAGAGAGAAAGAGAGGGAGAGGAAAGAGCGAGAGAAAGAGAGGAAAGAGAGTGAGAGAGACCCTTTTCACATCTAAAATGAAGATAACACTGCATATATCCTTTTTTACCTTTATTATACACACACACACACACACACACACACACACATAATAAAGGTAAAAAAGGATATATGCAGTGTTATCTTCATTTTAGATATCAAAAGGGTTTTGCGGCTCCCAGTGTTTTTTTTCCGATGGGAAACGGGTCCAAGTGGCTGTTTGAGTGTTTTGGGTTGCCTACCCCTGGCCTAAAGCAATATGGGCTTTATTGTTCTTTCTTTTACTTTTTACATAATGTAAAATGGAATGCAGAAGTTTTGTGCCTTAGCAACTAAATGACTGTAACTTTCTAAGTGCAAGATAGGAACTTTCTCAGGCTGAAGTAACAAAGGATTATGCAGCTATATGTACTAACTGTTTCAATTGAAGGCAACTGTATCTTTTTACAAGGGATTCTATAGGACACTTGATGTCTTTTTCCATGTAGAGATAGAGGTTATGTAGAGGTCGTGTGCAGCACACTGCCCACCTCTATCATGCTTCAACTTCTATGATCTCACTTGGTTAACATCTCTGGCTGGTACGGTGATATCACCTCAGTTTGGAATAACAGGAAGAGGGGGTGGAGAATTAACCCATAAAATGCTGTTGCTCCCTTCTACCTTTTGCTGCTTGTAAAACTGTATAAAAGCAATAAACACTGCAAAGGCAGTCAGACATCTTTGCATCCTGCTATGACTAGTCTCAAACTCTTACATCTGGCGCCCGAACAGGGACCCCCTCACCTCCCCCCCCGTGGGGAGCAACTGCCAACATTCTTACCATCGTCTGGAATAGACCCCTAAGGTGCACCTTCGTCCTACGGGACCCCTTCATTCTACAGAACCCCTCAGTGGTAAGTAATGGGTTGCAATCTATCTCAACACCAGCATATAAAGGAACTTCGATTCCTGTTACATGAATCAGGTGTGACAGTGCCTGAGGCAGAGATAAGGAAGCTGGTGGAGGAGGTAGGGAAACATTGTCCTTGGTATCCGGAATGCGGGACGCTCCATTTACAGGACTGGATAAAAATAGGGCATACTTTACATCTTGAACCCCGGGCTCCAGTAAAGATACTACATCGATGGCTGTCAAGCAGTGGAAAAATTTGGCTCTGATGTCTCAGCAGGGCAACAATTAACTACAAGCCCCCTGCCTGGTTATGATCAGATAAAAATTGTCACCCCTAAATCATCTCCAGTTGGACCTTCAGCTCCTCCTGGAGAGGCTAATTCTTTTGCTTCTCCACAGCCATTGTACACCCCCATAAGGCAAATTTTAGAGGAACAATTAGGATGCTTTAAAACTTCAAGTGGCTGTTAAGTTTAACCCTGTCAGACAATGTCTGGTGGTGCTTTGTGTTGATGTGTGGTAGTAAAAATAATCTTCCACAAGGCAATGTTGACAAACTTTGTAAACCTCCAGTTGGCTAGTTTATCTGATAACAACTAAAGCCACGAAAGAAAAGAAAATTCAAAGAACTGAAAGCAAGTTTTTTTCTCTCTTTTTCCTTTAATCTGGCTCTTTGGACTATTCAATTCCCTTTTGTCAGAGGTGAGGAGAGGAGGCACTAGTTTTCCCCTCCTCCTTCACAACTGCAAAAGGCTCCAGGTTCAATATTCCTTTTAGTCTTTCCCCACTGTCTTTTGAAGTTGGTGGGATAAATTGGAAGTAACCATAAAAGTTCCCCTCCTTTTTAATTAAAGGGAGAGGTCTGTTTTGGCCTCAAACCCAAATTGATGTGTGTGTTTTGTTTTGTCTTATATATGTTTAACCCCTAGAACGTTACGCTTAGGCTTGGAATGGTGAGAAAAATAGGAGATGGTTAAAGGGCCCTATAAAAACCACATGTTTGGTTGGAATCATCTCATGATTTTTCTTGCTTCTTGCAGGACAAGCCATATGTCTAAATAAATGTTGTTTTAATAGTATTTGTGCATATATGTCTGTCTGTGGTGTTTTGTGTTATTTCCAAGACTTGGAAAAGGGTCAAAACCCTCTTTGATAACAACAAACAAAAAGGCCTTCATTAAAAATAAATGGTTTGCCTGGAAAACGTATGAAATGAAATATTTGTATGTGATATGGTGTAAGCAAACAGAATGGAAGTGAATGAGTTAATTTGCTGGTGTAAATGTGTGTGTGTTAGCCCTTACCCCTCCACCCGTCCCAGGCTGTGAAAGAAACAGAAAACTGTCGTTTTTATTGTTGTAAAATGGGAACGCAACAGCAAGAGTTTGCATGAGAAAAGTTTCATGGAGGATGTGTGAGAGAGTTTATGGAAAATGCATGTGAAGGAGAGAACTATTTTTTAGTGGTGAGATTTTTGTAAAATTTCTTTTTCTTTTTTCCCCCCTCCTGACTCTTTCGTTTTTCGCTGGCTGTATTGCTTTAAGAGCGAAACAAAGACAGGAAGAAGAGGGGGGCAGCTGCTCGTTTTAACTATTTTTTTCCCTTCCTCTGCTTAGAAGTCTGGGTTAAGGAAGGGGGGAGGATGTGAAATTTAATGCCCACTCTTGCAGTTTCAGCTTGCAATTTTTTTACTCTAAAGAGGATTCAGTAATTGTTGGACATTTTTTTTTGCAAATTTTTGAGTTTTAAATTGTTTAGTTAGACATATATATCCATCAACCAAAAGAAATGACTTTGAATTGTTTTGCTTAGATTTGAAAATGTTTTCCCTATTTAATGGAAATTTGTTTCATCTGAATGGAATCTGATTAAATTGGAACCCCCAAAATACAACCTAATTGGCTTTCTGAAATACAAAATGATTTAAGTATCTATGGATTGCAGGTTGCCTTGGGAAAGATACAGTTACACTCTCCCTATCTTTATTTAGGGCATAAAATGTTGCAATCTTATTCTGTTCCAGTTTTTCCTCATTTGAGCTTGCCTAAAATTATTTCTTTGGTCAAATTGCAGCAATTACTAGGCACCCTTAATTGGGTTCGCCCATATTTTTCATTACCTACACATTTACTTAGTCCATTATTTCATTTACTGACCAAAGGAAAACAACCTGGAGATCTCACTATGGTTCCGCCTGCAGCACTTGCCACAATTGAGCAAATTAATGACATCTTGAGCACTCAGTTTGTGGATCGTATTCATAAAGATTGTCAGTTAACTCTTTTGATATTCCCTACTAGTAAGTTGCCTACGGGAGTATTAGCTGTTTTAGAATCGCAAAAAGTATATTGTATTGAATGGCTTTATTTACCCCATACCCCTTCACAAAATGTTTTACCATTTATCCAGGCAGGTGCTGAAATTATAACTTTGGGACGCACTCGAGCTTGCCAACGAAATGGGACTGATTTAATGAATATTGTTTTTCCTCTCCCTAAATCTGATTTTCAATTTTATTTTCAGAATAACTTATCTCTTCAATGTGCTTTAACTGACTACAACAACCTTTTAATCTAATCTCTGATTCTCATTATGTGTGTCAACTTATTTTTAATCTTCCAGGTGCTTATATCACACCAAGGATTGACGCCAATCTCATGGCTTTGTTTTTAACTTTACAGCAGCTGCTACAAAATTGGAAACATTTATATTTTGTTTCTCATATACGTAGTCACTCATTCCTTCCTGGTCCTCTTTCTGAAGGCAATAGTCACGCTGATGCTGCTGTTCATGTCTTACCCACTTTATTTTCAGATCCTTTTTTTAGTCATTCTTTTTTCCATCAAAATGCTAGGGGGTTGGCACAAGCTTGCCATATTCCACTTGACCAAGCCAAGCAGATTGTTTCATCCTGCCCCCAATGTTCTGGGACATCCCCCTCGGGAGACACAGGAGTTAATCCCTGTGGTCTCACCTCTAATCAACTATGGCAAATGGATGTTACCCATGTTCCCTCTTTGGCTCCCTGGAAGTATATTCATTTATCTATTGATACTTATTCAGGAGCGCTTTGGGCCACACCTCAAAGAGGGGAAACAGCTAATCGTGTTATTTTTCATCTTTTGTCGGCCATTTCAGCCTTGGGCAAGCCCTATTCTTTAAAAACTGATAATGGGCCAGCCTATTCTTCATCGGCCTTTTTGCAATTTTGTACTACCTGGAATATTGTTCTTACTCATGGTCTCGTCTATAATTCCATGGGTCAAGCTATCGTGGAATGTGCTAATCGGTCCTTTAAGGACTGCCTCCACAAACAAATAAAAAAGGAGGGCTCTCGAGTACCTAATTTGTCATGGATAACACAACAGGTTCAAAAAGTATTATTTACCTTAAATCAATTGAATGTTTCCATTGAAAATTTGACTGCTTATCAGAGACACTTTCAACAGAAAACAAGCTTGCCTCCACCTCTGGTATATTATCGGGCATTACCAGATAAAACATGGTTGGGGCCGGTCCCTCTGATTACGTGGGGGCGAGGGTATGCTGCTGTGCTTGCTCCTACAGGACCTTTGTGGATTCCAGCGCGTTGCGTCCGCCCAGCCAAGGATGTCGTGGCATCAGTCCCTGGATCCAGTCCCAGAAATGGCAAGGGTGACTCTCCAGATGGCACGGCGACCAATCTAATTCCATTGTGCCAGTCACCCAGTGACATGGGGAGATGTTAAAAACTTGACCACTAAAGCGCAGGCAGTGCAAGTGAAGCAAAACCCCGAGAACTTATGCACTGCCATTTTTGCGGTTTTAACTGCAAATTCCTTAGCCATCATTTGTTTGTGTTTGATTATTAACAGCTGCCCTTTGGCAACAGCAGCTGTCATCCTACCCAAACATTCACTCGAACAACGAATGAAGCAAAACCTATGAGTGCAACTAGCTAACATCACACAAAATTATGTCTTTTGCTTATCTGAAATGTATGATATGGAAAATTTGCTTTCTACATGTTTAGTCCCTGTTTGCACCCCTTCTGCAGTAATTCAAAACTTCACTGGCTTGGGTGGATATCTATTAAATGGGAACTTTAATTATGGGACTATATCTAGTTGGGGGTTCGCTGCCTATTATCTACCCCCTGATGCAATTGCTTTGCACACCCCGGTGATAGCAATCCCTGCAAATATAACATGTGCTAAAGTAGTTAATTGTACAGTTTCAAGTAAAAAACCTCACTGTCTTCGCATTAATTCACCTATGTTAAACTGCACTGCTTTTGAGGAGACTTCCTTTAATTTTGCCCATGTTTGGCTACCACAAGGATGGGTTCTACTTCTTCAGCTATCTCAGCAAGCAATCATGAGCTGCAAGCTTTGAGAAAGGCTATTTTACAAAAGTCAGCATTTGGGTTGTGAAAGTTTTGAAGGAATGTGTTGTTTCAACATTTCGGATGAATCACGAGCCATCCAGCACCAGCTCAATATTTTACACAATTTGGCCTCTGATTTGAAAATTGATACTTTAGGATCTTGGTGGGACAGCCTTTGGGCTTGGTTACCCACAGGCTTATTGAGAAATGTCATATGCTCTTTAATTATTATTTGTGTTATTTTGATTGGTGGATGCTGCTTTGTTCAGTGTCTTCCTTCCTTTTGCAACATATGTATCACAGCTTTTCGGCCCAAACCCCCTCCCACATTGCCTTAGGGTCAGGTTTATGCCCTGTATAAGCAATTGCAAGGATTTTCCTCACCCCTCTTATGACGATGCATTGTCTAACAAAACAAAAAAGAGTGAGATGTAGAGATAGAGGTCATGTAGAGGTCGTGTGCAGCACACTGCCCACCTCTATCATGCTTCAACTTCTATGATCTCACTTGGTTAACATCTCTGGCTGGTACGGTGATATCACCTCAGTTTGGAATAACAGGAAGAGGGGGTGGAGAATTAACCCATAAAATGCTGTTGCTCCCTTCTACCTTTTGCTGCTTGTAAAATTGTATAAAAGCAATAAACACTGCGAAGGCAGTCAGACATCTTTGCATCCTGCTATGACTAGTGTCAAACTCTTACATTTCCATGCTAACTTTTTATTTATTTTTTCTATTTCTAATACAATGCTCGTAAACAGGCTGGGTTTATCAAAGATTCCATATACAGTTTACATGTGCATATTTGTTAGTATAAGAGTTTTGGTTACTTTGTCTTCAGGGTCTTTCACTCAGCCTGTTTGCTGGGGAGGCACCATGTTTGATCAAATGTTTTTGTTTTGCAATTGCAAAATAAAATACTGGTTTTCCTACCATTGTCTGGTTAATTGGGACAGCTACTGGACCCTGAACTAATATTTGGAAACAGTCCATTGGACAAATTCATATATATATGGAAAATACAAACTAATAGAAAGTAAGAAAAAGAAATTGAAGAAAAAGCTAAAAGTACAAAAAAGAAAGAAAAAGAAAAAAAGAAGTAGCTTTCAAACTTCTTTACAGAAGCTATAAATACAATTATCAGTTTCTATTGATATATTGTGTGTGTCTGGAAAATGGGGTAATTCAGTAATCAAATCAAATTAAAGGATTGTGTGTATGTAGCCAGGCCAATAAATCAGTCTGAGAGCACCTTTGGAGAAAGGTATGCAAGGTAAATTTACAAAATTCCCAGGACCGCAAACTACCAGTACTAATTGCCTTTTAGATTTACATATTGTAATTAGTTCAGGGTTGACAATTAGGTTAATTGAATAAGTCTTGATTTAGTTAAGTTTAGGAAAGCAGCATGATGTGTGAGCAGAGCCACAAAATGGCTTGATAGGGCTGTCAGTGCCCTAAAGAGCTTGGTGGCTTAGATATAACAAAGAGTTTGATCCTAATTTTCTGCTGGAGTAGCTAGTTCATCTGAAGTGGCTGCTTCTGTGCACCTAACTTTGGATATGTGATTGCTTCAGTTACTTGTTGGCTGAGGAATTCTGGGAGTTGAAGTCCACAAGTCATAAAAGGGCCAAGTTTGAAGACCCCTGACATAGAGGCTTCAGACCAGCCACACTGCTTTCTCCCCTCAGTGGTTGCTCTCATTCCCCAATTATCTACCATCTGAGCTGGTTAGTTGCTCTGCCAAATATAAGGCTAGCTCTGAAACCAGTTGGTAGGGACCAACAACAAAAGAGGTTTTTATGTTTTGCTCAGGGCCTTTTGGAGGCATCTTGTGCAATTCAGACAGAACTGAAGAAGCTTCTTGGATGAGAAGCAAAATGTTTTCAAGGAAAAAAACAAACAGTTACCTTTTGGAAAAACACATTTGGGATCTGGATGATTAAGAATCTCCATAGACAACTGCCAAGCCAAGTCTTTTTCATCCCATATTCTCTCCATTTCAACCCGTAGTTCAAACCTATGTAGTTCTGTTTGAATCTTCTGTCTTTCTCATTTGAAGTATTAGCTACCCTGCCTAGCTTTGGATTGTCTGCAAAATTATTCCACAACAATTGTTGGATTTGTCCTATAGAGATAGATATTACTGTTGGGATAGTATCAGTAATAAACAGTACTTATAAACTTACAAGCTAGCATAATGTAATGAGTTTTCATTTAATTTTATTTATCGCCAAACCTCAAATAGCAAAGTGCAAATATAATCTAAAAGTTGGCATTAGATAAAACAGTTTAATATATAAAATAATTGGTAAATATTACATAAAACATTTTAAACTCTCTTATTGATGTGTTACTAGAGACCTTCCTTTTATTGCCATAGTGAAAATTTGGCTGTTGCTGTTATAATTTTAGGATTCTTATGTGTGAATAAAACTTAACATATCCAGAAATGTCTCTCCTTGGTCTTGATTTTAAAGTAGATTGGATAACATCCTGCTGAAAATTCACAGTACAATAAAATACGATCTACTTTGATTCAACTCTGAGTAACCACATAGGCAGATTTTCTCCATCCCTGGTTCTTCAGGTCTTCCAAGGTGAACCTAGCATAAATGTAACTGATTCCACCCACCTTGCTCCTGTTGTCCTCTTCTCTTTCCTTTCACTTTTCTCAGCATTAAAGCCTTCTCCAGAGAGTTAGGACTTTGCATAATGTATTCAGAATGCAGAACTTTGCATAATGTATTTAGAATAAATAACTTTACATAATGTATTCAGAATAGGATAATTTGAGCCTGATCATTTCTCAGTGAGAAATCTGAGCTAATATGTTCAATATTCCATATGTGGTGGGTTGTTGTCTTCTCCAACATCTAAGTTCAAAAGCACCTATATAATTAAGGACAGGAAATCAAACCTTCCCTAACATTCAATCTTCCCTTGTCCCTCAGTCCCAACCTCACAGCCATTTCCAGGGCAAAAAGATGAAAAATTACCCTAAAACAAAAGCTAACAAACTTGACAAAGAAGTTGAAATTGGCCAAAGGGGGCAGCTCATCCATATAAACAATTCTTTCATGAGGGCAATGAGATATCCTGGGATTCCCATTTTTCTAAGCACATTCCTCAGCTTTATGTGATTGATATAATCAAAGACTTTTCTATAATTAATAAAGTACATAATGATTTATTTTTCATGTACTTTGGCTTTCTCAATTATCCAGTGTGCACCAGAAATAAAGTCTCATGTTCCTCAGCTTTTGTTAAAGCCAACTTGAAAAACACACATACGCTCACACATTCCAGGAACAAAATCTGAGGATCTTTTGAAATATACCCTATAGCATATTTGATGGCAACACATTTAATCTAGCTTTTGAAAAGGCTGTTCTGTATCTAATTAAATATAAACATATGGAACTGAAAAGTATATTTGCAATTTATTCCAAAAGTCACACAGTAAACACAGACGTTTAGCCTTTGCCATTCTGTACTGAGTTATCCCTCAATCTTTTTATAATACAATAAAATGATGACGTCATAACCCCAAAAACAAATAATCAGGGTCAATGCCAATCTGATTAATCTTTTGGTCCACCTGTTTAAACCATGTATCTGTATCTATTTCACATAGCAATCCTTCCTTGTTTTCAAAAATGTAAATTTGTGACCAAAACTTAATAATACTCAGCCAAGTGTTTGTTCAAAGGACATTGTATAATTTCCAGGGAAACATAAAGTTTGGAACATTACTTGAAACTTTTAAAGGAGATATTAAAACTTCTTTTGTAATTGGGCTATGTTATTTTCGACAGCTGTGACAACTCAGTACTTTACTGTGGTTGGCATTCAGTTATTAAATAATTTTAAACAAACAGAACTTTGCACGTATCAAATCACTATTTTATTGTCATCTTGCCAGAACTGTAACGTATCAAATTCCATGCAGAAGGCTGGGCTATCATCTGATAAATACAGACTTGATTCTCGATTCTTTATTATAGGTAATAGTTCAGTATTTACTGAAGATGGCCACAATTAGCTCATTATCTCCTGGTATGTAGCTACCAACACCTGCCAACATAAAAAAATGATGTTGAAAAGTAGGTCATATTCTCTAGATTAGATATATTATAAGCTTTAACATGTGTAGATGTTTGAAAAATAGTTTTAGATTAGATATATGCAGATACTCAGCTGTCTTGTATACATGGCCACAGCCAGTCATGATGATCAAAATAGTATCCATACAATAATATCACAATACAACCCCACCTTTTCATAGTTTCATCCTAATACTAGATGCAAATTCATAAGTTGTAGGATTTGAGCCATGAAGCACACTTTTTCATTTGCCCTGTTTCACCCCCAGCCCCCCGGATGCCTAAGTGCAGCTGCCATGTAACCCCCCCCCCCAAAAAAAGATGTAGCTGCTTTAAAGAGTAAAAAACTATATTCACACTGTTAAGTGAACTGAAGCATCTTTTTAGGATCAAATCCAAAGCATTGCATATTCCTATCCACGATACCAGGCATGTCCAGCACATGGCCCATGAGTCACATGCAGCCTTGGATGGTTAGTAATAAAACCCCACAGGATAATAAAAAATATAAAAATAAAGGAAGCCTGTTATTTATATACATTAACTATATTACATGCATTATGTGCGGTTCAAGACAATTCCTCTTCATTCAGTGCGATCCAGGCAAGTCTAAAGATTGGACAACTATGTTCTATACTGTAATATATATGTGTCGGCTTTATGCACATCTATAACTGAACATTACTGGATAATGTTAGGCAACTGTTCATTAGAAGACCAGTTAGTCTTCTCAATCTTCAAGGTTCTGTCCCTCTGTTGCCACTGAATCTTCACTTTGCTATTGTACCCCCAACCTCTTGTTCGACTCGATCCTTTGCTCAGTCTTTTTCTGGGACAACATTTCAGTCCTAACTGCATTTGACTGATGTCCTTGGTAATGTAACTGTCTTCCTAGACTGGGTGCTGAACTGATTTACAACCTTGATTTTTCTTGAGTTGCATATCAGTCGCCTTGGTAAATAGGTAAAATCTGTATGTTGTGTTTCCTCTGTACACCTTGCTTTTTGGGAACTGTGCATTTAAATAGGCTCTCAACTATTTGCAGCATTGGCAAATCTTGTCTGGGATCAAAAGCTAAGCCGGATCAAAGCTGATTAGTCTCTAGACAGGATATTTCTAGGTCATGCCAGCACTGTAGGGTAGACTGGGAAATTGAAAGCTTATTCCAGGAGAAGGCAAAGACACATAATCTCAGTGTTGCACTGAGAAAACTACCTAGATATAACTATGAAATCATGAGGAGTTGAGCTCAACTTGAAGACTTTGCTGTCTGAACAGGCATCAACCTATTATTTTGGTCATGCTGATTATTATTATCCTATAGCTGCACATTCACTAACAAGTTAATCATAATTAATATGGGAGATAAAGGCTGCAGGTATCTGGAGGACTATATTGTATCTTTCAGGACTTTCTTTCTTCCCAAGAAAATATACCTTGTTCAAGGGGCGTTTTGTCACTGAGGAACTGCCAGTAGGTCTTTTCATTGGTGTTACCTTGGAGGCCATTGATAGAGGTGACCATGGGGCCCCAAGATGTCTCCTCTGTTTGAAAGCTGCAGGATGCCAAATTCATTACAAAAGCAGGAAGAAAGAAGGATGAATAGGAAAATGGTGAATTATATCATAGTAATTTATGGGAAGATAATACGTACACAAGAAAAATTGAAAGCAAGTACATTTCAAAAATTAATAAATAAAATAAGAAAAATTGAATGAAAAAAGATCAGGCATAGGTGAAAATATTCATAGAAATCAAATATTCAAATTTATCCAATGTGCCACCTTAAAATCAAACATTAGAGTTTAAAATACATTGGTAAAGATTTGAGGTTTCTTGAATTGAAAATTTGAAAAGTTTATGTAGATCACATCCTGGGTTGAATACCGTCCCTAAAAGGTCAAAGACAGAATCTAGAATGAATCTACCAGGAGTCTATTTACCTGAATTCTTTTTCATTAAGTAGTTTAGCTGCTTCCAAGACAGCGAGCAGCACCGAACCCTTTGGCACTTTCACAGTTGTGGAATACTTGAAATAAGGTTTTTTTAGCTTGTTGATTACCGTATAATGTACTGTTACTGCAAAGAAAGAGAAGAGAAGGCAGGTGAACTAACTCATTACACCCTTAGTATCTAATGCCAATCCTGGGCTTGCATAGCTGAGACGAGGGATAGCCAATGAGATGAGATGAGACTTGGAAGGAAAAATTGGCATCCATTTGAAGATGTTTAATATGTTACTATTGCTAGTGGCTGCAGTTGATTTTCATCAGTGTGGACAATCCATTCAGGAGAAGTTGCAGATCCATAACAGTGAGTTAACTGGATCATTCCAAAATATGCAATCCTCAGCCCCACAACACCTTTCCTTTTTCCTTTCCTTTCCTTTTTTTTTTTGAGTCCAGAATTAAGCGAAAGTTAGAATCAACCTATCTGAAAGTAGCATAACGTTGGTAGCATAGCTTTGTGGAGCATTATGTGATTGTTTCCAATGTTATTAGACACTAAACGGCATGACTGTGTTCACCTATTTTCATCTCCAACCTCCATCATTTCCTTTCTTTCAGAATAATTCCACTGTCTCCAAGATGATCAATAATAGCAAAACTGTACGGGAATGTAGACCTATAATGCAGACCTCATTAAGCTGTGACTATAGCTCACTAGCCAAATCTGCTGTTTTCTCTCCTTCAGACAACAAGGGAGGTGCCAGAGGAGTTTCTTTCCACTGAAGAAGCTGCCTCACCAGTTTCAGAGGTGCAAGTGAGACCGCTCACATCCAAGTACGTTTTGCCCACCAGAGAAGGCAGGATCTGAGAAGCAGCAGCTGGAGTGCTAAAGGCTCCCTCGGTGATCTTACTCAGCACTTCATTCAGGGTCTTTGGGCAGTTCCATGCATTATCAGAGTAGAACTCAGAAGTAACACTGAGAGCCTGGAAATCAGCAAGAGAGACAGAGATGCTGTAAGATTTGAAGGGATAAAGACCAGATTCCTGGATTTTCATCCCTCCCAAAGAAAAGATCAGGTGTACCTGCATTGCAAGGCCAGTGCTATAGATATTTCCAAGAAGGCCATTAGTCTGCTGTTCATTAAGGATTTGCTTTGTGATCAGGGCCAAGGCTGCTTGTATAGTTCCTACAAGTTTGCTCTGCTGAGATGAGATCCTTCCTTCATACACACAGAACAGTGCCAGACTTGCTACGGCAGCAGTATCTGTGAATTACATCAAACAAGGGATTGAGCTGGGAGAAGAAAGTCAGGAGTATTTGCCAATCTAGGAAAAGTCTCTTTGGTATAAGTGCTGGACAATAGCAGATATCAGAGAGAAGCAGACCAAATTGGAAAAGGCTGTTTATTACAAGTTGTCATTGTAGATGGTACAATGGACAATGGATTCCTAGCTTATCAATCTCTTGCTCATCATGAGGTTCCCCAGTGTCCCACTCACCTTCTCTCAGTCCAACCTATTTCCCGGGATCATTACAGGGTATCACTAAGAAGGCTATCTTGAAGTCCTTCAAAGCTCAGAATAAAAAGATAATTTAAAATCATATTCAAAAATCACATATGTGTCTCTTACCTACAGAGAAATGACCAAGGAATTGGAAACTATCAGCCAGGGCTGCTTTGGCCAGGGTGGTGGCAGCTCTTTCAAGTTCTGGACTTTTTTCTATACACAGAGCCAAAGTATCTAGAGCCAATTGGTAGTAGGTGGTCTTGGGAGTCCCAGTAGTATCTGAAAAGTAAGCATCTTTGTCAGTTACTTCTGTTTGGTCACAGAAGACATCTATCCTCAGCCCATTACTGTTTGGAGGTTGAGCTCAAAACACAGCAAAAATGGAAAACTATTTCTAAAGAGTACTACTGGAGAAGGAGAGATCTGAAATCACAAACCAGCTGTATTTCCATGGGATCCCCAAGGAATTTATAACCATAATGGTGCAGGATTCTAAATCACGAAAAATAACCTTTCATCAACTAGCATTTTTCAGATCTGTAGAAATCAATTCCAGAATTCCCCAGCTGGCATCAACATTGAAGTCGACGCATCTGGTAGGTGTCCACATAGCTACTGTATGGGGAATGATTGGGTTTGTAGCTGCAGATTTCCCCCTCTAACTTGGAAGGCAAGTTAGCTTCTAATCCGGGGAAATAATGAGAAGGGGCAGAAAATGAAATCCCATTCTCCTGCTGCATGAGAGTTTATAATGCTATAGGGGGAATGTCTCCAAAAGGCTATAAACCTCTCCTAGGCATAATTTATAATACTACCTACTCCACAATATAGATAGTCTTCAACTTAAAACCATTTGTTTAGCAACTGTTCAAAGTTACAGTGCTATTGAATAAAGGGACGACTGGTCCTCCCATTTATGACTGTCATAGCATCTATATGTGATCAAAATTCATGGCCTTGCTCACCAGTATGCATTTACAACAGTGGCAGTGTCCTGGGGTCATGTGATTGCTATTTGCAACCTTCCCAGTCAGCTTTTGACAAGCAAAGTCAAGGGGGAAATCAGATTTGCGTAATGTCTACATGATTCACTTAAGAACTGCAGTGGTTTGCTTAACAGCCATGGCAAAAAAAGGTTAAAAAATCAGGCATGCCTCACTTAGTCACCATCTTGCTTAACAATGGAAATTCTGATTCCAATTGTGGTCATAAGTCAAGGACTACTTGTACCGACAGTTGGAAATTCTGGGTGCAGAGATAAATATCAGATTGCTAAACTAGATTTTGTACTGTATGAGTTCTATTCTCTTTAGCACAGAGCATGTTTTCAGCCTAAACCAAGACAAATCTTCCCCACAAGTACATTAGTGTAATCTGGCAAAGGTTTTGCTGTTTTCGGTAGCTTTTATGTACAGTGTCGATTGGCTAGGACATATGATGTGCTACATGGGGAAGTTTAGCTGTGGTGTCGGGTCTTTTGGTTTTAATGTTTTTATTGTAGTTGATACTGTTTTATTTTTGAGTGGTGAGCTGCCCATAATTTGGTTCATGATGAGTAGCTAGATGAATGTTATAAATAAATAAATAGCCATAGCCATAGCACTTAGACTTATATACCGCTTCACAGTGCTTCACAGCCCTCTCTAAGTGGTTTACAGAGTCAGCATGTTGCCCCCAACAATCTGGGTCCTCATTTTATTGACTTCAGAAGGATGGAAGGCTAAGTCAACCTGGAGCAGGTGAGAATTGAACTGCTGGCAGTCAGCAGTCAGCAGAATTAGCCTGCACTACTGCATTCTAACCACTACCACGGCTCTTAAATATATGTTACAAAGCCATCCTCAATCATCACCACCACTCTGGATCAATTTTGCAGCTGTTATAAAAATGCATTTTCTTCCTTAAAAAAAAAAAGGAAAATATGAATGCAAAATGGGGATCAGATTTAACAGCTGGATCTGTATTCCAACAGCAGATTGATTCAGCTGTCATTTGCATTGTGAAATAGGGAGAAAAGTGATTTGAGTTATCTGGAGAAAAGTACAAACATTTTAAGTTGTACCAGTCATTAAAATGTTAGAAAAAAAATGTTACTCGCAACTGGAACAAAGAACAGACACTGCCTATATGGCTAAGAGAGCAATTCTCATAGGCTGAGAATTGGGCATTTAAGTTCAACCAAGTACCATCCTTGCAAGCCAATGGTGGGGAAAGAGCACAGAGAGTCACGGATCCATGCATTAATTATCTTTTTTGTATCTTGTTATCTGAGTGAAAAGCAGGAATCTAATGCCCATTTGTCTCCTTACGGATATGCTTAATCTCTTCCTTTGTTTTGTCTTCAAGGACTTGGACCAGGTTGACATGTTTTTCTGGCGTGTTGACATCAGCAGGATTCTGACAGGCAGACCGAAGAGCTAGGACATAAAGGGCCACTTTGCCAGAGGTCATCTCTGCAAGAAGGGATGAGAGAGGACAAAGACTGAGTAAGCAATGCCTCGAAAGCAGTAAAATACCCTTTCCCATCCTGGCCGGAAGTGTGGAAACTGCAGCCCACAACATCTGGGAGAGCTGCTTTAAAACTGGGATGTAACTGGAAACCCCCTCTGATTCTTTTTCCTTGCATACGTTGCAGAACCATCTGGTTGATATTTTAAAGGCAAACCAGTGATAATGTAAGGTTTCACGGTCTGGAGTTCCTGGTATTACAGGCACCGTACTGTAATCTGTAAAAGTCTAGACACAGATATGGCTGAATTAATAGAGACCCACAGTTGTTAATGTAATTTCAGCTCCAGGGGAAAAAAATGCTTCTAAGCCTTTTAATCAAAACTGTTTTGCTCTTGCCACGAAGTTCTTAATTCCTGTTTTATCATCAATTGAAACCTACTGTTTGTTGGGCGGCTTTTTAAGCTGCAATTTAACACCCACTTACAGGAGAGCAGGTTTCTTTAGACTTAATGAAATTTCTGAGAGGACTATAAATAAATCAATTGTATTTATGCCACTCAACAGACTGGAAATTTATTTTAAAAATGAGAGATACAAATTCTGAGGATACTATTCAGTTAACATTGATCCACAATATGGTTCCACATGAGTGGAGAATGATGATCTAGAGTAGGTTTAGGGGACAAAAGTGAGTTACATACACACATACTATTATAACGTATACTCAAATATCTACTTGAATGGTTATGTCACCATGGAGGAATCACCAGGTAAAAGAGAGGTGAGAGTAAGAAGGGGCACCAGCACGGAGTCACACCCTGGGAGGAAACTTCATAAATCAGACTACTGAAGCCTTACCTACTGGTTCCCAAGGGAATGGAGCCAGCCTGGCAAGATTCTTTTAATACAAGTGATCAACAATAAAAACAAAACTGCTTTGGCCTATTCATAAAATTGTTCTTAGTTCCTTGTACCAAACAGTAACAGTGAAACATTTAGCAGATGAACGTTTGCTAAGTGTGGACATATGATCATGATGAAAATTTGTTATTTAGTGTTCTACCTACTATACTACCAAGAAAAAAACCTTGTGGCAATTCTAGAAATAGAATTGGGCTTCCTTAGTTTTAATTAAGTTTGGGACGTACATTGTAGTCAAAACTAGGATGTACTAGTAAAAACAAAATAAATCATAAAACTTTTTCACTATCTGTTAGGTTTAGCAAGTTACTCATAATTATCAAAAGGGACACCGGAAAAATTATTTCCACGTTTCCCTCTTTACAAAATGGAACAAATTGAAGATCTAAACTGGTTTAGAAGTGGTTCTAGAAACCAATAAACTCGTTTATGTAAAAGCTTCTCATTTCAAGCATCATACCTGTTCCAGCGGTTTCTTTTATCTGCTTCACCAACTGTGTTATCACACTAAGATTGTCGTCTTCAGCCAGTTTCAAAGCAATCAGGACACTGGGATCAGGTTTAATCTGCAGGCTGGCCCAATTTTCCAGTTGAGTCTGGAGGCCTCTAACCAACCATTGCCGATCACTCGGGACATCTAGAACAAAGACAACTAGAAGTTTATCCAGAACAGCATATTTCCTAGACAATTCTGATGTAGCTTGTCAACAGAACTGGAGTTCAGCCTCAGAAATTGCCTCTATTATATTTTTCTTTTGCATTGGTAGTATTTGGGGCTGTTGCTCCTTTTTGCCCACCAATTTTTTTGTCCATTAGTGAATTCTGTAATTATAATAAGGTTAACTTCAAATACTTTGTATATATCACGCAAGATCCACACAAATGGGTTGTTAATATTCATGTAGCAGACTTGTTATTCATAAAGGTATCCAGACCTATGTGAATTTATCTGCATTTGGGCAAAAAGATTGCACATGAAATTTTTCACTGAGCCAAAAAAAGCTGTGTTTAGTTATCGGTATACATTTAAGTTTTTTTTTCCCCTTTTGTATCTCTCTGTACTTTTGGGGGGGGGGGGAAATTGAGGCTATTTGCAATTATCTGAGCCTCGCCTTCAGCTATGAATGTGGATATTTTGCTAAACTCCAACCAAGGGATTGGATGCTAGCCAAAATGGCCATCCCACATACCCTCATGCAAGGGTTAACTCTATGGAACTTACCCTTCTCTTGCTCTATTTAAGCTGAACTGACTTATTGAAATCAACGGAAGAAGATGCATACAACTTTAAGTGCCATTATTTTCAGTAGGAATACAGATCAACTAAGTTAACTACGTTAATCCAGTTCAATACACATGAAGCATTTTTGCTCAATGAGACAGAGTTGGCACTAAGTTTTGAGTTTTTGTATGTCGTCTTCTGATGGGCTACTTTCCTATTCTCTGTCTCTTCTGCTGACTCACTGTGATCAATGAAAACAGGCAGGTAGAAAATGAAGTTATAATAATAGATCGGCAGGTGGAGGGGGAGCTTAGATAGGCTGCTGGTCATTATCTCTAAACAGCTGCTTCCCCCAAGTTCCTTTCGGTCACTTCTTAGATTCTTTGATAATTTTGTTGAAGCCACAGAACTGTCTTTTCCATTGGCACTCATTGGTGTGCATATCATGTGAACACAGACATTTGAAAGGCTACTAGGTTAGGGAAGGTTGCACTATGATTTTATTACATTCCAGATCATATCAATAGCACACAAGGAGATAAATCAGTTTCTGCATTGTTATACTCCCTTATTTTTATTTTTCTATATACAGTAAGTGATTATTTAGCTCTATGCCTCTGTACTGAAAACTGTTTGTGTATTTAAAAAGCTAATGTGCATGCTGGCTTGGAATTTTAGCTCTGCAGTTCAATCAAGTGGGGATCACATGAGAGAAAGCTTCCTCACCAAGTCTTGCTTTTATTAAATATGAGAAGATGTAGGCAGGGCACAACTTTTCGGCTTCATCATTAATGATGTATTGAGAATAGAAACTGGCAATCATGGATATGGCTCAAGTTCCCATTTTGGTTACCTTTCTGTACGAAACTGTTTTCATGAAGGAAAGTTGATCCAGCCTAAACACCCTCTATGCATCAATATTTCATTCAGTGCACAAACATTAGAAATGTTTACATAGATTTTCTAGGGTTGTGCAAAGAGATGTTTTGCACAGATTTTAATGCAAATGAAGCACTTCCTTTCGAATTGTTAAAAGGATCATGTCCTTTGCAAAGCTCAGGTGACTGCTGCAAAAGTTGGTTCTAGTTGTCTTATGTGCAGACACTTTTGGTGAGGCGGTCAGTGAAGTAATATGACTGTGCAAGCACACAGAGACACCCAGCAATGGCCTTTCAAACAGTTGCATGAACCTTGGATAGGACATAGCTGCAAAGGTGGGCTTTCGACTGTGTAAGAGACCTGTTGCCACTTAAATATAGAGCAAACCCTGCCCCTATTTGATTACCATGACCACCCCATTTGAAGATCTCCAAGTATGTTGAACTATAACTCCCATTATCCTTCAATCAAGTTAGAGAGAAGCATCGGGTTAAGAAGGGTTAATGCAAGAGGAAGATGACTTGAAATACTTACAGCAAGTTTCTGAAGAACTGGAAGCTACATTGGCGACTGTGCAGAACACACACATAATAATAGTGAAGAGGAACATTTTGGGCTCAAATGTGGGTGTATCCTTTCGTAGACCAAATCTTCCTTGATGTGGCAGAATATTGGAAGTCAAGGGTAAAAACCTGCTTGTCTTCCTTTATATAACCTGCTAGGACAGCCCTGGGTCCTCCCTTCCAACCTTTCACCTTCGAATAGTCACTTCATTTCTAGTTCTGTTGACTTTCCTTTCCTTATCTCATTTTCCTCAACACTGGGACAGGTCTGAACAGGTCTGGCAAGGTGATGCCAAGCAACAAATCCTTTCAGGGAAATTAGTGGGTTGCATGTTAGCAAGGGGAAGGCTACTTATATAACTTGGCAAGATGCTGCATACCATCTGTGAGAGAACAGCCACTTGCTAAGCAAGCGTCTGTTGAGTCATGTATGCTAATGGCAAGGATGGGATCAATTTCATGGAAGAGAAGTTGGGTTGAGAAAAGAGGAAATTAAACTGGACTGGACCTGCCCAGGAAAAATAGCACTGTATCTTCTATCAAGGCCCATGTTTTAAAAGACTAAAGAAAGGACACTGCTATGCTATGCTGGAGAAATAGGAGAGATGGTAACAGAGCTTCTCTTAGCCCTTTTGCCACCATTCATATGTCATTGCATATGCCAAAACTGTGCCTCTTAAAAACATACTATTGCTATAAATAATCCTACCCATGCAGAAATAAGGCTGTTCAGTTTATAAAAATGCTAGTGTAGTGTGGAAAAACACAATGTGACAATAATTATAGCAATGTCATGCAGATATTAGAAGCTCTTCAGAAATGAGTGATCAAAGCAGGGCACCGATTGCAGAAATGCATCCTACTTTTCTTGAGATTGCCCCTCTGGAGGATCAAAGGCTTTTCTTCAAGTGTCAAAGCTTAGATGGAGCTTTTGTAGCAATTCCTAAATGAGGGAAAGGCACTCTGCATATATTTACAGTTACTGTAATTCTGCTGATATTGTACAGATTCTAACACTGAGCACATTTTACTTTATTTTTCAAATCCTACCTTAGCCATGAAAGCCAGCTGGGTGACTTTTGGGTTGTTGTTGTGGGGAAAATAGAAGGAGGAAGGTATGTTGGTTATGTTCGCTGCACCACCATGGCAGGATACAAATAAATAAATAAAAATTTTATCCAACAAGTGCAAGGTATAAAAAAGCTACATTAATTTGATGCTAAGAAGGAGCTGTGAACCTCTAATATCAACTTTATTGCAGTCATAAATGATGTGTAGTCTTGAGCAAACCATTATCATTCCTTTTGCTCATGAAGTCTCAGGCTTTTATGGATTGTTCTGCATTAGAAGATGCTTAATACAATACTCTATGGCTAAAGTTTCTTGAGTATTAAGACAAATGGAATTAATATAATTATTTTATTAATAGTTGACATATCTATTGTGCTCGTGAGAAAGCATTGTATCAATAACACCCCATCTCTTCGAAAAATGGGGAAAATGTAATAATATACAAGAAGTAGGAAAACGGTTGATATTCCCTAAAATGGGATCCAAGGAAGGACAGGTGCAGTGCCCTGTAGATTAGAACTGGAATTACTATTTTGCATTCTTTCTCTTGTTTCTGCTTCTGTTGGTAAATTGATTTGCTTATTGTGGAATCTCGACATACATGCAAATAGAAAGAAATTTCTAAAATTCTGTTTTCACTTAATCATTCTGGAGTACTGAGTGTAGATTAATGAAAAAAAGAAACGAATTTCAAGAACTGTAGAATCAGGCTGCAAAATAGCAAAATTGACAAAAGTGAAGGGGGTCTGAATACTTTCTGAATGCACTGTAAATTCATTTTTCATACCCATCTAAGAACCTAGTTGAATGGATAGTAGTACATTGACCTGTGCTGAATTGGGAAGAGATAATAAAAAGCTGTCTTGGTGAGAAATGTTACGCCAATAAGGGCTCCTTAAGAATCTGATATCAAATAAAGATCAGTTGGAGTACATCTGTTATTATTAAATGCTGTTTACTGATACAGAGTATTAATAAACTCTTTGTCATGGAAAGAGATTATGTTTTTCCTTCCAAGGAAACTGATGCTGAGTAACCACTAATATTCCCAAATTTTCTCACCCCTTAAAAGTGGAACACATGTAGCTAACAGTAGGAAAGCAAAGATTTTGAGGTTGATTACATCCATAAAGAAGCTAGTGAAGCGTAAGTTATCATAGCAGATTTCTGGTACTGAGGAAAACGTATTGTGTTTTCTAAGGGCACCTCTTGAAATAAAGGAAATAAGGTCCTAAGGAAATAGGAATGCAAATGGCAGCGTCTAGTTTTTCCTACTTACCACAGCTAAGGCAGTGCTGTCCTTGGTTGAGAAACAAGAGTAGGAATCCCACCAGAGCCCTCATCATCATGCAGGTCTATCATGCAATGGGATGAGCACAGGGAAGTACTTCTGCTGTGATTTAAAAGCAGAGGCAGAGGGCTCCTCCCTTGTCCTGTTGCTTTCCCAACAAAGCAAGAGTTATTGAGTAATGCCTCTTAATGTGGACATGTCCTTCAAGACATGCAGGCTGACAAAACTGTGATTGTAAGGTCGGACTTCAGTAAGCCTGGAAGTGGGGTACTGAGTACCACTGCAAGATGATTCCCAGAGAATATTAAAAGTCCTGTTTAATAATAAAACATGGATCAACAAAAAGCACTGGATGAACCAAATGTTTATCTTGCCCAGTTTCCAATTCTGTGGTCAAAGATCAGGGTAGAAAGAAGAGAAAGATGGGGATGGGGCATCAGCAGGCAGAGAACAATGCCCTTAACCTCACCTCCTTTGGAATGCATAAAATGGATTAAAATATTATATGAGTTGCCTACATCTAAAGTCAAGGCATGTGTTCTGTTCACACAGCAGACATGGAGACGAGGCAGTGTGTCCAAAAGATGTTTCTTTTTATTTGGTACATTCACCGAACAGAAGCATAGAGAGAGATTGAACAGAACTGAAACATAAGCAGGAATCAAGCAACTAACTAACTGGCCACACTGGCCACTCCTTCTTATATTCCCTTGCAAGGGAATGCACAGCCAATCAATGCAGGCTATTCTCCCGCCTCGCGCATACGCGCAAGGCTGGAGACAGCCTGTCTGGGTCCCGGGCAGACACGTGGTCTGTCCGGGTCTCTGCAACCTCTTTGCAGACTTCCTGAGCCTTGCTGAATGACTCAGCAAGGCCCAGCCTCTCTGCAGACTTTCTGAGCCTTGCTGACTGACTCAGCAAGGCCTAGTACATAACACCCCTCCCCTCTTGGATTAAACAATAAGTAACACATTGTTTAACACACAACAACATAGCAGGCCGGATGGCCCGTCTTACAAACAGCCTTTACTTTACAACCCTTCCCCAGTTCCTGGGTAAATCCACGTTCTTTCACTTTTTGACAATACCGACACCACTGAACATATTTGCCCACATATTTCTCTTTCACAATATGGACAGCTCAGGGACCTCACATGATCTTGTAACTGTTTGGAGGACCCTTACCCATTCTGCTGCGTGGAACCAGACTAGGTTTAATTAAAGTTGTAATTTTAGAGGTAAGTGTTACAATAGGCATAGGTGCCTGGAGTGCCTGCTTCTGAGTTGCGCAAACACCCCCAGGGCTTTTTTTCCCGCCCCGACAACTCAGGGGTTCCCCCTGACGGCTGACTGGCTGGATCCGCTAGACCCCAAACCAGAGTTCCTTGGAGGGGTTGAGTTCCCCCCCAGTCCCTTGGCGGGGTGGATTTCCCCGGAATTCCCTGGGACTCCTCTTGGGAGCATTGTCCCTCGAGCCCAAGACCAGCAGCAGGAGTACCCTGAGTGGCCCATGTACAGCCATTTGTCCCTAGCCAGGGACCTCTGCCCGAGTCAGGAGCCGTCCATGGCAAGACCCCCCCATCTGGAGCTGTCCCTAGCCAGGGACCTCTGCCAGAGTCAGGAGCCGCCTCCATGGCAAGTCCCCCATCTGGAGCATTGGAAGATTCACCCTCGTAGAGAGACTGTGATCCCCAATCATAATTGGGGTCCCCCTCCCCCCGAGAGCAGAGCCAGGGGAGGAAACGTGCCCTGGAAGCTGCCAGCGCAACTGGTGGATGTGGCGTCGAAATGAGCCACCCGAGGGAAAGGATTCCTCCCATTGAATGAACGCACTATGAATAGAATGTGTCACAATTGCTTTTACATCCTGAACATAAGAGCATGAGGAGAACGTACAAAAGAAGTTTCCTAGGTGAGGATTCCAGGCATAGTTGAACATCTGTAGCCTTAGCATTGTAGGTGAAAACAATACTACCATCTAGGTTGGAAATCATACATTTCACAATATTGGGGCGACAATAATGTGACACTTAACAGTGACTACACATGTACTACATAGACACCTTTTCCGGTATAATACTACATACAACCCAGTTTCAACGTAACCCCCCCAGTACTCAGCTTCAGGAGTACCTGGATGGTCCTTTCAGTAGACTTGGAGGACGCTTGTGAAACCTTTCAAGCAACATCTTGATAGTCTGAAACCCGCCACATGGATCGCCAGACGGGCCATCGAGCCGTCGCCTCGCTATCCGCAACGGTTCGATCGCGGAGCCTCTTCTCAGCTCTTGGGACTCTCGATGGTCATGCAGCCTTTTCTTAGCCGAGAAATGGCCCAGCTTGGATATCGTCGTGACCGCTAGTCCCGTTGAGGTCTTTCGCCGCGGGGAAAGAGAAGAAGGAGAAAGGAAGAAGGGGTCCCACGGAAGCCAAGCCCACCTCCAGCGTATGCGTACTGGTAGGCGGTTGCTCCTTCTGGATGCTGCGCTTCCCGGAGAAGGGGTCCCACGAAGCCGAAAGCCCACCTCCAGCGTCTTCATACTGGCAGGCGGTTGCTTCTGCTGGACGCCGCACTTCTCTTCGATTCCTTCTGCTTCAAGGCGTGAGAAGGGGTCCCTGGAAGCCGAACTCGCCTCCAGTGTCTCCATACTGGCAGGCAACCACTTCCACAGGACGCCGAACTTCTCCGCAAGGAGTGAGAAGGGGTCCTTTGGAAGCCGAGCTCACCTCCAGCGTCTTCATGCTGGCAGGCAGTTGCTTCCACCGGACGCCGACTTCTCTGCTCGTCAGGCCTTCAGGTGAGTAGGCCTATCTTACTTCTTCGGGATTCCAAACGGCGAATCCCACCCTCGTCGCCAATGTTCTGTTCGCACAGCAGACATGGAGACGAGGCAGTGTGTCCAAAAGATGTTTCTTTTTATTTGTTACATTCACCGAACAGAAGCATAGAGAGAGATTGAACAGAACTGAAACATAAGCAGGAATCAAGTAACTAACTAACTGGCCACACTGGCCACTCCTTCTTATATTCCCTTGCAAGGGAATGCACAGCCAATCGATGCAGGCTATTCTCCTGCCTTGCGCATACGCGCAAGGCTGGAGACAGCCTGTCTGGGTTCTGGGCAGACACGTGGTCTATACGGGTCTCTGCAACCTCTTTGCAGACTTCCTGAGCCTTGCTGACTGACTCAGCAAGGCCCAGTACATAACAGCATGGTTTTCACTATTACGAAGAAATAGAAAAGGATGCCACTTTCATCTTTTTAAATATCTGTATAGAGATGACATTATTTTGTTTATTTCTAAACCTCACGCTGCTATTTCAGTGTTGATGCAAATGATAGGTGCTTTAGTAGAGTGGGAGGGTACTCTATTGGCTGGTCCAAATTGGAATTGATGCTAATTGATGAGAATTTACCTTTACATTTAAAGAATATAAACCCATTGAATATTTAGGTAAGTATACCCCAAAAGATATAATATAAATAAAATCTATAGAAAGGTTTCTTCAGATATGGATAATGGAAGTCATTAAACTTAATCCTTTGGGGAAAGGTTAACATAAAAGGAATGGCTGCAGCCAGATGGCTGTGTCCACCCAGCCATGCCCACCTGGCCGCTGTGAGTCAGAATAGACCCCTGCTGTCATGTGCCCCCTAGTCCTTTTCTCTAGACTAGCCAAATCCAAATCCTGCAACCATTCTTCATATGTTTTAGTCTACAGGCCTTTAATCATCTTAGTTGCTATTCTCTGCACTTTATCCCAAGTCTCAACATCTTTTTTCTAATGTGGTGGCCAAAACTGGATGTGTGGCCTTACTAAGGCTTTATAAAGCAATACTAATACTTCACGTGATTTTGATTCCATGCCTCTGTTTATACAACCAAGGATTGTATTCGGCTTTTTTGGCTGCCGCACACTGCTGGCTCATATTTAAATGATCGTCCACTAGGACTCCAAGGTCCCTCTCACAGTTACTGTTTTTGAGCCAGGTTTCACCTAATCTGTACTTGTACCTTTGGTTTTTCTGCCTAAGTGTAAAACCTTTTTTTTCTCCACATTAAATTTCATTTTGTGGATAGGGCCCATTGTTCAAGTCTGTCAAGATCTTTTTGGATACTGAGCTTGTCTTCTGGGGTGTTGGCTATTCCTGCCAGGTTACTGTCATATGCAAATTTGATGAGTTATTCTATTCTATTCTATTCTATTCTATTCTATTCTATTCTATTCTATTCTATTCTATTCTATTCTATTCTATTCTATTCTATTCTATTCTATTCTATTCTATCCTATCCTATCCTATCCTATCCTATCCTATCCTATCCTATCCTATCCTATCCTATTCCCTCATCTAAGTCATTTATAAAGATATTGAAGAGTACTGGGTCTAGGATGGAACCTTGTGGTACCCCGCTGCTTACTTCCCTCCATGTAGATGTAGTACCATTAAAGACAACTCATTGAGTACAGTTTGTCAGCCAGTGACAAATCCATCTGTTGGTAATGTTGTCTATCCCACATTTTTCTACTTTACCAAGAAGTAGGTTGTGGTGTACTTTGTCAAATGCCTTGCTGAAGTTTAAGTATACTATGTCCACAGCATTTCGCTGGTCTACTAATTTAGTCACTTTGTCAAAGAATGAAAAAAGATTGGTTTGGCATGATCTATTTTTAACAAACCCATGCTGGCTTTTAGTTATAACTTTATTTGTTTCTAGATATTTGCAGATCTGTTTTTTGGTTATCTTTTCCAGCATCTTCCCAAGTATTGATATTAGGTTGATTAGTCTGTAGTTTCCTGGACCTGTTCCCCCCCCCTTTTTTTGAAGATGGAATCACATCAACTCTTTTCCAATCCTCAGGTAATTCTCTGGTGTTCCAGGATTTTTGAAAGATGTGGTACAATGGTTCTGAGATAACATCTGCCAACTCCTTCAGAACTCTGGGATGTAATCCATCAGCTCCTGGTGATTTATATTCATCAAGATCAGATGGGTGTTCTCTAACCATTTTTTTGCTTATTTTAATTTTTATTTCGAGTCTGTCTTTTACAGTTATGTTTTTGGTAGGTTGGGCTATAGTTTCTTTTTGCGTGAAGACTGATGCAAAGAATGAGTTAAGCAGTTCTGCTTTCCCTCTGCTGCCTGTTACTTCCTTGCCATCTTTTCTCTTAAGTGGACCTACTGTTTCCTTGATTTTTTTTCTTGTTATTTATATGTTGAAAGAAACTTTTTTTTATTATCTTTGACTTTTGTTGCAAGTCTTTGTTTCATTCTGAATCTTTGCTTTCCTGACTTGATCTTTGCAGATTCCGCTGATACTCTGCCTTAGTTATGTGTTTTTGTCTTTCAGTTTAGGAAGAGATCTTTGTGCAACCATGCTGGTTTCTTCTTGGATTTCTTGTTTTTATTTTATTTTTTCAGAGGTATTGTGCTGGACTTGGCTTTTATGATCATATTTTCAGAGTTTCCCATGCTTCTTTAGTTGTTTTCCCCTGCTCTTATAGATGTCTACGTATTTTCTTCCAGGAAGAGGATGTGAAAGTGATTGTTCAGTTCCAGAAGGGCTTCACTGGAGTGGGCTAGGGTAGATAGTAGGGGCTTTGCTCTTGGTTGCTGTTTTCTTTTAAAACTGACATGTTACCATCGGTTTTCCTCTTTAGGTTCTTATATAGGATCATTTGGGTTTAGCAGTTTTCTTCTTTTTGTTCATATATGGGGTCATTTTTTAGAAGCTGTTTGCTCCCAATTGTGTTTAATTTTGGTGTAGTCTCCTTGTTTAGGTTGGGGATTCTCGCTTTGTTCTTCAAATTTCAGAGTGGCTAAAGTTGCTTCTAGACCAGGGGTGTCAAACTGCCAGCTCACGGGCCGGATGCGTCATGCCGAAACCGCGCCCACCCCATTGCTGGCAATGGAAAAAAAGTCACGATACATCGCGACACATCACATGACGTTGCGAGTTTGACACCCCTGTTCTAGACTCTACTGTTTCTTCTAGTAATTCAGATTTGCATTTGATACATATATAGTTTGGGTCTTCTGTGGGCATAAACTCAAACATATGACAAATTTTACAAGTCACTATAATGTCAGTCTCTATGCCCACAATTTTTTTGTTTGTTAAAAAATTAAAAATTTCAGACTTCCGGATCCGGTTGCAGCGCCAGCGGACGTGCAAAGAACTTGCTCTCTTTACCGTCTGGTTTCCCCCCGCCGGTAGATCCTGGACAGGGTCGAAAGTCGCCCTGGAGGGGCGACCGTCGTAGAGGAGGGCACTCGTCAATTGCGGAGGGAGCGGCAGCTCCCTCTGCGGTCCGAGAAATCACCTTTGGGCCGACGGGGAAAAGATCGGCCAGTAACATGGCCGATCACTTAGCTGCTCCAGCCGAAAGTCACAGCAACATCTAAGCATAAAGAACCACCGTGGAAGATCCGGGTGAGAACTTTCTTTCCCTCTTGTTATTTTCTTTACTTCCCTATGAAAAGCTTCTAGAAACTATTCCCTCCCTTGAAAAAGCAGCGTTTGAATACTTGGGAAAAAAGTAACTAATCTTTATTGTGTATTTGAACTGCTGGAATTCGGGGGATCCTGAAAAAAAAAAGAAGAAGAAAAAAGCCTTACTGTGACTCTTTCTCTCTGTTTGCTTGTTTTCAGTTTAAGTGGAAATTTTTAGGGAGGGGGGTGGAGTGTTTTTCTTTCCTCCTCCCCCTTCTGAACATTTTTATTCACTTTAAAAGGAAAAAAAAAACTACTTTGGCTACTGGGTGGAGTTATGTGGATTGGAGGGTTACAATGTATCCCGGAAATTGGTGTGAAGCCCAGAAAGCCTTATCGTAACATTGTAACCATGGTAGCTGAACTGCTGAACTTGGCGCTACGCCCAGACATTGCTGTACTTTTATTATAGGAAAAAAAAAGAGAGAGAAGAAGAATGGAAGCCTATCCACAGCTTAATTATGGACTCATACTAGCAAAAATCTTGGAAATGAGAGAAGAATTAAGAGAACATTTCAGGACACTTAGGAATGAGGATGGTTCAGAGTTAAAAACTGAATTTCAAACTCCAACTGATCTTGATACACAATTGGATTTACAACTTAATGAGATTGAGGATTTATATCTACAATCTACTGAAGAGGAAGATGTTACACCTTATATACAAAGGACGGAGATTTCTGAGGACCAAAGGCAGAATTCAATTGAAACATCTATAGATTTAAAAACAACAGAAATGGACTCTCTAATACGAGACATTAAAAATGCTGACAATACATACAAACAACGAATAATCACCATACTGACTAAGACTGATTACATAGTGCAGACAATATTGGGAAAAAGAGAAGAAGACTATGATCAGACGCAACTGTGGGAAAATGTGTATAACCAAATATTAAGATGGGAGGAGCTAAAGGCCCTATTGTGGAAACCTGCTTGGCATAAAAAGAAAGCCAGAATTAGGTTTAAAAATGAGTGTTAAAACTTTATTTGACGGGTAAAATGGTTTTTAGAGACTGCAAGTGAGCTAATATTTTTGAGATTTTTAAGGTTTAAGATTTTAGTCTGATTAATATTGATCTGAATTATGGATTTGATTATGGTTTGGAATGGCAACTATGGAAAACTGGAAAAGTTAAAACTAAAGGAGTTGTATTGAGATTGGTGAAATATTAATGATATTTTTACTTGCAATGATTGAAGATTGGATTGACTTATAAAAATGTTTGATAGAGTATAGGAAATAGAATATAGTGGAGAAATTTTAAAATATACATATAATAATAGCTATATGTTTAGCTTAGAAATAATTAGAAATAACTTAAGCTAATGTAAAATGGTTTAAAAATGTAAAGTTATATTCGTCTATAAAATATGTATATGAAATAGAAGAGATAGAATTTAATTGAGAAATATAAAGTGAATAATTGGAGTAATATGGTCTGTATTATATGGATACCCGAATTGTATACTATATGTCTATGTAATGCCAATTGGAATATGTTAATAGTTAATTAAGCTCGAAATGGGTGGAAATATTATTGATAGTTTTTTTGTTTTTTTGTTTTTTTGATTGATAAAATAGAGAGGGAAATTTTAAAGAAGTAACCTAAATTGTTTATGTATGATTATATGTTTTATTTTGTTTTATGGAGTGCCCTATCTCCACGATGAGTCCTAAGCACTTGGCTGTAAAATTTAAAAAATTCAATAAAACTTGTTATATATATAAAAAAAATAAATTAAAAATTTCTAAAAAAATTATTTTCCCTGTTGTGAAGTGTCAGTTTACAATAGTTTACAAAAGTTCTTCCCCTTTGTTCTCTGTCTTCAAAAATTCAACACTATCTTTCCTGTTTTAAGCGTCTCTCTTTTTCCGTGATTTTATTTTTTTCCTCTGAGATCATTAAGAATTTAAACATTTCTAAAGAATTAAAATAAGTAAACTTTTTAAAAATGTTTAGTTAAAAAGGAAATTGAAAAGAATTTTACAAAAAAAATTGAAAAGAATTTTACAAAAAAAATTGAAAAGAATTTTATAAAAAAAATTGAAAAGAATTTTATAAAAAAAATTGAAAAGAATTTTATAAAAAAAATTGAAAAGAATTTTATAAAAAAAAATGAAAGAATTTTAAAATTGAAAAAGATTTAAAAATTGAACATGGAATTTAAAATTAAAAAGAAATTTAAAAGTTGAAAAAAGATCTGCCACGCTGCTGTCAGCCACTGCTGATCCGCCACGCTGCTCTCAGCTGCTTCTGGTCTGCTGCTTCTTAGTCTCTGCTCTGGGCACTCCACTCCTCTGCCACTTAGCTCTGCACGGCTGCTGCTCAGGATCCGCTCTGCTGCTCTCAGCTGCTTCTGGTCTGCCACGCTACTCTCAGTCTCTGCTCTGGCCACTCTGTTCTTCCGCTACTTAGCTCTGCACTGCTGCTGCTCAGGATCTGCTATGCTGCTCTCAGCCGCTGGTCTGCTGCCACCTAGCTCTGTTTCACTTCTGCTCAGTGGCCTCCATTTGCACCTCACCGCCTTCGCTCAGCTGCCAGGCCGGATTGCTGTACCACCTCTCCGTCTCTCAGCTGGGACATTGGGCTGTCTCACAGCTGGGTCACCTCTCTGCTGTGTTGTCTCTCAGTCAGAACACCGGGCCACCTCGTTAAAGGATCCCCCCCCCAAATTTTAAAATTGCCTTCTCACTGGCAAATTTCAAAGATCAACAGAGTAAGAGAGGATGAAGTTAAAATTAGAACCCAATGTCCTTTTAAATAATTGACCCAGGAAAAGGGTTGTTTCAATTAATACCTCTGCACATATTACATAGGAAGTGAGTTCATGAGATCTCTCATGTGTGAGATCATAGTGTTTATGAGCTGTTTTAGGCAGATGTGGATGTGTCCCCCTCCTCTTCAGTCTCCTTTTCTATAGTCCATCTACTCTTCTCTCCCTATAACGTTGGATAGAGAAGTGCTATGCTGGTGGTCTAGGAGAACTGCCATTAACACTAGATTATTCTGCTGGCAGTATTGTAAAGAAATGAATTCTTATCTGATGGCCCAGTATTTAATACCACACAACATTGCTGAAAGTTGAACAAGTTGAAAATGCATGGACAACTGTTTGAAAATAAATTACATTGAACACCTGTTATAATTTCTCCCATTTATAGCTCTTTTATTCCTTATAACACATAGTGAGCTTGATATAGTTTGTTTTAGCCATGGTCTGTTAAACAAGCAAACAGCTGAGTTTAAATATCAGCGTAAACAAAGCCAAAGCAATTATTAGTTCTGTCTATGAGTTTACTTACAACATATTATAACATGTATGTCTATTGAGCATACTAGAATGCTGAATTCAGAATAGCTGCTATTTTGGATTAACAGAAACCAGAACTTGTAACCTTCAATAAGCCTTGGTTACAAAGTCTATTCCTGACTTCAAAATGTCTTAGTATGAGTATTTGTACAACATGGTGGAATTGCTATTGACTAGGTACATTACATGAATTAACCAAAAAGCAGCCTGTGTTTTATCCCAGAAAGGGCTGTGAACCCAGCCTGAATATCACCTTTGAATTCTCTCAGAATAGAGGAAATAGCTTATAGAGTTTCATTGGAAGAAGCCAAAGCACCTGAGTATTGCATGAGCTATAAATGAAGCCAATGAGATGGCCCAGGACTTGGTTCCCACCTGAGAGAATTCTTGAGTAATTGCTGTGAATGATGGAGAATCATCTAAGACTATGGGCTTTGTTGCTTTTAATCACTGGTGTTTCTAGTCAGAACTCCTCAGGTAAATGTAGAGAGGGAATACAACTTGGAGAAATGAAAAGAAAAAAAGGAGGAAGGGTTAATTGATTGCTCCTTAACCAGCTATTGTAATTTGTTTTTGGTTTGTATTCAGTCCAGGGAGGACCAGGCTTAAATGTTCTTTTATTACAGGTTGTTTTCTGTTATTAAAGATCTGCCAAGATGCAATTCTAATTACAAAACAATTTTAATGGGGGTTAATTAAAGCTGATGTGTATTACTTGATGTTAGGGAAGAATTAGCTTTGTTCCTTTAATATATTTACAATACAAGCCAGTCAACTCACTAGGCTAGTGAACCAGTGCTGGGAATGGGGAGAAAGTATATTTATTAGGACATCTTACCAAGTTGTAAAATGGGGCAAAGTGGGGAATTTGGCTCAGAATTAGAAAGAAAACCCAATGGTTTTTTAGTTCTGGGAATTTTGCTAGATTTGGTATGCTTTCAGATCAATAGACAAGTCTTGTTGGAGGACCCTTAATTAGATTAACTTGTGCAAAATCTTTAGTTGCATGAAGATTTGTTGGCACCGAATTAAGGAAAGCAGTTTTTTTCTCTTTTTTTAAATAGATACCATGCATAAAATCTGTGAGTTACATGTAAAGAAACGTGTAGTTCAATTTATCTACTGGAACTTTTTAAATGGAAGTTCAACTGTAATAGTGGTTGGGGATATGCAGTTTCTAAAAATATAAATAATCTGCAGATAGCAAATGACAGTCCACCAATTTTTGGTTTCCAAACGGGGCTAATCACGAAAAAAAAAAGCTACAGAGGATTTTAAAAAAATAGAATCCAGGGCCAGGTGTGCCTCAAGCTATTTTATTTATAAAATGTCTGTAGATGGTATCAATTAGGTCATCTCTAGATACAGTAAAGGGAATGTTAAATAAGTTCATGACTGTTAAGAGGGAACCTAATGGTCAACATTAAAAAAAATGTTACTTCTGGAGATAGCCTGACTTCACTATTGACTCATACATAGGCAGTTTATATGTGCACATTCTTTAGCATAAGAGTTACTTTTTCCTAGGAGCCCTTAACTTGGCCTGTTTGCTGGCAAGGCCCATGTTTGATGAAAAGTTTGTTTCTTAATTACTAAGTAAAATACTGGTTGTTTTCCTACCATTGTCTGGTTAATTGGGATAGCTCTCTCTCTCTCTCTCTCTCTCTTTGTGTGTGTGTGTGTGTATATATATATATATATATATATATATATATGATTTTTTTTGCAGAAATTGTAAGTACAGTTGTAAGCTACATCAATATATTCTGTGTATTGGAAAACAGGGTAAACCAAATTAAAAGAGTTGTGTGAACTCAGCCAATGTATCAGTTGAAGGGGAGCTTTGGAGAAATGCATGCAAGATAAATTTACAGAACTCCCAGGACCACAAACTACTAATTACCCTTTTAGATTTACATATTGTAATTAGTTCAGGGTTGACAATTGGGTCAGTTGAATAAGTTGTGGTTTAGTTAAGGTTGGGAAAGCAACCTGGCCTGTGAATAGAGCCACAAAATAGCTTGATAGGGCTGTCAAGTGCCCTAAATAGCTTGGTGGCTTAGATGTAACAAAGAATTTGATTCTAATTGTCTGCTTGAATAGTTATTTCATCTGAAGTGGATGCTTCTGTGCACCTAAATATAGGACAAGCTTTGAATAAGTGATTGGTTCAGTTATTTGTTGGTTTTATTAAAAAGGAATGAGGGATGATTGAAAAGCTTCCTAGACACACTGACTTTTAAGCAGAGACTTAACAAATAAGGCTGATAGTTACAAAGGTTAGAAGGTGTTAGAACAATATACTTCCAATGGTAGTAGACATGACATAAGGGCTTCAGACCAGCCACAACCCTCTCTTCCTCTCAGTGGCTGCCCTCATTCTCCCCATTATCTACCCTCTGAGTTGGCTAGTTACTCTGCCAGACATAAGGGCAGCTCTGAAGCTAATTGGTGGGGACCAACAACAAATGAGGCCTTTATGTCTTGCTCTTGACTTCTTGGAGGCATCTTATTTAATGTGTATAATGATAATCTCAATTGATTGGAGCTCTGATTTGATCCTCTGGATCCTCCATCTTTTCAGGAACTTAATGGTACCATTTATGAAAACCCCTGCATGTTCCTGCATGTGGAAAAATATGCTGCTACAGGTTGCTCTAGCCTGACCCCTTCTTATATCTTCTGCAGTTTCGGTGTCCTGTGGAAGCTCGCATCTAGTGATCACTGTTCCTGTGAATCTCTTTGGGACTGGTGTGATAGTTAATGCCAATGAGCTGATTCTGGGAACTGACTGTACAGTGACAGCTGTACATACAAATGTTCTCCTTCTGGAATATCCTCTCTTTGCTTGTGGAGCCACCAGACAAGTAAGATAGCACCGTGTTTGGAATTTTGTGAATAGTTTATAGAGGTCTTTGCAATAACACTACTCAGGAAGGCAAGTACCTCTCTGGATAATAGCAATAGAATGACAGAACCACTAGATCTCTGGAGGTCTATCCTGAACCTTCCTTGTTATTTTAACCCTTTGGATATGATTCTGCCAATTAATTCACTTCTGCTTCTATGCAACAATCTTCATGTATTTGGAGACTGCCATCATATCTTTAATAATTTCTTCTACAGGCAAGACATACCCAGATAATTTGATTACATCTTATAGAGCTTGATTTCCATATCATCATCTTGGTTGCACTTTTCTGAAGTTGTTTCAAGGTGTCATTGTCATTTTCGAACCGTGGTGCCCAAACACAGCATTCCAAGTATCTCCTGACTTGTGCATAGTAGAACGAAATGATTGCTTTCCACATGATTTGAACTTGTGGGAAATTGTGTCTTGAAAATTATTTCGCAACAATTGTTGGATATGTTCTACAGGTGCAGATACTAGTATTGGGATGGTATCAGTAATAAATGGTACTTACAAGCATAGCACAATATATACATTTCTTCAAAGGGTTTTCATTTAGTTTTATTTCTGGCCAAAAGATCCAAATAACAAACTACAGATAAAATCTAAAATTTGGCATTAGATAAAGCTGTTTAACATATCTACTTTGGTTTTGTTTGTTTTTTTAAATTTTTTTCTTGTGTTCTTTTTTATTTAAACTTTTTAAATTATGTCATTTTTTTCATTTGTAATTTCTTTTCTGGAAAGCAATGATCTGCTTGTTTATAAGCTTTGGGTATTTTGAAAGTTATTTCTCTTCTCGGATTCCTCAGCTATATAATATATCTTCATTTTCATCATTTGCTGGATCAGTTTGGTGAGGGTAAACAAATTGTCCTCATACTCAGTTACAAAGTTTTTGATGAAGAGAAATTTGCACCCCATTTCTTAATTTCTTAATAGATTACTGAAGTTACTCCAAAATATCTAACATTGAATAGGATGTTTTCTGTTGCAAAGTAATAATTCTAAATCTAGCTGACAAGGGTGCTTTGTCAAAAGATAAGCTGGTTTTATCATCCTCTACCCAACTATAGATGTCATTTCTTGGGATGAAGCTATAGTCTTGGCCTTGATTATTGGCAACAGTGAGCTACTTAATAAGATTCACACTAATTTCATTTATTTCTTTTTTCTGAAAACAGAAAGAAGAATCTGTTTATACAATCTTAGTAGCCTTGGAATTTTTTTTTATTATTTGCAGTCTGTTGGGATTTCTTTTCATTCTTCCCAACTTAACAGAATGTTGGAACAAAATTATGCAATATCCAAATAATACTATTCTGTTCACCCATGAGCAGAACAGAGGCATTAAACATGGGATAAGGATGAGCAGGTAGCTATATCCTATTGAGTTCATGTTCGTTTATTCAAGGATGGGCGAATGGCACTTTAATTCAGCAGTGGGGAAAGGCCCTTAATCATCTTGGAATATAACCTTAAAATGAGTTTCTGCATAAGTTTTATTTGTCCCCATAGCTTCTTCCAGGAAGCGTCCATTATAAGAACACTCTCCACTATGTGCCTTCAGCTCCAGACGGGGTGATCAGGACCAATCCATTCTCTCATGCTATAAACTGTTTCTATCCTAGGTAAGTCATGGAATAACATGCTGGTGAAAAAAGAGAGATAAGTCTCAGTTATAATTATTTCTCTATGTTTTTATAGACTGAGTCTTAAATGTTGAAATGTGGGAATCCATCTTTTGTTATTTGTTATCTATTTAAAGCAGACCAAGAAGCTACATACATAGAAAGTCTCTTATAGTATCAGAAGTGGCATTATTGCTACCAGCATCCTGAGCTCTGAGAATTAATTTGAATTGGATTTGCACTTAACTGCATCTTTCCTTCTAGGAAAGTATATAATGTCCTCTTTTTTTTTTTTACATTAAACTTATATACTGCCCCTCTCACCTATAAGGTGACTCTGGGCAGCTTACAGACGGTAAAAAGATAAATATAAAAACAATTAAAGTTTTAAAAACTATATGTAAAAGTAGAAGCAAAGGGACAAACAGCAAGGATCTTACCCTGTCAATCATCTCCATCAGTGACGGCTCCCCCTTTGGGCCCCCAAGCCAATTGGCAAACCAGGTTTTGATACCCTTTTGGAAGGCCAAAAGCATGGGAGCAATTCTCACTTCCAGTGGTAGTATGCTCCATAGGACAGAGGCAACAGTGAAAAAGAGTCTTCTTCTTGCCCTTCCAGCTGGAATTCTTTAGTGGATGGGTTCTGCAACAGGACTCTTCCACTAGAGCAACTGGGGCAGGCCAGTCCCATTGGGGTTAGATGGCTCCTCAGATACTCTGGACCTGTGCCATAAATGGCTTTAAAGGTAATAACTAACACCTTGAATTGGACCTGGAAGCAAACTGGTAATCAATGCAGCTCTCACAAAACTATGTGCAACACTAGGGGCTCCCAGAACTGTCCATGCAGCTGGATTCTGTACCAGTTCTGCATCCAAATAGTCTTCAAGAGTAGCCCCAAGTATAATGCATTGCAGTAATCTAGTCGAGATGACCAGGGCATGAGTGATTGTGCACAGGGCCTCACGATCCAGCTAATCATAGATCCCTGAAGGATACAGTATTAAATCGGGGTTTTTTTTAGAGAGTTTCAGCCTTCTTGCTCAGAATTCCTTTTCATGGAAGGTTTAACAGTATTATCCCTGAAGGAAAGGAAGGAAAGAAAAGAAAGGAGTCCCTGCGGATTTTACTCCACTAGTCATTGCTGACTATAGGGGGCAGCACTCATCTATGTTTGAAGGGTTTGTGAGTCAATGGTGTCCAAAGATGTTTCTGCGGCAATGAGGCCAGCTGTTGTGATTCCTCGCCAGCCAGTGGATCCAGCAGCTGAGTCTCAGGAATCAGAGGAGGAGGAGGGGCCTGGAGTGACATTAGAGTCAGAGGAAGGCTCTGAGGAGCTCCAAGACTTACAGTCTGACAAGGAGCCTGGCCTCTCTACTCGCACTCAGGCTGAGACACAGCTGTGTTGGGAGTCTGAGTTGGACAGTGATGAATCACAGCTGGGAGATATCCAGGATGCACAAAAACGCCAGCAAAAAAAGAGAGTAGGACAGAGGAATGCAATGGGGCGGCTCCAAAGGCAAATGAGAAGGCATTAGGAAGCCACGCCTTGGCTGAATAATAAAAGGGAAGGTGTGGGAGGTGCTGGTTGCCGAAAGCAACCATTCGTGTTGAGGATCGAGTTTCTGTGAACTGTGTTTGTTTGCCTTGGACATTGACTCAGGTCTGTGAATAATAAAAGGGGATTGTTTTTTTCCTGTGGTTCCAGCCTGCTTGTTGGAAGAGGGGTTTCTCCTTGTGAGCATAACAAGGACTCACGTAGGCTGGGACAGAACACCAGCATGATATCATGCAGCACTGTTTCCTCCCCACCAAAGTGATATCTATTTATCTACTCGCATTTGCATGCTTTCCAACTGCTAGGTAGGCAGGAGCTAGGTGAAGATGGAGCTCTGGGTTTATTTTCTTAAAGCCCAGAAGGCATAGAATTTAAATTTGTAATATCCAAAGAAATCAAAAGGGAACATAACATGTATGATTAATACACATAAATAAGTCAACTGGTAATGAAAAACCTTCCTTGTGGTAAAATGCAAGGGGAAAAAAATAAGAGAAGTATAATCATAGAGTTTTGCAAATGCATTTGGAAAAATCTGAGAGAGTGTATCTGAGAGTCTTATGCTGAAATTACTTGACAAGCTCAACTCTACTTCTTGACCCCATAACGCTGCTGCTGTTATATGCTAAAAGCACATTATTGCTTATTTTTTGTATTGCAAATATCATCCTGAAGCAAAGTATAGAGCAGTGTTTCTCAACCTTGGCATCTTGAAGATATGTGGACTTCAATTCCCAGAATTCCCTAGTCATGGTATAGAGCAGGGGTGTCAAACTCACGACGTCACATGACGTGCGCAACGTATCGGGCCGGTTTTGCCATTGCCGGCAATGGGATGGGCGTGGCTTCCACGTGATGCGTCTGGCCCGCGGGCCGGCAGTTTGACACCCCTGGTATAGAGGATAGCAAAGAGAGTAAGGGCAACGTCTCCTTTGCCAAGTAGCAATTGTTCTTACCTCCATCAGGGTAAGGTCCACTAAAGACAGTTGGAGAGAAGAGCAATTAAACCTCTTCAAGCTCCCAGATGGTCGTGTCGATGTTCCTCTGGGCAACATAAAGCATTTCATAAAGTGAAGATGATCTTCTGGAAAGCAAAAAAAGAGGATGTGACTAGATAAACATGGTGTCTAAATTTAGGTCCTGGAACGTCTCTTCCCTTGAACTCCATCCTACTTGGATCCCTTTCAGTTCTACCGTGGTGGACCATCAGAGCCTGGTGTTTGCCCTGGAAGTCTATGACAGTGAGTGTGCTAATCAAGTTGAATACAGTTTCCATTGACTTATATAGAAAGTTGTGGTACAGGTAGTCCTCGACTTACCACCACAACCGAGTCCAAATTTTCTATTGCTAAGTAAGGCAGGTGTTAGGTGAATTTTTTCCCATTTTATGACTTTTCTTGCCACAGTTGTTAAGTGAATTGCTGCAGTTGTTAAATTAGTAACATGGTTATTAAGTGAATCTGGCTTCCCCATTGACTTTGCTTGTCAGAAGGCTGCAAAAGGTGGTCACATGACCCTGGGACACTGCAACCATCATAAATGTGAGTCAGTCACCAAGCATCCGAATTTTGATCACGTGACCGTGGGGATGCTGCAACGGTCATAAGTGTGAATAATGGTCATAATTCACTTTTTCCAGTGCTGTTGTAACTTTAAACAGTCACTAAATGAACGTTGTAAGTCAAAGACTACCTGTATTAAGTAAATCTAATAGCTATTTTTAAATCCCTAATGAGTATTTTAAAGAGTGTGTAAAACAGTAAATCCATGTCACTGAAACTTGCATCGGGGAAAGGAGAAGCTTGAGAAATTATTAAGAAAAAAAAAGATTTTGAGGTAGGCTACAGGTTGCTTATCTGTGGTATTGATGATCTTCTATTAATATATTGTTTTTCAGGTAGCTGGTCACAACCAATGCCTGACCCTACTTACTATCTTGGGGACTTCATCAACATCCAGGCATCAGTAAGAAAGGATAACCATTTACCACTGAGAATCTACGTGGATGAATGTGTCGCTCGCCCAAGTGCAGAATCCTCGGTGAAATATGAGGTCATCACAAATCATGGGTAAGTCTCTGAGAATTTGGGCACAGCAGAATGAGATGTGGTAGTCATTATCTTTACAAGTAGCCTCATGTTTCTTAGTAGAAGTAAGCATCTATAACCAAGTTCCTGTGTTTGCAAAAGGAAGGTCCTTCTCATTGGACTTGGAGGGTAAATGCTGTTCAGTTATTTCCTTGTAATTGAGTGGGGACTACCCCACTTGGAGACTAAAATAGCTGAGAAAGCAGAATGTTTGGTCAAGTCAGTGGTTGAGAACTTGACGGCCTATAATTTTTACCATTGGAAGGGCCCATAACTTTTCGGCACATTTGCACCCTGTATAAAAAGCCTATAAGTGTCCCAAAGGGGCGGCTGGAGAGCAGATCTATTCTGAGTTGGACTGTGTCCAAAGATAAAGAGTTCTTTTTCTTCTTCTTGTCTCTTCTCAGACTAAACCTGAGAGAAAAGCAGTTAGAAGGGAGCAGCACTTTGGGAACTGTAGGGAGACTGTAGAAACCATGGCTATTTATTGTTTACCACCCCTAAAATGAACCTCCACTACCAACCCTTCCTTTAACCCACTGAAGTGTCTAAGCCATAGAATGATGTTGTGGTTTAGCATGATGAAAGAAGCTGGCCACTATTTCATCATCATGTCAACTCGAACTCGAATTTGGAGGAAATTACTTTTGTTTCTAAAATATGTAGAAATGGCAACGATTTCCTGCTTCTCAAAATAAAGCGTCTTTCTAAAGTAAAGCAGGGGGTTGGACTAGAAGGCCTCCAAGGTCTCTTCCAACTCTGTTATTCTATTTAGATTTAGATCTAGAAATCTACCACTTCTAATACAACTAGCTTACATAATGTTCCCTCCTCCTATTTTCCAATAGTTAGCAAAGAACATGACCTTGATGGAGATATGCACGTGCTGTTTCCTAAGCAAAAGGGCCTAAACATTTTTAAACTCAACAATGTCTAAATAACATTCAGCAGTGGCTCAGGCACCTCCCATAATTCACTGAACTATAAAAAAAGGAAGAAGGGTACAGCACAATCAGACCTGCAAGATTCTGTTGTTGTAGCCAATTTCGGTAAAAGTACTTTTAGCCATCCATGTGGTGTTTATCATGGTCTGGTCCACCCAATGGACATTTCCCCACAACGACAATCCTGTGATGCGGGTTGGACTTAAGAGAGAGTTTCTGACTTAAAATCACCCAGCTTGCAGTTGTGCTCATCACTGCAATACTATTGACAAACACAAAGAAAGCCATAATTAGAAGTATTGATAACCTGGGAAAGGAAAATGAGCCCATTCATGTTGTTTCTGTCTGTTCTGCAGATGCTTTGTAGATGGGCTGCACAGTGGCTCCCATTTTCTTGCCATGAGAGAAGATGGGTTTCTCCGTTTCCAACTGGATACATTTACCTTCATTGGAGCCTCCAACAATCAGGTTAAGATAGAGGATGGGAAGAAATGGAAGTTGAATTTCTAAATATAGGGCTAGTATACTTGATTAGTGTGTGGGTATGAGTTGGGGTGGAAAATCTTAAGCGCATATATATAGATATGATATCATCTTTAAAAGGTGAGGAATAAAGCCATCCTTCTAATTTAGTTTTGGCACTGCCTATATTGAGGGGAGGTATTAAAATGGAGTGAGTCCTCCTTATGCATCACAACAGATGCCTATTATTATGCCAATAATAGCAGATGCTTTGGTATAAGGGATTACCATGGATTCTTCTGTATCTTGTCCCAAATACAGGACTCTAAGTTACTAGCTAATGCTGTATCTATTCTGATTCTTTTAGATCTACCTCATCTGCCACTTGAAGGCAGTGCCTGTTGGCTCAGCAAACCATCTCAATAAGGCATGCTCCTACGATCACGCTACTGCAGCCTGGAGCTCTCACGAACGGGTTGATTGCTCCTGTTGTGCATCTCATACTGGCTGTGGCAACAAAAGAAGAAAAAGAAGACAGCCGCAGAGCAGAGGTAGTGTGATCTCCCATTCCCTATTAGAATGCTCCATCTTAGGCATCTGGTGGATCTGATCCATGACCCCACTTTGGCCTCTGGTGCCAGGAGGAGATTTGGGCCCTTGACAGGATTGCGTCTTGGGTGCCAATCTCTGTTGGTCAGTCCGAGCATATCCTTTGGTTTTCTGAGGAGCTCTGCGAAACTATAGTGCGAGAAGCAATAATACCTGGATAATGAGTAGGGGAAAAAATAGAGCTCCTGAAATTGCTGGTTTTAATTTATAAACCCTTATAGCTTGGTGCCCAGATATCTCTTCTCCAACCAGAATTAACCCATCCAATGTGGTTATCCTGGAGCAACTTTCATGGGCAAGAGAGGCTGATAATGGTCCCTATATTTGGAAATAGCCTCCTGGAAACAAGATTAGGCCCCTCTATGGTAGCTTTCCAGAAGCTGGTGAAAACAGAGCTCAGGACATTTTTCAGAGGACGTTTGGGGATTAATGAAGATATTGCCATCTAGGATTATTGGTTACTGTTTTTTCTTTTCCTTTGTATTTTTGGGTCAGTTTTTTTTTTAAATTATTAGTAGAGACTCCAAGATCTCCAAGAGTCCAGTATATAAATTTAATAAACAATATCCGCTTTGCAGGATAATCCTTGAGCTTAATGTTTGTTGTTTAAAAGTTCAGCAAAAGGATGCTTTATTTACTGGCCCTGTTTGGCACCTGCCTAAGTAGAAGCAGCCCGTTTGTTCTTCTACATTAGCAAACTTCAGGCTAATTGAGGACAACATGTATTTTCTTACCAAATTTCTATACCAATCATGTCATATGTACCCGAAGTAGAATGAAAAGAACAGCATGGAGAAATTGAATCGCATAGCGTAAGACAATGTGGTAATAATATATGGGACTGCAGGGTTGAATTCCAAGCCTTTATTTGCCTCTTTCCAGGAACACTTGGAGAAGGAGATCTCAAACTTGGTCCCATTGAACTGAAAGGGGAGCAGCCTCACACCTCTCTGGAGCAGAACGGCTCCAGGACCTTGGAGCTGATGTCCATTGTGACCAACTCTGTCCCTGCTGTGCCCGTCACATCTCATGCTGCTGAACCTTCTCTGAACCAGATGGTGAATGTTATCATGAGGAAAGAAGGAGTGAAAGAAGATGCCACCAGTGAGGATACCACATTTTTCAATTTTTTGATGGGTTGAGATTTGGGGCAGGAGGTGGGACAGAACTGAGGCCATGGATATGACGATGTGTTTTACAGAGCAATTGTTAAGATGGCAACAGCACATTTCTTCCTTCCTGCTGTGGTGGCCAGTGGCTCTGGTGTCAGTAGAGTTAAACATATCAGTCATTTTTTATACTGCAAGTCTGTAAGAAATGGCGGTAAACATAATTGTCAGGAAGAGTAAGCCTTTAATTATCAACTAATTTGTTTTGTAAAGCTGTCTGCAAATACTGAATTCCACTTGTGATTCTTGAGAGACCAGTAGCTGTATCAGGGTTTGTTTGTTTTTCCCCTAAGGATGGGTTTTCCTTCTAATCTATAGGCAATAATGCAAAGTCAACATTTTTCCAAAGTAAGCTTTTTATAGCAAAGAACAAAATGGTCTTGGGAATTCTTTTAACTTTTAACTAATTTATTATGGTGTAAGATTTCATAGCTGGATTAGGCTTAATTGGATACATGAGATCGTGTCATTAGGCTAAATATTTGAACCAGGACTTTGTTACAAAATCTTATAATTGGCAAATGGCTCAGTTATGAAGGATTGTTGATCAAAGTACAGATTCTGGCACTTTCTGTAATAATAATGTATTTCTGATGCATGAAGGAGCAAGTCCTTTATATAGTCTCAGCTTGGTTTCTCCAAAGGAGGTAGATGTCGGATCCCAGGGCTTTTCCTCTTTGCCAAATTAAAGTTTTCAGCAGAATACTTTACCTGAGTGAAATTTGCTGTTCCCATTGTGAATCCTTTTCCTGCCTCTATTTTGTCTGTTCTCAGTGTCCATCATCTGATTTTCCTTTAAGGGGTCCCTTCACTTGAAAGCTGCCTTTGGACTGCGTCAAAATAAGGAAGCATTATGTTAATACTGATGCAGCTAAGGGCCACTTCAGCCTGTCTTGCTGATAAATGAGGGCAAAATCATGGGCACAGCACCCAAAAGATCTATTGCCAGGGCATGTCTGTATTCTGGTTAGGTGCAAATGGGGAAAGCAACCAATACCAGGGCAGGAAAGGCTGTTCCAATAGACTATTTTTTTTCAATGGCCTTTCAAATCTAAAGAGATAGTCGAAGAGAAAGCCACAGCTGTGTTCATATACTGTACAGTTACCGGTTGCCACATGACATTTGCATTAGATCAGATATTATCTACACAGCAAACATTCCCTCTGTGTAAAAAATGCCAAGACTTTCTTTGGAGCCTTGTTTTAATCAACCTGATTGAACCCAAAGATCAGTGCCTAAGTGTGTACTGGGACCTCTGCAGCATACATTTGGTACTGAGTAGCAGGAGGCACCTCAATTTGGAGTGGAAATGAAGAGAGCTCTTTGGATCTGATAGGATTTCCAGTCAGCCTTCTAAAAAGCTTGGGAGAATGAAGCAGTCTAGGAGGCACTGGGTTTTCTAGCTGATATACTGGTAATGATTCAGTTTGTCATCTTCCCTGTGAATTGCCATTCTGACCTTCCATTCTATCTTTGCAACCATTTGTCTGAAAAGGTATAGAGCAGAGGTCCCCAACCTTGGCCACGTTATGACTTGTGGACTTCAACTCCCAGAATTCCTCAGCCAGCATAACGTGGCCAAGGTTGGGGACCCCTGGTATAAGGTTTCCTGCCTGAACAGGGGGTTAGACTAGAAGACCTCCAAGGTCCCTTCCAACTCTACTATTATTATTGATCATCACACAGTCAGCCAGATGTTCAGACTGGATTTGGCATTTTTGTCTACCTATCGAGTCCTTACCAAGGACCTGGGATAGGCAGATGTGGATGTTTAATGGTATTACAAATATCGTCGCAGGATGGAAGCTGTTCCTAGTAAGACCGCCTTCTGCAATTGACTAATTATGAATTTGTCAATGCTAATGGTGTTCAAGTGGTGCTCCAGTTATTTGGGGATTGCACCCAAGGTGATTGTTGTTGTTGTTGTTGTTATTATTATTTTCTTCTCCTTACAGGGTTTCATCTTCCCTTTTCCACTGCCACCATGGTCATATTGGTTGCCTGTTCCTTCATTGTTTTGGTGTCCATCCTGGGCTGTTACTATTCTAACCAACATTCACGCAGAAGATACCAAATGGAGATGATCCAGTCAGTTCTAAGAGAAACTAGTGCTGCGGCCATGGCACCAGCATCAGTTGGAACATCTGGCACTGGAACCTCTGGGCAGTCCAGCGTTGCTTCTAGGAAACCTGATGATCTAGTAGCTGTATTTTAGAAGGGCAAACCTACTTCTTTCTGGGTAGCAAGTATTTAAGAAAATAAATATGCCAATGCAAAACAGAAAGTGTAATTGTGTAATGTGTAACAAATCAAATTTTGTTACAGTCATAGACCAATGTAATATGCATATTCAACCCAATTCTATTCCACAAGTTGTTTCAGAGGTCCCAGTACGTGAGTTCATAATACAAACAAACTGGCAACATTACTAAGGAAACCCAGGGTGAGCTCCAAAACCAGAACCAGCTTGCTGGTTTTTCACTTTGCAAATATATTTCATCTGCTAACATTGCAAATATGTTTCTTATCACAAAAACATCACTGGCTATTAATTGCTTTGTTGATCAGCCGAAACACAACTGCAGATATCATCTGACTCCTTGCCACATTTTAAGCGGCTTACCTTCAGCCATCCACATGGAGAGCTATATACAGACATCTTTAATGCTCAAGAATTAGAGAGCACAGGACTAAATGTCCTTCTCAGTTCATGTGGACCCTTCCTCCAAAGCTCATTATAATACATCTCACACACCTAATCTTCAAACGGCAAGGGTGGGGGTGGGGAGACTAATGTAGAATTAGGATGCTCAAGATATTCCTAAAACGGCTTACATATATAGTGTGGTCATAACTGAAGATCCATAGAAACAAGACTTCAACAACTTACGTTGTTCCTAAATTCAGGTTTGAGATGGCAGTGGGGAAACAGTAGCGCCACATTTCTATTGGTGGAGAACTCAGCTACCTATTTCTCTCTTAGTCTCATCCCCAAAATGTCAGGCTTGTGTGTTTACCCCAAACCAGGCTTGCTTCTTTCCTTTCTCTAGAGGTTGTGCAATGGGAGAACAAAAAAAAAGGATGAGCCTTTCTTCATTTGCACCCAACTGCAGCACAGTCCTGCCCCTAAACCTCAGCTGCCTTCATTTGATTCCCCAGGTCATACCTGAGGCAATCTTAAATTGTTCTTAAATTGTAGCAGGGTTAAAATTGTACTTTCTCTCTTATCCAAAGGCAGATTTTGCCACGGATACACTATGATTGCTTCATTCATTGGGTAGTGACCAAAGTCAAGTGACCTTTTGCCCTATCTCTGGAAGCAGCCAACCACCAGTTGGGAAGAGAGGGCAGGCTTCCTCCCCTCAGATCAGTGTTCTTCCAGGGCTATGCTGCTCAGGTAGCAAGAGAGTCCATTTTCTTTCAGACTAAGCTCTTCCCCTGTATCTGCCAGATCTCTGAGCCAATCCCCAACTTAGAGACCTTGATCAATCTGAACAGTATCTAATAACTGGAGGTGGCCAGGAAGTAGAGGCTGCTTGGAAACAGTGAGCCAGCTATGTTTCTGAGACTCCCTTAATCTGCCAGTTGCTGTTTTGACAGCTGTTAATGCTCTTCTAGAATTGCTCAATTCTGTGTCCGAAAGGAATCCAATTAAAGTTGATTGTTGGGTTTCCTTTGGATTCTATAGGAAACATTTGCACAAAACCACAGTGGATTTTGACAGCTGGTTAAACCCATGTTTTTGTACTGGCTGATGACTCTTGTTGGAGACGGGAACAAAGCTGAGGTAATTCACCAGTCCCAATCCTTGTCTTAACATGTCCTATACACTGTAAAAAGAAAAGAAAGCACTATTTTCCATCATCCCTATGTACATTTAGGTTCCACAAATGACAGCATATTTTAGGTAGGCATCATATCTGCCAGCTCAAGGTTGGATGGGTAGCCCTAACTCTTTTGTGGAGAAGGGTCCTCACCATGTTTCAGACAGGCTTTTATCAGTCATTTGCCAGATGTTAAGAACAGCTATCTTCAGCAGCACCTTAAAAATACCTTGGAAAGAGCATATATGACAAAATACATTTATACTTTTAAAAGTGTACATGTGTACATGTGAAATGTACTGTATAGCAGATTTCCCTTTTATGCCCTTAAAAGTACAGCTATGAAAAATTTGAGAAGGCTATTTTTTTCTTTAAAGCATTTTAGTAGAAAATTACAACATAAAAGAAAGGATAACTGCTACAAATGCAATATTATAATGTAATTTTAAAAGGCATGGAGGGGAAATTGCTTGACAATATATAAAGCTGAATCACCACCACATCTTTCACCATTCCTGTCTTAGTCAATACAGATATCTGGTTTGTATTGCTCTATTTTGACTTACTTTTTCTTTCAGCCTGATCTTGCAAAGGAGAGTTTTGCTTTTCATCTGGAAATCATTCTTTTCTGATCTACCCGGGAACCATTTGCTTCTGCAGCGAATCTCAAGTTTAACAGACTTTAATTTTGCTTTTTGATTCATTCTCTATTGCTGCTTCTTTGACACACATGTAAATATAAGAAAGTCACTCAATGCTTGGGAGCTATTGACTCAATGGTTGCAATCAAACCTGTTTCAACTTACTATGCTTTTCTAACATAATAAAATCAAATTTTTATGTTTGGTATTGCCCAAAAAGTGTTGTGTTGAAAGCTGCACACTACAGAAAGAGTGATCTGGTAAGGGAGAGATTGGGACACTTCCTTCACTGTAACAATGCTCTGTCCAAACAGAATCATCTGTCTATCCTCAACGGGGAGAGAATAGTTGATGAAAAACTCTGGGGGAAAAGAATTAAGTTCTATGCTACAGGCAGTGACATAGGTGAGTGCTGGGCTATCTGGGGCAGAGATTGGTGGTCCAAAGATATCCAGGTCAATAGGAACAATCCCCCTTAATATGGACAGTCCTCCTGCTCTTTCATTTAGTTTGAATACCAACTAGTCAGTACAGAATTATTTTAGACCAGTTCCATCCCAGTAAAAACTTCAAAGATGTCCTTCAATTCAGGCAGAAGATGGAACATAGAATCCAGAGAGCAGAGCTACTATGAAATGAAAAGGAGTGTGAAGCTAGTCTTGACAAACGTGTGCAGGATCTGCCGGGAGAGTGGTTTAAAGAAAATAAATGACAGCTCAATCCTAGAAAGAGGGAGACCAGGAGACAAAGACTCAAAATAACCCCATTTTGATTCTGGTTGGTATAACAGGAGACGGAAGGAAAGGCTGCTAGTAGCCTTTTAAGGTCTTGTGAATATATCCTACAACATGGAAATTGAATATGTTCAGGTTTACTAATTTTAATTGTTTTCCAGTATTCTTTATCTTTTATTATATTGTAGGCTGCCCAAAGTCTCTATATCAATGAGATGGGTAGCATAGAAATTAAGCAAACATTTTTGTAGCCCTGGTGGTATCTGTGTCTTGACCAGGCCCACCTCAAAGAGATGATATTAACCTTAATTTGAAGATTCTTAATTCAAAAGTAACAATGTAAGTTTATGTATATGCTTACAAAGAACATACTCTCTGGCATAAGACTGCAGTCTAATGTGAATGGATAGAACCTTATTTATGAAATGGACATAATAGGTTGAATGGAAGAAAGGAAACTACAAATATATTTCTTGCAATTTGTTTTTTAGATCCTTAGGAATGATAGTAAGGAATTCTAGCTAAACTGACCAGCTGCAAACTTACAAATGATGTGACATGAACCTTTGTTTTCCTAACTCCTACTTACTCTGCAACACTCATAGATGCTACACCACAGAAGCTATAACCAGTAGTGGAAAACATGTTGGAGACAGCACCCTTCTTACAGAAATTTCTTGGGATTCAGCCAAGAACATTTGGGGTGAGCGACAATAAGTATCTTCTGTCAATCTCTTTTAGGAAGAGATCAGAAAAAAATTATGAAACTAACTACATTTGGAAGGTACACAGATATTACCTTGGGGTGTTTTCAGGCGCAGAAAAACAGCACCACCATTCAAAAGGTGTTGTGCCACGTTCCTCTCTGTTTCATGGATTTTCTGTGGCCACAAAAAAAGTTGGAAAGTGGTGTTGGGAAACTGTGGATGGGCCCTCAGTGGCAGATGGTGTGTGCAAGCGGCCTATGGATGAGGCAGGATGGATGCATGACAACATTCTGCTCTGGAAGTAGCTGAGGCAGCTCTGCTACTAACTTCAGGGCTGCGGTTTCGAGAGGTGGAGGAAAACAGGCTGCCCAGCCTTAGAATTTCCCTATCATTTTCTAACTTGGTTTTAAGTCAAGACCTTGATCCTTGTCTCATATTAAGAACAGAGTTTTAAGGTGCTTTTGTAGGAATTCTTGCTTCAAAAGACCACTCTCTATGTCAACAATAAAAACCGTAGCAATTGTCTGTCCGTGAGGCTGCAGTCCCTGTTGTTTGCCTTAGTCATCTTGCTTACTGCTTCCCCCTTTATTGCCCCTAGGCCCTAGGGAAAGAAAATGTTACAGTCTGCTCCCTTCCCTATTTTTCCCTTTCTGTTCTAATTTTTTATTTTAACTTTTTATTTTTGAAATTTAACAAACATTTTAAAATAACGGTTCTGTGCTTTCATCTTGCCTTTAACGTTTTGAAAATGAAAACTGAAAGAAAATGAAGATGAGCATCTAGTTCAGGGGTCTGCAACCTTGACAACTTTTAAGCTGGCTGAGGAATTCTGGGAGCTGAAGTCCACAAGTCTTAAAGTTGTCAAGGTTGCAGACCCCTGGTCTAGTTCAACTCATACTAAGTTCCATGTGTTGCATTTGGTTCTGTACATATACAGTACGTATATACTGTATATATATGTGTGTACTGTACATATACAGTATATCCTTCCAATACTTAGAGCATGATTTCTACTGCGGCATTACAGAAAACTTTGCATTTAACTCTGTGGAGTCTCTTTTTCAGGCTGTGCTGGTGGTACTTGGCTTGCTTCAGGTGGCTTTTGGTGCCCTCTTTCTAATCGTCCGCTGTTCTTATACAGATGACCTTGGCATTCACTTCTTCTCTGGTTCTCTGGTAAGTGAATTAATATGGATATGTTGGAAATTCAGAAATAGAAGAAAGCATCGATCCCACACCTTTGTAAGATTGTACAAAGGAGAAAATCATCAGGAGAAACAGCAAGCTATAGCTGCTGAAATTATGTTTTTGTCTCTTTGATTAAAGCTACAACTGCCTTATCTTCTTTTTCTTACTGTCCGAAGAGACCCACTTTCACGGTTTCTGCTAAATGCTTCATCCTCACGAGAGGATCTCTTCACAAAGTTTTAAATAAATCTAACACAGAGCTGTATTGACAAATAAATAATCTTTTATGGTTACACCCTACTTATTGGGGTGTAAACCCCATAACATTTAGTGAGATTTATTTTTGAGTAGTTATGTGTTGGTTTGAATTACATAATGCCTTTATTTTGCCAGGATTTTGTTGGACAGCAACTCCCATCATCCACCATTAGCTATGCTAGGAAGGATTGTTGGAAGTTGGAACTGAACCACACAGCCCAATGTTGTTGTGTCCTAAGTGCTGTGAAATTTCATAGCCAGGGTCCAAGAACAATAACATTTGCACTGAGGTTTTATTTTAAACTGTTTCTTGCTTCTACATATTATCATTATTTATAGCTTTATTTAACAAATGTACAGTATCTACTGCCCATTCCCAATACTTTTGGTGACTTGCAAATTTATAATAATGTTCCTCTAACTAAAATCATAAACACTCTAAATTAGTATTTTTTTATTCCTTCTCTTTTCTTTTTGGTAGCTGTTTCTGGCTGGTGTTATTTCTATTATAGCTGATCGAATTCCCTCTATTGGTTTGGTGAGTCCTGCCTTTCTTTTCTTGTTGAATTTCTCACCTATTTATAATACTAATTTAGCCTGGGATTCTATAAGTGAATAATTTGCCCCTCTCTCCTAGATAAAAGCCTGTTTGATCTTCTGCATTATATCAGCCACCACTACAGCTGTAATCAACTTTCTGTACCTGAGAGATATACTTTATTTTTCCCCTTCCTTCTGTCCCTTTACTGACAAGGTCCAACATGGTTGCAGAGTGAGTGCTCAATTGGAGGTAAGTCGTTTGTGAAATCAACTCTCTCTCAACCAGTCAGTTCCTCCTGTTCTGTCCGGTCTTACCTCTGTAGAGTCTTAGGTCATTCTGAGCTGACTAGCTGAGGTTACTTCCACACCACAGTGCGTCCATCATTTTCCACTCCCGTTACAACAGGGGTGAGCAACTATGGCAATTTTACAACCTGTTGACTTCAACTCCCAATTCCTGAGCCAGCATGGCTGGTTCAGGAGTGCTAGGAGTTGAAATTCACAGGTTGTAAAGTTGCCATAGTTTTCCACCCCTGCTTTACAACAATGGGAAACTGTCCCGCAAACTTCTTTATTTCCTCTCGACCTTGAAAGGTGAACAGGAGAGAAAAGAGCAAGGAGACAGGTTGAGACAAATTGCCACCAAGAGGGGCAATGGACTATTTCGAAGTTCTGTATAATTATTAAAGAGCTTTCAGAAAAAAAGGTTCACTATGGTTTTGTATATCCAGCAGTAAAATCAGCAAATCAATTTCTACAACAGTCAGTATTGCACTGATTTTGCGCTACTGTTATTGGCCTGCTTTAAAAGAGAGTTTATTTTCTTCTCTGTGAGGAAGCGTACGTATACCTTGGACATGTCTTGTGCAGCTGTTCTGTTCCACCAGTGGTACAGATAGTTAACAGTAGACTGTTCTATCCCAGGAACAGAGGGTGGGGAGATGTTTACATAGCCAGACTTCTTAATTGGAAATAGGCATCATGTTTGTTTTTTCTTAAAGGGAGTATACAAAAAAATAATAAAATGAATGACTACATTTACTTAGGCAGCTACCTTTTTTATTATAAATGTTTTGAAACAGCAAAACAACCCTCAACAAGCTATGTCGGGATGGGCTGCCTCTTGTCAAAATCAGCCCAGATATTCAGACTGGGTCTCTGTCCAATCATCTACAGTGGTGTTTCTCAAACTTGACAACATTAAGATGTGTGGATATCAACACCCAGAATTCCTCAGCTAATATTCTTTTGCATCCCCCATTTTTTTTTTTGGGCAGCCCCAGAGTCAAACATCTAGCCATGATTGCTGTAATCCCTAAAATGGCTGTAAAATCAAGGAAAGGCCTCCCCAAAGCCAGAAAACATACATAAGTCCAAACCTCTGCCATTTGCATCACCATGCCTCCCCACTGCAACTCTTAGTCTGCTCACATGTGTTAAATGTCACCACCTCCCTGATTTACACAGTAATTTTGGAAGCACTTAGCTGCAAGGCCAAGATATGATTAGGGAAAGAGTCGCACTGAGACTATGGGAATGAAATTGGATACTCTAAAGAAAAGAAGAAATAGGGGTGACATGATAGCAGTATTCCAGTATTTGAGGGTCTATCACAAAGAAGAGGGTGTCAAACAATGGTTGGAAACTGACCAAAAAGAGAAGCAACCTGGAATTAAGGAGAAACTTCCTTAATTAACAATTAACCAGTGGAATAGCTTGCCTTCAAAAATCGTGGGTGCTCTATCACTGGAGGTTTTTAAGAAGAGACTAGACAGTCACTTGTCTGAAATGGTATAGGTTCTCCTGCTTGAGCAGGGGGCTGGACTAGAAGATCTCCAAGGTCTCTTCCAGCTTCTATTCTATTCTATTCTATTCTATTCTATTCTATTCTATTCTATTCTATTCTATTCTACTCTACTCTACTCTACTCTACTCTACTCTACTCTACTCTACTCTACTCTACTCTACTCTACTCTACTCTACTCTACTCTACTCTACTCTACTCTACTCTACTCTAAATTGTCATTTCAATTCTCCTTCTCCATCACCATGTAAGAGGAGGATGTAGAGACGGCAGGTAGAGTAAATGTTCCCAACAAATATTCTTGCCATCTGCAAGATGGCAACTGACTAGGTGCTTTCAGGCTGTTTGGTCATCCACATTTAAAAAGAGAAGAACTGAAAAGTCATCTCCTCTGAATTTATTAACCAAACAGAGATCTTTCAAAGAACTTAACTAATCTGAGGTTGTGACACCTAAGCGTTTCTTATTCTTTTCTCTTTTTTTGAATAGAATTTTAGTGGATTTGAACTCAAGGGCTGCCTCTTAACCTTTTCTCTCTAGTTCTATTGTACTGGACTGCGAGGACTGGCTTTTGCAGCTGGCACCATAGGCGTCTGCCTAACCATCGTTTTGGCAGTTTTTGGCTGCAAAACTGTCTGCTATCACACCTCGGAAGACACTGCGGTAATTCCATAGGAGTTCCAAACAGGAAATGACGAAGAGTGTGATTCTGTTCTGTAAAAAAATTAAATATAATTCTTGACATCTCATAAATTTCAATAGTAATGCTAAGGAATAGATCAAGTTATGCCTGCTACAGTAAGGCTACCTGCCTGTTTTCTCAGGGACATTTTCCTTTTACTGGTAAAGCAGCTTTTTGATGCTGCTTATAAAAATTTATGAATGAAGACAGATCAATAAAAGGCCAGTCTGGAAGCATCCAGCTGACTGTAATTAGCTTATCTAGAAAAATGCAAAAAGTCCCAACTTGTCTACTGCTTTGTGTTGACATACTGACATCTTGTGGCTAAGTGAAAGAGCTGCTAATGTTTATATTGAAACTAAAAATATACAAAAACTCCCATAAGTAGCTGGAAAAAACATAGTCCCACAGCAGCCAAGATGGGTCAGTGGGAAGTCCGAAAGCAAGAAGGCAATGACTTGCAGTAAGGACCTGCTGTTTCTGTTCTCTGGTACTCTTATGTGATAGTAGAGCCACTGTGATGTGGTGATTAAGTCATCAGATGAGAAACCTGGATACTGTGAGTTCTAGTCTTGCCTTAGGCACAAAGCCTGCAGGGGGGCCTTGGGCCAGTCACTCTCCCTCAGCCCTAGGAAGCATGCAATGGCAAATCACTCCCAAAAAATGTCAAGAAAACTGCAGGTCTGAGTCCAGGCACTTGTTGCCAGGAGTTAAAAGCTAACTTCAGAAGATACAGAGAGAATACGTAATAACCGAAAAATTTGCAGGGTCACCTGGATGGCCTAGCAATCCTAATTTTGCTCTAGCTCCTAGATGAGGATATTGTTTCAAGCGTGATTTAAGTGTTTGACACACAACAGAACACTCGATTCTTCCTCCTTAAAGCCCCAGGGCCCCACTGGAGCACTGCTTTCCTTCTTTTTGAAGAAGTCTGCTCAGGCTAGCCTTGAGTTTTATTGGTGAATTCTCTTGCTTAGTCATATCAACACAAAGGAGGCATCTCTGTCTTGGGAAAGCTGGTGGAAAATAGATTCCACTGGCTATTCATCAGCCACTCAGCACCCTATTAATATATTTCCAGTCGACCCATCAATTTTGCCCAGCTGAAAAATACCTAGAGCCACAACAAAAATAGGGCAATATTTCTCCTGCAGATCATTAGAGAGCCAGAGCATGCAGGGAATTCCATGAAGGCTGGCTAGAAAGGAAAGACTCCCTGTTGCTTTCTATGCCCAATTCAAAATGCTAAGTGGCCTAAACCAAAATTGTGCACAGAGCTGGCCGCATCTGAATGTTTTAAGTCTGCATTTGGGGTCCCACCATGTCGGCGTTTCACATTAACACATCTAGCTTCTGTGTTAAATCTTCTGAAGCATCCTTTTCTGTGGCAGGATTGATACAATGGAATAACTTTTTTTTTTATTAGAGTTTTATCCTGCCTTTATTACCTTATAAGAAGCCCAAGGCAGAGAACATACGTGATACTCCTTCCTCCTCCTCCTCCTTTTCCCACAACAGCAATCCTGTGAGGTAGGTTAGGCTGAGAGAGAATAACTGGCCCTAAGTCTCCCAGCTGGATTTCATACCTGAGGTTGGACTAGAATTCACGCTCTCCTGATTTCTAGGCCAACACCTTAACCACTGCACCAAATTTGCCATTGGAATTCAGACAATTGTTGCATGTTGCAGTTGGGATATGTGTGTTTTAAAACATAGCTCCTTCACAGGCTTTTTAAAAAATGTTTTCATTGTTACATTTAACTTTAAATTGAAATTTTAGATGAAGGCACCTAGAGTTAAAAAATAAATGATAGAAATTGCCTCCTATACTGGGGAGGAATATATAGGCAATGTGGTGTAGTACATTAACTGAATATTGAGAGAGATAGTTAAAAGCATGGAAAACAGAGCAGAGTTACATGTATGGCTGAAAGGATACGTTAATGTTTGATTTAGGGATATGTGGAATTAAAGCACCCTTATAAAGAAAAATAGTTTAAAAAATAGTGTCATGTTTGTTTGTTTGTTTGTTTGTTTGTTTTTATGCCATTCACCTCTCCCACAATGTGACTCTGGTTACATGTTTACCTGAGGAAGCTTGTGAAAATAAGAGGTTAGTCATGAGATTCATGACTAATATATGCCCCATTGGTTTTCTGGGGCCTGTTTTTAACTTAATAAACCCCCCAAAATAAAATGCTTTTCAGACAGCTTAAATTATGACCAAATAGAGAGACAAGGAATGAAATACATCAATAATGTCTGTGTTAAATATGTCATTAGATTCCATGAATTTATTGAGATTTGAACACACTTTTCCGTTGTTTTTTTTTCTCATGTAGCCTGTCATTGCTCTTCAATCGCAAGATGGCAAAAGAAATCCAGAATAAAAATTGCCTGCCAATGTCAGAAGAAACACCAAAGAAGTTTCCCTAGAAGCCCAAGAAGTTTGTTTGTTCTCTGTTTGTTGTTGTTTTTGTCATTTCATTCCTTTATTCCTATCTACATTAAAATGAATAAAGCATACTCAGACATACATCCAAAAAAAGGCTCATTGGTGTATTGGCTGAGACTTAAGCCAAAGATATCCAAGTTCAAGGTCATTTTTAATACTCACCAGGAGTGGCAGACAGGAGCAGTCTCTTCAGCAGCCCTAAAATCTCTCTCTTCCTTGTCATTAAATAAATTAGGACAGTCTTCCCCAATTGGTGACTACCAGATACATTGAAAGTAAACCTTAAATTGTAACAAACTGAATTAGGATTTTCCCTGAAGGATGGTTGTGAATATGACCATTAAGATGAGTAACCAATCTGATTCCTACTAAAGCTATAAAATAAATCTTGCTCTGGAGGAATTCTCTCCTTTTGCCATTGAACAGAATGGTAGTTTGTACCTTATTTCTTATATATAAAAGACACCATAAAGCACGGATGACAAATACCTGGGTTTGATTCAGCAAAATAGGAGATAGCAGAGTTTTATCCACCAGTAGGAAATTTGGGGGCAGTGAACTAAAATCTATGGGCTCAATGGGGAAGGAACTTTGCCGATTTCTGAGCTTTGCAGTTTCTGAGCGGGAGGCTAGAAAGAAAGCAAAGGGGGAACTGCTGAAACAAATGAGCAAAATGACCCCCACACACACACACACACACTGCTTCCCTGCAGGAACGTTATGAATGGACATTTTTTCTCCATGTCTGTAAACACTTGGGAAATCTGACTGAATCCTTTTAAAGCTTTCTTTGTATAAGGAAAAACAAAATTAGTGAGCTTATATGCATTAAGTAGGTACAGGCAGACTTCAGGTTTATGGGATCTACTTTATTTTTTTTATTTGAATACCAAGATAGTACAAAACTGTAGTTTAATAGATGGGAATAATTAAATATTAAATCTTCTAAATCAGTAGCACCTGGGGTGAGCATCGTGCCCAGTTGTGTCTATGATGTCAAAGATATGCAAATGGGATGGGGTTTCAATCAGAATAGAGCTGGAAGGGACCTTGGAGGTCTTCTAGTCAAGCAGGAGAATCTATACTATTTCAGACAGGACGCTGTCCAGTCTCTTCTTAAAAACCTCCAGTGATGAAGCACCCACAACTTCTGGTGGCAAGCTGTTCCACTGGTTAATTTTTCTCAGTGTTAGGAAATTTCTCCTTAATTCCAGGTTGCTTCTCTTCTTGATTAGTTTCCATCCATTGTTTCTTGTTCTTGCCTTCTGGTGCTTTGGAAAATAAGTTGACCCCTCGTCTTTGGGGCAGCCCCCCAAATACTGGAATACTGCTATCATGTCTTTTCTCTAGACTAGCCAAACCCAATTCCTGAAACTGTTCATATTTCAAAATTTGCGCAGCTACGCCATGTATCTGTCTTCTTATAGATTTTGACAAACATGCATATGTATGATGCTGCTCTTCTAAATCAGATTCCAGAATGAGCTAGATATATAAGTTCAAACATATATCTGAATTACTAAACTTAAGAAATTACAAACAATTAGTTTGGCATAGGAGCATTTTACCCTCACCGTGTCAATGATCAGGAGTTAAAAGTGGAATTGTAACAACTAGCAACAGATTACTTAAATTACTTTCTGTTCATTCCTTCTTTAGGAGGAATGCTCAAAACCAGAACCCGCCCTCTGGAAGCTGCTTCTAAATCTAGGGCAGAGTTTCTTAAACTGGGAGTGATGCAGCAATTTGCAAATGCTTATCTGAGAGTCGAGGATACAGTTTGGGACTGCCACAGCTGGGAAGCTTCTATAAACAACAGAGTCTGGAGGGCGTTTTTGTGAGACTAATGAGATTATTCGAGGCCAAGAAATGGAGTAATTGGATGAAACAGTTTAAGAACCACTGATTGAGGGAAATGCTAGAAGGCAGAACTCCCTGTGCGACATGTCTTGCACCTGCTAAATAAATTAACTGCTCTCCGCTGCATTGACGGGAGAGGAGAAAGAATATCATCTTGTACTTTGCATCAAACAGCAAACTATCTTGAATCATCTCTGGTCGGAGCTGAAGGCATGTGCTATGGCCAGAAGGCCAGATCTTAGCAGATTTTGAACTAGATATGTGACTGTTGCCAGTTCTAAATTCAGCCTGCAAGCAACAACTGTTCTCCTGAAAAATGTAATGTCAAGAAGGAATCTGGTTTCACCATGATGTAAAAAAGATGTTGAGACTCTAGAAAGAGTACTGAGAAGAGCAACAAAGATGATCTGGGGACTGGAGGCTAAGACATATAAGGAACGGTTGCTGGAATTGAGAATGTCTAGTCTAATGAAGAGAAGGACTAGGGGTGACATGATAGCAGTCTTCCAATATCTCAGAGGCTGAAGGCAGGACAAGAAGCAACGGATGGAAACTAATCAAGGAGAGAAACATTCTAGAACTAAGGAGAGACTTCCTGACAGTTAGAACAATTAACCAGTGGAACAGCCTGCCTCCAGAAGTTGTGAATGCTCCAACACTGGAAGTTTTTAAGAAGAGACTGGACAGCCATTTGTCTGAAATGGTATAGGGCAGAGGTCGGCAACCTTAAACACTCAAAGAACCACTTGGACCCGTTTCTCACAGAAAAGAAAAAAACTGGGAGCTACAAAACCCCTTTGACATCTAAAATGAAGATAACACTGCATATATCCTTTTTTACCTTTATGCTATGTATAAAACAACTGTAGTGTGTTGCATTTATGAAATCAATGAACTGCTACAAAGAAAACAAATTTTTATGCAGGAGAAAGAGGGGGGGGAACTTTCTCCTTCATCCCAACAGGTGAAAACAATTTTAGTAGCTTATCTACCATCTTTAAATACAGCATAATTATCCCCATACCTCATCTCTTAATTTAAAAAAAATCAAAATATTTCATTAAACGTTCTTTACTAAAAGTCCAGTAAGGACAACATATATTCATATTTTCTCTCTCTCTCTCTCTCTCTCTGTGTGTGTGTGTGTGTGTGTGTGTGTCTTTCCTCTCTCTCTTTCTCTCTCTCTCTTTCTCTCTCTCTTTCTCTCTCTTTCCTCTCCCCCCTCTCTCTTTCCTCTCTCTCTCTTTCTCCCTCTCTCTTCCTCTCCCTCTCTCTTTCTCTCTCTCTCTTTTTCCTCTCCCCCCTCTCTCTTTCCTCTCCCTCTCCCTCTCTCTCTCTTTCCTCTCCCCCCTCTCTTTCTCTCTCTCTCTCTTTCTTTCCTCTCCCTCTCTCTCTCTCTCTCTCTCTCTCTTTCCTCTCTCTCTCTTTCCTCTCTCTCTCTTTTCTCTCTTTCTCTTTCTTTCCTCTCCCTCTCTCTGTCTCTCTCTTTCTCTCTCTGTCTCTCTCTTTCTCTCTCTCTCTCTCTCTCTCCCTCCCTCCCTTGCTGCATCTCCACCACCAATGTAAGCCCTGTGTGTGGGGAAAACCCAGTATTGGGAACTAATTGTTTACCTCTTCCGGGCGATGGGAGAGGAGTGGGCCGATCGCCTTCCCGGCAGCCAGGACTCCAGCGCGCCTTCCCAGCCAGCGGGGCCAATGGTAGCACCGGCTGGGGATCGCAGGGGCTGCGCTCCTTCAGGGCCGCAGCTTGCGGGAGGGCTGGCCCACTCAGTGGAGGCTCTGGCGGGCCGCTCCCAGGGGGGGATCCCAGGGCTGCCCCATGTGGTTCCCCGGCCACGTGCGCCTCAGACGGGGCCAGCCCAGGAAAGGGACTTCCTGGCTGCGCTTCTCCCAGGGGGTGGGGCGCCTGGGCGCAGGGTCAATCAGGAGCCCCGAGAGAGAGAGAGAGAGAGAGAGAGAGAGAGAGAGAGAGAAGCACAAGTGCCTCTCTCTCTCTGCAAATGGCGGAGGAGGACTGGAGCCGCAGTAGAAGGCTGAAAGAGCCGCATGCGGCTCCAGAGCCACAGGTTGCAGACCCGTGGTACAGGGTTTCCTGCCTGAGCAGGGGGTTAGACTAGATGACCTCCAAGGTCCCTTCCAACGCTATTATTGTTATTGTTAAACTGAGAAGCACAAGGAAGGAGCCATCAACTACTTATGCAGACACACCTTCCTTTAAATACTGGGAATTGATTGTATACTTTTGTAAGAAAACAATACAAATTAAGCATTTTAATTAATTTTAATTAATTAGTTAAGTGAATCTGGCTTCTCCCATTGACTTTGCTTGTTGGAAGCCAACTGGGAGGGTTGCAAATGGTGGCCACGTGACCCTGCCCAGGATTATGACAACAAGGCAGCATTTTGGAGAGAATAACAAAACAAGGATTTCATTACTGCTCCTCTGATCTCTCCAAGCTCCATTGCAATTGTGATGTCTGATGATGATCTGAAGCAAGGATTATACTGCCTCCTCTGTTGCCTCCTTTTTTTGGTGGGGCTGATGGCATGATGGGGGAGCTGTCAACATCCTTTACTCTCTTCTGTGTTTTGGGCAATAGAAAACAGCACACTAAGATTGTATGCGGATAGTCACCAACTTAACGACCACAACCGAGCCCAATATTTCCATTGCTAAACAAAGCAGTTGTGAGTTGTGCCTCATTTTACGACATTTTTGCCACTGTTGTTAAGTGAATCACTGCAGTTGTGAAGTGCATCATGCAGTCATTAAGCGAATCTGGCTTCCCCCATTGACTTTGCTTGTCAGAATCCAGCTGGGAAGATTTCAAATGGTGATCACATGACTCTGGGACATTGCAACTGTCTTAAATGCCTGCCAGGTGCCAAGAGCCCAAATTTTGATCGTGTGACCATGGGGATGCTGCAACAGGTGTAACTGGGAAAACTGGTCATAGGTCACGTTTTTCAGTGCTGTTGTAACTTCAAACAGTCACTAAATGAATGGTTGTAAGTCGGGGACTATCCGTATTGACACCAGAAATAAACTAGGTTCAGCATCACAGGTACAGAGGTAAAAAAAAATGGAATTGCCTGGCCATTCCAGTAGTATCGTAAATCACTGGTAAAAAAAATTCTATTTCAAGAAATAGCTTCGTGCATTGACTTTACAGATGCACCTATAATTGGAAAAGGACATTTGACATTTGACAATTTTGTTTTTTTACTAGTTCCTTCTTATCAGCAGCTTGCAAATTAAGATCCTGCTTGGAGAAAACTTTCTCTCTCTATATCACATATTCATCCAATCTCAAACAAGTGTCTAAACCAACATTAAAGAAAACAAACTCTGTTTTTTCATTTTGGTTTTTTTATGTTGGTTTTGTTGTCTCTGTGTATTTCTTTTCCACTTTTTGCATTTCTTTCTATCAAAAGTTTAAGATAAATGTTTGAAATAACCTTTAAAATAAAAAGAAATGGAAGGAAAATAATCAAGATAGTGTTTGAAATTCCATCTCATAAAAAAGAAAAGGTTTTAGTAGTTTCAAACTAGTTCCTCTCCAGTTTATTTTAGGAGGCAGGGTAGCCTCCTTACTCAACTACATGGCCTGCTAAACACAGGGATTGTTGCTTAAGATGGTTTGAAAACGGCTGGAGGAGAATGTAGTTCTGTGTATTCTCAGCCTATGTATTTTGTGGCACTGTCCAACTAATACAAATAGTGCTTTCATCATGTGTCAGTTCTACATAAAAATATGATACCTGAAGCCTCTTTTTTAGGCGTAACCTTCAGCCTTCATATTTCAGCAAAAAGATCTGTGCCTATAGGATTTAAAATACTGCAAAGCTAAGGTATGCAAGATCTAAGTAAACAAACACAATGAACCTGCCATTTCAACTAAAGCTGGTTTGGGATGTATTTCTATCAACTCCTTGAAACCCTCAGCACTAAACTTTGCATGTGTGGAGCTGTTTCCATCAAGTTCTTTCCACAACGTGACAACAATAAGCCTGGGAAAGAGGGGTTAATTTGTTTCTCCCCATTTCCCCAAACTGTTTAGATCAGGGGTGTCAAACTTGCAATGTCACGTGACATGTCACGACGTATCACGACTTTTTTGCCACACCTCTGGTTTAGATCATTATGATCAGAGTGCTGGGAACTTTTCGAGCTACCTTTACAAGATATGTTACTATGTGTGTATGCTAACCTCTTTGTGGAATAAGGAAGGAGATGCTTCAAATGGGCCAATGCTGGTGTTGAAAGTGTCATCAGCCCATTTGGGGGGGGGGGAATTGAGACATTTCCTGATATTGTTACAGTGCAATTTGTAAATTTTCGGGTGAGAAGAGAAACAGAGTAATCTGGAAAGAGACCTCCATTCCATAAGACTATATCATCACGGCTGCTTCTGGCAAAATTGCATGCTAGTAGAACTGGATGGGACCTTATGAATAAGTGTTGAAGGAGATATGAAGCTAGCACCGGAAAGAATAAAAGAATATAGATAAATCTTCCTGATTTCGGTATAAGTCTTCAATCAGGATCGTTCATTCTGACTTCCAGGCAAAAGCATTGTTTTTCATTGTTCTAGCTATGATCTATTTAATTATTATTTTTTCTATCCAGATAGTCAGCTGGGTTTAGGAACTTGCAAGAATTTTTGTCTGTCAAGAAGTTGTGAAGTTGCCATGTCAGAAACTGGAGTCCTTCTGCAGAGATTCCTCCAGGGACATCCCACAGTATTTGGGGTAAGCACTAGGCATGGGACTTTTAGAAGTTCAAGGACACACAAGTTCTTCCTTATCAGTATTGTATGTTCTTGTCCAAATGTCCTGGGTGCAGCTAATGCAAAGCAGTGTCCTTGGTGAACGGCCTTAGTAGACTATTTCCTTTACCTGTCAGTGAGCATCCCACTCCCCATCCACCTTCTAGTATAAGTTGTCATCCTTCTCCATGTTTTCTCGATACTTGGAAAATTTAAAAAAAAATCTTTTGCTTTGCAGGCACTCCTGTTGATGATTGGGCTCTTCCAATCAGCCTTTGGAGTCATCTTATTCCTGTCCCCTTGTGCTTATAGGGATGAGCTGGGCACGCATTTCAGTTCAGCTGCAGTGGTGAGTCACCAGCATCTGCTTCTCCTGCTCTTTACAGCCTCTGAATCAGCAACAACGCTGTAATTCTCCATGACCTTACTTTAACAATTTTATCTTTCAAACCCCACAAAGCTGCCAAAACAGCCAGTTTGGTGTAGTGGTTAAAACTCTAGGACTAAAACCCAGGAGACTGAGAGTTCACAAAGCCAGCTGGGTGACCTTGGGCCAGTCTCTCTCTCTCTCTCTCAGCCCTAGGAAGCAAGCAATGGCAAACCATTTCTGAAAAACCTTGCCAGGAAAACTGCAGGGATTTGTTCAAACAGTTAGCAGGAGTCAAACACTGACTCAAAGGTATGCACACATGTGTATACAGACACACACACACATACATACATAAGCTGGCAAAACCAAGAAAGCCACAATGACACAGATTTCAGTGAAGGATCTTTAAGGCAACAGCCTCGGTTATCATGACTTTAAGGTAGCATCTTTTTCTAAGGTTTTCCTCACCTTTCCCAGCAGCTAGACTGAAGTGCTGTTTCCAAACTAAAGTTTTGACTGCTTCCCGTTTGGTTTCCCTACAATCTTTCATGCTATCTGTGCATCATGTAAAACAGGGTTCTCCAACCTCCTGGGCCTGGGAGCGATGCACAAAGCTTCATTTGTGCATGCATTGGATTTAGGTTGTGCACGAAATCATCTCACCACCACCACCAAAACCGGCAAAGCCACCGCAGTCACCGCCATCCGTCCACAGAACCAAAAAGGTTGGGGACCCCTGATGTAAAACACATGCACCATATTTCAGTTTATGAGAGTAGAGGCAGACAGCTGGTGTCTTGCAGTCCAAACAGGAGGGTCCTCAATTCATTCTTCTCCACCATAAGATTTGCAGGCAAAAGGCTCCACTTTCAATCCTGCTGCCCCAAGGAAACAGATCAGATAGCAGGTGATGAGAAAGACTCCTGAGACTTTGGCGAGCAAGCGGAGGGGATAAAGGTCGAGATAGTTGTCTATCAATACTATATAGATGTTTCTTTTATTTCTTCAAATCTCACTCATTTAATTACTATTAGCAATGTTATATTTTGGGATGTACTTCACTATATCTTCTAATAGTTGTTATACTTAACCAATAAAATACGTAAATGTGAACCACAACTAGGATTAATAATGTTATCTACCACTCTTCCTCATCAAGGAGCATGGAGTAGTTTGCATACAAATGCAATATAAATAAAACCAGTAACTAATTGTAACAGTGAAATGTCAGGCTGTTCAGGAATGAAGAACAGCTATCTGGTTTTATGTGCTCACCACTGAACTGTCAAAAGCTTGACGCTTTTCAACTGCCTACCTCCATATGGGAGGGGACTCCAACTCCCAGGGTGCAGTTTTTACTTCCTAAATCCTTGGATTTACTTTCCAAAGAGTGTGTCACGGTTCTTCCTGCCAGGAGCCTGAACATTCTGAGACCATGACAAGAACCAGCCAGCTCAGCCTTCCTTCCAGCTCACCAACAGGGTGACAACTGCAAAAAATTGCTTCCATGTCTCACGTTCTGGTCCAAAAAACTCAAGATGGCAACTTGCCAGGGCAGACCTTTGATTCAGTGTTGTAACACCCACCCCCCCTCTTGACTTTGTTTACCAGATTCTGCAGATACCCTGATTCATCAGTACTATGCTCAGACCCCTGTCCCTACTTGAGATTTCTCTCATTTCTTTCAGGATTATTATTATTATTTTTTTTAAAGTGAACATACCCAGGAATTGGGAGGAGTGGTAAGGAGAGAATTCTTGCCCATGTGTCCTGCCAATCCCCCAAACTCCAGTATTCCACTTCATCTGCATTTTTTTTTTTTTTTGCTTTTCTTCTTTGTAAGTCCTAGAAAGTGTTGGGAAATTGTTACCCGGACTGTCCAGCCATATAAATGTGTGGTAAGAAGATTTTTTTTATTTATTTTGTTCAATCGTGTCTGATTCTCAAAGACCAGCTGGACAAGTTCCCCCAGTTTTCTTGGTGACTGTTTTTTCAGAGGTTGTTTGCCAGTGCCTCCTTCCTGGAGCTGAGAGTGAGTGACCCAAAGTCAACCAGTTTATCTTCATACCCTAGGTGGGACTAGAACTTACAATCTCCCAGGTTCTAGCCCAGGGATTCCCAACCAGGGGTGCGAGATGATATTCCAGGGAGTGCGAAAACTTGGATTTTCAAAATTATAGTGTATATGCATAATTTGTTGCCATTGTTTTGAACTTTTGTAAGGGGTGCGAGAATATATCAGAAGCGTTCTAGGGGTGCGGGATATAGAAAAGGAACCACTGTTCTAGCCTGATGCCTTAACCATTATACCAAACTGGCTCTCATAGTAAGAAGATGCCGGTAGATGTTTTCATTTAGATCTTTGAAGTGAGGTAGCAACTTGTCAGCTTTTCTGGAGTCAGTGTGGGATTTTGCATAGGGATCTTGAATCGATCACATTATTATTCTTTTCATTTTTTGTCTCCAGCTGATTCTGGCAGGCATACTCACCCTTGCTGCAGACAAAGCCAAAAGCCTGAACTTGGTAAGTATGTGAGGAGTAAGTATGTGAGAAAGCAAGAAAGGCCAACACAAATTGATCAAAGCTTATTGTCCTTGTTCATTGAAGGTTATAGGGCAGGGGTCTTCAAACTTGGCCCTTTTATGACTTGTGGATTTCAACTCCCAGAATTCCTCAGCCAGGCACCCTGTTATAGGGTAATCAGCCATTATTTTCCAGTAGTCCTTCAAGATATTTCAAGTTGTCTTATCTCTGCTCTTACTGTATCTCAGTAATTTCATTAAAGGAGAAAAGGAGAGAAGAGCAGTACAATGTCTTTTGACTGGACTAGGAACCCATCATCTAAAAATAAGTCCCCTTTGCTCCACCTTAGAGAGTGGGGACTTCCACATACATTGACTGTTCTCATGATACTGAAATGGTTCCACCTCAGATGTGATTCATATTTTCCTCTCCTGTCACTTTGTCCATTTCTTTGGATGGGGATATTGCTGGCTGCTGTTCAGAAGCTCCTGTGGTAGTTCTGCAGCCTGTCTGCTGATCTATTTTCACACTTTTATCTCAATTCTCTTCCTAACCTCAGTCAGCCAAAGAGCATGAAGTTTCTTCCTTGGCCTTATAATAGTAATTTAGGGCCTATTTGATGTGTATTCCTGCAATCCTTGAGTCAGCCAACAAGTATGCCAGCATAATTTGTGCTGCTCTAACAGCTAAGCTCTATTTTGCTTCAGTTACAAGAACAGCAAGAGAAATTTTCCTCACAAATATAATATGAGACATTTTAAGGACAATGGTTGATGGATTGCCCTCCTTAAGGTGTGTTGGCAGAGGTGGGAGGGGCAGGCAAAGCAAGTTGCCCAGCTGAATTTATTCCTGGCACAGGAATAAATTGCCAGGACTGCCTCAGGGAAAGGCTGCTGGTGCTTTGCAGCAGCAATTAATCACTTATGCATTTTTTTTTCATCACGGGGTCTTTTCCTCTTCTGAAAAAGTAGCAAAGCTATGTCCAAAAACAGCCTCACTGACAGTTGGGCAGGGCAAAGTGAGGGAGGGATCTCCATTGGATTGGGGAAGCTTCCCTCCAGAGACCACTAGTTGTTTTCCTAAACATTGGTTTAAAAAAGAAGTCTAGCAAAACTATTTCTGTATACATAAGAAAGCTATGTTTAGCACTTGGCAAAGGCTAGTAAAATCTTACTCAAGCAAAAGCCTCTGCTGCATCTAAGAGTCTGGTCTCCCCTGCAGTCCAAGCCAAAAAAACCACCGCAGGGCGTTGTCCAGAAATAGGAAGGGGCTCGCCTGCGACGACATCCAGAGTTGGACTGTTCTCAGTCCCTGGATGCCCCATCACCAACCTGTCAGCGTATTAGTCACAGAACAAGACGTGTGCCAAGAGTAGATGGAAATCACCAAAAGTGGAGCAGTTAAAAATGAACTTGGGCTGTGCCCACAGTTAGAAATGGGGATGAGAGAAAGATGACATAATGAGGACATGAGCTTAATAAAAGTTAGAGAAGCATATGGTACTGTGCCAGAGTTAGTGAATACAGGTAGGTTCTCGACTTACAAGCACAACTGAGCGCAAAACTTTTGTGGCTAAGTGAGACTGTTGGTAAGTGAATTTTGCCATATTTTATGATCTTTCTTGCCACAGCTGTTAAGTGAATTATTGCAGTTGTTCAGTTAGTAGCACAGTTATTAACTGAATCTGTCTCCCCCATTGATTTTGCTTGTCAGAAGGTGGCAAAAGAGGAGTCACGTGACCCCAGGGACACTGCAACCGTCCTAAATATGAGTCGGTTGTCAAGCAACTGACTTTTGATGACATGACCATGGGGATGCCGCAACGATCATAAGTGTGAAGAATGGTCATAAGTCGCTTTTTTCAGTGCTTTTGTAACTTTGAATGATCATTAAATGAACCGTTGTTAAATCGAGGAGTACCTGTGTGAGCATTAGCATTTAATTTTTTTTCTAAAGAGCTTCCTGTGCTATTTTTATTTACTTATTCGTATCCTGCCTTTATTATGTTTACAAATAACTCAAGGTGGTAAACATAGCTGACACACATTCCTCCTCCTCCTATTTTCCCCTCAACAACAACCCTGTGAAGTGAGTTGGGCTGAGAGAGAGAGCGATTGGCCCAAAGTCACCCAGCTGGATTTCATGGCTAACAGTCTCTGGCTTTCTTGCCTGGTGCCTTAATCACTAGACCACTTAACTCTCCCTCCAAAATTTAGCTTCTTGTTCATGGAGCTTCCGATATCTTAGTGTTTTAAAACATTTTCCTGCTTCAGTCCTCTCCCAAGCCCAAATATACAATCTGATTTCTTCTGCAGAGTAAATTATTCCAGGATTTGGAAAGCAACTGAATCGAGCACCATATGACTGAAAGATTTCTTGGCATATCAGTGCCCTTGTTTACATATCAATCTTTTACCCATATGCCTCTTGAAGAGAATTTATTTGCAAAGCACTAAATATACCAAAGTGTGTAAGCATATGTGGGAAATGGAAGTTGGTTGGTTTTGTTTTGAATGAAGGATGAGGAACATAACCATTGAACAACGTCGATGTAGCAAGGGAGAACAGGATTGCTATATTGGCTGTCTTTCATTCTTCAAGGCCTAAGCCTGAACATTTACAGAGATGTCTAGTAGTATTTGCAAATGGTAGAGATCTGAAGATGTCTTGGGGAAAAAATGACTTCAGATTAAGCTGGAACATTTGTGAATGCTTGCAAAATAGAAAGACTAGCCATCTGGAAGCATCAGATGATTTTCATGCCATGTTGAGTGGTTCCTCAACCTGAGCAGTAGAACTCTCTCAACCATCCTCTGTGACTTAAACAGCACTATTATCATTAGATGTATTCAGGTGGGATTTCCTATCAGGTTTCAGATCTGCAAAAAGATGTCAACAGTACTTCATTCTTTTCCTAAAAGTGTCAGCATGTATATTTTTCTTTCAGGTGAAAGCTTGCCTTGTCATCTACATTATCTGCACAGTGGTAGTGGCTGTTGTCAACATTTTCTATTTGATTGATTTATTCTACAATCCCCGTATCCAGTACATTCGATGCGATCCTTGGGATGATTTTTGTCAACTGCGGCATCAGATTGCAGTGAGTTCTCCTTGGAGCCAAGTTTCTGTTTTCTTTGTGAAGATTATTGGAACATCCAGTGCTAGTACAACTGGCAGACGTTGGTTTGAGTACTGGGGAGATTGTTTTCATTGGTAGAATATCGAATGCCCTGTGTTAATTCAGACTGAATGTACACATGGCACCTGCACCAATTCTACAAGAAACTCCATCTTCTGTGAAAAGGACATACTATGGATTGTATTTATTTATTTACTGGTGGCACATTTCTGATTAGAACCAGCCCAAGCTTAGTGGACTCTGGCTACCCTGAAGGCACTCTTCAGACTTTCTGTAGTATCCATGTTATGACTTTGTCACTAAAGCTATTCACATCACAGACTGCATTTCCAAAAGCAGTCAAAGCCTGAACTAAGATGTGATTGAATTAAAGATAAGGTTAAATACAAATAGTTAATAGGATTACTGCTCATGTATTGGGGGGAGTCTGAGAGGGCCAACCTAGAGGTTACAGGCATTGCAAAACTGTTCCAGTCCTAAATACAGTAGTCCTGAGATTTCCAACAGAGATTGTTACATTTGAATTATATTTAATTATATTTCTCAATCTTTGAGAAGTTTTGTTTTGTGGAAAGATGGAATAAATGCTGAACTGTTTAATCATAATGTCAAGCGCCAGGGAAATCAGGAGATCCGGATAGTTCAGATGGGTATAAAGATTTATTGCAAGCTTAAGCTCTTTACAAGAATCTGAATTAACGGTCAAGGCAATTTGGTGGGAGATAAGGAATTCAAGGTGGGCTGGACTTGGGTGTCTTGTTTGACCCCCTCCCTCGGGCTCAGGTTGGTCATCTCCTATACATATATTGTGCATTTAACTTCATACACAGAAGCTAAACGAGTTTCACCTGGATGGGGTCACCCAGTAATTGCTACTACCTTATTACTCATGGTTCCTGTGATTTTTGTTGCCATTGTAAAATCTGTGTGAGTGCTTCAAGAATTGGTCCTCAGTTCTATCTCTTAGCACCCTGCGGTTGGGCCAGAATGCCTTAAGAATGCCTTAAAATCAGTAAGACTTTAGTACTGCTTATTAAATCTCCTTCAGAAACATTTGGGGGACAAGACTGACTATTCTTGGGTCTCTCTAAAGGGGAGAGCAACAAACAATGCAGCCTCTTGTCCTTGATCTCCTGTTCTGTTTTTTAGGCCTGTTGCACGGCCATGCGTGGCATTGTCCTAGTTTTAACTTCCTTGGGATTCATTGTTTGCATTTCCATGGCAGCCTTTGGATGCAAAGCAGTGTGTCGCCAAAACACAGCCGCAGATTAGAAGGTAATTTGTTTTCATATGTTTTGATGGGGAGAGGAGGGTTAAAGACAAGAGGATTAGTAAGGTCAAAGAATGGTGAAAGGGAGATGGGAGAGGGGTAGAGAGAGGACAGGTTAGGGATAGGTCACTAATACCCTGTTCTCTACCTCTAGCATAGGGTTGGGCAATTATGGCAACTTTATGATCTGTGTACTTGCATGCCTGGCTCAAGAATTCTGGGAGTTGAAGTCCACAGGTTGTAAAGTTGCCATACGTCCACTTTCCTGCTCTAGCAAGTACCAAGACAGGTTTTGGTTTCATACAATTGAGATGAAAATCCAGTGGGAGAGCAAGCATCAATCAGCTATGCTGTGAACCAACTCCATGTATGAATTTCAAGGTAAAGTAATAATGGAACAAAAATGAAGAAAACAAAAATATTTCTACATGTATGAGAGATAGGAATACCTAGTTGCTAGAGTAATAGAAATAACCAAGATGGTGATTTGGGGACAATTTGAACATATTTAGATATATTTAGTCCTGTCCTTTCTAGAGATGTTGCTAAATCATCAGAATGTGAACTGGAAGTTTGAGTTGGTGTTTTAAGCTAAAAAAAATGTTGCCTAGCCCTGCCTTAACTTTTCAAGTTAAACCCAATAAATTGTGATGATTAAGCAAACCATGACTTTGCATGATTTGTATTTTTGTTTCCTTCACAGGCCATTGTTGTTTCAAAGCATTTTCCTAGTTCTACTAAGGTCAGCAGAATACCCGAAGGGCTTTACTGTCCAAACTTCAAGGTCCAGAGCAGGGTTTCCCAAACTCTGAGGTGAGCCTCCCTTGGAGAGATGCAGATGGAGTCCAGGGAAGGTGCGAAGAACCTTTAAGTTGAACATTGTTGCAATAAATTCCCCAAATTTTCATTGTATTGTTTTTATTGCTTATTTGTGTTCAGTTTGATGCTTGAATTTTGTACATTTTTAAAATTTGTGTACATTAATAAACGGAAGCATGATGACAAAGGTTTAGGAATCTCCGATCTAGAGGAAATTTGAAGGAACTGTCCACAGCTGCCCACATTCTCAACTAGTGTCCTTGCTCCATTTTATTCAGTCCACTTCTCTGAACTTTGACCATGTTTCCAAAGCTCATTTGCCTTTCAATAGTTCAGACAATATGAATGGGCATGAAATTTAGCTTGTCAATTTCTTCTCCAGCCATGGACAAGGGGAAAGCAGTAGGCTAGCAGTGTGAGGGCTCTTTTTGGGGTGAAGAGATTTCTGTTGCTGCAGGAACTTTTGGCAAGAGTAATCCTCACTCTTTGTTTTCACCATTTCATGACAGAGAAGTGAAGAAAACCACCGAGCACCTGCAAAGTACTTTTGAAGTTTTCCCAGAGTCTTCCCTTATCTCTAGCTTGGGGCCCATCCCAATGTCTCAAAGTTAACTTGAAAATGATCTGTGATTATTTTCAAACCTGCTTGTTTTAGAATGCTGAGAATTGGGAGCGAATCTCCTCTAACATCGTAAGTTGGAAATGTGTCAAATTATTTTTCCTCTTCTTACAACAACCTTCATCCACGTTCTGTAGAACTACAGTACTAGAAACCACACACAAATCATTTTAGGGCCCTCCCACAAGCAGAATTTATACCATTTTGCAATTTGTATCAGGATTATCTCTGAACATCTTTAATCCCATGACAGCTTCTCTGCTTAATAGTTGAGCCTACTGACGTCTGGCTTTAGTGAACTTAAAACCAGAGGGAAGATGAGATGGTATTGTGGTTTAATGCTGCAGTTCTGTAGGGTTTGAGCATCATCTGTTTCCCCATCTCGTGACTTCCTCACCCTGCCTTCTGCTCTTGCATGGCATCTTCATCAGTGGGTCTGGTCTTTCAAAAGGAAAGGTGGCTTGATGGGCTTTCAATTTCCTGGTCAGAGGGATTGTTGGGATTTTTTCCTCTTTTTGCAGCCATCAAACCAATGAATGTAAAGTTAAATGGGTCTATAGATGAGGAAAGGGCCTTTATAAGCCAGCCTTATGAATCTAAATTTATTTCCCTTGAACATATTGTTGCTTCAGGACTCAGGGCAGCTGGAATATGATAGCGATTTTCATTCCTTGTTCTCAGAATATCTGTGTCAGCATGTATGAAGCCAATGGCGGGTCATCTTCCAGACTGTTCTTATGGGAATGGAGAATGAAAAAAAGTAGTAATGTCTGGCAATATCTTTGCTTTACTTTCAAATGTACTGCAGCTGAGCTGAAAATATTAAAACTGAGTTCTTGAGTGCAGCCAGTTTGATAAGATCACAATTCTGCTTTTCAAATGGAGCAGAGTCTTCATGAGAAAGTGGCCATAAGGTCATTTTTTCCATATCCTGTCCTTGGGGATAGTAGAGAACAAGTCACGTCCTTCTTCTATATATCTCTCCCCGCTTCTTGGAACTTAGAGCTTGATATATTCCCCTATATTCAGATTTATTTATTTATATTTGCTCAACATAACTAGTTCCTTCAACCTCTTTGGAAAACTTAGTTCCCAACTCCTTGATCAAACTTCCTCTGAACCTTGCTTAATGTGTCTGAGTCCTTCTTAGGCCTAAAACCACATGTTAAATCTACTCCTGCCCTTCCTCTAAGTGGTAATTTATGCTCAAAACAGGACTGGTAAGATCAGTTGCTTGGATTGGGTGTTTCCAGATTGCAAGCTGAAGATGCTGGCCTGTTTTTAGACCTTACAAGGAAAAGGAAGAATTTCCTTCTCACTGCTATTCCCTTTCGCCTTGCTTGCTTGAGAGATTACAGAAGACAACTCACAATCTGGCTAAAAAGAGAAAAGCAACAACAGCATTATCTGCATGCTCCAAAATTGATTTTTGAGTGGTGTAAGCCTTATGCAAAAGCATAACCTCTCTGCTGTTTATTAAAGTTGCCAGATTCTTTTTCAGGCTTCCATATAAATCTGGAAAATAAATGCTTCTGCTTTAAGAATTAGATTAATTTTAAAAAGCAGATTCTCTGAATAAGATTTGAACAACCCCAGGGAGATTTACGGCATCTTAAATATAAACAACTGTATTACCACAAAGACCTTGCTCATGTCATCATGCCTCTGGCCACCTGGGGTTTTCAGGCAGCTGCTGTGCCTTGATTTTGTGCCATTTCTTGTTTGAGGAAAGCACAACAGCACACAATGCACACCAAAAGAAATTTATCAGCTCACTATTTTGAACCATGTGTTTAAATCATGCCATTACGACTTGAAAGAAAAAAAAACACATTGAAACTCAACTCTTCCTGTATTTCTTTTCAGAATGGCAACTTTTTATCTAATTGGAAGCCTCTTTTCTTGGGGATTTGTTTCAAACATGCTATGATTGAGCAAGGCATTATTAACCCATGGTTTTCTGAATAAATATGGCTGCCTGGGCTAGCAAGGCAGCACCTTGAAGCATCAAATAACTACACTGAGCCATAAACCAACCAACTATATTTTAGCTTGGTGTTTATATGATCCCAGCCACATAATAAACAGGGATGAGGTGATTAGTACTTTCAAACCAGACATAAGAATAAAACAGACAAAGAACCAAACCGAGTCTATTAAATCACACGAAGGACAAAAATAGTAGAGTGGTACCATGTATGTTACCCAAGCAGTCTCCACAGTATAGGAAAGTCTTAAATCTGCAGAAATAAACCCCAATTTTTGGCAGAGATGGCAAAATTGACTGTTTTGATTAAAGAAAAGAATACAAGTACCTTCGTTTCTACATGGAGACCGCTTCTGGACTATGTGCTTGAGGTGGAAAAGAATGAAATTTTGAGTTTGAGTTTCACTGATTAGATCGATTTGTTGTTACAGAAATGGCTTGTTTTTCTATTGTGAAAAGTAAAAAGTCGAGGCTCGACGTTAATGCTCTATTCTACTGCAACAGGGGAAGTCGGAAGTCAATCTCTCTTTTTTTTCTTCCATTTCTTTCACTTTCTTCTCCCTTGTTCCTCCCCGTTATGTCCTATTTGCTTTGTATTTTGTATTTTACTTTACACCTTAATAAAATGTTTAAGAAAGAGAGAGAGAGAAAGAGAGAGAAAGAAAGAAAGAAGAAAGAAAGAAAGAAAAAGAAAGAAAGAAAGAAAGAAAGAAAGGAAAGAAAGAAAGAAAGAAAGAAAGAAAGAAAGAAAGAAAGAAAGAAAGAAAGAAAGAAAGAAAGAAAGAAAGAAAGAAAGAAAGAAAGAAAGAAAGAAAGAAACCCCATCAAACTAGAACTTAATTTAAAAACGTATATAGACTGGCCACATCATGAGAAAGGCAGGGCTAGATGAATCAAAAGTTGGAATTAAGATTGCCGGGAGAAATATCAACAACCTAAGATATGCAGATGATACCACTCTAATGGCAGAAAGTGAAGAGGAACTTATACAGATCTCCCCACTACTCCAGCTTTCTTCAAACCTTTCTTCAAACCTGTGCAACATTACTAATATACTACCTACCTACATTACCGTTATCTATCAACCAATATTAAATCTGTGTTTTGTATATGTAGTATTTACATAATAGCAGATTCATCCAACTGTCATCTCATATATGGAGATCAAGTCAAGTCTCCTAATGGTTGCAATACCACAAGAGATAGGCAAACAACGTAATGTATACACAATCTGATAGGACCTCAGCCAGCTCAGCATTTTTAACAACCACTTGCTTTTTATGGCAAGAAGGTGTTTTCAGCACTCACAGAATAATTGGAATAGCAGAGATATAGCTTAAATGGAAGGTATTGGAGGAGTTAGTTATAATGCATTAGACCTGCATGAATCTGTGATTCAAACAGGGTGATGGGGGCATAACTGACTTTCCCAGACTAGGAAGGTCTGCAACTTGAGCACAAACTAAAGCTTGGCAATTTATTTGCCTTGGCTTCAGTCTCTATCTCCTTAAGCAGGAACTGAGTCCAAGAGGACACCCAAAACATGGTTCTGCTCTAAAGGGGAATGTGACACCATCCCAAACCAACCTTAGAAGTGGAACTGGGTCAGATTGATCCCTTACAAAAAGCAATTCTGTATTGGGATTTAATTTAAGCTTGTTTTGACACATACTGCCTTTAAATGCACAAAGTAGCAAGAATGGGAGAGGAAATGGCTGCAAGGAACAAGTTGCAGTGCAATCATTCTGTTGATCTTTATTGGAAAACCCTGCTGGAATCTGTGAAACCTAATTCTGAGAAGACATTAGGCCTACTACCCTACTACTCGCTCCTTAATTAGGGGGCTGGTCTGTTCCAAAAAGTCTGTTCTACAGCACTCTATATAGTCTGAGAAAAGAGCTTTCTAGTTACTCAAACACTGGTACCCGAAGGATGGAGAAGAGTGACAAAAGCGATGGAAACTCTAACGAAGGTTTAAATATTTCCAAGATGTCCAATCTTAATGTGTATGCATCTCTCAATAAACTGGAGGCATCCTGGCAACCAGTAACCATCTCTTTCCTTTTCTATTCTAGGTTCAACCTTTTCTTTCCATTTTCCCTACCTTCTATTTAACTACAGCCCTTTTTATCCGATTGAACCAAATGTTTGATCCCAGAAGCAGATTATTTTCTTCCTTTAATGCTAGTTCAAACTTTCCTGTCGCAAGCAATACAAATTTTAGGAAGGTCCTCTAGTAGAGTTCAGTTAGTGCTGAAGCAAAGTGGTTTTTGCTCAATCAAGAGCGCTTTCATTTTCCAGGAACCAGAACTTTGGCTTTTCCTTCCTTATTACTAAAAACAGAAACCCTGGTTTCTGGCAGATGAGGGAAATTACTTTGAAAGGATGTAGCGGCTAACCCCATAATGTTGTGGCCTGTGCCTCACTTTTGTATGTATGTATGCATGTCTGCCCAAGGAAGACAATGTTGCTATCACAAATACAGACCACTTGTTAGTTCTTCCTTTTGAGTGCTCAAGAATCAGAGGTCCTACCCATGGAGGCTTGGACCAGTTCTTATCCAGTGAGAAAATTTGAGTTTATTGGAGTGGCAGCAGTGCAGCAATCAAGACAGCTGGGTAGATTTTCTCAACTAGATCACTGGCTGGATTGATCAATGTAGTTGGTAAATCATGGTTTATGGGTTTTGCTTATTGGTAAATACAGCCATGAAATATTACAATGCAACTGAATAGTTAAATAGCCAATTGGACCAGAGTTCCTAGAAATGTTTAAAGAAGATACTTTGATCCACATTACACTGAACACTAACAAATTATGGTGCTACAACTAAGTTTATTAGTGGAAGTGCAGAGGCGTCTTGTGACCTCTTGACTGTTAAGTTGAGGGTGATTTTGCTTTGGAGAATAAACAAAACAGCAGTCAAACCCAAAGTGCAATCTTGCACTCCAGGCACCATGGGACAGATCGTATGAGACTAAACAAGCCAGGAGCTTATCAACTTTCTGGTTCCCCAGAGTTTAGACAGACTTTGCTCCCATTTGTTTTTCAGCTGGAGCTGTCGGGAATTGTGCCAGGAAAAGATGGCAGGAAAAGCATATTCCTCACCATGAAGCAATGACGCTAGCAGGAATTGAAACGATCATTTGATTACTATAGCCCAGGGTTTCAGAGGTACTTAAAATCAAATTTATTTGCCAGCTTATGTTGAAAAATAACAGAATACTAAAATCCCATTAAACAACCATGAGAAGCAGTAGCAGCAAATACATCCATTTTAATTTTAATATGATAAATATAACCCATAAAAACAAAAACTCTTTTGGGGGCCTCCATAATTTTTAAAAGTGGGAAGGCATACTGAGAGGAAAAAGTTTAAGAAGCACTGCTATAGGCAAACAAATAGCTGACTAAGAAAAGAAATGTAAAAATTTTCCTAGAGCATGGTTGGGTTTCTTCCTATATTTATTTTAAAAAATAAACGTCATTCTCTAGCTGACAATAGAAATGAATTGTGGGATTCAGTAGGCCAGGGGTCGGCAACCTTGGCTCTTTTATGACTCATGGACTTCAACTCCCAGAATTCCTGAGCCAGCATGGCTGGCTCAGGAATTCTGGGAGTTGAAGTCCATGAGTCATAAAAGAACCAAGGTTGCCTACCCCTGCAGTAGGCCATCACTTTCTCTGTAAGCATCAAGTTGGAAATTTTTTTAGAGGCTTCTAAATTAAAATAGGGGTGGTGTGGTGGCTCAGCGGTTAAGACACTGAGCTTGTCAGCTGGAAATCTGGCAGCCTAGGTTTGAGACCTAAGCGCCACAAGACAGGATGAGCTCCCATCCTTGCCCAAGCTCCTATTAACCTAGCATTATGAAAGCATGCAAATGCAAATAAGATAGGTACCTCTTCAGGGGGAAGGTAACAGTGCTCCATGACATCATGCTGGCCACATGACTGAGGAAATATCTTCAGACAGCGCTGGCCCAATGGCCTTGAAATGGAGATGAACACCGCCCCTTTTAGTCGGCAAAGACTAATGGAATAAAATCTGCAGGGACTCCTTTACCTTTATCTAAATTAAAATATCTATTGTTTTGTCCACTGGATTAAAGTTCCAATCTCACTCTTCAGCAATCCTAAAAATTGCAACAAAGCATAGCATAGACCAGGAGTAGGCAACCTTGGCTCTTTTATGACTCGTGGACTTCAACTCCCAGAATTCCTGAGCCAGCATGGCTCAGCTTGGAAACCTCTCCCTTTCCCCTCAGCATGGCTGGCTCAGGAGTTCTGGGAGTTGAAGTCCACGAGTCATAAAAGAGCCAAGGTTGCCTACCCCTGGCATAGACTATTGCTCAGGCGCTGGGCACTTCACTACATCATAATTTTTGCCTTCTTTCTATCTCCAACCCATCACAAATCAATTTGAAGGCTTCCTTCAATGATCATCATTTGTGCCAGACTCAAAGCACTGACATCAATCAGGGAATCAGATAGTTCTCCTACCATTTGTTAACCAAAAAGACTTTTAAAAAAGACTACAGGTAGTATCCTACTCAAACTAACAGAGCTTCTGGAATAATAACTCCCTAAACCCTACACACCATCACCATTCCACGTACATACATACCTACATACCTATATACAGTACATACAATTATTAACAACTCCCTCCCTCTGCATTTTCAGTCCATGTTTTGTCCATTTGAACTTTGGGGGGGAAATAGCAGATACGTGAAGAAACCACCCCTGCTGTAAAAGTACCATTCCTTCATTCCGTTTGAAAGTCCCTGCTAGATATAGTGCTGGAATAACATGGAAGCATGTGCTTTTCACAATAGCTTTAACCATACAGTAATTGCATATCTATATGTGTATGCAAAAAATACTGAATAATAGCACATTTTGGCCTGGGGTTTGGGAGATAGGATGAGGCAAGTGTTATGTGCATACTACTTATACAGTGGAAATAAAACTAAATTGCTGCTGCTGCTGCTGTTCCACTCCTTCCCAAGAATTGTGAAATCTATTAGAAACTGACTAGAAAGAATTTGGTGTTGAAGACCCTTGAGAATGGACAACCAAGAAAACAAACAAATGGATCATCAAACAAATCAATGCAAAGTTCTTATGTGACTTAGCTGCCCTAATTTGATTCAGTTTGGAGACCTGATATTCAAAAGGCATGATTTGATTCCGGTTTGTGTTTTAAAATTCAAAAGCAAACTTAACGATTCAAGCCACTAAGATTGAATGAAAATGAAAATGAAATTCAATGGTGAAAAAAGCAAGGTTCTACATTTAGGTAAGAAAAACCAAATGTACAGGTATAGTATAGGGAGTACCTTGCTCAATAGTAGTAACTGTGAGAGGGACCTTGGAGTCCTAGTGGACAATCACTTAAATATTAGCCAGCAGTGTGCTGCAGCTGCCAAAAAAGCCAACACAGTGCTAGGCTGCATTAACAGAGGGATAGAATCAAGATAACGAGAAGTGTTAATACCACTTTACAATGCCTTGGTAAGGCCACACTTGGAATACTGCATCCAGTTTTGGTCACCGCGATGTAAAAAAGACGTTGAGACTCTAGAAAGAGTACAGAGAAGAGCAATAAAGATGATTAGGGGACTGGAGGCTAAAGCATATAAGGAACGGCTGCTGGAATTGGGTATGTCTAGTTTAATGAAGAGAAGGACGAGGCGGGACATGATAGCAGTGTTCCAGTATCTCAGGGGCTGCCACAAAGAAGAGGGAGTCAAGCTATTCTCCAAAGCGCCTGAAGGCAGGGCAAGAAGCAACGGATGGAAACTGATCAAGGAGAGAAGCAACCTAGAACTAAGGAGAAACTTCCTGACAGTTAGAACAATTAACCAGTGGAACAACCTGCCTCCAGAAGCGGTGAATGCTCCAACACTAGAAGTTTTTAAGAAGAGACTGGACAGCCATTTGTCCGAAATGGTATAGGGTTTCCTGCCTGAGCAGGGGGTTGGACTAGATGACCTCCAAGGTCCCTTCCAACTTTATTATTATTACATATTCAGTCCATAAGCTCTAATGAAGAAACATCAAATGCGTTTTATTTTTTGATAGCATGAGATAAAAATAATAGGGATAAATGGGCTCTTCAAAGCATGTTATTTCTATTGAGGATACCTTCAATTGTTTCATTGCAAGACAGTTAAGAGGTAGCAGGAAAGGGGGGGAAACAATATAACATTCTTCAAATTATCCATCAAGGAACCTGCTGCACTATTTGAATTTTAGTGTCTTCCTCTGTAATTCAAGCTTCTATTTTTTTATTGTCACATCAGTTGTTGGAAAACATCTATTATCCAGAATTTAATTTTGGCTGAAAGCACTGACCTGGATGCATGACAGAGATTTAGTTGAGAAAAAAGGGGGAGTTAAGCTCTCCCAGCTCTGCTAGCTGGATTACTCAGATGCAGCAGGCTTGGATGGGAGGTCAAGTTGTGGAATGGCTGCACTCAGTAGAAATTCCACCAGCAAAGCTTCTTTCAACAGTCTGCAAATTTCAGTATTTGCTGGTTGGACAAGTCTCTCTGCCTGAGCTAACTGGGGTAGGATCCCTGGGAGCAATGAATGATCACGGGCCTTTTGACTTGAAGCACTCCAATAAGGTTGCACTTATCCCAAGTGTCTCAGAGTCTCCGGTTTTTCATGTTGGTCATGGGCCTGTCCTAGTTTCTATCTGGCAACAGGATATATGTTGGATATGATATTTTGTTCAGTTGGAGCCAGCAAACGTGAAGGAGGCCTCTCTAAGTCTTCTCAGAGACAGATCACCCTTTGGTGAGTTTTAGACTAATAGCTGCTATAAATCTCTGGTAGGAGGGGAAATAAACTACAATGATCCAACCTAGGCACTTCATACAACTGGTCCCCTGTAGGCACTTGGGAGAATATATCACCTTGTTTGTCACTGGTGTTGTTGGAATCTTGGGTGATCAGTGAAACTCTAAAAGTCCCACATAAGCTAATCTCCTTCTAGCACAGCTCAGTTGGCTCAACTGGACCAAGTCCATTTCTTGAAAAAGGAGAAAAAGGAGAGGCAGAGGACTGCCCCTGAAGATTAAGAATGACTGCTATACACTAGATCCCGTGTGTAACAGAAACATAATTTCAGGCAATCCTTGGTGTCCTGATCCTCCTGTTACTTATTGACATTGCTTTCACTTCTCCCTTGTGTAAATAAAATAATCAGGAGAAGCTGTATTCTGAACAAAGATGACATTAAAATAGAATAGGTGATAGAGATAAGGAAAAAGGAACTGAGAACACGCAACACCTGGAAATCGCACCCACCAGCCATATGAACACCAAAGCTGGTCAAACTCCGTATTTCTTAATTTCTATTCTCCTTTCCACTCATGGCAGTTAGTAATTTTAATACATAACACAAGGTTTAATAATTAAATTAAATATGACAATTAGTAAAGTTATACATTTGCCAACAGCCAAGTGTAGCTTATAGTCTCTAAATCTAGAGAAATTCAGACCAAATGCATTCTACAGCCTATCATTGAAACTATAATATATTGTCCCAAAGGTGCTTTTTTTCCAAAAGGCAACTGGACTTTTTTTTTTAAAAAAACAACATTTTAGTTCTCATCCAAGAATCTCCTTCAGTTCTGAACTGAAGAAGCTTCTTGGATGAGAAGTGAAACATTTAAAAGTATTTTCAAAGAAAAAAACCCCAAGAAGTCCAGTTGCCTTTTGGAAAATAGCACCTTTGGGCCAACTATCACCTGGAAGATTGCAAATCTCTCTAGACATATAGGACATATTCTATACCGTTTTATACTGACAGCTGCCTTCAGCTGATAACCTACACTTCAGAAATTAGTTGTGGAAAATAATAGTTTGCTAAAAATTAGATGTTCTCTCTTTCCATGCACCAGCTCTGCAAGTTATCTGTTAGGCACAGTAATGTTTCAACTGCATCCCTCTCTACGTGATAACAAAATTCATATACAAGATGTATGTAAATTGTAAGGCTGGCATCCATCATCTTGGCTGCCTTTGATCCACAGCTGTATGCAAAGGTTAGGCATCCTTGATCAAACTGCACATTTCAACGACTCCTAACAGAAATTCAATTAACCTCTATGTGGTACAATTAAGCATGCCATTTTTATGCCAAATTTAATACATACTTTTAATCTGCAACAGTTTTAAAGATTTAAAATTAGATAGTGAATATGGCCGGTGCAGAAGCCTGGCTCCTGTTCTGTCAGCTCTTTGTACTATCTTCTTTAGCAGAAATAATCGCTTCCAGAAATTTTTTATAGCCACCCAAGTCAGTTTAGTTTACTTGGGAAAAATTGGAAATGGCTCTTCTGAGATCCTGGAGGTTGAACCTGCCCATCCTTTCCCACAGAGAACATAGGATTGATTCCTATGATTCCAGAGACAAGGGCAATTACTGTGCAGCAAGATAGCTGCATAATCTCCAAAAATGTCAGGCTGGAATGGACTTTTGCTTGTTCTACAACTAGTACTAGCTCAAGATCTAGAGAGAGATTAGTAGTGCAGCAAATGTTGTAGAACGTATCCCTAATTTCACCTCCAATATGGGGCTCATCTAGCTGTAAATCATGGCTTCTTGGCTTCAGTTGCTGAGGTCATTTTTTTTTTGTCATTTGTTTAATTTTCTGACAGTTGTGCCAGCAAAGCAATCTTGAGCTCTGGAAGGTCATATCATGCATTGCTGCAGAGGCTCAGAGCCCAAACGGTTGAATCTCAGAAACCACAATGAGGAACTGGCAGGCAGGCAGCGAAGTAGAACAGATGAGTCACAGTCTACAGTGTTGTCACGGTTCCCCCCCCCATCCCCCCCCCCAAAATGTTCTACATTTTCTTTCATGGAGACTGGTTACACATTCTCTTCCTGGTAATTTATACAATAGGTCTTTACCTGAGAATTGGTACAGAATGCCAGGGAAAGGTATGTACAGATATAGTGCGTCCAAGCAGCATGTCAAAAAGTAAAAAAGAAAAGCTAACGTTGACTGTTTCAAAGGGGGAAACGATGAACCTTCCTTCAAACTGAAATATTTAAATGAATACACTGAATCTCACAATAACGAACACAGAAATTATTTCAAGTTGAACTAAAATTGGATTTTTTTTTTAATGAATTCTCATGGCACGCTTTCCTAACATTGAAGACGTTAAAATATGAAAGCAAATTGAACACTTAAAAACAAAGGCCTTATGTTGCCACACATATTCTGCCAAGAAATGTTATTTTTTATTGTTGAATGGGCTGACAGTCAATGTTGCATTATTGATCCATGCATATTTTATACATGGATTTTATGTGTCATGATGCAGTACTTTTGTGTGCATGAAAATGTGTATGGCTAACTACTGGTGACTGCATCTACTTCAGTTAGCATCCATCCTATCTTAGTGGTAAATAAACTCATCAGCTGAGATGTTTTTGAGTTTCTCATTGAATTTCTACAAATTTATATCTCAGCTTCCAATTTAAGAAGAAAAAGGATATGTTTTACATTTTATTAACAATTTTCCCAATACGGCTTTTGCAGTCCCACAACTGTCATACATTCGTGATAGGTTTGTATATTTCATTGGAAAATTAGGACTTCAGTACATAAAACCTATTTTCTTTCATATTCCAGTTGGGGAATTGCAAAACAGATTATAGATAAGCACTTTTCCACTACACCCACTTCAGCAGCTATTAGGGTGGGCAATGTTTAGACGTGCTTTGATAGAAAGAAGTGCATCCTTTTCTGGGTATGCAGGGGAGGCTGGGAATGATTGTTACCTTTCCCATTTTAGTGGAGAAAGAAAGATAAGTGAAAGTGAGTTCCTCTTTAAAGTTCCAACCTTTTGCTATTTTTAGTGTTTTATAAACACACACACACACACACACACACACACACACACACACACACAAACACTTAGATCTATAGGGCAGAATTTAAATTTCTTATTTAGAAGCATTCATCCCTACTTAAAAGAAGGCTGAATTAGAAATCCCAACTGCTTCAAGATATTTACAATGTTTAATACTTAAATTTTATTGTTTGGTGAACACATTGAAAGAACGCAAAATTCCCATAAATCCTCCAAAGCAGGGTTCTTCTTTCTGCCTCTCTGCTTCCCAGGAGTTTGGACACTGTGAAGCAAATCCCACCCCCACCCCCACCCCCAAAAGTCCAGAAAGGAAGTACAGATTCATCCTTAAACCTGACTCTCCCGTGCTCTCATTCCGGACACAATACATGCACAGAAAGGCAGTATCATGCAGATATCCAACGACCAACAAGGTATAGGCAGGATGAAGGCTGAGAACTGAAGTAGAGGCTGGAGCAAGGCGCTCAGCCTCGGAAGTGAAATGGCCATGCTGGAATCCATATATATATTTATATGGAAATATATAGATATATAGATATATGCATTTTTTTTCCTGAACCATCCAGCCTACCTTAAACTGGAGAGGATTGTGGGAAGACTTGAGAAATCATGGGGGGCCACTGCCTCACCTATGAACAGGCTGGGAGAAGGGATATAACCCAGTCTTAACAGGCCTCACATTCTGAAAAAAGGAATTCACAAACAACATGGCACAGTTTAAATAAGGGGAGAATATGAATGGATTCCCATTGTGCCCTTCCCCTCCACCCATCCCTAGGGGGGCATGAGTTCAGGAACACTGGCTGCACTGTAGGTCAACGAGGACCACAAACAGAAGCCAAGAACTGGGTCCAATGGGAACGGAACACTCTCTGGGATTGGACAGAAGCTCTCTCCTCCTCGTCCTAGCAGCACCGTCTGCCAGCTTCTGGCCTCGGCAAGGCAGAGCCCTCTCTCTCTCTCTCTCTCTCTCTCTCTCTCTCTCTCTCTCTCTCTCTCTCTATCTATCTGCATGTTGTTCTTAGCTTCTTTCCCTCCCATCTGTGGCCTCTACAGGCCCAATCCAAGCATCAGCTGCTGCAAGTAAGAAAATGCAGAGACTTTCTCTCTTGGTTTACTCCTCACTCTCCAGCTTCAGACTGACACTCCGGATTTTGGCTCGGGGCTGGGTGCTTCCTGTTCCCTCTCGTTCCACCTGGCTCTGTCCCCGGGAACGCAACAGCTGGCTCTGCTTGCGCAGAAAGTCAACAGGAGCAGGGCAGCCATAACTGCCTTTGCCCAAGGTGGGCCTTGTTGTTCCCTTCGGCGAGTGGGCGAGGGATGCTGCTTCCAGCTGGGCTAGATGGGCAACGTAGCCATCTGAAAGGAACTGCAAGGAGAAAGATTAAGGCAGTTAATCACCCATTTCTAAATGAGCCACAGCCTTCGCAAGGGGGCCCTTATCACAATGTGGCACTTGCAGCCTAGCCGCTCAGCTGGCTGGGCAGGACCATAGCTGAGCCAACTCCGTACCTGGCACTGGCTTTGCAATTTCTTCACAGCCCGGCCCACAATGTAAATTTGGGATGAAGGGAGCCCTAAAGAGCTGTAGACCGAGATGTCCTTGGTGGAACCATATGCCGCTACAATAGTAACCTCTGCCTACAACAAATAAGCAAAGACATTTTAAAATTAATTTTAGGCCCTTCCTGTTCAAGCAAATATACAAGTGCAAAATAATTAAAATGCAGATGATAAAAGTACCAAATCCATAAATTAAAATGAATATCAACACTAATTAACTATTCAAAGCTTGGTGAAATTGATGCATTATTACACACTTATGTAACACATTATACTTAACTCGCTTTAGACCTATTATGGACCAACCCACTTCCAGAGTGACACAGCCTGACCTGGCACAATATGAGAAAAGGCCACCAGATAAGCAAGGCCATGCGGCCTCTCCTGCAGAATGTTAGAACGAAACCAGGAGAGTCTCTTTCTCTGAGAGTTGGGCCCTACTATGCCACCTCAGTCATATTCTTCTCTTCCTTTCCTTCTCCTTTCTCCTGTGGTCCTCCTCCAGCTTTTTCCACCAGCCCCTCAGTTACACCAAAGTATAATCTCTATTGTATACCTCTCTCCTGGTTGTGGAAGAACACAAGTGGTTACATACCTCTTGCTGAAGGCCCTGTAGAAAGGCAGCTTTCTGGCGAAGAGGGTCATGTGTAAGGCCATCACAGAAAGAGACAATGCCGTGTGGGAAATTATGCTGGGTAAGCCAAGCCACCACTCTGTGCTTCTGCATGTCTGGACGCCCTGTCACGTAGATGATCATGAAACCAGAATCTTGCCAATGTCTACAAAAGCAAAGGGAAAGATGGAGAACAAACTAAAAACCTGCTGTTCTCCAAATATTTCAGTTTACTTCTCCTTAGCACCCTTCAACCACAGTCACTCCTAGCAAAGGGTTGTGGGAGCGGTAGTTCATAACATCTGAATTGCCTGACCCTATCGAGAGTATGAAGATAGAAGGATTGTATCTAGGGGATATTGTTGGTCCTAATTATGATAAAGCTGTAACAAAAGGGCATGTTGTGTTTGTAGCATTTTTGCATTTATTTCCTTAAAAAAAACGCCCTTTTGAGTCACCATCAATGCATGTTCGAAGAATACTGGTGAGACAGGTTATAAATATATCTTGCCTCTGGAAAAATCACAACAGGTCAGGGAGGGAATAGTGAATGCAGTGAGGGAGAATAGTGAATTCTCCCTCACTGCAATAAATTTCATGTTTTAATTTATATTATATAGGGTTTATATAAAGAAATCCTTTCGTTTGGTAACTATAGTGAGATTGAAAACAATAGAAAGAATCTGCATTCTGTAACAAATGCATATATCGTTGATATGAATCCAGTCTGATTCATAGAAAACACTATCAATATCCAACAACCAGACTGTTTATTAAAGCTGACAAAGTGAGTAGACATGCTTCTCTCTTCACTTTTCATAAAAAGAACAGTGATGGTTAGAATGCTATTTTAAAGTAGAAAAAAAAAATCCAGTTGCTTTAACGAAAGCTTCTTCCAAGAAATCCATGTTGACAGCATGTTGGCAGGGACAAATATGGAAGTTGGCATGCAAACTTGTTATTAGTGTGAAGGAAAACAGCAGAACTGTTTTCAATTGGTGCTTTAAATTGCTTTTTTGTAACTGTTAACTTATTAAACATCTTTTAAAAAAAATTATTTGCACTTAATGGGAAAAAATTAATTCGGGTAAGTAATTGGGAGAAAAAGATTTAAAGAATAAGGAAGCATACTAGAAAGTAACTCTGTTGAGGAATGTAACATATGTAAGAATTTCTCTATAGTCCTGGCACAGATTTTGGAGACCTTAAGAAAGAGAAACAGTAGGTCAGTTAGCTCAAAGAAATACAAGGAGTCTCTGAGGAGGGCTATTCACCTACCTTACCACATCAACAGCACCTGCACGCACCTTGGGGTCACTGCCCATAATGGAGACACTAGCTGTGAAGGAGCCATCAATACTGAAGACGACACAAGGTGTGCCCTTAGCTACCACTGTCAGAAAGCATTCAGCATAGGTGTGATCACCTCTGTGGAGAGACAGAAAGATGTCAGCCCAAAAGCAAATATTCCTACACACTCAGAATCAGAAATGCTCAACTTCTGCATTCAAACAAGCCATGAAGATAGAAGTAAGTGAGGGTGGTTCCCCCCCCCCACCCCACAGTGTAGAAAACCAAAGAAGGAAAAAGCCAAGCAGTTCAACTATTAACTATAAAGCTGCAGAGATCCTGTTGGCGAAGTGCACCTCCAAGCATCCCCAACATCGGCCATGCTGATTGGGGCTGCTGGGAATTGCAGTTCAGCAACATCTAAAGAGCCACCAGTTGCTTACTTTCATTGGCAGGCAACTGGACTGTAACAATTGAACCTGTATGCTAAATAGTTGCCAAGACCAAATTTGAACCATTCTGATCCAGAGGGTCACATCCCACAATCAAGTGCTGCAATCAACATAATATAAATAATTTTGTGGTGCATTACGGATGATTGCGTATATTTATGTTACAAGCTTTCCTGCATGGTAGAAGAGAATATCTGGCACAGAAGAGGCTGCCCAAGAGATCAAGCACAGGAAAGGATCTACCATGCATTCACCTCACCACCATACGGATAGGGTACATGCCAATGCCCAGTATCTTCTCTTCAGGAAGGGTGTAAGAAAGCCTCCCGCTACCACTTGTCACTTCTGTGCCATAATGTACCCATTTCCCTGACAATGGCTGTGGCATTATGTAGATGTCCACCTGGAAAGAAAGATCAGTGCAGTGTTCACCTCATTGCATGTACTGTTATATCACACTGCTAGCCACAAATAACACCTTAAGATTGCTAAATGACAGTTGTTATTATGATAAAAGAAGAGAGCACAAACCCTTCTTTCACTCCCATCTTCTCCTTAAGTTGGTTTTTAAAAATCCATTTTCTACTTATAAGCTTTTCATATTCATTCCTCTAAAGGGGATAGGCAAAACTCCTATATTTTTATTTATTTCTACTACCTGTTTCTTTCAACAGCTCTGTCCTTCTGGAAAACATCTGTTCTTTGCCTTCCCAAGGGTCTGTGGAGTTTTCATATTACAACCCCAACTACATCTACTCCACTTTGCTTGCAAATCGTTTCCTGCTCTTAGGATACAACACTTGCTCTCTTCCATAGTTTCAATGTGAATGGCTTCCTTTAGTCTACCCTCCCCAACCCCCCTCCCCTCTAATTTTAGATTGCTAGCTCATATTATTGATGAGCTCCAGGCTCATATCATTAATGGTTTTAATGGAACTCTAACCCTGGAGAAATGGGGGATTCGCACTGAGGTGATCTGAAAACTGGTTCTACGGTAGATCTCCTGAGAACAAGGCAGCTGTCTCGGTCACCTAAACACAAGAACTAGGGACGTTTTCCACAACAAATCTAAGAATCCCTCCGGAGGCCACATTCTATCCTATGGTCTTGGCTTAGCTTTAAATTTGTACTTGCAACGCTACTTATTTCTGTTCCCCTCCTTCCCTCCTTAGTCTCAGGAAAGCCTTGCCCTTGGTCCAGTATCAGTTCTTCTTCCTTCTGCCATTGTAGAGGGCAGAGGGAATGGTCTTGAAGGACAGGAGGAAGAGTTGCCACCAAGACAACAGTCAAATAAAAGGAGCCTGAGCTCAGGACAAGAAAGCAACTTGAGAAAACATCTCAGACAAACCCTCCCTCGTTCATACAGATATTCAGACTTCCAAGATTCTGCTGTTACAACTGTTATAATAAAAGTAGCACTAACCCACATGACATTTTGGTTTCCAGGTCTGGTCTACCTTGAAGGACTAAACAGCCATTCTCAAGTGAAACGTTTTACATGTTTACATGCCCACCAGGAAAGAGAAGGCTTACAGCATGTAAAATGCTGGTTGCTCAGGTTCATGCCAGTATTACACCTCACCCCTGTTCACTTGTCCTCGTAAATCAAATTAAAACCTTGGTTACCTTCTCTCCAGTGAGAGTTACCACATCAAGTGGACCATACATGAAGCGCCCACTAAGGACTTGGGGTCGTCCCTCACACACAATCACATCACTGGCTCGATGGTTCGCTGTAACATTCTGAAAAACGAAAAGCCAAACATTATTATTAACTTCATCATTGCAAAACTGGACAAGGGGAGAATTTCTCAAGAAATGGATGACTGCAGTGAGATTGCAACAGAGCTGGTTTGAGAATTTAAATACCTTGATTCCCAAATCATGAACGAAACTCATGCAACAACTAAGAGTTATTTAGAGCAGGCAGGAGAATTTTACTACATAATAGCTCTCTGTCTTCTAGCTGCATTAGAAGGACATTTATGGGACTGAACAAATCTTTTTTTTTGGGGGGGGGCGGCGTTTTGTGCCAATTTGGTTAACTATATAAGAGTGTCTTTAAAAATAAAATCAGTAGCCATAGGAATTATAGGGATATCTTGTACTGAGTTTTTCCTACTAATAAAACAACCACCATTATATTCCACTAGAGAAGGCAGCTTATCACCTTTTATGTATTATGAGTAAAGGATTTTCATCCTACATTTAGCACTATGACCCTAGTTTGCCAATATCTCATGTTTTGGGTGTCAATGCTCACAACCATCACAGCCCATAACAGCTTGCTGCTAATTCATTTCAGGGGCCAAACCTGAACCTAGAAAAATTCAAGATGTTATGAAAGTGAAGTAAGTCTCCCATTCAATATCAAAAACCTAGTACATTATACAAATAATATTATCTAAGTAAAATCAGATTTTGAATTGCAACAACAACATGTTGTTCCTGCAGAATCAAAATGATTGTTATAACGTTTAGGGGAGTTAAAGGCAAACAATGTGAGATCAACCCTGGTGATGGATTCAGGAACATTATGAGCAGGAAATAAATATGGTCAGACTATGTATCTTCCTACAAAGCCAGTAGAGCAACCTAAGCCGGACCTCAACATGTCCTGAAAAACTACAAGAGAGAAGACCCAAAGAGAGCGGAGAGAAGACACAGGAGGTTCGTACCCGGATCTTCACTTGCGTCCGTTTGCGCTGCCACTTTTCACGGGGAAATGCTGGGCTGTAGATCGAACTCTCCTCATTCTCAGTCACTTGGTGCTGCTCTGTCTCAATCACCTGCAATCAGAGACTATACATTCTAGGCCGCGATAAATACCGGATAAAAAAGACTGATTTCCAGATTTGCCCTACTTTAATATGTAGCCAGTATTTAAAGGGAAGAACCCCTTAATTTTTGGCATCAAGACTGCTTCAAAAGCGGACAAGGCAAGCATGCTTTGCCACGCTTCTCCTAGCCTTGGCAGGAGAGTGCTGGGATCCCTCTGAGGCACTGCTTCCTGGTATTTTTCCAAATGCAATTTTTGCTGAGTTGGCACTTGTTAACGAATATAGCATTTAATCTATAACGGGTAATACAAAATTAAGGGCCACGTAGCTATGTACAGAATTGCAATTTTGGGAGAGGCAGCCAGAGTTTTAAAGGTCATTGATGTTTTATTATACACAACGATGCCAAAAGGAACAGCATAATGCGGTAAGTAGATGGGTATTCACAAAAGCTGCTTCTTTGTTGTTGCAGTGTATAGCTGCATGAACACCTGTAGAGTTATAAACAAATGTTGGCTTCAAAATAAAGCCAAGTAAAATGCTGTAATTCTGTGAGCAGTGGGAAATTGTGCAGTGGTTTTATGTCCTGTAACAGCCTGTGCAATTACTGTATATAACACACCCGTAATTATACACAACGGAATCTAACTTTAAATATAAAATTGCACGCATACTGAAACCTACACAAGTGTGTGGGTGTGTGCTGAAAAGCAGCAAAAACAAGCCTCCTTCCCCCCTACAAGCGTTTTCCAGCTTGCAAAACATTTTTCCTGTTTGAGATTCAAGAAAAGATAGGAAAAATGCTAAAGGCATTACGATTTAAAAATCTTTCCACTGATCATTATAATTTTATTAAATTGAAAAAAACGGAAGGAGAAATAGAAATTCTGGTAGCAGAGTGGAGTGGGAGGTGCACCGTGTGTCTTACAAAGGGGAAGCTGGTCCCTGGTTGTTCTCTACAGATAATCCTTGACTTATGACCACAGCTGAGCCCAAAGTTTCTGTGGCTAAGCCAAATATTTGTTAAGCAAATTTTGCCCCATTTTATAACTTTTTTTGCCACAGTTAAGTGAATCCCTCCAGTTGTTAAGTTAGTAACATGGTTGTTAAGTGCTTGTCAGACGGTTGCAAAAGGTGATCCTGTGATCCTGAGACACTGCAACTGTTATAAATACATGCCAGCTGTCAAGTGTCTGAATGTTGATCACGTGACCGTGGCGATGCTGCAACAGTCGTAAGTGTGAAAAACGGTCATAAGTCACTTTTTTCAGTGCCACTGTAACTTTAAACACTCACTAAATGAACTGTTTTAAGTTGAGAACTACCTGTGCTGCAGTGGGTCTTTCTCTTTCGGAGGGAGATGCTAAGAATTAAGTGTGTAGGACCTTTGGAAATCTAAGGGCATGATTTAGCGGCTAAACTCTTGAGTCTCAGAACTCATCTAGACTTGACCTGTCAGGGTAAAATTTAGCCACCAAAACACACCCTGTTTCTTTGCCTTCTACCTTAGATCCCTTCCAAAGGAGGATCCTGCCTCGTTTCAAAGGCAGTTTCAGGTTTCTGTGATTCCATGATGTCAGCCACGGTCAAAGAGATGAGCCGATATATTTCCAACTCAAAAATGGGGTGTTTAAAAACTGCGAGAAAATTCCTTCCTTCATTTTTTCATGAGCAAATACTCTTCCCCTTTTTTGCATTTAACAAGATATATACAGAGTATGAGAATGTCACATGGATATATATCTGGGTGCAACTGCATGCAAGCAATCTATTTCATTCTCCTTTTGCCCAGAGAGGTGGGTGGTGGGACTTCTTTTACTGCAAGACCTATAGCAATCTGACAGTGGGTCGGTGATACTTAGCTTGACAGCCTGAAAGACAATCCCAGATCATCTTTAAGCTGCCTTTGAGGGAAGCTCGCTTAGTTGCCTCTAATCAAATCGAACAAGTAAAGGACATACGTTCCACAGGACATACACACATTAGTTTCCATCTGGCTTGCAATAGCCCACCTGGCGTAAGATGAAGGCAGCCACATCAGCACTTTCCCAATAGCTGGCATGGAAAAGGTGAGGTAGGGTAATGGTGGGAAAGGCCGTGAGTGCCTCGGGGCAGTAGAGAGAGTAGTCGATGCGTTTAGAGCCCCACCAACGATCCAGAACTAGACCAAAGGGAAGGAGAAACCCTGTTAGGATGGTCCCCTGAAGATGCCCCTATCCTTTCCCTTTCTCCTCTAAAATGGGTAAAAAGGTGCTTGGCATGTTTGACTGCTTTTATTGGTCATTCTTTTTTTAATATTTCTCTATTATTTTACTCTTAAAAAAACATATAAAGATACAAAATACAAGGGAAAACAATCCCTGAAAAGGAAATGGCAAAGGAACTTTTTTCCCATGGGCATTAATGCATCGTATTTTTCATCTTATAAAGCTACATAAAAACATTAAAAACATTAATACAAATATAGTGGATCCATCAAAGCAATTAGTCCTTTGCAGATATTAGTATTCTCAAGAAGCACTACATTACACTGGCCAAGACCTCAAAATGTGCGACAAAACAGAAATGAACAACGCATTTAAAAAAACTAGCAAAACATGTCTTTCCAATAGCTATTATCAAGATACATGAATAAAATTACAATGTGGGAGATTGTTAAATTCTTCAGGTTAGGGACAATACTGACTAGCAGCAAACCATATCCATGTGGTGACATATGCTGGAGCAGAATTATAGTGAGGAAGCTCATTTCCACAACATTTATTTCTTTCCAGCAAGTTAATGTTACCTATGTGCTTAATAAAAGCCAAAGGAGGTGACTCTAAGTGAAATCTCAGCAGAACAGCAGCTGGTGAACAGTTTCACTAACACTTAATACCTTTTCAGTTTATCCTGCTCCCCCCAAAGAAATCACCAAAGACTCAAGGATCAAAGGGCCCTTGCCATTAAATGAATCTTTAATTTTAAGCTGCAGTTGCTTAAAAGTACAATTAGCATTAATTTCTAGACATTAATACAGATACGGCAAAGGAATTCAATATTCTGTTCCTTCACTGGGGTCCCTCAATGGAAGCTATAGCCTTGTTTTTAATGATTAAATTCTGATACGCCTCAGTCCCCACCTACAACTAACGACTGGTGTTTAAAAGAAAGATACAAACCTCACACACTTAATGCAAATATTCTTTTAACATCATATCTAGTTTGGTGCTAGCTGTCAGAGCTTCTGCAGGAATGCTTAAAGCTGTTTTATAACATTCTGTTCCAGCAAAATTGAAGTGGCCCGCTCTGTCCAGAAGTACATTCTTAATCACCATAATGGCTCTTGGATGTTTTTGAGCACTCCAGAAGTGACACAAAGTGGCTCAGTGTGGCCAAGCTGTGGAATTTGGGTCTTCCACTCAATGAACAAGTATTTTCTTGGCACCCAAATAAATTGCAACCTTGCAAAATGTACTCATTTGCTTCACAGAAACAAGAACCTTTGTTCAGATTTCTGACTGAATCTTCAATGAATCTATTCAAGGACCAGGCAGTTCATTCTGATCTGCTGACATGAGAGAACAGCTTTATACACCAGTATCTTGGATACAAGAGAGACACAGAAAAGACATATAATTTTCTAGCACTTCAACTAAAAAAACTAGATGACACAATTTCTAATATTGTTTGTAAAACCTAAGGAAATTAAAACAGGACTAAACCTGCCCAAAAAATATGAATTTTTAAAAGAAAATAATGCTTTTTAAACGTAGAAAACTGATGACCTTTCCTATCACACCTTTCCTATAATGCCAAATGGCCTGCTACCATGCTCTAAGCCACGGGTGTCAAACTCGCGATGTCACGTGACGTGTCGTGATGTATCATGGCTTTCCCCCCATTGCCGGCAATGGGGTGGGCGCGGTTTTGGTGTGATGCATCCGGCCCGCGGGCCGGCAGTTTGACACACCTGCTCTAAGCTGACTAAAACAACCAACAGATCAAATCTGGTTTTGAGGAAATTAGTACAAAAAGGCACCAAGTGACTCACTTTTGACAACTTCATTGGTGCTGCTTGCAGTGCTGTCAGTTGCAGTTCCCTCATTGCCTTTCCAGAAGCCTCCAAATGCACCTGTTGGAGTGGGTGGAGTCACAAGGTCTAGCTCACTCACAAAGAGGGAAGAATGACTCTGCAAGGCGTCGGCTAGTTCAAGGAGAAACACATAAGCAGAGGTGAACACAGTGGTGGCGTATTTCCAATCCTCCACTACTGTACTACAAAATCAGCCTTTCCTAAATTCACTGTCTCCAGCTGTATTGGAACTGTAATTCTCCTAATTTCTTTTGGGGAATTAACTCAGCAAGGCAGCAGAAGGTTGCTATTCCTTAAAAAGAAGTGCGTACACATGCACACACACACACACACATATCCGTCTCATACACTCACAGCATAGCAGTAGTTTCAATGATGACATGGATCCTGTGATGTAGTGGGGGAAAAGCTGGACTAGGATCAGAGAAACTCAGTTCTAGTTCCCCCTCAAGCTCACTGGGTGATTTTGGACCAGTCACAACACCTCTCAGCCCAACCCATTCAACGGGCTATTTGAGGGAAAACAAGAGAAGGGAGTGCCAAATACGCTGTCTTGAGCCGCTGGATGACATGTAAATATAATATATGTATAATATAATGCAACATGTAAATATAATAAACACCATGATTTGGTGTTTGTAGAGTCAATTCTACGGACTCTACTGTTTCTATGGTCTTTCTCCTACAACAGCAGCACTATCTCTCTAGGCTCCAATTTCTCAAGAAATACTTCTTGCTGAACTTCCTCTCTGCAGATATCTCAGTGCAGCAACAAGAACGTGGCATCAAGAGTGCACGACAGGCAAACATGAAAGGCTCCTTAGCATGGCAGAGGAATGGAGAACATTGCTCAGGAGCACTGGGATCATCGGTCAGAAGCACATTTGCGTCTTCTCTTAATTTATGCAGTATTCTACAAGTTCTCTCCCACACATGTACACTATCTCTTATCAATAACACAGGAAAGTAATTAGAACATTATAGTTCTAGAAAGAAAGAAAACAATGGAATAAAATTAGTATAAATTACACATTTCTACTCAAGAGGTTTCAAATTTATATTGCTGAAAGCTAAAAAAAAGAACCAGAAAGGAAATTCCCCTCCTATCACTATCACTCAATATATATATATTCTGAGGAAGGAAGTAAACTTCCTCCTTGGGCCTGACAGATAAAACCTTTCAAAAGCTGCTGGTTGATCATCATCAGTATATGGAAGAATTGTTACCGTTTGCAGAAGCAGCTCCCTTTGAACAGATCTGGCCTAAAAGAAGAAATACTACTTTAACACGAGTCTAACTCAGAGGGCTTAACACTGGCTCACTTGTGGGCTGGGGATCCGAAGCAGGCCCTATCATGAAGGCACTAAAAGCAATGCAGATTCTGCCAGAACGTGTTTCTGTCTTGATTAAGCCTCAAGTGCAGAAAGGTCCTGCGTATCAATCAGCCTACGCAGCAGAATTAGTGGCGGTGATCACTTCAGACCACAGAGGTGAGAACTTTTATGTCCCTCCGTACAGCATTCCCTACAAATAAAAATCTATCATTCAGAGATGTCTAATTCACACCATTACCACTTCTTCCATGCGGATTTTCAATACAAGGACGAAGCATTTTATTATATCGCTAACGTAGGATAATAAATAGGAAGCAAGGCTAATGACTAAATGATGGAAGATCAGCTCTATCAGGCTCCTTCTCTTCCTAAGCTGTTTCCCTTCTAAACGGAAGCACTTTCAAACTGTAATTTCAAATGTGGTTGACCTTTTTGCTTGCTTTCCTCTTTGTCCCTCTCTGTTCCCTTCTTCTGCGTCAGCTTAAATAAACCACCCTTTCCACTTAGAAATAGATACAGCGACTACAAATAAATAATATAAATATGTGACATCCTCCCACCAAAGGGCTAAAGGGACATGGATGCTCTACCAAACTCCTCTATTGCCTTAAGAGACTGGCTCCAGAGAATTCCTCCTTAAATATTATTCTCTCTCACTTCCGTTACAGCATATTGTTGAGAACAACATAGGAGCCCTTATTATTGAATAAAACAACATCTCCTAAAATATGCATTTTACTTTATTTTGTATCGTAGATTTAAAACAAATGCACCACCAAGATCAGTAGTACTGTAAACCAGAAAACCAAATCTTGTGCTCTGCAGTTCCCTAAGTTCAGAACCACACCTCAAACATCCCCTATCCCTTTACACTATAGCCCAGCCTCCCATTTTCATATTTCCAAAAGGAAAGAAGCAACAGAATCCTACGGGGTCAGGCCAGAGCTCTCCAGTCCACTGTGCTACCAATCTGATGCAAGCCTGGCCTTCACAGTTTTTCTCACCTAATAAAGTGGACGAGCCATCTCCCAGGGGATATTTCTGATAGCGGGGGGCCCCAAAAGGAGGCACAGCATGAAACTGTTGAGCTAGCAGAGGTTCCAGGCGGGAAGCACAGGGGTCAGCAGCATGAAACAAGTTGTAGATCTGTTCGCAGGACGGCCGCATTTGAGCCACTGAAAGACACAAACGAACGTGTAAATTGCTGTGTCTACAATGGATGAGAAAAGCAGAAAATGTGGAAATGCAGAAAGATGGAAGAAAAAAAATCTCCATACCATCCAAGGCGGGCATTACTGTTTTACGAAGTGCAAGTACCAATCCCAGAGGGGAGCCAAATAAGAAAAAACCAGACACTTTAAACTCCAGCTTCCCAACCATGCTAGGGCCTTCAAAAGTCTCCACCAACGAAGATGAAGAGTTACTGCTACGTCGAGGGTCTCCTTCTGTTTCTGAGGCAGGCAGGCTAGACTGCAGGCTAAAGTGCAAGAGGGGGGGAAAAAAAATCACGTCCCTGCTGGAAAATACAAATAGCCCTCAACCAAGTCCAACTAGTCCACAAATTGCATTTGTCCAGTTACTTTAATTTCTAAAGAAACTAAGGACGCATGATGATAAACAGAAAATCAGTAACAATTATAAAAAGGAAAGAGAAGGAATTTAATAAGTGTACAACACTTATTGGGTGGGAACTAAAATTAACGACAGAAATCCTCCATTCTGAAGAAGCTTCTTCTCCGGCCCAGTTGATTCAGAATTGCTGCTAACTACAATTCTCAGCATCCTTCATGCTGTTAATGTCAGACATACAGCATTTGGATCTGAAGTGGGAAAGAATACTGGGAATCCAGGAGGGTCACACTTGCTGTAGCGTTGTGTGAATGAGTTGTGTGGTCCCTCGCAAGCCCTAAGAAATGCATGGTTTTAAGGAATAGCCACCCAGCACAGCAAAAACATCTGTGCTAGATACAAAGCACCTTTGCCTCGTTTAGATCTGTGTATTGCACAACTCCAGTGAACTTTACAACCTTATTATCACAGCAACCTCTTACACAACCAAGGAATAGCCGTAGCTCTCTTTTAAAATCCCACCTTTCCTGGAAAGGGAGATCATTTGGGATGATTCCCACGAAGCACAACATTGAGCCTTCAAATGCTGCTGAACTACCACTCTCAGTATTTGTTATTATACACCACCAAGTCAGTTATCAACTCTTAGTGGCCAAATAAATGTATCTTTCTCAAGGAGGATCCTCCCCTAATCTGATCCTTCAGGTCTTCCAAAGGTGCAGCCATTGTTACTGTACTTGAGCCCATCCATCTTGCTCCTGGTCGTCCTCTTCTTCTTTTTTTTTCCACCTTTTGTCAGCATTACAGAATATAACATCGTCACTCACTATTGACAATTCTAATGTATTAGCTTCTGGGAGTTCAGATTCAGCAACTTCTTGAAGACTCTATATTGTGCACCTATGCTTTTATTACTTTTCCTCTAAGAGTGAAAAGTTTAACGGACTCCTTAGGGTATGCCCTTTAGCGTTAGAGACATTCTTTAGAAGACTTGACAGCAATTTGCTTGACTTCCTGTTCCCAATTGGCAAACAAGCAGATCAGATTACTGGAAACTGATAGCTAATAGTCATCTTGGCTTTATAGCCTTGGATTCCTTAAGCTCTCACCTGGACAAGATTTGCTGCTGTTGTAAAGTGTCACTCTCTGGAGCTACACTGTCGCAATATTTCGGAGTAGGAGGAAGTACTCCTGGCTCAGGACTGGCACGGCCAATCCCCCCCAATGTTTCTGGCTTCTTGAGCAGTGGATCTCGCACCACAGAAGTCTCCGGAGACAGGAGTTCAGCATTCTGGAAGGAAACAGGGAGTGCTGAGAAGTTTCTCTTCTGCTCAGGACATTAGAGTGCCTTTTCTTTAGGCAAAGAAGGGCAGATCATGACCACAGGAAAGTTAGTTACCCAGATTTATTATTCCAGAATTTAATAGCAAGCTGCTGAATGGTCTTCCACGATTAGTGGTGAAGTAGCCACTAAAACAAGCAGCATAAAACTCCAACAGCCACAAGATGCCTCTTTTAGCAAACCAAACAGTAACCATGACAAACTGTTGCCCCTCCTATGAAGTTATCACTCTCTTAATCAGCCCTCAGGATTTTAAACAGTTGTGCCTCCTGGCTATAAAAAAACATTACCCACCCCAGCAGTTGGCCTCAACCAGAAAGAAACAGGACACGTGACTGATCTGATATACTACATTATATTCTAGAGCAGACATACTTGGGCTGTTCATCTCTAGAATGAAGTCAGAAGAAAATATTTCTCCTCTTCATCCATTTTCAGTTCATCTCGTCAGTATGCAACTAGTTTCTCCATTTGCCCGTTTTAGAATTCAGGAGGAGGCAAGGAGAGGGATCCCAGGGCTTGGGAACTGACCATGCTGCCACGACGGCTGCTCCCGTGACTGCCTGACCCACCAGCACGACTATGGCAAAGGGCATCAAAGGCCAGGATACCCCCAACACAGTCTCCAATCAGCAGCACCTGTTGGGGGAGACAAAAATGAACTGCTAATAGAAGAAGCTCAAGGCATCAGCATGTTTTCTTGCCAAATTTTCAAGAACGGACCCAACAGACATATTCCGCCTCTTCTCTACAATGGGTTGTGATTGGAGTAGCTGAGGAAGTCTACAAGAATTTATATTCAAGAGCCCTTTGCTCTACTACACCATGTCCAAAAAAACTACCAGGAAAATATAATGCATACTAGAGGAGCATTTCCCAAACTTGGCAACTTTAAGGTGTGTGAACTTCAACTCCAAGAAGTCTCTAGCCAGCCATGAAATCAGAAAATTACTAATTATTAAATTAGAAATTTTCTAATTTCTAAACTTAGAAAATAACTTTTCTAATTCTGCATAGTGCACAACCGTTGCGTGGTCAGATGAGAATAGGCTTCTAGTCGTTAAGGTTACATAGAGAAATACAAAACCTTGAAATCATAAGGGATCTGAAGGCCTCAATCGCTATGATTGTTATGGTGGTCTCAGACATCTTGCAAACATTAATGTTGTAAAAAAAAAAAGGATCTTTGTAAAGTAGCAGTTTCCATATCCAAAAGCTTGATTTCTATTGTCACCCCTGTGTCTCTGTTTCTATATATTGTCCCAATGTTTTCTGAAATACTTTTTCCAATAAATGTCACAGCTCTATTTTAAAAGGAAAAAACAGAACAGGATGCAGATCTAAATATATGTTCCACTGGAGACATGTGGACCCACAGGAATTAAAGATCCCACCCCCCCGTTTTAGATTTCTGCATCCAACTTTCTATACCAGCTCTGAAAATTGCCAGCAATCTAACCTGGCCACAGAAGCCTGTGCCGTCAGGGGAATGGATGAAACTGGCATAGGCCTGGTTGGTGCGGGAAATGACTGTTGCCACGGCACTCTGATAACTGCCCGAAGAGGTTGCAAGCAGAGGCAAAGCAGCCAGTGGGATGTGATCTTGGCTACTGGACAGACTGTCTCCATCGTGGCTGTAGGGACTGAGTCTAGGAAAGGAGTTGAAAGAAACGTCAAGTTGAAAAGAACATCAAGAACCAATCTAAAACAGAGGCAACTTATGTCTTTATAGAGAGCTAAGAAATTACCTCCCACGTATAATTACCCAATCACGTATTTTTATATACATGTCTGGGGGTCTAAAAGACCAATCATCTACCATGCCAATGACAAACGCAGGTATTCTACATAGAGTTTAAGAAATGGCCATGGGCCAGCAATCATTTGAAATTAAGGCCTGTAGTAAGAGTGTAGCCCAATATCCAGAGCTGTGAGCAGCTGAAGAAAGAGAGACTGAAAAGTCCTGTCCAGCAATCTCCAGTATTTGCCCAAAGTACAGTTCACTTTCTTGGGTACTCACTCTGAGTGGCACATCACATACTTCAAGTGCTTTACTTGACTCCACTATACACAAGCTAGGGCAAAGAACAAGTGCATAGCGTGTATGGTGTATTATATTTTCTTCTAGAGCCCAGAACAAAAAAACAACTACTACTACTATTGACGGAGCAGGTACCACTGCCCTCACTAAGCTCCTTCACACTCTAGTTGCCTGCAATTCTTGTTTTCTCAGGCAGACAGCCCAATAGCACTACTCGCATCAAGTCTTCAGCAGCTTGAAAAAACATGCTTCCTACTTGGAGACCAGGGCGTAGGCAGCAGCGCAGATTGGTGGACAGGGCACTAGGCGTAATGCTATGTGCCCCAATGCTTCAGGAAAGTGCAGTCGGGTGACTGAGTCCAAGGTAGCAGTGAATGTATGCACATCAGCCTGTTTGGAGCCTGGTTCTCCTACACCCTGGTCTAGGATGTTGCCACTGTGGAGGATCAGGAAAAGGGCGTGAATGCGGCACGACCCAGAGAGCCCTTCTGAGCCAACCTATGGAAAGATACACAAGGAACTGTGAGGACGAGATCTATTGATGGATAGCATATCATCCAAGTGGGCTGTGGGGAGGGGAGTTAAATGTGGCCATGTACTGCAGCCAAGGTTATGAAAAATTAGCTAAGGATATGACAACAGTAGTCATCACAAGCCCTCTCCAACGGCTTGGGGCCACAGTAGCTGAAGGTAGTGAAATAGGAATGCTGTGTTGCAGGCATGGGTTTCCTCACCTCTGGTGGGCCAGGTACAGGGACACCGTCACTATCTGACTTGGTTGCTCCAGTCGCATCAACTGCAAAGGAAATTTATACTGCACTGAGTGGCAAAGTGACAAAAGGCAAAGGGCCAATGACGGACTCCAGAGGTCAGAAAGGGCAGTGCGTGTAGGCTAGGAATGCATGCAGAAGAGCGGTTCTTGCAGGTACACTTTGAAGGGTAGAGAGAGACCTTCATCAAAAGCGCCATTTCTTACAACAATAAGCAAAGAAGTTTGAGGATGAGCACAGGAAAATAATACTGCAGAAAAATGTCTAACTTCTAATGCAGAAACTAGCAGCAGTGATTTTGGCTTCTTCTGACTTTAATAGAAAAGTTCTATGTTTAAGAAAAGCTTCAAAATACTTGACTGTGTTGTTTTTTAAGCAAATAAAAAAAAATGAAAGGGTGATTTCCTTGATCAATAGAGAGGGAAGCAGCTTTCAGGGGAAATCCTATTTTCCTTTTCCTTCCCTTCATTTTTATTAATGAAAGACCTTTTAAATTTTTTGCCATAGCTCTAAAACATTTCAAATATACAATAAAACTACATGAACATTAAAAAAAACAATTATGGTTTTGCAAATTTTGAAACAAAACGTGATTTTTAGCAGTTGAGATAGCTGGACCAAAATATCCGAAATTCTCCTGCCGTTGTATAAGGAACACAGAAATGAATGTCTCTTACCTAGAACATCATCCCGTTCATTGGGTCGCTCCAGAGTATCAAGGAAATCATTTGAATTCCACTTAGTGATTTCCTTTGCAAACACATCGTCACTGTCAGATAAATCCTCTAAAATGAAAGAGCCATGGATAAGATACATGCAGTCTAGTCATTGCAAATACACTGAAATGCCCACCATGGTTAAAAATCAGGAGTTAAGAAAGAAGGGATAATTTTAAAAGGAAGGTAGGCACATTAGATGACTGTCTCTAACAGTCCTCCAGATTCTTAGGCAGAATCCTTTTCTAGCTTTGCAGTCCATCATCTGCGGAGTCCTTGGCGCTCTCTGAGCTTCGTTGTTTGCTTGCAGACATTCCATTACCCAACTAGGTAACATCATCAATGAGAGTACATGTAGGTTTTGCTCCCTGTGCATACAGTAGTTTGCCATCCTAGTTTTGGTGGGTGGGGTATGATATTCTCCTTGGTAGTTCCTTGATTAGTGTAGTTTTCTGCCCGATTGTTTGTCTGATGTTAATCTGCCCTACATAATGGCAATTATAGTCCTTGCACTGAATCTTGTAGATGACTCATTTTTAATTCTTGGGCTACTGGGTTTTTTGGTTTGCTTAAGATTTTTTGAGGGCCTCGGTAAAGAACTACTTGTTTAACAATGGAAGTTACAACGGCACTGAATGAGTGGTGGTCACAACCAGTTCTCAAAGTTCTGGCCATCAAAGCAACTCCAGTCATGTGATTGCGATACAGGTACTTGGAAACTGGCTCACACGTATGACAGTTGTCCCATAATCACATGATTACAATTTGCAACCTTCCCTGCTGGATACACGGACCGGGGGCTGGGGACCCCTGGTATATACAACGAGCAAACCGCACACATACGCTGTTAATGTTACCTAGTTGGGTAATGAAATGTCTGCAAGCAAACAATAAAGCTCAGGGAGCACCAAGAACTCTGTAGTTCAATATGTGAGCTACATAGTGGACCGGACAAGTGTTGGCTTGATGGAAGGTAGCTTCCTATATTTCCTATGACACTTGATCACCATATATACAAAAAAACTCCATGGGCTTTTACAACTAAGCTACGAATTATCTGTTTTTATATGGACATACGATCTCTTTTCAAAGGATAAGAGATTCTGATCCTTCCCTCACCATATAAATCCATACAAATCCAACTCTCAATACATACAATAGAGAATTAGTTCTTACAGAACTGAATCTCAAGTCTTGGAACCAAAAGCAGCTACCTGCCATCTACAGATGAGCCTGAGCTCAAGTCTTCTCAGAAACAAATACAGTGTAGAATCATGCTGCAAGTAGTCCTCGGCTTACAACACTTCATTTAGTGACCGTTCAAAGTTACAACAGCACTGAAAAAAGTGACTTATGACTGTTTTTCACACTTACAACCGTTGCAGCATCCCTATTGTCACATGATTAAAATTCAGATGTTTGGCAACTGGTTCGTATTTATGACAGTTGCAGAGTCCCGGGGTCATGTGATCACCTTTTTGAGACCTTCTGACAAGCAAAGTCAAGGGGGAAGCCAGATTCAATTAACAACCATGTTAGTAACTTAACAATTGCAATGATTCACTTTAACAACAGTGGCAAGAAAAGTTGTAAAATGGGGCAAAACTCACTTAACAAAGGTTTCACTTAGCAACATAAATTTTGGGCTCAATTGTGGTCGTAAGTTGAGGACTACCTGTACTCTATTCAATATTACAAACCATGAGCATCGAAGAATTCCTCTTCGGAACTGTTCTCAGAGTCCCGGGCAATATTTTGCATCCGCCATTCTGATAAGCTGTGGGGAGACACTGCAACTGCAGAGACATATCAAGTGAAATCCTGATGACCAAGAGAGCTGGGTAAAGATGGTCATTCTTAAGCATCAACAGGAACACTTCTTCATTACAGTAGCTATTGGAATCAATAGTATCTCACAATGAGGTTTGCTTTACTGTCTCAATTTTCTGAATTTCTGATTGCAGAAAATTGCAGGAAGTCCTTAAATTTTACAGACAAGAACAGAATAGGAAAAGGGAGCAGACCAGATTACAATTACTAATAGAATCAATTTCACAACAAATATTCTGCAAAGAACTACCTTCCTTGTAGATCAATATCTATTTCCACCTTTTCATGAGTTCTTTTCCTTCTTTTAAGTTCCAAATAGGAGAATTACAAAGGAAAACAAAAACAAGGATTGCTATCATGGACACTGTAATATGTACCGTATCTGATCTTTTTTTTTAAATGTATATAAATATTCATAATAATGCCAAACATCTCCACAATGCAAAAAAAAAAAAAGGTAAAGTATTTCAAATGAGTCAAAAATCAAATGAGTCAAGAGCTAGTAAGACAAAAATCCTGTGTGAAAAAACTACACCAATATTACCTCCAAATAGAAGAGTAGTTAGTCCCTGACTATAATCTAGAACAGAGGTCCCCAACCGTGGCCACTTTATGACTTGTGGACTTCAACTCCCAGAATTCCTCAGCCAGCCATGCTGTCATAAAGTGGCCAAGGTTGGGGAACCCTGATCTAGAATGAAATGTGAATGAATTTCATTCTTTCTCACAACTTCCGCTCCTCTGCAGTGAGAGTTTGTTTTCATTAGTGTTGTATTCTTCTACAAGTTCCTTTCTATCTGTTGCAGTGATCACTCACCAGCATGTTGAGAAGAGTAGGAGGACCGAGAAGAACTTGACCACTGCTTTGCAAATGGGTCATCTGGAGAGGAATCGGGAGCCCTCAGGCTATCAACTCTGTCCTGTGTCTCATGGCCACTTAACTCAGCTGGGCATTCAGGGCTGGGCACACCAGGACCTAATTCAGGTTCTATGCATGTAGCCATCTTCTGAGCCAGCATACGAGCTGTTTCCTCCTCCAACCTTCGAATGTCATCCATTGTGAGATCTATCCATTCGTCCTGCCAACACCAGGCCTGGCGGTGAGCTCGCAGCATCACTTTCCGTAGACCTACAATAGGAAGCCATTCAGGAATCATGATGATATAGCTCTTCCCAGACATACTGCACTTTGGTTAGGTATAACTTGAGCTCCTCAGTACATTAAAAGAGATTAAATGCTATTTACTTCGTGAATGCTTCTTCCACTGCTTTTTAGTAATTTAAAGGATTACAATCCAGTTCAGATTTAAAAAGAGAAATTTAATTTAGAGAATAAGAGGAGCTAACAGGATTGCAATTCTTTTTCTTTTTGCATATGAAGATGCAAGATCCATTTGGGCATTTTATTTACCCGTAACCAATACATGAGCATTTTTATTTATTTATTTATTTACTATATTTACGTAGCCCCCTATCTCACATGAAAGTGACTCTGGGAGGCATATAGCACTTAACAAAATAGTAAGTACATAAAAACACACTTAAAAAAATAACTATAAAAAGGCAAATAAACAGAGAGGATGATATTAAACCATATCAAGGAAGCCATTGCAAAATCTCCCTGGTTCCCTGGGACCCCCAGGACTGATGACATAGCCACATCTTGAGGGACTTATGGAGTGGAGAGGTGGAGCTAATCTTATTGGGAAGGGGGGGGGCCCTGCTAGATGTAATTCCTCTGCTAAAATCAGAGGACAAACTAGTAGTCAGGCATGGAGATAATCCCTTGGGTTAAATTGAAACCAGTGTCTCTAAATCAATCTATGTTATTCACATACTGATTTTGTGGAAAAAGTGGAGTAAGGAATCTAAACTTCTACAGACATACTGAAATCAAAAGATACTGTACCATCCCATTACTACCATTTCACTGCATCCAGCATACCATTAGACAGTTGTGGTTTAGCCTGTTTGTCTAACTTCATATCACAAAACTTTATCCGTAACATGATATGACCATTTCTGACACATAAGTTTAAACTGAAGAAGACATCTCACGTTTTTTTCAATCTGAACTCTTTCAGAAATTCAGAACTCATGCTCACATCCAAGCAAAACTTATTGTATCCAAGTTATATTGGGATCTTATCATCCTAATAATATCTCACATCAGCTACTACATCCAGGGACACAGTTTAAATGAGCAGATAGCACAACATAGCTCAATTTTTTTGTCTGGGAAGTGCTGCACAAAATTGGATGGCAATTCTGTTCATGTCAGAAGCTGATTTACATGGATAATGTCATTAAGCCTTTAGTATCTCCTATTTTATGCAGCTGATTCTAAACAAATTTCCCCCATCTAATATTATGCTTAATAGGAAACCATTATTTTATATTATCTATGTTTTTGAAGACTTTTGAAATCTGGCTGCACCTTCAACAGTGCTGTCAACACAGTTGCTTCTCTCTTTCTCTGGATTCAGCCTCTCTGAGTTTCTTCTACTGCCTGAAACCTTTCTCTTACATGGTTACTACCACTAATACCTCTGAGGTCACAGTAAGAAAAGTATCTCACAAGCAACTAACCAATACATCAAAAGCTCTTGGGTGCATTTTTACCCCAAAGGGTAGAACTGGACTAGAGTAGTTGTTAATCAGCAACACAGAGGGAAAAAGTCCGATTCCTTACCAATTTCAGAGATAACGGAAAATACATTTAGAGTTGCCATATGCTAGAATATTGTAGATCCTGAACAAATGCCTCGTAATTAGCAGAGGAATATGAACAGTATTGGTTTTCAAAATGGCAGAGGACCCAATCATTTATTTCCAGCCCAGAAAGAATGATTCTGAACATTGTGCAACGTAAATTGTCTTTTTAATATAGGGACCACAAGGGAGGCTTAGAACTGCTAATGTACCTTTGGGCCAGTATTAAATCAGATTTCACATTAGAGTAGCTTTAATGAAATTAATATGAGAAGGGCAGCTCAGTAGAAAAGGTACTGCACAAGTACTGCTACTAGAGAGGAAATGGACACTATGCCTCTGCCAGCACAAGTATACCATCAATCATCCTATTCTACTGCCTAAGCATACAGTGCGGCCTATATTAGCTAGCTTCAGCATGCCACAGTTAGGGGACCTGTGGCCCTCCAGATGTTGCTAAATTATTACCATTACAATGTTGGATGGAGCTTCAGAGAGCTACAGTTCAACATCAGGAAGAACCAAAGTACCCACTACTGCCACAGATCTTTGTTTGCTGGATGAAAAAGAATGCCAATGAAGATATCATGCTTACCTACATCATGGATGAATTGTTCAATCTTAGACTGCATGCCCCAATAGCGAAACTCCACCTTACAAAGCTTGTAAGCACACATAAAAGGCCCAGAATTTCCACTGTCTAGCCAATCATCTCCTAGAGGTCCACGTCCCGTTTTCATCGAATGGTACAGTCGTGGATCTTCCTCTATCTTGTATTCACTGGGTGAGATGGGATCCCGTACAATATCAATAGTATCTGTGGATAAGTAGAGGAGGTTTGGGGGGGGGAAAGGATTAATTGTAGGAAATTAAAATAATCTTACTTGGGTTTCTCAAGCTGCTACTCCTGCTCAGCTACATTCCTGACTACTCTCTTGTATAGTGAACATCTGTTTTGCCAGAAGCCTGCTAGCTGTTCTTCCATTCCTGGTGTATAACAGCAGCATTCCCCAATCTATTGTCCTCCAGCTGCATTGGATTTCAACGATGGAATGATAATTGGAAATTCAACATGTGAAAGTTCATAACATCTACATGGAGTGAAGTCTTCACAAGGCTGGTGAAGTCTGTCTTACAACACAGCACTTTATATGCCATGAGTGAAACAGATGCCCACTGACTTATATCTCAGTCACTTATTGACCCTAAATATCATCAGATAACCATCATCATCGTTCAGCCACTCCTGCACAATCGATTGCTCAGCATAGAAGCATTCACACAATACTACATTCTGGTAACTTAAAAGTGACAGGAATGGGCTAGTGTTTGAGAACTCACCCACAATCCTTTGCCTACGCTCTGTAACATTTAAATTGAAGATATTGGTTTGCTTTCCAGCATCTGGTCGGTAGTAAGTCTCAATCTCAATTGAAAATTTCTCCACAAAGGGGCATGTGTATCTATAAAAAAAAAGGATGAAACTCATAGTTCTACCTTTACCACTTTGGCAAACTCCACAACCACATCTTCCAGCCCCCTACTCCCTTCCTCTCACCTAGTCCGTGTGTAAGGGTAGGCATTCCAAGATTCCTCCTCCACCTGAAGAGCAGCCTTAGGTAGGAGGGCACGAAACCAGCTAGGAATATGAGAGCCCACATGGTAGATCTTATGTGTATATTGACCACTTCCTCCTGGACCATCATCATACGGTCGGTTGGACAGGATTTCAACCCCACTGCCTTCGCCACTGGATTCCTCACGGCTTTTCTTCTAAGGGGGGGGGGAAGAGAGAGATCTTCAGCTTGCAATCTATACCTTTTGCTCTTTGCATCCCTCAACCTGCTTGGTTTTGATCCTTTTAACCCCAAAACTCTATCTGGTTAAATAAATACCCCTCAGCCTGCTCTATCTATCCAAACTGATGTTACCTGGATCATGTAAAGTTGGGCCACCTGATATTCGGTCAGGCTCATGGGCAGCAGTATATGGTATTCTTTGATCAGCATTTTGACTGTCAGATCCTGTGAGTTGAGACAGAGTAGAGGGCAGATAAAAACGTGCAGCCAAGACAGCCTATGTGTGGCTGTGGGACACTTAAAAATATAATATGAAAATGAGATCCCAGACAATATTAAAACAGCCCAAGAAAACTGTTTTGGACAACACAGCTTAACTAAATAAAAGATATCTCCCAAATGCTCACCTATATCATGAAGTTGTGGGGGGGGGGTTGTATCAGTCAGATTGGCATGTATTTATTTTTATTCTCATCATCAGAAAACTATCATATGTCAAAAGGAAGTATTATATAAGTATGGAAAAGAGTTGCTGGTGAAAAGTAGTAGCTTAAAACCACATTCTTACTTCCTCAGATGAGAAGCTGGAAAGAAATCCCTATCTGACCTTATTTCAAAATCCAATCCACTGGGTAAGTTTCCATAGCAACTCTTAAGCAAATAGGAGGCTAGGGAGTTTTGACATAGCAAAAGGGAAATGTGGAAGGGAGTAAAATAATAGCATATAACACTCTCAGGTCTTTTACATCTTCCTGGACCATGTCAGTGGTTCCCAAACTTTGCCATACTATGATCTGAGAAAAAGAAATTGTGCCATCTCCCAGGTGTAAATAAATGTTCTCACTGGGATTGGGGTGGGGCAAGAAACAAACCTAAATTTACTCGTAATAATTACATTTTAACTTATATAGCAAATAAAACAGTGGCAGAACTTTTTAAAACAACATATTACTTTGGGGGGAAAACAAAAATACAATTTAAAACCATTTTTTAACATGAAGAACAAATTGCTTTTTTTGGCCTTAACATTTGAAATTGGAATTCCAATTTGAAAACCACTCTCTCATTTACCAAGTCAGGGAGGAAAAAAAATACTGCCTTGCCCAAAATCAACTTTTCTTAAACTGTTCTTAAAATGCTATAGCTTGCAGAACATGGACAGACTATAATCTGCTTTTGGTGCTCTCTGTATTAATACACTCTGAGATAACTGTCTCACACATTCCCCCCCCCCCAAGCCTGGTGCTTGTAAATCCTTCCCCTACTGTTGCAATTTCCTTCTAGCTGCAGTCTTACAGCCCTTCCCCTCAGAAGTGATAATTTCCTATGCAGAGTGAGTATCTGATCAGATGGTCAATTTTGCACAGAAGCTTCATGCCTTCCAGGCATGATTAACTCCTCCTCTGAAAGGCAAATGCAATATGTTAAAAGCAAACAAACATTCAGACTTTATACAGGGCTCTGGAACTGCAGGGTTACTTTGCATTCAGAATAATTTTGCATCAAGCTGTAACTTTTGTGCAAAAACCACAAAAAAAGCACTCTGTGGTGATTCTCCTTCTCGTATCTCACAACCTCCTTTAAGAGTTCACTTTGAGAAATGCTGAAGTGTGTAATTTGTTTGGTTTTGGCTTAACATAGTTTCAAAAGCAGTTATAGAGCTTACTGTGTTCTGTGAAGCCAGCTAATAATGGCTTGTGCAACAAACAATGGCTAAGTGAACCTTGATTAAATATGATGTATGAATTTGTTTTATGATTTACAGATTTGTGTCAACCCAGCTAGAGCATGGAGTGCTAAAGCTATGGACGTAATTTGCTAAATCAAGGCTTTAGTCTTAGCCAAATTTATTACAACCAAGGCTTCTAGATAAATATGCACCGGGTTGTGGTGTCAATGCTGATACTCCTGTGCTTCCATGATTCTGTTTATGCAACACTTTGTAATCAAGGTTTCTGGGGACTTAAGGGAGTCTCTCCTCTTATACCAGCATGCCATGCAGAATTTAAATCATGCAGTGTTTTGCTCAGCAGTGTTGTGCAGGGAGAAGCTACTAAATCTCTGCCCATCATGCATCTATTCAAAGCACAGGAGTACATTCAAGAAAAAAAGGCTGCATCCCTCCTAGAGAGCTGTTTTCATGAATATCCTTTACCTGATGAGCCTATCAAATTGCTCTGGCTCTTGGCCCTTGCAACCTGCTGTTCCTGTAGCATAATCAAGCAATCACATAACTTCACATACATTATTATATCCTGCCATATCCCTGAAAGCCAAACAGCCTTATTATTCTCATGTAAACAGTTAAGCTGTATGTTCTACTCACTAACTGGGAAAAGACAGTGTACCCTATGCTCTATATTCCAGTATCAGTGTTTATGAGAAAACCTCTTCCCAAATACAAACATATTAAAACTTTCAAAATTCTGAATGTGAAAATAGAAAGTCAAAACCTGTTGAGACTTTATAGAATAAAGAACATAGATTAATATGCTATGTTTTCCATCCCAGGTATATAGACATATATATAGGGGGGAAATCAGTTAAAGAAATTAAGCAATAGTTATTGTCAACAATACATTTGTAAGATAAGGTGAACTTCAGCACAAGGAGGTGAAAATCAGTATCTCCGACAAACATATTAGAAAAACTACTTCAGAATCTAACTCCTTATAAAGTCATGTTCAACAGAAATAGCTTCTAAAATAGTGTCTAAAACATTCCCATGTTTTGGCCACAATTCACTCAGGCTGCTTGCTATACATTTAACATGCATTGTCATCTCTGGTAAAAATTCTTACAAACATATAGTTGATGGGAAGCTTGCTAATTGCCATAACCAATTAAGCAAAGCTCCTTAGAGGGAAATACATGTAAGCTTCAATCCTAAAACTTATTCAGGATATAAATGTAGCACTTGAATACAAAGCTAAGCATACTTAGAAGAGACAGAAATGGGCACACTTCTGAGTAAACACACACACAAAATTGTTTATATGATCTTCAGCAATTTTGTCAAAGCCTTAGGCTATGTATTTTTGTTTGTTGGTGTATTTATCCTCATAGTCTATACCTTTTTAAAAATAATAACGGAAGCACCTCCCTCTCCCAAAACATGCTTGCCTTGAAAAATTACACTAACTTAACTTTGCCTAATTCATCCACAAAGCTCAGGTTTCAATAGGTCTACCCCATTAGAAGAAATTACCGCTTATCTTTCTCACAAGAACAAAATTAAGTCAGCAGGTGCAGTTTACACTTCCATGTTTGGGGACGCTACTCAAGTGACTAAAGGTATGCTTGCCTTGCAGCCATTAATGGGCATAGAAGCCCTGTATAAATAAAACATGGCAACCTGACGGCTGAACCGATGGGAGGTTCAAATACACCTTCATGTTGACCAAGACATTCAATACAGCAATAAATTACTGTTCAAACTACCGTTCACGCTAGCTGAATTCAACCCATAGCAAACTGTCAGAAAGTCAGAAAAGCATTGGAATAATTGGAGCAGAAGGGACACGAGGTACTGCCATCGCTATCGGAGCCTTTGCTCAGGGGAAAGACTCTCTGTTGCTTTTAGAGAATGGCGACCTAAGATGAAGGAGGGCGGGCCGGGCCGGGGTCCCCGCTTCAACCCACATGAGACCTAAGAGAGAAGTCGGTGAGGAGGGAAAACGCGCTGGGCACTTGGTTTTTTTCCGGGGCCCAAGAGGCAGTCCCGTCGTCTTGGAGAGACATCCCTTCACCTCTCTTCCCACCCACAAATCCCATGCAGTGTTATTCTGCACCCCTTCCTTTACAACCCAACCGTGCCCCAAAACCGCCCCTGCTGATACCCGCCTCCTGTCCCGTCCCACCCGCCCCTTCCACCCAGTGCAGCGCGTGCCTTTCCCCAGCCTCCCAGCCCCACTGCTACGCGTGCACACGAATCCTCCCTGCACACGCACACGCACACGCGCCACCTCCCGGGCCCAGACCTGTGGCTCGATGTAGGGATGCCGGCGATGGAAGCAGCGGTATGCTACGTCGGGGGAAGACGTCGGGGGGCGGGGAGGGAGCGGGGGAGAGTTGAGAAGGGAAAGAGACCGCCGGCTTCACTGAGCCCTCCCCGAACCCGCCCTTTCTCTGCTTGGGGCTGCCCGGCCGCTGTCAGGGCTCGGCTGCTGCGCTGGCGGGAGCATGGTCTGGGAAGCAGCGCGGCGGGCTCCGCCGGGGAAAGGGGTCCGACTGACTGGGATGGCTCGACAGACCGAACCGATCCGTTGCCTCTCGCGTCACCGCGGCGAAGCACGCTCAGCCGCAGTCCTTGAGGGGGAGGGAGGAGGAGGAGGCGGGAGGGGAGCGGGCAGGGCTGCTTGTGTGAAGGAGTGCCGAAGTTGACGCGCGGAGAGACGGGCAGCGGAGGGAGAAAGGCAGGCAAAACCTCCGGCCGAAGGTCCTCTGGGGGAACCTCGTGGGGCTGCGGGATACTGACATGGCCGGTTCCTGGTATTCAGTGAGAGGCCCTCTCCCGATCCTTAGAGGTTGAACGGTCGGGTCCCCATTCAATTTTCGCCCCCTTGAGAGAGCGGAGAATCGGAGGAAGAAAACCAGAGCCCCTGCGCCAGAACAACTTAAGGGGGCTGCAGTCCAGAGGGAAGACGGCTGTGCCGGCATCGGGCAACTGAGGAGCTCGCCGGCGAAGCAAGTGCAGCCTCCAAGTCCCCAACGCTCGGGGCTCTCTCTCTCTCCCCCCCCCCCCCCATTCACAGAGTGCAAGGCCTCCCGCCGGCTAGTCCCTTTTTAGCACAGGCGTAGGTTTCCATAGAAACTGCGACCCAGAACTTGCGAAGTCTCGGCACCTCCGAGCGCGCGAGCTCGCTCTTCCCCGCCCAATCTTCTGTGACTTCATTGTTCGTTACCATGGAAACGCCAGTGACGTCAGATCCCAGTGACGTCAATGACTCAAGGAATGGCGAGCTTTTTCGAAATCGTTGAAATAAGCTTTGCTATTTGTGTTTGGCGTGGTTGAGCTGAGAAACCAGGAGGCTTCATTTCTAGTCCCACCTTAAGCATGAAAGCCGACCGGGAGATGTTGGGCCAGTCGCGCTCTGTCTCTCAGCCCAACCCACCTCAGTTTGTGAGGAAAAGAAAAGGAAGCCGTATTATGTATGTTTGTCGCCTTGTATTACTTATAAAATAAAAACGGCGGGATACAAATATCAAATAATTAAATAAACTTGTATAAATAAATAGCAGCTCATTTAGAAATATATTTGTATTAGATCACATTCAAGGGACCCCTGCACCTTTTTAGAGGGAACCGTTACAGTCTGCTTAATTTCCCAAATAATGGATCACTGTCACACACCCAGCATCTCCAGACTGCAACCAACTGCAACACACTGGGATGAAATAAAATCAAGAAGCATAAGCTTTCTTTAATTATGTTAGCCTTTTGGTAGAACTGGGGCTTTTATCAGGCTAAAGTCTTCCTAAGGTTGAGCTTGGCATCTGGTCAATTCCATATTATTTTCATGGTAACAGTAGGGAAATGGTTTGAATTGTTTTTTTGTGGGGTGTTTTCCAGTTCTTCATGTAGCCTATGATTTCCCAGTAGTCTCCTATCCAAGTATGAACAGGTTTGGCCCTGCGGTTTTCTGACAGCAGCCATAGCTGGCTAAGCATGACTACCTAACATGATGAGGCTTTCTGTTATGTTAGCAAAATAAAATCTCAGATTAGTGTTATTCAGGTATTATATGCAGTCAGAGAGATGACTTTGGAGAAACCACATGGAGACTGTGACAACATGTTCCAAAATATCAGTTGAGCCCAGGAAACGGAATATATTTGGAATTGACTCCTCTCTGACTCTGGGATATAAGGGAAAATGCATTCAGGCTTGCAAGATTGATGTCAGACCTTTGAAAACAGGAAAACTCCATAGTAAAACTATATTGATATAGGCTATTGTGACAGAATCCTGCAAACACGACTACAATACAACTATCTAGAAGCTGCAACTTCTCTAAAATGTAGTGGCACATTCTGGACACTGCAATTTGCTTATGTTGCATCATTGCTGTGCAAGCTACACTGGCTGCCAGTTGCTTTCCGAGTCCAAGGTCTTGATGATCACCTTTAAAGCCATTCATGGCACATGACCAGTTATCTGCTATTGTTTCTCTTTGGGGGGTATCTGCCCATCTCACTAGGTTAGAAAGGGTGCGCACACCTTCTCTAAATTTTTGTCATCTAGTGGAACCTCAGAAGGACAGATATTCTGTAGCCATCATGGGCTTTTGAAATAGCCTCCAACCTGAGATTGAGAGGGCCTTTACCCTTTTAGTCTTCCAGAAAGCCAAGAAGACCTGGTTCTTCCCCCAAGCATTCAGCTAGCATGGGAAAGTTAGGGAGTCAACAAAATGGATCGTTCTGGCAACTTGGTGGGAAGGGTATGATGGTTTTTAAGGCAAAAGATGTATATGATTTGAGGAGAAACCAGAGTACAGTATAGCATGTTGCTGTTTTTACTGGTTGCTATGAGCTGCCTAAGATCATTGTGTGAGGCAGGTGGACATATACGTTTAAATAAAACAAAATGTACAGTTTGGAGGATAGCCTTGACTCTCAGCTCTTGTTTGAGGAACAAAGTTGAAGAGCTTTTACACAACAGGTGTGCCAGTTGTGTCCTTTTCTGGATCAGAAGGCACTTCTCACAATTATTCATACTTGGTCAGCTCTCAAGTGGATTTCTGCAGCATGCTTTACATAGACCATCCAGAATGCAGCAATGTATGCTCATCTCTGTGCCCATCTCTGCTCTGCAAATTGCCCTGATTCTCTGTATGCTTCCAAGAGCGATTCAAAATGCTGGTTGTCATCTCTAAAGCTGTATGTGGCATGGGGCCAGGTTATTTGAGGGACCACTTCTCTCTAATTGATTCTACCCATCCCATTAAATCTGACAGAAGGCATGTGTGAGGTCCTGTCTATCAAGAAATTTCATCTAGCAGGACCTAGGGACTGGGCCTTTTCTGTCAGAGCACCTGCCCTCAAGAATACCACAATCCTGCCCAAGATTCAGTTGGTTCCAACTCTGCTGGAATTTCCCAAAGCTTAAAAACATGGCTGTTTTTCTGGGCATGGGGATTGGGAGTTTAATTGGCTCTGTCACCCGCTAACGATTTGTGCTGTCCTCAGTTGCCATTATACTGTATACATATTACTGTTTATTGTATGTGTGCATTTAAATTATGCCAACTTCCAGAATCACTATTATAAAATGGGCAGCCATACAAATTGATTAAAGTAAATAAATACATCAAAATTAAAAATACACTTTCTTCCTTATCTTTTCTGAATATCCTTTGAAAAGACATTTACCACTACTCTTGAAATGTTTGTCAACACTCTAGATGGCAAGCAAATTCTAAGAACAAAAATGTATTATTATACTGGATGAAATTTAAATAAAACCCTATTCTGATTTTGTACCTGTACAATATGGCTACAGTGAAGAAGTGTACTGGCCTTCCTTCCTCCCTCTTTTTCTGTCGTCACTAGCCAGCAGGATCATAGGTCTTATATCAGTATCTCACTAAAACAAAATCTGCAAACAAGATTCTGCAAGATTTTCAGGCAACGTTTTGCTTATAAAATCAGTTAAATTTACTCAGATCTTAACTTTGAATGTGTCAAATTTATACTGATAACAGAGATAGAGTATTGCAGTATAACCTGAGTGATACCATCTCATGAATCTTGAGGACAGGCTCCTTGTAAGTATGAGTCCTATTACATGGAAACTGGAGTCATGCCTAACTGCCAGCTCTTTAGGAAACAAATGGATGAGTGATCAGCTGAATGTAAGGTGTGTGTGTGTGTGTATCAGTATCTCATTAAGAGAAGAGGCAAAGCCTACCTTGAACAAGATAGTAGTATCTATCTATCCTGAAAAGACGTTACCTGGATCTGGCCATATTACTCTTACTCTTATCCAGGTTGGAATCTCTTAGGTGAAGTTTATGGGGAGGCTGGGGTGGAGGGAACATTCCAGGCTTATACATTGGATTGAAATGGCATTGGTTACATTACATTGGTATTGGAGGGGAGATGTGTCCTTGCTTATCTGTGATGATACTCCCCAACGCCTACAAGGGTTGGCAGCCAGAGGGCTGGAAATCAGAGGCTATTTTACAATGGTTTGGTTCCTTCCTGAGTGGTGGTTCCAAAGTGAGGGGAGAGGAAGGAAGGTTTATCTCTTGGCCTCTCCAACGTAGATGCCATAGCATTTTTCTTTTTATTTCCCCTGTACACCATGCACATGAGGTTATTGTGTGATATCATCCTTTGATTTGGAGTGAGGTGTCATGGATATGCAAGTGATACACATCACCATCCAGAACTGGAACAATGATGTGGTGCCCTTTTGTCTGGAAGAAGTTGGAGAAAAACAGTAAAGAACAAGATTAAGTTTACTCTTTGTCCAGCAACTTTATGGCATTCTCACTGATTCAGTGGTGTCTGTGAATCGGGGAGCACTCCCCAAAAGAGATGGTCCATAACTTGGAGATTCTCCTAGATGCCTAGCCGGGGGGGGGGAGGCTGCGGTGGATAGGTGGGGCAGTTTTGGCTGCAGCACCAGTTGTGACCTTTCAAAAACAAAGAGACTCTGGTTTCGGTGATTTATCCTTGTTTTTAAATATACTTTTTATTAAAAGTTTTACAAATAACATAATAAAGAGTAAAATGTACTAATAAAGAGTAAAAAAAACAAAGGAAGAAAAAAGAAAAAGTGCAGAAAGAGAATAGAAGAAATAGAAAGAAAAAACCTCTGATTTTCTTTGCAGCAAATATAAATACAATTACACAATTATCTCTTACTCTATAATTGCAAAAAAGCTCACTTTTTTCTATCATTCGGGGAGGGGGGGGTTCCAATCATCAAAGCCACAAACCATAAGTGCATTTTTTTCTGTTTCATGCAAAAAAAAAAAATCTATAAAGAGTTTCCAGTCAGCGATAAATGTAGAATTGGTTTTTTTTCTCTGAATCCAATAAGTTAATTTACCCATCTCCGCAAATTCCATCAGCTTCAACAATCATTCTTCTATTGTGGGCTGTGACTTCATCATTGTCACCTATCTTTTAGAAGGATTACAGCATGATCTACATGGGACAGCAGCCTTCAAACACTATTTTCAAGCTGCAGTTAAAAGATCTTCAAATACAGTTTTATTCACTGAGCATTTGACTCTAGTTGAGAACCAGTCTGGTGTAGTGGCAAAGGCATCAGGCTAGAGACATTTGAGTTCTAATCTTATCTTGGGCACAAATCCAGCTGCATGACCTTGGACCACTCTTTCAGCCCGTGGAAGGCAGTAACGACAAACCACTTATGAAAAACCTTGCCCAAGAATTGTGCACAATTGAATAGAAGAAAATTAGTCTAGTTAGGCTCTCCTGAGGTACGATTGGTTTACTATTTGATTTAGTCCTAGTTCATTTATTACCAATATTGCTTTTATATTTTGATATATTATAATCCAGTAAGATTCTTTGGAATTTAGTGGGCTAGAAAAACCTGTGAAGTAAATAATATTTTAAAAACACAGCAACTCAAATGCAGACATATAATACATCGGTCGCAAGCGCTGCATTGGCTGCAACAGAGTTCCAGGCACAATTCAAAGTACTTGTTTTGGCCTAGAAAGCTATATTTGGTTAGAACCTGGGTACTTGCAGGACCCTAGATGCACATTATGGGGGAGTATGTGAAGGTTTCTCAATGATGGTAGTGCCCATCTTTTGGAACAGCTTCTTGCCTGCCTTTGCTCCTGAGTTTTAGAAAAGCTGTGAAAATAGAATATTTTGTATGGTATTTGGAGATCAACATCTGGTCATGAAACGCCTATATTAATTGCAACAATGATGATGTACCTGTGATTTTATTTGTTGTGTTCTTGGCATATCATGCCGATTTACTGTTTTATTGTTCTATTGACTTTACTCTTTGGGGTTTTAATTGTACACCATGATGAATCCTTGCAGAATGTAGTGATATAGAATATAAAATACATAAATAAATAAATGTTCATGTTTTAAATGCAAACCTCAGCAATTTTATTTGTATCCAGCTCTGCTGTCTCTATTTAGTTCAGTTCCATATTTTAATCATCATTTTAGCCATTGTCTACCCATTGCAGGATGAAGGTTTTCTGCATGTTTCCACATGTTTCCAACCAATAGAGTCCTGAGCTTTCTTTTGCCAATTGGGCCCCCAATACCTGCAGATATCATCAATCCATCTTGTTTTAGGTCTCTTTCGAGGATGCTTTTTATCAAGTGGGATCCATTCTATGACTGCCTTGGTCCACCTGCCCATCAGTTCTGATTTGTTGCACATTTTTTCATATGCATATTTAATTTGTAGTATTCATATAACATGCTAAACCACAATCTAGTTAATACATTTTAGGTAGCATGTTGCTTAACTCAGGGCTTTTCAACCTTTTTACCGATTGTACCACTTTTAGGATATGGCAATATTCGAGTACCACCTAGCAAGGTGTCAAAAACTTGGTGACAAAAAAAAAAACCTGTTCAAAGTTGCAATTGCACTGAAATTACTTATGACCATTTTTCACACTTATGACCATTGCAGCAACAGGGTCATGTGATTTATATTTGGATGCTTGGCAACTGATTCATATTTATGATGGTCACAGTGTCCCAGGGTCATGTGATCCCCTTCTGCAACCTTTTGACAAGCAAAGTCAATGGCAGAGCTGCTGGTGGCCAACTGCTAAGGCGGGACTTCCTTCCCTCCCTCCCTTCCCTGCCTCCCTTTTTCTCATTCCCATCTCCTTCTGAAGGAAGAATTTGAACCCCCCCCCCATATTTTCCCTCTTCCATATATTGATCAAACAAGGAAAGGCCTCCAGAGACAGAAAAGACAAGCTGCTGAGTGAACTAGCTTAAAAAGGCACTTCCCCTTTAAGAATTAGCTACTGGATAGAAAGGAAAGTAAGGAGCCCAGCTGGCACTTAAAGAAGAAAAAAAAATGTAAGTACTGGCTGCGGGCTAAGGCAGTCTCCCCAAATGGCTCCATTCATAAGTAACATCTGCAGTCCAGAGGACTCTCTCACTGTAAGTCTTTGCCTGCGCTGGCTCTTTCCCTCCCCCACTACACTTGGCTAGGCAGGGCTGCGTACCACCTGCCACTCATTAATGTACCACAAGTGGTACGCGTACCACAGGTTGAAAAGCCCTGGCTTAACTCACCCCTGTCTATTGTTCTATTGTTCAAAAATACAAGAAACTGTTAGACAACCTGTAAACTGTTGGATCATCATTTCAGAGGTATTTCCTTTCCTAAACAGAGAAGCAGAATGACAATGGTCAAAACAGCCATAAGACCAGGAGCAACATCTGATTTCCTGCTAGCTTAACTGAGCTGATTGCCCTCCAATAGCCAATGATGAGACTGATTTACTTGGCCTCAAGAGGGCTAGGTTAGGACCGGTTTACTAAATCTCTGGACGGCAGTGTGGTAGAACTGAAGCACCTACAAATCTGGCCAAATTTCAATTTTATGGGAGTCATAGGTCCTGGATTTTGAATGCATTCTGTAAGTTAGCCTATTTTGAGGTACTTTCATTCAAAAATGGTGGTCCTATGATGCAGTGTTTCATCCATTTAAAGGTTATAGACACAAGAGTTTTAGTAGTATATAGAAGATAAATAGATAGTAGGTCCACTACATCTTCCATCCATCTATCCCAGCAAGTGTATATAGAATTAATTTTTTTTAAGGATCATAAAGGCAGCATAGAAATTAAATCTTGGTGTCTCAGTAATTAAGAATGAAAGCAACTGCAATGAGTGAGAAATCGTTTTTTTCAATCCATAGTTGCTTATTGGGGTTGAAGCCAATAATGGATGGTGCCAAAGCGCAAAAGGGGCAGGGGCCATCCTTCTTCCTTAGGGAAATGTAAACACACTTACTAATGATTTTGCCAAGATTTTAAAATGTATTAAAGGTACAAGAGTTTTTCTATCCTTTTTGTATATAACATGAGATAGGAGAATATTTTTTTTAAATGAACAACATATACACTTTCTTTGCTTAAATATATGACACATCTGCAAGCTTGGATTCTTCCTAATTCCACCACACCTTCCTAATTACACACCTTGGTTGGACAGCCTTCTCTACAATACAGAGGTCTGATTTGGTAGTCCAATTTCTTCTGTTACTAACTTCATCTTTAATAATTGTATTTATTTTAACAAAGCATTTCTTTAAAAAATTCAGGGAATACAGGGAAGTCAATTCAATACCATAATTACTATTTAAAAATACTCAGCAACAATTGTGAACCTTAACCTAATTTCCAAAAGTAGTAAGCATAATAATACTTCAGATTTCTGGAAAGAGTTTCAGTCCTTTTTTTATAGTTTGCAATATTTCATCCTCCTTCAGTTTAGTTCATGCATCTGTACAAATCAACTGTGCTTCAGGACAAACCCACTGGTTTCTCTGACTTTGCATCTTGTAGTTAAGCTGATAAACTAACCATTACTTATGGGGACTTTTCAAAGAACACCTTCCAAAATTAAAATCTTACAAATTAATGCAACATTTCAGATTTAGAGGGTATTTGTGGGGTAAATCTATTTCTTGTGATTCTACAACTGATACCTGCTGCACTCATAAGTACTAAGACTTGCTAACAAAAAATATGATTTTCAATTCTATATTTTGAAGCTTTTATACATGATCAGTTTTATATAACAATATACATCATTTACCATTGTATAACTTTTGCAGGTTACTTCCTAGGCTTTTTGAGGAATATCTCCTTTTCCATCTGTTGAGAACATCTATTTTCTGCAAAAATTGTATTTTTTCCTCTACTTTCATGAAATGTATTTCTATCTTTTATGTGGAGTGCCATGTGGAGCTACATATTTTATTTATTTATATTTCATATTTCTTAACCACCCATCTCCCACAGGGAGGGGCTGTGTATATATATTTTGTTACATTTACAGGTAGCCCTTGATTTATGACAGGTAATTTAACGACTGTTCAAAATTAGGTCAGATTTTTAAAAAGTTACTTATAAACCATCCTTGAAGTTATGATTGCTGCACCAGCCCCCCAATCACATGATTGCATTTTGGTCACTTGGCAAAACTGGCTTGCATTTATACCCACTTGCAGTATCCAGTGTCATGTTTTGCAATGCTTTTGCCATTTTCCAGCAGAAAACACCTATTTGATAAGCTGCATTCAGACTTACAACCACATGATTTGCTTAATGACTACAATTTGCTTAACTCTGGTGAATTACTTAAAAATAGCCATAAAATTGAGTCAGGTCATGTGATAACTTGACTTATGACCACAATCTCTTATGATCAAAAATCTGGACTGTTTTGAGCAAGTTTGGTGTAGTGGTTAAAGCATCAGGCCTAGAAACCAGACCATAAGTTCTAGTCCTGCCGCAGACACAAAACCAGCTGGGTGATCGTGGTTCAGTCACTTTCTTAGCCCTAAGAAGGAGGCAATAGCAAGCTACTTCAGAAAAACCTTGCCAGAATCAGCATGTAGGAAGGGATTATTTAATACATCCCACTCAATCACACTTTTCTACAATTCCTCACCCTGGGACTACCCTTCTTCTTGATAGGCTATATTACTTTCCAACTATCTATAAACTATCCTTTTTCTAAAAAAGGGAACAGGAAAAAGGGAAGATTTAAGCACCCTTGTATTCTATTGTACCCTTCTATCAGGAATCTTTTCTAGACATGTTGCAGGAGGCACATCTGATCTTACAGTTCCATGCTTCACTAGTAATATCTAGGCCTCCTTAACAAATAATACCCTCTCCCTCCTGGGCACCAAGAAATTATTCTGAGTAAAAGCTGGATGATTCCCAGTTCATAAGCTTAGCATGTTTAGAGTAGTTGCTCTGGATGCAAGTTGTGCTTCTCCAGGAAGAGCTGGCTTACAATCTGGGGATTCTCCTGGACTCTCAATTCCCACTGACACAAGTAAAAACTGTGCCTTGGAGATCCTTTGCCTAGCTTTGACTGCAACAGGAGACATGGCCAGGTCAATGCATGCTCAGGACAATGTCACCTCCTATTTGGACTACTGTAATTCTCTCCACATATAAACTGGTGAGCTTGGGACCTGGTTATCTGCAAGACCGTATATTCAAGCAAAATCTGCATGTTCAGGTCAGGCTGACGGAGTGCATACTGTGAGTCCTTACCTCCAATGAGATGAGGTAGGAGAGGAATTGGGGCAAGCATTTTTATTGGAGCTCCCTTGCTGCGGAGTATTGTATCACCAGAAATAAGAGCTGTATCGTCATTCCTGATATTTAGAAAGCTTTGCAAAACATGCCATTTTCAAAGTGCATTTGGGAGCCAAGCAGTGAGTTGAAAAGAGGCTTGGGATGGATCATGCTGTTTCATGATGGTTACAATATACATAATAATCAACATATGATATTTTCTACTGACTATTGCATTAGCGATTTGTGTTCTCCTTGTAAGGCCACTTAAGATCTGAATGGCTGAAGGGGCATAGAAATACTTATTTAGAAATAAAAATCCAACTTCACGTAGATGAAACTACTTGATGAAAGCCCCTCGCCCCAATGAGAATGGGAAGCAGCAGAAATCTAGTTTACCGAAGAAAAGCTTTAGAAATGAAATGTTAACACAGGTGTACTGTACTCCCAACGTCTGACACAGTAACAGCAAAAACAAATCACACAGGAGTAGAAACATTTTATTACAAGTTTTCCAATACAGGCTCAGTGATCACTGGTTGAGACTCTTGTTGCAAGAGGAAGAGAGGGCTTCATACTGCTTTACTAAGGAAGCATATCTTGCAATACATGCCCTTCAGGAATACTTTAGCGAGGTAGAGAATATTTCCCTCACCACATAAAAAAAATAGAAAAGCACAGTGAAGAAGAGATAATCCAAATTCTAAAGATTTTTATTTATCCAAAAACCCCATGTATTTTATAAAGATATAGAACTTGTCACCAGCAATTATTTCGACTAGTAAACCAAGGATATGCACAATGAACGCTTTCTGTATATATTCCCAGAATGCCAATTGACGGGAAGTTCTGTGATGCAAATGGAGATACTTCAGATTCTTAGGTGCCAATTGGTATAAAGGTCTTTGAAGGCGATCACAGTTCTAAGACTTGAGACACTGATTGGTAGAAAGATTTGAAAGGAAGGGGAAAACTCCAGATTCTAAAATGTTGATTAGCTGGAAAGTGCTAGGGTCCTCCAAGGGTGGTGCCAGGAGGAAGCGAGTGTTACGTGCGGGCATTGCGCTCTGTCTCTGCCAGACACTCTCTTACTAGCGCCCGGGCATGAATAATGCCTGCAGAAAGAAAGTCACAAAAGTAAGGTATGCTGAATAATGGATTTCAAAGCAGCAACACAAAGCACAAAGTATGTGACAGAATTTGCAACTGTAGCATCTTCCACATAAAACATTTACATATACCTTATTAATTAAATTCAAGATCAATCAGAAGATAAGAGGGCAAAATGCAGACGTGTGGGTTTGAATAAATCAGAAAGTACAAGATACTAACTGGCAGCAATGCAGTACACAACATAAGGAGCTGTAGTACAGCTGTCTTGCAGAAACAAATCAACGTTTCCCGACAAGCTAGGTTTATACCTGCTGGGTATAGATTCTAATCTAGCAGGTTCTACCTGTTCCTACTATGGCACAGCTATTTGCATTAGTGAGAATTGATTTGGCTGGAAATATTGAGAACTCTGGCTTTAGGGCTAGGGAGTTCTTTTCATTCATTCCTGCGCAAGACTAGAACTTTAAACCAACTTTGAATTACAAACTCAAAAGACATGATTTGGAAGAGTTAATTGGAAATTGCCAAACCAGTCATCTATTAATTACTGTGCAGCATTGTATTTGAGAATCGTTTGCAGAACCTCTGGGAAAGCCAGCCATATATATATATGAACTTATGAGGAACGTGAGAAATTCAGCTAGTGCCAGCCTCTGACAGGACAAATTTGAGTAACTGCACAAAAATGAGTAATTGTACTCATATACTATGATGAAAATGCTTCTTCCTACCTCGCTTCAGTCGTTCCATAGCACTCTTGCTACCTGCGTATGTAGGTCGGATCTCTTTGCCCATCTCTTCAATTACAGAAAGCAAATCTGTATATGTGCTCTGGGAGCCTTGGGCACCTGGTGGCTTCATAGCCTGCAAGATCAACAGCAGAAATAAAAACCAAAGGATCCTTCTACCATTATTTCCATCAACTAGCAAGACCCTCCTCATCCTTATGTGCTCACCTGCACGTAGCCCATAGATGGGGGCCCAAAATCGTTGAAGAGAGGTCGAAAGGGGGCAGATGCTCCAGGGACAGAACCAGATGGCGATGGAACACTGGTAGCTGAAAAATAAGCGATGGCATTAAACTCATTGCTAATCTAAATTCTTGGAGCTCATGAACTTCTTGTAAGGGGGTAACACTGTAATTTTGTTATTTCTCATTGTGGAAACAATCAAGACAATAATTGAAGGATTTATTTCAAGTAAATTAAGAGGTTGTGTTTTTTTTTTTAAAAAAAATCTAGAATCAGATTTACAGTATAGGCCTTCTGAACTGCCCGTGGGAATTTGATTCTCAAATTATGAAACTTCTATTTGAGCAATTCTATAATACAGTTGACATAAATCACACAACTGGAAGAGTTTTATTGCAACTTGTCTGAAATCTAAAATAGGGGAAAGGGAATTGGGTGTGACTATTTTTGGATAGATCAAAAACAATATACTGTTAAATCTTGGAAATCTACAACCAGATCTCAATCGGTCAGAAAAAGAGTTGATTTTTGGTGTTCGAAACATTCATTTCAATTCAAGGATTAACCGATTCACAATTTTTCATGAGTTAAAGAAAAATGTTAGATGCATGATTTCTTCTTCGTATCACAAATACATCACAAATAATTACACAATATATCTGAATATGTTACTCTGCAACTTTGGGGCACTTACGGTATCTGCAAAGTTTTTTAATATACAGACATGCATGAATTAGAGTAATATATTCAGAAGCTGAAAAGACTAAAACCAAGCATAAAGCCCAGAAAGGATTTTTATAACCACCATCTAGTGCAAATATATTAATTTTATATGGAGGAACTTCAATATTCTCCCTAAAATAAGTACTATTATTTTAATGTTAAGTATTTTATAATTAAACTGTGTCCAAATTTAAATCTGGAGAATATGGTCAAATTTACATGAAACTGAAAAAAGAATTTTATTCTTAAAAGTTTAAACAATTTAATGTTTTCACCATTAACACAATAGAATTTCCTTGGTCTAGTATACTTACACATCTTACCAAGCCAAAGCCAAACAACGTGCATTAAGAGATTAGCAAGGGTAGGTAGCTTGCTTATTTTGTAATCCCAGAAAACTTTTTTTTTTTACAAAAAATTACACATATATAATTTTAAACAGCTGATTATTTGTGAATGCAGATATTATTTTATTCTAACTTATTTTTACCAGTCTTTGAATAGAATACAGTAGTTGCTCAAGCATGTGTACATTTTAGTATCTTTGATTCCCTTTTTAGGACTGAAGTAACAGAAATTTAATTTTAGGCTTTATGTTATATTCTAATATTATATTGACATTCTAATCTTATTTTGAGTGACAACCTAATTGTAATCTTTACCTGATGTAGGAGGTACGCTAATTTATATCTTCATTACTATCTGGCTGACTACTGCAATTCACTTTATATGGGGCTGCCATCTTTTATCCCCCTTTTTGCCACTTGTTACTTGTGTACATTTTGTTTTTGCTGGAGAGTTTTATAGTGCTACTATTGTTTTAATCATACCTTGGATGTTTTGCATTTTGCTAATACGTTATGTGAGCTACTGATTTTGCCTTGCTAGACTGAGATACGTTTAGTAAATGAATAAAATATCTTGGAAGTATCAGCAAGTCTTCTTTAAGAAATGGAAGAGGAATAAGTAACAAAAATATATTTATAATGTGAATAGAGAACTTCCCCTTGGCTTTTCCGTCTTGACCGCAGTAGCTTGTGGGTTTTAATTCAACTTCCGGCAGCCCAGTGTATAACATAAAGCAGAATTTTATGGGTTTTTACTGAGAACTTGCTGCTCTATACTGATCTGAATTCAGCCATTATTCTTGGCTCTCAACTTCATTTTCCTTTTCTCATCCTAACCATGTGAGCCTGACACTCTAAAAGAAGAGCATAATTTCAGTATTTTATGAGTCATCTTGCGAATTCTATTATACAATGATAGACACTTGAAAAGTAAATAGTACATATGTACACATAAAAGGTACACTACTAAATCACATTATGGTCTACTAAAACTATTCAACTCAGGACAAATTTCTAAAAATAAAAAAACAAAGTCCTTAACTGAGAAAAGCAAAGAGCATTATGCCACTAATAGTGTATGTTTTTAGACTATAAACTATCTGGAATTAATTTGTGGTAGAAAGAAAGAGTATGAAAACAACTCAATTACTTTGATCAGAGGAGTCCAGAAAAAGAATAACTACCTGAGGTTGGCCTCTACCAAGATTATATAAAAGTTTGATATAGTTGTTTTTTAATTTGTGCAAACGAATCACCTATGGCTACTACAGTGAAGCAAACTATTGCGGATGTTAGTTTAGTACAGATTTCTTCCACAGGAAATATCCTTTTAAAGTAATTATACAAATAATATACCATTTTCTTTAATACCATCTAATAATGATTGCATCCATGATCCATATATTTCGGATTGGCATAAATGTTTTCTACTAAGTGTCTAGTTTTTTAAATAACTTACAAGCTTTTTATACAGCCACATCAGTACAGTAATTACAGACATGGAATTAACTTCTCTGAACTGAAGAAAATATGAGAACTAGAAAAGGAAGATTTTTATAAAGTGGAAGTCTGCCGATTCTTTTCTTTGAAAACTACTAGTGTTTTGCAGATATCTAATACATGCATGTAGAAAATTCAGTTAATAACCTTTTGCATGGACTAGAATATATGAAAGATTGATCAAGTCCAACAGTATTATTCTGGCTGCTAATGATAGTCCACGGTGAGGCAGATAATTAAGTTTGCTATTTGAAATCTAACTCAAGAGGACTTCTATGGAAAAAGTGGCGAACTAAAGACAGCTCTGTTACAAGCAGAGCCAATAACTGCAGCAGAATGAAGAGACAGTAAGAAAACCAGCATTTGTAATTCCTTTCTGAACAAGGAGAGGACTTCAGATCACACATAAGTGCTCAGAGAGTTGCTCCTAATCAGAAGGCTGCAAGACAGCACTGGAAATCGAGGTAAAGCCAACTTTGCTCAAACCACGGTCTACACTTTAATGACACTGGGTTTCCATAGTTCCTTCTCTAGTTACTTTCAGAAATTGCTTGTTAACTGCTTTTTTAGATATTAGGAATCTTTGAATTGACAAATTTTATAGCACTAGGTGAATTTCTTTCAATCCTTTCAAAATAAGTTTTAAATACAAGTTTAAGGACTTATAAAATTCTTGGAGTAAATGGGTGATTAGAACTTGGATTTTAGAAAGTTACAAATGGCTACAAAGGGTCTAGTTGAATTTGAAATAAAATTTTGAAATTAATTGTAAGAAGCCTTTCCATGGGAAAATGCTTTTGTTTTGAAAAATGATTTGATGGGACTTGAAGGCTATACATTAGAACCAGTGTGTCAAACTGCTGGCCCGTGGGCCGGATGCGTCATGGCAAAACCGCGCCCACCCCATTGCCGGCAATGGCAAAAAAGTCACGATACGTCGCGACACGTCACGTGACGTTGCGAGTTTGACACACCTGCATTAGAGGGAACTAGAAGGAACTAAAGATTACAATTAAAGAACTAAATTTGATTTATTAATATAGAAAGGAACAAAAATATTGCATGTTTTTGAAAAATGGACACATGTTAATTTTAAGTGTGTCTACTATTATAGATTGTGCTTAAAGATTTTATGGAGGACAAACATGTTTTATTGGACAAGACTGAGGGTGATTTGAAATTAAAAAATGACAGGCTACAGAAATTATATGGAAAAAGAAGCTATACTGGATATACAAATGAAACCCATTGATGTCTTAATAATTAAAATATACAAATAATAAACCAAAAGATGAACTGGCTAACTTTCCAATATTGGATTTTTTAAAAGTTTAAAACTTTGAAGAATTTTGTGAGAGTGAAAAAAATAAAAATAAATCAAGTTCTAGGGCATTATTTGAAGGGATAAAAAATCTCTGGTAACCCTTAATGGACTTTTGCTGAATGACAAGGTTTTAAAGATTTGTGATATGGAAAGAAGAGATCACGTTTTATATGTTAAGAGAAGGTATTAAGTTACTAAAATTGTTTATACTTGTTTTAATGAAGTGGGAAATAATTTCTTTATATATTTCTTTTCTTTGTTATATTCTTATTATTTTTCTAATATTTTTCTTCACTTTCTAATTCTTCTTTTCTTTGTTAGTTTTTATTAAGTTTTTAATCTTTTTAGTTGTAAAGTTTAATAAAATATTATGAAATCTAACTGGACATATCATGGCCTGAAACCTGAATGTCCTTTATGCAAAGAACATACCTCATCACTGAGCTAATTTTTTCCCTCTGTTGTTTAGTAGTTTACACACACCTATCTGTGAATAATTTACATCCTGTAAGTATACAATCAGGAAGTCAATCTCAATCTTTTGCAAACACCATACATACATTCATTCCAACACTTACTTATCTTCAAACCTATATAATGGACTCAGAATGCCAAAAGAAGCATAAGTAAATGGCAGAGGGTATCAGCACAGCTAGTATCTCCAGGAACTTTCTGTAACCACACCAAGATATATAGAAGGAGCAGAATTAGTAGTCTGTGTACTAGGAAAAAAGTAATTTCCATTCCTAAATATGGTAGCCAGATTCTAGGCAACACTCAGTCAGAATACTCTTTAACAGAAAAACTGACAGAAATGCAAGCCCCAGGATCCAGTTCTGTTCTTCAGGTATATGAAATTGCTTCTTCCTGGCCACTGCCACTTTTGCTATGTTCAAATTAGTTAGCCCAAGTTATAAGTAAAATTGTAACCTGTCCTCCTTTGTGCTTATTTTTCAATTAAACTTTAATGTATTGCTAATCTAGCAAAACACGATTCACCTGATATTATGCAACCATATATTGCTCAAACAGAAATCCAACTGAGTTTAATGGGGCTCACTCTTAGCATAAACTGCAATTTTATACCGAATATAATCAGAAATCTCTGAAAATATGCAGACTGAGCTTTCCTTCTATTTCTCCGCTTTTGCCATCCAGAAGTTAAACTTTTCACTTTTCTGGGCCGGTTCGCTTTTCTTTTTAACCAACAGCCCTTTCTTACCTTAAAAGAAGTAGTGTAATAAGACACTCCCATATATATATATAAACAAACAAAATGAATATATACTTTAAACAAAAGGCAAAGTAACTAAGGCGAATAATATATATATATATATGCACTATAGATATATATTATTCGCCTTAGTTTCTTTCCCTTTTGTTTAAAGTATACATTCATTTTGTTTCTTTCCATCTAATACAACCAGGGTTTCTCCCCTCTTCCCTTTTCTGATCCGCCGCCCCCGAGCCTCTGTCTTATCAAGCTGCTCTGGAAGGCCCAAGAAAAACCTGCCAGGAAAAGGGCGGAGAAGGGGGGGAGGTGAGGCAAGCCTCTAGGGCCGGGCACTGACCCCAGGCGACTCCGCCGTGCAGCCTTCCGCCCCGTTCGGCTTCCAGCCGGCCACTCTGCTCGGGCGCGGGAGGAGGGCAGGCAGGCGGGCGCGCAGGCGGGGGCTCTTACCGACCGGCGGGGCTCCGGGGGCGGGACTGGCGCTACTGCTGCTGGTGCCGGCGGCTCCTGAGCTGGTGGGGGCAGGCGCGATAGGCTTGTAGGACATCCCCGACTCCGCGCTCTCTAGTACTGGCTGGCCCACGATTGGCGCGCTGCTCCGGCTTCAGCCCCGACTGCCGCTGCTCCGATTGGAGGGGAGGCTACAAAAAGCACACCCCTGGCTGGCAAACTCTTTTCCTCCGCCGGTCCTGATTGGTGGGAGGCGTCCTAAATGCCGCCTACCAATCAGCTGCGTGTGTCTTCCCCCCCCCCTGCCGGCTCCACGCCTCTTCAGCTGCCTGTCCCGGCTTGGTTCCCTGGCGAGTGGGGGGCTCTTTCTCGCGCCCGAGGAGGCGCGCGCGCTTCACCCTTCAATCCCTCGAGCGAGCGGAGCGGCCGCGCTTTTCCTCCCTCTTTCGTGCTCACGATACTAGGCGGCTTGACCCTGGGAGAGCGAGCGAGCGCGCGCTCCTTCTGCCCCGTTTTGCTCCTCGTCCCCTCGCGCTCCGAGCGGAGTCCTGCGAGTGGCCGCCGCGGATTACGCCTTCATCTCGCGCCTACGTGTCTCGCTCCCTCCCCCTGTGACCTCACTGCGTACTATCGCACCCGTCCCGTCCGTTTCCATAGCGACGAGAGTGCCCGAACAGTGGCCTACTTGATGTCCCTTAGTCAGGCCTTTGGGCTCCGAAGGAAGGCGCTGCGGCCTCAGTTGCCTCTTTACCCCGCGCCTTGGTGGCTTGTTGGACGGGCATCTACATGTAGTAGAGTGCCCTCTTGAACCGTTTTGAGCCCCCTAAAAGTTTGGGGTGTTCTTTTCCCGGGGGGGGGGGCGGAAGGGAATCTATTACCTCGAACGTTGAACATGACCTGTTTATGCATTTTTATTTTCGTTTTTATATTTCCTATGCCTGAAACTGGAATTTTTATTCTAAGAGAGATGAGAGGGTCAGGGATCAGAGGTCAGGGTTTCTCTTTGGATACTGTATGGTAGTGACAGATTTTATCTTCCTGGGCTCCAAGATCACCGCAGATGGGGACTGCAGCCAAGAAATTAAAAGACACTTGCTCCTGGGGAGGAAAGCTATGGCAAATCTAGACAGCATACTAAAAAGCAGAGACATCATCCTGCCAGCAAAAGTACGTATAGTCAAGGCCATGGTTTTCCCAGTTACAATGTATGGCTGTGAAAGTTGGACCATAAGAAAGGCTGAGTGCAAAAGAATTGAGGCCTTTGAACTATGGTGCTGGAGAAGACTCCTGCGAGTCCCCTGGACTGCAAGGCGATCAAACCGGTCAGTCCTAGAGGAGATCAACCCTGACTGCTCTTTAGAAGGCCAGATCCTGAAGTTGAAACTCAGGTACTTTGGCCACCTAATGAGAAGGAAGGACTCACTGGAGAAGAGCCTAATGCTGGGAAAGATTGAGGGCAATAGAAGAAGGGGACGACAGAGAATGAGGTGGCTGGATGGAGTCACTGAAGCAGTAGGCGTGAGCTTAAATGGACTCCAGAAAATGGTAGAGGACAGGAAGGCTTGGAGGAATGTTGTCCATGGGGTCGCGATGGGTCGGACACACTTCACAACTAACAACAACAACAATGGTTCACTAGCTGGATGTTTTGCAACACTATCTCAGAGAGGTGCGAGGACCTTCTGCAACAGACATTTTGCAAGTTTATTCAGATATTTTTTATTGCAGTGGACTTCCAAACCTTAATGGTGATTGAACTGCCTCTCTTTTCTTTGATATACTCGATAAAGGATAAAATTACTTCAGACTGAGGGATACGATTTTTTATTGTATGGCTACATTTTATAGTTTTGTATATTGGTGATAATGAGGGTATAAAATAGTTATAATAAACAGTAAAAATAAATGGCTTCATCTCAGGTGCTGAGTTGTTTAATGATAGATTCCAGATTCCCAAACAAAAATAGTATTTTTGTTGTCATCTGTAAAAGCATCGATTTATGACAAGAGTTGAACAGTTTTTACTATCAGATAGTAGGCATATAGGGAGAGTGTAATTCACAAACATCTGACGCAAACTGCAATACAGATAGTCCTCAACTTATGACCATAATTGAGCCCAGAATTTATGTTGCTAAGTGAGAAATTTGTTAAGTGAGTTTTGCCCTATTTTATGACTTTTCTTGCCACATTTGTTAAGTGAATCACTGCAGTTAAATTAGTAACATGGTTGTGAAGTGAATCTGGCTTCTACATTGACTTTGCTTGTCAGAAGGTCACAAAAAATAATCACATGACCCCAGGACACTGCAACTGTCATAATATGAACCAGTTGTCAAGCATCCAAAAATAAATCACATGATTTTCACATACGTGAAAAATGGTCATAAGTCACTTTTTTCAGTGCAATTATAACTTTGAACAGTCACTAAATGAACTGTTGTAAGTTGAGGATTACCTGTGGTGTCAAAATCATGATGTGTTGTCAGATAAATTACAGCTATGGTATGTACTTACAACATATATAAACTGATAGAAGTTCATAAGGTGTGTTATTTGTCCCCCTGTGAGTAAAAGTGAGCTACAGGTAGTCCTTGACTTACAACCGTTTGTTTAGTGGCCAAATTTACAGCTGCTCTGAAATCCTCTCATTTATGACCATTGCAGCAACTTTATTTGACAAGGGGAATAAAAACAGAAATGTGAAAATAAAGCTAAAACTTTTCAAACTTTTCATGGAACTATAGTTGCCTTCTGAGTCTGAATTTCAAGTCCTATGCTGGCTGGGAATCAGAGATTGGAATTCAATCTTCTTGTAGAGCACCAAGCTAAACAAAGGTATTTTAAAGCAGAGGTCCCCAACCTTTTGGGTACCAGGGACCGGTTCCGTGGAGAGAGGTTTTTCCGCGGACCGGAGCGTGCATGGTTTTGTGTCCTGCCTGCATCTTGCGGATGGGGCTTTGCTTGTTTGTGCGGCCCAGTTGCTGGCATGCTGCAGCCCGGTACTGGTCCACGGACCGGGGGTTGGGGACCCCTGTTTTAAAGTATATATGAATAGATGGCAAGTTCAGTTTAAAAAAACAGCTCTTCCAATTTGCAGTACAGATAGGAATGTACAGCAGACTATCCACTCACTGCCTTGATTTTTTAATATGTTAAATGGTTCCCTTCTGTTTAAAAAACCGACTGCAACTTTATACTGATTTAGGCTATAAAATATGAATAATTTCTTTACTAGTCATAATTCTTTGGGAGTCATCTTCAAGAATCTATTAGGCATAATAGAGAAAAATGCTGTGTTAGGTAAATACGTCAAACCTGGATGGTGGAAATGCAATAAAAATTAAAAGCTAAGATTCCATAAAAATTTTAATTTAAAGTCTATTTAGAATAAGATTAGGATGATGCCCTATGAATAATTTTGATCTCTGAGACAATGCATTTGGAAAGAGAACAAAGTGCCGTGTCAAGATTTGGTCCAAAGGTTTACTGTTTGTTTCAGTAACAATGGGAACCATGCCTAATGAGAAATTTTAAAATGGCTATGTTAAGCAAGGCATCCTCTTATCATTTTGTTGCTTTAGTCAGTCTATGTACCTGTTATGCTAATGATTATTTGCATTTAAATTATTATTGCCATCTTCATCCTCACCTGCAGGTCTGGTGTGAGGAAAGAAAAGAAAAAATAAAACTATAGGATAAGAAAGGAAAATAAATACATAAAGAAATGAATTTGCTCTTCATTACAGCAAGTATACACAAGTTTAGTAACTTACCATCTTCTCTAAATAATCTTGATCTTTAGCCCTTCAAATAGTATCCCATAAATATAATAATAATGTTCTTCAGAACTTTAACAAATTCTTCAAATGTAATATAAGAAAGTTACCAATGTCACTCTTTTTTTTTAAAGACTTCAGCCATTCACTTGTATATCCAATGATATTGAGAGAAATATGATCAGGAAATACCTATTATTTTTTACGTAAGTCTCCAGAGGCAGATTAATTATATGATATGGTACTGAATGAATTTCCTGATGGCTAACTGAACTTTTATATACAAGTAGTCTTCGACTTAATGACCACAAATGAGCCCAAAATTTCTGTTGCTAAGCAAGATAGTTGTTAAGTGAATTTTGCTCCATTTTACAACCTTTCTTCCCACAGTTGTTAAATGAGTCAGTGCAGTTAAGTTAGTAACACAGTTGTTAAGTGAATCTGGCTTTCCCATTGACTTTGCTTGTAATCATATGACTCCAGGATCTTGCAACCATTATAAATATGAGTCAGTTGCCAAGCATCTAGATTTGATCACTGACCATGAGGATGCAAAAATGGTCATAAGTAGAAAAAACGGTCATAAGTCACTTTTTTCAGTGCTATTGTAACTTTGAACAGTCACTAAATGAGGTAGTCAAGGACTACCTGTACTATCTTTGAGTGTACTTTGAGTATACATTCCCTATAGCAGTGATGGCGAACCTTTTAGAGACCGAGAGCCCAAACTGCAACCCAAAATCCACTTATGTATGGTCGGGTGCTGGGTGGGCATGGCCCATTGGGTGGGTGTGGCCCATTGGGTGGGCATGGCTGCCGTGGTAATGGCAGACTGGATGGGACTAAAAAGTTCAATCAATCAATTCCAACTTTGCGAGATCTTTTTTTTCCCCCGTGAGAAGTTGAAATTGATTGATTGATTGAACTTTTTTTTTTGCACACGACGGCAGAGGCCTAAAGCGAAAGGGTTTTATAAAACCCAGCTGAAGGCCTAGGACTGGGGCAATGGTGCGCGTGCCCACAGAGAGGGCTCTGCGTGCCACCTGTGGCACGCGTGCCATAGGTTCCCCACCACGGCCCTATAGTCAGTGGTGGGATTCAAATATGTGAACAACCGGTTCTCTGTGTGGATGCCGCTTCCGGAAGTCCATTCTGGGCCTGGGCAACAAAAGATTAGCTACCGGTTCTGCCAAAGTGGTGCGAACTGGCTGAATCCCACTACTGCCTATAGTCTTGGGAGCGAGTCAAATGTCAGATGACTAGACAACTGTATTATCTTCCAAAAAGGGAAAAAGGAGAAACCCAGGAATCATAGACTAGTCAGATTTACATTGATTCTAGAACAGATCATGAACAGTTTTATCTGCAAACATAGAAATTACTTTCTCTGGATTTACCAAAACAAATCTTACCAGACTAACTTTAACTCTGATCAATTAATTTCTTTAATTTATCATGGAAATACTGTAGACATATTATTATTTCAGCAAGGCATTCAATAAAATCACTGAACAACATTCTGATTAGCAAGCTAAAGAAATGTGGGGTAATAGCATAACAATTAAATAGATTCATAACTACCTGAAAATTGTACTCAGTGTTTATCAAAGCTTCTTCATCAAACTAGGTGAGGTATTGAGGGGACAGGACTAAGGTGTGGCCCTGGGCCTTTCAGTATTTTTATTAACAACTTGCATTAATAAAATTTGTAAATAAAACTTGCAAAATAAGTAAAGTTTTATTAGTAACTTGCATATGTAGACCGAATAAATGCTTATTAAGTTAGCAGATGACACAGGACTGGAAAGGATAACTCCAAAGAAAATAAAATTCAGAACAAACTTGTCAGGTTAGGGAAATGGGCTGAGAATGAATGAAATTTAACAGAGACAAATGCCAAAATTCTTCACTTCAAAAAACAAAATATGCAATTATAGAATAGAAAATTATTGGCTTGTTTATAGTACTTGTGAAGCAGTTTGGGGAACATTAGTTGATCAGAAGCTGAACATGAATTAGCAGTTCATCTGGCTATAAAAAGTCAAACGCATAACTAAATTATTATAGGTACCGGTAATAGAAAGAAATAGTTCCTGGCTATCTGCATTCAAACGCATAACTAAATTATTATAGGTACCGGTAATAGAAAGAAATAGTTCCCCTTGTCTGCATTCCACCTGAAAGTTTCAGACAAATTGAAACAGGTTCAAAGAAAGCCAGCAGAACTGATTAGAAGGCTAGAAATGACATGTGAAGTATAGGAATTGAAAGAACAAGGATGCTTGGCCTTCAGAATAAAAGCTGAGAAGGGACATGATAGACTCCTCAAATATGGTATTGCTAGTTCATATTCAGTTTGTAATCACATAAAAGATGATACATATATAAAAATTCAAGACCTGTTTTCTGTTGTTAATGGAAAATGAATTTAAATTACAGGAGGGAGATTCCGATAGTTAAAAAAATATGGTAATAGGAAGAACAGTTTGACAATGCAGTTACTTTTCTTTGCTCAATGTGTTCAGAAAGGGACATCTTTTGGGAATGTTTTAATTTGGATTTCTCTGGAAACCCTATCTTCACAGACTTTATTGGTCTGCTGTGAAATCATTGTGAAATTGTGAAACATTTTGGTACACACTTACTTAGGACATCATGCTGGGTTCTGGTGTCTGAGTGCATCTTAAAGCTCATTCTATATTCCCCACAGGCTGTACGTTTTCAAAGACACAATAGGAAAGCTAGTTCATCGTGGGGTTGTTGTTTTTTTGAGGGAATTCTAGCAAGCTTCCAAGAGTTTCTAGGGTTCTCCAGAAGACTAAAAATTACCAATATGATACAAAATTATTAATAAAATAGAATAATATATTTCTGTCATAGGCCTGGAAAGGAGACATTTAGTCATTGAGTTTTCTCCATGCAGGAATCCAAGTTAAAGCATCTCATATAAATCATTGTCTGTGCTGGAACACAATCAATGAAAGGGAGTCTATCCTCCTCTGGGTTATTGGTTCCACTACTAATCTGTTCTTACAATTAGCATATTTTTTCTATTATTCAATCAGAATTGGTTTTCCTGTAACTTATCCATTGTTTTGTGTCATGTATTCTGGCATGATAGAGAATAAGCCTTGAACTTGAAGGACAATCTACAAAGCATATGTTTTCATAGAGTGCATGGAAGAAGTATGTCCTCGAATTAGACAAAAGAAGCAGTAATGTAGTTATATCCTTTAGCATTCCAGCTCCATCAAAGTAGATACACCTCTGGATCACAGATGCTACTTCCTGTGGACTTAATCAACATTCTTGTATCATCAGTTTTATTTAAGACATTTAAACTGATTTAAGAGTAACCAGCTGCCTATCTAGGTCCTAGTAATTCTATTTGGGGCCATAAGTCAACCCCTTTCTATTTCTATCCTGCTTTGGAAGAAGAATTTATGACTTTATATGGCATATTAGAAATGAGGGAATATTATTTATTAATAAAAAAGGATATTTATAGCTCAAGGTTGACATGAGGGGTCCCTGGTGCTCTCTGAACTTGCTTGTTTTCTTGCAGATGTTTCATTACCAAAACTAGGTAACATCATCAGTGCTAGTAAGGAGTGCAGTTTGCTGTCAGCTTTATATTCTGATGGCTTGCCTGTCAGTGTTGGTGGGGGTGGTTTAGAGATACTTTGGTTGGGCTGTTTGCTGTTGGCTTCTTTGGCAGTTTCATGATTGGGGTATGTTTGTTTGATTGTTGGTTTGGAGTTAATCTATGGTGATCTGGGTGCTGATTGCTGGTGGAGAGGTGCTTGGGTCTTTTTGTTCCTTTTTGGGCTGGGTGTCTATTGATGGCTGATTTGTCAAAATGCCAGGCTTCTGGAAATTCCCTGGCAGTTTTGGACTTGATCTAGGATGGTCACATTTTCCCAATTGAAACTATGGTTAAATCTGTCTATATCTTGTGAAATTAAAGAATTTTGATCGTGTCTTCTGACTGTTAGTTGGTGTTCGTGGATGCTTTCTGCCAGTCTTCTGCCTATTTGTCCTACATAGCATACAAGCATAGCATACAAGCCAACTAAAGCCCTTCAAAACATCCTAAGCAGACAAAAAGAACCAACAATCCCAGAAGAAAAAACATGAATCATCTACAACATACAGTGTAAGGATTACAACAACCACTATGTAGGACAAACAGGCAGAAGACTGGCAGAAGCCAACAGTAAACAGCCCAACCAAAGAATCTCTAAGACCACCCCCACCAACACTGACAGGCAAGCCATCAAAATATAAAGCTGACAGCAAATTGCACTCCTTACCAGTGCTGATGATATTACCTAGTTTGGGTAATGAAATGTCTGCAAGAAAACAAGCAAGCTCAGAGAGCACCAAGGACCCCTATTGTTATTAATGTCGCAGTGGGAAGCAAAATATATTTTGAAACAGAAAACAGCTGTTAGAGGAAGAACAAATAAAGAGAAACAGTCCTTCTTATAGTAAAACAGGAATATTTTGACAAACACAGACAGAACAATTATGGAGCTTTGTTGGTTAAGCCTGCTTAGAATGAACAAAGTGGAAGTTCAGTGTTACAGCAAACAGTTAACAAGATATGATGGCATCTGAAATCTAAGAGAAGTTAGGGTTAATGTTCATGGCCACATTTAATACAGAGATCTGGTATTCCTCTGGTTATGATCCACAGCATCCTTAAAGATGCTGAAGCTGGCTGAACTTTCTGGATTTTAGGAATGGCTGCTTGGTTCCAGGCAGAGAACACAGGATATGTGGGAAGTTGTTTGCTGCCTTTTCTCCTAATGTCTGGATTGACTGAAGCTGGAATATATGGCAGTTGTCCCTCTCAAGGCACTTCATTCTTACATTGCTGCTTGTTTTTCTCAGCGGGACATCATCCGTACAAACTCTATATGGAGAAAAGCAAGGATGTCAGCACATTAGGAGAGAAAAAAGAATGTATCATTTTTTAAACATTGCTTAGAAGTAGGAATGGCTAGTTAGCTATAGATCCTCACTTTCTAATATTCCACCTCATTTTTCCAATACTACAGTATTTCATTACACTCTAGTTTGACCAAGAAACAGATGTATATGCATCAATGGACATCCTCCCATGAAAGAAAGAATGAAAGAAATATAAATACATTGCAAAGAGGCAACAGAGTTTTATAGGAGCAAAATCTGATTTTGCCATTCTTCACTGAGTAAAAAATCTTCACTGAGTAAAGATTTAGAGCCAAGCATTGAGTTCAAATGTTTATCTTCTCCAGTTAAAATATGCCTGCCAATAGGAAAAGATAAAATGCTCTACAGTAGTTGAGTTTAAAAGGATGCATTGCTGGGCTTATAATATACAGGCATTCTGGTTAGAATTTGCTGCTTTGAAATAAAACAAAAATCTTAGCTTTCAAACTGTCCCTTTTTGACTTTATTGTCTATTAAACAGAAATCGGTAGAGATAAATACAGTACCTCAAACCCCAGTATATATTTTCTTCTGCCAGCCTGTTCAATATATTCCTTCCCAAAAGCAAAAACAAGTTCCAAATAGTCTCTCAGCTTCAGTTCAGACATCCTACTCCATTTGTAAAATACTAATTTTCATTCCCAAAGAACTTTCCCTGTCATACCTTCGAAGTCCACAAGACCATCCCCGTTCAAATCAACATCCTGCAGGATCTCATCCATCTCTTGGTAGTTCAGCTGTTGCCCTAGGAGTTTATGCATTGCTTCCCGTAGTTCAGCTATGCTGATCTGCCCATCACCATTTGTATCAAACTGGAAGGAGGAAACACACAAACACCTTATTTCACTGTTCATTTAGCTATCTCTCATACTTCTCCAGCCTCATTTGAACCCAGTATTGTTTTCTGTTCTTAGCTGACTAATAAACAATGGCAATTGGTCTAGTAGTTAAGGCACTGGGCCAGAAAGCGGGAAATCATGAGTTCAAGTCTGACCTTAACCATCAAAGCCAGCTAGGTGATTTTGGACCAGTCACTCTCTCAGCCCAATCTACCTCATAGAGTTGTTGTGGGGAAAATAGGAGGAGGAACATGTGTTGCATATGTCAGCCACCTTGCGTTATTTATAAAAATAATAAAGGCAGGATATAAGTAAGTTAGTAAATAAGGAAAAAAAATAGTAGATTAACACAAGACAAGACAAAGTATCCTGATGTATACATCCTGCCCATCCAAACGGGCTTGCATAAAGCAGATATTTCAAGCAGCTGCACATAATTACATTACAATGTATACTCGTGAAGTTTGCAAAGTCAAAACGAAAATCATGCCTGAAAAAGCATTCATTACATCTATGGTAGCTGCTGCAATTAAAAAGTATTACTTAAGAAGGATTCAGAGAATTTGGAATAGGCTCAGAATAGGGCCATGAGGATGATTAGGGATTAGAAACTAAATCTATAAAAAGAGATTGAAAGAACTGTGAATGTTACTCTTGAGAACAAACAATGCTAACACAATTTAAATTCCTAAAATACGTTAATGTGCACAAAAAGGTCAAAACCTGTTTTTTCTCTCATTCCAGAATCATAGACATGGAAGAATGCATTTAAATTACAGGAAGAGAAACCCTACTCAGTTTGTTAACAAGAAGAGCAGGCTGTGGAATCATTCCGTGAGAGGGTGAATTTCTGTGTGCTGGATGTATTCAGGCAAAAGCTTGATAGCTACAGTATATGCGAGATAAAATTTTTTAGGTTTCTGCATGATGCAAGAGGATGGTTCCTAATGGCCTGAAAATAACTACTTTGTAATTCTGCTTTCCCAGTTTAAAATGGCACCATAGTCTCCAGTTACTACACTAGATAAATTTCCCTGCCTGCAGACTCGTGATTTATTTTAGATGAAACCCCAAATATAGAGCATCCTTAGAGTTCAGCATTTCATTATTTCCTATACCTAGATGATTCCAGTAAAACAGAGAATACTAAGGAGGATTCTTCTTAATTTCACAAGTACTTCATTAGTTTCTCTATCTGTTTTCTCCAATGCCTTGTTGGTCTTACTAAGAATTATTTTGATACATAAAGAATATGCCCTTATGTCAGTTTTATCAAAGGAAGGGGGCAAAGTCTGAAGGTGGGGCCTTAGTGTGACCTAGAAGATTATCAAAAACAAACAGCAGTTAAAATATGGAGGATATACTTCTACCTTATTTATTAGTCAAGGAAGAAAAATGGAAGAAAATCAATACCCCTGAATTTTCCTCAGAGTTCTGCAGAAGAAAACCTGGTGGGTTGAAGGTTTCTTATGCAACAACAATACTTCAAAAAGTTAAAATATAATGGTAAAGTTATTTCTTGCCTAAATATCACATTAGAATCTATGCATATCAAGAGTAAGAGAGTTACTCAAAGATACTTTACATAGTAAGAAAGAACTTAATTAAAACAGTGAAGATTTGCTTCTTTTACAAGTTGGCCTTAGAATTCTTTTTTTAAATAGTGTACGGCTTTAAAATAATCTCATCTATCCTAAAGGAACAACAAGGTATTTCTTTTTTACTTCTGCTCATGGAACCTCTGTGTTTATGTAAAGCTGGACAAAAATCTGAGTAACAGGGGCCTCTGTTTTCAGGAATGAGAATAACCCTCCAAGTCCTTGGTGTCATTTGGCACATCTAGCAATGACTAAATCATTCACTCTTCACTTTGATACTGAACCTAAAATGAAAAACTTGGGATATAATTTCTGGTGTCAGTTTCTCACCTTGTGGCCTGATTCTTATTTATTTTTTAGGCTGATGAAACATTGATCATCTTAAAGGTACACATGCCAATTGTTTAAATCTTTTGATGGTTGTTGTAAAGATACTGCCTAACTTAAAATTGTGAATATCCATTGTAAGGGGGGAAAAACAAGGCAGCAAACAATTTAATCAAAATTAAACATCCACAATATATAGTTATCCAGCACTCCTTGCTCACCGTATGTGATCATGCAATTTGTCACGTATGACTTAATTTGAATTCCTGGCCTTTCCCACTCTATGATTCAGTGTGATTTGCTTATTTATGGCTTAGTGTGTTGACTCAACTCATCCAAAATTGTTTTGTAAGCAACAGTTTATGACTGAAACAGGGCAAATGTGGTTTATTCAATAAATCATTATTAACATATTCAACCATAATGTATTATGGGAAGATAGCCCGCATGCATGTAATACTCTGATCCTTATAACTGTAGCTCACCTCTCGGAAGGCATCCCGCAGCTCTTTAACCCCGATCATGTCTGCTGTCTCTGCCAACAGCTTAGGGCCCATCAGTTCTACAAAGTCATCAAAATCCACTTTTCCTCCAGCTGTAGGCATACAAAGGCATTTTCAGAAGAAGCAGGGCAACACAAAGTTAAATATTTTATATTGTGAGCCAAGGCCATCTCACACTGGAGAAACTGAATTTCACCTGTCTAACCACCATGTCCCCAAACAGAATTCCCTCTTATGTGGGTTCTGTATATTTATTTAAAAAATATACAGGAGTAAAATGACTGTTACCAATATAAATAATCAGAATTTGAACCCTGTTAGAAAGTCTACACAGTCAGTAGTTTTTCCTTAGCACAACCATTTGTACGTTCAGGGCATCTTTAATGTGAGGCTTCTGTCCTCATTTGAAAACAGTTTTGGCCCCTGCCATCCCATTCCATTGTCTATGTTCAATAATCTGAGCCAGTATTTTCAGCTCAGCTACAACAGCAGCATGGGTAGTATAAATGTTTCCAGTGCTTTGAAGCAATCTGTTTGTGCTTGGTTCTTTTCTTCATTGATGGGAATTCTTGCCTCACCCCTCCTCTTGAATTCAAGGCAAACCTCTGTTTAAAATGTATCCTCTAAGGAACTTTTGTTTCAAGGCAGTCACTGGGGGGAAAAGGGGGGGGGGAGAAAAACCTAAATAGACCCCTGGAGCTTTGTACTCTGCTTGTCCCTGCAGAAAAGACGTGAAAAATCATTACTCTTCATTTCACATCTGCTTGCTTTGCCTGGGTTACAGGACTCCTGGGAACACTCACAATGGTCTTGAAAAAGTCAAAACAGCATGGATCGATCTTGGCCGAGTTCACCCATTTCAGCACAGCAACCAACCACCATGGTTAGAGCTACTGGGAAAAATGCCTTTGTTTGCTGCAAAATGGCTAACATGCTACCCTTGCAGCACCACTTCACAATCTTTTCAGCAAAATCCAGGGGCAAAGATTTAAGATTTGAGGTTCTATTCATTTGTTTAATTTATATGCTATCTTTCATCTAGCTGCTCATAGTTCTGTACATATTATGCCCGTCTGTCATTTTTCTTCATCCTGAAAATCCTTTAAGGTAGATTGGGCTGAGAGATAGTGATTGGCTCAAGATCATCTTATGAGTTTCTTGACTAAGGATGATCTTGAAAATGGGTCTCTCCAGTGCCAGGCCAGCATTTTAATTGCTAGACCACACTGACTCTCAGTTTTGTGCTGTTCTTGTTTTCTCTCCATTAATACCTCCATTAATACCTGTCAGCCTGAGATATTCCTAGTCAAGGTAGCAGATAATTTCAAGGATGCTATTCATAACAAGGTGGATGAAAGATTGGGAGGGATCAAGGGAAGAATGTCAGTTTTAACATTTGTGTGGTAAAAACAATTCAAGAATGAAAGGCAGTCAAAGGGTATTGCTGATTATAATTCCAGCACTCAAAGATAAAGAGACGAGAGAAAAAGCTCAGAATCCATATTAAATGTAACTGGAAGACATTTCTCAATGTGACATCCATTACTGCAGAATATTCCTTAGGCATTAGGTTGACTTATAGGAGAAGGTACATACTAATTTGTTGAGATAATTCTATGAGTTCCATTTCAGTAGGCATGTAGCCCATGGTTCGCATACATTCTCCCAAGTCCTTATAACTGATGTAGCCATCACGATCTTTGTCAAACTCCCGAAAAGCCTCCTTGAGCTCTGAAAGGAGAAAAGTTGCTATAACAAACTATAGTTAATAGGCAAGTGAACCCCTATCCCCACATTCTGACCCACAGTTGCAGCCTGCCTGCCAGTCCTTATACCAGATGACAAGATGCAGTCCTTCTCTTCATATAATTGTATAGTTCTTTCAGTGAGGAATCTTTTTAATTTGAAATATGTATTTTCAATAACACTGTATTTTTATCTTCTTGCCAATGTAATGGGCTGTGAGAAACCTTGGGAGACAGGAGGAAGAATCACAGCCTTGGCAAAACTCTGATAAGAGAGAACTAAATCTAAAAGAAAGACAGGGATGGAGAAAGCATCTCAGAAGGGACTCTCCCTAATTCTCTGGTAATTAAAGGTGGGGGGGGGCAAGTGCCTTTTTGCTATATGGTAATAATATTACAATAAAGGTAGTATTGGTACTCATGGTGTTGGTTTCATACGTGGACCAGCTTGAAGAGCTAACAGCCACTGAATATCTTACCAGTGATTATTTAAAACTGGAAAGTGATTTTCTCTTTCCCATTTTAATAACATTTTATTCTAGACAAGCCTTGTGAGATTGATGAATCTCCCAAAGGGGTGGTATTGATTTCCCTAGTGACACAGCTCAAGGAGGTAGAGCAAAGGGATTTATACCTTTTTATATATATATTTTCCTTTTATTATCTAATTAAGCACATGGTCTATGGGGGTCCTATCTTTCTCTCATACCACATAAAATTCCTCTGAAAAATATCTGATAGTACCATGTTTCCCCGAAAATAAAACCCAATCAGAAAATAAGTCCTAGCATGATTTTTCAGGATGCTCTTAATATAAGCTCCACCCCAAAAATAAGCCCCAGTTAAGATTGTCAGCCAGACAGACGCATTTAGTACCGTATTTCCCTGAATATAAGTCCTAATGCATTTTTGGAGCAAAAAACTAATATAAGACCCGGTCTTATTATCAGGGAAACACGGTAGCACTAACTACCAAGCCACCATGCCCAGACAGAAAAGTGTGTAGATAAAAGAGTTTCAAAAATAAGAGGTTAATACTTCCAGTCTTTTATCCTATGTGTTCAGCTCTGTCGATATAGGATCCCAATAGCATTTTATTTAAACATATATGGGGCAGCAATCCAAAATTGTTACAGCCAGGCATGCTGGCTCAGGAATTCTGGGAGTTGAAGTCCACAAGTCATAAAAGGGCCACGTTTGAAGACCCCTACCTTAGTTCATAGCTAAACTCAAACAGTTACGTCATAGCAAAGAGGAAGCCTACAGGAAAGAAGATAGAATGCTATACAATTAGGCCAGGAATGTATTAACAAGGGAGATCAGCAAAAAGAAGCTACTCTGAAAAGCTGAGGAATTAGCTCTCAACAAATGAACTAGCAAACATTTGGAAAAACCTTAAAGTTATCACTGGTTACAGATAACCTCCTTCCCATGCTGAAGGAAATTGACAACTGGCAGATGACCTGAATGTGTTTTACTGTAGGTTTGAAAAGAAACCACCATCAACTATTGCCACCCTCTCCATCTTAAATACAACAGCCAAGTCTCCTACAACTGACTCCATCTCTCTGGGGTCCCCACCTCTGGTGATCACAGAAGAAGATGTATGAGGTTTATTTCACAAACTAAAGCTTGGAAAAGCACTAGGTCCAGACAAGGTAACTCTTGCTTGAAAATTTGTGATGACCAATTGGCCCCCATCTTCACCCATATCTTTAATAAATCTCTAGAGATGTGTTATGTTCCTTCTTGCTTCAAACATTCTACTATAACCCCAATGCCTAAAACCCCCTCCATCAAGGAGCTGAGCGACTACAGACCGGTTGCTCTGACATCCGTAGTGATGAAAACCTTTGAAAGGCTAGTGCTGGCTCACCTGAAAACCATCACAGATCCACTGTTAGATCCATGGCAATTTGCCTACCAAGCAAATAGACTGGCAGATGATGCTGTTAATATAGCACTACGCTACATCTTACAACATCTTGAATCTCCAAGGACCCATGCAAGGCTCCTTTTTGTAGACCAGGGGTGTCAAACTGCCGGCCCACAGGCCGGATGCATCATGGCGAAACTGCACCCACCTCATTGCCAGCAATGGAAAAAAAGTCACGATATGTCGCGACACTCACGGGATGTTGTGAGTTTGACACCCCTTTTGTAGACTTTAGCTCAGCATTCAGCACCATCATACTCAGCTAGCTGTGCCTGACCACACTTGTAAGTGGATCATAAGCTTTCTAACAGATAGGAAGCAGCAGGTGAAGCTAGGCAAAATCATATCAGATACCTGTACAATTAGCACAGGTGCCCCCCAGGGCTGTGTGCTCTCTCCATTATTCTTTTCTCTCTATAGCAGACATGTCAAACTCGCGACGTCACGTGAACGTTGCGAGATGTATCGGGACAGTTTTGCCATTGCCGGCAATGGGGTGGGCACGGCTTCCGGATGACGCGTCCGGCCCGCAGGCCGGCAGTTTGACACCCCTGCTCTATAGCAACAACTGCATTTCAAAAGATTGGTCTCATTCAAAACGAAGATGAATCTGCATACAGACGGGAAGTTGAACAACTGGCCCTACCACCTCTTACAATACTAGACAACACAATATCAACAGTAGAGACCTTCACGTTTCTAGGTTCTATAATATCTCAGGACTTAAAATGGACACCTAACATCAAAAATGTCATAAAAAAGCACAACAAAGAATGTCCTTCCTGCGCCAACTCAGAAAGCTCAGACTGGCCAAGGAGCTGCTGATACAATTCTACAAAGAAGTTGTTGAGTTTGTCATTTGTACTTCTATAACTGTCTGGTTTGGCACTGCAACCAAACAAGACAGACACAGACTTCAACAGATGGTTAGAACTGCAGAAAAAACAATTGCTACCAGCCTGCCTTCCATTGAGGACCTGTACGCACGAGTCAGAAAGAAGGCTGTGAAAATATCTACAGACTCTTCACATCCTGGATATAAACTGTTTCAACTTCTTCCCTCAAGATGACGCTATAGGGCATTGCACAGCAAAACAACCAAACACAAAGACAGTTTTTCTCCCATGCTATCACTCTGTTAAACAACTAATTCCCACAACACTGGCTATGCCCTGGGATGTCAAACCACCCAATAGGGCTGTATTACTTATTATCTTTCTCATCTGTCCTATACCTATTTCCTTAGATTCTTATGACTATAACTTGTTGTTGTATCTCATGATTTATGTTGATTGCTTTTTTAGTATTCTATTATGATTTATATTGATTGCTTTAGTATCCTATGACTATCACTGAGTGTTGTATCTATAATTTATAATGATTATATTTTATGATTATCACCTGTTGCTTGTATGCACACTGAGAGCTTATGCACCAGAAACAAATTCCTTGTGTGTGTCCAATCACACTTGGCCAATAAAGAATTCTATCTATCTATCTATCTAATGAAGATTTACACTTTAGGTCTTATGAGACCCCCTTTAGACAGCAATGTGTATTACTTCAGCTGTGAAGCACACCGTGAACATTTCTACCCAAAACCATAATCTTTACAATGGCTCTTAATTCTTGATATGTTGAACAAGATTGAAGCTGAGAGACAATCCTCACACCAGAGGGAAAAAGAACCTTTTAATTAAGAATTAAAATGATCATTAATTCATTATCATTAATTAAAGGGTAACGCCACCTCTACTACAGAAATAAAATACACTACATAAATAATAATAAAATAAAATATGGATACAATTGGATAAAATACAATGTGGTTTTTGCACTCCACATTTATTGAGGGATATTTATTATTTATATAACGTGTGCCATTGATTTAGTCTGCCTGCCATTAAAAGTAATCTCAATAAAACAAGCTCATGAGCCCAGGCAAAATGGTAAAATGATAAAACCATGCAAAATTAGAACTACGAAACTTTTTACAGCAAAAATGACAAAAATGCACTACCATACGGGATGATGGTGCCTATAGTGGCACCACCTCCTTCTAACACCAGAGCAGTAAGAGAAGAAGGACGAAGGAGCCCTGGCACTATCTAGTAACCATTTTTATTTTTATTTTGCACTTCAGATTGAGTTCTGCAACAACAGTTGAGGGCTGTTCTGAGACTCCTTTGGAAGTGAGAGGCGCATTGAGAAGAAGATGAAAATACCTTAAATGACACCATGGAATGAATTCAGTCTAAGATTAATTAATTGTTTTCTTTCAGAGCAGGGGAGCTTATCAAAATAAAAAGGGGAACATCATATAATGACTAGTGTCAAGCCCTATGCTATCCTCAGCGGCCAGCTTATCACCTGTTTCTGGACATGTCTTTGAAGAACTTTCTCAGCTGCCTGCAGGGCCCTCGATTTCAGATCAGATCAGAGTACTAGACTAGCCAAGCTTGAAAAGACCTTAAAAAGAATAATGAGAAAGTATATTTCATTTTACCTTCAATTTCTTCCATTCGCAGCTTTCGGTCCTAAGGAGAGAACAAGAGTAGAGGCCAATGAAAAGACAAAACAGAAAGAATTTGCCAACTGACACTTATTTAACGGCTTTTATGTCAGATTCCCCCATCCATTTGGAACCTTCAATTGGGCAAAACAGTGCATCATAAGGCAAGAAGTTTTGAATTAAGGTACCTCAAATGGGCTAATTTAAAGAATGCATCCAGAGTCCAGGATCTGTTATTCTGATGTAAGTGAAATTTCAAGGATCTTTCACCAGTTGTATTAGCAAAGTTGTGGCCACTGCACCATCGCTGCTGTTTGTCGCAGCCATTGTGATTGTTATTTCCAACTGCACTTTCCAAAAACCCATAGGATGCATGGGTGCAAGGAAAAATGAGAGGGACATACCCTTTGCATCCAATTGGCTGGGAGCAAGGGATGACAGGTGCTTGGTGATTGGTTGCTTTGGAATCAAGGCTGAAATTTAAAATCTCTTAGTGGGTGGTGAGGGAAGAATGAGAAGCGATTCAGATGCCTGCTGGTGAAGTAGGGCTGGATGGGGGGGGGGTCAATGTAGAGGGAGGGCCCCTTGGGGATACACCAGGATGAGGAGCACAGGTGCAATTTTCAACGCAGTTCATGACAGTCTTTGTTCCCAACAACAACAACAACAACAACCCAGCAAAGTGGCAGGTAATATGTGGGTCAGCCAAGGAGAAGGAGGAGATTTTTTCTGGTGGTCTGCTAGGAATTCTGAGGGGAGAAGAAAGAATGCCAGTCTATATTATACATGGAAAGAAGTATAACCCAATGGGTCACGGGTTCTAGTTCCTTTTAAAAATGGGTGACATTGAGCAGGTAAAGTTTGGAAATATGTTAAAAGGGTTCACCTAGTTGGAGGATAGTTCAAAAGCTGCTATTAAAAGATCGATCATTGTGGGGTCTCAAAATAGGAGATTGTCTTTGCCATGAATTACCAAGTAGCCTTAAGAGCTTTGCTTTCCCTCACAGTCTTAGCATCTAACCCCACTAATTTCACTTTCCTCTTTTATGGCATGGTGTAAATAATACTGATTTATCTTTTGAGGTTATTGTAGGGCATGCAATAACATAATGTGCATAAAACAGCTGCATATCAATATATTCTTATTCATTATTAATTAATCTTTCTTGCTTCCTAGCTTTTGACATAAGGGCAATGAAGTCACTGAAGGACACTTTATACATGCATGGGTTTATAATTTGTATGCAGAAAAGATGCTAAGTGGGATTTCCGAGGGAGCAGAAAACTCTGAAGATGAGCTAATTCATAATTGAGCAGTGGCGGACTACCCAGAGGATAAATGAGGGGAATAATTCCAGCAGGACAAAGGGTCATTGTGGAAAATGGAGATAGGTGGCAGCTACAGTAGAAGCAGAGTACGTACGATCAATGTGATGGCGATGCTCTGGCGCAAGAAGATGCAGGCTGGCCCCACCAAACCATGCAACATTGAGTAATTCTGCAAAGATGGATACCGTGTGCCATCAGCCATTTCATCCAGCTTGCTGTTAGAAGAGGCTGGGGAGTCAAGAGCTTCTGAGGATTGCTTATTCTCTTTCACAATAGCCTGCAATTAGGTATGTTTGATTAAAGGCCCTAACCTATCACACCCGAAGGCTTAAGATTCCTAACTCTTGGGAAATTCTAGCAAAGGAAAGAATGTAATGGAAAGGAAAGAATAAACAGGAAGGAAAAAGGAAAAGCATACAAAAGAAAAACAAAGAATGACAGAGAAATGTTATCAGCTGAGAAATACTTAACATCCATCAATTCAGCGGTCTTCAAACTTGGCCCTTTTATCACTTGTGGACTTCAACTCCTAGAATTCCTCAGCCAGGCATGCTGGCTGAGGAATTCTGGGAGTTGAAGTCCAGAAGTGATAAAAGGGCCACATTTGAAGACCCCCTGCATCAATTGATGTCAGCCAGCTGATGGTACAGTATATTTCAACCTGCATAACCCTGCAGTGAATCCTTAATGGGAGTCAAAAGCACTGTTTGTAACGCCAGTCACAGCAGGGGCCATGCTGAAATGCAAGCAGGCATATTTTGCTAATGCCATCATCGATACTCATGGCACCTACTCAACATATACACATGATTTTAGGCAGACATAGAATACATATTCCATTCTTTCCAAAATGGGATACATACACCAATGCCTCAAGTGCAGAAATATAGATCCTAACAATAACACATTTAGACCACCACAGTAGGTGTGCTCATTTTTCCTAATAATCCTTCTGCCTTTTGTCCTACATATTGTCCCTACAGATTTAGACTGAAACTCAAGGATTTGTGATTTTGTGAGGAGGGCAAATGGATCTTTAACAAGGTTCTCAGCAAACTATGTTTTTCCCCCCTAACCAGATATCCTGCATGAGTGTTGCATTCAAACACCTATAATTTCTATCCAGCAGTGGATATAAAAGTTAAATTGAAGTAAAACTGATTTTTAAACTAAAATAAAGTAAAATATTCCTTAAAAGTCATTAAAACAGGGTGGTGTAAAGGAATGCCCTAACTCTGAGTAAATATTCTTTGCCACATAAGCACACAACTTTCATTTTTTCAGAGTCTCCACCAAATCATCAATTTTAATTTGACAAAAAGGGGATTATGAAATCATATAGAGTGCTTACTTATGCAATTCTTTACTGAAGCAACATAGACTGAGGTAAAAACTGAGCTGACCTGTTCATGTGAATTTGGTTATAGAGATCATCTCCCTCATGCTTTCAAGTTTCTTTTTTTTTTTTTTTTTAGCTTTGGTTGAATGTCTTCTTCTTTTTATAAAAAAATTGCAAAAGTTACAATCACAGTGCTTTGACGATTACATAAACATGACTCTTGACAACAAACATAAGCCTATAGATGATGTAACCTAACATGGTAATGAAACGTCTGTAGGAAAACAACCAAGAGAACCTCAAGAATCCAAAAATTCAACCCTGAGCTACATAGATTCTCTACTATTAGAGCTAAATATTTTTTTTCAACATACACGTTTTGTTTCCCTCACTGAACAATTCACAACATTCTCTCCCTTCCATTCTGTCTTCAGTGTCACCCTTTCCTTTATTTGATAGTCTCTAAGCAGTGTACAGAAGTGGCATGCAAATACCGGAATACAGGTTTGCTCGTCTTCCATTCTTCTCACCTATTCATCAAGAAGGGAGATGACTGACCTTGAGCAAACGCCAAAATATGGGAGTGAGCATAAACAATGGGACCAAATTCCAAGAACCAACATTTTCTGGTCCTGGGTTACAACTTTTTCGATCCCTCCATTCACTGGATGTGAGAAATAGATCTGGCTGCTAAGCTAAGGATTAAAACAGGGAGAAAGGAAAGGGCCATTTTCAGCCTCCTGAATTATTCTTCTGTAAAACATTCCAACAATTTGGAGAATTTGTACCTAGAGCTAAAGGACCCTGGGGTGATGCCTCAAAGCTCGTAAGTCTGAGATAGGGCAAAGCAAAGAGTTTTTCCACAAGCACTCACCAAATGGGGACATTTCGCCATATTTTCTAAAAAAAAATCAGATCTAAAATCGGGACACTGACGGACAAACACAGCAAAACAAGGAAAGTAGACAAACACGTGCTGAAACAGCCACATGGAAGGAGACAGAAATAAAAAATGGGAATGCAACAGGATGAAGAGGGGCCCCCCACCCTCCCCCATCTTTTTCTCCCTACCTTGGAGAGATGCCTGCCTAGGGTTTTGGTGCAGTTGCCCATGGCTTCTAAGCCCCCCCCCATCCCCACAGAGCATAGCATTGGGCTGGAGGCAGCTGGCGCTGATGGCAGTGGGTTTTTTATAGTAACAAGTGATTCTCTTCTAGGAGGTTTAGTCTCTTTGAGGATTTTCAGGGTTTTTATTGTTGAATATATCTAGAATATTAAGGGAAAGTAAATGGAGGGGGAAAGGCGTAGAGTAGTACCATAATCCTCAGGATTATGCAAAACTCTATAATAGATGGTGCTGAAGCAGAGAATGGAGGGCAAACAGGCATCTCTTCCTCTGAGCACTGCAGTATATCAGGAAGGAAAACATTATCCATGGTTTCTTCCTCTTTCCTGCTTCCAAAAACTCCATCTCAGAGGCCTGCAAATGGAGAGTCCCTGGCTCATAAACTGACCTTCCTCTCTCTTAGAGTATATGTGGACATAATCTCCTCTGTGACAATTAACTATATTTTGAAATCTTTGCACCAAGGATGGGCTGCTTCCATTGAGTATAGATGCTGTAGCCTTACTGACATCATTGGACGTACAAGGTAGCACATACATTATCAAGACTGTCAGTCAAATATATCAACTGGCCACAAGATCTGAATGAGCTAATAGAATCCACTGTAATTTAGACACTCAAGGCCATTTTCACTAGAGCTGAACAGTGATTCTTAACATCTGTTATAAATAACACTAATTCTGGACAGAAATTGGGAGAGAGGCATTTCAAATGGAAAAACAATCTCTTGTCTAAACAATTCCCTAGTGAGAAATAAAACTACAATCATAGCATTTATGAAAATTGGTACAAGTCAAGGGCTTATATAAAAAGCACATTTGGGTCAAACAATCTGATCAACTTTTGTGAGTCACAAAAGTATGCAGAGAAATTCAGGCTTGTTTGTATAAGTATTTAAGGACTTTCTAACACAAAATAGTCTTCCCCTACTTGTTGAAAATTGTAATATAACACGGGGGAAAGGCCCAAGTTTAGGTTAGAAAAAATAGAAAGCTTTAAGAGTTAAAATGTTATGCCAGAGCAATCACATTCATTAACTCACTTCATCTGTTCAGAGACAATTTGCAGAATTATACAATGATCAAATAACTATAACAAATAAAGTAACGGAGTCTGCCCATCTTGCTGACCTCTCCTCTCTTCTCCTCTCCCTTTCCCCAGCATTATAACCTTTTCAAACGAGCAAACATAATATATCTAAAATATGATAATTTCAGGCAGATCCGTTGTGTCTCAAGTGAGAACTCTGGGTTGATTTGTTCAATAATCCATTTGTTTACTTTCTTGACTACCTATGGTTTTCTCAGTAAACTTCTCCAACCACAAAATTTAAAAGCATCAGTACTCTTTCTGTCTTGCTTCTTCAAAGTCTAACTTTCATTTTCACAGAGTGTCACAGGGAAAGCCATTTCCTGCTCAGTTCTAATCATTGCAGGTACTGTATAGACACATCCTGGAATCTGAATATGTTTTTTTCATAAAATAGGATTCATTGCTACTTTACCAAGACTAATCTGAAGCTGTCAGCCTTCCTAGGTTGATGAGACAGGAAACATGACCAGATGAACTAAGTCTAGTTTATTGTAAGGTTACATTAACTGAATCTTGCAAGTCTGAAAGTACAGATCTCCCACCGTCTCTTTTATAAACTGAGAAGTTAGCAAGGTTCCTTACTGAGTCTCTTCACATTATGCAGTTTTGGGCTATGCCCCCTCTTATCTGATCACTCCCTAGGGCCTAGGCAGTATCTCTTCCCCAATCTCCCAAGGTCATTTCCTCATACCATTACAGAGGCATATTTCTTGATTGTTGGGTCCTTTACTGATGATTCAGTAGATCTTAGATTATTCACCAAAAAGTAGTATTTCAGATGTGTTGGTGCCCATTGTATTTGTATATAGGCAAAGAATGAGTAAAGTATGTGCTTCTTGGAGATGTCATAAAAATAACAATTCATTAAAACATGTTTTACAATGTCCTAAAGTTAGCATGTTCCGTGAAGAAGTAATTACATACATTAACTTGATTTTGAGACAAAGGGAAACAGATCAATCAGGAATTCGACGTGCAATCATTTTATTCAGATCTTAGATGAGTTTGTTCAAGTTTGGGTATGTTTTTTTCTAGAGATGACATGGTTTTCAGGAAGCATAGGACCCTAGAGAAGATCAACAAGGAAGCTTCACATATCACCCCATTTTTAGACTGCATGAAGCAGCATCAAAACCAATATAGACTGGCTCAACCAAGAAAACCAAGAAAAAACCAGCATGAATGCATAAAGAACTTTCTGACCAATTGAAAGAAAAAAGGGATAAGTACAAAAAATGGAAAGACAAATAACTAAAGCAGAATGCCAGCAAATTGCCCGAACCTGCAAAGTTGAAATTAGGAAACCTAAGGCTCAAAACGAATTAAGACTTACAACAAATGTCAAAAACAATAAAAAAGTTTCTTTCACACATAAAAAACATGAAAAAAGTCAAAGAAACAATTGGTTCACTAATGGGAGAACATGGCTAGGAAGTAATGGGCAGTAGAGAGAAAGCAGAACTGCTTAATTCATTCTTTGCATCTGTCTTCATTCAAAAAGAAAATATAAACCAACTTATCAAAAACAATACCATAAAAGACAGGCTAGGAATGCAAATTAAAATAAGCAAAAATAGGGTAAGAGAACACCTGTCAGCTCTGGATGGATTCAAATCTCCGTGTCCTGATGGATTACATCCCAGAGTTTTGAAAGAACTGGCAGATGTGATCTCAGAATCTTTGAACCACATCTTTCAAAGTTCTTGGAACACAGGGAAACTACCTGAGGACTGAAAAAGAGCTGATGTGGTTCTCATCTTCAAAAAAAAGGGGGGGGGAAAGATCCAGGAAATTACAGACCAATCAGCCTGACATCAATACCTGGAGAGATAAGGAAAAGATAATCAAGCAACAAATCTGCGAACATCTAGTTACCAATAAAGTTATAACCAGTAGCCAACATGGGCTATCAAAAACAGATCATGCCAAATAAGTCTTATTTTATTATTTGACAAAGTATAAGGCATTTGACAAAGTAGATCACAGCCTACTTCTTGATAAGCTAGAAAAATGTGGAATAGACAGCATCACCACCAGATAACTGGTTAGTAACTGGCTGATAAACCGTACTCAACATGTAGTACTCAACGGAACTACATCCACATGGAGGGAAGGAAGTAGTGGGGTTCCTCAAGATTCAGCTTTAGCCCAGTACTCTTCAATATCCACATGGAGGGAAGGAAGTAGTGGGGTTCCCCAAGATTCAGTTTTTGGCCCGGTACTCTTCAATATCTTCAATAAACAATCTAGATGAGGGAATAGAAGGGGAACTCATCAAATTTGCAGATGACACTAAGCTGGCAGGAATAGCCAACACCCCAGAAGATAGGCTCAAAATCCAGATGGATCTCAACAGACTTGAACATTGGGCCCTGTCTAACAAAATGAAATTCAATGTAGATAAAAGTAAGCAAGAAAAACCAACTGTACAGGTATAGACTAGGCCAAATTTGGCTCAATGCCGGTAACTGTGAGAGGGATCTTGGAGTCCAAGTGAACAATCACTTAAAAATGAGCCAAGGGTGTGCAGCAACAGCCAAAAAAGCCAATGGAATACTAAGCTGCATTAAAAGAGGGATAGAATCAGACTTCCGGTTTGCTGAGGCAGCCGATATGGACGTCTGGAAGGCAAGCTCTGTCTTCCGCATTCAGTTTCGCTTCGCTGGGGAACCCTGGAAAGGGTCAAAAGTCACCCTGTAGGGGCGACCAGCAAGAAAGGGATCCCCGTTGGATCATGGGAGGGCGGTAGCTCTTCCACTTGATCCAGGGCAGCCCTCCAAACTGGCGGACGAAAGAAATATGGCTCATCACTAGGCTGCAGACAGCCGAAGTCACACTTACCATCGGGCAATTTTAAGGCAGCGTGGACGAGACTGGGTGAGATCTACCTCTCTTAAATCCTAGCTATTTTCTTTACCTTTATAAGCTGCCTTAAGTATTTTCCCCCCTGTGGAGAGGGAAGGGAGATTTTACCCCTCCCTCTAGAAACAGCAGCAACTGACTATCCAGGGGAGTTTAAAACGTTGAAAGAATAACTTGATCCTAATTGGAATTCTATTTTTTAAAGTTTGTGGACTAAAAGATCTTCTATGCTTATTGAAGATTGGGGTTTTTACTTATAAGAAAGAAGCAAAACTGAAAAGATCATAAAAACTTCGGATTTAAAAGAAAATCTTTAAGGATAGGGGCGACATCTTGTGGCTAAACCTGATACTACAATTTTTTATTGTCTAAAAGAGACTTGGCCAGCAGCCCAGACAAATAGATAAGATTTATGCAACCTTGAGAGAAGCCCAGCTGTGTTCCTTATTCAGTGACAAAATATTTTTTTTTGCATTCTCTGATTGTAAAGCTTTTAACCTAATACATTACTAAGAAAATATGGATGAAGATCAAGAACAGATTCTCTCTGTTAAAAGCAATTCATCGAACTATTCTTACAGCTACTGATGAAATAAGAGGTTACAAAAAAGAACAAGATGTCAGCCCAGATATACAAACTCAAACTTTGATTACATCTGAAAAATCAATTACATAGAATATAATAGAAAAGGTGGAACAATTAAAGATTATGACAGAAGATTCAACTGATCAACAAATACAGTCAATGGAAAACCCAGAAAAGGGGCTGACAATATGGAAAAAGGAAAAGACTTTCTACATAAATCAGAAAGAACCTGAGGATCAAGAAGAAGAACAGATTGAAGAGAAGATAAACAGTTCAGGACAACTACGTCGAGATGGTAAAATAAAGAGACGATTTGTTAGTCCTCTCAAAAAAATGGCGACCAGATGGTTTTTTCTACGTCAAACAATCTATATAACAATATAGGAAGATTTGTTTGATGACTCTAAAGCATGGATATGGAAGACGATTTGGCAAAGAAAGAAAGGTAGAATAAGACTGAAGAAAATTGGGGTTTTGACTTACTTGTGCGAATTAAAATAGAATATACCCAAATAGATAAGACGTGTACTTTGAAATATTGGATATTGTTATGAGATGAGATAAAGAAAACTTTGGTTATTTATAACTTAGAAGTATAAATATTAATAGTTAAAGTTGAACATTGATTTGCTTATAAAGGTTAAATGTAAAGGTAATTAAGATATATATAAGCTAAAAATCAATCGATGAATGTAATAAATATTTTTTTACCTAACGGTAATAATAAGAATTATTAGCTTAAATATGAGATAGTAGACATTAAGAGAAAAAGACAGGAAGTATTGAATGTTGAAATAGGAGGAATTTTGGTTACTAAATTTAAGATATCTGGAAATTACCAGAAAATAAGAATATTATATTGTATTACTAATTAGTTGATGTAAGATGGTGAGAACTCAAATAGATAAGATGTGTATACTGAACATTAGATCTTGTGATGAATTGTGATAAAGGGAATTGGGGTTATTTAAAATTTGGAAATTATAAATGTCAAATGTGAAATATAAATATTAATGGGAAACCAAAAATTGGGAAAAATTAACCAGGACATTGATTGTCTAAAAAGATTGAATGTTAAAACAACTAGGATATGTATAAACTAAAAATTATTGATAAATGCAAGAAAGTTATTTTTTATTTAATTGATATAATAAGAATTGTACTAATTTAAAGATGAGACAGTAAATACTAAGGAGAAAAGAGGGGAAACATTTAATGTAATAGTTTGAGATCTGTACTAAAGATATTTGTATGTTATTGAATTATTGGCCAACTCAGCCGCCACATTGCTTTTCCAATACTTAAATGTAAAACTAGAAAACCAATAAATTTTTCTAAAAAAAAATAAAATAAAAGAGGGATAGAATCAAGGTAACATGAAGTATTAGTACCGCTTTACAAAGCCTTAGTACGGCCACACTTGGAATACTGCATCCAGTTTTGGTCACCACCACAATATAAATTTTTTTTTGAGACTCTGGAAAGAGTGAAGAAAAGAGCAACAAAGATGATTAGGGAGCTGGAGACTAAGACATATAAAGAACGGTTGCAGGAATTGGGTATGTCTAGTCTGGCGAAAAGAAGGATTAGGGGTGATAAGATAGCAGTGTTCCAGTGTTTGAGGGGCTGTCACAGACATGGGGGGCGGGCAAACTATTTACCAAAGCACCAGAAGGCAAGACAAGAATCAATGGATGGAAACTAATCAAGGTGAGAAGCAACCTAGAACTAAGGAGAAATTTCCTGACAGTAAGAACAATTAACCAGTGGAACGGCTTGTCTCCAGAAGTTGTGGGCACTCCATCACTGGAGGTTTTCAAGAAGAGACTGGACAGCCACTTATCTGAAATGGTATAGACTCTCCTGCTTGTGCAGGTAGTTGGACTAGATGATCTCCAAGATCCCTTCCAACTCTGTTACTCTATGTTCTAACTCTCTACCTGCTATTGCTAACTATCTACAAGCCATGTACTTTGATAAACTATAAGCTGTTCATACCTGCACTGTGTCCAACAAGGCTTCTGAATCCAGTCCCTCTATTGCTCATTTAGCACTGAAGCTAAATCCTCATTTAGCAACCCCAATGGGACTGGTAACTTGGTTGTTAAGTGAAGTGATCACTAAGTGAAACTGCAACTGAGTACATGATCTTACTTCAGCTTTCCTTTGCTTTACAGACCTGCAAAGGTCGTAAATGTGAGGACTGATGGAAAGTTACTTTCTCATCACTATTATAACTGCAAATGGTTGCTGTGTGAGGCAGTTGCTAAATGAGGACCACCTATATACCATTTCCCCCTTTGCCTTAGCATTGTGTTGGTCATTCTAAAGGCAAAATTGTGACTTGAATTGTTGATCTGACAGCCAAATCCACCACCCTTTTGTTGTTTGTGTTATTGAATTGTAAAAATGGATGCAACCCGTAAGGTCTTATTAGGCTTACCTATCCAAAGTTACATTTTACTGCCTATTGCAAGTGAGCTCCTTAGAGAATAGTTACCTTTTGCAAGCCTTTTAACAACCATGGTACAATGGAAAGCATACTTCCAGAGCAACATTTTGGTTCCACTATGTAAGTATCCTTGTGCTCTGTTCTGTGTAATAGCCAGCCTATGCTCCCTCTAGATCAGGGGTCTTTAAACTTGGTCCTTTTATGACTTGTGGACTTCAACTCCCAGAATTCCTCAGCCAGCGTGCCTGGCTGAGAAATTCTGGGAGTTGAAGTCCACAAGTCATAAAAGGGCCAAGTTTGAAGACCCCTGCTCTAGATTGTCTTCTGTAGGGCACAATCAAATGGTAGCCAAATGCTATCCTGCTCCCTGCTCCACCCACCCCTTTCCTTCTTCACTGCATTTGCTTTTTCACAGTATGAAGGAGGAAAAGGAAAAGGAGGAGATCCTACCAATGGCAAACCAATCCACTCACAGCTGCAACAGAAATGCAGCAAATTTGTCTTAATTTCTTCTGGAGCTGGAAGAGCTAAAATGGTAGTTATGGCCAAAAGCCCCACAGTATTGTGGGGCATGGATGGGGGCACCACCAATCTCAAACTGGTACAACCTTTAATTACAATTACAATTAAAGGTACAACCTTTAATTACAGATTTTCCTGTAGGAAAATCCTAAGGATTTTCAGGATTAGAAAAAAACAGATCTTGGCCTCTAGACTTCTTCAGCTGATCCCAGAGTAATGAGTAACAAATCTATGACTTTCCATATATGGCTAACTCCCCAGCCAACATGGCAAATGGTGAAAGACCCTGAGCTAACTTGGAACATGGCAGGAAAGCAAGATCTCTAGCTATGAGAGAAATAAGAAGGGGAAAAGAAGCCTAGAATTGTTCTTTTTATATATATCTAAAAAAACCCTACAATGATAGAAGGTGGAATATCGATCAGTGGGGGATTTCTCTTATTTGAGCTTTTCTTCCATTGAACCTCAAGAACCTCAAATTCCCCGATTTTCAGCCCCCGCCTCTTCCTAGATAGCCCACTCTTCTTCCTTGTCATGGCTTCCCCCATCTGCTCCCAGTTTTTTAGTTACCTGCCCAAAGACAGAGATGAGGCTAAGCTCCATATCCTTGATACTTAGGCATTTTTCTTCTGTGCGAGCCAAGCTGGTCCTTCCAACTGCTTCTTGCAATGGCTTGTCCTCTGGCTTGGTTGCAGGCAAGGTTGCTCCATCACCCAACTGGGAGTGGGTGTGAGAGAGGGGTCCAGAGGCAGTGGTTGAGACGGGGTCAGAAGTGCTCCTGATCCTGGGCCGTTGCATGGATTGCCGGTCTTCTTCATGGGACCGACTGCTTGTCCTTCGGGAGTATCCACCCTTGGACTGCCTCTGAGCACCATGTCGGGAACTAGACGCCTGCAGGTGTGATGTCTCACTGCTCAGTCGGCGGGTCTCCCGAAGGAAAAAGAACATGCTGAAGACTGGCAAAGAATTACAGTCCTCCTTTGGAGCTCTCACTATTTACTTCCTCTTTGGGGAAGATGATCCATGGCAAGGCCCACCCCCTTTTCCCACTGCCGTGGCCTTCCTCTCTGGCTCCCATCTTCATAGGCACGTCCCGTATGACATTGAACTATATTCCTGATTCCTTCTCACCTGTTTCCAGTTGCTCCAGTTCTGTTCCTTATGCTACTTGCTTGCCACTCTATTGTGGGTCATTCTGCTGGCATCTGTCCTCTCCAAAGGCACACACTCCTAACCGGACAGCCATAGTGTTATATTTCTAGATCTCAAGTAATGCAAATATCTTAGAATACCCTTCAGCTACATATGCCTTCCACTCTCTCACTCCTTCTCCCATTAAATTTTTCTCTGCAATGTTTTCCTCCTTCTGGGACCCACTTTTCCTACCCACTCTGAACACCCTCTCTCCCTTTCCTTTCTCTCTTTCTCCTGTTTCCTATCCTTTCTTCCCCTCCCTTATCTCCCCATTCTTTCAGCCATGTCTTCTGTTTGCTTTCCCTGCTTCTAATGGATCGTCCCTTGTGTTTCCCAGGGCCAGGGACTGACATGGGAGCAGGAGGGAACCTCAGCTTCTGTCACAGCTCACCCTCGCTCTCCATCAAAACTTAATCAAGTCATCTTATTATTGTAAGGAGCGAGATTGAAGCCGGAGGATATAGAGGGAATCTGAGCTTATCAGGTCAGACATATGACCCGGTCCAGATTGGCTTTTCACTAATGATACAAACAAGGTAAAACAACTCCCTGAAGTAGGAAACCCAAGAGGTCTCAGTGCCTGCAGATTACGGTTTGAGCAACACTATGGAGTCCCTGGGCATTTACATAATATCTACTTATTTTCAAAAATAATGCAGTAAAGAAAAGAGACTGAGACAATACCCTGGGAATAAAATACATCACGTGCTAGTAGCGTCTATTTTTTTTTTTTAAAAGAAAGTCTTCGATAAAACTATCTTGCCTTCTCTGGACCCCTGCTTGCGCTTGATATATCTGCTCAGGAATCAAAGCCAAGCAAATCTTTATTATGGTCATAGACCAGCATAATGCTTAGATATTTAGAGGTTTTGTTTTCTCTGTTCTGCTCTCCCCGTTTCCATCCTCGTATCTGCATTTGCTTCCTTAAGTCTTACTCTCCATTATGATTCACTCACACATGCATCATCCCCTTTCTCAGCTTAGAAAGCTGATTGTATTTCAGCAAAGCTGGACCCCACCTGTGGCATTGGCTACCTTCCTGGCCCTTTGAATGGCAGAATGGAGTGAATGGCAATGCTCTGTGGGGACTGTTGAGCAGACCATGATTTATTTAGTGAAAAGCTGGCAACATTCCAGTTCAGGAGTAACCAGACCTCATCTAGCTCTTACAGACAATGCCAAGAGTCCTGGATGAGGTCTTAATGTTCTGTGGCTCAGCTAAGAGAAATCAAGAGCAGAAAGAAAGAACTAAAGAACAAGTCTCAGTTGCTTAGACATTGAAGATTTCTCCGACCCCTACAGGGCCTATTTTCTTACCTGGACTGTTATCATATTTACAGGGACAGGATTTGTGTACTTTTAACTGCTTCAGGTACCAGAGGAAAGTTTTCCATCACTGCATCTTCTTGTTGAAGGGCATCATGTACTCAATATCTACTTGTCAAGCATTTTGCCCATCTTTATATGCTTGATGAGTGCATCTAAAGATATATTTATATGTATGCAGTTATTTATGGCTAGGTGATCTGGGCTGCAAAAATCGGTATCATGGCAGCAGAGAATAGAGAAAACATTGATCTCATCGCCACCTAGAGGTTGTCTGAATTTTTGTAACCTAGATCTGATTTATTTTACGCTCCCCCTTTTTCCATTAGGGCCTTTATGTTCACAACAATTCTGCAAGAAAGGTTAGGGAGAAAGAGATGGAAAGCAGGTAGCTCAAGTAAGGTTGTGACCTCCACATCTGGCTGTGTGTCTCAGGTCAGGCCTGGTGATGTTTGTCAATTGCGGTAACTAGAAAATTGTCGCCCTGCTTGCCTGCTGTCTTTCATTACAGTAGAGCAAAATCTCTGTCAGAGGTTTTGAACTATGATTGGTCTTTCTTTCCATGGAAATATTTGGTTCCTCTTCAGGTAGCTGGCAAATACCATAGGCCAGTCTTGCTAGGTCTCCAGTAGCATGGTCTCGAGACAGCCGTCCCATCTCAAATACATGCGCCATCTGCATTTGTAGAGGTACCAGCACGGCTGAATCTATAAAGTGAAACCCTTGAGAGCTCTCAAGCCCCGTGTCCCAGACGTTTTTGGAGACTACACACCCTCGGCTTCCTCCCTTTCTACGCAGTTTCTATGCCACCATCTGTCTTCAAGGGAGTTGCCTTTATAGGTAGTCCTCAACTTACAATCATTCATTTAGGGACTGTTCAGAGTTACAACTGCAATGAAAAAAGTAACTCAGAACCAGTCATCAGGCTTACAATCATCACAGAATCCACATGATCATGTAATCAAAATTCGGGCGCTTGGCAACAGGCACGTATTTGTGATGGTTGCAGTGTCCCAGGGACATGTGATCGCCCTTTGCAACCTTCCCAGGTGGGCTTCTAACAAGCAAAGTCCAAGCCAGATTCACTTAATGATCATGTGATTCACTTAAGAACTGTGGAAAAAGAAGGTAATAAAATTGCAAATGACTCATTTTACAACTACCTCACTTAGCAACAGAAATTCTGATTCCAATTCTGGTCATAAGTTGAGGATTAACCTATACTTGGCATCTTCCGCCTTCCGGCAACTCTCAAGATACGTAAGAGAGAGAGGGTTCCTGCAGTCTGGGCAGTAATAAAAATAAAATAAATTCTATAGCCACCTCCTAGCCCTAAAACACTGAGGTATGTGACTACAGAAATCAGCTCTTCTTCGTTCACCTCCTTTGTGGGCTGATAGAGTAATATCTCCACAGATAAATAGAATCAAATCTTATTTTCAAAAAAATGAAAAGAGAAAGCATAAAGACATCTTTTAATTAAAAGATTCAGTAGTACAGGGGGGGGGGGAATACAACACTACTGCAATCACAGCGCTAAAATGAAGCCAGCATTTTAGATCAATGAATAGATAAAGATACAGAAAAGATAAGGCTCTCAGTTTAAGCAGATCCCAAGATGATCCTGGTCTTCTCTACTTAGAAGTAACTCTAATATAAAGCAATTCCAATTTGCCTGAGATTGTAGAGAGGTAACAGATCACCAGAAACTTAAAAACTGACAAAGAAACTAAGTGGAGTCGGTTTTTAACTTTTTCTTATTCCTGTAGGGAATAGATGCACCTTGCAACAGATGTTGTCTTTGTGCAAATCTGTTACATGGAAAATCCTTCTTTTTTCAAATTTCAGCTTTAATCAGAGGTTAAAGGATAATCTTATCTCTCTCTTTATTCCTACTCATCTCAGCATACAGCTTTTTACTTGTGTCCTTCCTGTTACAGAATCCCTGGAGTTTTCAAAAGTACAGTTTCAAAGTATGTAAAATTGGGTCTGCTTTGCTAATGATTCTTTTGACAGCATAGTTGGGTAACTTGTAGAGGGTAGGAAAAACTTGGCATTTCTTGGCCACAACAGACTGGTACAACCCATTTCCTATAGTTCTTGGACATTCCCCAGTAACATTATTTTTTTTTCTTTCCTTCCAAAGAGCCAAATATAGTGGCATGGGGCATTGCTCTCTTTAGTGGAGGTGCAGAGTTTGGAATGGATAGTAAAGCAGGAAAACTCAAGTGTAGGCATCTTTCAAAACTTGGGAAAATGGATCTCACTGTTTTTGTGTGTGTGTGTGTTGTAATTCATCTCCCTTCATGATCCCATCAGGTTCTCTTTGTGGTCCATCCCATTTACTGCTCTTTGTATTGTCAACTCTTGTCAATACTATAGGGCACATGGTGTCAAAGACATTAAGCTCCAGATATCAAACCCTGTGCCCTATTCCTCCTGTCTTGGGATGATGGCATTGACATTCCAAACAGGAGAAGTATAAGAGAATATTAATATTTCACCATTTACTTTGCTTGACAAACCTTGCACATGAGAAATTGGGAGACTACCCTTTGCAAGCAAGCTAAAATGAAGGCAATACCCGGAGAGCAAAAATCAGCAATGGAATAACTTGTTTTATTCCTATCTAATCTATCTTGACTGTGGGGAAAGGCCTACTGTCTTGGGAAAATGTAAATATTTTTGTGTTTGGAATAAATGAGAACTGAGATTAGCCCTCAGGACTGATATTAATCTTAGCTTTGAGGTTCTTTCCATTATGTGGAGGAGAAGGGGATTATGGGAGAAGATGGCAGCATCCAAGATCACAATCTGGATGTTTGTAACCTGAGTTGCTTTGGTCTGTTGGTGAACATTTTTTTCCTTGAAACTCCTTTTACTGTTTTACATTTTTCAAAATGTGACTTTGGAGATCATGGTATATGAAATCATGATCAAGTTTAACAGATAACTGTGGTTTCCCTAATTATCAAACTATTTGGTCTTGTTACACGGCCTTTCTAGTTTGCTGCTATGCCCGTTCCCCTATTCCCACCAACCTTTGCTGCAACTGTCTCTTAGGCCAAAAACCCATGTTTTCTCCTGTTTCTAAATTTCAATTACATAATCATCTCAGAGGTCCTGAGGCAATTATTGTTAGTTTAGAACACTTATTTTTCCTTGATGGGTGAGCAGAATTCACTAAAAACAATGAAACAGTGGAAAGTTAAAGTTAAATAGAGATGAGTGGATTGTACAACAACTATTTGTTTCACAAAATTTGCTTCCTGAAAAACATTTGATGATAATAATAGACCTCTTCAAGCTGAACACAATTTCAGAATGATTGCATCATGTCGGAATGTTGAGAAATATGAAATTAAGTTTTAATGACTACATTGTATTTAATAACATAATGTTTCCAACATACTGCATGAATTCAGCAGGACTAAATGTGTTTTATTGCTAATTTTCATTTGTACTCAGTGTCCAATGTATGTTGCTGCAGTGTCCAACAATAGTCAGACAGCATTGATGGGTTCCAGTTGCCCTGATACTGTTTTTGCATTGTGGCAATGTCCTAGTGAAATCTTTTGCCATGTTTATCCCTGATTGAACTTAGATTTTTGTGAAAGGAATCCAAGTATGAATGCAGAAAATGATTCTTCAGTGACACATTAAACTTCTTGTATTCTGTAAGAAGTCTATCAACCAGCTGAATGTAGTTTGGTGTTCTGTAGTTGCCAAGAAAATTCTCAACAACATCTTTGAATGCTTTCCAGGCAATTTTCTCTGGCCCCATTAATAGATCTTCAACAGGCTGTTATTGATGATGTATCTGATCTGTGGACCAATAAAAATGACTTCCTGGCACCAGTTATTCTTGGAAACATCTGCCTCAAATAATAAAAACCTTCACCTTCCTTGCTCATTGCTTTCACAAAATTTTTCATCACTCCGAGTTTTATAAGAAGCAGAGGCAAAAATATCTTTGTTGGGTCAACAAGTAGTTCATGTGCCACATTTTTCTGTCCTGGAACCAAATTCTTTCAGAGTGACCATTTCTTTTAAATGTAATGTGACTCTCTTGCATGGCTGAACCCATTTGCATATGTAAGAACAGGACTTGGTATATCTGAGCTGCATTCCAAGCAGTAGAGCCACTACTTTTTGATCCCCACAGATATTCCAGTTGTAGTAGTGTTGCAGAAAACCACAGGACTCAGACCACGGAATCAAAAGAAGTTGGTTTATTTGCGCAAAGGTTCAGAGCAAAAATCATAACAAACTCTGAACACCTTCTCATGGAATAACAAGTACATATATACTCTTCAGAAACAGCAAAACACGGAAATGTAACTTGTTAGCATTGATTGGTTACTTGAATGACAGCCCTCTGTTGCTATGCTAGAATAGCGAAATATCTTGTTCCCCCTCTCATGGATCTAGGTTACAGGTATCTTGCCAAAGCATCTAAATTTCTTAAGATTTCCTGCAGTTCGTTTGTGGTTAGCTACCAGTCGAGAGCGAGACATAGAAACGAGACATATGTGGTTACTTGCAACAGAGCCTCAAGCTTGACACTCATATGTGACCGACAGATGAACTTGTGGTTTGACATTTTTCACTTCCTTTTTTGTTTCTTCTAATACACGCATTTAAGACTCATGTCCTGTTTTATGTCCTGTCTTGTTTTATGTCCTGCCTTATTCCCCCCTTTGAGACTCCATTTTAGGTAACAATTGAGTCTCACTTTTACAGTTTCTACTTGAGCATTAGCTTTTTCCCAGCAAGCGAAGATAGCTGAGCAGAAGTCGCATATATGGATAGGCATAATATATGGCATGATTAACACTTTAGACTGGCACACATCTTTCTGTTTCCTGCTGCTAGTTCATCCTAGAGGCAGATAGCAATAATAAGAAAGAGTGAAGAATCCATAAAGTGATTCTCAAAAATCATCTTCCTCAGGCACGTCCTCCAATCCCCAGGGTCTCATCCGTACATACATTCCACTCTCTGGATCCTCACTTTCCCTTCCTGGGTCTGAGGTGAACCTATTTTCCAAGGATCCTTCTATCACAATTAATTCCTTTTCAACCCTGATTTCTTTCACTGATCTCATAACTAATTGTCTGATTAACGGTATTACACAGGGGATGAAGGCTAGTCCTGCTATTCCACATAACAACACAAACAGGATTTATTTCCTCAATGTCCCTGGAGCCTTCTTCAAGTGTGAGAAGAGTTAATTGGCCATTCTCACAACATTTGGGACTATCATTCAGGGTCTCATTACTCAACATGCCACTTGCAAACATTAGCCAAAGCCATAGAAGACTCATGTCTGATAATCTAAAATGAGTCAATGTCAATTTTTCTTTCCTTTTCTATTCTATGATTCCAACGTCCCACTCAGTTTCACACTCACAGTCACACCAAAGGGAGCAATTGCAATTATGAAATTACCATATCAGGAAGATGGATGGGATTAGGTGTGATTTGGGAAAGGACAGGGTCAGTCTTGGGTGAGCCACACAGCCGAGTCTTATTTGCTAAATATAATGCCCACACTCCCAAGACTCTTACTATACAACAGAGAACCCACTCCCAAGGTGCTTCAAACATAAGTGTCCCCAAGAGATACACACTGTCCTTGGTCACAGTCAGTGCTTTTTAGGCGCAACACCTATGTCTTTGGGACGTTTCCAGAAGAAAAGGTGTCCAATACAACAGGTCATAACCAGGGTGATCAGACTCACTGCACCTATGGCTATGTATTGTCGGACTACCATTCCTTGAAATAGATCTAACCTACACCACACACTCCTAACACTTTAACAGCTGTCTTCCTCATTCTTGTCTTCAGCCGTACGTAGAGGGTCAGCTTCCGGAGTGACACCAGTAAGGCCTCTTCTGCCCCATATGTTGCCTGCCCGTTGCCGGTAGGGCAGTTATAGGGGGTGCTTCTTCAATCATACCACTAAAGGGCGGGCCTCGTCCTGTTCTGCCTCCCAATATTCATCAGCTGCAGGCTTAACTCGAGTCCAGTGAATCCAAGACTTGGATTCTAACACTTTTACTGCAAGTGGAGAACACATGACCACAGTATACGGGCCTTTCCATTTAGGTTTCAAGTTTTCCCCTTTCCAGTGTTTTACCCATACTTTGTCTCCCACTTGAATATTATGACTGGGGTACTCAAAAATGGTGGACTGAGGGACACACAATATTGTTGGATTTCTTGTATTTGCTTGTTTAACTCTCCCACTATTTGACTCACCCATGTAGTTCCTAATTGACTTAAGTCCCCTATATGATTTTTCAAGTTATTACTTATGATAGGGGGTCTTCCAAACATCATTTCAAAAGGAGATAGCCTAATTCCTTTTCGAGGGGTGCACCGCACAGACCAAAGTGCTAGTGGCAATGCATCCACCCACTTAAGGTGAGTTTCAAGGCACACCTTTGTCACCTTTTCCTTTATTGTCTGGTTTATTCTCTCGGCCCTTCCCCCAGATTGAGGATGAAAAGAACAATGGAACCTCCAGTGGGTCCCTAAGGATTTAGCCAGCGTCTGATTTACTTGATGTACAAACTCAGGTCCATTACCTGATGATATGAATGAGGGTACTCCATATCTGGGAATAATCTCTTTGAGCAAGATTCTGGCCACTTCTCGTGCCTGCTTGGTCTTGGTTGGGAAACATTCAGGCCACCCTGAATAATTGCACACTAGGACTAACATTGCTTTATATAGTCCACATTTTGGCATTTCTGTAAAATTAACAACCAATGAATCCATAGGGTAATATCCCTTAGGCTGACTTCCTGGCGGAAGAATAGGTCCTTGTCTTGGATTAACCTGGGCACAAATGTTACATCTCTCAATTGCATGGGCACATAGCGAGTGAAGACGATTGATATACACAATACGGTGGAGGGCTTCAGCTAATGCACTCTTTCCCATGTGAGTAGTTGAATGAGTTTCCTTTACCACTGGCCAGGCTAAATTCTCAGGTTGCTGATAACCTTGCTTCTCTATCAGCTGCTCTATTTCCTTGGGTTACTTCATCTTGTCCCTTTTGATGTCCTTTACAGTGCATGAGAGCTACCCTCTTTGGTCCCAAGACTGCTGTTATAAGTCTTTCAATCAGAAGAGGATGTTTAATTTCTTTTCCTGCAGTTGTTAAGAGTCCTCTCTCTCTATAGACTGCAGCATCTACATGTAATGTGAGGAATGCATATTTAGAATCAGTCCAAATGTTTATACTTTCATCTCTTGCTCTTTCCAGTGCTCGTATGAGAGCCCACAGTTCTGCTGCTTGAGCACTTGTGCCTTTTGGGAGTGGCCCACTTTCTATAACTTTAACAAGTGAGACTACTGCATAGCCCGCATATCGTTCTCCTGTTGAGATGAAACTTGACCCATCAGTAAACCAATTATAGTCCACTGTTTTCAGTGGCACATCAGTTAAATCAGGTCTACATGAGAATTGACTTTCTATCACTTGCATACAGTTATGTTCAACTTTAGGACCTGGTATAGGCAATAGGGTGGCTGGGTTTAGGCCATTTGTCTGCTTCAATGTCACTTGAGGGTTTTGAATGAGGAGAGGTTGATACTTATAAATTCTGGAGTTAGTTATCCATAAATGTCCCTTTGTTTCCAAAACTCCACGAATTGCATGACTGGTATAGATTGTGGTTAGTTGTCCAAAAGTCAATTTATTAGCTTCCTCTATCAGGAGAGCTGTGGCTGCCAGAATTTTAAGACAATGTGGCCATCCCTTTGATACTCCATCAAGTTGTTTTGACAAGTAAGCTATGGGTTGTTGCCAACTTCCCTTTTCTTGAGTCAGGACTCCAAGAGCCATATTATTCTTTGAGTCCACATACAAATTGAAAGGTTTCTCGAGGTTAGGAAGTCCCATAACAGGAGCTTGAGATAATGCAAATTTTAAAGCCTCAAAAGCCTGTTTTTGTTCACGCGTCCAAATAAAGGGCTCTCTTTCTCCCCCCTTTGTGGACTCATACAGTGGTTTGGCTAGCAGGGCAAAATTCGGTATCCATATTCTACAATATCCTGCTGCTCCTAAAAAACCCCGTAATTCTCTCCTATTAGTTGGCTCTGCAATTCGGCACACAGCTTCCTTTCTCTCATGTCCTATTGCTCTTTGGCCTTGACTTATAGTATAACCTAAGTATTTAACCTGGGGTTTCACTAATTGAGCTTTCTCTCTTGAGGCACGATATCCTTTGTTCATCAACAGATGAAGTAATTGATTGGTGTTGTCCCAACAAGTTTTTTTGTCTGTCCAGTTATTAAAACATCATCAACATATTGGAATAGTACATCTCCTTCCTCACAGGGCTGAAAGTCTTCTAAATCTGAGGCCAAGGCGTTGCCAAAAAGAGTAGGTGAATTTTTAAATCCCTGAGGAAGTCTGGTCCAAGCATATTGTTTTCTCTGGCCTGTTACTGGGTCTTCCCACTCAAAAGCAAACAGCTTCTGACTGTCCTTATGTATTGGGATCATAAAGAAAGCATCTTTCAAATCTACCACAGAGAACCAGACAGCTGATGCTGGAATCAAGCTCAGGAGGGTATATGGGTTAGGCACTACAGCATGTACAGTAATTGTAGCATTATTGACAATATGCAAATCTTGGGCTGGTCGAAATGAGCCATCAGCCTTTGGGATGGGTAAGATTGGGGTGTTCCAAGGAGATTGAATAGTTGTTAAAATGCCTGCCTTTAAGTATTTGGTAATATGATCTTGAATTGCTTGTGTAATGGGGCGAGGATAATTTCTCTGCCGGAGACGAATAGGCACTGCCAGAGGCTTCACTTGAATGACTAGTGGTGTATGGTGACCTGCATGTCCTGGCGGATTATCTTCTGCCCATAACTTGTGCACATCAAACTCCTGCCAAGTATCGAGGACTTGAACCTCTTGGGCCACCATTATTCGCCACATCTCATCTGGAGGATGCTTCATTACTAGTGCCATTTCATCTTTTTCAAATGACAAAGTTGCCCCCATTTTACATAACATGTCTCTACCCAATAAGGGAATGGGACACTCAGGCATATATAGGAATTGGTGTTCAATGTCCCTTCCTTTTAGGGAACATCTCAGGGGCTTTAGAAAAGGGTGACACTTTACTGAACCATCAACTCCCTGTACATTTATGACATCAGCAGAGAAGGGAGCCAATAATTTAGTAACTACATATCTAGATGCCCCCATATCTACTAAAAAGGTCACATTATTGCCCCCTATCTTCATTCGGACCAAGGGTTCGGGGGGGGCTTGACTTAAACCCAGTCCCTTTCAGTCCTCAGGCCATTGTTCAGCTGCGGCCAAACCTATGGCCTCTACTTGTTCTTGAAATTGGCCTCGACCTCTTCCTTGGAATCCATATGGACGAAACATTTTTCCTCTTCCTTCTCCCTGGAAATCATATATTTTGACTTCTTGAGTTAAATGCCACGTCCCTGTTCTATTCTTCCAAGTTCAAACCTTTTAGGACATTCATGTTGCCAATGTCCCTCTTCTTTACACAAAACACACTGATTCCTTCCTAGGGTTCTGGAATTGCCTGACAATGCAGCTGCCAGCAATTCAGCCTTACGTTGCATTTTACCTTCTTTCTTCTTCTCTTCCACCTTCTCTCTATTCACATAAACTTTACGTGCAATTTCCATCAATTGACTCATAGTCATGCCCAATGCCCCTTCTTGTTTCTGAAGTTTCTTTTTAACACCAGGGGCACTTTCCTTTGAATTCCTTGCACTCCTGCCCCCTGAACTTGAATATTGCCATCATCAACATTTGCCGGTTGAATTGGGACCGGTAGTTGCATGCCTTGGGCCATAGGATGATGCACAGGGGCGTATGGAGGAGGATTATCTTCTTCATAGGGTTCAGTCTTTAAGACAGGTTTGGCTTCAGTCTGACTCTTCGTGACCTGAGATCTGGGATTTCTATTCATTCTGGCCACGCAGACCCGCATGAGTTCCACTCTGCATTTGCGAAGCCATTCAGGATTCTGTTTTACTACTACTTGCCACTGGTCAATATATTGGTATTGATCTGGGTGACCATGATCTGGGTCAGTAACAATTTGGTGGACTTTTGAGATTATGTCTAGATTAAAACTACCTTCAGCCTTCCATCCTACATTGAACGTTGGCCATTCATTTTCACAGAATTTCTTTAAGTCTCCTAGATTGCCTTGGGGTCTCCATAATCTCCACTAAAACCTTTCTTAAAATTCCTCAACATACACTGAAGAGGTGTCCAAGGGACACTTCCTCCACCACCCATTTTCTAAAACACTGCCACTGACCTGTGATGCCGGACGTTCCAACGGTCACCAACAGGAACTGCAATGGCTTAACCACCCACACAACAACTCTTGGGCCTCTTTAGGATGCGCCGATCCCGGACCCAGGGGGGTGATCAGGCCCCCTCTTCCACTCTCAAAACGAGTGGGTCTACAATTCCACAATACTTGCCTGCAGGCGTCTTCTTTTCCAACCAGCTTTGTTTCCTGACTTGTTTTGATTCCGTTCAGGTTCTTGGATCGGTCGGTTGTCCACCAAATACCCCTGCGGTGCCGTCCGCCTCCTTCTGGAGAAATCATCCATGCCGGCTGAAGGTTTAGCGTGACGGCCCCGCTTGGGCACTGGTCGGTCCGTGCCGTCCTCAGCAAAATATTGCTCCAAGTCCCATCTTGGGTCGCCAGAAAAATGTTGCAGAAAACCACAGGACTCAGACCACGGAATCAAAAGAAGTTGGTTTATTTGCGCAAAGGTTCAGAGCAAAAATCATAACAAACTCTGAACACCTTCTCATGGAATAACAAGTACATATATACTCTTCAGAAACAGCAAAACACGGAAATGTAACTTGTTAGCATTGATTGGTTACTTGAATGACAGCCCTCTGTTGCTATGCTAGAATAGCGAAATATCTTGTTCCCCCTCTCATGGATCTAGGTTACAGGTATCTTGCCAAAGCATCTAAATTTCTTAAGATTTCCTGCAGTTCGTTTGTGGTTAGCTACCAGTCGAGAGCGAGACATAGAAACGAGACATATGTGGTTACTTGCAACAGAGCCTCAAGCTTGACACTCATATGTGACCGACAGATGAACTTGTGGTTTGACATTTTTCACTTCCTTGTTTCTTCTAATACACGCATTTAAGACTCATGTCCTGTTTTATGTCCTGTCTTGTTTTATGTCCTGCCTTAGTAGGTGTCCTGGATGTGCTTCAGCAAAAGTTCCCTTGTTTCTGTAGGTGTCTTTCATGTGTGCAGCATAGCCAACAAGTACTGAAGATTTCTATAAGACAGTATGTGATAGGTTAATTTTTGTGATTAGCAGCCAAAAATCTATAAAATACACCCAAAAGTGTTCAGGAAGCAAAATCTTCAGCACTCATTTTAATTAATGACAATCTAGTTATGAGTTGTTAAAATGTTCCTTAAATAAATGTGTAGTTCACTTTAAGCACTGTTCTGAACTGGGAATTTCCAAAGGGCAAAGACTAGAAGAGAGAAATTCTATGGACATTCCAGCTCTCCAGGATATTCTGTTATCATGGTCACATAATACCCTAAACCAGGGGTCCCCAACCTCCGGGCCATAGCCCACTAGTGAGTCGTGAGGTGTTTGTAACTGGGCCATGGAAATGGCAGGTGAGTTCACGTGCACCTCCCCACTTGCGCTAGCAGTGGGTGAGCACGTGCATGCGTACTCCATTTGCGTGAGCTATGTGCGTGTACTTGCGTGGAACCATCCTCTCCCCCCCCCCTCCGGTTCACAAAGCTGGAAAGGTTGGGGAACTCTGCTCTAAAAACCATTCAGAGATTGGGCTTACTGTGTGATCTACATCTAGAAATATGATACCCTTGTGAATAGATGAAATGCCATTAAGCATATTTTTTTCTTGGAAAAACAGCTAAGCACAACTTGGTATGTTGTCTGAACCTAAACTAGTAAAGTAAAGTAAAGTAGCAATTAGTCCCCCTGGGAAATCAGCACAAAGCTGCAGCAATAAAGAAGAGCTATCTTTGCTGCAGAATTTGCTCTGCTCTGCTGTGGTTTTGCAGCCCCTGCAAAGCTATAGAAATTTCTTTTGGAAAGAAAGGGGATGGGGTGAGATTGGCTTTCCTTTTCTATGCATCTCCCTATCCCTAGAATAGAAGTGGACTACCCCAGACTTTTTGCTGTTTGTGAAATAAAAAAAAAATACTTAAAAAAATTAAAAGGGTACTAGTTCACTTTTTCTGAGTAGGTGTCCTTAAGCATGGTTAACATTGAATCATATTTAAAACAAAGGTTGCCACTAATTTCAAAAGTATGTATTCCTTGTCTTTAGGTTGAGGTGAGATTTCATGCAAGATTTACTGCAACTGAAGATCATGATTAATATTCTGACATAAATAGAAAACTACAAATAGATCAATGACCAACAAACACTAGTGAAAAGTCTATACTCTTCAGCCATAGAATAAATATCTAAATTGAATCACTGGTTTGTTTCAGAGCAGGAATGATGGGTGCAGATTTTCTGTACATGTGATATAATTCCCAAGCAGTTAAATATGTTTCAACACACTGTAACATTAAGATATCTCAATTGACAATTGTATTTAAAAGTCACTATCTATGAAGATTTATTTTATTTCTTCATTTAAAAAGAAAGAAACTTTGATTTTTAAGATCACATACTCGTCAAGTGACTCTGGACAGTTGACAAAGGAACAAAAACAAAATTCAGAAGCAACATACCAACTCTGGGCCAGTAACCGATATCACACAATCAGATGTGTTATGCAACATCAGGGCATAAGGCCCGAGAGAACAGCCAGTTTAAGGCTCATCCTTTTCGTTCTTAATCTCAGCTATGAGTGATTTTCATTTAGGAGTTTTATCCTCTAGCCTCTTCTGGCTTTATTTTGGACAAGGAACACTCCAGTAGTTTCCCATTGCTTCTTCTACCAGACACAATTGCTGCACAAACAAATACTTTGTAACTGAAAGAAGTATTCGGGTTCACACAACATCAGCTATAATGGGGCTTAGTATGTCATGTGATTGTGATTTATAATATATTTCCTCCAACTGTTGCTTTTCTCTCCATCAATTGCAGTTCCTGGAAAAGGGGAAGGGACTCCTTACTTTCGACTTTGTGACTCAACTTTGACTCTAAAAGTCGAGCTGATAAACGACCCCACTTGCAGTGCCAGCGCTGTGTTCCAAAAGACAATCCGCTCCCTATATATTTAGGGATCATCGTTTTCCCAGGCACATTCCAGTGTCCGAAACGGCCCAAAAGATTGCCTTGGATTCCCGCTAAAACTAAGATCAAACTTAGCCTCGGAGATAAAGAATAAGACATGTCTAAACCCTTTCCTGCCCCTTTAAGAAGAGCTGGTCCGAGGCCAGCTAGTGGAGCGTGACTCAGCATCTTTTGCCGAGCTTGGCTTTGTGCAGACGCTAGAAAATCTGCTCCATCAATCGCTCCCTGCTTTGGTTGTGCCTTGACCCGCAGCTTTTCCGACAGTGAGTATCCCCATGTTTCTGTTCGTCTGGTCCGGTTCTCTTCCTGGGGTGATGGGCAGGCGAGATGCAATGGCGGGAGCGCGTAGTGCTCCCATCTCCTGGCAGAATTAAATGCATCCCGTCGCGTTTATTATCTCTAGCGGGTGCTGCGGTAACTGTCCTGCTTCCTTCCCGTTTTTTTTCCTCCTAGTGCCTGGCGAGTACACCCTCACCTATTTCTCTGTTCGAGGTGAGTACTGAGAAATGCGTCTCGGGTGAGGGGAGTTTTTTAAAGTAACGTTGCAGGAAGGAGAGGGGTGAAGTCTCCGCCAGTAGGGCGAAGCTTGAAATATTCTTCAATCGGGGGAGTTCTCTTTTTTTCTAAGCTCGCAAAAAGTATTTGATTTGCAGCAATTGTTCTGTTCCTGCACCTAAGCTTGTCTTCCAGTTTTCAGAAGGTCTCCTGGCTGGTTTCCTCCTGCAAAACAGGATGCCGTTTTTACAAGGGCTTTATTGTTTCTTTCCAACCATTTTGATCATGTGTTGGAGCTTATACTGCGTTATTGCCAGGAAGTGGAGAATTCTGGCTGGCTTCGTTGCATCCCAGTTGACCCAGCTTGGAGTCTTATTTTGCAGCCTTCTGAGCTGCCCATAGTTCTTAACCTGGCAGAGTCTCCTGGGAGAGGTTTATTTATCCCGCCTTTATTATTTTTATAAGTAACTCAAGGCAGCAAACACAACTAATACTCCTTCCTCCTCTTATTTTTCCCCATAACAGCACCCCTTTGAGGTGGGGTTGGGCTGAGAGTGAGTGACTGCCTCAAACTCACCCCAACCAGCTTTCATACTTAAGGTAGGATTAGAACTCACAGTCTGACTTTTTAGCCTGATGCCTTCACTACTATGGTAGACCAACAGCATCTTAAGTTTTAATGGCTGTATGAGATGTCCCCACAAGTACACAGGACAAAAAAAATGTCAAAATTATTTGCTGTGGAATGCAAAAATGTCATGAAAAAGGTTATGTGAGGAGAGAGTATGATATATATTTTATATTTTTGTATTTTGACAAAAGCACATGTATTCACTGGTTATAATTCAAATATAATAGTAACATTTAGTTACTTAACACTGCTAATATTCATAGTATATGAAACACTATCTTTCATATACTACTGTGAATATTAATAGCAAAGTATTGCAGAAGGTAGGACATAGTTTAGGAAAAGAAGTTTTTAGCTTGATTAAGTCCTTGGGGCAAAGAAAATGAAACTCTGTGTCTATAGCATACATTCTGAACAGAGCAAAAATGTTTCTTGTTCAGATAGGAACACTGAAAAAGTTTTCCCCTTTATTTCCTCATGAATTTTTATTCAAGGTCTGTCAAGAATTCTTCTTTTGCTAGATTGGCCTTAGATTTCTGTAGTATTCTGGAGAATGAAAAAAAAATAGCACCCACCCATGAATTGTTTGCCATTTTTCCATGGAAAAAAGTTTCTTTTTCATCAAACTGAATATGGATAAGAAAAAATTACAGATTTTTTTTTATATTGCAAACAATTCCTTTTATTGGTCCCTGCTGAGCTAAATAGAATTTGCTACATAGTCAATCGTATTAACATTTCATATCCATATAGGAGGAATGTTCTCTGGGTTCCAGCTGAGGGGCAGAGAGGCAGATCCTATGGATTCATTAACACTTGAGCTTCCAATATTTATCTTAAAATGCTTTTATTATAAAAACAAAAAAAGGAAAAAAATTAAAACCTCAAAAAATTAATAGAAAATATATTTGTTGCTCAGGATTGAATTGAGGGGTCCTTGGTGCTCTCTGAGCTTGGTTGTTTTCTTGCAGATGTTTCATTACCCAAACTAGGTAGCATCATCAGTGGTGCTGATGGCACAGATGATGTTACCCTAGTTTGGGTAATGAAATGTCTGCAAGAAAATAAGCTCAGAGAGCACCAAGGACCCCACAAAGAAAAATATTTTTGAATTAAATGTATACAAACAAAAAGCTCAAATTATAAATTAGATCTTGACCACCTGGAAGAATACTGTTTAGATTTTGTACAATGCTGATAAAAGTTCAATTCCTGTTCAAAAATTGAATACATGTCTTCCATTCAGAGCTCTAAACCAGTTGTAATTGGTATCTCACATATTTAAATGTTTTTTCTCCCCACATTCAAGCAAGCCCAAAACATATAAGTTAATGTCCAAAATATTATGTTTCCAACTTAGGGAGGTTAAGCCCAACTTTTACTACACATTCTCTGGGATATTCAAATACACAGGAAAATAATATCACAGAGTACTAATTTGATATTCATTAAAATGTAACCCATTGATTTGTTAAAATACCCCATTGCTCCTTGCTTGCTTTTATTATTAACAGCTTTTGTACACCTGCTCAATCTAACCAACTGTGGGTAATATACATGAGCAAGCCAATGCAAAATATATCAACAAAAATTAGTGTTTAAAAAAACACAATAAATTAATGACAGCAAAAAGAGGTAAGCGTTCTAATCACTCTAGGGGCCCATGGGATATAATTTATGTTCAGGGTTAGCAAAGCGATTGGGGAGAAGATGGAAGAATATGCTCAGGGGAAATGTCTATTGTTATTGAATAGTTATTGAGCTAGGTATTGGGCTAAGAATCAGGGACAGTTCACCATTATCTGAAGGTTTTTCTGCCTGTAGATCAGGGGTGTCAAGCTGCTGGCCCGCGGGCCGGTTTTATCATAACGAAGCCGCGCCCACCCCATTGCCGGCAATGCAAAAAGAGTCGCGATACGACACGTCACGTGATGTGGCGAGTTTGACACCCGTGATCTAGATTGTTTTGAGCTTACAGCACCCCCAAATTTATTGTTTCGTTTTACTCAAGATTTATTTACTACACAATAGATAGGGCTTCCTGTCTACTGTATCTACCGCCAGGAGGAACCTGGCTCCTGTGACTTCATGGGCATATTCTTTTCTTGAAAGCAATACATAAGTGCTTTGGCACTGACACTTTCTGGGATGGTTCCAACCATTCCAACCCTGGTATTCCTCGGAGGGCTCCCATCTAAGTATTAACCAAGTCTGACACTTTTGCTGAGGTCACCTTAGCTATGATTTGGAAGATGGTGTATTTTAGTCTGAGAGAGTTGGCTGGCATCAGAGGCAAAAGCCTTGTAATTAATATGTGATCAGTCGCTTAACTGTTGTTGTTTGGTTGCTTAGCTGGTATTAAGCTCCATTGGGAAAGGGTAAAAAGACTGACCTGTAAGCCATCTACAGCTGCTTCTCCTCTTGGAGAGCAATCACATCTTGACTCTGACCATTTCTCCCAGCAGAAGGGAGTCTTGGATTTAGAATGAATGCCTCATTTTATGACAGTACATAAAAATGTACTTATTCAAATCCCAGTGGCAACATTTTCTTTGAGAACACTTCACTCAATCATGCTTTCCATTATCAATCTGCTCCTCTCGTTTCTGTTGAAACACTATTATTTTAAAGAAATATCTGGAGCTCCGTGGATGAAGAAGCAGCCTGGCCAATGGATACTGCACTACATGAAGTACTCAGAGGGGAAAGTGTAAAGCATAACATTTTATTTAAAACATAAAACATTAGCAATAGAAGAAATTATTTGTTCCTCAGGACTGAACTGTGGGGCCCTTGGTGCTCTCTAACCTAATGTCTGTTTTCTTGCAGACATTTCATTACCAAACTATGTAGCATTATCAGTGCTAGTAGGGAGTGGGGTTTGCGCTCATTTTATACACTAATGTCTTGCCCTGTTAAGTGTTGGTAGAAATGGCCTTGGTGGTTCCTTGATTGGGCTGTTGTTTACTGTTAGCTTGTTGGCAGCATAAGAACATTGCTGTATGCCCTTCCTCTGAATCTACTGAGACTGAATTCAAGAGGCCATAGAAGGCTTCTGTAATATCCTTCACAGACAACTTCCTCCCATTCCAATATTTGACACAAACATGCAACTGCCTCATTTTCTGACAAGTCTCTCTGATTATTATCTGCATCTGTTTTGTTAATTTTAGACTTCTTCTTTAGCAGCTCTTTGACAAATGCCATCTTTCCTTCTGCTCTGCTGCAGGGTCAATTAAGTTTTCTTGAAAATACTGCTTCTCATCACAGAACATGCAAAGCCAAAATGTGGTCTGTGGGGGTTGGGTGGGTAACTTAGCATCTTGTGAATCCAAATAATTATAGTCAATGACCCATAGTTAAAAAATTATGGTTCCGGGTGCTCAATAAATATTGCCACAAGGTTTATCCACATTTGGAATTTTTTGTCTCAGGCCGTGGAGAAGCCATACGCATGCTGCTGGCTGATCAGGGACAGGAGTGGACAGAGGATGTGGTGAATGGGGAGATTTGGCAGAAGGGAGATCTCAAGAAATTGTGTGTGAGTAAAGCTGCCTTGCAGATACTTTTTATTTTATGGGTTTAGAAGGGAAATCCTGCAAAACGAGCTCTCTCATGCATTCCAGCTCCCAATGTTATAATTTCATTAACCAGACTTCTGTCTTAAGGATGCACAGCCTGTGGCTCTCCAGTTAGTTTACAAATGTCATTATCTTCACTATTTGCAATACTTACTGGGTTTTGGAGGAGGCATTATTCAGCAATATCTTTATTTTCCTGGAAATACAATGGAATGCTCCATCACTAACCATTTTTCTATCACTTCTTCTCTTCTAGGCCTTTGGCCAAGTGCCGAGATTCCAGGATGGGAATTTTATATTGCATCAGTCTAATGCTATTCTGCGCCACTTGGCTAGGAATCACGGTGGGATATATGGGCAAATCTGTGGGCATGTTGCCTTTTGGGGCTAGAACATTTGTGTCTATATATGTGCTTATGTGTATATAACATGCCTCTTGAGTTGATTACAGTGGAATTCTACATACTTGATCTTAACTAAAAGACCAAGAAACAATATAATGGAATTCAATTAATAGCTAATATAGAGCTAGTTTGGTTTAGTTATTAAGGCACTGAGTTCTTGTCCTGCCTTAGAAGAAAGCCAGCTGGGTGACCTTGGGCCAGTCATTCCTTCTCAGCCCAAGGAAGCAGGCAATGGCAAAGCATTTCTTAAATCTTGCCAAGAAAACTGTAGAAATTTATCCAGACAATCACTAAGAGTGAACACTGACTCAAACGAAAAAACAAACAAGGGGGGTTGATTTTATTGCCCATAAGAGATTTTTAAAAATATAACAAAAGGCAACTACCAGATGTGGCTGTAAAAATACATTAAAAATCAGAGAATAAGAGTTATGATTTGCATAAATACTGATAATAAATTAAAAACTGCCTTGGGCCAAATACACCAATCAGATGTATGCTTAGCAGTTGTAGATTGATTTCCAGATGTTAGATGCAGGAAATCTCTGACTTCATTCTCATAAAATGCTAAGCCAAATGTATAATTTGTTTTTGAGTAACAGTATTTTTAATTACACCCATTATAGATCAAGCTGCTGTAGCTTATTCAGCAAACCATGGTTTAGAAAAGCCTGGCCTAAACATGTGTAAATGCTATACAGTACTGGGGATAATGCAGTTTTAGTTATCAATGTTGTTATGATCCTCTCTGACTTTAGACTGTGTCACTTTCTTTCCTGCCCCTCAGGACTCTATGGTGAAAATGCAAAGGAAGCAGCACTGCTGGACATGGTGAATGATGGTGTGGAGGACCTGCGAATTAAATATGGCCGCTTAATCTACCAGAACTATGTAAGAGGGATTATAGGAGAACCTAGTTTTATTTTTAGCTGCCAGATGGAGAGCTCAGTCCCCTATTTAATGATGCCTTGGTTTCTCTGAGAACCAACAGGCTGATCAAATCCTGGGTTTTTGTTACAGTATCTAAGAGGAGGTAGATTTTACTGGGAAAAGCTAATTTAAGTTTCAATCTAAAAATGTAACGGTAAACCTGATTAATTTAGTTCAGCTGAACATTTTACCCCACTGCAGATGGTAAAGCTTTAACCCAGGGGTGTCAAACCTGATTGTATCATGGCCCGTATCATGACGTATTGGGATTTGTTTTGCCCTTGCGGGGCTGGGGATGGCCTGTGTGGGCTGGATGTGTGCGGCATGTTTGACATGCCTAAGTGGCAGAGTGGCCCATTAAAAGGTAGTATTGAAAAAGACTCAGCCCAGTGACTAATGAATGCTAGCTATTATTTCTTATTTTTTGGAAGTAAAAACTAGATTTATTAAAAAATGAAGATTAGAAAAGCCTACCTACCTACACTAGTCTTCGACAGAGAGAAAATTATTTTTGTTGGTCGAACACAAAGATGCATTCAAGGACTAATAAGTCATATGAGAAACAGATGCTGAGATCCGTTTCTCCATTTACCATGGGCTCGTAGGTACAAAGAGATCATGCAACCTCCCAACAATCGAATTCTTTTTTTAAAAAAAAACCAAGGGGTTTGCATTACCCTCTCCCCCAATAACAAGGGCTCAAGCAAGCTGCTTAGGATAATTGAATCTTTCATTTTGCAGTATTGGTAGAAATGTCTTGGTGCATTCCTTTCACCCTAATTCTTCTCCCGGGAGGGAAAGGCAGACCTGGGGGAGGAAAAAGCTGACTGTTTTTCTTTCACAGGAATCTGGCAAAGCTGCTTACATTGAGGCCCTGCCAGCTGAGCTGGCCCCTTTTGAGAAGCTCTTGGCTCAGAACGATGGAGGGAAAGGCTTCATTGTAGGCAAACAGGTAATCAAACCATCACAGCTTCCTGTTAATGTGTGTTCCTGTTGGAGACAGACATCTGGATTGGCCATTAATGGCCTTCCGGAGATGAAGGCAATTACTCTGGGGTGAAATTCATACATTATTGTTAATGTGTGTTCATTGTTAATAAAAACACACTGGTTTACTGTATTGCAGCCACAACCATCTGGTTCATGCCAGCGATTAAATCAGAGCTAAAGCAATCAAGTATTGCTAATGTGCTAACAGCAGGCTTCTGCTTTGTCTTGTCAGGTATTAATCTACTGATTTTAGATAAAGAGGGATAACTGACTTGTCCTTGTTGTATAAATAGAGTAATACATTTAGAATCCCAGTTATACTTCCAGTTGATAGTATTTCTTGAAACTCAAGAAAACAGTTTCTTTTAAAAAGAAAAATCAAGATTTTTCAGATAGTTAGGGTTTCATACTGTGTTCTGGGCTTCCCTGCAGTCCCACAGAATTGGGACCATGAGGTGCTTGTTTGTCAAAGCCTTTACTGGCAAAGGCCATAGGAAGCTTGATGTTTTCTTCTGTGCAATAAAGCAACATGTAGCATCGGAGTATGTGTTTCTACTTTCCCTCATGTTGTCTGGGCACATTTGTTTAAGCGTGAGTGTAAACTGAGCAACACTGATCTGATTGATTTGCTGCTGGTAAATCATTCCCCCCCCCCATGCCTATACAGCAACATCCCTGCCAGGGCTGCTCTTATTCTTGAAGGCTGGGGGTGTTTCCTAGACTTGGGAATTTTTAACATGCCTTCCCTTATTGAGTGGTCTATGCAGACAAGAGTTCATGGCTACCATGGATCTTGCGCAACTTACTGAGGGGTGATAAGTTGGGCTAGATATATGATCTGAAAATGAAGGGCATTGACTCTACCTTTTGTCATGGACATATCATTCTCTGGTAGCTATGGAGTTTCACTGTATACCCCCTCACATTTTCCCCTCCTGTGGGGAAGACATCCAGTTTAATAAGTCCAAATTTGAAACTTCAAATGAGTTTCATAGGGCAACTGGGAAGTTTCCCATAGATAGGGTAGGCCATTTGATTAAAACCCTGGTTTCCCAGTTAAATAAGGTGTAGCACTTGATCAGATTGCACTGGCCATCCCTCTGACACATCCATGGTAGACCAAGGCACTCCTGAAGATGAAGCAGCAAAGGAAAGCCTATCTTAAGTCTGAGAGTGGGTACATAAGACCTCACATTCAAGCTTACAATATGGGGATATGGGCAGCATAAAGGTCATACTGTATTTTGCTGCCCTCATTGTGTCCGTTGAATGCCACCCAGCAGCCCTTTTTAAGGCAACTCATTCCCTTTCAGGAATGAGTTGCCTTAAAAAGCAGCCTTCAGGGATGGGTAAAATACAAATAGAGTAAATGCATAAATATGCTCCACTTGGAATCATCAGCACATTGCGAGTGGCTGCCGGACTGTTCTCCCCCCCCCCCCTGAAATAATTTTTCTCCATAGACCCCAGCCAAATCCAGCTTATTTTTGAACTTAATTTGGCTAGTTTCTGCACACACAGATTTAGTTCTGTTTAGTTTTTGCAGGGTTGTTCTGCTGATGGGCAAGTAGAAATCCGAATCCCTTTATGTGACTTCATCCCCAATGTTCTATAATTCTGTGGGTTGCAGGAAAGCACAGAACACAGTACCAAAATCCAGCTATATGAGAAATCTCATTTTTTCTTTTTCTTTTAAAAAGCTGCTTTCTTGAGTTTCAAGAAATACTATCAGTGGAAATGGAAGAAAATGCCAGCTCCGCCATTATAGATATTTAGCAAATATGGTACACGTAATCCTTGAAAGGTTTGGCTTGTATTTAGGGGGTGGGGTGGAACTTCTATGCTTATTGTTATGTACAAAAATACAGAACTAAACATGTTTTGCAAAGTTAATTATGTTTTTATTTCCATTTCTCTCTTCTGTTGTTGTGTGCCACTTCTCTCCGTCTTCTCCAGATCGGCTTTGCAGACTATAATCTGCTCGACAGTCTACATGCTCATTTGGTCCTGGCACCCAATTGCTTGGCTTCCTTGCCTTTGCTGGCTGGTTATGTGCAGCGCCTTAATGACCGGCCACTTCTCAAGAATTTCCTGGAATCAGATGCCCGTAAGAAACGTTTCATCAATGGGAATGGCAAGCAGTGAAGCTACTTACTTTTCTAGGATGCAAGTTTGTAGTTTTGTACCTTTGAGATCTAATAAAGCTAGTTTTAAAAAAGGCTTGTATCTCTCTGCTGGGGAAGGAAAATCATGAAAACTGCGGGCATGAAAGGCTTTTACAGCCCAGGAAAGATGTTTAGCATCTGGTGTCTGGTTGGATTAGAGTAGCAATAATGCTAAAATCATTTATTGTTGGTGATGGTAGATACACTTTTTAAAAAGAATAAAATCCAGTTCTGCAAAAACTGATTCATGGCGCGGCTATGACACAGGAATGAGAATGTACCATTCACTCATGCTCTTTTCCCATTGGAATCAAAATTCAAACAGTTGCATTTTTTAAAGTCAACAGTTCCTCATAAATCAGTCATCCCTCTTTTAAATATATTCTGGCCTCTTATTAGCAGTGTATATTTCCCCTAGCAGTAATCTGCATGGCTACAGTTCCAAGATCAGAGCCTGCACTGCATTTCAGGATTAAAGATTGCTGAAACTGCTGAATTTTTGTTTTATCTGGATCTGATATTGAACTCTATAATAAAATGGAGAAAATATCCTATTAGGTCAGTTTGATTAAGATAATTTCAGCAATAATTTCTGAGGTAACTTATTTTCAGACAGTTGTCTATTACAGGGGTCTCCAAACCCCGGTCCGTGGACTGGCACCAATCCGCAGCATGCCAGCAACCGGTCCGCGCAAACAAGCAAAGCCCCATCTGCGGGATGCAGGCAGTACATGAAACCACGCCCCCTCTGGTCCGCAGAAAAACCTTTCTCCACAGAACCGGTCCCTGGTGCTCAAAAGGTTGGGGACCTCTGGTCTATTATATAAGTGTGCAAATGATTTTATGCCTGCCCCCCACCTCATCAAACATTCTTGTAATATCTTCCATAATTTCAAGTGGCGCAGCGCTTTAATGCCCAGTCACTTCTCTTTTCTGTGTTGGATCAAGTTATTTCTATTTATTATACATTTAAAATCAGTCATACTGCTATTCTGCCTGAGATTCTTAGGGTCTTGCCATCTTTATATCTTAATTATATTACCTGCATTTTCATTATATGTGTTTATCATACATACCCTATAGGTTAAAATATTTTGAAAATATATCTTTGGAAGAATAAAAAAAGCATTTCTCATAGCAGACTTGTACCCAGAGAGTTAATTTAATAAGCCAGGATATTTGAAGAACCATTTCACCCCAATGGGATAGTGTATCCCTACTCATCTAGCATAGGGGTGGGTAACTATGGCAACTTTACAACTGTGGACTTCAACTCCCAGAATTCCTGAGCCAGCCATAGGAGTCAAAGTGCACAGGTTGTAAAGTTGCCATAGTTGCCCACATCTGTTTGAGCAGAAGGAAACCTACTGCAGACTCCATCAGCCAAGGAATTTTGGCTGGTGAGGTCTAGGAGAAGAGCCTTTTCTGGTGTGGTCCTGCCTTTGGAATATCTTGCCACTGGAGATGAGATTCACACACACACACCCATCCTTCTGGCCTTCCAGAAAGGCATTAAAACTTGCTTCTGCTAGTTGGGGATGCTCTAGGCTGGAGGTGGTTGGTGCAGTGCCAGAGAAGACACCACTTCAGCCCCATGTTTTTAGCCTGTATTTAACTCTTGTAATTTTAAATTGTTTTTATGTTTAGGTTTTTATTGTATTAGAAGACACCAAGAATTACTTTAGAGGGTGATATGAGTGGCATATACATTTAATAAGTAATTTTAAAGGAGGAGACCCATTCTTTGATTTGTGATAGATGAAAATATGCTTTTGATTCTTCCATCTAAAATGTTTTCTTTTACAAGGGAGCCTTTTTTTTTTTTTTAAGAAACAGACTCTAAGGATACAAGCATAAGAGATGATGCGTCAGGGGGACAAAGCTGATTATTCTTGCCTCTTGTTTATCTTTCTGTGTTGGTAATTGTTCAGCAAAGAAAGTTAGTCCTGGAGAAATAAATGTTATGCAATAGTAGCGAATATCTGTAGCTCAGGTGTAGGATGAGGGTGGCACTGGCACTCCACAAGCAATTCCATCAACAGACAGATTGACCTACAACCAGCCTACAAACCCCTCAGAATCTAAATCAACCACACAGCCAACCAGAGACAGCACCGATCCTCAACCAACCCCGCAAGCCCCCCCTCAGTTCACCTTCCAATGACCCTGACCTGATGTAACCTCATCACAAGACCCATCACGCCTCTCACTGATGACTCACACCCTCCAATGACCCTGATCTGAAGTAACCTCCCCCATCACAAGACCATCACAAGCCTTTCTCTGATGACCCATACCTGACCCATCACAAGACCTTCACTTGACACACCCACACCTGAAGCCCTGATAAACAGAAGAGCACTGACAGAGACATCCCCTAAACGCTGCTGAAGATGTTACCTAGCCTGGTAATGAAACATTCGGAAATCAACCCACAAGCTCGGAGAACAAACCTTCACCCTCAAATGTTAGCCCTTATTTTGGGGGGGGGGGATCAATTCTGCCATAAATTGATGGGTTGTAAATGAATTTCAGTAGGGTGATGCTAGACTCAGGACCGCTATATGGGTTGAGGACCACATACAACTCTTAAATGATAATATTCCTATCTTTTGAACATATAAATGGGGAGAGGCTTCTGTATGACTGCACTGAAAATCATGGACATGCTTCTTCATCAAGAAACTGATTTTTGTTTTTTAGGTGTTACAATGATTGTAGTTGTTCATATGCATTTCTGATGTTTCTGTTAGCAACAGATTGTTCCTTGTATCACCATCACAAGCTATTATTACTAGATGTTTTGCTGTGTGAGGCAGTGGACAAAAAAGTGTCCCTCTGCTATATATATACAGATAGCTTAACTTCAACACTGGCAGAAGAATTGTGTCCTTCACTCTACTTGAGAAGGCGTACTAGTTTGATGGCATAAGCTCCACCTGCCATTTTGTCATTCAGTACCTTTCCATTTCCTTATTCCTCCATGCACCAGTGTATGTCATATATGGTCATACCTCATATTCATTGATTAAAATTTTTATGCCTCTAGTTTTGCTACCCGGGCTAGCAAAATGCAAGCAACAGTACTAGCTCTGAAAGATGGGAATGCACATATAACAGAGAAGCTAGGGTTAGGAGGATCAAGTGCAGTTGGAGATACTGCTGTAATGCCTCCCTGCATCTTTTGTCTGAGGTAGGTACCTCGCTGCCTAATGGCTGGGCTGGCCTTTCTTTAAACAAGGATTGGAAAGTTATGTTCCAAAATCTATGTATGATTGATGATCCCTCTTTAGAATTTTGGAGCACTTCCATGCAACTGCAATCCTGGAGTACACTCCAATATAATGGGATCATCCTTCTCAGATTAAGAATCAACAGGATCAGAGAGATCAGTGATGTAATCCTCTTCCTGGCAGAACAGATTAGCAGCTTTCTGAAAATGAGGTAAACTGACAAAGGCAAGCCCCAGTGGAGCTAATGGAAATGGAGGGATCCAGAAGCTGTGGTCCTTCGTATAACAGATACGGACAGAAGCATAATCAGAACACTTCATATTTAAGAAACTATTACAGAAAACAGCTTCTGAACTATATATTATTTAACTTTAAAATGAAATTGTTTTCCTTTTCATGTAATGCCATGTCATGATCTTGCAGACTGCAAGCCTATGAGCATTTTTTAAAATTAATTATACTTATTCTGAGAATATGTTTGGCTGAAGAGCAAGATAAATTCCTACCAACTAACTAAAATAAGTAAATAAAGCAAGCCAGTAGAGGACATTTTTGTGAAAAAAGCACTATTATATAATTTTAGAACATAGGAAGATGTAGAATGGCAAGTCCACAAAATTATAAATAATATTGATTAAAACTGGAGACATCTAACAACATGCAGATAAGTATTCATATGCTATATAAATCTGTGGAATTTATAGCCATTGTATAGCCCAATGACTAGTTACATAAACTACATGTTTGAAGCACTAAACAGCCTATGGTTATTAAAATGATGGGAAAATAGTTTTATTTTTTAAAATTGAATAAATAACAAATTGCTGTATCTCTTTACTTTAGTTGTAACCATCTTATGAACTTTATTAAAGTACCTGGTTGACTACTGCCCAGCTAACTTCACATATGACAAACTGGCAAAACCAATAGATAATAAATATTCCCTAGGGTTTTTATGCTTGCCATGATTATTTTACATAACTGTGTGACAATTTCACAAATAAGCTATCAAAATGTGTACAGCAGTCTTCATAGATGGAATACTAAAATGTGTAAAATCTTTGACCTAACCTGATAAGAGAAGTGAGTTAACTGTATGATCCCAGTTTTACTATGAGTTGCATTCAAAAAGCCAAAAGGCTGCAGATGGTTGTGCAGAGTTGACTGCAGTATCCAAGACTAGATGGGAAAGATGTCCAGTACCTAATAGATATTTGATTTTGCTATAAACTTATTAATTTATTGCAATATTTTAATTACAAACTTCTGCCTTACGCACATAGGGCATTAATAGTTAATATATGTGAAATCTCATTCCTTATTGAAAATAGATTTTGGAATAGTTGATAATTAAAATTTTTTTTTTTAAAGCATCCTAAATATTGTCATACATATTGCAAACAAATCAAAGAGAAATATTTACCCTTATAAATATATTTTATCAATCACTATGCGACGCACGTCTATTGCTTTATCCTACACCCACAATCTCTTGCTCCAGAAAAGCTAAACCTTCGTTGCACTTTGTCATTTATTCAGCACTGAACACGAGTCGGAAATAGCGCGCAGTTCTTTGTGGATCCTAAACTACAATACCCATTAGCCCACACGCTAAAGGAAGTTGCTCAGTCTTTGATCTTCCGGGAAGAGCGAAGAGAAACATCGTGACGTATTATTATTGCGCCGGACAGGTGAAGGTGACGAGGTTAGGAGCTGCAGCTGGGGAGACCTCCCCCCCCCGCTCGCTCTCCGCTATGTTGGGGGCTCAGCCCTTGCGCCTCCGTCCGATTTGCACCCAGGCTCGCTTTTTTTCCGCCGCCGCTGCTCCAGAATCGGTGACTTCTACTTGCCATTCTTTTTTTTCTTTTTTCAACAAGGGAAGAAGGGATGGGGACTTATACAACTACAGCAATGGTTCTCAGCTACCCTGCTGCGGCGCATAGACGTGCCATGGGCTTGTTTCTAGTGTGCCACGAGATTCTTGTGTTATGTTATTTTTATCTTTTTCTACTATGCCTATTCTGTGTAATCCGTATATGCAGTACAATGCAAATATTAATTATTTAATTTCCCCTCGAATCATGTCTTACACGTTTAAAAATATTATATGCAATTAATAATTTTCTGGTGTGCCACAGAACTATCGTTTAATAATTGTATGGTGTGCCACAGAACTATGTTATGTTCAGTATTGTGTTGCAGTTGAACTAGAGGAATAAAGGAAGGGAGGATGGATGAGGGAGATCTCCAAAGTCCTACTTTTGGGACCTCCTCAGTTCCTCCAAAAAGCCTTTTAATTATTTCTATTTTTAGCATGAACATGTATTTTAGAATATATATTCTCTGGGGAGAATGTAACTGTTTTTTCCTTGCTTATTATGATGATGGCTCAGTTTCTGTGCTTAGCGTTTGGAAAGATTTATTTGCCCTTTTTTTTTTGCTTTTGTCCTTTTTTTTTTTTTTTTTTAGTATAGCTTTCTTCAAAGTTAAAGCTATTTCTTTTTGTTTGACAGGCACCCCCAAAGAAAACTCAATTTGGTCCCCTCAAAGATGAGGATCGCATTTTTACTAATCTTTATGGACGCCATGATTGGAGGTGAGAAACAAAAATATAGAATGTATTTTGCTTATTGACAGGAAAATATACAGTTTCCAAACCTTTTTTAGCTAGTGGAGAAAAAAATAAGTTATGAAGGAAACGGAGGATTAAGATTTAACTAGTGAATGACTTATAGGCTGCTAAAAATATTTTTCTACTTATCTAACAGCTTTGGTTTACTTAAATACAATTGTAATTACTTTAAATTTCTCTTAACTGTATGCATTCACTGATTGTTTGCAAAATTGCTTTCTTGGCAACTAAATTTCTCTGGTATTTTGATACTGCACAATTTTGTGATCATGCATTTATTTGTGCAGCTACTACTTTTGAGGTTTTCTGGCTATTATAAAAGAAGAAGATGCCAGGATATTGCCATGTCCTAGCTTCTACTACTTTGCATACAATAGAAAATAGGGAAGAAAAATCCACAGTGATCTGCTTGGGGTCAACATAACCATGGACAGAGTTGGAGGCCTTACTCAATCCTACATCTTTCTGCTCCTTTTTAGCCTCTCTTCTAACTATAGGGAGGAAATTAAGAAAAAGAAAGAGATGGAGAGTTAAAGAAAGACTTATTTTTGTTATGTTTCTCTTAGTTTTTACCACTGTTTTAGAATAACAGAGTGAAGGTTAATGCCTGTTTATTCTATAAACTATTGGTCTGCATACAGGGGCTAAGAGAATAAGCAATGAAACATGCAGTGTGATGCAAATTCTGTCCTTTACTTGTGCTACAAATACCAGAGGACAAGGCTTGGGTTATAACATCATGACACATGTTTGTCATTTTGGCATCATTATGGTTAGAAATGAGGACTCTCAATTCCATCTACAAGAAGAGGATATATTTGTTAATTCCAAACAGTCAATGTCCTTTTACATTAGTTTTTAACAGTGTATTAGACTATGAGTTTGCACAATGTCTTATCTCCTACTTCGACATAATGAAGTATGTCATTTGAACAAGATCTATGAACTGTGATATCAGGACTGGTGTTATGCTTCTCTTTGTCATCTTCCCCACATTATTTCATACGGAATAGCATTGCAGTTCTTAGTGTGGTGGAAATTTGGAGTGTAAAGTATCTTGAGGGCCAATAGGCTTGGAAGTGTAATAATTATTATCTGTTAGATTCATACAGTATCCCAGTATTTATATTGTACTATTGGTATAACTCAAGATAGAATCAAAATGCTCCTGCCTCCTATTTTTTATATATTCTATATTAAGAACCCTTAATATAGGGTGGGTTGGCCAAGAGAGATCAACTGGGTCAAAATCATGATTAATGCCATATTCATGCCTAAAGGAAGACTAGAACTTGCAGCTTCCCAGTTTCTGGTCCAGTATCTTAACCACTATATTAAACTTCTATCATATTCTGAGATACCTGAACAACCCCAGATGGGGAAAGCAGCTCTAAATTTATTTACAAAATGGAGTTAATATGCATGACTCTTTCTTTTTTGTCTCTAGGTTGAAAGGGGCTGTGAGCCGAGGCGACTGGTATAAAACCAAGGAAATTCTGCTGAAGGGTATTGATTGGATCTTGAATGAGATTAAGATTTCAGGCCTGAGAGGCCGAGGAGGAGCTGGCTTTCCCACTGGCCTCAAGTGGAGCTTTATGAATAAGCCTCCAGATGGCAGGTGTGGTACTAATTATGAAAAATGTAGTTTCAAACACTAGATCTGCCTGTCTTCTTGTGCAGAAACTGTCTAAGCTATAGTTTTTCCTTTCTACTTTTGAGTTGGAAGGCCATTTATTATTAATTAGAATTTGGGACTGTGGTTTCCATTTCAATCTTACATTTAAAATTGTGCATCTCAGCTTTGAGGAATGATTTATATCTGTTTCAAAAGTTTTAAGCCCATCTTCTCTCTCTTTTTTAAAAAAAGTTGTGTTCTCTAGATAGATTGGCTCTGTGAAGCAGCCAAATCTCTGGACTTCTTATCCAGAAGAGCTGCTATAAGGTGGGATAGTTGGTTTGGCTAAGTGGGATTTGTACTTGGAAAAGTCAGCTTTAAATATCTCATTGTGTGCTCTTATTTGAAATTCACCTTTTCTCAATCTACTTTGTGATATGGTTAAAATATTATCATTTACTGTGGCTGCAGAAGTACAAATATAGTTTTCTCAGTGATACTTAAGATGCATACTTGTATGCTCAGGTTTCCTAAGCCCTTGATGCTGAAGTTGAATACTATGATCATTGACAAAGTGAAGATCCTGAACTGGATAGATTAGTTATGCGGTCTGTCTTTAATAGATAGTAAGCAGATTAGGTAGCATTACTAACTGTAGCACAAACTGATGGAGAGGCTTTTCTTCTTGTTGGTGGATATAATTATTTCTGTATTTCAGGCCTAAGTACTTGGTAGTGAATGCAGATGAAGGGGAACCAGGAACTTGTAAGGATCGGGAGATTATGCGTCATGATCCCCATAAGCTAATAGAGGGCTGCCTAGTGGCAGGAAGATCTATGGAGGCTCGAGCTGCCTATATCTATATACGTGGAGAGTTCTACAATGAAGCATCAAACTTGCAGGTAAGATGCTGTCTCTTGTGGTTACCTTAATATTGTCTGCTAGATTGCCTTTTTCTATGGTCAGAAATTAAGGTCACCAGTGTTGGGGTTTGGCTGTAGTAATTAATGCTTTCTTACTTTATTAGGTGGCAATCAAGGAGGCCTACGAAGCAGGACTGGTGGGCAAGAATGCTTGTGGCTCTGGCTATGACTTTGATGTCTTTGTGGCAAGAGGGGCAGGTGCCTACATTTGTGGCGAAGAGACAGCACTTATTGAATCCCTTGAGGGCAAACAGGGCAAGCCCCGCCTCAAGCCTCCTTTCCCTGCAGATGTAGGTAAGGCATTTTAAATGCTCCTTCTACTAATGGTGGTGGGTTTGTGTGTGTGTATGTGTTGGTATTTCTAATATGCTTCCTCAAGTCAACATGAGACTCTCATTGTCTGTCTATGAATAACTTCATCAACATACTTTTTTCACCTAAAGTAACTTTGAAGTCCCTTTCATATGTCCCATTTAATAGTACTAGAACTCCCGTTTTGATTATTCTTGTGCCCACTCTCCTTTTCATCTTAGATCCTTCAGAAATGTTGTTCACGTTAAGCCGTTTTCTTTCTCTAGGAGTTTTTGGGTGCCCTACTACAGTAGCAAATGTGGAAACGGTTGCAGTAGCACCTACCATCTGCCGTCGAGGAGGTACCTGGTTTGCTGGCTTTGGACGGGAGCGCAACTCCGGCACTAAGCTCTTCAATATCTCGGGCCATGTCAATACTCCTTGTACTGTGGAAGAAGAGATGTCAGTACCATTGCGTGATTTAATTGAACGACATGCAGGTGAGAGTAACTTCCTTGCCCTGAAGAATGAGCTGTCACTTTAATTTAGATACCTCATATTAGTGGCATCAGCTTTTTAGTTCATTTTGTTCTTCTTGTATGTTGACCTGATCCAAACATCTAAAGAGCCAGGCCTCATGGTGTGTTTCTGCCTTCTAATCAGGGGGCATTAGAGGTGGATGGGATAACTTACTCGCTGTGATTCCTGGAGGCTCTTCTACTCCCCTCATCCCCAAGTCAGTATGTGAGACAGTTCTGATGGACTTTGATGCCTTGGTGGAGGCGCAGACTGGGCTTGGCACAGCAGCTCTCATTGTCATGGACAAATCGGTAAGCAATGTTCCCTAGAGTTATTTCTCTGTGTTTTGCATATGGCACGTCTTCATTTTCTTCTCTTCTCCCCAGACAGATATAGTTCGAGCCATTGCCCGCCTCATTGAATTTTACAAGCACGAAAGTTGTGGGCAGTGCACACCATGCCGAGAAGGTGAGTGGTATTATTCAAACCTTTAGCAAAATTATCCCAGAATTCTCTGAATTAAGGTTGGGATTGAAAAAAACCCTCCATAATTTCACATTACTTTGCTTATGCCAGTATTATTTAAAATACAGTGGAAACAGATGTGTGAAAATCCCTGAGGAGGGAAATTGCTAAGCTGAGGTCAAAGAAAGTCCTGTAACTTGGTCAGCAACATCAATTTACACTTCTGTGTTCAGTATTGTGCTGCCTCGCTTAATTTCATGAGGCTTTGTATTCCACTGTTAATGTTGATTCCCTTCCTACAGGTGTTGACTGGATGAACAAGGTCATGTGGCGATTTGTGAAAGGCAATGCACAAGTGGCAGAAATTGATGCACTCTGGGAGATTAGCAAACAAATTGAGGGTCACACTATCTGTGCCCTGGGAGATGGGGCTGCTTGGCCTGTGCAGGTAATTTCCTTTTTACTTAAATGTGCTGAAGAATCATGCAATTTGCTTGAGGGAGGGCTAGAAATGAAATGATTTGGTAGGGAGGCCTCAGTATAGGGAATGCTACAGATATATTTAATCGCTAACTCCTGTGCTTGATTTCTTCTCACAGGGTCTAATTCGTCATTTCCGTCCAGAGTTGGAGGAACGGATGAAGCAATATAATGAATCTAAAAAGCAGCAGGCATCTGGGTGAACAGTTATAAAGCCCACCTCAAAGAAGTTACACTGTTCTATTACTTTTTGTAGGCCCACATCTACTCTTGCTTGGGCTTCAGTAACACTGTTTGATTTCTGTTATTTGTCACAACCTGCCTCAACTCCCAGTTTTTCTTTTTTGCTTTCTTATTGGGCAGTTTATCTATTAAATACTTTAGACTGATCTGTGTAATTTCTTACAGGAAGGGGAATAAGATGAATAGCTGGATGTGATCTATTTAATTATTGGATTTATATACCACCTAATTGACAAATGTGACTCTGCATGGTGTACAGTATTAGAAATAGAATGCAATAAGCCCCATGAAAGTAACTGAAAATCAAACGACACAGAAAGCCTCACAACATCTCGCAGAACAAGTGCAGCGACATTCTGTGTCCAAGGGCCTTGAATTGTCTTTATATACTTCTTGGAGTGATCGATTTGAAATGAAACAAAGAAGTCCTTCCAATCTATATGAGTTCATGGGAAAATATTGTCCAAAAGACCAGTCAGGATTCTGTGATACAGGGGTCCCCAACCCCTGGTCCGTGGACCGGTACTGGTCAACGGCATGCCAGAAACTGGACCGCGCAAACAAGTGAAGCTCCATCATCGGGATGCAGGCAGTACCTGAAACCACGCCCCCTCCGGTCCATACAAAAATCTCTCCATGGAACTGGTCCCTGGTGCCCAAAAGGTTGGGGGTGGCTGCTGTACTACATGAATATAACTTTGATGAACTCATCTAAACCTTTATTTTCCCGTTCCTAATTCTTCTTCTGCAAGGTCTATAAATGTGCAGATGAAATGGAAAGCTGATTGTACTATTAATTTGTAAATATTTCTTAAATTTTTTAAGTAGTAAGTATCTAGATAAAATGGTCTAATGCAGCACATCTGGCTCTGCAGGTATATTTCAATATTGTCTTGCATATGTAGTTGGATATGCAGTTGGCCATGTCATGTGGGGGAATTCATTGGAGAAAGCAATTATTTTTGGAAGAGTTAGGGGTAAAAGGAACCCAGGCTGTGAAAGAACACGATGGCTGGACACTATCAAACCTGACACCGGCCAGAGCATAGAAAAACTCAGTGAAATAGGGCAAGATTGGAAGATGTGGAGAGACCTGGCCTGTAGAACCGCCATGAGTCAGACTTGACTGAATTGTAGTATCATCATGCTGTTGGATGAGCAGTATCAGTCATCTTTAGAAACTATGGAAGCTTAGTAAGAAAGGAACAGTGCAGTATAATAAAAGATGTATTTCATTCATTACTTCTTGAACTAGCTTTTTGAATAATGTAGTTTCAGGATTCACATACTATGCCCTAAGCCAAAAACAGGCAACCATGTTATGGCTTAATACATTATGTAATTCTTGTACTCTTGCCTCAGCTGTTGCTCTGGGACAAGAGACAAAACAAAAGAGTTTCAAATTGTTTCATACTGAATGTAGTAGTTTGTCTTTGGTCTGCTTATGATTTTTTCTTCTATGGTATTCTGTACAGGTTTTTAAACTATGCCACCTAGAGTTGTTAGTTCAATGGCCTCTAAATAGATACTGTCCTGTAGTTCAAAGTCCTGTTTCATCCACAATGAGAAGAAAGAGCACAGGATCTACGGAGAACGTAGAGAGGTTGAAAAAGGGTTATTCCAGAGCTCCAACCTCACTTAGGAATGTTAAAATGGGACCTGCCCTCTTATCCACTTTTCAGCACTGGTGGCATTTGAATTATTTTCCATTTCTCCCTAGTGAGTAGGCCAGAATTTTTGTCTAATGTATTAAGGCTAGCAGACATGCTTAAAATAACTTCCTGAATAATAGGTGATACCATCACAAGAGATTCTGTGGGCTATTTATCAGTTTATTTCATGACAATTCCTGGGTGCATTTATTATCTTATTTGTATCCCTTTATTACTTTTACAAATAGCTCAAAGCTGCAAACATAAACATCATTTTGGGGACTAATTCCAAGGCAGAAGACCCCAAATAAAATATTTCCATTTTGCCATTGATACTATCATTTTGCTATCTTCATGTGGTTAATACCTGTCCTGAAAAGTAAGTATTTTTAAAATTACTGTTTGATGAATATCTTAAAATTTCATAAAAGCAAGTTATCAACCTTAAGTTAAATGGATCTTTTTGCATCCCATAGTCCAAGAATACATGTATAATGGGTGGAGTTCAGACTTTTCTTGTGAATCATTGAAAGAAAACAGGATGCCTTAAAGAGCAATTAGTCCTTTAATCTTTCCAGCTATAAAATCCTAACAGCCACCCTCAAGGTCTTTTAAGGGGCGAGGGAGCTCTTGCTTGCACCGCCCAGCCTCTCAGTTTGGGGCGTGGCTTTGCCACCCACCGGTCTCATTGGTTGAGGCAGCGTCCTCGGCTGTCGGTTTTACGGTGCTCTCGGCGAAGAATTCCCTCTTGACGAAGGAACGTTTCTACGAGGTTAGAATGGCGCTCTCCATGTTTCGGCCTGGCGGAAGTAGGCCTTAACTGACATCGCTCTATTCCCCCATTTGTTGAAAAGCAAGCTGGGAAGCTTTTCAGTCCCGCCATGTTTGTTGAGGGGCGGGGAGGGGCTAATAGGAAGGCCTGTGAAGTGGGATTCTCTGCTCGGATTTGGTTGCTCTGGTTGCGTCGCTGGGTAGTTTGCGGGTAACTGGTAGCAGACCGAGGACTGTATTGTGCCTTTCCTTGGTGGCTGCTCTCGAAAGAACCTCCTTTTTTTTTTTTTTGCTTCTGGAGACTTTGAATGGGACGGTTTCAGAAGCCTCGGCATCTCCTCGATGGGATGGGCTACGGCTCCCATCTACCTTAGGCTGGGTTGGCTGAGGATAACGGGAGATGACGTCCAGCTTGGGTAAAGCTGATAAGGCAAAACAACAACGCCCGAGATCTTTACCTTGATTAACCATCCTATGATAGTTCTTGTTCTCTGACTATGGAGGACTTAAACCCCTGCCTGCTCTGGGCTTGTCAAATTCTCCGTGGATTTTTCTGGGTCTTTGTGCTTGTACGACGGTCGCAGCCGCGTTTCCTGACATGATACGAACCGACTGTTGCAGCCCAACAGTGGTTGGTCCAAATTTGACAGGGAAGATGAAAATGCAGACGTTTGAGTTTGGACTCCAAACTTTAGCCCTTCCTGCCTCTCTTGCACAACAAGTTTGGACTAACTTTAAGAACCTTGAGGTGAGGCTGAAGGAATTACTAAGTCGCAAGGTGTGGGTTGCCATTCTGGTGAAATTCTTCCCTTCCTCTTTTCCCCCCATTTAGGGCACTATGCTTCCTTCTCTGCGCTACCTCTGCCAGCGTACACGCCATATACCCATAACCAGTGTGGGTCTGGTACGTAGATATTTATCCTGGGAAAATGAGCAGCGGTGCAGAGGACTGCTAGAGAAATCCTCCGTCCGGTACGGGAAAGAAACTGTGGGGGCAGCTGTGCTGGTATCCCTGTGCTCTGTGGCTGGGGACCCAGCGATCCTATACACACTGCGTTCCAGCACTCTGACCGGTTTATACAAAGGACAAGTCAGGTACCTGACAGCTTGATGTTCCACCTTGGTAAATGCAAAGATAAATGGCAGAACACCCAGACGGGAGTCCCCAGTCGCATCCTTTTGTTGTCTTTAGTGGATCTCATAAATTCTCTGAAGAACAGTTGAAAGTCTGTATAGAGAAGATTAAAGAGAGGCATAATACTCGTAGTGGTCTCCAGATATATGAAAGTTTTGCAAAAGGCAGGACACAATTGTTCTAGAGTTGTTCTAAAGAAAGGGGCAGGGAAACATTGTTTAGCTGAACGTTACAACTGGCATGCAAACATTTAATAGCAATATAGACTGGGGAGGTATTTAAAAGCAGGATGGCAATTCAACAGGATATATCTTCATTGAAGAACCTGCACAAAGTTAGCGATTGAGCCAGAAGATGTCCAGGAAACTTTCTGACTTCTCGAGTCCCCATCAACGCCCAAGTAATCTTAAGATTTTCTCCTCCCAAACTTCCCTTGTACAATAACTGATTTGCTTTTGCAGTTTCCCAGGTGGAAAGTGTGATGACTCTGACCAGGATGCCATCAGCACAGCACTGCGGGAGACCCATGAAGAGCTGGGCATACAGTTAAAGGAGGACTGTGTCTGGGGAATCATGAGACATGTTCCTGATAGGGTAATGCTTAATGTATCCCCATATCTTCAGGGATAAAATGAGGTTTCTGTCATGAAATTACGATGGATATCCTGTTTTGTGCTAGGATCAGAGGAAAATCTTTTTTTGCAATTGCTGTCTGAGATGAAAGAAATGGAAAATTTCCAGACAACAGAAAGGGCTGGGCTAGGGGATGAATATGCCACTTGGGATATGCCTTGCAAGAGCAAGCATGGAGTAGCCAAGGACTCACATCTGTTTAATTCTGCCTTTTTTTCAGACTAATATGATGGTGGCTCCTGTACTAGCAAATCTGGGGCCTCTGGAAGACCTGGCACTGAAACCTAACCCCCAAGAGGTGAATCAGAATATTAACTGAAACACAGTGACAGTGTATCACATGCTGTTTTTATTCAATATATTTTTTCAGGAAGATGGGTATGAAACATCATCTCAGTGATGTTCTAGTGGCAATTCTTCTTGTGTTAAGCACTAATTCCCTTGGAAGTAATCTCTTGAGTGGAGCATAAGCAACCTCTGGGAGGGACCATATGGATGGGCTGCATCATTTTCTTTCCTTTTTGATACCAGATGTTTCTCTTTCTGAACCTCTCCCCCCCCCCCTTTTTTTTTTTTTTTTTTTGCTTCTGTGTGTTTCTGATCCTCTCTTCTCTTTTTTCCCCAATATTACAATTTAAAATCTGAACTAATTACTTCCAAAAGATTTTGATGGAAGAGAAGATAGTTATCCCACAACTAAACTGGACAAGTTATGCTTCCACTCAATCTTTATTATTCGATTTACAGGTTGAGGCTGTCTTCACACTGTCTTTCTCCCACTTGCTACAAGAAAAGAACCAGGGCTACACCCACTACTGCCGTGATGGTGTCTACCACTACACAATGCCTGTCTTCCTGCATGGTCCTCACCGTGTGTGGGGTCTTACAGCAGTCATAACAGATCTGACTCTGGAGATGCTAGCACCAGGGAAATACCACAGGCGGACTTATGTCAAGGGTCAGCACTGACTTTGGGCCCAGATTCACACTGGCATCTCTTAAGATCTCTTTGTGCTTTCCATATTTATCAAAGGACTTTAGAATTGATGAGCTCATCAGCCAAGTGCTGCTCCTTTCCCTTGTCATAAGAATCTTCAAAACTCAGGTCAGCTCAGTTCTGAATAACAAGAAGAAAGTCCTTTATCTCTCTAGTTCACTACCTCAGAATGCAACTATTACATTATTGGCAAAAAGCAATGAGGAAACATCTATCTAGTTTATTGTCAGTTGTTACCTGAATAAACAAGGACACCTGAAACCTTATGCAGGTTTCTGTTTTGGCAGGTATATTTTAGTACAAATAAAACATAGGTTTTAACCTCAAAGAGATGCTAGACCTGCATTCTAGGCTTGTTTGTTTGGTAATGGCAATAACTTTATAAATGAATGATAAAGGGAGCATTTGCCAAAGAAAGCACTGACCTTTAAGGTACCCAAATAATAAGTGCCAGCCATCCAGATTAGGATAAAATTTGTGAACGAATATTGATCCCTATTTCTTTCGCATCTCCACTATTTCCTTATCATGTGGAATCTCTGTGTTGATTTAACAAAATCTGTATTTCAAGAACAGGGGCTATATATCGTAAGTTGTAAGAAATAGTATTTAAATATTTCTGTTAATCAGAATAAATCTGAGATTGTTTAGAATATATAGAGTCTAATCAGTTCCTAGTTTTTTGAGACATGGAACATTTTTAGTCTGCCCTTCCTACTCCCTAAAACAGCAGCATGAATGACATATTGCTACGCTTAAGAAAATATTTTCACATGACTATGACACATCTTGTAGAACTAGGCATCTTACAAGATACTTGTGAACTGGTAAAACCTTGGTTATATGGCAATCTGAATTCCGCCTGAGGGTATTCATACAGAGGGGACAATATGCTGATTTCTCCTTAGCTTTTTCCCAACACTTTAGCAGACAATGATATAATTGGAATTAAAAACCAGTGGTTCAAATATTTATTTGGTATAACAAATAAAATTCAGAGTTGATGGCAGGAATAACGGAGATGATGCATATTTCTGAATAGACGTTCACACCAAAAATATTAGTATCCTTCAAAGAATGTTGGTGAGTTCAGAGAGAGCTTGAAAATAAAACGGTAGAAGTGTATAGGTCTGAGTGGATGTTGTAGCTTAAGAAACCAAAACGTACAGATTATAAATTGAATATGGCTTTTGGGAAAAAGTATCAATGAATGTATGAGATGGACAGTCTTGTTTTACAGTAACCAGGCCACCAGCAATTTTCATATGCTGAATATGGAAAGAGGAGAGTCTTGCCTAAAAAGAGGCAATAAAAATGTGCTATTAAATTAAAATTGGTTTAATAAATACATCTCAGTCCTCCCATCTTTGCATTGAGAACAATAGAATAGAATAGAATAATGGCCAGAGGAAATCTCCGCAAACAGGCCCCTGTAGAAGATTGCACTGCAGTCCCAAAAGAATCTATATGTGATGCCCAGCAAGGCAGAGCAGAATGACAAAGAACCCTGTAAGGTCACAAGAAAAGCCCCACCCCTTTTGTGCGTGTGTCAGGACAGGACATGCATTTCTAGAAGGAGCAGAGCTGGTAGCGGACCCTACTTAGGTTGTTTGGGTAAAACTAGCCTGATATTTTGTGGCAATATCCACATGCAGAGCCTTCCCTTTCTCCAATATATACAGCATACGAACATTAGACAAGAAAACGTCTTGTGGCAGATGCCTCTTTTTAGGAGAGGATCCTCTCTTTGTGATTTTAACATGGATAGCTTAATGTTCAATCTTGGACAACAGCTCTCTAAATAAGGAGAGTGCGCTATTTGAATGGAAATTTATACCTTTTAAAGCTACGGCGATTTGTCCACTTAGTATGAAATTTGGTATAGAGGATTTTTTGAATGATGTCAATAGGTTGGGGGGGGGGGCTGTTCTTCTAAAGAAACCTTGTACATATTCTTCCCATTTGGTTCTCTTAAGCTAATTGCCACAATTAGTTGTTTCATAAGGAGTCCTAATCTCTTGCACTACAAAGCAGAAGCCGAGTTCACATGTTGGGAGAAATTGTATTGACTTACCTGACCTAGCATGGTATGTGAATTGGAGCCTACTCTGTAAACTGAAACAGTAAGCCGTAGTTTTATCAGTTTGTATAGTAAGGTAAAACTTAGGAAGCTATTAGGAGCCAAACGGGGTAAAAGAAGACTGGTCCAGTAGACAAAGGCAACTAGAATTTAAACTGCCCTGTTGAGAGATTGATCTGCAATTTTTGCTTCCTGTATGAACCTAACTATTTCTAATCGGGACAGGAGACTATCCATGAAAGAATTCTCTTGGGAAATGTTACTAAACACAACAATCAAGCTTACTGATGATAATACTAAGATTATTTCCAGTTCTACCAGTAAGGTTTATAAAAATGCATTCAATAGATGGCGCTGTTGCTTTGGACAAGCATTTTCAAACCTGTTGAGGCTAGGGAACTTGTTAGTTAAAAAAAATTCACAAACTCTGACCAAGAGGTAAAGCTACTTAAGAAAATTGGCTGCATTTGAGTTAACTTTTGTTTGTTCTTAGTCTCTCACAAAGTCTCTTAAGGTTCTCCAGAACACAGTTTAGAAACCTAGGGGCTTCCTTCCAGTTGAGTAGCCTGTAATTTTGTGGTGTCACTACAGAGCAGTCCACTTTTCCTACTGGCACCCTCCCTCCCCCCTAGAAAAATGTAAGACTTGCTGGTCTTCTGGAATGAGGAAGTCAGGAGCTCGTCTGTCTGGAGAGGTCAGGAGTGGAAGTGCCTCTGCCTGGGCTAGACTCAAAAAATGCACTGCTTAATTCCAAGCATGAAGTACTTTACGAGTGCAAGGAATGGGCTCTTTCAAGTTATTGAAGGGAATGACAGAAACTGCTTCTCTCTCCAGAAAGGAATCCTTTTCAGTGAATACTTTTCTCTCTCTCCGAATCAACAGTGACTACATATCGGGATGCAAAGAACACCATTGCACTGATTTTCTCCTGTAACATTTGTCGTCGTTTGCTGTGGTTATCACCGATAACCTGCCTGAATATCATCTCTTTAAATGGGAAATTCTTTTAGAAAGGGAATCATCATTTTTGGTGTATGTTTCCATATGGTGTAATTTATATGGTTATTTATAATTATGCTATAGTTTTATATTCTTTTTCTTACAAGTAAAATCATTTTTTGAACCCAACTCAGTTCTCCCCACTTGTTTGTCTAAATAGAATGGAATGGTGTTGCGGTGTGCCAGTCACGTGCTACAGACGTTGCCTTGAAAGGTTCTTTGGGAGAGGAACAGCTTTGAGGATCACATTCTGCTTCTTCCAAAAAAGATTCTTAGGTCAAGGGGCCAGACTGACATGCTAAATAAGAAATAAATGCCATGTTGGTTGAGGGAATCAAATAAGCCCAAATAGTTCTGCATTTTCCTGTATGTCAGACACAGACTTGGCTAGGAATATGTTTTTCCAGAATTGAAAAAGGTACAGGTAGTCCTCAACTTACAACAGTTCATTTAGTGACCGTTCAAAGTTACAGCGGCATTGGAAAAAGTGAGTTAGGACCGTTTTTCACACTTAGGACCACTGCAGCATCCCTGGGGTCATGTGATCAAAATTCAGATGCTTGGCAACTGACTCAGGATGCTTGCAGTGTCCCGGGGTCATGTGACTCCCTTTTGTGACCTTCTGACAAACAAAGTCAATGGGGAAGCCAGCTTCACTTAATAGCCATGTTACTAACTTAACAACTGCAGAGATTCATTTAACTGTGCAAGAAATGTCGTAAAATGGGGCAAAACTCATTTAACAAATGTCTCACTTGGCAATATAAATTTTGGGCTCAATTGTGGTCCTAAGTCAAGGACTACCTGTAGTGTTTTCCCCTGGTTAGTCTCAGTGTTACTGTTTGTGATGTAGGGTTAAGTCCAGGAAAGCCCAGAGAAGAGTCTCCTCTCAATCATGAAGCTCATTTTTTAGGCCACAGACTGCCTCTCAGCCCAGCCTACTTCACAGGGCTGATTTTGTGGGAAAAGATAGGAGGAAGGAGCACAGAGGAAAGAGATATTACCTTGAAATTCTGAAGGAAAGACTGGATATAACTAACAAACGAGCACGGTTAATATTAATGGAATATTAGGAGAAGATGTTTACGCTGGAACTCTTTCAAATTTAACAACTCCCATTGTTACAACTGTTTCTTGCAAACAGCAAATATTTACATACTCAGAGCCTGCTTCTTCAGAAGAGCAAAGGGGCTGTCGGCTGCAAATGGAGTAGATCTGAGTATTGCCCAAAGGGTTGAATAATTTGCTGACAGGCCATTCCTTTAATTAGGGGGATTTAGGATAATTTTACAATTGAGTGCTTCTTGTATCAATTCCACCTGCCTTTTACTAAACATTCCACACAATTTTCTCACAAAAAAGCTGCCTAGAATTCTTACTTTTCTAAAAAAGCTGGTAGATAGGTTTATCTTGTTACTTAAAAGCCGATGAAAAGGAACCTAAAAGGCAATTTCTCTAGTACCCAAATAAGGATTAAACATGTTTAATGGCTATAGAATATTGAAAAATTATTTTCAGGTGATTTACAATTTGATCAGTGTGCTGTTCATGTCTACACAATGCCTATATCCAGATCAGAGCAGGTACAGACATCACTCAGATCAGCTAACAAAGATCTAACTTGATGTTGATTAAACAACCAGTAACATCAAAACATTTAATTGGCAAAACACAACAAAGGGCAGACAAAACAAGGTGGGGGACATGAAGCAAGAATTGACATTTCCAGAGCCATTGGAGACAATTCTGTGGGTCATTAGCATGGGCAGTCCCAAAGTCTTTGATTATTCCAATCTTAAAATCTTTTTATGACATAACGTGACCAGGATAGGGATGGGAAGGAGGGCAGCAGATGGTTCTTGAAGATGATGTATCCAAGGCAGATTACAGTACTTAGTCTTTGCAGCCATGTGGGTGTGTATAATACAAGTTCTTTTGAAAGAAAGCATGGCTGGCTTGAATTTAAGCATTCATTAATATTCTGTTGCAATTTTCACCGGAAAATGTTAATGTCAGTACCCCAAATGCCATTCCTTATGTAGCCAATGTTAATGGAGATTTCATCAGGCTTAGAGAAAATCTGAAAATTTGCTGAAGTTTATACACACATACAAACATACATGCTACATATTGGAGGAGAAAATAAAAGTCCCTCTGGGGCTGAGTATCTTCAGTAAATATACAATATTGATTGACTGTGATAGTAGGGAGAAGAATATATGCAAGAACATATCACTCCGGCATGACATTCAACATATTGTTGGTGCTGCATAAGTAGATGATATTCTCAGTGCACGAATGTGGGCACTAGAGAAGAAAAGAATATCCCGAATCATTTGTGGAGTTGTTAATAATAAATCTTGAAGCCAACAGGCATCTATGAAGAGTAGAGAGTGCTTCATTTGAAAAATACCCAGATTTCAATCTAACCAAAGACTCTGAATAGAAATGCTTGCCTGAAAGCTAGGGCTACTTCTTTGGAAGTGTCAGCTAAGATTCAAAGAATCTGACAGGAAGGAACAATGCCCTAGAAATGAGCTTCCATGATTTGGGGAGATGTATGGCATGCTTGGTGGCATGTAGAAAAAACACCATTGTTGGACTGAATTGTCCTCAAATTGTGGCTGCTTGGTTACGGACTCACTTGAAGTCTGATATTTCAGATCTTTTAATTTCAAGAACTGAACACTTCCTTCACTAATTCTCTGATGCTTGCACTGTGGTTATCAGTGCTCTTGCCCTTGGAGTCTTCTCACTAGGCAAAAGACTCACTCACCCTCTCATGAAAGATGGCCTCCATGTTTATGTGTCTCCCACCACCACCATTGGCTTCCACACCACATGGTCTGACCCAGCCAATCACGCCACGCTCTGGCTATGGTGGTCCAGTGCCTAATGGCTCCTCCTAGAGGAGGCAGACAGCGCCGGAGGGGACCCCGCTCGCACTGTAACGCTAGCGGGCCATTTTCAAAAGCAAACGAGGATAGGAAGGGCAACAATAGGAAAAGAACGTAACTCTGGAAAATCTGTCGAAAAAAGGTGCCGGAACTCTATTCTGGAGCGTTCTATGACAAAAAATGCCCTGTATATACATATACATACACACACACACACACACACACATACATATACACACACATACATACACACAAACATATACATTTTATATATATACATTATGTATACATTTATATAGAGCCATTTATGGTATTCACAACTGAAACGTTTTACTTAGAATACAAGCAATTTAATATAATAACTCTTAAGTTAAATGTTAATAAATCCAGCATTCTTGTGGATCAACTGTTAGAAGTTATGGTTCAAGGATGATGTATAATATATAATATGTTGCTTATGTTAGGGGTTAATATTACATATTTTGATGACAGTATACTTTTGCTTAAGCAATTAATAATAGCTCATATTAATCAAGATGATGATTCCAAGTGTTACTAAAAGCCAGGCCACTTGTGCAAATTTTCTCCATATGAAATTATATATGAAATACGAAACATATTTAATACCAGACAATTTTCTTGATATTTAGCAGTTTAAATTTCTCCCCTGCTCCTTCTGCCTATACTGTCATTTTTCCCCATATGATATCATTGTTGAACAATAGAAATCCTGCTGCTTCTGTTTTCTTGTGTTTCTTCTGTTGTTCAAGAAGAATCTTTTGCATAAGTTGGCTCCTTGCCAAGTGAGGACAGTAGCTTTGTGCTATGGAAGTTCTGTGTCTGATCTGAGTTTTCTGGGCTGAACCTCTAAACAAATGTCCCTAAACCAGGAGTATCAAACTTGCAACGTAATGTCACGTGTTGCGACGTTTCGTGACTTTTTTGCCATTGCCGGCAATGGGGTGGGCGCGGTTTTGCTATGATACATCCGACCTGCGGGCCGGCAGTTTGACACCCCTGCCCTAAACCATCTGAAAAAAAAATGTAGCTGCTAAAGGAAGGATGGTGAAGAAGCAATTTGTGTCAGGGCTGAGGCAGGAACCAGCACTTCCCAAGCCTGAGATGGCTGTTACATAAACATATAATGAGTGTTTACTATCAAGACCACCAAGCACTGCACCAAGTATCTGTTGATTCAGAAGGGCAGGAGAACAAGCTATGAATCTTCTCCCAAAGGTATATAAATAATTTACATATTCTCATTGCAAATGAGCAATTGACTGTTTAGTATAGCTTCATTCTCTCCTGCAATGAAAATTCTAATTTAGTCCAGCTGGGTCTGTCATTCTTAAGAGCACCCATATTTGTTGATATCTTTAATAATGGCTAAAGGCCAAGTATTCATTACTAATTTGAAATTTAGATTGCAATTAGTCAAAATATACAAGATCCAGTTTCAGCAGACATCTGTTTGTCAATTTCGTTTACTCATTGCCAAAGTACTCTCCAAAGTTTTTTGCTAATAGGGGACTACTACAGTTCTGCTTAGGGATGAAAAGTTCAGCCTGCAGTTCCTGATAGTCTCCCATCCAAATACTTAACCAGCCTTGACCCTGCTTAGCTTTCTGAAATCAGCCAAGATCAGTTTGGGGAGTACCATCTGTTGTGGATGGCCATACATTTAGAGGATTAACTAAGGGGCTATCTAATGTTTGCTGCTGGATTTGAATTTGTCAGAAGTATGTTTCTGCTTGGGGCTGACATCAGATATCAGCTAACTGATTTCTATAAACTAATATAAAAAACTGCATTAGGCAATTCACATATTTGCTAGACCAAACGAGATATGGAGATAATTGCATGATTTTCATAGGTAACTTTGTCTTACAGTAGAGTTACATAGAATATTGTACAACATAGTAACTTGTAGAGAATGCTGCTTCCAACAAAATGAATTTACTTAGAAAACTCCTAGATACTTAGGCCCATGCCTACCCTGAACATATTTTTCCCAGAGAATATGGTCCTACCTATACATTCATGCATGAGATGTCAAAAGAGAAAACTTTGCATGTGAACATTCTTTTGCTGCAGCCAATGGATCAAAGTGAAATCAGGATTGTATCTCAATTTTCCCATACCGCATTCAAAGTAATTTATGTTTCTGGCCTGGAAAATACACAGTAATGCATTTCACCACACGGTCTTACTTCTAAATCATCTACCTCTTAAAATCCAGACAATATACAACTCAATTTAACAAATGCATCATCATCTTATGTAAGTTTAATCTTAATATAAGAGTTCTATGGGATCAGTGAGATTAGTTATATTTAAATTGATGTATTCTGCGGAATTGGGAACCTATTTATTATTTCTGCTGCTGGACAGAGTGCTCCTAATCACACATCTTATGAATGACTCTAGCCAGTTTATAATACTTAATCCCTTTTTAATTTTCAGTGTTTCATTGTGTGGGGCTAGAACATCGGGCTTTATTGGAATACAAACCAGTTTCCTCCTTTGCCTTGTTCGAGATAATCTCTATGTGTGTAATTCTAAATCCAGAGGGTGCAATTTTTATGTGGGGAGGTACAATGGGAGGGCAGATAAAGTTGGATAGACCACATGAAATACATAGGCAGAGTCAGGATTTTCTAAATTGGGGTGATGCAATTCCTCCCTCCCTTTTTAAAATGATAATACTGTGATCTTATGTGTTAATCTAATTATACATATTTGTGGGCTTTCTGTCTCAAAATAATAGGAAACCACATCACTGCTTTGGGGCAGTTGTATCTTTCAAAATTCAATTGGTAGGGTTTCCTGGGGCCCCACATTGTTTCCAGCTTTAGCAGAAGCTGAGGTTAGGAAAAGAATTATTGTCCCCAGCCCGGCTCTCATCCCTATTGTTATTTCTGCTGTTGCCATTTGTGAACAGCTTGCTACAAGCCTACAGGTTCAGAGTATTACATGCTCATTATATGAAAAAGCCATAGAGGAAGAGATTTGGGATATACGTATGCATGCCCAAAACACACTTTTCTTTGAAAGCTTTTTAGTTAGTTGTTTGGGACCAAGCTGTGGGCTGAGCATCCTGTTTCTATCACACTGCAAAGCCTCACCTTTAACAGCAGACCACACGAGCAGCCAGTAAATTGAGGGGTGGGAAAGCGGAAGAAAGTATTTCCAGATTGCATGTCAATTTTCTTAAATAAAGGGTAACTCATACTTTCCATTAGCACCATGATTTTCAAATAGCTTTAGCTCTCCCACTTTCCCTTCTTTTCATTAACTTGCATAAACAAAATTGGGGAAGATACAAAGCCTGGATATGAAAAATCTGATATGTTTTTTTTTCATATCCCAGCACTTTAGATGATTCCACATGGCAGGCTATGCTTCTTCCAAGTATGTGGATATATGGAAGCAATTATGGTCAGAAATAATACAGATTAGTTTGCCTCACACGTAGAGATCCTGCCTGCAATACTGGGAGAAGAAAAGTAGATATAGAATCAAGTTCTTCTATCATACAATGTGCGATGAGGTAGGTACATCTTAAGTCATTACTAAGAGACTTTTAAGGGGTGTAAGGCAGTTTATTCTGGTACTGTGCTTCACCATCAATATTAAGTATTGCCTTATTACGTAATGGTGAAGGTGCTGTCCTAGAAATCAGGAGATGGTGATTTCTAGGTCTGCTTTAGGCATGACAATAGGCTTGGTGCCTTCAGGATCACTGTTGGACAGCCCAATCCAACTCACAGTGTGTTGTTGTGGGGAAAATAGGAGACGGGAGTTATTGGCTATGTTCGTTGCCTTGACTCATGCTGTACATAGAAAGATGGGATAAAATTGTAATATTGTACAATAACAATATTGTCTACAGGTAGCCTTTGGCTTACGACCACAATTGAGCCCCAAATTTAGGTTGCTAAGCAAGACATATGTTAAGTGAGTTTTGCCCTGTTTTACGACTTTTCTTGCCACAGTCGTTAAGTGAACCACTGCAGTTGTTAAATTAGTTAAATTAAATGAATCTGGTTTCCCCATTGATTTTGCTTGTCAGAAGGTCACAAAAGGTGACCCCGTGACCCCGGGACATCACAAGAGTCATAAATATGATTAAGTTGCCAAGCATTTTAATTTTGATCACGTGACCATGGAGATGCTGCAATGGTCGTTAAGTGGGGAAAATGGTCATAAGTCACTTTTTTCAGTGCTGTTGTAACTTTGAACAGTCACTAAATGAACTGTTGTAAATCAAGGACTACCTGTATTTGCTATCCATGGACATAGACAATTGTTACCTTTCATACCATTTAACTCTTGATGACTTCATCTTGATTTGTATCCTGAAAATATCTGCAGCTCCTCCAGGGATTTGCCATCGATTCTCTTGAAACCACTGATCCACCCTATTCGCTGGCTTTGACTTTTACTTCTCTCAACTTTGTCAGCATAACCTTTTTTTCCTGCTACTATATAATTCATTCACACCACATGCCCAAATTAGGTGGATTTTTGCTTCCTAATCTTTGCTTCAAAGGAGCATCAGCCTTTATACAGCTGATAGGTTCTTTTTTTTTCCCCTTGCAGTTTATACTACTCTTAGTAACCATCTTCAAATCAAAGACATCTGTCAACTGATCAGTTTTCACTAACTTAGCCGTATAAAAGGAATATAGAGTGATAAGTATTTTCAAGCTTCCTTCACGAGATCCAGTCCCAAGAGATTTTTTTTTCCCTAAAGCATGTCATCACAAGGACTGATCTGATAAGTGATAGATAGATAGATAGATACACATTAATAAAGACATGACAGAGTGGCAATGCTATTTCCACTTCAACCATTGCTGATGCTTATATTCTGGCAGAACAACCCACCCACCCTAATCACTGTTGACAGTCTTACGCATGAAAGGAGAAATGTACTCCAGATGTGATTGAGGAAAGAGCATTAGATTTGCAAGGAAGCAAATATCCCAGAGGGGATGATCTTCGTCACAGTGTTGGGATTTCTACTGTTATTGCTTGCCAATTTCAACACGGATGTAACAGAGTGGGTGGGTGGGTAGGTGGGAGGGAAGATTTGTGAATCATTCATCTTCTGGTTTGCTCAAGGTTTTTTTTTTTTCTTCCTTGTCAGAGGCAAGCTACTCCAGGGGAAAAATAGGACACCTACATTTTACTAATGTAAGATTTATACTAGATTGCCCAGCTGTTTCTCTTCCTATAAACTGGTACTCTGGATTCTAGAGCATCATAATATTACAGGTATACCAGAGAACACTGAAGATGCCACCAATTTTTTTGCACAGCTTCCATTATCTGAGGAATAATTATGACTGCCTAGTTATTCAAAACCAGCTTTTTAAGTATACATATATATATTAATTTTACTGCTCCTTGATTTACTGGAAAATACCATGTGCTTTGGCCTCAGAGGCTGTGCTTTGTCAGGATTCTTCCCAGAAGGCCAAACTGAGAGCAAAGAACAGGCATAGACAAGAAATTCTGATAAGGAATGTTTATTTATTTAATTTATATAGCTGCCCATCTCACATTATTATCTCATAACTCCCTGGGTGGCTCACATTAGTAAAAACAGTCACATAACAGAACAAATAAGCAAAATATATAAATCGGTAACAATTACGCTAACCCTCTTTAAAACCTAATTAAAACGCTAATGAAAAACCCAAATTAAAACCGAGAAACATAAAAAGCAAAAAAGTAAAAGTCATGGATCAGTCGGCACAGTCATCTGGCAGACTCCAGACCATAACTAGATCTCCAGTCATGTTCACACAATCATGTCTTTAGCACCTTTTGAAAGACACGAAGGGTAGGGGCCAATCTAACTAACTGGGGAGAGGAAGTCCCTCAAATAAACCAGGCCCATGTAGGACTTATGAGTTATTATTTGCAAATTGAAGTGAACCTGGAAGCAAACCAGCAATCACGGCAGCTCATGGAGCAGAGTTGTGATGTGTGCTTATCTTGGAACACATGTAACTGTTCCCTCTGCTGCATTTTTCACCAGCTGAAGCTGGTGAAAAACAGTCTTCAGGGGCAGCTCCATGTTGTTCCAGTGATCTATTTGGGAGGAGACCAGGGCATGAGTTACTGAGAGTAGAACCTTTTGGTCAAGAATGGGTGCTACTGGTGCACACCATGAAGCTGTGCAAATCGTCCTGGTCATGACTGCCACCTACTCTTCAAGCAGGAGTTGTGAGTCTAGGAAGACCCCCAGATTGTGCACAGAATTTGTCTGGGATAGTGCAACCCATACAACTTCAAAGATGGTAAGTACCAGGAACCTAAAGGCTCCGAATCTGAAAATCTTGCTAGGGTTCAGTTAAAGCCTGTTCTTCCCCATCTAAATCCCCACAATCTTCAAACACTAAGAAAAGGACAGAAACACCATTATTTAATTTACCAAAGGTAGAGATGTATAATTGAACATCAATAGTGTACTGATGATACTTCACCTCAGGGCAACAGATGACTTCATCCAGCAGCTTCAAGTAGAAGTCAAACAGGAGCAGAGAGAGTACCAAACCTTGTAATCTGCAAAGCAGGAGCTGAAGGCGGGAATTCTCACAACTATCAACATCAACTGGAACCGGCCTCAGAGGAAGAAGAAGAACCAACACAATGCAGTGCTGTTCATCTGCAATTCCCATAGCCAGTCTAGAAGGATACCATAGTCAATAGTATCAGAGGCTGCTGAGATATCAAGAAGAGCAAGGATGAGCAACTATTCCATTGTACTCATGCCAGAGGTCATCCAAAAGCACATCCAATGCAATTTCAGTCCCAAACCAGGCCTGAACTCTCCCTGAAAGGTGTCCAAATAATCCACTTCATCCTGGATCCTTGAAGCTGCTGCATGATAACCTTCTCAACAACTTTCCCTGAAAAGAGAAGGTAGGACACTGGACAAACCTGTACAGAATGGGGTCTAGCAATGGTTTAATTTTTAGGTGAGGTTGAACCAAAACTCCTTAAGAGATGGAGAATTCCATCTCTCAAGGAAGAATTCATGTTGCCAAGACCCACCCACCATGTCACCTTCTAGAAGGCTTTTGCCAACCATGAGTGACATGGATCCAGGAAAAAGGTAACCAAGCTCACTTTACAAGGAGCCTGTTGGCTTTTTCAGGCCCAACAGGTTCAGACTTCTCCCAGATGACATGGCAAGAATGTGCATAGCACCTGTACCAAGGATGGTGTCTAGCTGGGAATGAATCTGAGCAATGTTGTCTGACAGATTCTCTGCAAATTCCTCCACATGGCTTTGTAGATCTAGCCCCAAGTTCTCTCTACCCAGGAGGACTTGGATGACCCTAAACAAGGCCACTGGTCAGCTATCTGAGAATACAATGAGGGCAAGGTACTGATGTTTTGCTGCCCGTACTGCAACAAAGCAGGCTTAATAGTGGCTCCAGTCTAACCCATATTTTGACAAGTTTACTTTTTATTGACCTCCAGCAGTGCTCCAGATGCCTCTTCACCTGTTTCATTTCCCTCAACTCTTTTGTGAACCATAGAGTGAGGGGATCCATGGGAGGAGAGGGGCCTCATCGGTATGATCTCATCCAAAGCCTTAGATGTCCTCCTATTCCAGGTGATGACCAAAGCCTTAATTGGACTTTGCAGCAAGCAATCAGGAACAACATCCTTTGGAACCCATCAGGATCTATCAGTTGCTGAATAGGCACTGCCTCCCTGTGGTGGTAGTGGTGGTGGTGGTGGAGGGGACAGCACTAGAGAATCCCATTGTTACCAGGGTGTGATCTGACCAAGACAAGAACCAAAGAGAGCTCCTCCAATTCCAGATCAGATTTCCACTGCTCTGACAAGAAAATCAGATCAGATGTCCATTGTCCCTTATCTTAGATGACGTGGGATAAGCCTATGGTCATGAACTCCTGAGCAGTCTCAGATCCCACCCCCAGAAAAGGCGGATTGAAGACGCCCAGGACTATAAGCCTGGGAAACGCCACTGTCAACCCAGAAATAGAGCCAAGTTGCTCAGGTAGGGAGGTCACTACACAGCAAAGAAGCTGGTGTAGTAGCAACAATCCCAAGTACTCATTACAGGTCAACTTAATGAACAGGGTCTCACATTTGAGCAGCTCCACTGGAAGCTGCTATGTTATTGTAGAAAAGCTACAAAGCCAACACAATGCTAGTAACTGCGGTATATCAATAGGAAATCCTGTATATAATGAACGTTGGTTTGTGTACCTACTTCTTATAAGGGAAGGTTTGCCATTTTGGCTCACTGGCAAAATAAGATGCTTCAAACTGCCCTTAATGCATCCTCAAACATGTATGACTTGTGCTACCAGATCTGGAATACAAACGTCTGAGGAAAAAAGCCTATATCGCAACAGAAATGGAAAAACAGCATGGGACCTGAAGCCATAAGAATCAAGCCATAAAGACAAGGAAGGAAAAACTGTCCAGTTGCCTTTTGGGGGGGGGGAAAGCACCCTTGGGACAAACAGGAAGAAAACTGAAATTCCTGAGTCCTAATTTTTTTTTAAATTGTATCAAACGAGATACTTTTCTCCTCCTCCTCTCTAAGAGAAGAGAAGTGGGAGGCAGAGTCAGCAATACTAGATGAAGAATCTGATTTCAAAGTAGGCTGATGCTGAAAGTGGATGCAGACTTTCTTTTTTTACTTTTTTTCTTTTAGCTGTCTAGATGAAAGAGATCACCTTCTCAGATTCTAGGGGTTGAGAAAGGAGAACTGAGAGGTGGAAGAAAAGTGTTTTTGCTCACCTTATTATTGAAATAATTTTTTTGAAGCAAAGTGGTCTAGTGCTAAAGTAATTGACAAATCCTGACAGTTTTTGTTCTATTCCTCTGTGTGTCATGTTGAATTACAGCTTACTTAATAAAGAGTATCCGATAATGTACTTTTCTCCCATCTAATGATCTTCAGACATGCTGAGTTTGTAATTCCTTCACTGATCAGACAGCATGAACTAGAAATTTGCAGGCATGTAGTCCCAACAGCTAGAATGCACCAGGTTGGGGAAAGCTACAATAACAGATCTCATATGCACAATTCAAACAAGGCTAAACCCTCTTGAGGCTTTGATGCTATGTGTATTTACTTAACTAAATTTGGTTGAAATCACTGGGTCTTGCTTCTGCGCAAATGTGCATAAAGTCAGGCTGTCTATCACACTGTAATCAATAAAAGCATCATGTGCATTCAGTTCTGATTGCCTTCATTGACTACCTATAGTTGAAGCTCATTTGGCTCAATCAACCGTTAGATTATTTATCTATTTATCTATACTATTTCTAAACTGCCCATCTCCCCCAGATTCTTGGATATGTTACAGATGCAGCATGGAACTGGATTGGATTTATGTATGCACACAACACTAATGCAGAACTAACCAACAACGTGCCTGGGGTTTGTAAACATAATGGATGATGCATGAATAAAGTATTTTCCCTGGTTTACTTTCCCACGAACATGGTTATTTTAGCTGTTCTTTTTATAGCTGCAGAAGCATTGATTTTCCACAGAAATTAATGAGTCACAGGAGCTCAGAAGGGGACCAATTGGTAGCCGATATATGGAAATGCCATCTCATAATAGAATAGAATAGAATAACAGAGTTGGAAGGGACCTTGGAGGTCATCTAGTCCAACCCACTGCTCAGGCAGGAAACCCTATATCATTTCAGACAAATGGTTGTCCAATCTCTTCTTAAAAACTTCCAGTGTTGGAGCATTCATAACTTCTGGAGGCAGGTTGTTCCACTGATTAATTGTTCTAACTATCAGGAAATTTCTTCTTAGTTCTAGGTTGCTTCTCTCCTTGATTAGTTTCCATCCATTGCTTCTTGTCCTACCCTCAGGTGCTTTAGAAAATAACTTGAGTCCCTCTTCTTTGTGGCAACCCCTGAGATACTGGAACACTGCTATCATGTCCCCCCCTCGTCCTTCTCTTCATTAAACTAGACATACCCAATTCCGTTAACCATTCTTTATATGTCTTGGCCTCCAGTCCCCTGATCATCTTTGTTGCTCTTCTCTGCACTCTTTCTAAAGTCTCAACAACTTTTTTACATCGTGGGGACCAAAACTGGATGCAGTATTCCAAGTGTGGCCTTACCAAGGCATTTTAAAGTGGTACTAACATTTCACGTGATCTTGATACTGTTCCTCTGTTAATGCAGCCTAGAACTGTGTTAGCTTTTTTGGCAACTGCAACACACTGCTGGCTCATATTTAAGTGATTATCCACTAGGATTCCAAGATCCCTCTCACAGTTACTACTTTTGAGCGAGGTACCACCTATATTGTACCTATGCATTTGGTTTTTCTTGCCTAAATGTAGACCTTACTTTTTTCATCATTAAATTTCATTTTGTTAGATAGCGCCCAGTCTGTCAAGATCCTTCTGTATCTTAAGCCTGTCTTCTAGAGTGTTGGCTATTCCTGCCAGCTTGGTGTTGTCTGCAAATTTTATGAGTTCCCCATCTATCCCCTCATCCAAATCATTGATGAAGATGTTGAAGAGTACTGGGCCTGAATTTGAATGATTCAGGAAGTAAGATTAGACTAGAAACAAGGAAGCAACCTGACTCTCAACTATCCCAGGTCACTACAGTGGTAGGATTTCTGGGACTTTAAGCCATTCCAGTTGCATGTTGGCCATGAGGGCTCCAAAAGTTTAGTTTTGTATTTTTCTCCAAAGTTACAGGTATATGGAATTATTAAAACTTTTAATCATGGTTTATTGCTCAGGTGAATCACCTCTAGTACCTAAAAGTTTTTTTTTTTGTTTCTAGGACCTCTTTTAACTGCCCTAGTAAACCCTGATAGATGGATACTAAAAAGCAGCAAACTATTTCTGCTCAGGAATTTTGACTCACCATCTTTGGTAGCCCATTGTCCTGGAATTCTGAGCTGGTTTTCCATCCAAGTACTCTCTTGCTTAGCTACCAGGATCAGTCAAAGCTGGCTAGGTGCTGCTACTTGCTGAATCCATTGCTGAAATGCTAATCCATCCATTCAGAAAATTCATAATAGTTTTCTTTGATTGTTTCTTGTCCAAGTAATTATTATGGCTGGAAAGAAATATCTCTTCAAATCTAAAATGCTGGTGATTCTACTGAAAGGTTGCTATCAATTTTAGGGCAACCCTCCCTATTGTCACAACTCAATACTTGTGAAGAAGTTAGTTTTCTTGATCAATCTGGGAGTGAGGCTGATTGGAATGTCTCTTCATGCTTTAGAGAAAGTCGGAGGGTTGTGGCCTCCAAATGTTGTAGAAATGCAACTCCCAGTGACTGTGCTTACTAGGTACTGGTAAGTGTCATTCAACAACGTTTGGAAAGCCATCAGTTCTCCATCTTTACAGATAAACATTTGCCAGGAGAAAGTGAGTATCCTCTGAACTGTGATGAGACAGTATTTTGCCATCCTTGGTGATTCATAAGCCACTTTTAATCCTTGTATTGTTACTCAAAGGAAGAGGCTCTCTCAAAATTCTGGTGCAAATTGCGTGAATAGGTAACACTGATTATATGGCCAAAAGCAGGATGTGATGGCTCACCATGACCTGGATGGTAAATTACAAGAGAAAACATATCTGTTGCTATTAATTCCATCACTGAAGGAAGCAAGATTTAAATATTAAAAAAAAAATCAAGAATCAATGGTGTCAGTAAAACTGTAGATTCAATGAGCAGACAACAGTGCTGGGAGTCAACTGATAATTTATGATGATAACACCTAAAGGTCAATTAATCTAAGTCAGAGTCTGATTTTTATTATTCTCCAAGAAGAGTGGGCAATCTTTATCTGTATGAAATAAACATACCATGGAAATGGTTAAGTCTAGAACTTTGTTTCCTTTTTTTCTGTTTTCATATATTTTAGGGGTATCTGATGCTTATAGACTTTATGTCATGTATTTTTCTAAAGAACATCAGTGGAAAATCCAGAGAGCCAGTGTAATATAGTAGCTAAAGCATTTGGTTCTGGTGGAAGAGACCCTGATTCATGGCTACCCACTTATTTATCTATTTCTTAAATTTATTTGCCACCTACCTTGCCATGAGGCTACTCTAGGTGACCTATTTCCATATAATTCATTGGGGAACAGCTCAACCCACCCCATGGGATAGTTTTAAGGAAAATTGGAGGAGGGAATACTCTATAGTGTATGCTGTCTTGATTTCCTGGAAGAAAGGTAGGATATAAAAGAAATAAATTGATGTTACTTTTATTTATTGGTGGTCTAATGCTGATTTGTGATGGAAGGATATTGGCTGTTAAGAAGAGAGGAGAATAAAGGGGACAGAATATATGCAACCCATGGTCTGCAGGCTGCCCATCCTAATTTGACATTCCCCACCCACCCTTTCTTCTACATGATCGGGACACAATATGTGTAATAACATTTAGGTAAAATTGCATCTAGGTGGATTGCATTTAGTTCTGCAATCTTGATAATTTTGTTTAGAGCAAAACGCTCATAAATATTTCTATTCTCTGTATTGTTTTCCTCCTCCCTCCCTTGTACCACATTTTTATTAACCCTGCCCTGGAGAGCTAGAGAAATAAAAATAAATTGGAATTATTGCCCATTCCACATCTCGCCTGGGCCAAGATAACTGAGGTTGCTTGCTTCTTAAGTAGGGTTGGGTAAACAGATTTATTTTACCAGGTATCATTTTAAAAAGCATTTTGAAAAGGAACTTCATGCACTCATGCCCTTATTTGGATATCTAAAAACAAGCATAAAACGTGTTTCATCAGAGGAAAACAAAAACCATCATATGCTAATATTTCTTTCTTAAGACTCCAGTTAATGGTTAAATCACTGCCAATGACAACAAATGTCAGGGCAAGAAAGAAAAATAAGTTGAGAATGTCTGAAAAATAGGCTGACTCTGTCTACCAGCACCGCAAAGGAGGAACTGAGGACACATGCTTTTATTCCCAACTCTGGAGGTCACAAAATGACCCCAAGACTTCACTTGATTAAGTCTTGCAGCATTTCAAAAAGCATTTTAAAGAGGACCACCAGCACAGGAAGTTTAGACCACACGTAGCAAAACACTGAGTCCAGATAAGGAATTCAGAGCACCACCATAAAATTGTTATTTAATTATAATATGCACTGTGAACTTCATGGATTTTGGTAAATTATGAAATAGCTATCTGGAATGTTGTCCTGGAGTCTTCTCCTTGTCAGCCCCAAAAGTAATATTTTTAGCATATTTCAATATGCAAATGCCCTATAGAGTATATTCTTTTTATAAAATATAATTTTATTGAAAGTTTTAAAAACAAGCATAAAAATTAATGCAAGCTAAATCGGACTAAGAAGGAAGAAAGCTTAAGTGCAAAAGGAAAAAACAGAAAAGAAGATATAAAGAAGTGTTTTCTGCTTTTCATTATAGCAATTATAAGTACAATTATAGATTTACCTTTCTCTAAAGTTACATTACAAAAGTCTTCTTTCTTTAATTTATCCTATCTAATCTCCCAAACCATAAATCATAAATTCACTTATTTCTATTTTACACAAAAAAATCCATAAGGGGCTTGCAGTCCGCAATTAATGTGTATTTTCTTTAATCAAACAGACCAACACATTTCCTATATATTCTTCATAAGTGCTATCTAAATCGTATTTGTCAAAATCCTGCAGGTTAGGCCAATATTACTGAAAGTACGATAAATAAAGTTAAATCATGCCACAGGAAGTGGAGGTTGGGTAGGATGAGGTATAGCAGCTGAGTTGAATATAAAACCTGATTCCCCGGGGTGTTTTATTTTCTGAAATGCAGGACAGAAAGTCTCTTCCTGCTCTCTGCCCAGAAGCCAATTGACCTGACAGCCCAGTCTTATTTTAAGCCAAATGGTGGAAAAGCAGCCTCTCTGTTCTTGAGAGCCACTAGTTAGCTGATAAAGCCATTAAATGAGACTTGCCAGGCAGCTGATCCGGCATCTTTGTGGTTGGGGCATCTGTTCAGAAGAAGAAGGAGAGGGTAAAGGTCTCAGGAGGAAGAGCCTTGTAGGAAGAGTTGTGCTATCTGCAGTTACAACTCCTATCTTTTTAACATCTGGGGTCTGAGGCAGCTAATTTATTGTATGTCATGGAAAGGTTGGCTCCTGGCATGCGTGGTTGAACAAGAGTGGCCATTCTGGGGAGATTTAATTCAAGAATGATGAGTTCTGGTGAATTAGGCTGTGAAATCAAAAAAGAGGCATGGGAGAATTATGTCTAGGTTGCCGAAATTCAGACCACAGTACCACTAAGTAGCAAAATGTTAGGTTTTTTTTTAATGTCCCTTTGCTGCCATCTAATGTTCATCCAGATTTTTGCAACCCTTAGATGATAGATTATTAGACCCCTGACTTTAAATCATTGGTTACTTTAACAAGGCATCAAATGGAAAGACTGAAATAAAAATATCCTTTGGGCAAATGATTCACGGCAGCGAAATAGTTTCAACCACCATTTTCCACTAACCCAATAAGTTCTTCTAGCTGCAGTTGTAAGGCTTCATAAGTAAAAAGAATTCAAGAATGGACAACTTGTAGCCTTAGGGTAATATATAGTCTCAGCAACCTAACTGGAAAAGCCTCTGCAACTCTGACTTTTCTCCAAGCAGTCTAATCACTAAGGAAGAATGGAAGGGGGGTGGGGGAGGGTAAGGTATACAGTACTTCTGATGGAGGCTTTATATCCTTTACTGTGTTTTCAGAGGATCAAAATGAGGGCATCCTCTGTTTGTAGTCCTCATGTGTTTTCTTATTGTTTTTCTTACAACATTTTTTTTTAAAGAAAGATAGGATGGAATGGCGTTTAATGGGTTGAGAGACTAGGGTTTCAGATGTATTTAAAAGGAGAAGGGAAAGAAAAGAATATAGTGAAATGCATCATGGGAAAAAGCCCTCAGCTTTCAGTTCTCTTTTGTCTGTCTTCTTGGTGTGGGTTATTTGAGATCACTGAAGCATTGTGGACATGTTCCCCCCACCCCAAAAAAATTGCATAAATTCCAGAGAAGAAACAGTAGCCAATAAGGGTAAAACCAGTGTGATGTTGTGGTAAAGAGGCTGGTCTAGAAGTCCCAGAACGAAGTTCTTCTTCAGCTATAGAAGCTGCCTGGGTGAGTCTGGGCCAGACACTCTCTCAGCCCAATCTGCTTCACAGAGTTGCTGTTATGGGGGACAAAATGAAGCGAGTTCACCCTGTAGTTTATAGTTTGTTTGTAGTTTCTGGGGAAGAGCTACAGCCTATCAGGAAAAAAAAACCCAAATGGCTTTATTTGCACCTAGGCTACTACTTCAAAAGGTTAAAGCTCTTGTTCTGTAACATTTGTTTACAGGCCGGATCCCATGCTGGCATTCAGACCATTCTGCTTTGTGTCTGCCTAAGTCAGCCTCATTTTTCAAACATACGTGGACACCATTTAGCTAAATCTTTGGCTAAAAAGTGTAGCCAAAAAATATGGTCCTTTCAACCTGAATGTAGGTATCTGTGAAAACCACAAAAGGGTAGGATTAGTTGTATCCCTCCCCTCTCTCCACTTCCATACAATTTGCGTTGGAATCATTAAGGATTAGCTGCCAATGGTATGCAAGCCCTGTCTTCTTTTTCCAGCTAGTGTTGGATCTATCAGGAAGGAACTCTTTCTTAGTCTAATGTGTTCCTAATTACTTGTACCATGCTTGTCTATGGGTGGCTGTCTACATAAGCTCTGCATTTTGTTCATTGTTTGTAGCATATGCAAGTCTTCCCGCCCAGTCCTGCTTACAATATTAAATTAGTCTCTTCTTTAAAACAGAACAAACGTAGATCTTGACTACAAATATGCAAGGTCACTTTTTAAATTCATAAAAGAGAACCAAATGATCAAAAGTGAAGAATATGTTTTTAGAAGAGCCAGGAAAAGAAACAGCTGGGAAAATGTTATAAAACAATAGGGCTAGGAATGATTGAAAAACAGAACAGGAGGCAGAGAAAGGGACTTAAAGAAAGAAAAATGTGGAAGAGTTAGCATTTACACACTTATCATTATTTAGTAATGATTAATATAATAGTAAACTATAAAGTAAATTTATGAATATTGCCATTATTTATAGGCAATTTTAACCCCATTAAACATGGAAATAACCCAGAAAGAGACGCCACTGAAATGGCCCCACAAAACAATCATATAATAAAAAAAAGAAGCCACTTTGCAAAATATGCTAGCTTCATAATTAGATCTCCCAATGTTCTCATTGTTGGAAATATTGAAAGCAGCTACAGGGAGATGGTGGAGTAATGACGAGTCCTTGGTGCTCTCTGAGCTTGGTTGTTTTCTTCCAGATATTTCGTGAAATATCGGGAAGAAAACAGTCAAGTGATCAGATTAGCACTGATGATCTTGCCTAGTTTGAGTAATGAAAAGTCTGCATGAAAACAACCAAGCTCAGAGAGCACCAAGGGCTCCTCATTTCAATCCTGAACTACAAATATTCTCCTTTATTGGTGGACCAATGCTGGGATGAGGGGTCCAGGTTCCTTTCCCCTTCACCCCCACCAAGCATCTGCTCAGAAGAATCCTTCATGCCCCAAACAATAATTAGTAAACGAATACATGGACCAATTTTATTCCTTCTATGAAGTAATTTTGTGTCTTAAATCATTTGGTCCCACATTGCTTTGCTCAACTGTGCACTGAAAATGGAGTAACTGTGATGTTTCATCACAGAACTGTAACATCCAACTTTCGGCTCTTAGCCAGATCTCAAGATCAAGTTTTACTGTTGTTTCTTTCAGCATCTGCCAGAATCTCTATACTTACAAGATGTTGAGGCATGTTCTAGGACTCAGTTTCATTCTCTGGGTATTGGATGTCCTGGACCTCATGACTTGCTTATGTGAACTGTGTGTGTCCCAAACATCTTTAGCGCTCATCTATAAATATACACTCACAGAAAATAAATAGTTTTGTCACACTAAATCAAAATGTTATATGTCTGATGATGGATTAGTATATTGTATGAATCAATGCAAAACATGCTAATTTCATTGATAGCTTAGTGTGTTGTGCAAAACATAATTCAGCAAATCATAGCCTAGAATGATGTCTGAATCCTATCAGTTCAGACAAAAGATAGTATTACAATAGCATTTAAAAAAATATTTTTTTGCTGAAGAATAGTCAACAAATGGTTGTGGATTAGGATCAATCCAAACTTTATTGAAAAACCTAAGAATTGTCCAAATATCTCCATAATAGACATGCCATTCCAAGCAAAGCTCTGTTTTGTAGGCTGAATTCTGTAAGGTCATATAATTCAGTTCAAGCTATTCTACTTTCATTTGGTATTGCCACACCTATAAGTAAAACCTGTTTTTTCTTCAACTACCATGACATCTGATGCACTGTGTTCTAGATATGATCATTTGAATTCAGAAATCCCTTACAATTCTGAGCATGGTAAAATGATATGGTAAAATGGTATTATTTTTTATTACTATGATACTATGATCATTATGTGAGCTTCATATCATAGAATAACCTGGACATAGGAGCTCATACCGGTATGTGTGCAATAGCTTTTTAAATAGTTGATAGTGGTCAGCTATTGAAGTTTATGTGAGGTATAAGCTTTACTGAGTCTTCTTCTTTTAATCATCCTCAGCAGTTCTAGAGCATTTTTCAATCATGAGACATTGAGACATTGATATAGGTTCAGAGCATAAGCATGAGGATTGCATGGAAAAGACCCCATAGCATCTCCTGGGTGGCCTGAGAAAAAAAACTTCTGCCTGAAACCGTGGAGGTCTACAATGGTATGAGACAATATTCTTAGTATCTGCCGACATAGACTGACAATCTGAATTCATAAAATGTTACTTCCTATTAGGTTTCCAATCTGTCACAAGAAAGCAGCAGAAAGCTCAAACATTCATCTCATTAACCCATTGAAGTAGATACTTCTGTCCTTCCACATTGTGGGACAAGACAGAAGTTCTGTCAAGAAAGGGAATGAACAAGTGTGATCTGAACAAACAAAATCCTTTCAGATATTGAACTGAAGGGGGGGAAAAAATCTGCCTTTTCAGGTCTTGGCAGCAATTACTGAAATCTGTGAAAGACATAGATAGTTGTGGCTTTGTCTGGATTTTTTCTCCGTAGGAAGTTCTGAATTAGCCATCAGATCTTTGCTTATGTTTCCCAAAGGAAGAAATGTAATCACTAACTGGGAAAGACATCCACTCCCACATACAGATTTGCAAGTTTAAATTTTAAAACCAGAAGCAAGAGGACTGCCTGCAAACACCTTTTCCTTTGCGGATTCCTCAATGAATACATTGCCCCTGGACACATTTTTTTGTTCTTTGTCAGCATAAGCTTTTGTCAATGTATGCGGCTGCCATTCTTCAAACATTGAGGGAGGAAAACTTTCCCAAATTAATCATGAGCTCTGGCTTGTAGATACAGGCCTCTTTGGGTTTCAGCCTCTCATACCAATTAGACAGTGATTTAGAGCTAGGTTAACCCTGTTAGAAAGAAAGCCTCCCTCCCTGAGAGATGGTAAGAAAGATACACTCTCAACCAAATGTGAAGCAAAAAAAAAAAAAAGGAACACATCTGCTTAAAAAGACAGCAAGGGCCTTAGAGGTGAACCAGTCCATTATGCTAGGTAAATGTATGCTGATTTTCTGCCTTTAAGAGTTTATGTATATGTATGTGTGTGTATATAAACAAGATGGATCAACTATATCAGCAAGTATTGCGGGCCCAATTGGCAAAAGAAAGCTCAGGACCGTATTGGTTGGAATCACGTGGAAGAGGCCTGCATCCTGCAGTGGCTAAAATGATGATGATGAATGCTGATGACGATGTGTGTGTATGTACATGCAAAATCAATAGCTTTTGTATATCCTGGGTGAGTTGCAGAGGATTGTAGAGCATGTGCTGTGGGGCACACGTTAGTCCTTTGAGCAGTTCCTGACTGTAGCCATTGCCCATTATGAACACACCGATTGTTGAACTACAGCTTGTGGCCTCCAACATAAAGAGACATGCTGATTGAGATTGTTGGCAATTATAGTTTTAAAAAAAAACACTGGAAAATCCATAGGTTCCCCCTCATCCTGGTATAGAGCATGTCCTACTACATCGTCAGACATTTCCTCCCTCTACTGGGAGGTGTCTGCAATTATTGGTTTCACTTAGGTGCACTTGCAATGCTTCTAAAGCAGGGGTAGGCAACCTTGGCTCTTTTATGACTCGTGGACTTCAACTCCCAGAATTCCTGAGCCACCATAGCTGGCTCAGGAATTCTGCGAGTTGAAGTCCACGAGTCATAAAAGAGCCAAGGTTGCCTACCCCTGTTCTAAAGAATTCTAAGCATCCCTGAGACCCAACATGTAAGGGGCTGGGCTGTACCAGAGCCAAAGGTAATCGCTTTTGCTTTCCAGAGCACAATCCCTGATACCTTCCAAGAAGCAACCCCATTTTGTGAACAATTAACACTGTGATCAAGACCTTGCAGTTGTGCAAAATCTTGTTCTATTCTTGTGATTTCCATAGTCAGGGGATGTCCATATGTTGACGGTTATTCTCTTAGAAACCGACAAGCCACGGGAGTAGACAAAACAGTGGACGCTTTATATGCCAGCTAATTCCTCCTGGAAGATTTTTTCTTTTCTTTCTAGCCTGCTCAGAAGAAAATCCAGTTTTCTAATAGCTGTCTATTCTTTTTTTTTTCCTGCTCAGTTTCATCCCTCCCTTAGCTCAGACTACTGTAAATCCAGGATAATTGCAATAAATTAAGTCAAGTAATAGCTCCATCCACAATTGAAATAGCTTGGATCAATCGTGAATGTTGGCATAACTAAAGAGAAGGGGCTTGCTGAATGTAAGTCTTGGTGTGAAAAGTTGGGAGCCAGCAATTCTCAAAGTTGGAGGTGCAATTATATCTTTACACATTCAAAAAAATCATTCAGATTCAAGGTCACAAAGTACCCTGCCAAGTATCTTTTATTTCATGGGCAGGGTAGAAATAAAAGACTATGGGTCTGAAGTCAACTCTGAGAAGGCACTTCAATCTTTACACAACAATGGGCAATCAACTGTTTCATTTGACTTAATTCTTGTTTGCAACAAAAATCCTAAACTAACTGAACCTGTCTGTGAAATGTCTGCAGAGTATAAAACAAAAGATCTTTGATGCTCTTCCAAATCATGGTTATGACCTTTCCTATGCTGAACATTCCTCTAGATTCCTAAATTCTAGTCAATAAGTTGCTCTTGTATACCTATATAGTCACTGCAATTTTATCAATTTTTGGTTGGGGAGGAGTGGGGAAATAGACAATTTTCTAGGTGCTCAGAAACTTGGAAATCAAAATATGATTTTACCGTAGATTCCTGAGTCTAATAACACTCGTAGTATGTGGGAAAATGGAAATAGCAAACCATTTACAAAATAAAAGAGAGCTGGAGATACATTTTCCTGGAATAGATTTAGTTCTCTTTCTGAAGGTTTTTTTTTTCTGAGGGCTAGATGATTTGCAGTTTATTGGAGTATTTCACTAAACTGAGAGGGACTCTACAGAGTACAACAATGGTACTTCTGTATAATTTATTTTTTTTTGCAACATTTGAAACTATGGGTAGTCCTCAGTGTATGACTGGTTGTTTAACAGCCATTTGGAGTTATGATGACCTTGGAAAGGGAGCTTTATGACCCGTAAAGCACTTCTGTCCATTGTAAAATGTTGTGCCCATCCCTCAGTGGTCACATTGTTACATTATTTTTTTCACCAGTTTCTATTGTTTTTTGCTGTTTTCCAGCAAAAAATGCCCATTGGGGAGAATGGGTTCAGACTTACAAACATGTGATTCACTTAACAACATCTGTAAAAATGGTCATAAAATCAGGTCAGATCATGAGGATGCCTTGATTTACAACTGTCATAACTTATGACCAAAATTCTTTTCCCTATTGTGATCGAAAGTCAAGGACTAGATGTATTTCCTAGTGTTATATTCCTGGTCTATTTGGATTTAAATTCAGCTTCATTGCTACAAGTTTTGCCTTGCAAAATCATACTGTCTTTCTTCAAAGATCCTTGTTATTGAACCTTATGAACAAGGAATAATGGCCTTACTTTTTAAAATGTAAGCTTTCCTTCAGTTAGATCTGATTTATTATCTTCTTTCCCGTAGCAAAATATAGGAATATATGTAGGTAATTACGTTGTATGACACAGACAAAACATTTTCATTCTATAAAGATTGGCCTGTTTCCATCCTCTGCTTTTGAATGTGTTGTTAATATTGAAATTGTAGCATGAATTCTCAGTATTGACTATAAACACACATACAATGTTCTACTTGAGTACTCACTAATATTATCATCAGAATTACTTAAATTTCATGGAAAAAATAAAACTGATTTGTAATTTGTTTAAAAATGCAACATTTGTCTAGCTGTCCTTCCTTTTCTAAAGGATATTAAACTGGTACTGTGGGTGTCTCTCTTTAGACATTAAAATTCCAGGGTAGAACCACATCAAGAATTCCACTTTAATGGTTACCTATGTTAATTTTTTTTAAAATATTAAATATTTTCTTAGGGCTGAAGAGTAAGGGAGAAGGGATGGGGTAGGCTTTAAATTTTGCTTGGCCAAGCTTGGGGCTCTTTTGGGAGGGCTGGCATTCTGAGATCAGCTCTGGGTAACAGACCCCTTTTATCATTATTATGTAAAATGTTTCTATTCAGAAGCACTAGGCAGGCGCTGGCCTCTCTGGGATCAGAAAGGAAGGGATTAAAAGTTATGGGAGGAAACATGTATCTCTCACATGGCAGAGTCAGGCAGCTCCAAAAACATCTGGAATAATGTGCCTACCCTGAAAAATTAGATAAATCAAAAGGAGGAGCATTTCCCATCCTTTCAGGGAAACTTCTCCAGGAAAGAATGAATGTCTGGACTGTCAGAAATATGCAAGCACTGATATCCCACAACTCATCAATTCTCTCAACGTCAGTTTTTTTCCTTTGTCACTGATTGCATTTTCTTTTGGGATTACAGTATGTTGTCTGAATATCCTAAGAGTATACTATACTGCATGAAGGCAAAAGAGATTGGTTTGTTTGTTTTTAAAAAATCAGTTTAGATGGAGAACAAACAAATCCACAATTCCTAGAAATATTCCAGTCATTTTATCAAAATCGAGGAAGAAGACTATATACATTAACGCTATGGGAAGTTCCAAGGATCATAAAATACCAAATACCCATAAATATAGGCAAAAATCAAGCAAAATATAGCACAATCTTGTCAGAATAGCATTATATGGTTCTTTTTAGACACTCTTTTATTTTTCTGAATGCCCATTGCTCTTTTGTTTGTGTTTTTAAATTGTTTAAATATTGTATGCACCAAAACTTGAATTAGGCATCTATCTTGGAAAATAGCTTTCCATCTACAAGTTTGCTCAGAATTTCACTCAGGCTGGAAAGTTATGATAGTTTCATTGAACATACTTTTTTGATTCTTTGAGGTCCAAGTAAGTTTTGTGTCCTTCTTCCTTCTTTCAAAGCATGGAAGGAACCTCTTCTGTTGGTTCTTTAGTACAATAAAACATTCTTGTTATTTCCATTCTGTCTGAGTCAGTTTCAGTTTTGAGCTCAATGCTAGTGGTATACTACTAGTATATTTCTCATAGCATTGTCTATGGAGATTCTCAATCATCCAGGTCATGGTTGTCCCAAAGGTGCTTTTCCAAAAGGCAACTGAATTTTCTTGGTTTTTTCCTTGAAAACATTTCATTTCTCATCCAAGAAGCTTCTTCAGTTCACACAAAACATTTTCAAGGAAAAAACCAAGAAAGTCCAGTTGCTTTTGGAAAAGCACCTTGGTGACATAGCAAGTAATGTTGGCAATGGTGGGATTCAAATATGTGAACAACCGGTTCTCTGTGTGGATGCCGCTTCCGGAAGTCCATTCTGGGCCTGGGCAACAAAAAATTAGCTACCGGTTCTGCCGAAGTGGTGCGAACTGGCTGAATCCCACCGCTGATTGTTGGTCATGCAATTTTTATTGGAAGACACTCAGCACCATAAAAAATGTGTTTGTGTCTGCTTAACCATGGAAGGGAAGAGTTGACATGATTGTCTACTATAACTTTTCAGATGTTTTTAGGCCTAGGAAGTTCTTTAAGATTTCTACAGAACGTTTGTCCCTACGAATGGGAGTTCATAGCCATCTACTGTGGCTATTGAGTCCTCAGGATATGACTTTAGATGTAGTGTCTCTGGGCATAGGCCTGGCTTAAGCTTCAGTTTGCTGTATTGTAGCTATTTTCAGTTACTGGGAATATTTTCAACCCAGCCTTCTTTCTGTTGTCTCATAAAAGCTGAGAGATAGGGATCACTCAGCTGAAGATTTAAACTTGTGTTTTCCCAATTTCAAAACAAGATTCAAGATACTGTACTTAAGAATACTTGAACAGCCTTTTAAAAATTCACAATCCCAATTTTATACCCATTGGCTGGCTATACTTTTCAGCATGAAACATAGGATGGAGATTATTAATGAGAGCCTTGAGATCTAAATCTATATTTTTGGGTTTGACTGGCAAGTAAATTGTTATCACAATTACTTAAATGTGTTTCAGATAAGCTTCTGCCTATAACTTCTACTTGGACTAGCATAAGTATTTCAAATTAAAAATTAATTTCTTTATTCTTTACCAGCAGCTATCAGAATTCCAACCAAATGAATTGTCCTTTTTTAGCATGTTCACTCAGTGGTTATACTGAGTACAAAGGAACTTACAGTGACCTGAAAAGAGCAATGGATGCCCTCAACTGGTAGAAAGAGGGACCAGTCACCCTAATTCTACTGACAGGTAGGCTGGAATTGTAATCAAAAGCTCAAAACAAGGTGATGGAACTAAGAGGAAATATGTATAAATAAAGGAAAGAGAGAATAGGTAAATCAGATTCCTGTAAAGATAGCAAATTGCTAAAAGGCAACAAAATGCAATAATAAAAACCCTCAGTGCTTGTTTTGGCTGTTTTCCCTGAGAAGATGGTACATGTTCTATCAGGTAACTATGAAAAACAGGATGAAGGGGAAGAACTGAAGCTTTCTATTGACAGAAAAAAGTCAGGGAGTACCTACTTTATTTTTATAGTCTGTCTTCAAGGACAGAATAATTCCAGAAGAAATGCATCTGTAACTTGTTGATGGTCTGGCTAAATATTTTTGTTTGAGACAAAGACGTGAAGGAGGAGACAACTGAAGAAAATTAATTGTTGTCCCTATTTTTGAAAAAGAATTAATAGAGGATTCAGGGAACTACAGATTAATTAGTTTTATTTAGCCATCTGGGGTGATTCTACAGGTCATTGAGAAGTCCAAGAGACATGCCAGAATTAATCTGGACTGCCTGACCATGGGTTCTGATACTGAAGCATGAATTACTTGCTTCAAGTTTGTCAGATACAACATTTTATTTTATCAGCAGAAGTCTTTAGATAATTTTTTGTCCTCAGAAGAAAAGGTAGGCATTGTCTTGTTTATATTACATTATAAAGTCTGTGTTGTGATAGTGAATTATCTTTCAAAATATTTGGCTGTAGATCAGTTTGATGACTTGCTATACAAACAAATATCAAGCACATCAAAATATGTTAATTCAACATGGCATACCATGAGTAATGATAAGAGTAAATGGGCTATAATTTGCAGATGTGAATTAAAAATGTTTGCCACAGGATATAGATAAGATGTTATAAGTCCCAAATATCCATAATCAATAGACTTGCAGAAGGTAGAGTAAGGATTGTCAAAAGTGTCAAAGTCAAAGCTGGAAAGTACAGGGTCTCAAACCATAGTGATGTTGAAAAGTTCTCCACACTATTATTGTATGAAAATAACATCAGAACAGATGACAATATTTGTATTTGTAATTAAAAACATCTTTCAGTTTCATGTAAGACAAAGACACTGAACAATCTTATCAGCAGAGAACTTAGAATGACTAGGATTAAAGTAGGTAACACAAAACATCTGGATGCTATTATATGAGTCAATGTTCAATCAAGTTACCAAATGCACTAACTGAACAGCATTGGAGAACTTACTTTATTAAGGAAGGAAATGTAAAAAAGATGACAGTTACCAGAAGCTGAACCTGTGTTTTTATGATATGTCCTTTGCAATATATTATGGGTTTTTTTTGTTTCAGGTCAGGGCTGAGTTCAAGCTGGTCTAAATCAATTCAATTCCATTTGCCTCATGTGTCATTTCCTTCACATAAATGAATAGCTTTGTTCTGTTCTCTGTTTTAGGAGAAATTATTCAATCTCTTTCAATGCATGCAAAGAGGGACGCAGCCAGTAGATGTCTCTGTAGTAAATAGCAAAGAATCTTGTCCTGAAGCACCTTTCAGTGGAATCAGTTTATTATCCCAGAAGCTTTGAGTTCTGTATTGCATGAAGCGAAATGTGTTCTGTAAAAATGTAATAATAAAATGGTGTATCTATCAATATTCCATTATTACTTTTAACCAGCCCAAGGAATACTGCTGAGATCATTGAAAAATATACTGTCCTCATTTAAAGTCATTAATTGAGATCTGCAACTCCATCACTATCCCAACACAATTGGAAGGCACAACACTATGTGACTGTGCTGACTTAAGATGGCAGATGCAGCCGCTCCATATGTGATTGCCATTTGCATCCTCATGCCAGCTTCCCCACTGACTTTGCTCAGCAGAAGATGGCAGTGAAGGGCGCTAAGGATGACCACATGATTGTGAGACTCTGCAATGTCATAATTGTGAGGTGTTACCAAGCTGCCAAATTGTGATCATGTGACTGCAGGGACACTGAGATGGTTGCAACTACAGAGAACAGTCTTAAGTCCATAAGAGCCATCCTAACTTTGACTGGTTGCTGAACGAATGGTTACTGAACAGCAATAGCCATAGCACTTAGACTTATACACCGCTTCATAGTGCCTTAAAGCCCTCTCTAAGCGGTTTACAGAGTCAGCATATTGCCCCAACAATCTGAGCCCTCATTTTATTGACCTCGGAAGGATGGAAGGCTGAGTCAACCTTGAATGAGGACTCCAACCTTTCCGGTTTGGCGGACCGGCAGAGGCAGCAGCAGTGGGAGAAAGAGGGGATGGTTTTGTGCGCACATGTGCATGTGCTGCTTTTAGAAATGCAGCTTCATGCACATGTGCATGCACGCGGGGACTCACCCACCACTTCTACGGCCTGGTTCTGAACAGGTTGCGGTCCAGCACTGGGCTGCAGACCAAGGGTCAGGGATCCCTGCTGTAGAGGGGTATAGGCATATATAAGCTATGGATTCTTGTTGCAGGACACTTCCTTACCAATCAGGATATCCAGGTTCAAAAACATTTGAGGTGGAATGTTGACCTCAAGCAAAGTACTGGACGTCTTTGAACTCTACATCTTATTGGTCTATTCCTAAAATAAGATCATATGATTGGCTAAAGTTGGTCTATTCCTAAAATAAGATCATATGATTGGCTAAAGTTGCTATGATGTCATGGAAAGTTAATGGATGTTCAAATTCCAAAAACGGCTGGAAAACAGTACTGTACTATTTCAATGACAGCAGCAATGACTCAGTTAAGCTAGGAAAAAAAATTAGTATTTAGTAATACTGGCATTATGAATTTGGCAAGAAAGAGGGAAACTGAAGCAATGTTCTAAATTGATAGAAATACTCAAGGAGGAAGGTTTTCAAGTAGAAAAAAGAGGGAAGGAGGGTCTGGTCAGAATTGTTTGAATAAATGGGAAAAAAGAATAGTGAATTGAAAAAGAAAGATTGGTGGGGTTGGATAGGAGAAAAAAAAGCAAAGAAAGTGAAAGTAAAAGTGAGAATATTGAATAGAGTGGGATGCTCATACAGACTAATTTAGGATAAGTACAATTTCATTTAATTGGCGGCGGGGGGGGGGATTCTTTAACTTTAACCAATCATGAACAGTCTTATTTTAGGAGTAGACTAATACCATAAGGGGCTCCGTGTTTACTTTGTCCTGATACCAGGTGGCGCTAGGACCTGGCGAGCATCCGACTAAGCGAACGCGCTTCAGGAGGCGAGTCCTATTCCGAACTTGCTTCTGGCGGGCAAGAGACGGCAGCGGCTGCCTCTTTGGCTTCGGCGCAGCGCACCACCATGCGCATCAGGTGAGCGGAGCCCAGCCGAGCACGGGGCACCGGGGCCAGCGCGGAATATCTCTAACCTTTCTTTCTTTCTTTCTTTCTTTCTTTCTTTCTTTCTTTCTTTCTTTCTTTCTTTCTTTCTTTCTTTCTTTCTTTCTTTCTTTCTTTCTTTCTTTCTTTCTTTCTTTCTTTCTTCCTTCCTTCCTTCCTTCCTTCCTTCCTTCCTTCCTTCCTTCCTTCCTTCCTTCCTTCCTTCCTTCTTCTCCTTCTCCTTCTCCTTCTCCTTCTCCTTCTCCTTCTCCTTCTCCTTCTCCTCCTCCTCCTCCTCCTTCTCCTTCTCCTTCTCCTTCTCCTTCTCCTTCTCCTTCTCCTTCTCCCTCTTCCTCTCCTCTTCCCCCTACTTTCATTTGCAGGTGTCTCCCCCGGCGGCTACTGCTCGGCTTCTTTGTTTGGCTGGCTGCACCGGCGTCCCCACAGCGAGGTAAGACGAGGCGAAAGGTGCAGAAAAGGCGGAGGGGGGAGGGAATGCGCTCTTCTCCCCATCACCCTCCTGCAGGGAAGCGTGGGGTGCGCGACTTCCCCACCAGCGCCTTGCAAGCTCCGCGCGACTGAGTTGGAAGGGTTAGCCGGTTTCCAAGGGGCTGTCAGCCCACAAAGGGCGCCCTTACTTCGGTGAGATCCAGACCAAAGCCCATCTCCGGGGTGAGGGCAAAAGGGAAGCCCTGGACTTTTGCAGGTTCTCTTCTGAGGCTTCCTTTCTCCCTTTTCCGAAGTTGTATTGGAAGGTTCTCTTAGGGGTAGACGCTACTCTGAGGGCAGCAACCCAAGTAGCCTTGCTCGAAACTAATTTCCCTGGAAATGAGTGTAACTACTTCTGAATAGGCATGACCGTGTGGTTCTACCACTCTCACCCGCCAGTAGCCTGAATGCAATGTTTGGGGTGTTGAAGGGTTAAACCAAATCTTTCTACATATTCATGAGAATTTGCTAGCTTTGGTGGGTGAATGACTTCACTGGCTGTGTGCTACAGTGACAAATTCATAGAAGAGACTTCAGGGAACTGGTTTATTTTCTTGATTTTGGAGAGGTTAAAAAACCTTGCCCGTTGGGGTGATTTGATTCCTTTTATGAAAATGTTTGCCACTGTACTGCCCCCAAATAAGATACTGTTTAGTGTTATGAGATACAGCATATTTTGGAGATTGTGGTGTTTGCTGCAAAAGAGTTCTCTCTCTCTTCCCCCTCCCTCCACCCACCAAGCTGTAGTTAAAATTAAAGTTAAATATTTGTCCAGAAGCTGCTTCCTAGCCAGTTAAAAAAAAAAGCCATGGAATCACACAATTGGAAGAGACTATAGAAATAATTTAGTCCACCCCCTATCCTCCCTCAGTGCAGACGTTTTTGGAAGAAGATCATCCAGCCTCTGTTTGAAGCCATCCATTGAAGGAGAACCAGCCACTTCAAGTGACAGCCTCTTCCACTAGCTGACAGTACAGTCAGGAATCTAATTCTTAGTAGTTTTAACCCATTAGTGTTGCTCTCTGGAGCAAGAGAGAGCAAGTCCATTCCTTTTCTAAGTAATAACAATTCAGATATTTGAAGACTTACCATGCTTCTCACTTTTCTTCTGGAGACTGAACATGCTCATGTCTTTTATATGAAAACCAGAAATTATGGATACAATTGCAAATACCTAGATTTTATTTAAAAATAAGAAAAACACTTTTCTGACAGTAAGATCTATACACCAGTGAAACATTCAACCTATGGAGATTATGGGTTTCCCATCTGTGGAGGTTTTTAAGAGGAGAATTAAAGGTATCTCTTGAGGATGGTTTGATTGTTTTCCCTGCACTTTGCAGAAGATTGGATGGACGAGATGATCTTTGTAGGTTTTTTTCCAGCTTCACAACTTTATGAGTCTGCGAACTGTTTCTTATAGGGCTTGGTTTCTAGACCATCTGACCATTGTGGTAGCACTTTTCTTAAGTTGCTTCAAGTTGTCATTGTCACTTTTGAATTATAGTGCACAAATTCCAGTATTCCAAGTGGAGTTCGGCCAGGGCAGAGTGGAGTGGAGCAGTTGCTTCCCATAATCTGGATTCTGTGGTCCTGCTCATGCACCCAGCATTGCTTTATTAGATATGCTAGCTCATATTTAACTTGTGGTTGACAAGGATGTCCAGATCCTTTCCACAAGAACAAATGCCAAACCAGGTCTCTCTCATCCTATGTTTGTGGTTTTCAGACTTCCCATCCAGGAGGAGAATTTTACATTTCTCTTTGTTAAGTTCTACTCTCTTCATTTCAACCCATTGCTCAAACCTATCAAGCATCTTTAAATCTTTTGTCTCTCTTTCTCTCTCTTTAAAGTAATAGCCAGCTCCCCCTCCCCCTAAGGTTTGGACAATCTGCAGACTTTATCAGCATCCCTCAGCTCCCTTATTCAAGGGAGCTGAGCCCTATGGCACTCTGCTTAATACTTCCCTCCAACCTGAAGCCCTCAGTGAGTACTATTTGGATGTGATTATTCAAGCCAATTTTGAGTTCTTCTAACAATAGTATCATCTCACCCGTATTTTACCATTTGATGAAGGAGACTATCATAAGACACTCTGCTGAAAGCTTTGCTGAGCTTCAGGTATTCTGTATCTGTGACATTCTCCTGTTCTACTAAGCTAATAACCTCTAAGAAGGAGAGAATATTGGTCTGACATGGTTTCTTTCCAATAAAATCCCTGCTGGCTCCTATCGCTGTACTTATAACAAGTCTAAGTGCTCACAGATATGTGGCTTGATAATTAGTTTGACTGTCTTGCTTCCCTCGTTCCCTTCCTTACCCATTTTGAAGACCGAGACAACAGTCATTTTTCTGGGACCTCATCAATCCTCCAGTTCTCACTGTATCTAGAAAGCAATTCCACAATCTCCTTCATTAGTTCTTTCAATATTTTAGGATGTCATTTATCTATCCCTGGAGCCTTGAATTAATCAAAATGAGCATGCTTACCTTCCTTACCTTCTCCTGGTCTATCCTGAGCTACAGTGCCCTCATTTTCTCCACTGGTATCACAGTGTCCAGCTAGGTTCCACTTCTCTTCTGGGAGAAGATAGATGCATGATAGGAAATAAGAAATCTTGCCCTCTTTCCATCATCCATCATCTTTTCACCACTTTCTCCTTGCAATGGATTTATACACACTTTGGTTTTCCTTTTGTTTTTAAGGAAAACCTAAGATTCAGACTTACCATTTTCTTATAACGTTTTAATTAAAACTGTAGCCAAGGGTTTCCTTCTAACTTCCTGAAAGTTTTCATCCTCTTGCACAAATAGTTTCTTGCTTTTCTAGTTCGTTTTTAGAGTGCTTTAAAATTTCTTTACAATGGGTCTCACTTTATCTTCTCTGTAAATAAAGCATGAGAACCCTGGAAAACTATAGATCCTAGACAGAATATTGTAGACTAAAAGATAGAATATTCCCTCTGAAAACTGCCAGTGCAAATAGTGCTTTCAATGAAATAGTCTTCTTTAGAATAGTGTCCACCATTCAATCAGGACTGAAGAAGCTTCTTGGATGAGAAGCAAAACATCTTCAAGGAAAAAACATAGAAAAAGCACCTTTGGTACATCTTCTTTGGAAGAAAACAATCTTGGTCAAATTCAATGAGAATTGTTGAAAAAAATGCATCTCACCATTGTTATGCATTTTAAAATAAAGAAGTTCCCCATTTCTGTCAATTGAAAACCTACAGTATTTTGATAAATACCTTTGTATTAAAATTGGTTCTCTTTTGCTTTATTACCCAGTGTTTGCAATTTACACATTCCAGACTAAAAGGCTTCTTTTAGCTGAGTCTTAGCAAATGGCCCTGAGGCTATAAGTCAGAAGATCCTTTGCCTGTGTGTAACCCACTGAAATTCAGTTTAAGATTGACCTGGCAGAACAGTTTTTAATACTACAATTGAGCAAGTAGAAAGAAATACTGTATAGAATTTTGCTTCCCTAGAGCTTAACATGCTGAAGTGGCTTGCAGTGGCATTAGAGGTCTTATTTTACAGGTGATACAGCTTTTGATGATCCTTACTGGACATAAGAATTGGAGTCTGTGTGTGGTACAGCTGGTCGCTGTATATGCTTCTCATTCTCTCCTAGGAAAAGGCCTTAAAAAGTTGGGATTTTATTGAACTAACAACCAAGCTGGAATTAAAAGGATAAAGTCAAGAGTGTTCCATAAGGGTTTAAAAATTAAATGTGTTTTGCAATGCATGCTGAGTGCAAATTTGCAAAGTGATCATAGCTGATATACTGTAAGATTTTTTTTCTTTTCATTTCTAGCCTGGTCTTACACTTACGACTAGAACTCTAGATTTAAAGTCTTTGACAGTCTATGCAAGAAGCACTGTGAAAAGATTAGTTTCCTGTGGCTGTTGGAAAACTTGGTTACTGTATTGGCTTTTAGGTGAATGTTACTAGCTTTTCACACATATTTTGTGAAGGAGCTTTGACTTCTGCATGCTTTTACCTACATAGGAACATAGTGTATAATGTTGATGAGCAGATCAGCTCTTTAATAGAGGAGATCTCTTGAGCACAAGTATTTGCCTAGTTAGTGTTCTGGGGCACTTTAATATTTAAAATGCCTTTGGCTGTTCATGAATATGAGTTAATAAACATCTTAGGTATCTGTATTATTAACCTATTAAATGTAAGACACAGTCTGGCTTTGAAGCTTAAGTGTGATCGGCGTGTACTACCTTTGAGTGGAATCTTGAGCGACACATTCTGTCAACAAATCCACACATTCCATGAAGCTTGTATTGACTGGTAAGTGGGAGAAAGGGAGGCCTTTATGCTGTGTCTCAATGGGAGCTTAGGACTGTTTCATTCTCTGACTTCTAAGGCTAACATCTATTTGATTACAGCACAGTCAACATGTCAGGGCAAGGAGAGGAAAGTTTGCAGAGGGCAGGTGCCATTTCCTTCTTCTCAACATAGTACCCCAGGGAGAAAAAGTGCAGGGTTTAATTAATTAATATGTTGGTTTATTTATTCATTCATTCAATTATATATGACTGTCTCCCGCTATGCCATTTTTAAAAGATTTTTTTAAAATCCTGCCTTTACTATTTTTATGGGTGATGAACATACCTAAAAGCCCTCCCTCCTCCTATTTTCCCCACAACAACAACAACCCTGTGAGGCGAGTTGGGCTGAGAGAGTGCGACTGGCCCAAAGTGATCTATGTCATTGCAGGGCTTTATTAATCTAGATGATAAACTCCTCTTACTGACTGGCAGATTTTTTGCTGTGCTGTGTCAGAGTGATTTCCCTCCTAGATTTGAGCTCTGATGAGGGGAATCTAAGAGACCCTAACTTTGAAGATCCCAGTGCTTCATAGCTGAAATGTTTCTGGAGAAAAATACATTTCTGGGTTGCAAAAGAAAGCATTTCTCTTGATAAAGATCCACATAGGACTCCTGATCTAAAATCAAGATTAATATACAGCCACACGCACTTATACTGTACACTATTCACATTTTTAGTTTTACACCATTCATAATCCCAGATTTTATTTCATGGAATACTGGAAAATATATTATGACAGCAGTATGGATATCGCATGTAGCCAAGGATAAAAAAAAAATATGGTTCATATCTGCAATATATTCACATGAGAGGCTAAGCATGGCTTAATATTAACCCCATTTAAGAAATTCAGTACTGAATATGTGCAGGATATAATGACATATCTGTTGTTTCCTATCCTCTCTTCAGTTGCCTTTGTGGTGCCTTGCTGAGACTTTCTGATTGCTTTTATGAAATCGAAGAAAAGCCTCTGGGCCAGAAGCATTGTGTGCAAAAAGGTTGAATTCCCTTCCCTTCCCTCTGTGCTCCCAGTTCACACACCACACAAACTTGCTCTGTGTGGGGTGAAAACAAAGTAGGAGTCGAGAAGACACTGTTGCAAGAGTAACGCCACTGTGTGACTGTATTTACTCCCTAAATCTTTTTTCTCTCGAAGTGGCTTTTAACACAAAGTAAGCATTTGTCCTGAACTGGGTAACCCAATAGAAGAGGGATAAACTAACCAACATCAAGAAATGGTTGCAAATTGTGTTTATGCTGGTCTGCTTTAATTACAACTTGATCTGTGATCCAGGTTCCGATGGCATGCAAATCAGCTGCATTATGGCTTAATCTATTATATAGAATATCGAATAACAGAGTTGGAAGGGACCTACCATGTCAGTATGTGCAAAAGAAAGAAAAGTCATTAAGATGACACCATCAGCCCTCTTCTCTGCTGAAAAAAGAAAGCTTCCTAATCAGTGCAATGTAGATATATTTACCATGGTGGTTCTTAAGTTTATGTGATCTTGCTTGTCACCTACCCTGCATTGTTTTTGTACTTATTTATTTTATTTTCCTTACCTTTTCTTGAACTGATATCTTGTGATAGTTCTAATTTACTTTCTGCCTCTTCCTGGTCAACCACTGATATTAATTTTCATTTTCAACCTAATGTTGAGATTGGATCTAATAGGAAAAAGAGCTTCATGCCTGGATTTTCCAGGTTGGCCTTGATAGCCATTGATCTGCAGCTGTTAAAAAAAGTGACTTTTATGTATATTTTAAAACACAGTATATCAAGACTCAAGAATTTAGAAGTAGGCCTTGCTGTTCTTCATTGTTGCTTTTCTATGGCTGCTTAATAACTCTAGTTGGTATTAGGGTCACGGCAGATGATAGCACCAGGCTGATCTTGACTGATTTTTCCATGAGCAAGATTGGATCTGGTTGCTAGCTGGGTGGGTGTCCATTGGAATTCTGTTGGTGGGATATATACTGGGAAGACAAAATCTTATTCCAGAAGAAGATAGTACAGTATTGCTGCCAAAAAATTACATGACTGTATTTGCATGTTCTTCAAGAGTTAAACTTGATTCCAGGGAAGTTTTATAATTTTACTTTTAATTGTGTCAGGAGGCAAAAGCCAAAAGTTAGCTTCTTGATATTGTAGCATTGGTTTTGGTGCTTGACTTTTAATCTTTCAAATCCTGTTGCTTCTAAATGTATAAATGGACAATAGGCCTATACTTTAAGCTGACATTTCACTTTTTAAAAAGACAGAATAAACATATACTAATATATAATGTTACTTCTCCCCCCCCCCTTTTGGGCTATATGAATCTATGTAAACCATTATTTATGGCCAAGTGTGATACAGGAACTAGGCTATTAGACTGGAGCTATAAAAATCCATATGACAAACAGAATTGTTGCTGCCATCTGATGTTTATATGCATTTTTGCAGTGTAAAGCTGGTAGCCCAATTATGAATGTTCCACAGTGTGCACGGTTGTCCTCTGGTTTGGTGTTGACAACTACACTTTATAGGCGTATTCTGTGGGAGGAAAGAATGGTAGTATGAGAATCTGTGTGAACTGGGGTATATTATAGTTTATTTCCCAAATTTATTCAATAAGAAATTTCATCCTGACTAGTGACTCCAAATACAAGTTTGGAATATTAATGTTTTTTCTTGGCTTGCAAAGTTTAACTATGAATGCCTATTCAGGATTGCAATAATTACTCATTAAACACACATATTTCCTGTGATATTACGTCATGAATAGAGCAGTTGATATGTTTCCTATTTCATGTTGGTAAGTGGAAGACTATGATCTAAGTCACCTTAATACAGATGTAGCAATTATTAGGGGTTAAAACAGCGTGGTTTTGAGCGTATACAGAATTTTGCATTATTTTGACTGGAACCATTTGTGCCTAGCTTTCTCAGTAATGATTTACGTAATCACTCAAATAAATCATAATTGATAGGAATGGAGCTTAATGCCTATCATGGTCATGTCTTCAGCAGGTGGCAGCAGCTAGCCAAACCTAGCAAGACTTGAAAAGCTAAGTTGAGCCATTTAATACTTGAGTGGGAGACCATAAGGAAATCTAGGCTAAGCTGAGAGTAAAAAAATCTTCAGAAGGTGGCAGACTCACCTTCTTCTATATTGTTGCTAAGAAAATTATCTGGTTATAACCCTGGGAGTCAGCAGGAAGTGAACGCAACCTGAGGAAGATTTATTGTATGGAGTGCTGAATATTTAATAGCAGTGAAAGATATATCTGAACACCAATGGATATATAACTTGATATATCCAACTTGCCTCCAGAAGCTGTTAGGACTACATTAAAATGCGGGCTTAGCATACAAAAACAAGAATTCCTTCTAGGTTTTTTTTAGTATAGAGGTTCTGACATTTTTGAATGTGTAGATGATTTGGAAAGGGGCATAATAAGATGTTGATACATAGAAAAAAAATTGTTTCCACTTTACCCAGGACATAGATAAGCAGGTTGAAATACTGCTCTTGTGTAATAATGATTTCTGGTTCCTGACCCTCTATATCTCCAAAATGTGGCAAGCACTGCACTATTCTAATTATAGTTGCCTATATATAGTGTTAGGAGGAATCAAAAATATCTTCTTTGCTCTATTTTTAAAGTTATAGTTGAATTAGTGCCCAAGTTTATTTCTTTGTACATATTTGTAAATTGGCGGGGGCACAGTTAAATACAAATATCTCTGAACATTTTCCTGTAGCACAGATAAATAAATAAATAAATGCTGGGTGTCTTATGAGAAGGAAAGAATAGAATAAGAATAGAGAAGACACATTTAGTTGCCAATATTTTTTTAAAAAAATGTTACTGATTTGTATCTGACCAGGATGTTTAAAATAGCCAACAAAATAAAAATACAGAAATAAATTGGAAACAGACTAATTAAAACATTATGTGTAACAGAAAGAAGGCCAGACAGACAGATACACACACTTATAAAATCATCAAAACTTGAGAAATCCATAAGGATTGGTTTGCCTTTCCTAAGAATGATAAATTATCCACTTAAATTATGATTGGTTCCATGGAAAGCAAATACCAGCATTATCTTCTCTGTTCACATTTTCACCCCCTTTTACATTTTGTTTCGTTCCTTATCTACAGGTGCTTCCTCCACCAAATATCCCATTTTTGGAGGATACAATATGTTCCTTTTCTTTGGATTTCACACAGGAGGGAAAAGAGCTAGATGGGGGTGCACTTTGTTCTTTCCTTTGACACTTTTTAAAGGAAACATTTGCCTGAAATATGTTGGCGTCATGCATTCGAAAGATGCAAGGAAACCATGCATAGATTGCTTTTGGCAGAAAATACAAGTTTATTCTTGTGCTGGCCAAGGAAAAAACAGCTTGCTGTTTGATGTGGATGTCATATAAAAGTAACTTGAATTTGTACCTTTAAAACAGCTTGCAATTAATATGTATTGTAGTTTTCAAGTGGACATTTGTTTACATGTATTGGCATAGATAACTGCATAGACTCCACATTATACAGTAGCTTCTTTTTATGAGTAATACATTTAATGGAAATTCAGGTTGTGCTGATAATTCATCCTCTGTTTTCCCAGCCTGAACTTGTCATATAATAGCCTAATTATTCTGTGTACCAATAAAGAACGTTAGATAATTATCTGACATATCCACTGGATAATCACATTCGCATTTCCATAACCCAAAGAATATGTTGTGTAACAATTGGGAGAAAGCTGGAAGTTAATGCAGGTGAGTGTTATTTTAAGGAAATAAGTCTGCTATGAAAGCACCAGGAATTAGAAATAGGTTTACAGAAAGGCAAGTGAAGATGTTTGTGTATCTTGACTTTGTATTAATCACTTCGGCTTCAACTTGCAAACATGATGATATAGCAGTGGAATTAAGAATGATTCAAGATGTATTTGTAAAGCCCAGGTGAATAAGAAAGGTTTCCACCAGTTATAAAAAAATCATGAAGATGCCAGATAAGATACTCTCAGGAGAATCCTGTAGGGCAGAGGTACCCAACCTTTTGGGCACCAGGGACCGGTTACGTGGAGAGAGATTTTTCCATGGACCGGAGGGGGCAAGGTTTTGTGTGCTGCCTGAATCCTGTGGATGGGGCTTTCCTTGTTTGTGCAGACTGGTTGATGGCATGCCGCGGCCCGGTACTGGTCCACGGACCAGGGGTTGGGGACCCCTGCTGTAGGGATCAGGAGTTTCTGGAAGTTATTTCAATATGTGGAGAGACACCAGTGAGGCTGTTTGGTTATTTGGAAGACCAGAACCCTGAGACATAGAGGGCTTTAAAGGTTTACAGTAACATTTTATTAATTGCACTTTGGAAACAGACAACTAATGAAGTTGACAATATTGTTTTCTGTTCAGCTAGTTCCATTCAACAATCTAACAAGAGCATTTGAGACTGTAAAGGTTTCAAGAGATCTTCAAAGGCCAGCCTATGTTAAAAGTTTGTTTTGGTGTTCTTTTAACAGCTGGATTATGGATACATTTTGTGATGATTTTATAACAATATATTGCAACTTAGTTTTTTAATCAAATCAAGAGAAACTTCCATTACAATACTAATAGTAATTTATCTTAATTTTATCCAGAGAAGTATGTCTATTGAGTATTTGAGAATCCACAGAGAACTCAGACTTTATTTGCTTGATGGTCTGGCACTGAAATTAAATTAAAATTTTATTAACAATCGCTTATTGTACAAAACGTAAGTGTAAATACTGTGGAGGAAACACTTTGCTGTCATGCTGTTGCTTTCTTTCTTCTGATCCTTTTCAGTTGCTATGACTGGAGGAAATAATCCAAACGCTGCAAAGGATGGGTGAAGGGAAAACAGACAAGATAACCGGGAAGTAGTAGCACTATACTCATCCTCTTGAAACGCTTGAAGATGGACCATATTGAAGTGAGCGGAGCACCAGAAACATTTGCAGCTTTTTAAAAAATATTTCAAGTAGGATGCACATTCCTACTGAAAGACAATAAATTAAATTGCCATTATTTTCATCAACATTAAACACCATTTGCCTTTTCTTTTACATCCTTGTTCTGGACACCATAGCTGGACAGACACAGCCTCCTTGCTTAGTTCAAATGCAGGGATAAAGAGCCTGCTCTCCTCATGGAAAGAATTGGACTGCCTTTAATTTATTGAGGCAAGCAACTCCTGAGGACCCGTATGGATTCATCTATTAAACTTTCTTGGCATGATGTCAAAGTTTTTCTTTCATCTGCTTTTTTTTTTTTTTTTTTTAATACTTTCCAATCTAGCCAACCGTCTTGATTTTATGTGATGGTTTTCCATCCAGGAACTAACCAGAACTGATTGGCTTTCTGGATCAGCCGAATTACCACTCACGTGAAATATGATATTTGTAACGTGAGGGCTTTCAATCTCCCTGCATTCCTGGAAGTACTTCAGGAGCGGGAGAAATGGGAAGCCAAGCAAACCTAGGTGCTTTTAAAGTGATGACTAACTAGCCCAAAGGTTTGTTGATTTTAAGAGCTCAATAAAAGCTGACAAGCTCATTTCCCTTGTTTGCCAAACATGGCAAAACATTTAGTTTTATTGAGGTCATTTTTTCTCAAATAGCAAGAACAAAACAGGGGAAAAGACAATTTAGCTATTTATTTGGGGACAATATTGCACTAACATAGTGAATAGACTCTAGATTTGGGAATCTTGGAAAGTGTGTATATTTCCCAACAATAGACTCTTTTCTTTTATATATACATACATATACATGTATCATTCCTTCTTTTCTTCCTAGGAAATATATGTCCACCCAACTCATAAAATGTGACTCTGGACAGTGGGCAACAGTGTTCTTTACATTGGTATACTCGTGTCTTATTTTTAATAAAACCAGGTAACATGCAGGAAGAGCTTAGATTGAGAGCCGTAGCATTTAATTTTGTTTTTATTTAAGTTGAAATGCATCAACTTGGTTTTTGACATATAAAGCTATTTCTATCATTTTAACACAGTACACTATGTATTTAGCCCCACTTGTCTGCAATTTGCAAATAAGTCAGGAAGTTTGTTTTATGGAGAGACTGAGAAATTTGAGCAGGAAACAGCTCATATTATAGAATTAAGGTTATAAAGCTGATTAAAAAGTTGATATTTCTCATTAAGTAATTGGTTCTATGTCATTGCTGAATGCTAGATGAAATTATTTATTTTACAGGTAGTCCTCAACTTACGACTACAATTGAGCACAACATTTCTGTTGTTAAGTGAAACAGTTAAGTGAGTTTTGCCCCATTTTATGACCTTACTTGCCACAGTTGTCAAGTGAATCGCTGCAATTGTTAAATTAGTACTTGTTAAGTGAATCTGGCTTCTCCGTTGACTTTGCATGTCAAAAGGTTGCAAAAGGTGATCACATGATCCTGCAATCCTCATAAATATGAGCCAGTTGCCAAGCATCTGAATTTTGATCACGTGACTATCGGGTATGTGAAAAAACATAAAAGAGTCACTTTTTTCAGTGCCGTTTTAACTTCGAAAGGGTCAATAAAGAAATGGTTGCAAGGCAAGGACTACCTGTATTAGTTTTGCATGCGGCTCCAGTTAATGCAGACTCTGAATGAATTACATCCCCACCATCTGTAAACAAGATTAAAAGAGTAAAAATATTGTACATTTACAATAATAGTGCCATAATGGGAACATCCTTTTCATGCACCAGCTAGTATCACAACTGAGTTGAATGAACATTTCCGTGGCCTATTTCTTGCTTTATAAAAGGTATTTAGAAATGCGAATAACCAATTGAAGTGCAACATAATCCTTACGTGCATTTGTCTGTAGAGAACATTATGGGATTGGTTATGTCACAGGGTGAAATTGTGTCAGGTAAGGACAGGCTCTTGGTGCCATTTATTAGTGATGGCCTAAGCCAACTCTCAGCGATGCAGACTACCAGCCAAATTTTCATGCAAGGAGCCTCACCTTTTCTGAGATACTTATTAAAGAAGCTTTCTTGATCTAGTTTACTTACGGAGACTTCCAACCCAACCATATTTGCTTTGTGATCTCAGATAATAAAGGGGATCGGTATTATTTGCTAGCTTCAGAATTTTGTAGTTCATTGTAATGCGCTGCATTGTGCCTATTGATGCATTTAATGTTTGTAAAGTGCTGCAGTTGGCAAATTGTTGCCTTTTATTACTGCTTAGCAGCATAACAGTTGGTTATCAGCCTAAGAGTAGAAGGCAATCAAATAAAAGCTGTCCTGAATGGCCACAATAATGGGAGGGCAGTCTTTTTCAAAATCTTTTAAATGTAAGAGCAGGTTTTGAGGAAGAATATATTGAAGAGACATCCTACCTTCTAGGTTGTGCAAAACATTTTGATTTAAACATGTTCTGTGCTTAAAATGCTCATCAGACGTTGTCAGAAATGTATTGTTATACTTCCTGGTAAATAAGAACAAACCATTTTGAATGTAAAATATTTTGCACATAAGCAATTGTTCATAAGCTTGCAGGTTCAGAGGCAGCTGACCCCTGAGCACTAGTTATGAAAAAATAATACTAGGACAAGGGACTGTTGCCTTTATAATTTCTTGTTATTGCTTTTGTTTCTCAAAGGCATCGTTTTGGCCAGATCCTATAACTTCTTGGGTGTGGAATTAAAAATAAAGTGCACAAATGTTTCTTTGAAATCCTGCTGTGCTGCCTTATTATAGCAAGGGGCTGTTCCAGAGAAGGATGAGTGAAGGACGTTGGGAGTGTGTGCCAGGGATACGTACTCCCTAGAGGATTGCCCAAGGCATGAAAGTAATTCTTGTCTGCCCAGCTGTAGGAAACAGACACCTGTATTGAGCAGCAGTGATACAGGACAATGCTGGAGATGGATGATAACAGCAAAGGCGTTGTTTCACATGACATGGAAGAAGGCAAAGTAAACCACTCCTATATTTTACCCAAAAACCTCTCATGGATAGATAAGGTAAAGTGACTGATGATAGATAGATGATAGATAGATGATAGATAGATAGGTAGGTAGGTAGGTAGGTAGGTAGATAACCTTTGTTGTCATTTTTTACTGTGGGCACAATGACACACATTAAAAATGAAATTTAGTTGCTTCCTCCTAAAGTACAAATACATATCACACATTTAAAACATACTATATACAACATTTGTATAGACCTACAGCCTTACATATAAGTAACATATAAATATTAATCACTGTCCATCTTGAGTACATAATGGAAGGAGGAAGCTTTAGAGTTCACAAGGTTAATACAGTATGGAACAAAACTGTGACTGAATCTGGATGTTCTGCTTCGGATACCACGGAGCCTCCTTCCAGAAGGTAACAAGGAAAACAGGTCGTGAAGAGGATGTGTAGTGTCCCAGACAATCTTGTGGACCCTGCTCAAACAACGCTTATATGCTATGTCCTGGATGGAAGGGAGGGAACTGCCAATAATCTTTTCAGCCATCCTCACCACTCTCTGCACTGCCGTCCTGTCTGAAGCAGTGATGCTTCCAAACCACTGTGATGCTGTCGATTGTCCCTCTGTAGAAAGTGGTAAGGATAGGGGAAGGAAGATGTGCTTTTCTCATGTGACGATGATCATGCTGGATAATGGCCTCTCAAGTTGGATGATGCTAGACATGCCACTGAGGAAGTGCTTAGGATCTTTCAGAGAACTGTTTGCATTTCTGGTGTGGCTTCTTGCTATCTAGTTGCCGATGTTAAGGAAGAAAAGCCTGAAGCCCCTAAGATAGAAATACAGTGGGAACATGGAACATAAGAAGCGTGAACATGGGGAAGCACGATACAATGAAAGATGAAATGAATCAACTATATGTTAACTTCTTAGATATCAGCAAACTGAAATAGCTTGGAATTGGACACTTTCAGAACTTCTCAAGGTCACAAAAGCATGAGGAGGAGCAGCACAGATTTCACAGTCAGGGAGAACATAGGAAAGATAATACTTGAGTACAATGCAACTAATGACCAAAACAATATCAATTAAACTTTGTGCGCAACCCTTTAATATGATATCCAAATTCATATTCCAACCACTGATGCAGAAGAAGAGGAGGCTGATGAGTTTTATGGTTACGTTCAGTTAGAAATTGAGAAAACATGAAAGCAAGATGTGCTGCTTGTGGTTGGAGACTGGATTGCCAAAGTTGAAAAATATTAAAGAAGAAAATATAAAGTAATTGGATTGTGTGACTTAGGAAATCAAAATGAAGCAGGAAAAGGATTCTCAGTTTCTGCGAATCCAATGATTTCTTTGTTGCTAACGAAGTATTCAGACAACAAAACAACATATAAATGTCTATATAAATAGACATCACCAGATGGAATACACAGAAAACCATTTGACTGTATGATTGGTACAAGGAAGTGGAAGAGCTCAGTTATAATAGAAAAGACATTGCCAGAGGCTGACTGGGGAACAGATCATCAACTGTTCCTGTGCAAGTTCCAAGTCAGGCTAAAGCAGGAGAAGAAAGCTAGCCAGATTCCATGGTATAATTTTGAGCACATGCCCACCAGTTTCAAGGAGAACACCAGGAATCATTTTCAAATCTTGACCCTTATTGATAAGGAACCAAGGAACTATGGGATGAAATCAAAGACTTTGTTGATAATGAGAATGAAAAACAAATTGCAAAAGAACCAAGAAACAAAAGAAAGCAATCTGGATGTCAAAACAAACTGTGGAAAAATTGCCAGTGATAGCATAAATCCAATAATTGAGGTTGCTCTACAGCACAGTTCCATTGTTGTGGTTTCTGCTGTTGGGTTAGGCAGGACAGGATAATCCTCAATCTAAATGTAATGTTTTTTAGGCATTAAAGTGTGTGTATAGCATGTGTATGCAAGAGGGAGAAAAATCTAACTGCTCTTTTAAGCCTTGTTTTCATTCAAAATATTTGGGAAAACTATACATATAGTGTAAATACACACACACACACACACACATATATAAGGTCAAAATGAGCTCACACAACACAAAGGAATGTAAATTTGTAAAATATTCACTATGATGGGAGAGGAATGGCTTCTGATTCTACTGTGAAGCACTGTGGTAGGTCCTAATTCTAGTGTTAATACCCAGAGTCTTCACTTTTCGAATGGCCAAACTATAAAACAATGGCTGTGGAATTGTTTCCTAAGAGGATGATTCATAACATAAATCCCAAAGCACAGGATTTCCCTTTGGGTGGGAATGTGCAGAAATTGTGTGGTTAGCGAAGCATTCTTTTTTAATTCTTCTAAATAAATCAAATGGGCTCTGGAATCTCTGAAATGTATCCATGTCCTGGAGCATAAATGTTCCATCTTGAGAGAATTTTCAGATATGTCATTTTTTTATATAGATGGAGCATGAAATGATAATTTATATTGCTTGTACTTCCCAAATATCAGTCAGCATATTTTACATCTAATCTTTTTTTGTTCAAAATTGCTAATATAAAGACTGGCCTAGTTGTTTTCTCTTGTTTTCTACTGGGAAACTGAGTAATTCTCACAGAATAAAACATTTATTTTTATTTTAACAGCTGAATTTATATTTCTAAAAATGGTGGTCTTAACATTTTTCTTATTTCTAGTTGGTTCTGGGAGGCCCCTCAGTGCAACCTAATAGTACTTTGAACATGAAAAGGGCCAGGTTGCATATCTGAAGGTTTGCTGTCACTCCAACTAAGAAATGAAACAGGTATAGGTAACGCTTTGAAGATTAGTCATGTTATTACTCCTACCCTTCCTTCCTGACTTCTAATTTCCTGATGAAGTTTCTTAGAAATGTGAAAACCTGAAACTTAAGCTTCAATTGGCTTAGTAAAAGGCAAATATAGAATTTTGAATTTTCTTCCCTAATGGCCAACATGGTTACTGTTGCTTTTTTGTATTCACAGACACAGATGTAAGGATTTGAATCTGGACATTTCTTCTTTTTTTCCAAATTTCAGAATTTTCATTGGAGCTCTAAAGCAGCTGTTCCTTCCATTGTGTTTTGGCTCAGATTCAGATGTTATATGGCAGCTGAAGGCACCACCTCTTCCAAGGTCTGGCCAGATCCCTTCCCAATAGGCTTATGATGGTGTTAGTTGGATACTTTGTAGATAGGAAAGTTCTTTCTTATTCATAATCTTCTGCTTCTGTAGGCCTGGGGTGATAAAAGAAAGCAGAAAAGGATCCAAGAATTAGTTCAAAGCCTAGTTCAAAGCCTAGCCAGTTGACCTGGAGAACTTCTATTGGGAAGTATATACAGCAGCTAAGTAGGATTGTTGGTGATACGGTATTCTGCTGGATGAGATTGCTTTCCCTTCTGTTGTCTGCAAGTTCATCCTAGCAACTGGGCTTCTTTTCTTTTTTGTTTGAAACATTTCCTTGCTTATCGAAGTAGCTTCTTCGGCTTCTTCAGAAGCTACCTGGATAAGCAGCAAAACATTTCAAACCAAAAAGAAAAGAAGTCTGGTTGCCATGACTCAACTTCCAGACAGCTCTGCCTGGATGACTGAGAAGCTTCATCGACATTTTCCCTTTGGCTGTTGCAGAATAGTAGGTTAGCACAATGGAAATCCTAATGGGCAGAAACAGACCTGGGGGAAAGGGGTGGATGATCTATCAAAATATAATAGTAATAACAAAGGGGTAGAGCCAAGGAAAGATAGAATGCATGTAAGGATTTGACTATCATATAACACATCAATATGAATCTTAGAAAACAGACAGTATATGAATTGATTGCATGGTCTGTGTAGCATAGTACATAAAATTATCTTATTGACCATTTTAGGTTTTGAAATAATGTAGCTTATTTGTGGGATTCAGTTCTACTGCACAAAAAAAATTTTTTTTCCCCCAGAGTCTTTGCTTCCCCTTTATGGGAACCTCCCTAGAAATACTCTGCAGGATTCAGTCTACTGCTTGAAAATATTTGGGAGCTGAAAGGCTAAAGTATTCTTTGATAGTTTTCTGAGTTTACCCACACATACTATATCTGCACTTGCTCTGTAGTTTACTCAGTTAATGCAACAGATAAAATACTCCAGCTCATTTCATCTTGCTATGTTTTGGAGATTCATGAAGTATCAGGTACTGGCAATGAGATGACTGTTCTAATTTAGATTAAGTCCAGGAAAGAAAGCATTCACTGTAGCAGGTAGTGAAAAGAGAAAGGTGCGTTGGAGGTATTAAAGAGTTTAGATTTCACCCCAGGCATTTGGAGAACAAAGGCTGTGCTGTGTTCATGCAGTAGCTGATGTATCTTCAGCTGCTAGAATCAACTATTACTGGGTGAAGCTGCAGATCTTGCAATATTGCTTTCTGACAGCCTTGAATTCATTATACGCTTTTGTTTGTCGCTGCTACCATAATACAGTTTAGGGTTGAATTCCAAGGGAAAAAAATTCTTAGCCACCTATTTTTAAAGTTATATTTTTTAAAGTGCATGTGACTTTTTTTGTGCTCGGTCCCAAGTTTGAAAAGTGGTACTTTAATAATAAAAGCACCCAGTGATGTTAATAATGCTCTTAGAGGATAAGAAACTTGGTCATGGATAGTGCACTTCTAATATTTGAGGAGCATCGCTGTATGGTAACAATAATTTCAAAACTCAACAGAAAATTTGTCTTAATGTTCTTTATAAAACCTAATCATTCTTTTCTTCAATAAAAATATTTCCCTATTCCTTCTCTGCTCATATAACAAAGTCTAACTTTATTTGTGTATGTCTTCTGAACAGAAAATAAAGTTGTTTTCCTGTAGCATTTAAATATATATAAACCAATCATAAGTAATTGCCATCTTTTCAACAGCCTTAAGTTCAGATTGTTAATATCGGAATAAACATATTATGAATCACAAAGCATCCTTACTTCCTGCCTTCTAAATAATCAAGGACTCTTGATTTGTGTGCTTTAGATTTCTGGGGCCATGTCTAACATCTGTTGCCTAAAAAAGCAAAATTTATAAACAAACTTCAAAGGTTAAAAAAAAATCAACCTCTTCCCATCTGATGTCCTTCAGACATATTGGATATCAATTTCCAGCCAACATTATAATGCATGCTAAAAATTCTGGAGCTTGTAATTTAGCACATCTGTTGGTTGGAAGAACCTGGCCTATAATGTGAAAATAATGGGAAGTGCTAATGCCTACTCCTTTGCCATCTCAGGACATTTTCCCATTTCAAACTTAAAATATTATCCACGCATCCATCCATCTTTGAGCGAATTGAAAGGCAAGATATGCAGTAAAATTATACCTGGATAAAATTTCCTGTTTCTCCCATTATCATACAACACCCCCTGACATCCCTCCAGGGTATTAGGAGATCAAGCCAAAGAGATTTTATATATACTCATAGACCTTGTTGAAAAAAGAGGTGGGGGGATATTGCTGTTGCTCTTCAGGAACCAAATGAAAACATCTTCATGGTAATACGGCAGGAAAATAATGTTGCCAGGACATATTTGTATGATGGTCAGATGCAAAAGAATAAAAGCCCTCAGTCTTACCTTAACTAGAATTCTGGTTTTTTAAAAAAATCTGCCCCTTATTTTCTAGCCAAGCAAAACACAGTAAAAATATACTTAACACATCTCCGGGAATGAAATACTGCCTGTAAACATTCAAACCATTTATTTATTTATTTATTTATTTATTTATTTATTTATTTATTAATTAATTAATTAATTAATTAATTAATTAATTAATTAATTAATTAATTAATTAATTTATTAATTAATTAATTAATTAATTAATTAATTAATTAATTAATTAATTATTTATTTATTTATTTATTTATTTATTTATTTATTTATTTATTTATTTATTTATTTATTTATTTATTTAAATCCAATGTATATTATTTATAGGCTTACCCTGTTAGATGCAGCAGATGAATAATAAAAAAAAAGGCCAGATGCAAATGGTAGATAAAGTGACCTGAAGGCATTTGGAGAGAGGCAAACTAAATGCTGCATGCAAATCCCACAGTCAAACTCTACCTGTCTTTTTCAGAATTGCTAACAAAGGAGCTACCACATGGAAAGGGAAGTTTTAATTTTCTCCCTTTGTGATATTTCCCCCCTCTATGGGATAAAATGGCTGCGGTTTGCTTTTTTTTTTTAAAGAAGTAAAAAGCCTGATTGGGATCAAGTTTAGTTGCATTTGGTCAGAGAATGGCAAAATAAGATTTGATTAAAAAGCTGAAGGGCAAGAGTGTCCTTGGGGCTCCTTTCTTTATTCTATATTCTCAGTAAAAGTCTTCATGTACCAGATTTTCTTAGTGTGCAGCTGCTACAGGAGAGAGGAGATCAGCAGATGTTTTGGAAACACAAAGAATCCCCTCACTGGCTGGGAATAGATAGCAATTATGACTGAAGGGCTGAAGGTCCCCTGACCTATAAGAGATAAAGTTTTCCCTATCAATTGTGTCTGACACTAGGGAACGGCGCTCATCTCAGCTTCTAGTGACCATGTAGTTTTCCTGACTGTATTATGAAAGTGACTTGTCATTCCTTCTTTTAGGGTGTTTTGTCAGTGTAGCCACAAAGCACTATAATTCCCAAGTAATAATTCCCCCACTTATGTTCAGCTAGAAATTGTCCATGTCTGCACTGGGAAAATATTCACATTTCTCTTTGGAATATTCATTTCTCCTAGAAATTATACCTTTTATTTATAATATTTATATTCACCAGGTAGTCCTCAGGTTACAACAATTCATTTAGTGACCATTCAAAGTTACAACACTAAAAAAATGACTTACAACCAGTCCCCACACTTTCAACTATCATAGCATCCCTATGGTTACATAATCAAAATTCAAGCACTTGGCAAGTGGCATGTATTTGTATTGTGTCCTCAATCATGTGATCACCATTTGTGACCTTCCCAGCTGGCTTCTGACAACCAAAGTCAATGGGAGAAACCAGATTTGCGTAATGATCATGGGATTTACTTAACAATTGTGGCAAAAAAGGTCATAAAATCAGGAATGACTCACTGAAAAATGCCTTGCTTGGTAATGGAAATTCTGATCCCAATTGTGGTTGTAAGTTGAGGACAACATGTAAAAGAGAAGGTTAGCATGGGAGGCAGTGATCCATGAGACATCTTATTTCCAAACCATTTGAACAGGCTACTGTAATCACAACTAATTGGAATCATGCCCATAAGCAGCCTGAATGCCAAACGGTGCAGATGATGTAGGACTGGAACAATGTGGTGCTATGGTATGCACCCATTAGCCAGTTGCCACTGCTTCCAGAGCCTCATCACAGGTAACTCCAGGCAGACTGCATAATAACAAAGAGCATCAGAAGGGCTGCACTAAAGATGCAGGTCAAGATGATATCTCAGTACGAAGCTGATAGAAGCGCCAAATAGTACCCATCATTTGTTGCTAGCTATAAGACTTTGCCATGTGTTTCTTATCTTGTAAAGAGAACCCAGTGGTGTAGTGGCTAAAGCAGCATTTATCAATCTTAGCAACTTTGAGATGTGTGGTCTTCAACTCCCAGAGTTCCCCAGCCAGCAATTGAGAAACATTGGGCTAAAGTGTTGGCTTAGTATCTGAGAAACTCAGGTTCAAATCGGTCCTTACTGGATGATTTTAAACCAGCTAGTCTTAGTCCAGTTTATTTGGAAGAATTGTTATTGTGGGGAAGATTGGAAGAAATAGAGATATATATGCCCTGCTGATCTCCTGGTAAAATGGAGAGAGGGAGGGAGGGAGGGAGAGAGACTTGAAGATTGCTTCTACCTAGTAAAGTTAATCTGCATGGGGTAAATCCTTTCTTCCCCATTAGCTTTTATTTATGCTGCCAATTAAAAATTGCCAAATCATAAGCAGGATCCTCAATAGGATCTATCACAGGCCTGCACAACTTGTAAGGGAACATGGGCTACATTTATATTGTCATGGTTCCGACAGATGAATCTCTTCAAAAGAACTTCGAGGCATTGTTTTCCTTAAAGAATCTTTTATTCGAGAAACAAAGTATCGGCACTACATAGTTGAAGCCAAAAACTGAATTCCCCTCCCCTGGCCCAAAGTAGCAAAGCACAATTCCCTCCTCCAATTAACAGTCATAAATCACATTCCCCAATTAAGTTGAAGCGTGGGCTTTCTCCCCATCTCTCCTGCCCACCAAATTTCTATCAACTCTGGACCTAATAACCTTGGGTTCCCACGGCTGAGTTATTATTGTTATGACTAGCTGGACTCTCATCCGCATTCCCCCTCCCAGCATCAATGAACTCTAAAAGCAATAGAGAAAAGATGGCTACATTTCCATCTGTTGTCAAAGCAAGAACATCCGATGTTAGCAGTGTTGACAGATATATTTAAAATCCTCATAGGCCCCACAGAAATACCTGGAGTGCCAATCAGCCATAATAGACTAGTAGAAACACTGGAGCTGACATCTGCAGCAAGGTTTGGAGGTGTTGGCAGCATGTTGTAGTTGTAGTTGAAATTTACTGCTTTTCAAAAAAAAAAAAGGCCTGTTTTTTTCTAAGACAGGTGTCCCAGCCTTCCTGATTTGCAGATGTATTATGCTTTCACTTGTCATAATTTTGAGCCAGTGGCCAGGCGTTGGCCATGCCAGCAGTAGAGATGGTCAAAGGATCACCACTGATGGAGCCATCTACATCTTGTTTACTTCTCACCCTTATCTCTTGTGAATTCAAGAGATTCACTTGAAGTCCAACACAACTGAAACTCACTAGATTAGGGAAAGCACCTTTAGGATCTCCTGGTGATCAAGTCAGAATTCAAATCTCTTGCTTGAAGCTGCAAGTAGCAGCTTTCAAATGATGCACTGTGCTCAGTATACTTGCATGTGAAACTATAAACACAGAAGAAAAAGCAATACAGTAAAGTTAAAATGAGGAATAACAAGGCAGTTTTGCATTGTCTTGCACTTTAAAAAAAAAAAAAGAATAAATGAAAATGTCGGGGACGTAGAGTGCGGGAGGTAATAATCTTCTTTCAGTTTCTTCTTGGCTAATTGAAGAATTGACATTACCCCATTCAATGAAAGGAGTCTTTGTCTGAGTTGGTTGCTGAGCAAATCAAAATCTTGGCAGCTGGATTGTGAGACCTGAATTTCTTCTCCGGACATCACTTTTCTTAAAACAGGTAGTTTAATGGCCTTTTCATCTTTGAGAATTTCTCCAACCCTATTTTGTCCTAGAAATAATTTGCTTTTCTTAGAATGGCCACTAACTCATGAACCCAGAATTTTTTTGCCAATTATATCCAGAAACCAAGGGAAAGGTCAGGCAGTCTAGACGTTAATCCGAAAGTATGACATTTTCCCCCAGCTAGTTGCATAGCAACATGGATTAATGTTTAAGAATGACGCTGACAGTCATTGAATCTTGCTGTGGTATGTGGTGCCAGTGCTGTACCTCCTCTTGATTTCAACTTGTGCTCAGCTTGCAAATAGAGTCGCAAAAGCCTTGTCTAGATCTGGAAAAAAATGTTAGTTCTCTGTAACTTCTGGTAGTGGAAGACAAGCAAATATGGTCAATAAACTATCTCGTTGTTGTTGGTTTTTTTGAGTGAGAGAATTATTTGCAAAGTACTATTTCTTCATTGTTTAGGTTGTTCCTTTAAAAAAATAAATCAGAGTGACTCTCCAAGAGCTTGCTCCAGAGCATTAGTGCTGCACAAATGTGCCCAAACAGTACAATATTAGCAATGCATGATCATTCTTCTTACAATTCAGAGTTGCTTTCCTCAATTCTTGAGGTGTTTTCTTCTTCGCTTATTTCCCTATATCTTAGAATGACGTTCTCTGTGAGATTGGATCGAAGAGAGAGACAAACACTAATCCTTTTCAGAAATCAACTTAGGGTATGCTCACATGTGTGTGGGAGTGGTGTGTCATGTATGTACGTGGGAAGGATTGTGGGGGCAGACCTCATTGTCTAAATCTTCATAGTTCAGTTCAGTATGTTGGGGAGATGCCTTCTCCAGCCTCCTTATCCTCCAAAGTGTAGTTTGTCCAAACCTTTATGTATTCACCATTTCCATATGCATATGAAAGTATGAACTGTTTGATTTTAAATTTTTATTTAAATCAGTGGCATCTTTAGTGGAAACAATTTCCCATGGGCAGAGTGTCCTGTTGAGGCTCATAAATGAAAATAAATATTGGCCAAGTAACCTGAATACGTTAATGAATTCTGTTCGGACAAGGGGATGTACCTACTTGGCAGTCAAAGGATATGTTGAAACCACAGTCCTTTGTAAAAACACCTTTCATGAATTTTGTACTGTATAATATCTAACAAAGGATTGGAGATATATATATATAAGAAAAGAGGCCTGCGTAGCTCAACATTGTGTCTCTGACAGGGCCAGCCAGTTGCCTCTAGCAAGTCCACAGAGGGAAGAAGAAAGCAGCAACATTCATCAGTCTGTTGTTAGCAGATAGGAAGCTTCATTCTGTTATCACAGGCTAATTTCATCTATATGTCAGACAGACAGATCAGCTTCATAATCCTGCCTCAGAGTTTTCCTGTATTCGTTGGCTGTAATCAATAGACTAAATTTAACAGCTTTAATTTTTATTACAAGGGACAAAAGTCAACCTGAAATACCAGGAAGAATGAAACACCTTGATTCAGGGTGCTGTCAGGATATAATCTTAGGAAGAGGAAGAACAGTTAGAATGATCAGCCCCACTAGTGTGATTCATGTCATTGGGGTGCCAAGTGGTGATTTTGTCTCCTTCAACAGTAGTACAACTCAAATAGCAAAACTTCTATTGTGGGATGCTGCAACTTGGCAGGAGTGGAGGGCCAGCTCCTTTCCCAATAATGAAAACTCCTAGTCCTTGGCTTGACTGTCTCTTTTGCTCACAGCTGCTAAGCCTAAGCCCAAGTGTTTTTGCTTCACTTTGAAGTTTCTTTGTAATTAGTAATCTGCATTTTTTTCATTGTTAACACTTTTCCACGGAGAAGGCAAATATGGGGGGAGGCTAAGATAGGCATAAGGGACAGAGTGATAGCTGGAGGCCAGTTTTGGCATTCTCTGGCTGGACAGCTGATGGAAGCATTAATTAAGTTTGGTAGGCTCTCAGGGTGGCTGCAGTGATGCCATCACATGGTCCTTGAAAGACGGGCTCTCATATTCAGAGAGTGACGACAGAAGCTGCGTGGAAGGACCAGGCAGAGGATCAGCACAGGACAAAATGAAAACCAGATCCTCTTCAAGTGCACAAGTAGATTAATTTTTACATAGACTGTCCTTGCTAGTAATTTCTTAAGGAAAGTATCTGTAAAATAATAAAGGAATCATAAAGGCCAAGCTGTGTTCTTATATACTGTTAAATCAAAATTAGTTTTGATCACAATTGGTTGAACAAGCCAGATTCAGTCCTGCAGATGAGTGAAGCCATTTCCTGATTCATTTATTAGTTCATTTAATAGATTAATAACCCACTGCAATAATTTTAAAAATACAACAATGCAATGCAATGCAATGCAATGCAATGCAATGCAATGCAATGCAATGCAATGCAATGCAATGCAATGCAATGCAATGCAATGCAATGCAATGCAATACGCACCATGCCCCCAAAGCTCTGTTTTTCTGAAAGGTAGATAATGTCAGAAATAAATGAATTCTAGCAGGAGGCCCCTCCCCATCACAGAAAACAATATTTCTAGGATTTACTTCTTGTGTTACCCAAAATGGGGAACAAACAGCTGCTTCTCCTGGCAGGAAAGAAGTGGCCAGGGCCAAGTCTAGTGGGTGTTGCACTCCTGCAGGTTACATGGAGCAGAGCTTTAAAGTTTTAGAGAAGGCTTTTAAAGTAGGGGTGTCCAGTCTTGGCATCTTTAAGACTTACAGACTTCAACTCCCAGAATTCCCCAGCTAGGTTGGACACCCCTGCTTTAAAAGGTAAAACCAGCCCTTTAAAAGAACTTTACCTCCTTCCTCCTTTCTTCAATCAAGACTCAATTTTAATTGGAGCACAGAATGCCAATTAACCAGTAATCCCAGGCTCAGAAATAATGGCAAGGCATGCTATTATCAAACAGGGTTTGTAAACAGCAATAATCCATGTACCGATTGGTTTATTGCTCCAAACAGATCACATTTATTTCTTGGGATGGTTCACATATCATATCATAAGTCCCAAAGCAAATACCCTTTTATGGCATAGAGACAGGCAAAAATTGTGCCACTGTGCCTGGTCACTTCGGCTTTGGTCATCCCAAATGTGCTCTACAAGGACAGCCCTTGAAGAACGGTCAAAAGTTGCAATTGTTCCAGAAGGCGGTGATGTGTGTATAATTATATGCATACTGTATCTTGTTGCATCTCTGCTTTGCGAGCTGCACTGGCTGCATATATACTTCTGTGTACAATTCAGTGTGCTGGTTGTCATCTATCAAAGGCTTCATGGCGTGGACAGGCAGGGCTACTTGAGAGACTTCCTTTCTCCAGTTGTTTCTGCCTGTTCTATGAATCTGGCAGGAGGGTCATGCTCCACGTCCCATTAACTGGAGAACGTCACCTAGCGGGACCCAGGAAGCAAGCCTTTTCTATTGCCTGCTCTATGAAACATTATCATGCATAGGATATTATCAAAATAGAATGAGCTACCCAAGCAAAGATAAATTATGTTTTCTGATCTCATTAATAATCAGAAGATGTTCCCATCTTTCCGTGGCTCTAAGTAAGTTGAATGAGTCACAGTTTTGTTGTTGTTCTAGAATGTATACATTTAGTTTAGAAAATAATTATGGCGCCAGGCCATTGACCTAGCATGTTTGTCACTCTTTACAGTGGGCTTAAAATTTGGGCAGAATTGCCTGGGGATGCTGATTGCATAAACTTTCCTATGGCAGGAGGTATAGCGGCTGTAATTGCACAAATTTAGATGCTTGCTTATATTATGATTCCAATGTTGATACACACCATTTGCTGCATGATCCTGGGCTAACCTGAGGCCCACCAGCAACTGTGATTCAAAAACAAAAGTTGTAGAATTAACCTGGAAATCTGGTTTGTTTGTTTTTGGGTGGGTTATTACAAGGGAATCTTACATGAATTGGATCCAAGCATTTTACAATCTGCTTTTATAGTACAGTGTGAAATTACATATTGCAGTGCCTGGAAAGCAGAACTTCATAAGAGTCGTCAGTTAGTTGGGTCAGTCTCAGTTTTGAACTCGTGCAAATGCTAGCTTTCCTAGAAAAGGAAAATGTGAAGTATGTGAATCTGGATCTTTGTACTTTCAAACATTTAAATTCCTTTGGCCTGAGGCATAATGTGTCATTCTGAACACAAACCCAGATAAATAGGTGTATTGTTTAACTACTTTTTAAAAAGGGAAAAGTAAGCTCATTCATTTGAAAAGTTCGGCCAATTGACATTCAGCACAGGTGCTCTCTGTCTTCTTTCCCCATTTTTTTTGCTCTTCAGATGGACCTTTTGGCCTTTGTTTTTTAAAAATATATATTTTGACTATTTGGGTGGCGTATGTGGGAGTCACTTCTCTGCAGTCTCATAATAAGCTCCAGACAATTCCATAGAACCACTAGATGGCATCAAAGAGTATGAGGTTTATCTTAGCTCTTTGCTGCCAGCTGGCAATCCTCTGAATTTTTGCAACCCAGATCGGATCATCCTATCATGTGAAATATAGGTAGTCCTCGACTTACAACAGTTCATTTAGTGACCATTTGAAGTTATAACGGCAATGAAAAAGGTGACATGACAATTTTTCACACTTATGACTATTGCAGCATCCCCATGATCACATGATCAAAATTCAGACGCTTGGCAACTGACTCATATTTATGACAGTTGCAGTGTCCTGAGATCATGTGATCACCATTTGTGACTTTCTTACAAAGTCTTTGGGGAAGCCAGATTCATTTAACAACCGTGTTTCTAACTTTATAACTCAGTGATTCACTTAACAACTATGGCAAGAAAGGTAGTAAAATGAGAAAAACAAATCATTTAAACACTGTCTCAGGACTACCTGTGGCTGGACTGAAAGAAGTGAGTGACCCTAAGTTACTCATTGAGCTCTATTGAATGAGGACTTAAAGCAGATCTCCCCAATCCCGGTGTTAGTTTTTAAACAGTACAACACACTAGCTCTAAAATTATCCTAAGAGTTACAAATCCAGCACATCTGAAGAACCTGGAAGGCAAACTTAATGTGATGAAAAATTCTTATCCTGTGTTCAACAAAGGTATTCCTTGATCTCTATGTCCTATATTAACAAACTCTCCAATTACTTCATTTTAAAAATCCCTACTGATTCTAGTCTCTATAACTAATTGTGAAACTTCTAAAGAAGATAGGGAGAGTTACAGATTTGCTTTTTTCCACTGGTTTAATAAATTTCCTACAAGTGCATAATATTACTTTTATAAATAATTTTCCTGGAATATATTATCATTTAATAGTCCAAGAAGGCATGTAGTACCTAGTCAATTTTAGATCTTTTTACTTTAAGGATATTTTCTCATTTTCTTATATTTCTCAACTATTAGTAATGCATCATTAAAATACCCTGCTCATGATATATTAAGTCTGGCCTAGAATTAAAATCCTCATTATTTGAAGAATTACATTTAATTCTTTCTGACTTCCTGACGGATACTTTTTCCTTATGAGTCTGGAATGATCGGCCTAGTATCATCAGTCTTAATTTTCTCAGAGAATAAGAAAATATATAAGTATGGAGAATTCCTGGTGAACAGTCTCATTGATTCATTGCTTGAGCAGAATGGGCTGAGCTGGTGCACTGACTTTTTCCTCACCCGTGAGCAGAAGGGCATATACAGTAAGTACTATATCAAAGAAAGCAAGAAGATCCAGTTGCATGAAAAAGCAATCTGCTTGCATAATCTTGGATTTAGTCCAATACTGGATTTTCCAATTAGAAAAATTGAAGGAAGTGAATATATAAAAAAAGTTGTCTGCCTCCTGAGGAAAGCCATAGCTTCTTCTATGGATGACGGACACTTCTGAATCCACTTAAGCTCTTTTTTTAGTTAGTAGGCTTTTGTGATCTTCTTGCCAGTGGTCTCTGATCATCCTCAGTATTGCATAGAGATTAGGTTATGTCTTCCCTGGTTCATTAGTTCTTTTCTGTTCTGTTTTATTAGTACAATATTTAGAAGAGAGATTGCCCTCAAATACCTGTGAATTGAATGGAGGTTAAATAAAGTATTGCTGTGGAGATGCAAAATGCCTAAAATTAAAGATTAGCCTAAAAAGTTAAACCTACTATAGTACAAAAGGAGCTGTGAATTTTAATCCTTTTTTGGCAACATTTTGCCTTGCCCTTCCCCTCCCTTCCCCTCCCCATATATCCATATGGGGATAAATTACTTTTATAAATTATAGTATTTCACAGGAAACCATTGTTAAGAGAAGGTAAGGTAAGGTAAGGTAAGGTAAAAGATAAGATACTGTAAGATAAGATTTATTGTCATTTTTTTACTGTGGGCACATTGGCACACATTAAAAATGAAATTCTGTTGCTTGCTCTCAAAAGTGTACACATACATAACACACATATAAACATGCTATATACAACATACGTATATACCTACACCCTTATATATAAATACATATAAATATTAATCACTGTCCATCCAGAATACATAGCGGAAGGAGGAAGCCTGAGAGTTCACAAGGTTAATACTGTATGGGACAAAACTGTGACTGAATCTGGATGTTCTGCTTCAGATACCATGAAGCCTCCTCCCAGAAGGTAACAAGAAAACAAGTCGTGCAGAAGATGTGTAGTGTCCCAGACAATCTTGCGGACCCTGCTCAAGCAATGCTTATATGCTATGTCCTGGATGGAAGGGAGTGGTGAGTCTAACACACCAGAGGGCAATATGGTTGGTGGCAAACCTAGCATAACAGTCCTGGGTCAATAGGGTGAACAGCAGCAGACTTAGGACGCAGCCCTGAGGAGAACCTGTGCTCAAGAAAATTGTATTAGGAATATTTGTCCCAGCTCGCACATACTGGGGCCTGTCAATAAGAAAATCAAGAATCCAGTTGTTAATCTGAGTTATTAACTCAATAGTGTTCTATCTCTGCCCTTTTTTGACTTCTGGGTGGTGACCATATACATGCTTATGATTTATAGAAGGGGATAAACTGTCATCTGAAACTGGAATTCCTAGACTGACAAATTGAGGAGGATGAGCATTGTATAGATTTTTGTATCTATAATATAAATTGTTTTCTTTTCTTCTTGGGGGAGGCATCATAAATTCAGGACTAATCTTTTTGAGTAAGTGTTATACCATCTTTACTTCTGCTTGAGGAAACTCTCTAGGAGAAGAGATGTTACAGATGTTTGCCCTGGCCATCTGAATTGGAGGAAGACGTTAAGCCCATCCTCTTATCCTCCTACCCATTACACATTTTCACCCTTTTCCATTTTTGTAGGCTGGGAATACCACAGCTTTTCAGCTTGCTGATAATTAACAATGGAGAGCAGAACAACAGCAACATTGTAGCATAGAAAAAGAAGATCTAGGAGGGAATTCCTCTCTGAAATATTACAATTCTAGTTATGCTGCTCTAATTTACAGGGTGAATACCCCTCAGGGCTCTTGATACCTTGCTTGAAAAGCCAGCGTGCATTTGTTATGTATGCATACTTATCATTAATTTATGTAATCCTCATCTTTACTTTCCATAGTTGGTAATATTTTTTATTAAGCTGAATCAAAGTTTCAAAGGATATATAAGCCTTAACCATGATATATCATTGCTATCCACGTTTTATACATGGAAAATAATGGATTGTGCCAAACTCTGAAAACAGACCACCTGTTTTCTTCTGCATTTTTAAGTTAGCAGTGAGGTCTCAGCTCACTGTGGGTTTTTAATGAGGAAACCATCTCCTCCCAACAGTATTCTAATGAATTGCTTCTGCTTGTATACAGTATATTGAGATGTACATGGTTTTAGTTTTTTTAAGTTTGGAAAACTAATTCATGACTACTTATTTTCCTAAGTCGCCTCTTGCTGACAAAGACATTTGGAAGTATTGACCTCATGCTGACATAAGAGAACTCTCTCCAGTATAGTAATAGCACTGAACTCATCAAGCTTCCCAACCCCTTAGAAATATGTATTATTTATATTCAGTCTTTTCTAATAGCAATGATAACATAAAGGTAGCAATGGAAAAAAAGGAAGGAATAAAACCAAGTAAAAATTATTTGAAAATCCAAAAATAGTTTAATCCCAACTCCCTCAGGCAGAGTTTATAGCCCAAAGAAGTTTGTAAATAGAAAACTTTCATTTTCTCCTATTCTTTCCTATCCCATTGAAAAAAAAGGCAATGTCAGCTACACCAATCAAGCTCAGTGGTGAATAAATCAATTTAATTTAGTTTTGTAGTTTTGTTGAAATATCTTTCTAGTTGTTCTATTTTAGGACTCTTTTTCTGAAGCATTTTCATTGCCATTCACTGAAAATACTTCGATAGCTTTCCTCAAAATTATTGAATTTGCTAGATGGCCTAAATAATGTGCAGTAAAATAGCAAATGACATAGCCTAATAATTGGTTGTGTAGATGCAAATATCACAGGAAATCATTGAAAGTTTGTTCTGCTTACTATAAAATATTGCTTTCAGGACTGAACCTATACTTTGGAATCTATTGGATTATAAAGGATACATATAAAAATCAGAAAACTAGAGGAAACTTTGATCTATTTTTACAGACTGGTGATACTAGAGGATCTCCAGGAATGATGCCTCAAGAAAAAGCAAACACCTTTGATATGAATAAAACTTTTAGCTATATAAATGTAATTAATATTGAGAAAATCATAACTGATAAAGATATTCCAAATACTGATGGGAAACCAAACCTTAACAAGAGCACGAAAAACAGGATATTGATTAATGAATTGACATTATTGATTTATGAATTGATATTATTGTTATTTGTATGATATTAGTAAAATATGTTGAAGATGCTTATATTTAACTCTGTATACATTAACCGTACCAAAAATTGTAATGGTGTAATGAGGGGAAAATGGGAAAAAACATGGAGAAGAAAGGAGGATCAGGGAAAAAATACTGGATTGTGTAGCATTGAACAGATTTATATTGAAGAAGTTAATGTTAAATATTTGACACTGTTCTGCATCAGTGTTTATTCCAAGTCTGGTTTCGGTAGATCTGTGCTGGACCAATAACCCTCTGTGAGGATTACTGGCCAATTCTATGTACAAATACTGTATTAACTGATAGCAATATAATAACAATTTCTCTTGGAAACATTATGTCATTGGACGATGCCCTTAGTAACATTTCTCATTGATCACATCCTGATAATAACATAAAACAGGGCAAGAGTCATAGAAGAGGAATGGAACAGCCTATCTCCCACCCAGCGCCTCAAGGCAGGATCCTATTTATTATTTAGTTCCCAAGTCCATGACTTGGTACTTTGTACTATTGAATTTTAAATGGAAAAAGGGCAGTCACAGAAATCCTACATATGGAGCTTTAGGCACAAATCATGAATTACTAAATTCATAGTCAAATTTCACTTCCCATCAAGGGTTTAATAATAAAGACATAGAAAGTTCCAAATAGAGAAATCATTGTTTTATTTAAAAAGTCTTTCCTTCTATATTTTTGTTTTGAAGATGATGATAAAGTTTACAGACAAAAACCCATTCCTTTTTAAATAGAATGGCTGCATAAATGGAAGCCCAACAGCAAGCAACTTTCAGATATTCAACTGGCCTTTTGTGTTTTGTAAACAAGTTTAAATGTGTATGTGTTTCTTTTGCCTAAGTGTGGGAAGAGGGTGAATGTTTTGCAAGGCTGTGGGTTGCCTTTGGAACAAAAAGATCTCATGGAAAATTGTGTTGCAGCATTTTAAATTCTGTCACGCTGTTTTAATCTGGAGTAAAAGTAACGAGAACCTATTTAAGTAGCAAATCTATTTTGTTCCTTGATTAAGGTCACTTGATACAATGTGTGTGAACCTTTTTTTTTTTTAAAAAAAAGCCCTATTCAGGTAATTCGGTTCTGGTATTATTATTATTTTATATCATTTTAAATTCTATATTTAAGAAGTTCCCAACTTTTGGAATAGAGAGTACATGTGAAATTTTGAGGGCCCATAATGGAAATTGTGGCAGGATGGATTGCCAGAATGGAAGTAGTCAATCAAATTTAGTAGTAGTCAATCAGAAGGAATACTGGTGAGTTTGCTTCTCACAGACCTGAATTTGCCTTCCTGAATTCTCCCCAGTAGTCTAGTTTTGGTTGCCTTTTGCTTCGTTTGCCTTTCCTCTGACATTTGTGTCCTAAACACAAAAGTGGGATGCAACCTCCCACCCTTTTTTCCCCTAAGGATGCCTCTTGAAACTGTAGGGTCCATTGGCATTGACAGAATTACAGATTATATTCAAGGTTGGTTCTCTGCTTAGTACAGGGGTGGGCAACTATGGGCCCCTTATGACCTGTGGACTGCAACTCCCAGAATTCCTGAGCCAGCCATGCTGGCTCAGAAATTCTGGGAGTTGAAGTCCACAGGTCATAAAGGGGCCATAAGCTGCCGGCCCTTGGCTTAGTAATATGCTAGCTGCTCTAAATAAATAAATCATGAAAGCAATCAGGTGGGGCACAAAGCCTCTTGGATGCCAGAGAAATTGTTAAGACTATTAACACTGCTGGATGCAGGCTTGTGATCCAAGCACAGTTTGAAGCTGAAGAAGGCTTTGCCCCTGTGAATTATAAGGAGTGTGCAAATACTAAAGTATCCTCAAGAAGCTGCATGAATGAACAGTAAAGATGAAGTAAAAGAAAAACAATATGTATTCACTTATTTGAGCTATATAATGTCTAAAAAATTAGTACCATAGAGAGGATCTTCAGCTGACCTCTACATTCTCAGGAGGGACCAAGCCATGGGGAACATTTAATCTTTATTATTGGAGATTTAAGAGATGAGTTGAGAGCGGAAGTAGGAACAGCTGGAAAATATACTCTCTTGGGAACATGTGAAGGACAAGAATTAGATACGGAATTTGAAGGCCACCAATGACCAATTTCCCCTGGATGCTTTTATGGGTCTAAGATAAAGAAAAGAGAAATAATCTTCATTTGTCTAAAAAAAAAAAAAGTTGAAACCTCCCCAGGAGAGTCTTTTCCAAGCTACATTTGGCATTTACTTAGTCATTCAGACATCAGGCTCTTTGTGTCATGGCCATAAGCCTTCTGGGTCAGAAAGGAGAAGCCCAGACTAGTTGTAGGGCCATCAAAGCAGGAAATTATTGAATGCCTGCTGGGCTCTTACACAGGACCGATGGGAATTTTGTCTGGCTTGGTGGCTGGCAAGCCGGGCAGGCGGGACTTAGGGCACTTTTGCCATAGAATTCTCTGAAAAACTTGGGTGCCTGAGGGTAGAAAGGAGAGGAATATTTTGAGTTTATCACACCCTGTTGCTATCACGCTCCGATCTGCATGGAACTGTCTCTGAGCAACTGCGGTGCCTATGGAATGCATTACTCATATGCTGTCTAGATCACCTGCACAAGACAGGCTTTTCCTTTACCAGTTAATTCTCCTCCCAGCAATGATGTATGCTTCTTCCATGAGCAGACCGTTTAGATAAAGGCCTTTAGATCGCACTGAAAAGCTTCCTGTATTGATAGGCAGTTTTTGAAGAAAGAGATTTAAGCTGATGAATCTCATCCCATGCTGTGTCTCCTGTCTAAATCAGACTTCTCTGTAGCTGGCTTTTTTGAGGAAAAGAAATTACATTAGGGAATTCCAATTATGGCACTTTACTGTAATGTTCAGTTTGGCTGTTAGGAGCCAACAGAAAGAATTAAACATCTGTTCAAAAAGCCTGCAGTATAGATTGATGCCTGATAGCTTTATTTGAAAGGATGTATCTTTTGTTCTGTTGTCTTAACTTTTGGATCTTGTGCAACCTCTGGATTATTAAATTTTATTGCCTCTTTCTTGGCTTAAATCTAAAATGGGTTTTGACTTAGGTCTAGAGTAGAAAAAATTGCAGTGCATGTATCTTGGAATATCAGATGAGGTTATATCAGGTTATACAATCTAATAAAACGTCCATGTATAAGCAGCCTCTAATAATGCTTTAGGTAAAATAACCAGATATTCATAATGTTAATGGTGTGTTCATTTTCTTTTAATGATGATCTCTTCAATTGGATTTGCAATGGGAGCTAGATCTCAATAGACAACAATACTGTACAGGTAATTATCATTTATGGCCAAAGTTGGGACCAGCAACACCATTGCTAAGCAAAGTGGTTGCTAAATGGGAAATTAAATGATCACAGCTGTGCTTTCTGATTCAAAATTGACAAGATTATTCAGTTTCACACCTTTGGCTTTTGTTTCCTTTCTAACCATTCACCCTGGCACTGAGATGATTAACAAAAAGGGAATTGGTATTTGTATTTACTTTCATTGAAGAGAAAGAAATTATAAGACACTAAGCAGGAACACACATTGAAAGTAATGCACTGTTCCTGGCTGTTTGCCTAGCCCACTCCCCATTCCATGTTTCCAGTCCTTTGGGAGGCACACAAAAAGGTGTAAAGCTGGTTAAAGTCTTCTCAGTTACAGGTAGCAGTTGCCAGCCAACTAATTAAGGTCACAAAGCTGAGTTTCTTAATTTGACACTTTTTAGAAAGGGAGAAAATCAGCTCAAGAAGAGAGTTTGTTTAAGCAATCTCTATGCTGTGGGGGGAGGGGAGATAAAGAAACAAAAACAGTTCTGGCACAGGACATATGCAAACACATAACTGAGAGACTGAAAAGGTGGTAAATGTGTGGCTTGGTCACAAAATTATTTTTTCATCTCATTTTAACTTTGAATAGTGGCTGCATGAAGCAATCAATAAGTGAAGTCCACCTGTATAAATAACCACTTTAAGTTGATAGTCCCTGTGCTGATTACACATACTCTAAATGGATGAAATCCATCAGCTCTTTGTCTTCTGGCCAAGGCAAAGGCCCTGAGTTTCATTTTTCTTAATGCAGGCACAGAGCAATGAATGAATGAGCAAGAAGGAGTGTGGAGGGGCAGTTCTTTGTAACTCTGTCCAGCGGTGGGATTCAGCCGGTTTGCACCATCGGTTTGCAGAACCGGTAGCTAATTTTTTGTTGCCCAGACCCAAAATGGACTTCTGGAAGCGGCATCCACACAGAGAACCGGTTGTTCACATATTTGAATCCCACCACTGGCTCTGTCTCTTGATTAGATAGCGGCTAGGCTCGCTTACTCCTTGCCTTCTTTCTGAGAAGCTCAGTTGTGACCTCCTAGTGCTCCCTAGTCAGTGGAAAAGGCCAGAGGATGATTTCATTCAGCTCTATCCACTTAGATATAGCCATTATATACATTTTTGGCAACGACTTAACAATATTTATTTACCAGAACTACAATGATGTACAACATTCAGATTAACTAAAATTATAATTAAATAGTACAATAGACATATTCATAAACATAAATAAATTTCTGATGCAGTGATTCTACCTCCAAAGCCATTCTGGAAATGGAAGGTTTTGAAAATAGAAGCCCCCTCACCTCAAATGGATTTGGCAGGCTGAATTTCTCTGGGAAAGCTGGTCTCTTAGATATATATACATCCCAAATTCAGGGCACAATGTCCTTTAGTCGAGCTTAGTACCTAAGGACAACGTGACTTGTTATTTTGATGACCTTGTGATTTGGGGGGAGGGGCTTTCTTTGTCTTGATTGTACTCCAGTCTCAAGAAATGACTGTACTGTCTCTCCTTAGTAGATGATGAAGGGATCGTGAAAACAGTATTATTCGTAGAAGGACTTTCTGAAACTGAACTTGCAATGTCAATTGTGGTTCCTTTTGTTTTGTTCTCAGCTGATTTGTTAACTGTGCAGAATGGGGAGAGCTAGTGGAAAGACAAAATAAATATTTGTCCCCCCCCTTTTTTTTTTTTTGCTGTATCTGAGATTGTCTTTTGTTAAGTTTGGCTGCTGGGTATTTTTTGTTCCAACTTAGGATTTTCTTGTCCTAACTGAAGTTGGGAGAATTCTTTTTTTTTTAAATAATTCTGGCTCATTAACAATCTTTGTTGGAGAGCGCCAAGGTTGCTTGTTAAATGGGAGCTTAATGTTCTTGCATCATGTGCCTGGATGCTCTCCTAAGTTTTTCCCAGCCTCTAGGCGTTCTTGGCATTTCTGGCACTTTGTTTGAGCTTGTGTTGTGTTGTACCTTTTGCCTGATGTAGTCTGACAATATCAATGTAATTGGATAGTATGCGAAGCAAGGCTGCCAGTTTGATGGCGGCTTCTCCCAATTGGATTGACCTGCCCACATTCACTGGGGATGTTGGGAGTTCAGTTTAGTATATCTGGAAGGCACTAAACTACCTATGACATAAAATATTGTTGAAATAAAGTATTCTGACAAGTAATGTGCTTTCAATAATAAAAATAAAAAACAGGGTTCTAGAAAATGTAGATCAGTAAGGCCACTGAATGTGGCTTTTAAGTTCTCTGCTTAAGAGGAACCCAGAAATATTTTCAGTGAGGGAAAATTGAAATAAAATTAATTAATGTTAGGTTGAAACAGGATTGATTATATTTTTATTTATTGCTCACCTTGAAAATATTTCTCTAAGGTATTCTGCCTTTTTTCTTTTGCAAAAAAAAATATCCTTGTGTAAATGGGCTTTGACTGTGGTGTATTAAAATAGATTAAAATATATTTTGGCTACTTCAGAAGCTGGTTCAAAGCATGCTATATAATTTTCTCTCAGCTCTGGAACCTTGCAAGATTTTGATTTTGCTGCATTGTAGACTTCATTCTGCAGCCTATTAATCAGAGAGCTTTACAAAGGAGTTGTATATACTTATATTCAACTCCTTCTATAAAAACATAAAAGTTTCCCCTGTCCAGTCATGTCCAACTCTAGGAGACAGTGCTCATCTCTGTTTCCTAACTGAGGGATTGCCCAAAGACGCTTCTGTGGTCATGTGGCTGGCATGATCTATCCCGAGACGTATGGAATGAAGTTACCTTCCCACCAATGTGATACTTATTTATCTACTCACAGGTGCATGCTTTCAAACTAGATTGGCAAAAGCCAAGGCAAGAACGGAAGCTCACTGCTTCTGTACCAATAAATTAATCCTTTCACTGAAGCAGCATAGCCTACTTTTTCACAGTAGGAAAGTCCACCAGAGGAGATCCATTTCAGATATGGAAACATGGAGTATTGCATATGGTTGTGTTTAGCAGCTGAGTGAACACATAGTATACAATTCCCAGTAATTTATAAATGCCAGAGAGATGACATGATCACGCTACAAAAAATGATTAGTTTCTTCTGACAAAAGAGGATGTCAAAGGCGCTGAAAATACAGAAAGGCTGATGCTGTGCTCTCTGTATTTATGAAAGAGTGTTTTTGACAAAGAATGTCTTGGGTGAACTGTTCGGTTTATTTATTTATTTCATCATATTTATAAGGCCATCCATCTCACAGATAAGTGTTTAAATTAAAAAGAGATCTTATTTTTGACTGTATATTCATTTGTTTTTAGATGTTTATAAAACCTATCCAGTATTATATGAGAGTAACAGATATATTGTTTTAAATGTACATACATACCGTGTTTCCCTGAAAGTAAGACTTACCCTGAAAATAAGCCCTAGCTTGATTTTGGGGGTGGGCCTAATATAAGCCCTACCCCAAAAATAAACTCTAGTTTTAGAGTGCGGCGCATGCCTAAAAATCAAGCTAGAGTGGGAGTGGAGCTTACTGTTGAGCCACGCCTCCCATGGATCGACATTTGCCTTGCCGGCCCACTTCTTCTGCGGCCGAAGGAGCAGCTTCATTCTGCAACTGAGAATGGAGCTCGGGCCTGCATTTCACAGTCAGAGGCCTTTCTGGACGGCCTGTGCAGCCGAGAACCGAGCTATGGGTTTAATCCGTAGCTCGGTTCTCGGCTGCACAGGCCTTCCGGAAAGGCCTCTGACAGCGAAATGCAGGCCCAAGCTCCATTCTGGATGAGGAAGGCCAGACTCCCCTTTCCTGATAGTTCTGCAAAGCCCTTGAGGTTTTGCATGGAGGAGTGGATCACTTTCCGCAGGGTTGGCCTCGGCATGCGCTTCGGACAGCAAACAGAAGAGCGTTGCTTTTTTTTCTTCAGGGCCTTTGAAATTGTCCCCCCCCCTTGCTTTTCTGCCTAAAAATCCAGAGCAGACACATTTTCCTCCTGAGCTGAGGATACGGTAGCTATGACTTTTGTAAGAAGCTGAGTATACCAGTATATGTGAGTCCAGCTCCCTTGGCACGGGCCGGCACGGCCCTATGGGAAAAGGATCCGCTCCTGGATATATTTCTATTGGGATAGAATTGATTGATTATGTGCCATTAAATAGTTTTTCAATAACATTATTTTTCATTGAGTAGTCTTCTATCAGCTGATGCCTTCCAAATACAACTCTGGCTCATCCCAGATTGGGAAAGGCCATCACAGGATCACAGGATTTTCAATAGGGATGCATTACAAAATTCTATATGTTATGAAGCATTAAAGAAAATATCTCTCTTAGCAATGAGGTGCTGTATTGGCATAAAATATTACTTTCCTAGTTCTCTATATAGGTTTCTGCAGATGTCCACTGTTTATGTCAGGTGTGTACACCAGCATATTTATCTGAGGCAGGCATAGACAATATCTGGTTTTCTGAATAATGTAGACCTAAAACTATCACTATTCTTCCCCACTGGCCATGCTGGAAAAGATCTAGTAGAAAGTATAGATTATATATCTGTGGAATTAGATCACTCTATTATTTTGTGTTCCCAAATTTTGCTATGTGTCATAATGTACTGGGTCAGTCACGCACAATTTAGTGGTACATCTATTCTTGGATGAATATAAACACATATCTTGCCAAATGGCATTATTTTCAAGGGCGACAAAGAAATTATACAAGGTTTTGAAAAAAAGTGTCAGCTGGCTGTAATAACTATGAATTACTCTCAATAGACTAATTTTAAGGATTTATTTTAGCTTTGTTATGTGTGTGAAAGAATTAGAAAGCTTAATTGTTAACAGTTTGGGTCTATGTTGTAAATATGTGGTTTTTATTTATATATTGTTGGTTAAGACACCAAGCTAGAAAGCAAGAAACCATGAGTTCAAATCTGCCTTAGCCATGAAAGCCAGCTGGGTGACCTTGGGCCAATCCCTCTCTCTCAGCCCAATTCACCTCTCAGGATTATTATTGTAGGGAAAATAGGAGGAGGGAACTGTGTTGCATATGTTCATCCGCCGTGAGGTATTTGTAAAAATTATAAAGGTGGATATAAATAATCAAATAAATAAATAATGTAAGTCTCAACTGCAGGCAAGGATCTCTTCCATAACTGCTGCTATGACCATCAAAATGTTATGCAAGAGTTTTCTATGTCTTTACTTGGGGGAATTCCCCCCCCCCTAAAAAACATTTTCTATGAAAGCTAATTGATAATTTTGATTTTAGTACAAATTATTTCCACAAAGGTGTCCAATCAATATAATTCTCACTTTTGCTGAGAACAAAGAAGGTGTATCCAATGTCCAATATTTTCAGTCTGTCTGAAATATTTCATGCATGAGTGGAGCTGCACAGTGTGAGCAAATAGATGGAAGGTTAAATAAACTATTTCCAGCTCTCCTAGCAAGATGGTTAGTTGAACATGCTCAGATCCTGTTCTGTCCTTTTCAGTCTTGAAGGTAATTTATTAATGGGGAAGGGGGCTGGGAAGCACTGTGTGAAGAGGTCACATTCCAGTCATATCCCTCTGTCACCTTATCTCTGCTCTGTCAATTAGCCCTAGGTGAAGTAAAACAGAGTCAATTTATCATTCTTTGAAAATTTAGAATGCTGGAATTCTTCCTTTCCCTCCCTCACCCACTCTTCCCCAAGCCCCCTCTGTATTACTTCAATTAAATCTCTAAAAGGAGCTCTGCAAATAGAATGTCTAAATTATTCAGATTTGTGGCTTATAATAACCCATTAACTCGAATTGGGCCCAGAAAAGAGAAAACCTTGGGCAAGCAGAGCTTACTTTTGAATAGACATGTATAGGATAGTGCTGAAATACAGATGCTTAATGATATTTTAAAAATAATATCAACATGCCTGCATATGTGTCTTCATGGTATGCCATTTTGGGATAAGCAACATTAGCAAAAAACAGAAAAACAGAGCAAAGAAATAGCCGAATAAAGGCATTAAGTCAGAAAAAGAGAATATAGGTAGTCTTCAACTTACAACAGTTCATTTAGTGACTATTCAAAGTTACAACATCACTGAAAAAAGTGACTTATGACTGTCTTTCACACTTACGACTGTTGCAGCATCCCCATGGTCATGTGGTCAAAATTCAGACAGTTGGCAACTGACTCACATTTATGTCAGTTGCAGTGTCCCGGGATCATGTGATCATCTTTTGCAACCTTCTGACAAGCAAAGTCAACGGGTAAACCAGATTCACTTAACAACCATGTTACTAACTTAACAACTGCAAAAAAAACAACTGTGGCAAGAAAGGTATAAAATGGGGCAAAACGTACTTAACAAATGTCTCACTTAGCAACATAAATTTTCGGCTCAATTGTGGTCATAAGTTGAAGACTACCTGTACATAAATCTGGTTTACACTACTACCATACTTTTTGCAAATTATCTTTGCTTCTACCATATTCATACTTGCTTCATCCATTGCCTTTTGTTCTTTAAATGTTCCGTCCCTCCCTTTTAAGCCATACATCATCTCCTTTCAGCCTCAGTGTTCTCAATTTTCCCCTTCCATTCCATCCATTCATTTTTTTTCTTCGTATATTTGATTTGTAATCTAATCCTCATTCATTTTCAATATGACTAAACCAGTCAATTCAGTTCTTTCATTGTGGTCAGTCACTTCATATTTTTTTTATCACTTATTCATTTTGACACAATCGATTCTTCTTTTAGCACATGTTATGCTGAACTATGCCATGCCTATTGCATTCATCTTATTTCTCTCTTCTGACACATACAACTGTCACTTCTATATGCAGAAGTGTACTCATTTTTTTCCTTCCTTCAACAAACATCTGAAAGAAGAAAGCATTTGTAATCTAAAATTTCTCCATTTTCCCAGTAAACTCTCCAGTAAACATTGTATGAGAGTATACATATTGATCTACTTGCTCTAATGTTTCAGCATTTATGTATAACTGTAATTACTCTATATACAATTTGTATACAATTTCCTTTCCTTTCCTTTTATATTGTTATAAGTCTTGATACTTTGTATTGTTTCAGTACAACGGAGAAGAGAAAAAAATATTCTATCAATAGTAATTACAATTTAGGACATAATATTACAAACATAAAATTATTTGACTTTTTTATCCAAAGTTGAGCACAACATTGAAAAATGAATTGCCATGAATTGCATCAAAGGATTTGTTGTATGATAAAGGTTTTGATCTTAAGTTGATTACTTGGTATTAAAGTGTCTATTGTATTGTTATATATGTAGAGATTAGATAGATAGATAAAGCAAATTTAAGAAGAAACATCAAAAAGTAGGGGGGGGAAGGGAAAATGAAAAAAAGTTTGGTTTTCTGATTCTTTTTATGCATTTGCTAATTTGTAATATTTGTAGACATTTAGACCCCTCTGAAGCCAAACTATAAGTGACTATTTTTACCATTTATATATTCATTTGTTTGTATTCCACCTTTATTATTTTTACAAATAATTAAAGACAGTCAACATATCCAACACACATTCCTCCTCCTAGTTCCCCACAACAATAACTTTGTGAAGTGAGTTGGGCTGAGAGAGTTACTGGCCCAAAGTCACCCAGCTGGCTTTCATGGCTAAGGCAGGACTAGAACTCACATTCTCCTGGTTTCTAGCCTGGTATCTTAACCACTAAATCAGACTGGATATGCTGTGTGAAGTACAAAACCATTCTTGATTAAATTTGGTTAAAATTTGTTGTGAATATATACTATTAGTTTTGCCATTGCTGCATATTATCCACATTTAAGCTCTCAGCCAAAAGTTGTCAGAACTTTCCTCAAAACTTCTGGGAGTTAAAATCCACAAGTCTTAAAGTTGCCAAGGGTGGAGACTCCTGTGCTAAACCTAATGAAAAATAAAACCCTGTCTCTTTTGCTTTGGGAAAGCTTTAAGCACATAGCCAGATATATGAAGATAATTCTCAACTTACAACCATGGCAACAGGCATGAATTTATGATGGCTGCAGGGCCCCAGGGTCATTTGATGACCTTGTGCAACCTTCGGACAAGCAAAGTCAATAGGAAAGCCAGATTCACTTAAAAACCGTGTTAGCAACTTAACAACTGCAGTGATTCACTTAGCAGCTCTGGCAAGAAAGGTCATATAATGGGGCAAAACTCACTTCACAACTGTCTTGTTTAGCAAAAGAAATTTTGGGTTCAATTGTGATTGTAAATCGAGGACTACCTATAACTGATAATTGGCAGCCTTGGAATCTGATAATTCAGGACTTATTAGTTGAAATTACTGTCTATATGTTATCATGAAGTAAAGTACAACCTGTTTCAAAAGAAGCAATTTCCTCCAGTGCCCAGGGAGAAAAAAAGAAAAGACAGCTAGTTTCTGAAATCCTGACCTATTATTTCCGGGCTCTGGCCCAACTGAGATTACCATCAGCCCAAATAGTAAAGTTTAAAGATACCATCTGTCTCCAGATTTCAGCTAATTATTTTAGTCCTTCCTAGCTCATAAACATGCTTAACCTCAAGCTTTCACTTTATCTGTCTGATTAATTGAGGCATGGCAGTAACACAGGATCTGGTAACCTCTTGTTTTGGACAGAGGCAGCTTGATCAGTAGAAAAGGATTGTGAGGTTTGTCATCCACAACACCTGGTTATTTGCCTATCTTGGATTATTGGAATTATTTAATTGTTCTCCTGGGTAGTACTGTTCCTTTCAGACTTACTGTTGTGCTTCAAATTTCCAGGAAACCAAAAAGGGGGGATTCCCCATATATTTGAAACAAATGCTTCTTTGTTTAGAAAGTAAGGCTGCAGAAATCTAGATAACATTTAAATGGCAGTAAAAGTGTTTTCTGTATCTACTTGCTGCCATCTTGTGTCTGTCCCTATTTTCATAGCCGAGATGTGGAGTGCTATCAGAAAGCATACTGCTATCTGACAAAAATGATAGAGGTGTAAAAGGTTTTTTTAACTAAAGTTGAGATGATGATTATGATAATGAGTACATTGGCTTTCTTAATCATGCATTCAAGGTTGCTGTGTGAAAGGCAAAAGAAGAGTGATCATCTACCTAGAATTAGACTAACGTTTAGAGCATGGGTGAGGCACACATGGCCCTCCAGGTGTTACTAAATCCTAGCTGCCAGCAGCCTCTGCTGGCATTAAAGTTGAGGGAAGCTGGGAGGTGTAGTTTATCAACATTTAGAAGGCGATAGGGCCATGATGTCCTGATTTAGAGCTTCATTTGCATGTCAAGTACCAGATTTGGTGAAACTGAATTTAAACATCCGAACAGTATTTTAACTGGAAAATCATGTTAACTATAATTGGAGAGAAGACAATCGGTGCTCTGTCATCCGCTTTGGAGGTTTCTTATGAACTAGGAGAACCTTGAGTTCTACATGTTCTGATGGTGGAAGAAGGTGGGCAGCCTTCTTTTATTCTAGCCTTTGTAGAGGGAGTCAGGGACACTGGGGTGTGATTTCCCTTGCTTGTGTTGCCTGTCCCAAACATGCAGCTACACAGGAAAAGCATGTTGGGCTACTAGGCTGAATGGTAGAGCCAATATTCCTCACAACTGGCTTGCTTTCGTTTTGTAATGCTTGGGGAGTAAGTTTTTTTGTTTTTTGTTTACTCTTGTCTCAGTTCTTAGGTAAAGGAAGGTATTTCCGCTTTTTACTCAACTATGGTGAAGGAGCCCAGATATCCCAGGAACCATATCAAGTTGTATTTATTTTTTTCTCTCCTTGACCTAGGACTCAGAACACTTGGCAGTTTGTGGAAGGCTGAGTCTTCTGAAGTTGCCCCAGTCTGAATCCTCCACCAGCACTGTGGTTCTCCCAGTGAAGAAGCTGAACCTCATAGAGGCTTTCATCAAGCATAATAGATGAAAAACCTTTTGCAGATGCCTAGATATAAATAATAGAAGATAACTTGCCAATCAACACCTGCTTTGGAAAGTGGATAAAAGTGTTGTTCTGTTGTTTAAACAGCTGATCCTTTAGTCTGCCTGCTTCTCTTTCTGTATGAATGGAGAGTCTAAAATGGTTTGCTAAGAGACACATTCAGTTGTGGGAAACAGCTGTCTTGCTGACTAGCATGAAGAAAAATCTGCTCTTCTGAGGCCAGAAATTAACGGTGATATCCAACAATGTACAATGGCCAGCAGGATGGAGAATCTGGTGAAATGAATTTTTTCCCCTCCCTTCTATCAAAGCTTCTTGTCTTTTTTAAAAACTCCCCTCCTTTGGGAATTGAGACTTCTTGTTCCCAGGATATACTAAGTGCGTGGTACTTATAGTCTTTCCAAGTGCACCTTAGCAACTATCCTGTCTATTTTCTGAAAAATCACTGCCTTGTATAAACCAAACTTATTTCCAATATGGTATGTAAAATAAGATCCATAGCTGCACAGATTTCCTCTTCATACTTATTCATCAGCTTCCTAAATATGCTCTAGAACAGGGGTGTCCAACTTTGGCAACTTTGAGAGTTGTAAACTTCAACTCCCAGAATTCCCCAGCATAGCTGGCTGGGGAATTCTGAGGATTGATGTCCACAAGTCTTAAAGTAGCCAAGGTTGGACATCCCTACTCTAGAGTGTTCCTAAGATTCTAGAGCAGATCTGAAGTGGGCAACAGTCCATTCTTCCTTCACTTACCTATGAGATTGTGTGGGGAATATGTTCATGGACTTCCAAATATATCTTCTTCATTGTACACCGAAGTGTGCCTGCAACTTTATGTATGATCGATCGATCGATCAATCAATCAGAATAGAGGTGGAAGGGACCTTGGAAGTCTTCTAGTCCATCCCCTGCTCAAGCAGGAGAACCTATACCATTTCAGACAAGTGACTGTCTAGTCTCATCTTAAAAATCTCCAGTGATGAAGCACCCACAATGTCTGAAGGCAAGCTGTTCTACTGGTTAATTGTCCTCACTGTTAAGAAGTTTCTCCTTAATTCCAGGTTGCTTCTCTCCTTGATTAGTTTCCATCCGTTGTTTCTTGTCCTGTCCTCTGGTACTTTGGAAAATAAGTTGACCCCCTCCTCCTTGTGGCAGCCTCTCAAATACTGGAATACTGCTATCATGTCCCCCCCCCCCCGAGTCCTTCTTTTCTCTATATTGGCCATTCCCAAATCCTGCAATCATTCTTCATATGTTTTAGTCTTCAGGCCTTTTAATCATCTTAGTTGCTCTTCTTTGCACTTTCCCCCCCCAAAATCTCATGATCAATCAATCAGAAGAAGAGTGTAGTATTTCTCATCCTTGGCAATTTGAAGAGATATGGACTTCCATCTCCCAGAATTCCTCAGACAGCCGCTAGCTGGGGAATTCAGAGAGTTGAAATCCATACCTCTTCAAGTTGCCAAGATTGGGAAAAGGTAAATGGAAAGCTTTCCAGGAAGGGTTTTTTTTGCTTCCAGGTATTTAAAAGAGCAAAATTAAAAGATTACCTCTCTGCCTGCTGAAATAAAGGAAAGGTGAGATGGTACAGGATTGATTTATGTGAGAAAAGACTGAACATTCAGTTCGAGCACAGAGAAATTACTGGGCTGAAACTGTGCTCAGGGAACTTTTCCCTTTCTTTACTTTTTTGCCCTTCCCACTGAGAGACTGCTGTTAGTGGATGTTGGGGATATTTATTGGTGGCCATTCAAATAAAGACAAAGTAGATACCCAAAGCCTGAAGTCTTCCAATTTGTGGTTTAGAGTTATGGCCCATTCATTGGTTGAGATAAACTGTTTCACAATGTCACCCTTGCTGAGGCTAATTACATGCCTGCTTTTACTAGTATTTCTTTTGTTCTAAAGTGAGGGTAAGGGCAAAAGGAGAGGGTGAATGAACTCAACTAGGACAATGTTGTAAAATAGACAATGTGTTTAGTGGATGGCTTTGGTGATGGGAAATCCAGACTCAGTTCCCTGGTCAGTTCGTTGGGTAAGTGGCCTTGAGAAAGTCTCTTGACATAAATTAGTTCATAAGGTTGCTGTGAGATTAAAATATCATTATGAAAGAAGGTCAGAACACAAGCATAAGAAATAAAATAGCAAGAACACATAAGATGCTGATGGTTAGATTTTACAGAAATAGGGGCTAAATCTCTGCAATACTGTTGCTCTTTATAGACATTTTTTCTCCTCTGTTTTCATTTGTTCAGTTTCTGAATACTTTGCTTCAATTGAATGTTGTGGTACAGCAAATTTCAGACACATATTTGTTAAGATTTATCAAGTTATGAAAACTATGAAACTGGTGATATTTATTGACTTTTTTTGAGTCAAAGTCAGATGATCTAGAACAGGGTTTCTCAGCCTTAGCAACTTTAAGACGAGTAGACTTCATTGAATTGAAGTCATCTGAAAGTTCCTAAGCTTGAGTTGAAAAACATTATTCCAGAACATTGCAGAATGGCAGTGAATGATTTGCAAAGAGATAAGACTTAATAGCAAAAAGTCAGAAGTCAAGAAATGATATGAGCTACAGCAGTGGTCCCCAACCTTTCCAGCTCTGTGGACCAGCAGTGATGGGGGGGAGGGGATGCTTTTGTGTGTGTGCCTGCAGCTTGTGCTGCTTGTGCAAACAGAGCTTTGCAGGCTTGTCCACTGCTAGTGTGGCCTGATTTCTAATGGGCTGCAGAACAATACTGGTCTGCAGACCAGGGACTTGGGAATCCCTGAGTTACAGGATCTTTTTGGGCAAAAAACAAAAACTACAACAGTGTTGCTTTCGGGATTTATTGAAGGCTTCATTGGTCTTAATTGCTGATTGTAGCTGCAGGCTGGATTGTCTCACATTCTGCATCTAAGATGGAGGAGATGTATCTTCAGGGAGACTGTTGGGGAGCCAACAGAAGAAGAGACTGACTGGTGTTACTACCAACCTTAAATGTTAAGAGGTCATAGATCATGACATGGATAATGAACTTCTGCCCAAGTAATTCCCCTCTCTTAAGTATACAAACAAGATTGTACAGCATTGGAGATTATATATAGCCGAACAATCAGTTACTCAACTTTAACTGTGGGAATGAAATAAATGGTGTCATTTCTCAGAAAGGAAGAATAGTTTCCCTCCTCCGTCATCCGGACAGAAACCACTGGCATCCTTCAATCAGCAGCTCGGAGGAAAAGAAGTTGTTTGAGGGAAAAGAGCAGGAGAAACCAAACAGTTGGGGTGAGGGTCCTCTTAATTCTAATCACCCAGTATAGTAGTAGTAGACTAGCAGTATTATCTATTCAGTTGCCTTTATACCTAATGTTTCCTTAGACTACTTATGAAAATGACCGTGAGGGCAATCAAAAGACTGCTCCTCTCATCATCTCCCTACACATGATATGGTGTCCTATCTTCTTATGGGTTGGAGGGGAGCATCACAAGGCTTTGTTAGTGTTCACCATCAGAAGTAGGATTCTCCTGTATCCTTCTGTTTTCAGCTCTACCAAATTGTGAAAAGGATTTTGTTTACATTAGTTTGAGGTGGTATTTCAAATCATTGTCTATTCTGTCTCTCTTTGCTTTCTGGTTTTTTACTTTATTTTGGGAGAGTACTCACATCATTCCCAGGCAACTTGGTTAATGGTTCTGGATAAACCCATAATTTGCTTTCAGCTCTGATTAGGAGCAGAGAAGCAGAATGTGGTTTAATTGGATTATAGACATCTTGTTACTTATAGTTCATCTTAATCTACATCAAAAACTTTTCTTTTAAGAGTCCTAAGAATTGAAGCCACATACGAACTATAAAGAGGGTTAGTATTGTTTCCAGGGAAAATGAATGGAGACAATACTTCTTGGAGTTCAAATGCCATTATTTGGGGCCTCAAATCACAGAACAGACTTGTACTACATTCAAGATCAGTAGATGTTTTCTTCATTTTGTTATGTTCCTCACAGCTTTTTATTATACCTATTTATAATTCTTTCAATGATTGTGAATGAAATCTGTCAATTCCCTACTAAAATTATATTTGCTGCATTATGCTACGATGCATTTGGTTATTCTTTTAAGATCAATAAGGTAGGCCATGCCAGGAAGCAGTCACTTCAAGGACTACTGGAATTCTCCTTTATGGATGCCATCTTTAGAAAGGCAAGATAGAACAATAACATCTTGAAAACTTGCCAGAGTTTCCATCTGCCCCGTTTTTTGGTCTGCCTCCTCCGCCCAAGTGTAATCAAGACAGGGTTATCTTGAGTCTCTTTCTCACCCTCTCTTCTTTCCCAGGGCTAGGCTCATGTTTGTTTAACTGTTTTTGCATTCCTCCTTCAAGTTTATCTCTTCTCCAGATGATAACCAGTTCCATAAAGGAAGGAGACGAAAGAGGTCAGATAGAAAAAAAAATGACCAGATGCCCAAACTGTGCATGCTGTTTCTTTCCTCGACACCAGAGTTTGTATTACATTGTGAATTCTGTCCCTTTGTTCAGTTGCCATTAAAAGACTACACTCCCCCCCCTTTAAAAAAAATGAGACAGTCTTTGTATCTGGCCTTCCTGATGTTGAATTCTAAAGGTCAGATCAGCGGTAAGGAGAGCAGTAATCCCCCTTGTGTTGAAATGAATTTCCTTTCATCTCTTTTTTGGGGGCTGCATCTCAGGTTACAGCACAAGAGGGGTTAAAGGGCATGGCTGCCCTGACTTAATTCCCTTCTGCAGGGGAATCCCTTTCTAATTAGGAAGAGAGTGTGGTCCAGCAGTGAAGGTGTTGGAGGACAGATTTTGCCCTCCACGCCACCTGCCTGGATGTGGCTGCACATTGCTTAAGGACATTAAAAGAGAGAGTGTTAATCATGCTTGCTGTCTCTCTGGTGATCCGGCATTTGGGTGATCCTGCCTTACTTGCAGGACCATCTCTTTCCAGTTTTGACCCTTTTTTATGAGACCCAAAGGGCGAGGTATGGTCTCATTTGTTGGGGAATGCCTTCTGGCAGGCCTGGGGAGTGGAGCCCTTTCTGTTATGCTGATGGCCCTCTGGAATATAATTCCCCAAAGATTAGACTTGCCTCAGCTCTGTTGGTTTTCCATAAGACTTTAAGAATCTGGCTTAGTTGCCAAGCCTGAGGCCTGGATTGTGTGGTTGAACCTGCATCTTGGTTATATTGAGGACATTGGTTTTGTTTTGGCTTCCATATTTATTACTTTATAATGTTTTTATCTGTTTATTAATGCTATGTTTGAGATGGGCAGCCATATACACTGGATGTACTGTAATGAATGTTCTTACTATGAGTCAAGGGACTGCTCACAGGACTGTTTGAAACAGCTTAAAATTCCACCAATTTAACCTTCCTGGATATGACTGGCTGGTCACATCCAGTTGCTATTAAAAAAAAATTCGGCATCCCAAATGACCAATAAATAGTAGGCCTAGCAGGAATTTCAGGCAATTCTCCCATAGAGATGACAACAGCACTGACAAATCATGTTTCCAGATCTGCAGAGATAGATCCTTTTCCTTTCATGGAAATAATGCTGTGAATAAGTGGAAGGTCATAATCCAAGGAACAGGAGCAATGTCAATACTTTTTTTATTCTGTCTTCTACAGGTCTACAGTGGAAGATGTGTAAAGATCAATTTATATGTATATGGGACTGTATATAGGGAACAGCCTCTCATTTTCTCTTTGGGTTTTGTAACCAATAACCATAGTAAATGATGAGAAATTATAAGATAATCTTAGATGAAAGAAAAGAAAGGAAGAATAACATGGCTTAAGGAAAAAAGCAGATTTAGAGCCAATGGGAAGACAAGTACCCTCAGAAGGCATTGCCTCTTTCCAAATCCTATTCCTTAGGCAGTAGCATGGCTTAAAGACTGAGAAAATAGGGCTGCCTAATTATTCTTTTTTTTAAAGTAGCTGATCTAATATTTGATTTTATTTTGGGGCATGAGAGATTGTATTAGCAATGTTTTAAGCAAACAATGTTGGTTTATGCTAAGCAAATTTTTAAAATGCCACTAGCAGTTAGGCAATATAACTTTTCACTGGATGCAGCACCTCAATTTGGGATGTGGCTGGCAGGAAATTACCTTCCACTGTGAATTCAGTTCACAGCATATTGTTGCTCTCTGTGTGGCCAGAAAACTATGCTGAGTAGGAATATGTTATGGTATGGTTATGAGTATAAATAAACCCCATCCCACCTGCTAAGATAAAAGCTGGGAAAGAATCGGTGTATATTTGCTAACTTTGGTGTAGTTACATCTGATCTTTCTTTCTTTTTAACATTACATTTGCAGATGCTGCATATGGTTGCTTTTTCAAGGTCAAAAGACAAGACAGGACTATTTTTTTTAAAAAAAACAACCCTAAAAACTTCCACTAAACCTGATATGTAATAAGATCCTAGTTTTTAATGTCCCTTTTCCCTGAAACAAACTTTTTAAATGCACTATATATTTAGCTTTTACTAACTTGCAGTATGCTGCTCAATGACTGCAGCCCCATCTGGTGGTTCAGAATATATTTATAATTAACTTAGCTTCTATTCTCTTGTTCTTATTCTACTGTTAATTGATACTGAGAAATGGATGGTTTCCTAAAGAGTTTCGTTGGAAAGGGAGGAAAAGAAAGCCAGGGAAATCCACTGGTCTCCATACGTTATTCTAGTTGCAGGAAAGTGCTGTGTTACACACACAAATGGAAATAGAGTAGAGTAGAGTAGAGTAGAGTAGAGTAGAGTAGAGTAGAGTAGAGTAGAGTAGAGTAGAGTAGAGTAGAGTAGAGTAGAATAGAATAGAATAGAATAGAATAGAATAGAATAGAATAGAATAGAAACTTTATTGTCACTTTGAATGTACACTAATCGGCATACATTAAAATGCAATTTTGTTGCATACAGCTCTCAGAGGGTCACCATCTCCAATATACACTACATAAATATGACATAAATAAATAAATAAATAAATAAATAAATAAATAAATAAATAAATAAATAAATAAATAAATACAGAGTTATGCATATACCCACATATATAATATGACACAGAGAAACAACAGTCTAGTTCGGGTTAAGTATACATGTGCACGGCGAGAGAAACGAATCTTGCGAGTTTACCAGGTGGATGGCATAGGGAACAAAGCTATTACAGAATCGGGTAGTCCTGCTAGAAATACTTCAAAACCTCCTCCCAGAGGGGAGCAACAGAAACAGACCGTGAAGTGGGTGTGTGGGGTCTCTAACAATGCTTTGAGCTCTAAGCACGTAGCGCTTATAAGCAGCATCCTGAATACCAGGGAGTGAGCTTCCTATGATCTTCTTGGCTGTCCTTACCACTCTCTGTATGGACCTTCTATCTCTGAGGCACTGCTGCCATCAAACCAGACAGTGATGCAGTTTGTTAAAATGCTTTCAATCGTGCCTCTGTAAAAAGTGGCCAGGACAGAAGGAGAAAGATGTGGTCTCCTCATCTGACGCAGGAAATGCAGACGCTGGTTTGCACGCTTCACTGAGGATGATGTGTAGAGAGACCAATTCAGATTGTTAATTATCTGCACCCCCAGATACTTAACACTGTTGACCACCTCTACAGCCCCATCCTTGATACTGAATGGAGTATGATTATGCTGGCTCTTTCTAAAAACTACAATGATCTTCTTTGTTTTATCAACATTTAGAACCAGGTTACTTTTATTGCACCAGTCCACCAGAGCCTTCACCTCTTTCCCTATAAGCATCTTCATTGTCATCCCGGATAAGACCCACCACTGCCGTGTCATCTGCATACTTCACAATATGATTTGTAGCAGATAGGGTGCATATATTGTGGGCAGTAGTAAGTCTTATTTAAATTTTTCTTCCTGGTGTCACAGCAGCAATATAGTCCTTGGTGGAATAATCAGACAAAAGTTTCATTACAAAGAATTCCCAACTGAGCTACATCCTGATCAATCCAGTGAGTATGACACTCACACATGCCTTATGCATGATGGGGAGACAAGTCCCATATAAGAATCATTATCTGGATCCTGCTCAGTCTGACTCTCTTTGGGGCACCTCAGTGACTTCCAGATCCTGGAAACTGTAAGGATACTTGCAGCCAGAAGAATGACCAGTACAGCAGCTGAGCTATGGACAAAGAGTGTTGTGGACAGTGGACTGGGGTGGCTCTGGTGGTGAACTGGGATCTCCAGCAACAAGAGGAAAAATGGGGAGCATTCTGGCTTTCCTCTTTGGCCCAGCATTGATGCTGTTGATGATCCAGCATTGGTGTCATGGTTATCTTGGTGATCCTGATATGTTGGATCCGGATAGATGAATTTCTCTTACTGCAGCCTCAAAAGTGAAACAAAAGTTGTAGCATTGGAAAAGGCAATGGCAAGAACACGGCCTTTCATTTTTCCCATGAGGAAGAGGCAGCATTCACGGCTCTTCATTCTTTGCTCTCCTTTTATACAGACTGGTGTATGATATAATTTTTAAATGCAAAGCCACAAGGATTTCTATACATAAAGTCAACTTCTACTTTCACATGTTTTATGTTTGAAAACCCTAAATTGTTGTCAACCAAGATACCTTTTTTAGAGCTATGAAATACAATATTTTCAGCCAACATGGCTCATATTTTAAAAATATTTCCAAAGAGGTAGACTTATTCCAAAAAAAATAAATGGCTCCACAAATCATGTAACAGTTTCCATTGCGCTGAATATACAGTATCCCATTCGTGCACCACCATTTGTGTGGTAACAAAAGTGAAGTTTAAAATAGTATAAAACTCTATATTTAGAAAGTTTTGATTTGGAAAACCCCTATTGTTGTTCCCTTTACTTTCTTTTTTCCAAGGTACACAAATACTGAAAATGTTGAACTAAATGTTTATGACTGGCCCATAGATGGCGCTGAATGACCTTGAAATGGAAAACTTACAGCGCCATCAGCCCTCTGCCATTAATTTCATCAGTCATTTTGTGAAGGGTTTATATATAAGACACTTTTGTGGACCCGAATATTGTTTTAAAGCAGAGAAGGAGATTATATGAAGGTTGTGTATGCTAATATTTTCTGATGGACAGAGATCTTTCCAGGCTTTCTCTTTCTAGGAACTTAGATTTGAATGATCCGGCTCAATGAAAGGATTATTGTGAAAGGTTTTATTTTATCCTTTCAAGAAAAATGGGTTTATGGAGTTTGGAAAACATAAAATCTCAAGTTCAGTTCGGAACTGGAAACTTGGAAAGTCATGTCTAATTAGAAGAAACAGCACTGGGTTTTAAAACCAATAGGTTTATAAGGGCTTTATACAAGTAAGGAAGTTAATTTCAACCTGGGTTTTAAACCACAGAACTGCTTTACTGGATCAGACTGGATGGAGTTAATTTATTTTGATCAAGCAGAGAAGCAAACAACCAGGAGGGGGTGGGGTAGGCTTTTTGGAACATCTCAGGCAAAATAACAAGATGGAGATAAATGCTCTCATGCTCCCCCTACTATCTGGTTTATTTCTCAGTAACATTCCTGTAACTTTATTGATCAGTGAGTATGATTCGGAGATAGCATCAATTATTGCTATATATTCTATTCCAAGCTGTGTAAATCTTTGAAGCCAAGTGTTTTTCCTAGAAAGATCCTAGAACATCCTAGAAAAGATAATCAAAAAACAGATCTGCGAACAACTAGAAGCAAACAAAGTTATAACTAGTAGCCAGCACAGGTTTGTTAAAAACAGATCATGCCAAACCAATCTTATTTCATTCTTTGATAAAGTAACTAAACTAATAGACCAGCGAAATGCTGTGGACATAGTATATTTCAATTTCAGTAAGGCATTTGATAAAGTAGACCACAACCTACTCCTTGGTAAGCTAGAAAAAGGTGAAATAGACAACATCACCACCAGATGGATCTGTACTCAACGAGTAGTCCTCAATGGCACTACATCCACATGGAGAGAAGTAAGCAGTGGGGTACCACAAGGTTCTGTCTTAGGCCCAGTACCCTTCAATATCTTCATAAAAGACTTAGATGAGGAAATTGAAGGGGAACTCATCAAATTTGCAGATGACACTAAACTGGCAGGAGTATCCAACACCCCAGAAGACAAACTCAGGATCCAAAAAGATCTTGACAAAGTTGAACAATAGGCCCTATCCAACAAAATAAATTTCAATGTGGAGAAAAGCAAAGTTTTACATTTAGGCAGGAAAAATCAAAGGTACAAGTACAGATTAGGCGAGACCTGGCTTAAAAACAATAATTGTGAAAGGACCTTGGAGTCCTAGTGCAGGGCTTTTCAACCTTTTCACCCATTGTACCACTTTTCGGATAAGGCAATATCCGAGTACCACCACTCACTCAGCAAGGTATCAAAAACTTGACCAAAAAAAAAAAAAGGAAAAAATGAGAAAGTACAGGTAGTCCTCGACTTACAACAATTCGCTTAGTGACTGTTTGAAGTTACAACGGCACTGAAAAAAGCAAATTATGACCATTTTTCACACTTATGACTGTTGCAGCATCCCCAGGGTCATGTGATTTACATTCGGATGCTTGGCAACTGATTCATACTTATGACGTTCACAGTGTCCCAGGGTCATGTGATCAATGGCCGGGGGGCGTGGCCAGCTGATCACCCAGGTTGCAGGGTGCCTGTGGGGGGGAATCCGTGGGTCTCTGGTGGAGGGGGATGGGACTGGGGTGGGTGCCTGGCTTCCTTCCCTCCCTTCTCTCCCATTGTCCCTTCCTTCCCTCCCTCTTTGTCCCTTCCTCCTTCCCTCCCTCCCTCTCATTGTCCTTTCCTTCCTTCCTTCCTTCCTTCCTTCCTTCCTTCCTTCCCTCCCTCTTTGTCCCCTTCCTTCTTCCTTCCCTCCCTCTCACTGTCCTTCCCCTCCTTCCTTCCCTTTGTCCCTTCCTTCCTTCCCTCCCTTTCATTGTCCTTTCCTTCCTTCCTTCCCTCTTTGTCCCTTCCGTCCTTCCCTCCTTCCTTCTTTGTCCCTTCCTTCCTTCCCTCCCTCCCATGGTCCTTTCCTTCCTTCCTTCCTTCCTTCCTTCCTTCCTTCCTTCCTTCCCTCCCTTACCTTCCATTCCTTCGTTGTTCCTATCCTTCCCTCCTCTCTCTCTCACTGTCCTTCCCCTCCTTCCTTCCTTCCTTTGTTCCTTCCGTCCTTCCCTCCCTTTTATTGTCCTTGTCCTTCGTGCCTTACTGTCCTCCTTCCTTCTTCCTTCCTTTCCTTCCTTCCTTACCTTCCCTTCCTTCCTCCTTCCCTCTTTTCCCTTCCTTCCTTCCCTCCCTCCCTCGTCATTGTCCCTTCTTTCCTCCTTCCTTCCTTCCTTCCTTCCTTCCTTCTTTGTCGCCTTTTCCTTCCCCTCCCTCTCACTGTCCTTCCCCTCCTTCTTCCTTCCCTTTGTCCCTTCCTTCTTCCCTCCCCTCCCTTTCATTGTCCTTTTCCTCCTTCTTCCTTCCTTCCTTCCTTCCGTCCTTCCTTTCCTTCCTTCTTCCTGCTCCTTTCCTTCCCTCCCTCCCGCCTCATTTGTCCCTTCCTTCCTTCCTTGTGCCTTCCTTCCTTCCCTCCCCTCCCTCTCATTGTCCTTTCTTTCCTTCCTTCCTTCCTTTCCTCCTTCCTTCCTTCCTTCCTTCCTTCCTTCCTCCTTCCTTCCTTCTTCCTTCCTTCCTTCTTCCTTCCTTCCTCTTCTTCCTTCTCTCCTTCCTCCCTTCTTCATTCCTTCCTTCCTTCCTTCCTTCCTTCCCTTTGTCCCTTCCTTCCTTCCCTCCCTCTCATTGTCCTTCCCCTCCTTCCTTCCTTCCCTTCCTTTCTTCCCTCCCTCCCTTCCATTGTCCTGCGCTACACCGTCCAGATCCCAGCCTGGTTTTGGCAGGCAGCGGTGCATTCTCACCACACGGAGCGGCCGGTGAGGTGAACCAGCGACATCACGGCCCTGCCTGTGCGTGCGCACAGGCAGAGGAGAGCGCATGCGCCTTAGCCTCTGCGCGTGCGCAGGCAGGGCCTGGATGTTGCTGGTTCACCTTGCCAGCCGCTCCGTGTGGTGAGAATGCACCAGGCTCGGTGTGTGCACCTACAGCTGAGCCACCCGCGCTCAGCAGCTGCCCGCTGCTCGGAAGCTGCTCGGCGCGGCCGCCGCTCTCGGAAGCCGCGTGGCCGCCGCTCTCGGAAGCCGCGCGGCCGCTGCGCAGAAGCTTCCCCTTCACTCCGGCCAGCGAGCCAGATGGGCAGGGGCGCGAATTGGTGTGTGGTCAGGAACGCCGATTCCACGCCCCTGCCCAGCTCGCTCGCCGGCGCTCACAATCTGCCCGGCCTCCCCTCTGCCTGCTTTGCACAGCTCCTCCTGGGCCCCCCGCGCCCACCATTAACCCTCCCACCACCATGCAGGGTAAGGTTGGCGCCCCCGCCCAGATGCCCTCGCCTCCCCCAAGCATTTTTTTACTCACCTGCTTTCAGCTGCACTCCCTTTCTCCTTTTGCTTCTCTGCCTTCGCCACGTGCTTGTGGGTGAAAAAAAAAAAGTTCGCCCAGTCTCATGAACTTTTTTTTTTTTTGGCCTTCACAAACACATGCGAAGGACCGAGAAGGACAGGAGAATGGAATGCTGCGAAACAAGGTGATAAAAAAAAAAAAACGCTTGTGGGGAGGTGAGGGCATCTGGGCGGGGGTGGCAGGCAATGCGTCACGCAACTCCGACGGAATCTCCCCTGAAGACTGCGTGAGGCTGCCTGCCACCCCCAAGGCCGCCGCCAATCAGCTGGAGCTGCGCGCTTTGATCCTGGGCTCTCAGTAGGACCCAGGCAACGTGCAGTTCCAGCTGACTTTGCCACAAGCCTCTGCGGCGCTGCTGCCGCTTCACCTCATCCACTTTTATACTTTTTAAAAATATTTTTTCCACATTTTTTTAATGTTTTTTTTTCATTTTTTTTACATTTTTTTTCAATCCGTCCTACGCGTACCACCAGCCATGTGCTCGCGTACCACTGGTGGTACGCGTACCACGGGTTGAAAAGCCCTGTCCTAGTGGACAATCACTTGACAATGAGCTAGCAGTGTGCAGCAGCAGGCAAAAAAGCTAATACAATCCTGGGTTGTATAAACAGAGGCATAGAATCAAGATCACACGAAGTATTAGTACCACTTTATAAAACCCTAGTAAGACCACACCTGGAATACTGCAGCCAATTTTGGTCACCTTATCACAAAAAAGATGTTGAGAGCTTGGAAAAAATTCAGAGAAGAGCAACTAAGATGATAAAAGCCTGGAGACTAAAACATACGAAGAACGGCTGCAGGACTTGGGTTTGGCTAATCTAAAGAAAAGAAGAAATAGGGGAGACATGATAGCAGTACCCCAGTATTTGAGGGGCTGCCACAAAGAAGAGGGGGTCACATTATTCTCCAAAGCACCAGAGGGCAGGACAAGAAACAATGGTTGGAAACTGATCAAAGAGAGAAGCAACCTGGAATTAAGGAGAAACTTCCTGACAGTGAGGACAATTAACCAGTGGAACAGCTTGTCTCCAGAAATCGTGGGCACTCCATCACTGGAGATTTTTAAGAGTCTAGACCAGGGCTTTTCAACCTGTGGTACGCGTACCACTTGTGGTACATTAACGAGTGGCAGGTGGTACGCAGCCCTGCCTAGCCAAGTGTAGTAGGGGAGGGAAAGAGCCAGCACAGGCAAGGACTTACAGTGAGAGAGTCCTCTGGAGCTGCAGAGGCAAGGAGGAGGGAGGGAGGGAGATGGAGAGTGGAAGGATTCTTATGTGCTTTTGTGACTTTGAAGTTCTGGGATTTGTGCAATGTGGGCTTTGTGTTCTTAAGGAGTGCTTGGCAATTTCTATTTGGCTGATGGCTGATGGCTGGTGTTAGCTTCTATTGCTCTGCTATTGTTAGCTGTAAGTTTTGCTGCAAGGGATTTTGAAGTATTTTTCTCCTGAATGGATTTTGCCTGTAGATTCCTTTACTTATGAATGGAGCCATTTGGGGAGGTTGCCTTAGCCGGCAGCCAATACTTACTACATTTTTTCTTCTTCCTTACTTTCCTTTCTAGCCAGTAGCTAATTCTTAAAGGGGAATGTGCCTTTTTAAGCTAGTTCACTCAGCAGTTTGTCTTTTCTGTTTCTGGAGGCTTTTCCTTGTTTGATGAATATATGGAAGAGAAAAAATATGGGAGGGGGGTTCAAATTCTTCCTTCAGAAGGAGGTGGGCATGAGAAAGAGGGAGGCAGGGAAGGAGGGAGGGAGGGAAGTCCCGCCTTAGCACTTGGCCACCAGCAGCCCTGCCATTGACTTTACTTGTGAAAAGGTTGCAAAAGGGGATCACATGACCCTGGGACACTGTGACCATCATAAATATGAATCAGTTGCCAAGTATCCAAATATAAATCACATGACCCTGGGCATGCTGCAATGGTCATAAGTGTGAAAATGGTCATAAATCATTTCAGTGCAATTGCAACTTTGAACAGGGTTTTTTTTTTGGTCATCAAGTTTTTGACACCTTGCTAGGTGGTACTCGAATATTGCCATATCCTAAAAGTGGTACAATCGGTGAAAAGGTTGAAAAGCCCTGGTCTAGACAGTCACTTGTCTGAGAGGGTATAGGTTCTCCTACTTGAGCAGGGGGCTGGACTAGAAGACCTCCAAGGTCCATTCCAATTCTATTCTATTCTATTCTATTCTATTCTATTCTATTCTATTCTATTCTATTCTATTCTATTCTATTCTATTCCTTTCTTCCAACATTTTCCCTCCTGTTACCATGTTTTCCCAAATGCTTAAGGGAAGGATTTTCTGTGAAGAGTGTCATGCATCAAAGGAGGTGAGGAAAATGTGGTATTAACCATTAATTAAATTAAAAAAAGGTATGATGAAGTCAGGAGGTTTAAGAATTTGGTGGCTTTCTTGAGATGGAGTTTTCCATTAGCTGTTCAAGAATATAAACTGTCCTAGGGATGCAAGTTTCATTGTCTGGAGATGATCAGCTATATACATTTATATTTTAGCCAAGTTTTCTCAATGCAAAACTAGCCAATGTTCAAGAAACACATCATCAGTTCCTCAACATCTTTTTCAGGGTTGCCTGTGTAGTCAAAGAAAATCTTCCAGGAATCGATGAGGTGTTTATCTTAAATATTGGTTTAGTTTGCATTGTAGAAGTTTGATTAATGATGTTTTTTCCTGTGGTTCTGTGTGTGGTACCATTTGTGATATTCTTTGTTGTTTAAAGGAATAATCTTGCTCAGTGTGTGAGAAAGAGATTCCTCCCTCTTCAAAATAAAGTAAGTAGTTTAATACAGCAGAATGTGGCTTTTCTGTGTTACCCATTAGCTTAGCGGGACAATTGTCAACATTGTCAGCATTCCAGATTGTCTGTGGCAGCCCAAACATCTTTTCAAAGTTCTTATTTATTTTGAAACTTTGTTTTGGTAGTTGCTTTACTTTAGGCTTGACAGTAAATAATGAAATTGTGTCCTGTCCTTTTAATTGCTAAAGGGCCACCAAGGCTTTTAACAGGGTCCTGGAAAGCACGTTATTGGCCTCACACTATATATAGGAAACAGTTTTCTTCCTCACCAACTCATAGCTATTTGATTCTTTCAGAATCATTGCAGACTGAACCACATTTGCTGTATTTGTTCAGATGAATAAACAGAGTTGGAGTCCATTAAATATGAGAAAAGTAAACTGCAGTTAGTTACCGCAGCAGCAATACATTTTTCTGGGTGGAGATGACCAAATGTGAACAGCGTAGAACTCTGTAGCAACTTGCTTGGTTTGATGTGGAGAATTTCCAAAAATAAACAAAATGTTCATGTTAATAGATCATGTCTGTCACATGTTGCCTCAACCAGAAGCTCTGCTATGTGGTTCAATAGTTGTTTGAAGCTCCACATGGAATAATAGCATCCAGAAGTAACAGCTCTGTAGATTGATTTTTGTTATCATTTATGAGGGTAACCACATGGGCAATTTTTGCTGTCATATATGGATTTGAAGAACTACATTTAAACTACATTTAAGCTGGGATTGCTTGATTCTCACAGGAATCTATAGAGAATTGCAAAAGAGTTTGAGGTCATGATAAAAAGTTATATGAAGCACAAATGCTATATGTTACTTTGCAAAAAGAGAGCCAGCAGTAGGAAAGCAATACCAAGCTACTAGTACTGAAATGGTCTTTATTTGCACAAATATTTTGCATGTGAAATTATTTTTGAAGCGGTTTTATTATGATGCAGAAATATTTTTCATTGAGAAAGTCAGAAAGTCCTCATTTTATTCCCAGTAATGCTCTTTGGAAGTAGGATTAAGATAATAATATCTTAAGGTGACATTGATTAATTATGGGCTATAAGTGAGGGGGGCAACTTTTAGGGACCACACAGATTTTCTCCAGGACAAAATCCCATACTGAGCTTCATAAGAGGTTTTTCTTCATGGGTGGGTCTCTACCATGTCCAAATCTAGTAACCTGCTCATTTGATTGTACTCGAAGCTCTACCACCTGAGAACTCTGCATTAACACAAAAGCAGCTTCAGATCTTTGTAAGGATGTCAACTGTGTCCAAGGCGAGCTTGATCATTTGTAGCTCAGTTGTAAAACTGGACTTCTCTTTTTAAAAACATGCTTCAGCTTAATGGAGACATTAGATGGCTCATTTCCCCATTCCCACCTCTTTGCATTTCCTCAGGTTAGTCAAGGGAAAAAAAAAAGTTTTTTTCAACGTCTGTTCATTGGAACCATTTTTTTTTGCATATGACTACACTAGAAAACTGCACAAAATAAGGATGGAGATGGGACAAAGCAATTGATTTAATTTTCCTTTGATATGAAGGAAATTTGCTTGCTGTGAGGTCTGCAGCAGCTCACGCAGGACAGTTATTTTCTTCTTAACCTCCTGTGATTGAAAGATTGTTTGTGGGTCATCTTCAAATGCCTTCGATGGAATGGGCTTGAGTATAGTATTGTGGCAATCTGGAAATGCTCTTAGAATCATACAGTTGGAAAAGTTCTTTTAGGCTACCATGTCCAACCTCCTCCCCAGTGTAAGAATTCCAGTTAAGCATCACCAAAAGATGCTACAAACAGAGGCATCTACAGGATCATAGCCTTTAAGAAGATGACAAAGCCATATTGCTATGGCAGTGCAAGCTCCATCTCTTTTGCATGTGTGCACGGGGTCACAGTGCATGAACAAAAGGGGTGATGCTATTTTTCTTCCTCCATAGATGCCTCTGCTTGTATGCCTCTGCCTGAATATCTTGAGCAAAAGGAAGCTCCCACCATTCGTTTGGGATTGATCTGCTGTTGAAATAGCTTCTATTGTTAGGATTTTTTAAATAACATTCAAGCAGATCTGTCTTCTTGTGATTTAAGACAGTTATTCCATGTCCTGCATTTGGAATGATGGACCACCAGTTGTGGCTGCCTTCTGTATTTTGTTATTTCGTTATTGTTATCATGACATGCATGAATTTGGAAAGTAGAGATGGGAGTTAGAAAAACACAACTGTAGTAGATAAGCAGGGGAGTAAACTGCCATGAAAATATATGTCTTATCTGAACTCACCTAAATATTCCCATCGTATCTTGTGTTTCTCACTCCCATTGTAGACATTTAGATTGCACCACTGCATGATTCAAATGGCATTTCATTCAATGGATTATTTCTGTTACAACCTGCCCCATAAGCTTCTTTGTGTAGCAATATTTTATATATCTGGCAGAATCTGATGCTTTTTACTCTTAGACCTTTTTGCTAAAATATATGTTTGCGATCCATAGATTTCTCCCCATCTGCTGTTGCATCTGGACTTATTTTTGCAGGTGGGATAGTTTTGTTTAGAACAATAATGCATGTAAAAGTCTGAGGTTATGAAGAAAAGCAGGATTGTTCTCAAGCCAAGGTTAAGTTTACCATGCTGACAGGCTGTCAAAAGAGTATACATTCTAACACCTTTTTTTTTTTATAGTATTCAGAATAACAATCTTGGTAGTTTTTGGAGAATAATAGTGGCTCATCCATTGTTTCCAGGATAAAAATTATACTTTGACCTAAAGACTAAAGCAGATTACTCTTCTTTCTAAGAAGGACGGAAAAATGGGGGTCACAACTTGCTACACTAGCTCTAGGATTTAAAAATGTTTCTTATGTTGAAAAATAATCATGGGTATAGTGCTGCTTAACCCTGAGAACCCATTCATTTCAGCAAAACCATCAGACAACCTTTTTCAGTGAAACTGGAGCAAGGGACTAAAATAAATATATAGATTAAACAAAGCTATAGAATATTTTTGCTTGACTCATAGCTAGGATCTATAGGGGTATCACTTCTTACTTATTTAGATGGCATATTTATTGAACTTTTGAAAACCAGCGACTTGAACCAAAGCTTATATTGAAACTAATTTCCTATCCATGTCACCAACTTTGCACCCGGTGGAAAGAAAAATGCCAGAACAAACGTGGGTCTTCCAATATATATTGGGCTATTGATAAAGTGGTGTAACTCTTAATATTTCTAAAAACCCAATCCTTTCTTGCAGAATACTGCTTATTTTTGCCATTAAAAGCTTATCAATCTGGGACCAAAATTAAATGCTAATTTATTGCTTTTTAATGCAATTGTGGAACTTCTAATTTAATTTGCAGTGATATTTTATTTATATTCTTTAGTGTTTATGTTGTTGCATCTTGAATTAATTTAATGATAGGTAAGCAATGTTTTCCAAGTCAGTGGATACATTTGTAAAATGTGAAGTATATTCTCAAAAATTCTTTGAATTGGATTTTTGAGATCATGGTGTTGGCCTTCTTATAAAATAGCGGTGATGGGAAAGAAGGTTCCTGTCTAAAAATGGCTTCTGTTAGTGAATGTGAGCAATGGGAAAATATTTATCAAACACACACTAATGCAGTTGTCCTCATTACCCAAGTACTGGGTTGCAGCAAGGCTTCATTCAGATGTATTCAGGGTTAAATTGTCCCCTAATTTCCAAATGTGCCTCGTGGAGCAGAGAACAAGATGATTAGGGCCCCGAAAGGGGGGAAAATATGAGAAATGGTTGGATGAAATATTGGGTATGTTTAACATGGAGAAGAGAAAATTAATGGGAGAAATGTCTTCAGGCATCTGAAAAGCTTTCAGGTGAAATATATGTAAGGTGGACTTGTTCAAGGTCATTTCAATAAGCAAGACAAGAAACCAGAGATTTAAATGAAAGGAAATAAATTTGGATTAGACATGGGAAGAACTATTGAACTATTAAAGAAATTGCTTGGGAGGTTGTAGAGTTTCCTTTGTTGGAAATGTCTAAAAAAAGATTGGATGGCCATCAGTTCGAGATGCTATAGCTGCAGAAGATTCTTGCACTGGTAGGGACTGGACAAGATGATTTCCAAACGTACTTCCAATCATTGTAATCTAGGATGATGTGGTGTTTTTCAGACTAATCATAGCAATGTTATTTGCAGCAAAATTCAATGAGGCACAGGAAGTCATTGGTTAGTGCTGGGCTAAACATTTCTTCTGCATTTTTTTCAATTATTCTTCAATTAGATGTTCAGAGAAGAAGAAAATGGTGTTATTTGAGGGTGGGTATGATAGGGGATTTTTATATTTTTCTTTATTTGTGAAGCCTTTGTGCATTCATACTGGCATCAGCATCCTGTCTTTATCGTGCAGCCATTTCTTCACCAGCCTGTCTCCTTGGCCTCTCATGGTTTTATATATTATTTGGTAATTCCTGCCAGGAGATCATTTCCTGTAACGAATTAGGGAGTTAGGGCATCTGCAAAGTAATTGAGAGGTGTGCAAAATACAAAACCATGACCTCAAGCATTTTAGGCTAGAGACAAACCCAAGGAAAACACTACAGGAATGATAAAATACTTCACGAATGAGATAAACAGATGCTATTGTTTATCTGTTTCACTGAGAAAGAAATCGTTCAGGAAGCTGAAGGATGTGTTTTGGCACAGTTGTAATTCTGTACACAAATAGATTTAGTTGTGATTTTGACATGTATACCAGCTGCATAAGGTCATTCAGGTTTTCTTGTATACACACATACCCACACACATATACATGTGCAAAGTCAGATACATGCCCCCCCCCCCAAATTAAAAAGAGTGAATTTGGCACAATGGGCACCCTTGAGGAATAATTCTATTTGAACTAAAGGTGTTTGTGTGGTGGAGGGAGATCCTGACTCCTGTCCTTTGTGATACCTCAATAATATATGTTATATGTCTTAAAGATGGATAAGGAACTTAGAAACATGAATTATTTCTGATGGAATCAGAATGTGGCAGAAGTTGTGGTGATATCATATTTTGCTCCCCAGTAGAGGTTTTGAAATCCCAAAGTATATGGCTTCCTTGGACAGCTACTAAAGTTTCAGCGTCTTCAAAATCTTGTGGCTGCCTCCTATGAAACCTCTTTTGTCTCAAAACAACCATTTTGATTTCCCATTATGCTGTGGAATAAAACTGTGTTAGGAAGACAAGTGATTTTAAAGAGTAGCTGGTTGATTTCGATCCATTGTCATCAGCGTCAGGAACTGCAGAGGTGGAAAGGCTGGTGATGATCACAGATGATGCTGGCCTCCAGAAAGCTTGGCTGAGAGCCTCGGACATGCTTTTGAATTGTTTGAGTAAAGAGAACCAGTGCATTGTCAGTTGTTTGGGAGGAAAAGCAAGCTGCAACCTTATTGAAGCTCATTTCATACTTTTGTGGCTGAAAAAATGTAAACTGAGAACTAGTGGGTTGTAATATAGAACTCTGACATCATTTGTCTTACCATGCCAGGCAATCTGTGGAAGGTTTTAATTGATATATGTGGGAAACGAATGGGTGGTATGTTCACACAAAATTTGTCATGGCACTGTGGCTGATAAGACTATTAAACAGACTCAGAAGCCATTAAGTTGCTACAGCAGTAGCAAAGATAATGTAGAATGTTTGTAAATCAATAGCCATTAGTATTGGATAAGGCTGAAGTTCTCATTAGACATTCATGTTGGCAGCACCAAGGTATCAGGCTGCAAACAAAATTACAAACAGACAAGAGTTTGGTAGAAGAACGGTGTGATTCTCGATCTTGATCTTCATTCAGCTTCATTCTTGTAGCTGGCTAGCACACTGAAGAGATCATTTTAAATAAAGCAGTGCAGTAGGTAGTAATGTTGGTGCCTGTACAATAGTTCACTATGCAGCTTGTGAAACAAAGCATTCATTTAAATTCCTATGTATAACTTCAGCATGCACCTACTTCTTTAGAGACTGCTATACGGTGGTGGTTGGACTGTGGCCATCTTGTGTGAACTGGAATTTTGTTATGGTTTGCTGTAGTAAAACATATCAAATGCTCACTCTTATATCAAACCCAGTCCACTATACATTTTGTCACAGGGGCTTTGTAGCATTTTTCCAGCCAAGATTTGTGCAAGGCAAGCCTCCTGGGCAAAGACTTTTTTGAGTCTTTGAATATTTTGACTTTTGAATATTTATTTACATAGGTTAAAAAATGACCAACTTTAGAACCTTCTAGACATATATTTCTGGAAACATAAGAATTCCCTTGCTGACTCCAAATGCATAACATCATTAAGTAGCTTTCTGTTGCTTAGCCAAATGTTTCTTGGAAACGTATAAGACCGGATATATTGAGGCTGACCTTCCTAACTTGCTTGCTTCCTGATAGTATTCAAATCTATGCTAATTTTTTTTACACACAGTAAGGTTTCTTTATTGTGTGTAACGGTGGTTGACAGATCTATTGTTCATACATTTTCCAGGTTTTTCACAGAGCCATGTTAACCTAACAACATGTATTGTTTACAATCTTAATATCCGAAGAGAGAAAGAAAACTTTCTGCTTGTCTGCATCACATTCATAATTTATTTTTAAATCTCTATTGCGCCTCCAGTAATTGTCTTCCTATGGGGTAGCACCTAGTGAAGCTTGGCTGATCTTGAAAACAACTGAGAAGGGTTTGACCTGGTCAGTACTTGGACGGAAGGACAGTGAGCAATTCCAGAATAGGATAGTAAACTTGGAACGATTCAAAAAATTTCTTGGATGAAAGTAGATACAAGAAAGCTACACTGAAGTAGTTCATGTAACCAAGTTAAGCTTAATTTAATGAATTGGTTTCTTTGCCACAAACTACAAACACGTTGGGCTTTGATCATAAGTAATAGCTTGTTTCTAAAAGCTTTTTGACAGTATTTTGAGTCAAGTGAGATAATTGGATAATTATACACTGTATTTTGAAGAAAGTTGGACTACATAACTTTTGTTGCTTTTCATGATCAGCGTTCTGTATATTCTGTTGTAACTTGTGATTAAAAAAACCTTATGTGATAATAAAACGTTAATTTTTAAGGTTTTGTTGATTTTAAGGTACCATAAGACTCTTTTCCGAAGGAATAATATACTGTTTCTTTTTGCTTATTTTTCACATACAGATTGTGTTCATGCAACATACCCAACCTGATTAGTGAATTTCACCCGGCTTGTATATTAAACTGAAATGTAAACTAACCAAATGCCATCCCTCTGAACAAAATAAACACTAACTAAAGTTAAAATCCATCAAGTTTAATATGCTGTACTAGTGGAGTTAGGTTTATAATTGACTGGATTAAGCATGTTGGGTGAACATTCAGTGCTTTGTGAATGCTTCATTAAAACCTACTTAAACTTCAGTAACATATGAAGTTGTTCAGAAAAAAGATTTAAGTCTATTTTGACTATTTCAAATATTGTTAAAATTGTTTATAATGCTGTGTTTTTGTAGTCATCACATCTATCTCATGATAATTCCTAATGTAGGTTCCCTACCCTCCCCCCCCCCAAAAAATCCATTCAGTAATAATTCTTTGTGATGGTGAGGAAAGAAGTTGTTTGAAAGAGAAGGCTTTCCCCCTTCAAAGAAAGAGAAACAAAGAGAAGTCAAAGTGAGAAATACAAGGACCAGACTATCAGGGGCAAATATTTAAAATTGTTTGTAGAAACTAGTTGAAGTCAGATAGCTTCACAGCTGGCAACACAGTTTCTTCTTTAAAGGAAGTCCTTGAGTTATGACAACAATTGAGCCCAAAGTTTTTGTTGCTAAGTGAGACATTTGTTAAGTGAATTTTGACCCCATTTTTTGACCTCTCTTGCCACAGTGGTTAGGTGAATCACTGCAGTTGTTAAGTTGGTAAAACAGTTGTTGAGTGAATCTGGCTTTCCCATTGACTTTGCTTGTTGTAAGGTTGCAAAAGGTAACCCTGGGACACTGCAATTGTCATAAATGTGAGTCAGTTTCCAAGCATCTGAATTTTGATCACGTGACCATGGGGTTGCTCCAATGGTCATAAGTGTGAAAAATGGTCATAAATCACTTTTTCCGGTGCTGTTGTAACTTTGAACAGTCACTAAGTGGACTGTTGTAAGTTGAGAACTACTTTTTTTGACAGATGAACAGCCAATGGCAAGCCGATAACCAAGTAAAAAGTAGAATTCAAGTTCTACTTTGAGTTCATTCTAGTCTTAGGGTTCTAGGATTCCTGCATCTTACAGCCAAGTATCAAAATAGTTTATCTTTGTTGGGTTGGATTTGAGATTTAAGTACAAAAACTTCTTGATGGATTGGATTTCCTCACCATCTTTGCACCTTTTTTTGGATCTTGCCAGCTGCATTAAGTTAACAAGATCATTATAGAACTTTAGGAAGAATGGGAAGAATAATTTGGTAAGATGCATGTAGTTATGCAAGTCCTTTTCATGTGAATTGCAAGAGTGTATTTTTTGCTACCTAAGGAGTAAACTAGGTTCAGAAAAACCTGAATGTGATAGTTCTTCAGTGGCACAAATTGGACTTATTTATAAATAAACCTAGGCTTTCTTAACAATGCACTCCTTCCCTTAGTCTCATGTACTCAGAACATGGAGCAAGGCTAGTTCCTGGAGAAAACGTGAAATCCTTTGAAGCTAGCTCAGGAAATCCAACTCTTTCAAGTTGAAATGGGATCTTGTTTCACCTGTCTGCCTTATATCGCTTGTATATCCTGCTAAATTACAGTACAAGCTAGATAATGATACAAGTGTTTTACATTGAGGTATTCAAGCCAAAACGAAGCAACGGGTATAGTGCTATTTCTTTAATGGTGAACAATAATTGGCATTTCTTTAAAATAATATGCTTATATCCTAAAATGGTGTATCTCAATCTCAACAGTTTTAAGAGGAATTGACTTGTACTCCCAGAATTACCAGCCAGAATGCTAAATAAAATGATGTGAGAGCACAATATGCACTCATTACAATGCATTGATATATTGCTTGGATTCTCTGTGAACAACCTTTAGAAACAATGATACAACTTCTGGTTTCATTAAGCACTAGCACTAAATACTTAAACAACCATATAAGAATCCAAATAGCCATACAAGAATTTCTGTGCTGCCAAGAATCCAGAGGCTAGACAAGGGATTAGGCACAAATGGAGTTCTCTTCAGAGGAAAAAAAATGGATTGGCACAGTCCAGGAGAAAGTATAGCCAACATTCTACCTAGTTAAAATGATGGATCTGCATTCAGGTAAACCAGTGTTAATGTGAATTTGGTAAAGTTGAAAATATGTTTTTCCTAAACATATGATTGACTATAGCAATGATAATTCATTTACTGTATGCTTGGTTTACATAATCTCAAGCACAGATTTCAAATAAATGCGTGAAGCTGGGTAAAATTAGGTTTGTTTATTCATTCATTCAATTTATATTGCTACCCATATTAAGCAGGCAGCTAATAGAGAAGAAAAAAGAAGATAAAAACTTCATTTAAAAATAATAAATACAAGACAAAACCAAGGAAACAATCAGCAAAGCAAGGTGAGGGCTTGGCCACACAATCTGACCCCAGATTCAGCAATAAAGTCAGTTTTTAGGGCCTATGGAAAGCCAGCAAGTCTGATTGCCAGAGCAATGATGTTATAGAAGATAGGCACCATAAAGAAAAAGCTCTTTTCTCAGGATCCACCAAATGACGCTCCCTAACAGACAGGACCATATCTCATCGTCATAAAATAGGTAGGTACAACTGGGGAGAGATGGTCCTGGAAGTATCCCAGCCCCATGCCATGAAGGGTTTATAGGTCACTAGAAGCATCTTGAATTGAACCCAGAAGCAAACTGGCAATCAATGAAGTTTGCAGAGCAGAGATGTTACATGTACCAAACCAATGGTACCCATAACTATCTGTTCCACTACATTTTGTATCAGCTGAAGCATGTAGAGAGCATAGCAATAGTCTAATCAGGAAATGACCAGGGTATCAATAAACTGTGAGTAGAGCCTCTTGATACAGGAACAGGTATAATTGTTGCACAACACAAAGCTGGGTGATGGACTTCCTAGCCATAATTGCCACTTGCTCTCCAAGGAATTATGTCCAGGAGGACCCCCAGCTAGTGCATAGGTTTCATTTTGAATAGTGCAACCTCATCCAGAACAGGAGATTGGAGGTCCTCAGAACTGTGGCATCCTAAAACTCAGAACTACTTAGTCTTGCTAGGGTTGAGTGGAAGCCTATTCTACGTCCTCTATAAGTGTGATTAATGCCAGATCAATCTTAATCTGGATCTGAATCCTGACTGAAAGAGTTCCAGATCATCCAGAGTCCCCTGGAGCTACTGTGCAACTACCTTCTCCATAACCTTCCCTAAAAAGACAAACTTGTTCAGAATAATTGGATCCAGATGAGGAAAGGCAGATGTTGCTTTCTTAAGAGCCAGCAGAATTACCCTTTTTCTCAAAGAGAAATTTACCACCACCAGGACTCAACCCCTAATCATGAGGGACATGGATCTAAAACAAAGGTGGCCAAGCTAACGGTTGCAAGAACCCTGTCCTCTTTCTGAGGAACAACAAGACCAAACTCCTCTCAGATATCAAGACAGACCAATCTCCAGTAACTTCTATGGGACCAGCTCCAAGGCCAGAAACCAACCTATCATGAATCTGAGCAACTGTATATGTCATTTGCTGAACATATTCTTCAAAGTAATCTTGTAGGTAAACTGCAAACTACATTATGTGATAAGGGCAGAGAAATATTGACATTTCACTGCCTTTACGGCCAGGAGGTAGGCCGTAATAGAGTCTCTAGCCCAGAGTTTCCCAACCTTTTGGCACCAGGGACCGGTTCCAAGGAGAAAGGTTTTTCCGCGGACTGGAGAGTGCGTGGTTTTGTGTGCTGCCTGCATCCCACGGATAGGGCTTTGCTTGTTTGTGCAGACCGGTTGCTGGCATGCCACAGACCGGTACTGGTCCATGGACGGGGGTTGGAGACCCCTGCTCTAGCCCATGTTCAGTCATATTCATTCTATGTTGCCTTCCAGCAATTCTATGTTGCCTTCCAGTAAACCAAGTGGAGTTGCAGGAACCCCATAAAAGGAGATGCTGCATAACGTGATCTGATCCAAAGCCCCAGTTGCTCTGCAATTCCAGGCAGCCACAGGACTTCAATTGGACCATGCAGCAAACCATTAGGAACAAACCCAGATTCTGAAGCCACATGAATCTATTAGTTGTCTGGGGTAGACAGTTGAATGGGCTGGACCAAGTGACCAGCCTCCCTTCAATGAATGGCAACACCAGAATACTTGAGGACCACCGGACGTAGGCAAGGAGGTTGCTATGGAGCAGGGAGGCTGGTATAATAGCAACAGTCCCAAGTGATCATTAGAGCCCAACCTATCAAACAGAAAAAGCATCTTCGGGCTAACAAACAGGGTTTTGTACCTGCTAGTATGTGGAATAGTGCTGCTGGAGCCCAATTAAGTATTTCAGATGACAATCACTACACTCAACCCCTTCCCAAGGGTCATGACTAATGCCACTCATGAAACCATCAGGGCACATACCTGGGATAGGGGACAAACCCAGCCAGATTTTAGCAATCTACACAGTATTGTTAGTACTAGCAGAAAGTATTTAATGGCTGCACAGTTCTCCTTTAGTTCACTGGAATTTGCTGGAAGTCTTTTTTAATTAGATACAAATAAAATAGCACAGCTGTACAGCAGTGTTTCAAAACATTTTCCTTGCAATATCAGAAAGAGCAGCAACTTTCCCTTTGGTCTTTGATTCATCAGCATGAGAAATCAATTTGGTTCTCTTTTTGAAGAAAAGCCTTCTTGTTAAGGCTTTTGCATGACTTTGAGAACAATGAGCTCAAATGTTCACATCCTTTTTCTTTCTGGCCCCTGTTCCCAAGCTTTCGGCATTTCACTTAAATGGTGTTGTGTGACTAAATATTGAATATTGATTGAATATGGGTGTTAGTGGTATGAAGGCATGAAGCCTTGATCATCATTAGCAGGCTGGTGCTTCTAAGAAATGGTAGTCCTGATCGTTTGTGCATGTTAAGATAGTTAAACATCATAATTGTCATATGTGAGTAAGGGAAAAATAAAAGAATAAATCCCCCAGTGCTCAGAGAACTGACTTTCAAATCCCAACCTCTTCCTGGTCAAACTCTGATTAGTTATAGGAGAAATTTAAAATTACTTGGATATAGTGGCTCAAGAATCCTAGATTAGTATCTTCAAATGAATAGAGGAACTGAGAGTTTTTAATCCCATTTATATGAGATTAATCCAGGATACTAGATATTCATTCCTTGGAAATAACTTTATCTCATTAAGTATATAGCTTGTAGCCAAGAAATCATTTTGAATCTATAAAAATGGTTTTAAAGGATGATAGTTAAAAAGAAAATTGCTCTATTGATTTTTGGCTGATTCAGTTCAACAAAAGGCCTCCAAGTTGTGATCTAGATATTACTTGGTGAGACAATTCTACTACCAAGATGCCTTTGTGAAATGCATTTTACTTTTCAAATAATAGATTTGTCTTACTTGTATCGTAAGTTCAAGATATTGGTAGGATCGTAGAACTCTCCCACTGAAGTGGCTCTTTAGTTTTTCTGCAGCGTAGCTTAGGTTGTTCTGAGATATTATCTTGTTTTATGTCACAGGAGTAGAGTTTTGTAGGAATATTTTTTTAATTGATTGGGGGAAACCTGCTCAGGGAGAAAGTGCTGGTCCTTTCTCCCCAGTTCCATAGTCCTGATCCAAATTACTGTATATCCTAACTCAGAGTCAAAGGTTTTATTAATAATTCTCCTGCACAGCATTTAATTTGGACCTAACAAAAAGTCACGGTTTATTTTATCTTAACGGTTCAGTTGGCACTAGGATATACATAGGAAAATTTGGAATATATAAGAAAGGAAACAGTGTCCTGGCAGATTCCCAAAGCAGCTCTAGCAGATCTAGCAGATTGCCAGGTTGTTGCTCCATAGTGAATTCAACTGTGTTTCCTTTCTTGTGGAAACAGGCTCAGAAATCCAAAATACAATAGCATCTTAATGCATTTCCCCGACAGGAAGGAATTAATCCCACTTTTACAGATATTTTTGTTGACTGCAGGCACCATGTTCTCTGAGCTATGACTATAGGAGGAAATCCAGTTGCTTCAAAAAATGTGTTGGGCCAAAGTCATGAAGAACAAGTAAAAGCTAGGAATGTACTTCTATGGAGAAGAATGTCCTTTTCTTAAGAGTGGGAGGTGGGGAAAAGTTTCTTTAATCTCTGAGACTGTATACAGTAGAAGCAACTGTTATATCATCTAAAATGAAATAGAATAGAGAGGTAGATATTGTCAATAGCAACTTCCAAAAACAAAGTATAGTGTGAAGTCTGGGGAAACAGCCAGAAAGAAAAGGGAATTCTACGTATGTTATACTTTGGGGACATAAAAAGTGAGAAATGTTTCAGAAATGGGCTTTTATTCCTTTCCATACCACCAATCACTTGTCTAAAGTAAACAGTTTTTAGTCTTGAAACCCAACTTTATTGGGTGCTATTGTGCATTTTCCAGATTGGCTAGAAAAAGCATATAATGCTTGGCAAAATATTGGTTATATTTCCAGCCTTTCTGAAAAATAGATGTAATTTATTTTGGTAAATGAGCCTGCTGTTCCAAAAACACGCTCTTCTTTTTATCCCAATGGGAAGCTTGGAGATCCAGTGTTCCAGACTTTGTTCTAAAGCAAAGTTCTTTTGCTTGGCAGTTTAATTGCAAGAAGCGCTTGTGAGTTTCATAAGAATGTGCTGTAACTGAAGAGCAACGCCTGGAGCTTAGAGATGAAGTGAAGGGAGGCATATGACTTTTACAGCAGTCCCATTGTACCATCTACTACTGCTACCTTGAATTAGACTACAGGGCCAAAATTTGAACTTTTCTTAGGTGTCCAGACACATCAATGCTCTAATTCCCAGAATAGCATTCTTGCAGGTTTCTAGAGGTTGTCAGACTAGGGAAGGCTGGCTCTAGGATGTTCATAAGGAATGCACATGGGGCCCTCACTTCATCACTGTATCTTTATGTGGTTTAGTCCATTGGAAACCAGCAGAAGGCTGATATTTTGACTTGTAGCTAATCCTGACAAAAGCATAGGAATAGGCAAGGATTAGGACACGCCCACTCCAATATCCTTTATGTCAGCATGGCTGGTTTTAAACTTTGACAGGGGATACAGGTGATTCATAGCTGCTTTTCTTGTTCCAACCTTAGGTTATTTGCCTTGTAATTTGAAGTCCTTAGACAATGTCTGCTGAAATTAATGTTTTAGACAGCAATCCTATGTACTCTTAGTAAGGAATAAATCCCACTTAATAGTGTTTATTTCTGAATAAATAACCAGATTGTGCAACTTCATCTTTTACCCCCTTCAATCTCAGATGTTGAAAGTTGATTTTTATTTTTATTCTTTTTTAACTAATAAAACTTGAAACAACAAGTCTTGTTTAAGGTTATTTTGAGTATGAATATAAATTAATATGAATCAAGCATAGAAAAAAAGCGGGGAAGGCAAAATGAAGGAAAACAGGGTTGCAGTTGCTTATTTTTTTTAATTTTGTTTAAAAAAATATTGGGGCAAGATAGGCACCATGATATAACTAATTAATTAAAAATAGCAAAATTCTCCCCACAGATTGTAGGTATTTTTTTTCCTGTATTTATAACATGTAACATTACATCTTGATTCACCTGGCTCCCAAGTTTTGTCAAGTACCATACAGGCTCCTAATAAACTCAGAATAGTTGTAGTTCTTAATCAGCCTTATAAAAGCTGGCTAGGACATTATGGGAATGAAATCCAGAACATCTGGAAGATACTGAGTCAAGGTACGGTAGATTTAAATTTAATCCTTCAGATTTTCTATAGAAATTAATGACCTACCTTATAATTCAGATCACAGTCAAAAGCTGCAGTCCCAGGCTAAGCATTACTAGAAAGCAGTTCCTATTAAATTCAGTGACCTTTAGAGGAGACATTTTAAGGAGCACGTTACAAGTGCTGTATTAATACTTGTCTATCTAAATGGAGTAATATCTAGCCAACTTTGCTGATCACAAAAAGTTAAGCCAGGATTAAACATGCTTAGTACCTGGATGGGAACAACCAGGAAATCCCACAGTCCTAGAATGAATTGGGAGGTCAAACAACTCTGCTGGAAGGAGGCAGTGACAACTGATTTTTCAACTATTGTCAAGAGAACAATATGAATGTGTCCAGGAGGGGAGCTCAGTTTGAAGAAGACCTTATCTTAACACAGTACAATACATTAAATTTCACCTCTCTGCTTTTTACCAAATATTTATGGATTAATTATATACTACTTAATGTGCATTTTTTTCAATGATATCCTGTCTAGCTTCAATAAAATTCTTGCCTTATTTGTTCCCAGATTATTCCTAAGCAATCATCCCATTGTGTTTAAGCCAGTCATAAACTGGGTTGCTTGGCATCAAACATAGATTCTTTAGGTTGTTTGCAACTGCTTACTTTTTATTCCACAGTTCCTGATTGGTGCTTGAATAAATTCTATTTTAAATGCTGTGATTTCCACTAAAGTAACTTTCAACAGTTAAATTGCTGAAGGTAGCCCATGAGAAAAAGTGGCTTTTGGTTGGACTCCAAAACTCCAAAGCTCTGTGTGAAATAATGAAGTCTTTATTTGTGTGGATCTGTTTGAACAGCAAAAATTGGGGCTTTAAGCACTGAAGGACAAGAAAAATGACTGGCCTTGTATTCTAGGATAAGGGCCAGTTTAGACTTACAATATGCAGAACAGACATACCCTGAAAAACAGATTTAAAGTATGTTAGGCAAATGGTCAGAGAGAGAAGAAAATTGTTCACAGTTCTCTGATCAACCCATTCACCACCGCCGCCACCATGCACAATCTTCCAGAGCAACTCCATGTTTGTGAAAAAGAATTACAATTAGCTGGCTTATTACAGGGATTCCTCTTACACAATGGGTGCATTATATAGATATAAAACAGAAGCTACTTTGTTTTAAAGTTCAGCTGAGACCATGTATGTGGAATTGCCATTTGCCTGGTAGCATGATGAGAGACTGAGCAATAAGCAGCAGTGTGGCATAGCTGGATGGGCATGTTAATGTGCTGCCCACCACTTCTTCATCAAAAAAAGAATGCTTATGCTGCTGATATAACATTTCATATCTCGACTGCTGGCAGTATTCTGCTTCGGAGACTAGGCTGGTGACCAGGACTCTCCTTAATGTTTTAATGTGAGATAGGTTAAGGAAAGCAATTGGTGGATTTTCCCAGCTTTGTTTCCCCTTCCAACAAGATGGAAAACAGCCACTAAATACACCCCCTCATATGAGGTGGGGCAGGGTTGGGTATGTGTAGGTGGATGTTGGAATGGTGTGTTGGCCCTCATGCAGAATTGCCCCATAACAGGTTGCGGGCAGGGAGGTGCTCTGGTGGGCTTTTACTGAACATGGATCTAACTCAATCCACAAATAGCCCAGCTGACAGGTCACAGACTGCAGAGATGGGGTGCAGGAAGAAACCATCAATAATGAATGAATTCCATCGTGGACTGTGTTACAAGGTTCTCAGGAGTCTTGTTTTCATGCCCAGTAGCTCCTGCAAGTAGCTCATGGACAGGCATGGGCCTGTAGTTGAGTAGGCCTGATGGTGCCACTTGCTCATCAAAATAAAAATGTAAAAAAAGTAAAGTAGAATGTATTGCCGTGTAAAACCTTTTGTTAGCAGAAGCAGGAGAAAATCTGTGATATATTCATTGGTGACAAATACAGCAACACTCAATTGGCAGAACCTAGTTCTTTTTCCTGGTTTAAATTGACATTTGATGCAGCACATTGGACTAGCCCGCTTCTAAAAAAAAATACGTTTATAAGGAATCCGTGTAACATCTGACAATGCTTTGGAAGTCAAATATTTAGTCTCTCTTGCAGTCCAAGCCAAAAAGGCCATGGAGAGCAGTTCCCCATGATCAGAGGAGAAGAGACATGCCTGCATCAGCCTTAGAGACCAATGGCTGGGCAGATCCCAGCACCTCACAGTGTCCTCAGCCTCAGTGGTGATGGAATAAGCTACATGAGCTTTATGGCAGAAATTGTATTGAGACAAGAAACTTTAAAACTGGAACAGCTCAGGACCATTCTAAGTTGCTTCAGCTGTGATCTGGGGATGGAAGAAAGACAATATCATGAGGACATAAACAAACAAATGGTTTACAGGGCAAGTTTCGTGCCAGGGTTAGGGAGATGTGATGCTAAAATGCAGAGCCTGTCATCCTGCAGTAAATGAAAATTGCTCTCTGGGACCTTTAATTAATGTGCCTTCGAGTCAATCTTAGGAAGAAGGAAATGGCAAGCAAAATTGTTACCAAAAATACTTCAGCAGATACGTTTTATCCAGCAGATAAGATTGACTCGAAGGCACATTAATTAAAGGCTGAGATCAAACCTTTAGATATTTATGTACTGTATATATTGAACTACAAATCTTAGGGCTATAAGACTATGCCCCCTGTTGATATTGGAAGCTACCTCTCTTCAAAACCATATTCAGGAACTGGAGGAGGAATCCCTCTGCTCCAGGCTTAGCACTTTTTAGTAATTCATGCTTCCCCACCACCAAGGGACAGGCAAATTGTCATAAAATTAATGAAATGTAAAGATAATGGTTTTATTCGGGATTCCATAAATTGATTAAAGGAAGTATTGTGGGAATATACAGCAGTTCTTTCTCTTGAACATTTGAGTCACATCTTTATTTGGAAGAGCCAGATAAAAGCTAGCAGTTGACAAAATATTTAGTCTATTCAAAAGGTAATAAAAATAATTTGAAAATGTAGGATGGTAGTTGGAAATGTGGGGGTGGTAGATTATCCCCACAATATTCATGATTCTGGGTTACTACTGCATCCTTTTTAAAGGTGGGCAAAATTCTTGTACTTTTCATTGTCTGTTTGTAAAAAAAGGAATTTCAGCAAGCATAGCCTGCCATGTAATATATATTTTCTGAAATCCCCTTTTTCACAATGGTTGATAAACCTCAGGAGCCCAATTCTCTCTTAGACCTGGCCGCAATTGTACTGCAGCAGAAGATTTCTCTTGTTCTTACCATGTATTTGCAAAAGCAGTGGAAAATCTGAGAAATGAGTAATGGGGTTGAGCTTGACTCATTTTAAGGTGAAGTGTTATGTTTTGCTTTTGAACTTACTTGGTTCCTTGAAAATCTTTCATGTAGTAGTTGCCATAACATACAGCTCTTTTTTCAGAATCTCAAAGAAGTATTAATAGATGAAATGCCCAGTTGAGTCACTTAAATGGGGTCTTAGGTTTGTTTTAAACTCTCCCCCTTCTCTAATGGAAAAATAAATTCTCTGTTCAGAATAAACTGTTCACATTTGGTTTGCATGCATAAAAAATAGTTAAAATGGGAGGTTTTGGCTACAAAACAGTTCATCTTTGATTGTACAGCTGTCTTAACATTCACTTTATTTAATCCTCAGAAAAGTTTACATCACTGCCCATTCAAGCAAACTCTGAACATCCATATGTCATAGTTAAAAAATCCTGGCACTTGGCCAGGGCTTGGAGTTGGAATCAAGGGCAAAGCCCAGTGATTTGGTGGAAGGAAGATTTGGAAGAATGTCTGATGAACACCTGTTGTTTGGGACTATCCAAGGAGTTAGACTCTAATTTCCAACCTTGTACATGCAGTAGCCAGCATGGCCATGGACATGTCCCATGGCACCCTAGGATTTTTAAGATATCACAGCCCAGTGTGATTCAGTGAATTGTCTATTATGGGAGAGCAATTCTTTCTTTATCTGATCCATAGGGCCTCCCCAAGGTCATTAGAATAGGTTTGTCTTTAGGTGCCATCAGCTCATATGATCTTCTCATTTACTCTTCTGGGTTAGGGTTAGGGTTGCAGAATGGACTCTCTGTAAATACCAGAGGCTGACCTTCTTTGGAGGTCCCTAAGTAGCCTTCAAAACTCATAAGTTGAGCTTTTAATAATATTTTCAAATGGCTTTAATGTGAGTTCTATATTGATGTTAATGTTTTGCTTTAAAATTATTTAAATAATTTTCTTTTCAATCTTAATATGTCGATGGGAAATTATTTTGTCCGTCTACCCTCCATTCATAGATAGCATACTTTTTAAGAATCCTTTATCTCCTGTATATGCATAAATAAGAATTGCTTTCTTTTATGTCTAAGATAACAGCTGCATACAATACTAGCCTTGTGGCATAGACAGTGCTACAAGAAAGAAAAAGTGGTTTCTGCTAGACAAGTAGCTTTTTCACATATTAATACCCATTTGAATCAATGAAAGGAAGCTTTCCATTGAAAACTATAGGATGCTGGTTATTCCGCAGGATGCCAACCATTTTTTCGGTCTATAGAGAACAGATGCAGACTTTGACAATAGTCCAGAGGGAATTGATGCAGGTTTCCTTGATCCCACACCCTTGAGCTTTGATGACTTTCTGCTCCCATGCTCTTAGCCAGCAAAAGCCACACTGGTTGAGGGTGATGGGAGCTAAATTCAACACATCTGGGAAGCCCTAAATTGGGGGAGATTACAGTATAGTGTACATTTGTGCACTGATAGGAATTATTAGAAGATACTGGTGGTCTTCCAATCTATTACTAACTGTGGCTAATCCTGCTTAGCTAACCTTGCCTGTATTTAGAAGCTAAGTTCTGCCACCTGTTGAGACAAGTATTTCATAGTTCCAGCCCAGCTTGGGTTTGCATTCATGTGTGTGTGTGTGTGTGTGTGTGTGTGTGTGTTTTCCCCAATGCTCTAGAGTCTAGACTTTTTAAGGTATTGCCTGCTTTGCTGTGTTGAGGTGGATTAGGTTAGAAATTTTAGATGAAATAAATTATATACCTCCACGCCCATCACGTTGCTAGTTGAAAGGACACTAAACAAGATAAAAGCATTTTGCAGATGCTTAGCAGCTAAGCTGGGTTTCCCTTTTGCTGATCTAGGCATGCCCGGACCCTAGAATGATTTGCTCAAATAGAAGCATGGTGTTTGTCATCTCAGGAACATTTGCACACAATAGCCCACCTTCCCAAGACAAATTGGAGCTTGCACAATACCAAACACGTTCAACTATTTCATTTCCAGCCCATCCCTGCTTTCAAGTAGCTTTGTTCAAAGTTACTGCATCAGGAATCCATCTGTTTCTGGTCCTGGTTATACTTACACAAAAGTAAGTTCTTTGGACTCTAAAAATCCCACAGAAGGAAGCGTAGAATTGAGAACTTTGTCCTAATAACTACTTGACACAGGACAGGGCAGTTAGTCTAACACGTTTTTGTCATGTAGGATTTGACATTCACCCACTTTCTGGGCGTTTGTAAGGGCTAGTTAGATACTATTGATAATTCACAATGGCAGAAGAACAGACAATCCCCCGACATTAGAGAGCCTGTTTATTTTTGAAAACTAAGCATATCGCCTGAGTAAATGTAAGTTTCTGTTTAATCCTATTCATTTCAGCAGGGATTCAAGCTTGTTTCGTGTGCTCCAAGCTACACTGGAAAGTTGAAAAATATCTCAGCTTTTTTCAAAATAAAACATCCCCCAACCCTTATATAGAGATATTTAAAAAACAGCAACACCTGTCTCAAAGTCTGGTGCTTTTGTGACTGTTTTGAGTCTGGATCAGTCTAATTTGGTAGAATTTTAAAAAAGAACCCGTGACAATAAGCTGCACTGGAAAGTTGAAGAATGCCCTAGAAAAAGGACATGATAAACCACTGCCATACTGTTATTAAATACACTGCATAGATCAGGGGATGAGCATCTATGGCAACTTTATGACCCGTGGACTTCCAAACCCATATTTCCTGAGCCGGCAGCATGGCTGACTTAGGAATTCTGGGAATGGAAGTTCTCTTAATTGCCCACCCCTGGCATAGATTACTATAAAGTCATCAGAGGTCAGGCCCAGCTCAGAACAGACTTTTAACAAAAATGGACTGAAATCTAATTGGCTGTGGCTGGATCACGTCCATGTTTCTGAGCAGGATCTCTCTCTGTGAGGTAAACTTGTGAGTGAAAAATGCTTTCTTGAATGAGTCAGAACGTATTTCATCCTCTGCAGGTTTTTGGATGCTTCTCTTCTCCCTTAGATGGGATTTTCTCTGGAGAAAAGCATCTGTGCTCTGAAGTTAATGGTTGGAGAAAGAAGATGTAAGCAGCTAGGAAAGGGGGAAAAAAAATCTCTACCTTTTGTTTTCAGATCGGTTCAGGGCAGGGAGGAGCTTAATGTGCCCAAATATTCTCTAAGGTTTGGGTGGAGGAGAGGAAGCAGCAGGCTGCTGAAATTATGAAATTGCTAGCTTCCAGGCATGCTTTTCCATCGCTTGGATATAGTAAATAAAGTGGAAGAATTCAAGTTAAGATCTACTTGTATATTTGTTCTGGTAAAAGCCTTCCCAGGCTGTGTTTGAAAAGTATTGGTTTAATAGGAAACAGGCTGGAGGGGAGGGCTTGGTTAGCCACACCTCCCTTCCTTTTACTGTATATCTGCCTGGCCGAGAGCAGCATGCTTCCTAACCCCAGAACTCCAGAGGACAGATCAATGTGAATTCCTTCATTCACCACTCACTGCAGCTCACCTCCCCATAGCAACCTTTGAATGGCTCGAGTAATAGTCAGTGCTTGGCTTCTGCTGGTGCTCTTCTGCTGCTTAGCCAATGCCCAGGGCTGGAAGAATTGGTTTTGGAGAGATTCAGAAGAAACCACGCTGTCTCCCACGAAAGCTGCCGAGGCTGAAGATGAGACAAGCCAGGACCTTTCCACACCTGCAGCTACCACCAGCCAAAATGCCCTCTTTGAAAGTACTACTGATTCTGAGCCCAGGGGGAAAGTGGGGACCATATTTACCCTGAAGCAACCAGAATTTACTGCAACCTTACCAGTCCCTGCAACAACATCTCCTTCCCAGGAAGAAGGCAGAGAAAGAAATATTACAGGGGTGGGAGTGGAGATCCTCAGCGTGGCTGAAGGCATTCAGAATTTGGTTCAGCTTTTGGATGAAAAGACAACCAACAGGACAGAGAGGACCAAGGTACCTGCCACAGCTGAGACCAGCACATCACCTGCCCCTGTTACGGAGCCAGGGAGTATCCACAACATTACTGCTAACTTAACAGGCGACATACAGACCTCCCTGGAAACTAAGAAGCCAGAGGGGGCAACAAAGCTCGCTCGTCTGTGGAACAAAGACTTTGCTCTTCTGTGGAACAAGACACGCGTCTTCCCGAAGAAACCTGGGAAGCCACGGCAAGGTAGTGCCTCTTTCTCATTTTCACCTGATGGTCATTTCAGTGGCACCATGTTGGTTTTTCAAGAATCTCCAGAAGCGGGGCAAGAAGTTGCTTTCACTCCAGCAACAAGGGCAACCTGGGGCATTTTCTCAAAAAAACAAGAGATTTTGCCCACTGCAAAAGCTTTGAAATTGCAGGAATCCCACACCAATAGCAGCAGCAGTGGCAGCAGCGGCGGCAGCAGCAGCTTGCATGCAGGAATGCCGTCCAAGGTGGTGGGTACTTTAGACAACTGGGTGCTGCCTTATGTTACAAATCCCAGCCAGCCTGTCTCCAAAGGCAATGGAGCACACCTCAGCTTTAAAAGCCACCCCTTCTTTAAACATTTTGGGATAGGAGTAGCTCATGCAAAAACAAACCACTCTAGAGGTTCAGTATCTAATTCCAATGCAACTAATGTTATGGATTTCCCCCCTGCCAATAACTCTGACTCTCTTGAGTTTCTACTAACCTACGCTGTGCAACGTAGCAATAGCAGTTCAGGGCTTCCTTCCTTCTTACCTGGATTGACTCCATCAGCTGGCCGGTGCTTGCCCTTACCGACCAAGTTGTCGTATTGCAACCACCTGGGCACGAAGCATTTCCGAGTGCCGAATTATTTGCACCACGGCAGTGAGGAGGAAGTTTGGGCTGCTTTGCATGAGTGGGAGGGGCTTCTTAAATCTCGGTGTCACCGCTACTTGGAGTGGTTTCTCTGCTTGCTACTGGTACCTGGGTGCAATGCTTCTCTCCCGGTCACACCACCGCCCTGCCGGGGATTTTGTGAGGCCCTGAAAGATCTGTGTTGGACTCACTGGAAAGAGGGGCACCTTCCAATATCCTGTGAATCTCTCCCAGAGGAGGACGGTCCATATTCATGTGTATTTGTAAATGTTTCAGCAGGTAATAAGGCAAGGCTAATCGTCTCTTTTCCATTCTTTCCCACCACCAGGTAAGCTCATTTTGTGATAGATCCTGATATATAAAAAGAAGAGCTACTCCATCGATCATGGACACAGGCTAAGGGTCAGAAAAGAAGGAGAAAGAGAGATAACCACCATTTCTCCTTACTTCAAAGATGATGTCCAGGCTTTATGGTGCCAAAGCAAGCATCGTTTTAATGTGAACTTCTTAATATATCAGGGTTTCCAAATTGGGGTGCTCTTCTGATGTATAAACTTCAGTTCCCCCAAATCCTGGCCAGCATTGTCATTGTTGAGAACTCTGGGATTTGGAAGTCCACAAAAGAGAGGGTGTCCAGGTTGGGAAAGGCTGCATTCTTCTATAATAATGATGGATTGCTTGACAACCAGGAGAAAATTACCAGTAATAGTACGGGCAAAGAAGGGGGCAGTGTTCAGCAAGGCTACTAAGAGCCATAATTCTCTTTGTCAGGGCTAAGACTAAGGCTATTATCTACACCCTTGATTCTGTAGAGGAGGCAAAGCAGCACTAGCTCACAGGAAAGACCATGTGTTTCATTCATCAGTTTTTCTCTACCTCAGCAACTTTGAGATGTGTGAAGTCAATACCCATGCTGGCTGAGGAATTCTGGGAACTGAAGTCCATACATCTCAGTTGTCAAGGTTGAAAAACACTGTGTTGGATTAACATGCTGTTGTTTTGTAGACTTCAGACAGTTTTGCCCCCGAAGTTGTTAAAGGTTCTAGATGTCATCTTGGACCTTCAAGTGAGAAATGAATGGATACTGAAAAAGAGGTAAAGGGGCAGCATGTTAAGAATTAGGGTTTGTGATTCTTTGGATATGTGAGTAACTTGGAGGAAGAGCTTAAATTCCTCCTCTGATTTGACCAAAGTGGGTCAGGAAACAGTGGACTGCTCTTAACAGTATTTTTCCTCCAATGCTTTGGGCAGAGGCGCCTTCTTATCATAAGAATATAGTCACAGAAGAACATATGTGATGATAAGTAGAAAGACTGTTCTTTTAAAATGCTTTGCAAGAAGCAATATGATAAGGCAATCTTATGGGGTTGGAAAGATAGTTGATTGTGTGCCTGTGTGAGTGTGCGCACATTTGGGCACAAAAGAGGAAGAAAAAAAGCATGGATGCAGGAATTTTAATAGACAATCAGTGTAATGTAATTTTGATTTTTTAAATAATAGTGTTATTAAAAATTACAATTGCAACAACAGTGTAATGCAATTTTTAGGGTAGCACACGTGGAACAATTCTTTGTTTCATTTCATTTTTGTACTCATTTTGAGTTGTAGCATAATGCTCTTCTATTTATCTTTGTTAGAATCAGTACTGAAACTGCATTCCAATCCAAACTGTAGTTTAGAATCTCAAAAAATTCCCCCTAAAGGCCTAATAAACAGGTAAATTGTTCCTAAAACCCTTCTTTTCCTGGGCATCTGGCCCTGGATGTTTCCACATTTCCTATATCTTGGGGTTTCTTTTCACCATGTGCAGAAGCTGTAAGTTTCAGAAAACAAGTTCCTACAAGACAAGAATATTTCTTGGTGTGCCTGTGATATCTCAGATTTCTGCTGGCAAAGAATATTCCACACTCTCTCAAAGATTTAGAACTTGGGGGTCATCCAGAACATTTGCTTGGCAGTAGATTGAGGACAGACAAAAAGAAATATTTCATGCAACATGTAATTAATCTAGGATATAGAATATCTGGCCACAGGATGTTACGATAGCTGCTGTTGGCTTCAACAGTTTTTTCTTACTGATAAATCTATCCCCCCCCCTAAACCTATACAATGACAGCTATTCATCCATAATTATGTATGGGGCATCCATGTTTAGAATCACTCTGCTTGGAGGTAGACAATAATCTGGAACTGAAAGTCATTTGAGATAGCTTTTGCTTCCCATAGTATTGATAGATATATGGTTTTTTTTTGGCCCACTCATCAAAGGGAGTTTTGCAAGTTATTGAAACAATGGCAAGACCTGTTTATCAGAGATGAAAGATAGATGATCACACACACTATGATTAAACATTCTTCTTTGAAAAAGTGCTTTCAGTTCTCTGAAAAAGAGAAACTCCTGTCACTGATTAGCAAACTCTGGGGGCAAAAAGGGGGTGGTGGCTCTTATCATTGTGACTTACTTGAAATTTCCCAAGAAAGTTTAGTTGCCTGAACAATAGGGTAAGAGTGACAGATGCTTGTTACGTTCTTCAGTCTTGTGGGTGTATGAAAATAGATGGGTGCTCTCTTTGAGTTTAAAAATAATTTGGAGCAAAAATAATATACTTTCTAAACTAAGAAAAGTTGAAAACGGAGCCTGTAGAAATGAAGCACATTTCTACATGTGTATATGTGTAAAGTTGTCTAATTTAGGGACTTCCTATTGATGCAAACTTCAATAGAATTTAAGGGATCGTTTTCCCTTTAGGTACTAACTAAATCAAGATTGGTTTAACCTTATCAAAATTGTTTCATCTTTTTCCTCCAGGTCATAGTAAAGCCAGCTAATACTGCCTCTTCAATTTAGAAGAGATAAAGGGTAGATTCAAATCATACACTAATTTGTAATATGGTTTGTTACAGTGTGTTATATGAATCTAGTCACTGTGGTTTGAGTTTCAAACTCGGCAAAGAGTCATTTTTATATTGAAATGTTCTGCAGACCTCTATTTAAATGAATACATTTTAATTCAACAGATGTGTGTTGCACAGCAAGTGGTTGAGCAAGCTCTCTATCAAGAATAATGTTCTGTAAATCTTCTGATTTACTCCAGATTCCTATAAAACCAAGCATATATATATTAGCCTTGTAATTAAATCAAGACCATAACCATTATTTACTTAAAATAAGCTCTTTTATCAAGAACTGCACACTGAAGGTTGGCTGATGATGAAGGATGTGTATGAACAACTATATTTTAGTCTTGCCTGTCAGAGTGATTTGTGTACTGCCCTCAGAGGAAGCAGCCAAACTGATAGAAAATCTCTGCCTTAGAGATAATTTCACTTCAAACTTCTCATTTTTATTTGTGGTCATGCTTTGCTTGAAAAGCCAAGGCCTTCTTATAAGACCTTCATCTCTCAGATTCTGATTGTAGTCCTGATTAGATCATTATAGATTTATTTGGGTGTTAATTTCATCTGTGGTGTCTTGGATTGATCTGGAAAGAGTGCAGAGAGGAGCAACAAAGACAGTGAGGGGTTTTGAGACTAAATCCTAGGAACAGCATTTAAAAGAACTAGGGATGATGTTTAGCATAAAGAAGAGAAAGCTAAGGGGAGCATGAGAGCAAGTAGTCTTCCTGTGCATGAAGCAATGTCACAAAGAAGAGGAAAAAGATTTATTCTCCTTAACACCTGAGGGGAAGACAAGAATTTGTAGGTGGGAGCCCTTCAATGTGGGATCCAAACTAGAACTCAGGAGCAATTGCCTGACTGTGACTGTTTCCCAAAGCATTGGAACACTCTGCCTCCTGAAGTTGTGGGTGCTCTGTTACTGGAGGTTTTCCAGAAGATTCTGGCAGCCATTTGTCTAGAAAGTTGATTCCTGAACTGGGCAGGCACCGGACTAAGAGCTAAGGTCCTTTCCAACTCTAGGTTTTTATGATTATAATCCCTATTAACATTTAATAGATCCCATCAAACCAGTACACAAATATATGCAAGCTCTTCACTGCTCTAGAACTCTTCATCTAATAAGAAGTTACAAACTTCAGAGGACAGAGAAGAATGAGGAAAAAATTGCAGTGTGGATAAAGATAGATAGTATAAACTAATGGACTTACTAGAAATGGATGCCGTGTGAATTAGATTACAGCTAGCAATTAGGAAGAACCTTTTTGGTGTAGTGGTTAAAGCATCAGGCTAGAAACCAGGAGACTGAATTCTTGTCCTGTCTTAGACATAAAGCCATGTGGGTGACCTTGGGCCAGTCATTCTCTTTCTGCCCTAGGAAGGAAGCAATGGCAAGCCACTTCTGAAAAAAACTTGCCAAGAAAACTGCAGGGACCTGTCCAGGCAGTCTTCAAAAATTGGATATGATTGAATGGAAGGGGCAAAAAAAGCAATTAAGAATGAAAGTAAAGGCCAGCTGTTCTCCTGGTACTGAAAACAAAAATGCCACTTTTTAATCAAAGTATCATGCAATATTTTGAGATGATTCAAACATCACAGAGAACTTGTTTTGAATGTCTAGGGCTAGGCAATTGTTCACTCTACATCTAATGCTCTGTTTAAATGTCGGCAGGACACACCCATCAATAAAAGTCCGGGTGCATTGGAAGTTTCTAATCCCTAATTTGTTGCTTTACATTTGCATTATGCGCGCAAGAGATAATTTCCATCTCCTGCTTTGTCTGCTCTTTCTTCTTGCTGCTGCTGTAGCTATTCTTTCTATGCCTTCTATGGTTGTTTCAAGTGTGTCTTCCAGGTGAGAGAGTACTAGCAGTCACACAGTTGCCTGTATTTATCTGCCAAGTACAGGAAGACATTTGTGGCTCAAACTTTCCAGGCTTCTTCCCCCCCCCCCTTAATTATAATATTGCATTATTAACACAACTATATCGTGTTCCTACATTGATATAAATAATATCATTTAAAAGACACTGTTGTTGAAAAGAAAATACACTCCTCACAATATATTTTCTAGTTAGATCATCCTTATTTTTTCCTTTATGGGAAAGATAAATCTATTTTAGTCACAAGTCGCATCTTGTCTATAAAAAACATTGTTTTCCTGGCTGGGATTTTTTTTTTTTTATGTTCTGATGGATGGCGGAACCTATTTTAAGGGCTGCAGTCAGTATGTTGAGAAAGGCACCCCCTCATAAAGTTATTTATGCCCAAGCACCTTTTTCCCTCAAGAGGCTATGGATGCACCTCCCTCTTTTCAATGTGCTTCTAAATGCTTTCCCTCCAGGTAGAGAAGGGTGGTTCCTGGCATCATTCCAGTCTGGGAAATATTTACAGGAAAGGCAGAAGTCCAAATGCCAAAAGAACAATGTGGGGGGCCATCTGAACTCTCTTGGGTCTCATCTTCAGAAAGAGGGAGTTGAATTTTTTCCACCTCTTCCTTTCTCTTGACAAATTTCCTCCTGAGTGGAGAGGTCTGGCCAGTTTTGAAACCCCACATGCAGAGGCACCCCTCTGTTTCTCTCTGGCTTCTTCTACGTGGCCTTTCAAAGCTTAGAGAGAATGGCTGGAATAAAGCAGCCCTGTTTTCCTGGCTGAGAAGAGGTTCATACAGGTTCACTGAAGCTCTGGATTTTGTGATCTGGTCCCATGCATTTCAGACATGCATGCGGACTGCCATGAGGTTTCTGTAGATTTCAGTCCCAAAACATGTGGAGGTTGCCAAGATGGAAGAAGCTGGTCTGAGATCACAGCAGGCAAAAACCTTGGTTGCCTCTTCTGGTTTTAAAGTGCCAAGAGTGGCCTCGGGAAACGGGATGCGGATCTCTTTCCAGCTTTTAATAAATATGATATTTATCATTCAGTTACAGTGATTTTAGCTTCCATGCATTAAAACAGGGGCCCTCAACCTTGGCAAGTTTAAGACTTGTGGACTTCAACTCCCAGAATTCTGGGAGGGCCCCTGCATTAAAACTCCTGTATTTCCCAACACTTCTGAAGAAGGTTTTTTTCCTCCTAGGTTCTATGCAGAATAAATTAGATACTATCCAGAATAAAATTTTGGGTAGAATTGAAAATCACTTCACAGACAGTTTCGCCACTCTTTTTGACTTGCTGCTTTGTTTGTGGATCATTAACTTCCACAGCTTGCAGGCTACGGTCAAAATGCACTTTGTGGGTTTAGGTTCATTTTAGTTCATGAGACTAACATGTTTATGAAACAGGGCACAAATGGATAAAAACCTTCACCATAGTGGAAAAATAAAAGAGCTATTGCACCTTATTCCTCAGCATCAGTAGCAGCTACAGCATGTTAGGGTGTGTTGTATGGCAGAGTTCCCCCACCTTTCTGGCTTTGCGGACTGGCGGGGGTGAGGAGAGGGGATGGTTCTGCGCAAATGGCCAGCAAGTGCGCATATGCACACGCTCATGAAAATAGAGCACGTGTGCACACGCTTGTCTGCTGCACATGTAAGTGGGGATGCACGCACGCGCTCACCCGCCATTTCTGCGGCCTGGTTGCAAACAGCTCACTAGTGGGCCACGGCCTAGAGTTTGGGGACCGCTGTTGCATGGGACAGAAAAATAGGGTCAACTTATACACTACAGTAGTGGCCAAAATTGTGGAAACCTTTTGGGAAAAGTGTACAGTAGAAATGCCACCTTTGGTTAAGTTTCCACCAATTTTTCTTCTAATTTCTTTATAACTGTAGCCTTGTTCACTTAATAATACTATTTTACATCGCTTTCTGGGCGACCAGTCAACTCTTTGCACCATTACTTTAATTTTATTACGTTTTACAAGCTCACTAAATGAAAGAACACAAAAAACCCCAACCAACTTGATAGCGATCATGTAACACACTGACAAATGTCCTCCTCTCAGCTTCAATACATGACATCAATAACTGAATCCTACTGTGATCTGATTGGCTCATTGCCAAAACAAGATGACACCTGATTGGCTCTCTAAACACTCATGCTCGTTGGCTACAATCAGATGAAGGAAAGCTACCTGATATCAACTTAAGCAAGTTGTGCTTCCTTTTTCTGTTTATTTGGCTATAACTTTTCATAGAATACAATACAGATAATTGAACAAACTTTGTTGCATTACATTCTTGGTTAAATGATCTTTCCATTGATATATAATTTTATGGTACTACTCCCCCCAAAAAAGTGGTGTTATTAGCCATCAAACCTCAAAAATACACTTTTCCCAAAAGGTTTCCACAATTTTGGCCTATATTCTTCTGTATATGAAGAATAGACATCTTGGTCTCTTCTGCAGGTTTTAGACCAGAGGCCCCAACCTTTTGGGCACCAGGGACCAATTCTGTGGAGAAAGATTTTTACGTAGACCAGGGAGGGTGTGGTTTCGTGTGCTGCCTGCATCCCGCGGATGGGGCTTTCCTTGTTTGCACGGCCCGGTTGCTGGCATGCCGCAGCCTGGTACCGGTCCACGGACCGGGGGTTGGTGACCCCTGTTTTAGACTACATCTCTTGAAAGTCCCTTCCAGCATGTCCAATAGTCGGGAGTTCTGGGAATTGTAATGCAAAATATCTAAAGGTTAGCAAGTTATCTAACAAGCATCAGCTGAACTAGCAGCAGGCTTCAAACTTTCCATATGTTTGAATGGTGGTGGCACTGCTGGCATGACTTATCTTAAGTCAAACTCAGCCATTAATATGGCCAAATAACTTAAAGACAGGAAATTAGGGTGAGATCAGTTAAAACCATTTCCCCCCTAATCCAAGTCCTAAATATCTGGTATTAGTTTGTATGTGTGTGGGTGTGTGTATGTGTGTGATAAATTGGCCAATATTCCATTTATTAACAAATTTATAAACCTACCCATCTTGCAAAAAATGACCCTGGGCAATGTACAAGCAAAGTAACAAAACGATAATAATAATCTTTTAAAAAACCAGACAACAATAATAAAAATAAAACATAAATAAAACATAAAAGAACCCCATGATATCCGTTTATTGCAGTTTCCAAAGCCAGGGTAGATTTTGAGGGTTCATAAGCTCCAATATTATTACCTACTTTTCTTTAATTTTTCAATGTAGCCACTTTTGTGTCTGAAATATTTGCCAGTTTCCTGCACATTAGACTGAAATGTTTGAAAGTATTATAATGAGGAAATTAAAAGAGGCACTTCGTTCTCTCTCTCTCTCTCTCTCTCTCTCTCTCTCTCTCTCTCTCTCTCTCTCTTTTTTTTTCTTTTTAAAAAATAAAGCCTATTTGCAATGCCACAGGGATTCTAACCCAGCACAGAGTTCCTTTTAGAGCTCTCACTGGAGAGAAAATGTTCTTGCTCTTCTCTTGAGAAATAAATCCGCACCGACAAATGTTCCCTCTCCTTCAGTCACTTTTTGACTCCAGAAACAGGGCTCCAGCAAACCACTTTCTTTCCCAATTTCCTCTTCATATAAAATGTTTTAAATTGTGTGGGGGGTTTAATTGCTCTTCAGCCTATAACTTTTTTCTTAGCTAGTAATTTATTCTCTGAAATAAATTAAGCCAGTTGTCACCAGTTTCCTAGGCTTGAGTCATCTACGTGTTGAAAAGCTTTGGGAGATGTTCTAGGAACGAAGGGGGAAGCTTTCTGCTCATTTGCAGTGGCTGTGACATCTATGAATCACACGAGAAATTTTGTTCACTACGAGCCATTGATAGGGCACCAATATCCCATTTGACGTGTGCTATTACTTGCCAAAATAATCTATTGGAGCTGTATTAATTTGAAACATAATTCCCCTGGAAATGTGAGTCCTCTGTCTGCCTTTTCAGTATTGGCATCTTAATAGCTGACTGGGACTGAGGGACCGCTTGGACTACAGATGCTACTTTGCTTAGAGTACATGTTTTGAACGAGTGCAGATAATGTTGTCTCCATTTTGGTGGAGCAGTTTTTCCTCCCCTGTTAATATTTGCATGAACCCTCCATCAGATATATATGCTCACCTGGTGATTACCCCCCTTGACCTCTTCAGTTGTCAGTCAATCAATAGGATAGTAGGAGCCACACACACAGTAGGAGTGTGTGTCTACCATCCCAGTGGGATTGTAGGAACTCGTAGTAGGAGACTATGAGTGCTACCATGTTTCCCCAAAAATAAGAGCCAACCAGAAAATAATGATTTTTCAGGATGCTCGTAATATAAGCCCCAGCCCCAAAATAAGCTCCAGTTAAGATTGTCAGCCAGACGGATGCATTTAGTACCATATTTCCCTGAAAATAAGACCTAACTGGAAAATAAGCCCTAATGTGTCTTTTGGAGCAAAAATTAATAAAAGACCCGGTCTTATTTGTTGGGGAAACATGGTAATCCCACTTGAGCATGAAAGCCATCTGGATGACTTTGGGCTAGTCGCTCTCTCTCAGCCCAACCCACCTCGCAGGGTTGTTGTTATGGAGAAAATAGGAGGAAGAAAGAATATTAAGTATGTTCTCCATCTTGAGTTACTTATGAAAGGCAGATAAAAAGATCTAAAAAATAAAACAAATAAAAAATTAACACTGTGCCGCAACTGCAGCAAAAGAATTAAGCAGGAAAGGTCTTCTCTCTTCCTTTTGAGGTATGAAATCACAGCCAGCATTCTTCTCTTGAAAAGCTAGATTTGCACAGAATGTTTTGGAAGACTTAGTTATACTAGAATTTAGATAGATACCAAATCCAGGTGTAATACAGAACTGCCGTGTCAAAGGATATCCATTCAATGTAGCGCTTCCCCCCAATGCACAGGCTCAAATCGATGCTTTTCTTCCTATCAGGAGTTTCCTTACCTTAATAATTTAGAACATCTGGCATTTTCCCTCTTTTTCTTTCTTTTCATGGCACCAGTTCAGGACAAAGCATTTGCATCATGCTTCAAACTTGCTGGCATTCATGCCTTGTAATTTTTACAGCTGTCTAGAGGATACAGTATAATACACTATTGTAGTCAACAGTACTAAAAAAAAACCCTCTTTGGTCAAGTCTGGACATGAATCCAGTTTGTGCAATCTGTTTCATTAAGAGCAACGTGATTGTCTGATGAACCCAGCGTTCTTGTTCTTCTCTTTCTATCTCCTGCCATTGTAACAACAGATACATCAGGGTCTTAACAAATGAAACCATTCTATTTTGTACCATTTGTTCAGTCGCTAATACTGTAAAAATAACAGCAGTCCACACCGTCTCAGTTGCCAAGTGCCTCATGAGAAAATGCCATGCCTTTCATACAAATAAGATGGACCCCTGACATAGGCTGGCTACACTTATTGGAGATAGGATTGCCTTAATGGCAATTACTTTGCTTAAGTCAACTGTGTGCAGATAATATATTTGTGTTACACAATTGTTTATCATTGCACTTTCCCATATTACATACTGTATGTTAGCTTTGAAGTCAGTTTGGCTTAGAGGTTAAGGCATGAGATTAGAAACCAGGAGACCGTGAGTTCTAGTCCCACCTTCGACATGAAACCAGATGGGGGACCTTATGCCAGCCATTCTCTCTCATCCCTAGCAAAGAGGCAATGGCAAACCACTTCTGAAAAGCCTTGCAAAGAAAACTTCAGGGACTAGTCCAGGAAGTCGTTAGGAGTCAACACTGAAACAGAGATCCCGCCCCCAAATTTAGCATTGGTCTTTAGTTTGGTTATTTTGAAATATATTTTCTTGATATAAGAAGAAGTATAAAGTGACTATATGAAGAGCCAAAGTGGTGAAGAGCTTAAGATGGTGGACTGGCACTGTGGAGGCACCAGGTTCAAGTAGGTCCTTAGCCACAGAAACTTTCTGGGTGACTTTGAGTGGGCTGCTCTTTCTCAGCCAAAGGAATATACTGTATTTAGGTTTACAGAACCATGTGTTGCAGACTTGTGTAGGAAACTGAAAAATGATGGATAATTGCAGTATTGCAGTGAGCACAAAGCTCTTGAACAGATTTAAAAGAAGAACTTCTGATGTTATATGTTTACCAGCATTAAGAGTACAAAACAAGAACTTACTGTACACAGGATGTAGCTATTAAATTTCTGTAGACCAGGGAAGGCATGTTTTGGCTAGGAGAATGTCTGAAAATTCAAACATGTAAGCAGGTGTCCCCAGGCCACCCAGACAATACAAAGTTACCAGAAGACAAACTGGTAAGGATGGTCCTCTGCCACCTTCTTTAATCCCCAGCCATGCCTCCTGGTCTTGCCATTTCCCAGGCTGCACCAGGTAGAACAATGAGTTGCAATCACCACCACCACTATGGAGTACAGTACTGCGGAGTTTATTTTGTGGCCAGATCCATTCCTGTAAATAAAATGATGGTAAAGACTAAGAAGAAATAAAAAGAAGGGGTGGAGGTTGGAAATAAAATTTGAACTGGGTGGTAAACTAATGGATAACATGTTGCACTAATGGATAACATGTTGCCTATATCTGCTAAAGGCAACAGCCTTGCAGCAAATTGTCCAGAATCCATGCACTTATGTACACAGCTGTTTTGGGCTCACCAGGAAGTCACGTTTCCTTCCATCCATTTATTCTGGTCAAGATGTAATTTAATGACAGGAAAAGAGAGGAAACTCATTATTCCATTAACAACACATACCCGAAATCCTTCCATGTGGAGAAAGAGTGTGGTTAAAGTTTCTTCTTCCCCACCATTCCTACTGAAGACCACCGCTGTTATTGGGGGGGGGGAGGCACTCAATTGCACTGGGAGAATCAGTGAGTTGAGGTGAAAGCTTTCTCCTTACCCTCCAAATTGTTTTATCAATATTGGTCCTTTGGATCTGCTGAAAACAATTTGAGAACAGCCATCCTTTTCCTACCAGCAGGTCAGTAGAGAAAAAGAACAGGTACAGGAAGGTCCTCAACTTACAAGTATTTCTTTAGTGATCATTACAGTAGCACTGAAAAAAAAATGACTTACGACTAGTCCTTGCACATAAAACCGTCATAGCATCCCCACGGTCACATGATCAAAATCCGAGCGCTTAGCCATCAGCATGTGTTACAGTGGTTGCAGCGTCCTGGGGCCATGTGATTCCCATTTGTGACCTTCCCAGCTGGCTTCCAACAAGTAAAGTCAAGGGGGGGGGGAGGGGGAGCCGGATTTGCCTAAAGACCAGATGATTGGCTTAACAGCTGTGGTGAAAAAGATTGTAAAATGGGGTGCAACTGACTTAACTGCCTTACTTAGCAATGGAAATTCTTATCCCAGTTGTGTGTGATACATTGAGCACTACCTGCATCCTGGAGCCTTGAAAGCCAAGGGACAGTACCCAAGTGTCAGAAGTGGGCCATGGATTGCCCACTTGTACATAAATGGAATCTGACTCTAGAGATATTGCTCTGAACTAGAGACATTCCGCATAAACTCCCTGTTGGTTACTTGGCTTCCCTCATCAAGGATTTTCTCATCATGCTCAATTGCCCTGGAGTTAGTAGGGCTTTACAAAGGCATGGGAAATCATCCAAGCATGGACTGGGTTCCTAAGGCTAGAACAGAATAAGGAAGAGCAAGTTATTTTGCTCTTGTGACTCTTGGACTCTCAAAGCTATTTAAAGATTCTTAATTCCTAACTTCCTGGAAAAAATTATTAATTTTCAATCTAGGCCTCAAAGCTGTGGAATAGAGATAGAAGGAACTATCTGAATGATTGTACAATAAACTTCTTTCATAAACTGTAATTATAAATAAATTGGATCTCTTCATATACCTCTTCATGTGTGGGAATAGTAAAAAGTTTGGATACTTGTGGAGATGGAGTTAGACAACCTTGTGCCCTCCAGATGATTTGGACTATGCCCCTCCATCAGCCCTGAGCAGTGATGAAGGATTACTGTATGGGAATTAGGACTCAGAACTTTACAACTCACAAATTACATCTTGGGACAACATAATGACATTAAAATTTGGAGAGAGATCACCAAGATAGTGTTCTCTTTTAATATAAGAAAGAATTTTGTGACATCAAAAAGACTAACACATTAATTATATCATACAACTTCATGGACTATAACCCACTTAATCAAATACAGAGTTGGAGCAAGAGCCATTTTGGTGCTGTCATTTATACCTTTAGATGCCAAGAAAATTTGTTCTCTGATCCTTCTTATGTTGTGATTTCTCTCCCTTTATGTTATCTAATCTACTTTGCTTATTTGGTTGAAGTTTTAAATTTCCATATGATGTATCAGTTTGCATTAATATGTATAACAAGAGGTTTTATGATACACACAAGTGGAGTTGAATTTCCAATTTAAAGGAGCTCCAACAGGATTTACATTTGGGGAAGGTCTCTGCTTGCTACCCAGGGGAGTCTTGGCCAACTGGGACAGAGAAATTAGCTCTCTGATGTTCTCACACAGTATAAAGGTCAAGGCGGTCATGTGAGTTGACCTTTGCTTGTCTGTGTGGTAGTTGAATACTGGCCGGCATTATTAGGAAGATAGCTAGCTACTTTGGGAACTCTATTTTGGGGTGGGGGTATATAAAAGGGAACAAACATCTGGCGATCTCTTTTGATTGCTCATCTTTTAGGAGCCATTAATCTCCCTGGTGGTGATGGGTGACTCATAACTAACAAGGGTTATCTTTATTCACAGTACAGACCCTGATCTGGGGTCAAAGGGGAGGCAGTCCTGGAGCAATGTAGGGTGTCCCTTAGCTCTTTCCTGTGGACTGTAGGTCTGACAGCCTCAGTTTACGGTATTTGTGTGGGAGTGAAAGATTGTGGACTGCACATTTTATCTTTCTTAAAAGCAGCTTTTCTGCTTAGTTTTGAGTATATGCTATGTATCCAAACATAACATCTGCAAAGGCCAAATGGCAAAACTTTATGGACTTGAAAGAATTAGGACTTGTTTGTTCATTTAAAAGGGAAAAACTGGTTCAGTGTTCACCATCTTAATTTCTGGAGGAACAAAATGCTTTTGATTGACACCCAAGATTTCCAAGCTTTGCCAGCTTTTATCTAAACACTGACCACATGGCTGGGCTTTATTGGCCAAGCATTTTTGGTGTTTGTTAGGTTAATGTCTTTTGCAGATTGTAAAGCTTGTGGGTGCACTAAAATGAAAATGTACACAGGATTGGGTCTGTTGATTAGTTAATGAGTCATTGACTTTAGATGGTGTAGTAGTTAATATTTCTCTCAAAAAGGTACAGGGTGGTTCTGTAAAAGATGGCATTACTAGAGAAAAAAAATGTGCTTCTTAACCAAAAGCAAAGATCATAACCCTGTTTTATATAGTTAGAATCTTTTTTTAATGATAGCAGTTTTCTCCAGAATATGAGAAGATATAATTATCTAATTATAATTAGATCATGACCCTTTTTGACCTCTTTTGTATATAAAAAGGCCATATCTAACCATGGTGAGAATCACTGTAAATTAGTTGCCAATTTAAGATTTTCATAGAAACCCTTGATTTGATTTAATTATCCCATGAGTAAAAATTATACCCTATATTTTCAATTCATAAGTGCTTTAAGTTGTGGAAAACATATTCTTATTCATGCAGTAATGTACTTGAGAAAAGGCATTACATTTTTATTCCTCAAGTTCTCTTGTTTCGTTTGATTCTGATATACTGAATTTTGAAATCACCATGATTTAGGGTTGCTTATTTGATTCTTGATTTCTCTCTGCAAAATCATTTAGCGTGGTAATCAACTCTGGGTTTTCAATTTGAGACACATTTTGATTTATATTTTTGGTTTATTTCCCACCTCTAACCCAGTCCAGAATAGTTTTTACCTTGTAATTGTGTCAGGTTTTGTTGCAATTTTATTTTTAAAGGATTTTTAAAATCATGCCTAAAATACATGCAATGGATAATAATGATTATAATATTTAGAGTTTAATGTTTAAAAGTAGAGATGTTTGTTTTCCTAACATATACGAGGAACAAAAGTCTCACCAGTTGTATGGGTGATCGAGAAGAGATGAAGAATCATGCCAGACACATAATAATTTATTGTGTAGGGTCAACATATAAATATCCCAGGGTTCTGCTGGTGTTGCTAAATGAATTATTACTGGGTAAGAATGACCAGCTTGCCTCGTGAGAAACTTGATGTTCTTCATAAATATTTCATTTTCCAAAATAAAAATGTACAATTATATTGGGAAGCATGGAACGCCGATTGAGGCAGCTTTCCCAGGGAGTAGAGGAATGGAATTTATTAGGAGGGGATAATAAGGGAACAGTAGTGTGGGTGTGGGTTTAGTGTAATCATAATCAACCTTTTCAATGTTTTTTGTGCTTAATATTAAGTAGGCCTGCTTGCTTAAATGGACATTCATTGTCTCTTCTGTTCACTGTAGCTGATTCCTGCATAAATCTGTGTAAGATTATAAATTGAACGTTGAACTATATTTTGTAACTGGGTTTGCTTAATCTTCCTTCCCAGTCCACAGTTATTAGCCCACAAAGGAACATAGCAGGTTGCATCGACAGGAGCAGATCTAGCTAGAACAGCACATCACTTCCACTGTTCAATTCTTGTGCAATATGCTGTTCCAGAGCAATGTCAAAGTGTTGTGTAACCCATCAGCCTACCCAGGAACATCACAGCCCCAATCACCATGTCTATTGTGATATATAAATGGAATGAATAATGATGGCTCTGGTATTGGCCACTATTGCTGCAACTGATGACATTTCCACGTACATGTTTCTGATGGGACCATGGACTCAATAGCAGCAGAGAAGGGAACCCTGCACGAATTGCAGTATGCTGTATATTCTCCACTAGTCACACAAGGATGCCTCCACACCACTGATCACAGAGGAGAAGGAAAGAGATCAGCTTGGTGCATCCAATCTGACCATGGATGGTAGTCATGGTAGGGCTGAGGAGGAACCATGGAGAAATCCATGACCTCAAGCAGGAAGCAGCAATTGTCATCCCTGGTCAGTGAGCCCATTGGCCATGTGTCTTAGGGGATAGGCTGCCCCACAGCATTCCCAGACATGCATGAGGAAGTGCCTGGGAAAGTGGGTGGCAGAAGGAATGGTCCAGATCACATTGTGGAATAAAACTACATGTTCTTTTGGGCTCCAGCACATGATTTATGGAGTTTGTGTCAAAGTACATGGCTAGATTTTACCTGTATAAGCAAGAATATATAGTGCCAGCTTTAGTTCCTGTACTTTTCAGTGCAGGCACAAAGAAGTTCTGTTGAATTCCAGGTAATAACCAGTGCATGAAGTGCCCTAAGATTTGAGCAATCAGCAGTGTATAAACCAATCACAGTTTTCCTATTGAGATCGTGCAATTTAAGTGGAGGTGTAGTACTGCATTTTTTTTTGTGAGCATGTATCTCATGTGTATTGTTATGGCAATGAAACCATTTGAAAGATACTTCAGCTGTGAAAGGTTCTCAAGGACCAAAATCACCACTTTTCAGGGAGTTCTATGACCAAATAGCACATTACTAGAGAACATTAGATAAGCAACTGGTTGTGAAAAGTAAGCCCTGACTACTTTCAGCTACTCAAACTCACTTTGGGCAAGGAATGAGAAGAAATGGCAGCCCACCATGTTCCATCAGGAGCCAGTAGAACTTGGTCTTCACCTGCTCAAGTTGTATGCATGGAAAGCTTCCCTTCCCAAAACCGTTGGCCAGGAAAAGGTAATCAAAGAGCAACTAGAGATGGCAAATGAATATGCCAACTGGGCTAAAGAGCAAGGTCCAACACAATTTTTACTTTCTCATGTCAGTGACACAAACTATTTTGGGAGGTCATATTCTCTTGCAGAATATGCAGCTTGATGTTGACATGCATTGAGTATTAAAGGATACGAAGAGGGCCCTTTGCTGGATAAAAGACACAATGCACACTCCAAACATGAGAGTCACATATGTAGAAATTGTGACATAAGTTTCCTCCTCTGCACTTCTTCTTGCAGCAGGACAATTATCAGAATATGGTTTGATAAAGTCAATATAAAAATAAAAATCCAAGCAGTGCAAGATCAAAACCTACTGTTTTTTTTAAAAATCTACCTGTGAACTGTGTATTCTGCCTAGGTCCTCCTGCTAGTGGGCTATTTGTGAGGTGAAAATGAGGGGCAGATTCTGTGAAGGAAAGCTGCCAATTGTGGCTGATGCACTCTGGCATATGGAGTTGCATGGGTATCAGCACTCATGATCTTTGCTATACATGCCTGGTAAAGATGCAGGGTGATTGCAGGGACCCCTTCGGGACTCCAGGGCAACAGTGCCTTACAAGCCAGGCTGCATCTTCTTTGAGTTAGAATTGTTCTTCATTTCAGTGATTGATCAGATAGTAATAAGACATTATGGAATTACCTTGGGTGAGATATTTTTATCTATCTCTGTCTTCTTTGTACCAAGTTACAAAAGGCCTATTTTATTTGACACTTTTATTGGAATTTGATATATAGGAATATAAAATAAGCACTTTAGAGTGGCTGAGGGATAGTCGCCAGTTTAAAAAAAAAAGAAAAGTGTTAAATAGCAATCCGTCAATCTAACTTTTCCATAAAATACTTCTCCGCAAAATGCACACGTTAAGGCTATTAGTCCCCTCGTTTGCATTTATACAGTATGTCATCTTTATGTCATCAGGAAATTGTCTCACTTCAGCACCATGTTCCCTCACATCCAACAAATGGTTGCTTCTGCAATTTGTCAAATTGTAGTATATGTTGCTCAATATTCCACAGCTTAGGGGAAAGGGCAGTTAGGGAAAAAAAGTTGAGGTCAGAGTGACTAATAACTATGCATATGAGAAAGAGGTCGTGGGTGGAAAAGTGAACGATAGGAGCATCATTCTTTCGCTAATTGCAGTTTATGTTCTCATGTGCATGCCAGTTTTTGTGCTTCCACAGTGCAGTACTTTCTTTCTGTACAATCTTGGCTTAGCAGGATCTATTTCATTTTATACAGAAAGTTACAGAAAGGTAACACAAGGTCGCTGTTGAGAGCGGAACAGAGATTTGGATGGATCTCCTCATGTCTGCCTCATCTAGCCAAAATCTGCAAGGCTAGAGATTTCTTTCTCTCTTGCAGCTGTGTTCTTCCCTGAAAGGGACAGTCCCTGGAGCGCCAGCAGAATGACCATGAACTATTGAACGTGCTGGTACTTCAGGATATATCACAGTAGTTTCAGAGTCCTCTCTTATACAGAATACAGAATAACAGAGTTGGAAGGGACTTTGGAGGTCTTCTAGTTCAACCCCCTGCCCAAGCGGGAGATCCTATACCATTTCAGACAAATGGCTGTGCAATCTCTTCTTAAAAACCTTCTGTGCTGGAGCACCCACAACTTCTGGAGGCAAGCTGTTCCACTGATTAGTTGTTCTCACTCTCAGGAAATTTCTCCCTAGTTCTAAGTTGTTTCTCTCCTTGATAAGTTTCCATTCATTACTTCTTATCCTGGAAGCAGAGCAATTCACTGATGAAGGAGAGACACTTTGAGAATGTATTGGACAGATGGATTGTGTGAAGGGGCCATTCCTTTAGTCTTTTCATGTTATACACCAAGTTCTTAATCCTGTTTTGCATGCGCAAGCGTCACATAGACTACAATCTGTTCAAACACATGTGGAAATGAAAAATTATAGTGAGATTTGAAAATTGTGACAGCAAGCACCAAATGTTTAACAAAGTTTCAGTTAATGTTGATTTTCCTTAAGATAACAAATGGCATATGATGCTGGTTGGGGAATTCTGGGAGTTGACGTCCACAGATCTTCAAGCTGTCAAGGTTGAGAAACACCGGCATATGTCAGATCATCATCAAAGGCCTGTTTGCATGACACACTTGCTATGTCTGTGGCATATCATGAGAATTCTTTAACCTGTGCAAAAAATCCACTTGATTAAGTGAAAGGGGCTTAAAGTTTCATCTCAAACAGACTTGGTCTTATATGGAGCTAAATTAAATGATACTTACCAGAGGGATGAGTGATTCTTCTTATTCCGGAGACTAAAATGACCTGTTCTTGAATTTTCATTCTGGCTACACTGGGATACTGTAAAGGGGACAGAAAGGAGTTGGCCTGTCTGCTTGTGATATCATTGGTGATTTTAATCATTCCCTCTAGAGGGAGAGACAAAATGAAAGAGACAGAAAGGGAGGTGGAAGTGATAGCTGTCAAGTATTCTTTGCTTGAAAAGTAGCCACTACATGGTAGACTGTCACAACTGTCTTGTGTAATCTGCTGCTGACACACAAAGTGAGTTGATGGACTATGGGAAGAAATGGCTGGGTCATTTGTGTTGTGGGAATGTAGTCAGAGAATATACAAAGCTGAACTGTTTTTCCTTCCTTAGTCCGAAACTCCACTATTACAGTTAGCAAGGAGCACTATTGACTCCCCCATATGCCTATCACACGAAGGTCTTCCATGACCATTCCTTCATTGGCCATGTATACCACAAGTGGGGTCAGGGAGAAGAAAATGTGAAGCCCGAGCATCACAGGGTAACGCAAAAGTGGGGAACCCGGGACCTTCTAGATCAGGGGTGGGGAACCTTGGCTCTTTTATGACTTGTGGACTTCAACTCCCAGAATTCCTGAGCCAGCATGGGAGTTGAAGTCCACAAGTCATAAAAGAGCCAAGGTTCCCCACCCCTGTTCTAGATATTAGGCTAAGTAAGAAAAGTGTGCAAGTTGAACTTTACTTCTATTGACTACATGGGTACAACCAAGCTTGGGGTGGGGATTGGGGTGGCAATAGTATAGGGGTAGCTTGCCACTGCCTTTTTCTAGGATCCCTCTCCCCTTTTTTCCCTCTTTCCATCTGCAGTCCTGAAATTTCCTTTATGACAGAAATGATGAACCCTGCTCATTTTTTTCAAGATTAGCCAAAGGTTGGCTAGGTCCCACCTTCTAACTCATTCTTAATACAGCTAGTCCTTAACTTACGACTACAGTTGAGCCCAAAGTTTTTGTTGCTGATGAAACACTTGTTAAGTGAGTTTTTGCCCCATTTTACAACCTTTCTTGTTAATTGAATCACTGCAGTTGTTAAGTTAGTCAAACTGTTGTTAAGTGAATCCGGCTTCCCCATTGACTTTGCTCGTCAGAAGGTCACAAATGTGTCATGTTATAAGACGGGCAGCTATGTAAATATTTTAAATAAGTAAATAAATAACCTAAGAAAGGCATAGGCTGGGCAGGGCCACTTGCCATGGGGTGGGGCTGACATCCTTATAGGAACAACAACTATGCTTAGGGCTTCCATATCTGAAGAGCATTAGGGGCTGTATGCCATTGTACTGTACACAAAATGTCACAGTTTTGCATAGACTATTAAAAGAGTTCTTGTGGCAGCAGTTTTAGCCCTATTCATACATTATATGTACATAGGATGAATGTGTGTCTGTGGAGGGGGCAATGAAAGACCTTGTCATTTCCCACCCACACTCATTAACGTATTTCAACAGAGCTTAAGTCTGGAGGAGGTTTCTGTTCAGGCAATGTAATGAATGCATATATTTTAGGAATTAAAGTTGACATGCCGTCTTCGTATAGTGGGTCTTCATTTTATATTCATGTAAAATGCAACTAAAATTAGCTCCTTAATCCCATACAGGACTACAAAATGGTTATTAAATCAGAACGCATTTGCATTTCTGTCCTCGTGAATATTTTATTTGTTCTTGTTCTCTCAAAACATAGAAAGTGTTCTGTTCTGGCTTTCAGATTGCCCCTATTGTCCATACAGTGGTGGTATTTAAGGTGCTTTGTGGATGTACCATTCTCAAAGTTTTGAGGAAAAGGAGCCGTTCCCTTTAGTGAAAAGGAGGGAGGGACAGATTGTTTTTTTCAGGCTGAGTTGACACTATTTGGCATTGCAGGTTGCTCTCCAGAACTTAGCAGATCAGGGCAAAAGCTACATTTCTCTTCATTGACAAATCTAATTATTACTATTGAATTAAGTCTAATTCAATATACTTAATAGGATTGTTCTTCAAGTTCAAGTCATGCATTTAATAAGTTTCTTATTTTATCAAGTTACATTTTCCTCTTCAATTGCATCCAAAGATCTCAGGGCCTGGACTCCAAATTACTCATCCTGTTTCAAGGGCAGAAGAGCCGCCTTGTTGCTAATTGTAGAGATTAAATTCATTTACCTAAACCTGCCATGCAAGAAAGTCCATAAAAGTGGCTCTACATTTTAAAAAGTAAATTGCCTGCCATTCTGTTTTTGCTCCATTCAGAGCCAGATTGAAATTTATATCCAGTGTCTCTTTCCAGCTTGCTAGAAATTCTCAGCCTCTTTATTTAGAGATGGCGAATGACTCATTACAATCCTGGTTTAAATACAGTTGTGTGGTTACAAGAATAACATTTAGCTGAATAGAAGATTATTTCAATTCTTCGAGGAAATCTGTAGGCTTGAACTAGGTATGTAGATTTCAGCTCACAGCTTTGTTATCAGTTTTCATTTGTCGACTCTGGTTTTCCATTCTCATGACTTCTCAAACTTATGCAAAGTATTTGGGCTCTAACCATTGGCTGTACTACATTTTCTGCATTGTTAGAATACATTCTATAGAAAATGATTTTTGAATCCTCAGACCACTCTATCTGGAAAAAGACATGAAGAGAGATAAAAATGGCATTCTATGTCTTGTCTCTCTTGGGGCCACAAAGGGAAAGGAAGCAGCCGCTGCAGAATCTGTATTCTCAGGATGAGCTTTCCAATGTGAGCCTTGAGCAGAGTCACTAGAGACTTTGTGCAGGGATTTCCAGTTGTAGTCCAGGAAGAATGTTTTCCCATCCAAATAATACAAACTGAAACAAGATAGATCCTGTTGTTGGTGTGAATTATTCCCTTGTGTCTGGTCCCTGCCAGCAAGCAACAGATGCTCGGTCTGTGATAGATTTCATGGAAGTCTTGAAAACCCGTAAAATGTTATTCTTGTGGAACAGAGCCCTGCCTGAGGGAGGATTTTGAATTCTTGCTTTTCCTGACCTACTTGTCAAAATGAAGATCTTGCAGTCTAGGCTCAAATCATGGAAAGCCGATTGCCCCACAGATACACTGGGTCCTTCCCTTTCAATGGTATAAAAATATAAGTAAGAAATGAAGAATAAGCAGTATTCCACACAATTCTGCTAGTCAAACTGGAAGTCGCATATACTCCAATATAGATAGTCCTTGACTTATGATCATAATTGAGCAGCTTACCATGTGACTGCACCTGATTTTATGACCCTTTTCACAGTGGCCGTTAAGCAAATGCTATGGTCATTATGCAAATCTATTGTTTGTAACGGGTGGGGTGGTTTTTTTGCTGGAAACTGGAAGTAAATGCAGGTTGTCAGCAAAAAAATGTCACAATTTGCAATCACTTGACTATGGGATACTGCAATCAGCTATAAATGCGGGCTGGTTGCTGAGCACCCAAAATGCGGTCACATGACTGTGGGGGTGGGATGGCCATTGGTACTTTGAATCTGGGGAGTAAGTAGCCCTGAGGACTACCTATAACAGTGATGGCGAACCTTTTAGAGACCGAGTGCCCAAACTGCAACCCCAAACCCACTTATGCATCGTCGAGTGCCGGGTGGGTGTGGCCCATTGGCTGGGCGTGGCCAATTGGGTGGGCATGGCCCATTGGGTGGGCATGGCTGTGGTGGTAACGGCAGACTGGGTGGGACTAAAAAGTTCAATCAATCAATTCCAACTTTGCAAGATCTTTTTTTTTCCCGTGAGAAGTTGAAATTGACTGATTGAACCTTTTTTTTTTTGCACACGGCGGCGGAGGCCTAAAGTGAAAAGGTTTTATAAAACCCAGCTGAAGGCCTAGGACTTGGGTGATGGCGCGTGTGCCCACAGAGAGGGCTCTGAGTGCCGCCTCTGGCACCCATGCCATAGGTTCGCCACCACTGACCTATAATATACGTTCCAGCTATCTTTAGATATTGCGAAGAAGTTGTACTTCATTTAAAATATTTGTGCTAGGCTGCAATTAGAAAATGTTCTTTGCTGGAATTTAAATACTTTTTAGTATCTTCCAGTTAGTTTCTAACCACAGGTCAAAGTACATATGCTTTCCTTTTGAAAATCTCTGATTTTCTGTTATGCACTATGTGCTTCCTCTCCCCCTTCAGAGGAACTGAAGCAGGGACTTAATCTTGAGAGAAATTGCTTTTAAGCACTAGGTTAAAGAGTTCTCCTAACTTAGGTTTAGTTGTTTTAACTGCTGCTTTTGTTGCTACTGTACACAGATTTGCTGTTGTCTTCCAAACCAGGGTGGAAGTGTTAGTCTATATTCTCCAATGCCATTTTTAAACTCATTTTCCAGGTTTATTTCTTGGAGAAGGAGGGAAGAAGACATATTTGCAAGAGGAAGAAGGTCCCTGGAAAAGGGTACCTGACCTTCCCTCCACCTGACAATTCTTTCCCCTGAATCTGTTTTTACACTGTCATTTTCACCATTGGTTTTGAAGAGAGGCCAACTGGAATACGCCTGGCTTGGACTAATGTGAGGAGGGGAAAAAATGACCTCATTAAATAGCTTGTCTTGCCTATTACACTATTATAAGAATTTATAAGCAAGATATAGTAGGCGCTGACCCTGAAAATAGATAGTGCAAAGTGCCTTTCCTATATCTACGGTCTTGAGAGTCTGGACATGGGCTGTAGGCTATCTGTTCCCTGGATCAATTACCTGAATTGTTTTAAACAGAATGTCATATGTTGAATTCTGTACATAAAGTGTAAAGTGCTGCCTAGAAAGAAGAACAGAGAGACTTCTTCATTTCCCTTTTAAAAATAGTTTTTTCTAACGCCTTGCTGATTCTAAGCTTTGTAACCGTTTGAACAAGATGTCAGAACAAATCCATTTTTTTTTAAAGTAACTGGTAACAGTTATGGATGGTCTTTCATTCAGGCATGGACCAAATCTTAATCTACTTGGTTTTAGGAGAATGTCTGTATGAGATGCTTCCAGTGGTGTACATTAGATCACTGTTGGTCCTGTGTTGTACATTCAAAGAACTGGTATCTTTCTATGAATGCATATGCAACTGTCACATTCATAGAAATATATGTTAATTAATTCCATGAACTTTAGTTAGAAATATTCTAATTAGAATAAAAAGAATATTCTATTCTATTCTTCTAGTTGGAGTTTGATTGTATGCATTTACAAGAGAAAAAGTCCTAAATTAATGCAGTAATTTAGAAATGTCTTTTCTAACATGAAACTTGCCATCTGAAGTTTTGATAGCAAGGTCGAATTTTAACTAATAAATTATCCAATATTTATTTTATTTATCTAATTTATATAGCCAAATATTCTAATTAGAATAAAAAGAATATTCTATTCTATTCTTCTAGTTGGAGTTTGATTGTATGCATTTACAAGAGAAAAAGTCCTAAATTAATGCAGTAATTTAGAAATGTCTTTTCTAACATGAAACTTGCCATCTGAAGTTTTGATAGCAAGGTCGAATTTTAACTAATAAATTATCCAATATTTATTTTATTTATCTAATTTATATAGCCACCTATCTTATCCTGTGTGAATTAATAGGACTGGCACTTAGTTTGGCAGTGAGTTTATCGAACACTTGAATTAGTGTGTTGTTCAAATATAGTCATGGTTAAAATGTGATTGACTGACTTGTGGTTCAGAAACTTACTCAAACCCAGCCAATTGAAAAAGCTGTTGGGTTAGATGCTGTGAGAACATGTCTGTTATTATTCACAACTGACTTGGTAGCCTGAAACAGGAAATCATGTATATGTGTATGTGTATATATATATAAATAAGAGCCATACTAGAGGGTTGCATTGATTCAGCCAAATTCAGAACTGCTGATTTAGAAAGAATTGGGACATACCCGATCAAAATCAACCTCTTTGAAGTAAACCAGATCAGATCTGAAACGGTTGAAGATTTTTAGTGATTTGGAAGATCAAGACTGTGTGCCTCCCACATTCTTCATATAAGGAGAATGCCAAAGTGGTGGGATAGCAGAATGTGATTTTATGCCTGAAGTTTCTGGTCAGCTATTATTTTAATTCATCCCAACTCCTTAGCACTTTCTGACGTATTTGTTACTTCTTGATTTTATATATTTTATGATTTTCATATACCGCCTCCATCACTAAGATTCTGACCAATGTCCAATAAACAGAAGAATAACACGGTTGATATAATGTGTCATAATGTTTAACACAGTAAACACTGATTGCCCCACAAAGATATGGTTGAACAGCTTTTGGAATAAAGAGGCTTCAGGGACTTATTGAATGAAAGGAAAATCAACCGAGCTGTGCTTCTGGGTTGGAATAGTACACACAGACAATTTCAAAATGCTGTTATTGAAAAGTCTGGTTACCTCATTCCAGCCCTATGGATCTCTTATTGGGGTGGGATTTCCAAGAGGCCCATGTTAGCTCCACAACTTATAGGTAATGACCAAGGAGCCTTTTGGCAAACAGTGACCAGGTGTAATCCTATATCAGCAAGATTTTTAGCTAGTATGTGGCCTTCCACATTATGGATCAATTGAAGCTTCTGTGTCATTTTCAAGGGCAGTTCCATGCAGATTATACTGCAATTACTCCAATTGGTGGTGGTGGTGGTGGTGGGGTGATCAGGGGGTGAGTTGCTGTTGGCAAGCATCAGATATGTAGGGCCATATCTGGGTTTGGTTAGCTTACCAACCAACAGCAACTTTGTCTGGAGTTTCTTGCCCAGGAATATACCTGCAATGTTATTGTTATAACTGCTAAGCAAAACAACCCTTATGGGTAATGAAATCACTTTTTCTCATCTAAAAGTAGACTCTCATTTAAAAACCACCGCACTGGGTCCCTTTGAAATTCTGGAGGTTTCTTTCCAGGGATGGATGGATGGATGGATGGATGGATGGATGGATGGATGGATGGATGGATGGATGGATGGATGGACGGACGGACGGACGGACGGATAGACAGACATACATACATACATACAGACAGACAGACAGACAGACAGACAGACAGACAGACAGACAGACAGACAGACAGAAAACTGCTGAATCTATGGAGGATTAAAATGAAAATTTAAATAGGTATCTGCAACACAAGCACATTTCTTGAAGTGTAAGCAGGCAGTCTTGTAGAAGACTGGAACCATCTAGAAATCCTATTTGTTTCAGAATGATGACACTGCAACGTGCCTTCTTCACTGTGCAATAAATTCTTCATTCTGAACAGGACCTTTTAAGAGATAAATAATCTATAGATGGGAAGTAGCTGGGCTATATGGATGGGCAGAAGAAGTGAGATTCAATATAGGATCAAGCATATCAACTAGCTCAGAATTACCCTCTTCCCACTCTGATTCTTAGGAGATTTTCCAGGGGGTGTTGGATACCATCCCTGTTGTTTCTGAAACTATCCCATTTCTTTTCTTAACAGAAAATTTCAGCAGAGAAGTTGGTCTATTAGAGTTGATTGGAGATCCTCCACCAGACCAGATAACCAAAATCTATGGCCCAGACAAAAGTCCTGCCTACGTGTTTAGACCAGATGCCAACGCAGGACAAGTGGCACGGTACCACCTCCCAAGCCCCTTTTACAGAGACTTCTCACTCTTGTTCTACATTCAAGCCACTTCAGACAACGCAGGGGTGCTTTTTGCTCTTACGGATGCCTCCCAGTCAATCATCTACGTTGGTGTGAAGCTTTCTGAGGTGAAAGATGGAAAACAGCAAATCATATTCTACTATACGGAACCTGGTTCTCAAAATTCCAATGTTGCAGCCACATTTACTGTCCCTTCCCTGGTCAATCTGTGGACTCGCTTTGCCCTCAGTGTACGGGATTACAATGTGGTGCTTTATATGGACTGTGAAGAATTTAAGATGGTTCATCTCGAGAGGTCATCCGGTCAGATAGAGCTGGAAGAAGGAGCAGGACTTTTTGTGGGACAAGCTGGAGGTGCAGATCCTGATAAATACCAGGTGAGCTTGCTTATTTCCAGTGAGATGGTTATCATAAATCAATGTTTTCCCAAAAGTGAAAGGCAAAGGAGCAAAGACTAGTTATTTTTTCCCTAATGATGTAGACTTTTCTTATCTGTAGTTTCAGGGAGATTTCTCTTGATGCTTATACGCAATCTGTATCTTAACCTTCATTATATATCTTTCACTCTCTGCTGGTCTTCAACTGTGGACAGTTTAGGATCTAACAAAAGTACAGGAATGTATAAACATCTTTCTTGTTTTATAAATTACTGCAAAACATTTTGGATAAAGTTTATTCCCCCTCTCTCCACGCCACTAATATTTTTTGGCACAAGTGTTGATCATTCTGAAATAAGCATCTATGTACTTCATTCTCTGTTTTATGCAACTGAGATGCTAGGAGAGGGGTGTCAAACTGGCGGCCCGCAGGTTGGATGCGTCACGTGCAGGCCACTCCCACCCCAGCTCCACAAAGGCAAACAAATCGCAATACATCACGATATGTCATGTGACGTGATCGAATTTGACACCCGTGTGCTTAGGAGTATGGGAGAAAAAACTGAAAGAGAGCTGTGGCTTATGTAGAAACCACATTCAATGTATGGGATGCATTGAGAAGCACATCTGGTGGGCAACCAACAACTGTCAGTCTAGCTTCACATACTTGGCAGCCCAACAGACCACAATCAATAACCTTACAGAATCGAATTCCTGAGTGTTCATGTTGCAGCAAACATGGGATAACCTGTGCAAATAAAGATGTCTGTGGTTAAAATCTGTTTTCTTTTTCTTCCCCATTCTATTTTCTCTCTGTGTATATTCATTCTGTCCACATACCAAGGTACTCTTTGGATTTTATTCTCACTCTTTCCTTTCTTTTAATGGCATTTATGAAGGATTGGTTGAGGGATATTTGCAGGTAATTGCTGCAGACCATTTTTGTGGTAGTGATAGTCAGAGGTGAAAATAATGAAGTGAAAATAGTTAACATTTTTCATCTTCAAATTCATGTTCAGACATTGGCTTAATTTGCCAGTCTAGTGATTCCTGAGATTTATCCTGGGCTTCCCACTGAGATCAAATCCATTGCTGCATTCTTCTTTTTGCTGGATACAGAAAAGCAGAAATCCTCTGGCGCTAATGACTCCTGACAAACATGGAGGATTCCCTCCCTCCCTCCCCCCCCTTAAAAATTAAGTAGGAAGGAGGATAAAAGCAAACTTTACTGCTTTTCAGTGCAGACATTGGGGAGGACTTTCCTACCCACTCAGAAACAGATGTAGGTAATTATCTATAGTACATGCAGCTGATTATTTCTTCAAGCTTCAAGTGTCCCAGAAATATATAGGAAGAATAAGTGTTAAACCTTAGTAGGAGGTGATTGTCCTTGACTTACTAAAATATTTCCAGTTGCTGATATAAGCTGGAGACTAATGTAGTCTGTCTAAGAGCAAGAAAACAGCAAATACCAGCAAGCATAAGTGACATATGTATAGACATTAACTGGATTTAAGGAACAGAGTTGGGAGGAATTTTATTCTGCATCATGTGCAATAGCAATTCATTATCCTGTCCCAAGAAGCCTGCTGAAAATCAGATTTCAGATGGGGAAGCAGCAAGCACCGAAGTGATGTTGATTTATGTTAAGAACAATCAGAGTCATTCTTATCCATGGCTTACCACTGGCATGAGGATAAGCTCAAAGCCATCCAGCGAATTAGTCCAACACTTTAAACTATGCCAGAGCTTACATATTTAATGATGCTTTGATATAGGATGCAGGATGCCAAGAAGACTGGAGAGCAGTGGTGGGATTCAGCCGGTTCGCACCACTTCGGCAGAACCGATAGCTAATTTTTTGTTGCCCAGGCCCAGAATGGACTTCCAGAAGCGGCATCCACACAGAGAACCAGTTGTTCGCATATTTGAATCCCACCACTGCTGGAGAGCTATTGCTTCTTCTGTTCATAGTTAGAATAAACCCGTTTTCCCTAACATATTTCTAGCACACATATAATTCAGAGGTGAACAGGGAAGTTTTCAGTTCCTTCTTTGTGCTTATGGGGGGGGGGGAATGGCTGGATTATGAGCTCAGGCCTCAGGCAGCATTATTACAAAGGTAAAATTGTAGGAAATCTGCATAAAGTTCTCCTGTACTTGTAATGATCAGTTATGGTTTTGAGCTGGCACAAAGAGACTCAGAGTCCTGGATATCATCACAGAAGACTACAGGATGGGTTTTTAGTTCTCTTGTCATCTGCAGTACTACTCTACTGCTCAGAATCACAATGGTGCTTCAGCTTCCAAATCTTGGGGGCGATGTTCATCTCCATTTCTTAGCCGAGGGAGCCAGTGTTGTCTGAAGACATTTTCATGGTCATGTGACCAGTATGTCTATATGCTGAGGCTTACAGAATGCTACTACCTTCCCACTGAAGCAGTACCTATTTATCTACTCTCATTTGCATGCTTTCAAACTGGTAGGTGGGCAGGAGCTGGGGCAAGTAACAGGAGCTCACCCCATTGTGCAATGCTCGGATCTTGAACCCGTGCTGTCAGCTTTTCAGCTGATGAGCTCAGCCTCTTTAACCATTGAGCCATCACGCCCCCAGATGCTAAATATGAACACCAATAATGACTGAATATCGACCTAATTCTAGTAGTGTGATGCGGTGTTTACCCTGCCCTTTAGCCTTCAGGCCAGTGTATACACACTTGACAGATCCAGTGCTCAGCCACGTAGCAGATCTCATCCAAGGTACTTATTTGCTGTCTGGTGTTTGTTTTTTAATTGCCAGTGTCCAACGTTTTTTCTAATAAAACTTATAAGGTGTTTTTTTTTTGGAAAAAAAAGGGCACTACCTAAATAGGTCATGTTCATTCAGTTATTTTTTGGTCAGTAGACCAACATTTTAAAAATGGTATCCATACAGTAAAAGTTGCAATAGAAAAACTCTAAAGTACTGATATAATACAACGTTGAAAGTCAGGTTGGTGTAGTGGTTAAGGCTAGAAATGGGAGACCATGGGTTCTAATCCCTCCTTGGTCACATAGCCAGCTGGTGACTTTGGGCTGGTCACTTTCTTTCATTCATAGGAAAGGGAAAGGGAAGGGCAAAATCTTGCCAGGAAAACTGCAGAGACCAGTCCAGGGAGTTGCCAGGACTCAACCCTGATTCAAAGAAACAAAACAAAAGTACAACATTAGATGGCAACAGTTTAGACTACACGAACCTTCCCTATCGACCATTTCTAGGACAATAACACTTAGCCAGTCATTTCAGTATAATCAGAGAAATTGCAGACAATTGATAAGTAGTAGATAACTTCTCTTTCATGAATAAAAAATATAGTAAGATGCCTTACTGAGTCAGACCATTGGCAACGCCTCTCTAGAATTTCAGGAGCGGTTGCTCTTGGTCCATCAGGAAGAGGGTGAGAGATTGAGTCTGCGAGTTTCTTTGTACTACTATATTGCTATGGCTTTCCAAGCAATAAAGGGCAGCGCTGGTAGCTCAGCGGTTAAGATGCTGAGCTTGTTGGCTGGAAAGCCGGCAGCTCAGGTCGAGACCCGAGCGCCATGTGAAGGGGTGAGCTCCCATCCTCGCCCCGGCTCCTGCCCACCTAGCAGTTCAAAAGCATGTAAATGTGAATAGATGAATAGGTACCACTTCAGTAGGAAGGTAACAGCACTCTGTGATGACCACATGACCATGGAAATATCTTCGGACAGCTGTGGCTCAATGGCCTTGAAATGGAGATGAGCACCACCCCCTATAGTTGGCAATGACTAGCAGAGTAAAATCCATAGGGAGTCCTTTCCCTTTTTCCTTTTTTTCCTTTCCAAGTAATAAAGTCCAAAAGGCAGCTATATTTTTTACTCCCCTAATCAGTGGTATGTTGTACATATTTTAGATTGGCAGGTTCTTTGGACTTTTAAGAAAAAAAGTTGTTGTATTTCAAATGTATACTGTACAGCAGCAAGACTAAACAAATTCACAGGAAGTACGGATTATCTTGAGGAACACAAGCACATAGTAGTAACATGACATGCCAATGGACGAAGCATTGTTTAGAGAACACTGTAATTAAACAACTCCATAAACATACTAAGAAATTTGAAGTGATTGTTTGCCTACTTTTTGAGGTCATGTTCTTTGCATGACAAAGATCTGCACAACAAGGCTAAAAACAAAAGGCCACATGCAAACTCTGATGTTAGATCTTTAAAGTTAATTTGGAGAATTGTGTTTAGAATGTTATTGATGTATTACAATGTACAGTGGTAAATATTTTATATCCAAACTCCATAAAATGCATTAGTTTTATGCTAAAAATGTTTCGTGGGGATTCACCTCCCAAGGAAATGTAAAAAGTAAGAAGAGGAAGCAATGATCTCATTTTTATTGACTTTCCTGGTATCTCACAATAAAATCTGATTGGCTGCATGATATCATAAGGAAGTATTTTCAGAATCAGGGCTAGCCCCTGGGTGGAATTTGGTTGCAGGGTCAGTTAGGCAGAATTACTCGTACTGCATAATGATAGCATGGCATGCCTACATAATCTTGCATTGTCCAGAATTGGCTTATGAAGAACGCAATTATTGCTAGAGTTTTTAACAACCAGAGCTCTAGGCTAAGGAAAGAAGCAATCAATAACATGCTAAAAAAATAGACAAGGAATATTGAAATTCCCTATTATCTTCCATAATGAGTCATTATGTCCAGGTGTAACTACACTGTTTTTTGTTAGTAGCTTCTACATGACTTGTCCCCATGACACAGAGATGGGATTGATTAGTAGTAGGGAATCAAAGGAGCAGTTGAGTCAGTATTTCTCAACCTTGGCAGCTTTAAGCTTTAAGGTGGGTGGACCTCAACTCCCATGATCCTTCAGCCAGCATGCTGGCTGGGGAATCATGAGAGTTGAAGCCCACCCCAGTTAAAGCTGCCAAGGTTGAGAAACACTGACAAACAGTACTAGAAAATTCTTGAGAATGATTTCACGGAAAGGCCAGCTTGTCCTTACCTTTTCTTCCCTAAGAATATAAACATCATGGTGGGATCTTTTTCTGCCATTTCTGGTCATGCAGCTACTTGCAGCCCCGGGCCTGTCACTGCCTGCTCCTATTATTTCCACTTATCTATCCTTGGAGATTGAGCACATGATATATGTATGTTTACAGTGAGATAAGATACCTCAGCCATGCCCTGGAATATGGCAGTATCCCAGATGGAGATCTCACTGCACAGACACGTTTGCCAACTCTTGTCAGGAATCTATGCATGATTGAGAAGAGATGCTTCAGGAGGCAGAGTGGCAGGATGTGGAGAATGGATTCTAGGATACTGCCGTAGTGATGAGAATGAAGGGAAAGAACAGGGAGATCATTTTTTAAATTGAGGAGCTATTGAAAGAGAGAAGGAAGGAGAGTTTCTTTCTCTTGTTCAGGGTTCAAGCAAGACAGACCTATGCTTGGATCATAGGGATCAATGGCGACCTGAGTGTAAGAAGCAATTCACTCATTGTGTCTGCCTCTTTAAATCTAAGCATCAATTACTGCAGTATCCTTGCCTGAGGCTACTGAGATACAGATCTAGTTTTTCCACTTCCAAATAGATTATAAACTCTATTGTTGAGTTATAATTTCTTGATAGTTCAGAGCTCAGTAAATTAGCAGTACTGTAGTACCTTTTTTGTGGCTGGAAATTTTATATTAATTCTTTTTCAGCAGCTATAGGAAGAATAGTAATGATACTGTTGCAAAAAGGATGCTTTGCTTGGTTTTGCTTCTCCCTTCAGTGTGGTGTTATTTTTTTTTATCACAGATAGATGTGCTATGTTTGCTCAATGCACCAGTTTTCTTTTGTTCCCCACCAAAAATCTGAGAAAAACTACCCCACTCCAATTCAGCTTGCTCAATAGTAGTAACTGTGAGAGAGATCTCAGAGTCCTAGTGGACAATCACTTAAATATGAGCCAACAGTGTGCTGCAGCTGCCAAAAAAGCCAACACAGTGCTAGGCTGCATTAACAGAGGGATAGAATCAAGATCACATGAAGTGTTAATACCACTTTACAATGCCTTGGTAAGGCCACACTTGGAATGCTGCATCCAGTTTTGGTCACCACGATGTAAAAAAGATGTTGAGACTCTAGAAAGAGTGCAGAGAAGAGCACAAAGATGATTAGGGAACTGGAGGCTAAAGATATAAGGAACGGTTGCTGGAATTGGGTATGTCTAGTTTTAACGAGAGAAGGACGAGGGGGGACATGATAGCAGTATTCCAATATCTCAGGGGCTGCCACAAAGAAGAGGGAGTCAAGCTATTCTCCAAAGCGCCTGAAGGCAGGACAAGAAGCAACGGATGGAAACTAACCGAAGAGAGAAGCAACCTAGAACTAAGGAGAAATTTCCTGACAGTTAGAACAATTAACCAGTGGAACAACCTGCCTCCAGAAGCGGTGAATGCTCCAACACTGGAAGTTTTTAAGAAGAGACTGGACAGCCATTTGTCTGAAATGGTATAGGGTTTCCTGCCTGAGCAGGAGGAGGGACTCCAAAGTCCCTTCCAACATTATTATTATTATTATTATTATTATTATTATTATTATTATTATTATTAATTATTAATTATTAATTATTAATTATTAATTATTAATTATTAATTATTAATTATTAATTATTAATTATTAATTATTAATTATTAATTATTAATTATTAATTATTAATTATTAATTATTAATTATTAATTATTAATTATTAATTATTATAATGCAAGAAAGCTGAAGGGGGAGGGGGGCTGGGATCCTGTGGCCCATGGCTGCCCTTAGTGGGCTTTAAGGTGATCTCAAGCTACTACTCCCTGAGTCATCTCAGTGTGATGTTTGGAGCTAGGAAAGTGATATTTCTCACTTTTTCCTATAGAGAAAAATCTGGGCATGCACAGATTTGTATTGAAGTATGACTTCACCCACGGAATAGCCTCCTCTTTTGGGTTGCTTTGTTTTCATGACCCTGGAGAGAAAAAGATAGCAAGGAGATGAGTGTTGTAAAATACCTTGGAATGCCTGCTCCAGAACAGCTTTGAAAAACAGCTGTACACACAAAACTCTGGGTTAAAAAAAAATAACTTGCTCCTCCTTGTGATTTTTGTCTATGACCCCATTAAATCGGCAGGCTACAGCTGGAATGTTTTCCGTGTATAATTCCAAGGAGCGTCTAGTTGCCTGACAGCCATGTTCTGCTCTCCGTTTCCAAGTTGTTAACTTGAAAGGAAAGGTCTCCACAGATTCAGAGAGACATTTTTTCCCCCTCTTTAATCTTGTTTAAATCTGCATGCTCATTCCGCCCACTGGCTCTGCAGTCCTGGTGTGGCTGAAAAGTTCTTCCCGTGGGTCTGTCTAAAATCTGATAATCATGAATCACAAAATAGTAGGAAGCATGTCATTGCTTTCATCCCTACCTAAAAAAGAAACTTGCATGTCCAGTGTCCACACAGGAACCATTGGTAGACAGGTAATCCACATTGGCCATTGCACTTTGGCCATTAATCTTTTCCAGATCAATGGCCGTGGATTAAGAGTCAGTTCAACTAGTTGTGCACTCCCAATCCCTAGGCTCATGTTGGGAAAAATTGTTCTCTAGACTTCCTATATGGAAACTTTTAAAAATTAATAATGATTAAAATATTGTAAACTATTTTCATAAGTCAATTTGTAAAGGAGTTCAGTTGTTTAATACACAGTCTGAAGATCTGGCACAGTTGTGTACCTGCACAATATGACAAATATGTATCATGTGCCTGAGACAGGCGAGAGCATTTTAGCATCCAAGTCTTGATGTTCCCAATTAAAAAAAAATAAATTTCCCTTTATATTGCCATGCAAAAGCAAATGTACAAACTCTGATATTTGTTGGTGAGGGATAAAATGGCTAAAAGCAATAGCAGAATGGAATATCTTTTGATCCTTTGGGATTCATTTTCACTCTATCCTTTTATGGAGGTTTTAAGGGTGGTGGGCTCTTGCCATGTCTTTATTTTGAGGGTGGCAAGGAATGGTGGTACCTTGTGCTGCTGGTGTTGGGAGCCATGGCTTTCTGAGCCAGATTGAAAGGGCCTTGGCCTCCTACAGTGCCTCAGGCAAGGTTTTCAGCAACCTTTGGAAAGGCAAAGCCAAAACCAAGCGCAGGCTTTCAAAATATCTCTTTCTTGTTCTCCCTAATGAAAGGAAGCCTTACCTTTTGAGCCATGAAATAGACTCTTCTGTGCTTCTGAAATGAGGGAGCTGTCACTGGGGAAGCTGCTGGTTTGTGGCCACAATTTTGAACAGGCACTCCCTCAATTTTTTTTTTGAACATAAAAGAGAATGTGGACCCTGCTGATATTTCTGATAGAAACACGTTTTTGCCAGATCACTTGGCCGTAGCTTCAGTTTACACCAGTGGCAGGCAGTACCCAAGATGGAGGCTCTGAGGTTCTGTTGTGATGTTTTCAACTAATGGTAAACCGGCCATCTTGGAAGTCAGGGTAAAGAGACTGAATGGATGAACCTACTTTGAAAAATAGCTTGATGTATCTTGTTGAGATGACTTGTTTGAGTTAGTGCTGTGCTGCTAAGTTGTATCTAAAGGTATTACAGGACAATTATAACAACCAATGCTTGGATTTTGAATTAGAAGCCACTTTTTTTAGGAATTACAGAATTATGCACCTTGCTGCTAGTTGGCTGTGCAGATTACAAAGGGTCAGCAGAAAATAGCAGCAATCTGTAAATAGTTTATAAATGTTGGAAATGTCAAATCTGTGTGCTCTTGGTCCTCCAAAAACCATTGCAATCAGAATCATAGATTGGAAAAGATTAGAAGGATTAAATCTAACACTTCCTGCCACAAGGCACAATGTTTATAATAGCACTTTCCTCACCTGTATTGATTTTGTTCTCCTGCCTTACTTTCTTCTTTTTTACATTGGGTATTAATGCTTCAATCATAAGCTAACAGTGTTTGTGTTATAAATAATATCGACTTAAAATAAAATGGGCATTTTGGGGTTGGGGGGCACAGACCTGGGAATTCTATATTTCCTTAAACTGGGAAGGAGGTTATTTTTGCCTCTGGGAAATATTGGTCATATTTGGTCATATTTGTTTTCTGCTTTTGTAGGGCATCATTGTAGAATTAAAAATAAAAGATAATCCTTGGGCTGCTGGTTACCAGTGTGTTGAAGAAGATGATGACTGTGATACGGTGAGTGACTCTATTTCTGATGTTTTTTTCCAACATGTAAACATATTATCTGTGGACGTTCTCAAACATTTAAGTCATGGTTGTCCTAAAGGTGCTTTTCAAAAGGCAACTGGACTTTCTTGGTTTTTTGTTGTTGAAGCTTCTTGGATGAGAAGTGAAACGTTTTCCAAGAAAAAATCAAGAACTTTTTAGAAAAAGTACCTTTGGGACATGTGAACATATGGCAGCCTCTTTATGCTGGGCAGGTTATGTTGGAAGCTGAATTTTAGTTTAACATTCTGAGAATGATCTTCAATTCCTGTCAAGCCTGCATACTCCAACTTTCCCTCCAATGGAGCTTCTGTTTTTGCTTAACCACAGTATGTTGTGTTTTCCGAATCTAGCTGAACTTTGATTAAGCTTAACTATACTCGAAACATACTTCATTAAGTTGTTTTCACCAATCATACTTAAAATATCAAGTGACATGCTGTTATTAATTTGAAACACAAGAAGAAGTGTTTGATCTCCTTGTGTCTAAGAAATAGAAGGTGGAAGTTTAAAGGAGGATTAGGTTAGTGAAGCCGTGGAATCAGAAGAGTAGTCAGTTTAGGCCAATATTGCCTGTTCTGTTGGCAGTAGCTGCTGTTCAATTCAAATGGGAGTCTTTTCCAGCATTGATTTCTGAGAATATTTAGCTAACTATGCTGAGAATCTGGACTTTGTAAGTACAAAAATGTCTTCTTACACTGATTCATGATCTCCCCTATCGTCTAATGCAGGCATGTCAAACTGCTGGCCCGCGGGCCGGATGCGTCACGCCAAAACCGCGCCCACCCCATTGCCGGCAATGGGGAAAAAGTCGCGATACGTCGCGCGATGTCACGTGGCGTCGCAAGTTTGACATGCCTGGTCTAATGTGTTATAATGTGGCAATATTGGCAGACTTTGTCTCCAGAATATTAATGCTGATGGTTATACAGCTTTGTTAATATTTTATATGAAAGCATTGTAGCTGATGAGAAAAAAATTAAGATAAACCCAATAAGTTATGCTGTAGCTTTTGATATGTTCCTGAACTACAGTTCCCACTATCCCAACTAGCATGCCAAAATAACATAACGCATTAAGGATTGTAGTTCAGCAGCATCTTAATGACCATGTTTCCTCATTTCTGATGTAGACGAGAGATTTTTTTTTTCTTTCCCAATGGGACTATATCTGCTGATTTAATGTACTGGTTACTCTTCTTTCTGTTTTTTAAAAAATGTCTTTAGTGTGGTGGTAGTGGAAGTGGATTAGACATAAAGCAACCATCTTCTGAAAAGGAAAGCGTGAGTACAATGCCACTTTTGTAATCATGTTACAATTTTCCAGTCTAGAAATATCTTTTCTCCTCTTCCTTCTTCACCATTTCTTTTTCACCTCATCATCAGTTCCTTTCCCTCCCCTTTATCCTTCCATGTCCTTCTCTTTTTCCTGTAGTTGTAGCATTGGGTGGTCTGGTTTCATGGTATTTCTTAAACCCACAATGAGGAGGTTTAATTTGACAAGCTGTTAGCATCTGCTTGCGGTAAACCATTTATCACATGCTTAGGGCTGCTACAGGCAGAGGAGAAACAGCACTCATTACAAACCATTAGCTGACCATGTGCATCAGAATGTTGCTGGTCTCGGATTGTAATAAAGTTCATTATTGTGCATCAGTTTGAATTATTTCCCATGGACAAATGCATATGAATATGTATTTTAAAAGATCAGAAAAGGGTTTTTTTTCCCCCACTCAGAAATGTTCCACCTTATTTATGAAACGTAGTTAGAAGCTATAGATGCACATTGTGTTGCATAATTATATAACATAGTGGATAAAAACTGGTGTGGAAATAAATGAAGATCAAGACTGCAATTCCAGCTTTGCCTGGAAATTCACTGAAAGCTTAAAGCATCTCCCTCTCCCTCTCCCTCTCGCAATAAGAGATAAAATTTAATTTTCCTTAATGAAATTGGCTTACACATTTGCAGAAGGAATGTACAATTTACATTGTACAGATTGCATATAAAAGTTGCACATAAGACAGTTTTCTTTTGCTTTGTTTGTGGTAGTGGCAGAAATCAATTGATTCACTCTACTTAACCCGACTTTCCCTCATATATTGAGAATGCAACTGTCTTTCACCACACACCAGAACAACAAGTGTATGGGGAAACACAGTAAGTTACAATAAAATTGCATAGTTCATCTCACTGAGTTTGAAGCACGACAACACTATGAGTTGCATGTGTTTACACAACATTGGCTAGGAATTGCAACATTTGGCAACAAATTTGAGCATTAAAGCATTAGATTGTGTAAGTAGTGTTAATTTGGAAAAGATCTAGGTGGTAGCAGTCCCGAATCTTGGAAAAAATCAATGTTGTGTTGACCAACCCCTGGCCTAGTGTGTGTATGTATCCATTTTTATCAACTTGCTGATTTATCCCCTTACAACAGCAGCTCCCAACCTTTTCTATACCCCGCACCCCTAGAACGTTTCTGATTTATTTTCGCACCCCTTACAAAAATTCGAAATAATGGCAGCGAATAATGCATATGCACTATAATTTTGAAAACCCAAGTTTTCGCACTCCCTGGAGTATCGTCTCGCACCCCCTGTTGGGAACCCCTGCCTTACAAGAAACTTGATGCTGAACTGACTTGCTCTCATAGGGATTACTTTAGAAAGAACTCTTGCTGAGCTCAGAGTAATCCATTCCTGCCCAGAGAGGTTTGTACATAGAATGGATAGGCAAAGAGGAGAAAGGGAGACTCCAGAATTTTGGCTAATGAGAGTGAGAAAGATTTTATAAAAGACAGGTTTTAAGAATAAGTTTGTGTATGGATTCTCAGTTTCCCAGAATGGAGATGTGCTACTGTGGCTTTGTTGGCAACGTGCAGATGTTAGGCATTCCTGGCTTCCTGCTGACTATTTTCCATGTCACATAATTGCAAAATCCATGAATTCTCTTCAGGCCAATAATTTTGGTTTCTGGTTGGTCACATCTAATTATCACTACAATACTGACCATGACTAATATGGTTGTTTTCTTTGATTTCTTTCTTTTTCTATCAGTATCATTTGTAAGGATTATCCCTTTGGAGTGGCATTGCATAAACCCACTGATCTTGGCATCAGTTTCTTATTAATTACTTTTTAATATAATTGATACTGATGTATGATTTGTCTGAAACTTCTCTTCTGGGCACAGTTTTCAGTTTTCTGTTTATGAAGGCTAAGCAATGCAATCATTTTTTAGTTTTCCAACTTCATGTTGATCTGCAGCAAATGTTACAATTTATTTATTTTTCATGTTTAATATCGATAAGAAACTGAAAATATTATGCCTTCATTGGGGTGTGGACTGGAAGCTGTGTTCTATTTGTACATCTCACAAGAATGCTTCACAGCTGTGTTTGAGATCCCCATGTTAACCTGCCAGAGGGTAGCTTACCATTGTGACACATCATCTCTTACATGTTGATAGCATCTATTCTGGAAATATCACCACCACCACCCTTTTTTAAACTAATAAACAGAAATATTTTGAATTTGATACTAGTCTTTTAGAGAGGGGGAGAATATCTTGAAACCTTCTAATATTGCTGAGTGGAACTTGTAGGAATTGTAGCTCAGCAAGCTATAGCTTCCCCATTCCTCCTTGATTGTCTTTCACTGAACACTGATCCAAATGTTTTACCAAAAATGAATAATAATATTGTCAACCTTACCAGGTAGACCAAACAGGAAATACGGCCATATGGATTAAATCTGCTTTATTGTAAAACCACATTTATTATTTATTTTTAAATTTATTTGCCATGGGGTTACTCTAGGTGACTTACAATAATAAAAAGGAAGAAAAGGAAAGGAGTGCAAACAGAAGAGAAGTAAAATAATAGAATAAAATAAACAATGACAAAGGAATACAATGAGAATAATATATCAATATGATAACCAAAAAGATGAATGTTGGAGAACAGAGACGGGGTGCGGGGGGGTGGGGGGGAGGGTAGGGAGCTGGAGAACAGAATCTTTAACATTAACATTAATTAATTAACATTTAATATTAAAAGAATCTTGCAAGTTTGAAAATACAGTTTTCCTGGCATTATCTTTAGAACCTGATAACTTAGGGAGGGTCTGTCTTGCCCTGCCCACTATGCAGCCATGGGCTATGCTTCCTCTTCTCTGACTGTTTCCATCTCTTCTCAGGGTCTCCCAAGGTCATTCCCACATACTATTACATGTTCAAGAAAATACAAAGCCATTCCCCAGCTTCTGCAAGATTTCTATCAAGATTTATGAGTAATACTATTGTGGACACAGATAAATTGATAGATTTAGCCTTTGTGATTCCCAGCTGTTTTGTATTTTCTCCAAAAGTTAATTTTCCTTTATACCTTTTCTCAAGGGAGTATTAGAAATCTCTATTTGGCTTTGACATAAACGTCATCCACTCTGCCAGAAATAGTGCGAGATCAATTTGCAAAAAACAACCAACACAGGGATGACCTTCTCATAGTTTATTTTTCCAAAGTACAGTTTTACACATCCTGAAGTCACTTTTGACTTTGCTCAATATACAGAAACGAAGGCCAGTATTATTGAATTGTCAAAGCAACAGAGTCATGAATAAACGAGAACTTCTTTTTGTTTTGATTGTAATGAAATTTTTCTCTTCCGATTCTTTCCAGATGTGTCTGTATGTCATTTAGTATAGCTGTTTAATCTTAATTGTATGCACATAGAGCATTCATTGGATGAAAAGACAAGTTATAAATTAGTACAATTAAATACATTTAAATATAACAATAGGCAGAATTCAGATATGTACAGTACTTCTTTGAGTGAAAATGTTTCTGATGATGGAATGATTTCCTTCCGTGCAGTACTTTCTATATTTACAAAACTTGCCCTAAATTTCTGAGACAGATTTGGCAGACTTTCGGTATGGGAGAAGAAAATTGAGAGAGGGGAAATTCTATTTCACAAGTCAGATACTCGCTTGCATAATGTTGCACTCCATCACATCTTCCTGGATGTTGTATTCTGTCTTTCCCATCTAAAATAAATGGAACAGTAACAATTTGTAATATTTAAATTGTTTTTATATGCAATATATTTGACATAAGAAGCTTCAGTGTTTGCATCTGTCCTGAACACATTTAATGTGATTAAATATAAGAAGGAATGAGCAAACACACAGCCATGGTAAACATGTATGCATAAAGCCAGCTTCCCTCCAATGTCCATTTATTGAACAATTACCGAATTCATAGGACTGTAATCTATAAGACTGGACTGTGACTATTCAGGAGTTCTTAAAGCTTATGATGTACTTTGTTCATCCTGAGTTTGCAACAGGCACTTGCACCCACTGCTTGCGCAACAGGCGTGCTCCCTTCTGCTTGTGCACTCGCTCACCCGCCACTTCCGTGGTCCGGTTCCAAAAGGCTCAAGGTCCGGTAGTGGGCCACAACCCGGGGGTTGGGGACCCCTGTTTTAAACCATGAAATAGAGATTTTGACAACTAATCAATCTGGAAGCAGTGTGGAAATATTTCAAAACTGTCTAGTCACTCTAATGCAAAGATTCAAGCTCATAAGTAAAGCAACATCAGACTGTATACAAGACAATGTGAGTTTCATTTTTCTCCACATATTTATTTTCTTATTCAGTTTTCCACCTCAAGTATTCCTAATGCTATTGGAAACATTTAAACCAACAGTGCAATGAATTTAAAAATAATGAAAAGGAAAGTAGGAAAAAGAACTGATAACTCTGAAAGTATCATATGTACATCCTTCACTGTCTCAAAGGAGTCCCAAAAACATTCTTCTCTTCCTATTTCGCTTTCACAGCAAATCTGTAAAGCTGGGTTGCAAGAGAGCAACCAGCTCACAGTCAGCTTCACAGCTAAGTAAGGATCTGAGTCTATCCCACTTGTGTGCCCCATTCCTACTCTGTCACCCTTAAGCATCATATCATAGGCCATTGTCTTTTTCATCCAAACAGGAAAAGAGCACTAAATGTGGTGGGAAAGGCCCATTATGGGGAAAATGACATTAGACATACAGTACCGTATGTCCAACTCCGGCACTTAAGGCTGTGAAGAAAACGTGATGAATGCAGAGCATAGGTGCCACCCAGTGGCAAGACATATAGTTGTCCCACATGATCTCCAAATGGGTTCTGTTCAAATGTATGACATTGCACAAATTCAAAAGGGATTATTTAAAGTATTATCCAAAGGAACCATCTGTGGAAAATTGGAAATACAGTATGTGCAACATAGTAAACATAAGCTTCCCTGTCAGATATCTGCACGTAGGAGTGGAAATTTATTTCCAGAGCCCAGCTTCTAATAACAACAGAAAGCTCAGCTTCTAATAACAACAGAGACTGGTAGAGGAAGAAAAGTGCTACAATGAACTGAACATGGAATCAAGCATGCTTACACTCCCTTCTAGTGAAAGCAAAGTGGAAATATAGAAATCATAGTTGAGTGCAAAAACAGCCAACCCAAAAAAACAAATAGGGTGAGAAAAGTACCACACACCTTTCACTTGACCATCCAGAAAAAGTTAAGAAATAACGTTTCTTCTTTTAGGGATTCTGCTCTGTGCATTTCCTTTGCCTGCTTTCTTTCAGAAATGATTTACAGATATCCTGTAAGTTAGAAGTGACACTACAGGTAGTCCTCAGCCTATGGCCACAACTGAGCCCAAAATGTTGGTCGTAAGTCATTCCAGTTGGGAAGCCACTCATCACTGACCTGACTCAATTTTACAACCATTTTTTACAATGTTTGTTATGCTCATTAAGTGAATCGTGTGGAAAGTTTAAAAATGTTTTACTGTCTAGGTTTAGAAAGCATGTAGAAATGTTTTAATATTTTCCCAACATGTATGAGTTTCTCCACAGGTTTGAAGCTTGTTCTGATTTATAAAAGTAAAAATTACCCTCCCCCCAACTGTAACTTTATAATCTACAGTAACTTTATAATCTTTCATCTAAGAAATTTAACAATAGTAGGAAGTTGTTGAAGCAATATCGCTTTAAAAATCACTGCTTTAATAAATATTTCATTTCTAAATGAGAAAATATACTTTTTTTTTTTTTACTTTTCTCACAATTGTCCAGTTTATTAATTTCAGATCTGATAACGGTAAGGAAACATTCCAAGTTTTTCCGTTTGTTTTTTTTCTAACTGAAACCATAATTTCTCCAGCCCTAAACAGTAAATATTAAAATGCTAAGTGGGCAAGTCTTCTGTAAATGCAGTGAGCTTTTGCATATTAAAAAAGCAATATCTTAACAACATGAAACTTTCATTGATAACATGTCTTAATGCTAAACTTAATAGACTGAATTGAGGCAAAATTAAAGGCTCTGTAGTTTTGTTTGACTAAAATCAAGTTTGAAAGGATTCACACATAATGCTAAGCATGAGTTTGTTAACAATGACTGAAAAAGCTACAATTGCCTAGGCTCAAATGTGACACAATCATAAATCATCCACAACTACAGTGGATGGAATCATACATCATACTAAAAAATGAGCCAACCTTTAGCTTAGCAGGGTGTGTGGGCCCAGTTATTAACTTGTTTAATTCATCTCAATAGGCAAAAAATATTAAGGCACAAAACTCAAAATCAGACCCTTTTAACTGTGGGCCACATAAAGACTTTGACCAAGTTTTATGCCATCGATGGGATTTCTCCCTACCCTAATTTTTCCCCAGTATTCTCCCTGGCTCATTTCCCCCCAGTATTGCCAGACCGATAGTGGGAACAACTGAGAGAACTTTTGGCAATTGATGGGACAGAGGAATTATGCAAAGGGTTTTGTTGCTGGCCCATCCCTTGTTCTTTTCCCAAACAGGCTAACTTTCCTCTGTGCTTGTGTATGTTGTGTATGTCCTTTATGGGTAAGAGGGAAGGAGAAGAATTGCTAGACCCAACAGTCACTTTTTCAGAATCAATTATTTGTCTTGGATTGGTACAAGAGGAGGTTTAATTCAATTCTGTTGTCTCTAGGTGATTCCTCTGTTATCAAAACTGCCAGTGCCCCCACCTGTTACTTCCCCTGACCTTGCCAAAAAACCTGTGCAATTAGAGGAGACTGAATATACTGCGAGGCCACCACATGTTCCTGCAAGTAAGTTCTTGTTTCCTAGTACTGGCAAAAAAAATGTCAAAAAGTGGGGGATGTTTATAATAGTAATAGTAATAGTAATAGTAATAGTAATAGTAATAGTAATAATAATAATAATAATAATAACAACAACAACAACAACAACAATAATAACAACAACAACAACAACAACAACAATAACAATAATAATAATAATAATAATAATAATAATAATAATAATAATAATAATAATAATAATAATAATAATAATAATAATAATAATAATAATATAATGAAGATTTACCACTAAGCAAAAAAATATGTGTTTTCTTTTCATATCACGAAAACAAGCAATGTTCTGTACTTGGTATCTCTTACTAATGTTACATTGAACATTAATATAGTATAACTTCAATAACTATCTACCTATCTATAGATATTATCTTTTTTGGAATCTTTATGTAATTTTTATTTATTTATTTATTACATTTCTATCTCACCATCAAGATTCTAGGTGGCTTACGAGATAAAAGCGACAATGTAAAACATTAAATTATAATTTTGTTTTAAATAAAGGCAATAATTTTAAAAAGTGGGGAACGTTGTGACATAGTTGTGCAGAAAGGAGTACAAAAGTAATCAGAATCTTGTATGTCCTTCAAGTTAAGCTTGTATTGAGCAAGCCGAAATATAGGAGACTAAGTACAGTAAAGAATTCTGCAGCTTTTATTGAGAAGGAAAAGGTGTATAAATGAATGTGTCACCTGAGATGTGGAAAAGAATCTGGTTTTACAGTTGAACCAGTCGTGGTATTCAGCCAGTTCGCACCAGTTCGGCAGAACCGGTAGCTAATTTTTTGTTGCCCAGGCCCAGAATGGACTTCCGGAAGCGGCAGCCACACAGAGAACCGGTTGTTCACATGTTTGAATCCCACCACTGAGTTGAACCAATTTATTGGGATGTAATTTCAAATGTGAAGCTACAAAGAAGTATGGATATATATATATATTTAAATAGTAGCTGAGGGTAACTGGTAGGCCCTTTTTATGTCACATTATAGCTTTCAGTGATGTTGTGATGTGTGCTAAGTAGGGCTATGGAAATATATATATTAATGCATTAATTTGGTGAAAATAATACTTTTTACATGCCGTGCATGCCAATAGTATAATTATGCAAATGTGCAGTGTTTCTCACCCTCAGCAATTTTTAAGATGTGTGGACTTCAACTCCCAGAATTTCCCACCTAGCAGAATTCTAGGAATTGAAGTCCACACATCTTAAAATTGCTAAGGTTGAGAAACACTGTATTACATAATCTCCCTGAAACAGAATTCACAATAATAATCTCTCATCTATTCAGTTCATTTTAAATTTTGCCCTATTCCTGAACACCTAGTATTCTGGTTTCCCTTATTACACGAAGCAGATAATTCTGCACAATTCTTTTTTATTCTCCTTATAGGTGGAACCAAAGGTGAAAAGGGAGACGCTGGAGAGAAAGGGGACCGTGGCCCCAAAGGAGATCCTGGGGCTGAGGTTTTGTCAACCAATGGTGATAAAGGAGAAAAGGTGAAGTAGCAATAAACAGCTTGTTCGCCTTTCCTGTTTTTTTACTGAAAAGCAACCATGTTGTGATCAGGTTCACTCAAAGAAGGACTATAGGACGGCCTCTCCCCCTTTCCTTTCCTCCTTTATTAAAAGCAGGGCTTTTTTTGTCATAGAACGCCCAGAACGGAGTTCCGGCACCTTTTTGGGATGGAACCTTGTAGGGTAGGCAAGGCGAGTTGTATGACGTGTATGAGTTCCGGCACCTTTTTTTTTTTTTTTTTACAAAAAAAGCACTGATTAAAAGTATTCTGATTGTCGTCTTCATTCCCGCCCCTCTATCCTGAGACTTACCTCCATTAGATATTCCATCTGTATAAAGAAAATGGTGATTCCCAATAGGCAGTGAAGTGAACTTTCCCCAGTTATCAAATTATTTCATGAATTTAGGAGTAGCTTCTAGCACATTCAGGGGGTGTGGTGGGGAGGAAGAAACTAGGCTGGCATGGGAAACAAAAGCATTTCAGATGGACAGTTGCCCTTTAATTGCCTATAGTCCTTGGTGGCCAGGAGTCAAAAACTAAAGAGAAGGGAAATAGCCACCTGCCTCTATTCTCTAAAATAAATAATGGTAGCATCTGACAAGGAAGGCATAAATCTGAAGTAGTGGAACTTTCTCACTTTTCCAACAAAAGAATAGAAAGATTGTCCAAGAGTAAACTGCATTTGGGGGCAAATATAGGAATGTGTGAGATCAGGAGGAAAGGCAACTTCTTGTAAAGGTGATTAAAAAAATACTTTTTTTCTCTTAGGAAGGATTAGAAATTTCCTTCTAATGTCTGGCCACTGATATTTTTATTGCTCTTGAACCCAAAGTGAATTTTATGGGAAGCACACTTGGTTTGTGTGTTCATGAGAGATGCTTGCATTCATTTAATGTTAAATGTTCCTTTTCCCAACACAAAGCGTTTCCACTGTTGGATTACAACTCGCCCTCTCTAGCCAGCCAATATTTTGCTAATGACAACTGATGGGAGATGGAGTACAACACATCTAGAAAGTTCTAAACTAGAAAAAGCTGCATTAGCAGCGACGTAGCTCCTTTCTTTTCCCACAGACAGCAGCTCGGTGGATAATTAATTTTGCTGAATGTTGGATTGATTGTTGGATTTTGTTGTATGTTAGATTATGCAATACTGAAAAGCTTTGCTTTGCTCTGCTCTGCTCTGCTTTTTGCTTTTGCAGGGAGAAAAGGGGGAGCTGGGTGTAAAGGTAAGCATTGCAACAATCTTTTTTTGCCTCTAAAAAAGGTGTCAAAGGAATATTGGAATGAGAACCTAGTGCATACTTATCTGACATATTAATAATTATTTCACTATATACAGATCTAAGGCCCTCAAAGTACCATCTGCACTCCAGAGGGAAATTTTAAACAGTGTAGAAACTTCCATAAGAGCAATAATTTTAAGGGAAAAGCCCCTCTGAGGACAGCAAATCCCAAGAACAGCCCATTGAAAATTGAAGAGCTAAATTCATGCAATAAATTTTACCCTAGTTTAACACAGGGGTAGGCAACTATGGCTCCTTACGACCTGTGGACATGCTGGCTCAGGAATTCTGGGAGTTGAAGTCCACAGGTTGAAAAGGTGCCATCGTTGCCTACCCGTGTGTTAACATAATAGCCTAGTTCACAATATGCTAAAACAATAGCTGAATTCCCATAACACACTGAACACAAACAACCTAACACTAGTGTTCTCTCTAAACCAGAGGTTTCTAAACCAGGGGTCCCCAACCTGTGGGCTGTGGCCTGCTACCAGGCCGTGACCTATTTGCAACAGGGCCACTTGAGTGGTGGGCTGGTGTGTGCGCACATGCGCTGGCACTCACAGCCCCACTTGTGCACAAATGAAGCTGTGCACGCCTGTATGCATGTGCCTACCACTCACACAAAACCATCCCCTCTTTCCCTCCCTCCCCCCTGCATCAGGCCACCAGCCCGGAAAGATTGGGGAACGCTGTTCTAAACCTTTTGCCATCACACCTCCATTTAATGCAATCTTAATGTACACACCTCCCCCAAAATTGCAAATGTCAAAACTAACCGAAATGAACAGTGAAAACAATGTAATGAAACTTTGGGAATGATGAATTTATTGTAACAATGTACAACTCAAAGGTTCTTTACCTTCCCTGGACTCTGTCTGCACCTCCCTAAGGGAGCTTTATCTCTCGGTTTTGGAAATTCTGCTCTAAACCAGGGCAGCAGAAGTACAAGTCATCATGTTTTCTGAGCAGAAGCAAGGATTTTTGAAAGAAAATGCATAATCTGCTTTATGTTTGTAGATTTTATTATTTCTTTATTCTCCCACCTTTATTATTTTTATTAAAAGATGGTGAACATACCTGATACTCCTTCTTCCTGCCATTTTCCCCACCACAACAACCCTGTGAGGTGGGTTGAGCTGAGAAATAGTGGCTGGCCCAAAGTCACCCAGCTGGCTTTCATGCCTAGGGCAGGACTAGAATTCATGGTATCCCAATTTAAAAAAAAAATTGAGGTTACATATTTTTATGCAACTGGAAAGATAACTATATATAAAATGAAGGTAAAAAGTAAAACAGGAGTGCCTGGCTTTAAAACAATTGCATCCCCAATTCATTATTTTCATTATTAACATGAGCTGCTGTTGGTTCCCCTCAGTTTTTGCCAGTTTTTATCGCTTTTCCAGAAAAAGTCATGGAGAGAAAATGCCCCCTTCCCCATTTTGCTGTCCTTTTTCTTGAACTTTCTTTTCCTTGTGCCACTCAATCCCTCCTTCAGCTGGAGCCCAGCGAAGGTCCTAGCTTCCTCCTCCTTCCATTTATTTATTTATTTATTTATTTATTTATTTATTTATTTATTTATTTATTTATTTATTTATTTATTTATTTATTTATTTATTTATTTATTTATTTATTTATTTATTTATTTTACATTTACATTTACATTTACATTTACATTTACATTTACATTTACATTTATATGTCACTATCTAGTGACTCTTTGCTTATCTTTTGGACAAAATACACTTTGTTAGTACATCATCTTTGGCAGTGGGAGAAAGACCCTAGGGATCATTGTCAAACACCATTGTAGGCTAATGTTTGGTGTACTGAAAACCCAGTCAGCAGTACATAGTAGTGTAAGCTAGTTGTTCAGTGGGTGGGCAGGGATATAGAAAACTGAGATAGGTCAATCAAATCAAAGGCTACTGTATTTATCTGGAAATCTCTTCATTACTACTGGACTGGGGGCAACATGCCTCCAATAACTGTAGTAGGGGAAACATTTGCAGAAGAAGCTCATGTCTCCAAGTCCCTGGGAGAGATCTGGCTGCTATTTGAAATACAAAATGGTGGACTAAAGTGAGCCTTGCCTGGATTCATCAAGGCTGTTCTTGTGTGGGTAGGAATGAAATAGAATAGCTAGGAAACACAGTAGCTTGATAAGACCCATGAATAATATTCTTTCTCATGGCAGCATTCTCACGTGCTCTTAAAGTAAAATTAGATTGTACAGACATTAATTTATCCCTAGGGTAATTTATCCCTAGGGTAATTTATCCCTAGGGTAATTCCATAGCCTCCAAATTCTGCTTTTACATCTTCCATCCCAAGGCTTCGGCAAAAGATAGAATGAAATGATGTTAATTTGAGGGAACCCTTCCTGATTCAAATGGGTTTTCATCTAAAACACAACAGTTTCTTTGTGCAGTTAATTTATGCGCAATTGCTATTCTTTGCACAAAAATAAAGTTTATTTTTTTTTTAGCTAAGACACTCAGTTTGATGGCTTGCACTCAGAATCTCTAAATATAGAGATATCCTCTTCTTTATATTTGTTGTTGCATATCTTGCCTCTAACATCCACTGGTACCAAATGAATCACTGCTTGGAACTTGCCTGGGGAGTGAAAGATGCTCATTGTGTTATCAGAATTTGGAATTAAGTTATTTGTTGCAAAAAGCATTCACTTTCTGTCATAAGATTGAATGGAATGCTTTTCTGCTTAACAGCTTGGTAAGAAGTCCTATTTTTAGACTAATGTTATTGAGCTGTTTCTACAAGGCAAAACAGTTAAATCAACCTATACTTAGTCTAACATTGCAAGAAATAGAACAAAGTTCCTTTCATTTAAAAAATAATTGCTTTCCGCTCCTTTTTCCTTTTAAAATATGTGCTAGAATCTCTTCATTCATACATAAATACTCTGTTCTGGAGCAATTGTGCAATGCATACCTCCATAAGCACATATCCAAGATGGGGAAATATTCTTGAATTTAGGGGGATCAAAACAGGATTAATTTCCCTAAAGGAAGAATCTCGATTAGCAATATAACACCCCCGAAACCTGACAAATGAGCAAAACATAGGTCAAATATTTCGAGCTTTATTCCAATGAATAATTAACTTGCATTATTTGAAAAGGGCCTGATGTGGAAAATGGAATAAATAAACATTGCTAAATTCCAGATGGCTCAAAACGTAAGCAACCGGAAATCCACCCAAATTCTTCAGGAAAGAAAACAGTCAAATTAAAATAGAGACGTTTTCTGGAACAGTGCTAGCTATGACATGCCATCTTAAAGAGGACCTCTGTCTAGCCCGTGGGCCTCCTGGATATTTCCTCCCTTTAGGAAAGGGAATTAACAGCCTCCCCCCCCCCTTTTTTTCTTTTTACTTCCGTTCAGTGTAGTTTCTCCGTAGTGGACCGAAGGCCTTAGTTGCTTCCTTTTCTCCCCCTTCTCTCTGCATCTGTCCTAATCGTAACCTCAGCCACTATGGAAGTTGTTTATATCCCTGCCCCAGTGGAGGAAGGGTGCGCTTCCTCCGTTGTCTCAAATGGTGGGTGGGCAGGTGGAATGGAGAAACAGCATTTGGATCAGCCTCATGCGGGTGGTGAACATGCAGTATGATTTAATGACATGCAATATGATTTAATGTCTAATTTCTTTGCTTTGGCAATAGCATACTGTATGTAGCCTTTGCTCACAGGCCAGCGCATCTGTTTGCATTGTCGTTTTTGATGTATACGTAACAAGTTATCAGCAGTAGATCTTATGTAGAAGACTTGTTCCTTCTTCCAAAATAGTATTGGGTAAAGCACTTGAACTTCTATTGGTATAAACTCTGATTCAAGGCTAGAAAACAACACAAATACACAATAATACCAGCCTGGTATCCTCTAGAAATTTTGGGTGATAGTTCCCATGGTCCCTTGCTGATGGGGGCAGGGACTTATGGGGACTGAAGTCCAGTGTGACTGGAGGCTATCAAGTTGCCTGTCTCAGTACTTCCAGTATGTGACAGAAGGAAATGGGAAGATAATAATTCATACCCATTCCATTTCCAACTTAGAAGAAATTATATTTGTCTTGTTTTCATTTTTCGTATTTTCTTCCCCTTTAGGGAAGTGCAGGCTTTGGATATCCAGGCTCTAAAGGACAGAAAGGTGAACCTGGTATTCAAGGGCTTCCTGGTCCAATTGGGGTCCCAGGACCTCCTGGAACCATCATGAGGCACTCTGATGGCTCTACTGTTCAGCAACCAGGAGCCCCACTAGGACCTCCTGGAAAAGATGGTCAACCTGGAAAGGATGGAGAGCCTGTAAGTAACCTTTTTATATGAGGGTTGATTTCCACTGGTGGAAAATGCACAAAGGGTTGGAATGGCTTGCCTCTTAGAATTCATTACTTTATTGCTACTATATATTGGCATTCATGCAAGGAGTAGCTAAGGGTACCAGCCTTAGCTGGACTCATGCCATATGCAGCATTTTCTATTAACAGGACAATTCCTCTTGGATAGATTTTTGCCAATCTGCCACCAGCAGAACCAGAGTCCAGTTTTATCCCAAGTGTGCTTATACTAATCCATTAAAACTAGTATTTCTAACCTAAAGACAGCCTTGTAAACCAACATATTGTTGGCAACATTCCACTATATTACAAGATAAATATCATCATTTATTGATTTAGAATACATATACGATAAAGTGAATAGTCTAGAATCATGGAACTTTACATGTATATGAAGATAAAAGTTGGTTGTTCTACATGATAGAAATAAAACGTTCATGAGAATAAATGGCTTACAGAAGGGCAGGTGGATGAATTTATGTACTTCAGTACAATTTACTAATAAAAAAATATAGAGACCTTTTTAAGCATGCAGATGCTGGTTAGAAAAAACCAGGTGGTATATAGTCTGTTGTGATGGATGAATAAATGTTTGTGTGTAAAAACATGCTTTTACCCATTTGTTATATGGAAATGAGAATTGGGTGTATCAGGAGAAATTTAAAAGTAAGTGGAATGGCATAGGACTGAAGCACTGAAGAAATGTGTATAGTAAAATAAGAATCAAGAATACCTGGATACTAAACAAATCTAGATTTAATACAAAAACAAATGACCAGTATGAAAGAATTATGTTATATAGGTTTGCACATTGAGAGAGAATGAATGAAGACTGAATGGATAACAAAATAAATATATGAAGGCATGGCAAATGGGTTGAAAGAAAGAGCAAAATAAAAAAAAGCTGGATGACGTTGGTGAGATCCTCAAGAAGTGAAAGGTCAGGAGTTTATGAAGCAATGTATAAATCAGTGATTGGATAAGGAAGAAGGAAAGAGGGTTTGGAAAGATAGAAAGCTATGGAGAGGAATACTGAATGATATTGGCATAAAGCAGATCATCTATATTTTCTTTTTCTTATCTCATGGCTTAAATTTCTTTAGCTTACTATTTCTTACTCCTTTTCTGCTCTCTGCGTAACATCACTTATCCTGAAAGGGAATAGCCTCATAGGTATGTATACATGTATGCACTTATACATTGGGATGAGCAAAATGTGGTTACATTCTCTGTATACAAATAAATCCATATTGATACCACCTTTCAGGTTCACCATAAAAGCCAATAGTCCTAAAGATTTTAGTTAACCTTTTCTGTCCATTTTCTTATTTTCTTCACATGAGTTTCCTACCCATTTGCTTCCCTCTCAGTTTTTGTTTCATCCACCAAATTTAAGACTTATTTAAAAATGGAACCTTTAGAGTGCAAAAAAACCCAAACCCCTTTAGTTGGTAGATTGTTTTTGAAGATTATAATAGGCCATTCTATTAAGGGCATAAATAATGAAGCCATGATGGTCTTTTATACAAAATCCATGATTGGCCCTTATTTGTTAGAAATATGACACAAAATAGTGTGCAATCAGGTTTTAAATTCTAGAGATGGCTTCCATAGACAGGAATTTTTCATGTTCAATGGAAAATTTCACTTGAACTTTGATATGTCTTTGGTCTTTCAGGTTAATAGTCCTCAAAGCAGATTCCCTTTTTCAAATATATTTTAGTTTTGCTTCTGCTTTTTTGCCTGCATATTTTGTTCCTCCAGTCCCCAACTCCAGCATCACATGAATTAGACGTGACACATCCTCCCTATCCTGCGACTCAATGTTTCTGAAATGTATTCCAGCAGATTCTGCAACCTCTGAAACAGATTTGAGAACGAATAGAGGGTCACAGGGAAGAAGGGGAACAATCCTTTGTCTTAGAGGAAAAAGAGTGTCCTTCTAAGTTCTCCCCCCTATTGGTGCTCTTTTTAGATTTTTTTATCATTGGCTTCTCTTCTCATTAGTAATCCTAATATTTTCCCTGTTCTTCTCTCTTTTGCTTCCTTTCTGAGTAGCTATATTGTTGAACTCTCTTTAATACAGTCAGAATTAAGCCAAGATATTCTTCATATGTTTTGTGCAAGTCTGAGTGAGCTATCCCTGTAGCTGATTTAGCCAAATATCATATGAATGTGAGAAGGTAGCAGAGGAAATTAGCTTGGGTTTTGAAATTTAAATCACAACAATGTAAAAGTGCCTAAGTTCTGCTTCCAACATTTTGTTCTTTTTAGGGAGATCCTGGTGAAGATGGTAAACCAGTAAGTTCTGTTGTTTCTGCCTTATATTTGAGATATGAACTTTTTAGTTTTAAACTATACAGTTGTAAATAAATTTCTGTATACCATGCAAAACTGTCCTGAGTGTCTCACAGAAAAATGATGACAATCTTCTACAGGTTTGCTCAGAAGTTACTCCCCTTATGTTTTATGAGTTAACTTCCAAGTAGATGAGAATAAGATTGTATCCTAAGCCATATTTTATACAGACATTTCCAGACCAGACTTTTAATAAAAATGCTTGTTCTACATTCATTCAAGTGAAGTGTGTAATGATTAGGCAATCAAATCTGTAAATTTGTAAATCTGCCAGAATCATAACTGAGTTAGTCTAATGTCCCCAAATGGCCCCCCTGACCTAAGAAATAGGAAAAACAAAACTAGGGAAGCCAAAAGAGTAAACTATAGGTATGTTAAGTATTATATTTAAAATGCTCTTACAAAATTTATTCTTTTTTTAAAAAAAACTGCAGTTTGTCATTCTCAGATATGTTGCTGCATATTTGTTTATGAGTAATAAACTAAGTTGAAATGTTGCTTGAAATATTGAAACAGAATCCAGCAGTGGTTAAAATGGGAAGAACACTTGTCAGCCAAAAGTGCTTTTCAGTTGTATCAGACAAAAGATGATTCACACATTGCACTAAGCCAAGGGTTCTCAAACTGGGGTTGGGGCCCATCAGAGGAGTGTAAGTGACTTAGATGGGGGTCACAATATTTTGTACAATTTTGTTTATGCAGGTAAACAAAATTACAGATTTTGAAAAATCAGCCAGTTAGGCTTGATCAAAATACGTATTTATTTATTTCTTGTGTAGGGTGATGTTGGTCCCCAAGGATTCCCTGGAACTCCGGGTGAGCCTGGCCTGAAAGGCGAAAAGGTACAAATACTCTAAGGCTATAAAAATATGGCTGTGCTGTTACTGGAGTTCAACATTTTCCGAGTAGTCTGTTTTGACTGAGGGATTTGGGGGGGGGGGGTTTGGGGAGAAGGGTACTGTGATCAGTATTCTCAGCTGGGTAACTTGTTCTTTCCATCTAGGGAGAACCAAGTATTGGTGCAAGAGGTCCTCCTGGGCCCCCAGGCCCACCTGGGAAATCTGGATTGAGTTCCAAACTGGATAAATTGGTGAGTTCCAAAGGCTCGTAATAAAGACACAGAGTGGAGCTTGTTTTTGTGGTCTTACCCCACCTAGGAAATGATGCTGCACTGCCAGGACAGCTCTATGCTTTCCTCTTTAGGCAAATTATCTGCCTTCCTTAACATGACTTAGATCTGTATAAGTGGAATTTCCACCAGCTGAATGAAACTACCAGATGTCAGCGATTGCATGTGCCCCTGCTGCCCCCACTCTCAAATCTGAAACAGATGTTGTGAGCTAGGCAGGAGGTAGGAGAACTCAGGAAAAATCACTCTGCACCACTGCAAATCCAATTGTTATATTTGGGTGGCGCTTTATTATATATCTGCCAAGTCTGCTCCTTCCTTACTCTAGGTAGAATTCTTTAATTTTTCCCAGCTTTTAACATTTTAAATTGCTTGAAAGTATTAATTGTTCTGCCTTGAATAGTATTGTATTTTTACTGTTGTAATGTTTTATTGTAAATATTTCTGGGAGAATTTACATAAACATTCATTACTCGTTGGCTGTTCATTTAGTCTTCCAGGTGGAAGATTTAGTATATAAGGCATTAAATTGCAGAATAACATTTCCACCCCGCTAAATTTATTAACATGCCCTGTTTGTCTGGATTTCTTCTCAGAATAAACTAAGAACACAGCAGGTGAAATTAGACATACTGTATTACTTTGAACTACTTAGGTCTTTGTTTAAGTAGCATTTAACTGTGATATGCTTAATCATTTGTTTGCATTTGTGCTTTTTTCTTCCAGACATTTATTGATATGGAAGGGTCTGGTTTTGGAAGTGAATTGGAGACTTTGCGAGTAAGTACCCCTTACTGAATAGAGGAACTGATGTTCCATTGATTAGACTGGATTTGGGAGGAGTAAAGAGAGAAACAATAATAGTGGCCTTCCTCAATATTGAGTCATCCAGATGTTTCAATACTCTAAGTCCAAAAATAGCACCATTAATTTTTAACCAGAAGGCCCAAAATCTCTGTGCCACATGACCTTCAAACATCAATGATGTAGCATTTGCTCAGCAAGTGGCTGTTTCCAGCAAACAAATTAACTTGGCTAGAATAAGCACACTTATTATTTGTTGGGCACACGTTAGGTTAGAACAGGGGTGACCAAACTTGGCAACTTTAAGACTTGACTTTAATTCCCGGAATTTCTCAGCCAGCAATGCTGGCTGGGGAATTCTGTGAGTTGAGGTCCACAGGTTTTAAAGTTGCCACGTTTGGAGAGCTTTGGGTTAGAACACACATTATATTTATTGTGTTTCAGGGTCCCAGAGGATCACCTGGGCCTCCAGGCCCTCCTGGTGTACCTGGTTTACCAGGACAACCTGGAAGATTTGGGACAAATGGCACTGACTTTCCAGGACCCCCAGGCCTCCCTGGAGTTCCAGGGAGAAATGGCAACTCAGGAATAGCAGGACCTCCGGTGAGTAAATCATGTAAATCACCAAAAGCTACCCAGTGCCTCACTCTGTCATGGTAAGCAAGTTTTTTTTGTTGTGTAGTGCATGCACAGTGGGAGGAGGCTTGCATGCCCCTTTGCTAGCTGTGGTTATCATGCTGAATCCTGGATGTTAATGAAGAACTTGTCTCACTGGCATATTAGTAGAATTTGGGAAGTGTGAGGAAATGAGGGTTGGATTTGGCTTGTATGGTCTAGTAGTTAAAGTGTTGGACTAAAACAGGGTTCAAATGCACCCTCAGCCATGAAAGCTCACTGGGTGATTATGGCATCCATCAAACATTCTCTCAATCCACACTTTCCTTACAGGCTTATTGTGGGGGAATTTTAGAGGCGGGAGAACCATGTATGCTGCCTTAAGTTTCTATAAAACTAATAAAGAAAAATAAATAAATAAATAAACAAACAAACAAACACAGGCGGGTTAATGGTGGTAAGAAAATCAAGCCTTTACTCATCTCTGTGGTTGTAGATGTTCACATTTTCAAAGCATAAATGTCACACAGAAGTCTGCATAGGATAATCTCTGAACATTTAACTGAGGAAAAAATTTTCTTAACTATTTTCCAGGGCCCATCTGGGCCTCCAGGAAAAGATGGCATCCCTGGTAATCCTGGAGAAAAAGGAGCACCGGTATGTATCCTTCCTTTTCAGCGATGCTCAGGATCACCAGGGTACACAATGAGGAGGACCAGCCAGGGAAACTGGACTTCCTCTGACACTACCTACTTCATCAAGGTGTCTTTCAACACTTCGATGTAAATTCACTGGACTTTTCCTTTCCTGTTTCCAGGGAGAATCAGGTGAAGTGGGCTTCCCTGGAGCACCTGGACCAAAGGTACAGTAGCTTATTTTCTAAAGAAATAGTTAGTAGTCCATATGTTGATTCTAGTTTGGTAACATTACAACATTGTAAGACTTTTTTTGATATATAGACTAAGTTTTTGAGTGCAAGTGTTTAAAAAGGTAACGATTTCACTAAATCAGGTTCCAACGTTGGTGATTTCATGAATATGTTCATGTAGTTTTCTTGGCAATAGTATGAAACTGGTTTGTCAATCTCTTCTTCTTGGTGGTGGGAATGGGTGGGTGGGTAGAGATACAGGAATTTCCCAAATTATCCTAGGATAGGATTCAACTACTAACTAGGTCATAAACCACTTAACATTTCAAGAGCAATTAAGGCAAGCATTTGTGTTTGCTATGTATAACTGATTTTTATCAATCCCATTTCAAAGATATCCCAGTGTTCTGTGGAAGGAAACATATTTACAGCTCATGCTCCCTTTCAAAGAGCCCAGGGCTTGTAAGGCATTGTAAGTGTTCTAGTTGCAGGTGCTGAGAATACAATATTGTGTTAGAGATGTCTTTGTGCTTACAGAGAAATGAAATTTTCTTCCTTCTTAGTTCATGGTAGCAAAACAGGTCTGTAGTGGAAGCGTGTTCCAAGATTGCCATCCAGGAGAACATAATATTATTTTGCAAAGTTACATATGATGTGGTACATTTTTAAGAAGATAGTTTCTCCCGCCATGAAAGCACCTTGGTCTGGTTTCAAAATATACTATATTTGGGGACTTCTTCAGTCACTATTAACTTTATAAAATTCTTTTTTTCCCTTTATCCTCTGTGTTGAAGATATGTGCCAGAAAATGGAATTATGCCAAAAAGCAGTATTATAATACATTATTAACCCAGAAAAATCTGATTAGCCCACTGAGAGATGTGGACGTAATTATCTGCACTTGGTATTTTGGCTGAAGTGTCTTCCATTACTGCCCCACCAGATAGTTAAAGGTGGAATTTCTTTTATATCAACATCTTCCTTTAGCAAATACAGGTGGGGTTCTACTTTTAACCCTCTTCCAGATTCCAGTGCTCATGCCATTATGTTATAAAGTACACACATTTCATTTGATTAATAGCCTCTGTTCATAAAACCATCTGCTTTTGCTAACATTTGTCACCTCTTGATTTCTTCCTCTTTGCGCTGTATATAATTCTTTAAAATGTTCATTTCTAAGTTACTGCAGTTTCTAATGCAGAATCTAATATTGCATAATAATAATAATAATAATAATAATAATAATAATAATAATAATAATAATAATAATAATAATAATAATAATAATAATAATAATAATAATAAAAAAGTTGGAAGGGACCTTGGAGGTCATCTAGTCCAACCCCCTGCTCAGGCAGGAAACACTATATACCATTTCAGAAAAATGGCTGTCCAGTCTCTTCTTAAAAACTTCCATTGTTGGAGCATTCACCGCTTCTGGAGGTAGGTTGTTCCACTGATTAATTGTTCTAACTGTCAGAAAATTTCTCCTTAGTTCTAGGTTGCTTCTCTCTTCGGTTAGTTTCCATCCGTTGCTTCTTGTCCTGCCTTCAGGTGCTCTTCTTTGTGGCAGCCCCTGAGATATTGGAACACTACTATCATGTCACCCCTCGTCCTTCTCTTCATTAGACTACACATACCCAATTTCAGCAACTGTTCCTTATATGTTTTAGCCTCCAGTCCCCTGATCATCTTTGATCATATCTAACAAGTGCTCAGTATTAGGTCTTCCCAGGTTTTCTTGCTGGATCTTTTACTCCTCCACATCTTCCTTTGATAAAGCCAATAAATAGCATAGTTTCCATCTAACAAGTTTGAAGAGGTAGCAGCCAGCTTGGGTCGGAATAAGAAAATGTTGGCCTAACTTCTCAACTCCTTCACAACAGAAATTTCTCATGAAGATTTACAACTTAATGTAACATTCCATTGTTATCATTCTAAGAAGTGGCATAATTTATAGATTCATGTACCAGCCACTTAATCATACGACCTGCGACAAGATGAGTTAAATTTCCACCATCAAACACAACATGTAGAACATAATAGGAGCCCTGCTGGATGAGGCCAAAAACCTATCTAATCCATTTCCTAAAGCAGGGACTAACCAGACACCTTCTGAAACTGCAGCGAAGACAATGGCTATGATGCTCCCTAACAGGTGTTGTTTAAATATGCTGACTGTGATTCAGAAGGTAATAAACAGCCATCAGACCTGAAAGTTACTGATCATTTGGTCTTCCATTAATTTGCTGAGTCCTATTTTAACTTGTTTTAAATTGGTGGGCTTCAAATTCTATCAGCCCGAAGTAAAGTGGCCAATAATTGGGCATAATAGGAGATGCGGTCCAACACATGATGATAATCTGCCTGGACTAGAGTTAATAAAACTGACACTGGCATTTGAGAGAAGGGTGTTTTTTAATTAACAATTTTAAAAGCTAAGAGCAGAAGTCTATTAAATATAAAAAGGGTTGTATTTGCTGACGTGGGTTGTATTTGTTGCAACTGCTTCCCCCTTTCAGCATGCTCATTCTGTCATGCAATACAAGGGTATGAACATAAGTTCTAAGTCAACATATGTTGTCAAATGTCCCCCCTACTCATTTTGCTTATGCGAGATGCTTATTTTTCTGAGGTTCCACAACAATCCATAAGCACAGTATCACAATCACATAAGATGTGATGTCGCACCAAAAATGTCAACTGTGTTCTTCAGTTTTGAACAGGTAGTCAAAATGTGTATAATCTTGCACATTTGTTGAATCTCAAAGCAATGTGTGGTAATAAGTGCAGCAAAATCATATCCATGTATTTTGTTTATTATTTTTTTATGACACCCATCTCCCCTAAAAGCTGACTCTACCCATTCTGTATAATGTAGATGCAATTCTGGGATTTGGTTGAAACAAATATACTTAGCTTAACGCCTGCAGAGGAACATTTTGTCCTGTGAATATCTTGCTTGGTATGATGTGATAAGAGATGCATAATGTAATTAGGGATCTGTATACATCTGCAAGCAAACAACCAGGCTCAGAGAGCACTCCATGGTTGTGTATACAGACATATAAGTGCAGGCATACATATATAATCCAAACCAGGTGATAAATCTATAATCAGAACTCTATGAGTCCTGGATGCATGCATTCCTATCTTTTTATTTTGACATTCTAATTTGCATGGCTCTGAATACTTTATTCCTTGTGAGAAATAGAATTATCTTAATTTTCAATGTTCTTTCAGGGCAACCCAGGAGTGCCAGGATTGCCAGGAGTACCAGGTGAACTTGGTCTGGCAGGCCTTCCTGGGCCGATGGGACCTCGTGGATTGCCAGGGCCCCCTGGGCCGGGCATTGCGGCAGAATTTGTGAGTACCAAACATTTGAGTGTGGTTTAGAACAAGGTGCAAAATGCTGAAGAGCACTGTAATTTCTAGTCTGATCTATTTATTACATGTTATTGCTATTACCGAACCATCAATGCCCTTGGTAGTTCACAGGGAAATAGTAGAAGCTGACCAAATCTATAACACTTTGAGATCCAATACAGAGTGAGAAGACAGATAAAGTCAAAGAAATACAGGGAGAATGTCCCTTCAGTTCAGCAAGGCTCTGTGCTAAGTTCTTGTTGGCCAGTTTTAAAACTCATGTTGGGCAAGCAATGATTCATGGATGCAGTTCTTGAATAAATAAGTTTATTGCAAGAACCAGGTTAACCAGCTTTTAAGAAGGAATTCCAATAACTGCTAGGTATAAAATGCAACCCTTATTTATAGTAAAATCAGAGTTTGATTCTTCTGCTTCTTTGTCCCATCCACATGGTGCAACAGAGGGAAGGCCTCCCTCCCTCCATTGTAATGGACAAGGTTGTTTGAGTCTATTTGCTTCTGAAACAGAAGAATGAAGACTAGAAAAGATTAAGGCAGTAGTTTATTGAGAGAGGAAGACATTCTGTGGAAAGCTTTATTGTTGGAAAACTCTTTAAAAATGAGGGGATTACTACCCATGCTCAGAGCTCAGGAAAGACAAATCTGTCCCTTCATCTTTTTATTCCTCCAATATGAAAAACTTTGATCTGTTAGAGGGAATCAATGTAGGTTGGAAGGCCAAGGACAAAAGACAAGTCTTTTTGGCAGCAAAGGCTACTATAGAGAAAAGAAAGTCTAGAAATGATGATGACCATCACAGAAAGGGAGACTGTGACATTGATGACATCATGTTTCATTGAGTGAGCAGAAAATGGGGTTGAACAGTATTTATGTTATATACTGTATAGCAGAGGTCCCCAACCTTGGCAACTTTAAGACTTGTGGACTTCAATCTCAGAATTCCTCAGCCAGGAATATATATATTCACACACACACATACAATTGAGGGGTCCCTGGTGAGGAATTTTGAAAGTTGAAGTCCACAAGCCTAAAAGTTGCCAAGGTTGGAGACCCCGGCTGTATACCATATATATATATATGTGTGTGTGTGTGTGTGTGTGTGTGTGTGTGTGTGCACACATACTATTGAGGGGTCCCTGGTGCTCTCTGAGCTTGCTTGTTTTCTTGCAGATGTTTCATTACCCTAACTAGGTAACATCATCAGTGCCAGCAAGCAAGCGCAGAGAGCACCAAGGACCCCTCATTTCAACCCCTGAGCTACAAATATTCTCCTTCACTGAATTGTACAATTGTACCATTGTATTTTTTAAAAAAAAATTTATATCCCATCTTTATTTTTTTATAAATAACTCAAGGGGACAAACATACCTTATAATTTGTTGGGGGGGGGGAAGAGACACAGCCTTAACAAAATGACATTCAAAGAAGACTCTTACGTGATAATATACTGGTTGACTAATAACTTCTATTGCTTTTTAGGTCGACATGGAGGGCTCAGGATTCCCCTTTGTTTCTGGTGGTCCTGGAACCCGTGGGCCAGAAGGTCCTCCGGTAATCCACTTTATATCCCTTTTCATGGATAGGAATATGGATATGCAAGCATATGAAGACTGACTGAATTTAGCTGTAACTTCTTTCTATTTACAGGGGCTTCCAGGACTCCCAGGACTTCCGGGGCCTCCAGGACCCAAGGTCTGGATTTTAAAACGTTGGATGCTTTTGCTTCATTACCTGAAATGTAGATAGTTTAGTAAGGTGGCTTTGTCTATTTTAATTTGGAATTGTCTCTGCAAATGATAAGGGGCATTTTATGAATGACCCTGACCAAGGCGACAGCCATTCTGTCAGAGTGTCCATGAGCTGCTCTCCCAAGCCTTCTGGTGCCCACTGATTCTAAAAGGTTTCCTGTCCTTAGAATACACTTTAATGCTACTTTTTTTTCATTAGCCTATTCAAATTCACACTGAGAAAAATAAGGTCTACAGAGCTGGAGCAGTATTGCTGATTGTGCTGTTATATGCAGAAACTGCACTGACAGAGTGGTACATATATGCTATATTTTGCAGAAGTAATTGATCTTGCTCAAGATTTTGCGCAAGTAATTGATAGAGGAGTCATGGGGAGGTTCCTTCCTAGTCTTATTAAAGAGACTTAGCTCTTTATGATACGCAGTGATCCTGTGTACTGACCATAAATCAGGAATAGCTGTTGGACCATTTGTTGTTCCCACAGTCCAAAAGCAAGATAGGTAGACATGCAAATGGCGTATCTTTCTGTGTTTTATTTAGATCCTATGACATGTTGTCACCCTGATTCGTGTGTCCCCCGCAAAAAAGATATTTCTGTATGTATTAAGTAGTATTTGTAAAAAAAAAAAAAAAAGTCCATATATCTGTGTTGTTTTTTTAATTCTAGGGAGATGAGGGCATCATTGGTCTCCCAGGTTTGCCAGGCGAAAAGGTAAGTTCATGTCAAGATGTTTGATTAAAAAAATTATATTTATCTTCCTCGATGCTAGCTTAAAGAAATGTTTTATTCATATACTATTAAAACAATTAGGGCTGTACACACATAAAAAAGGACCTACAGTAAAGAAGCATTTCAGACTTTGCATATGCGTGAGCATTGTTCATCTCTACTATTCATGAAAGCAACTTGTTATTTCACAAAGCAACTTGTTATTTCACAAGATATGGCACAAAATATAAATAAAAAAGGATACTGGTTTAAGGTTATTTGTTTGGTTGCGTGTCTTAGTTGGCCAAATTTAAGAAAAAAAGGTACAGACTTAAGGATATTTGTTTGTTTGTTTGTATGTTTGTTCGGCTTATCTGGTCACCCATGTTATGTGCCATAACACTGGGAAGCTCATAGTAGCAACAATAACCTATTAAAAAAACCGATACAACTGGCATCCAAACAAAATAACTCCTGGCATCTTACACCACACTCCCCAATACATAAGCAATTAGAGTTAGTGAGCTGCAGCCTCAGACAATCCCAACACTTGGAAGAAGAATCAGTTTTTTAACGCCTTCCAGAAGGCTAGGAGGGTGGGGAAACTGCCAGTTCTCGGGGGGGGGGGGAGCCACTGCCAAGAAGGCCTGCTCCCTAGGTCCTCCTAGATGACAGCATCTAAGGGAAGGGCCTGGGGCATGCCCCCCATCTGACCTGGTGCAATGGGCAGATATCCTCAGGGAGGGGCAGACCTGCAAATAACCTGACCCATTCTAGACTGGCTGTAACTTACAGATATCCTTCAAGGGTAGCCCTAGGCAGGAATGAATGCCTCACATCCATTAATGGGGACAGTTGGCACCCAAGAAGAATTTGTGCAACACCCCTACAACCTCAGCCTCAGCTGTCACCTGCTACTCAAGCAGAAACTGCAAATCCAGATTGCACACTAGCTCCACTGGGGATGTGCTTTCCTATCCAGAGTCAAAGATAAGGCATCACCAGGTCCAGAGGCTCCAAAATCCCAAAGCCATTCTATCTTGCTAGAGTTCAGCTGAAGCCTGCTCCTCCCCAGCCAGACTTTCACATTGTCCAGATGTTGGGTCAGCACATGAATGTCATTGCCGGCCTGGACTGGGGTAGAGTTGTCCAATCGCTTGTCATCATCATAGTGATGATACTGCAATTAGTTCTGTCGAATGACCTGACCCAGCGGTTTCATGTATTAGATATTAAGGAGGAGCAGTGAGAGACCTGAACCACATTATAGGAGTCTGGGATGGACTTCCTCCTCCACAACACTCACTAGAACCAGCCACAAAAAAAAGAACAACTTCAAAACAGCGCCCACCCTGAAACCAACCTGGAAGGATACCGTGGTTGATGATGCTGAATCTACTCATAATATGGCTCTTAAGGGAGGCTCACCCTTTTTTCATGCTTACATGGAAGTCTGAAATAAATCAGGCTGCTTTAAATTAATAGAAGTGAAGTCATGTTTGCTCTCCCAGGAAAACCTGACAGGAAACACAACTAGATAAACTAATTCTACTTTACTACAAAGCTCCATTAACAGAATTTTGGAAGTCTGGAAGTACAGACTTCCCGCTGCCATTTTTAACTGCTTGATCCATTCAGGGCAGGTCCTTCTTAAGTTTCTTTCTCTGACTGCTAATCTAGTGGGGGCTCCTCCCTCAAATGTCTGATTGTTTCCTAGGCAGCATCTTTTCCCCTCATCCTTCAAGGTTATCCATACATGTGCTTTCATGAAGTCTAAAGCACTTAATTGTTTTTGAAGCATGCACAGCCTTAAATGTATTTTAATGGGAGTTGAATTGTTAAATTGTGATGAAAACCAGGACTTTTTTCCCCTTCCCACAGGGATATCCTGGCTTGCCAGGATTAGATGGTCGCCCTGGATTAGAAGGTTTCCCAGGACCACAAGTGAGTAGGACATTCAGTTCATATACTACTCCTTCTAATTCCCTATGATTTTAGGAATTTTTAGAATTATTTCTTTGAAAGCTTCTAGCCCTTGGACCCTAAAGATTATGATATAAATAACCTGTATACAAAGTTCTACAGAAAGCATCAGGTAGCAGGGCTGCTGTTGCTGAAAATGGACTTTGATTCCTTATAATGGACATGCACTGTTTCCACTTGGTTAATTTAAAGTGACAGTGATATTTCTTCAGTATCTGTAAGTGATCACACATTCTTCAAATGTTTGTTGTAATGGTGATGATTATTTATAGCTTTTAATTCACATAAGTAGGCTCTATTCATTCATGAGAGAGATCATTTATAAAAGGAGAATAGACCGAGTTGTTGTTCGGTCGCTAAGTTGTGTCTGACTTTTTGCGACTCCATGGACCATAGCACGCCAGGCCCCACTGTCCTCTGCTGTCTCCCAGAGTTTGCCCAAATTCATGTTCATTGCATCAATGCCACTATCTAACCATCTCCTCCTCTGCCGTCCCCTTCTCCTTTTGCCTTCAATCTTTCGAAACACCAGGGTCTTTTCCACTGAGTCCTGTCTTCTCATTAGGTGGGCCAGAGTATTTGAGATACTTTAATAGACCAAATGAAATGAAGGTAGTAAATCAGAAGTCAATCAAGTGAATCAACAGTGACTTTTCAATCATACCACATTTTCTGGATCATAGTTCAGCCCTCCATATGCTAGACCACAGTCACTCTCATTTGCAGCAATTCCATAGTTGTCCATTGTGTGAAATTGCCTTCTTTATTGAAACTGTCTTTTGCTCCCCATTTCAGGGACAAAAGGGAGAAGAAGGAAGCCCAGGGCCTCAAGTGAGTACCACCTAAATTTGAGAAGAAATTATGTTTGTGTGTTGTGTAATAAAATTTGGATGTTTTTCCTGAAGGATTTTGTTGAAGAACATTACAATTTATTTTGTTTTAAAACTGCCCATTGCAAAATTCTTAGTTAGAACTCTTAGAACTCTTCAAAACTCTTAACAAATATCACTAGTTCAACTAGTCCTGAAATATGTGTACAATCTATATCTTCACTGATCAAGCTGGCATTATAAAACATGAGGATTGTCTATGCCGAGCCTCTTAGAGAAAGCTGAGAGAACTCTGTTGGTTAGGCAGGAGAATGAATGACTAACATTAAAATCGCTCTATCTTTGAATGTCCCCAAATAACAGCAGCCTATACAGCAGGGGTCTCCAACCCCTGGTCCGTGGACCAGTACCGGGCCGCGGCATGTCAGCAACCGGTCCACACAAACAAGCAAAGCCCCATCTGCAGGATGCAGGCAGCACACAAAACCGTGTTCCCTCCAGTCCGCGGAAAAGCCTCTCTCCACGTAACCGGTTCCTGGTGCCCAAAAGATTGGGGACCTCTGCTATACAGAACTGAATTTCGCATTAAGAGATTTGGCTGGAGAATTTTTATTTTAAATATGCAAAACAATTGCTCTTCCAAAATCCCAGTTAAAAATCTGAAATTTGCAAATATTTTTTTCTAAACAATGCAGGAATACAATTTAACTAGAACATATGTCAAGACTTTTTCTTTCTTTCTTTAAGGGTGAAAAGGGTCAAGATGGAATAGGACTTCCTGGTCCTCCTGGTCCTCCAGGACAAGCCGTATACCTGTCTAGTGAAGATGTAAGAATATTTCTACCTTTTACTAGCTATTTTCTGTTATTCTTCCAGAATAATGTTTTCTACGGGGGAATGCTGCTCCAGAAATTACAGTACTTTAATTCTAAAGGTTAAGTATTTCATGTTTAACCCAATGTTTCTCAACCTTAGAAACTAACATGTGTGAGCTTGAATTCTGGGAGTTGAAGTCCACACATCTTAAAGTTGTTAAGGTTGAGAAAAACTGCTGCAACCATAAAGATATTACTATACAACTTACTGCTATTGCATAGCTGGACATCTAGAATGAAGATACTTTGGGGTTGTTGTTGTTTTTTAAAAAAAATCTAAATCATCAGTTTCTGAGTTTTCAGGCATATGCCAAATGGGAGTATTTGAAAACCCAATTATATGCAGATGCAATCTGCAGATGCAGATTTAAGTGTGCTCATTAGCATTTTATGGTGCTTAACTGCTCTCTTAAAATGTTTGGCTGAGCAATCTTAAGGAAAAGCAGTTTGCGTTCTCATGTTTAACAAATGGTTTTATTATTTTTAGAAAACTGTGCCTGTTTTGCCAGGCCCAGAGGTAAGTAGAAGGGGAGGCTTTATAAACATTGCTTCCAGCTTTAGAAACATTTAGTTTTTGTTGCTAGGTGCCTAAAATAGGATTAGATTGCCTGCAACAATATAAACTTTAGCTTTTCCTAGGTAAATCTGGTCCTTATCTGAATTTTCATTATTAAGATTAAAGTTATGACAATCTTTTCTCAATGTAATTCTCAAGAAGTAGGGCTAAATTTCCTCAGTTTTTTCCTTTGGGACATCATGGGATGAGTGGACAGTGTCCTGCAGGGGGTTGGAGAGTAATATGCATGAAATCTGTGCTCTAAAGTTGCTTTTCTTTGAAGGTCTTATCTACTTGCCCACTCTGAAAGGGTTTGCACTACTTAGATTTCTCCTGAAGGCATTCTAGGGAGTTCTGTTGCAGATTTTGCAGCAGTTCTGTTCTGTTCTGGAAAGGGACCGTCTGAGGCCTCTTCCAAACACACGTATGTGGATTATGAGGTTGTCCTACAGACAACTTCTTTGTGTGAGGAGCTGAGAGAGCCATTATATTTTTCAGGTCACAGAGATATTTCTGAATTTTCCTTTGACCCTAGAGCTCTTCTCTTCTCTTCTCTTCTCTTCTCTTCTCTTCTCTTCTCTTCTCTTCTCTTCTCTTCTCTTCTCTTCTCTTCTCTTCTCTTCTCTTCTCTTCTCTTCTCTTCTTCTCCCCTCCCCTCTCCTCCCTTCCTTTCCCTTCCCTTCCCCTCCCCTCCCTTCCCCCTCCCCTCTCTTCCCCTCCCCTCTCTCTCCTCTCCTCGCATTGGTTTTTCCTGTTCTTTGCAAGGTATTCAAATTTGTACCTAGATAACCATTATCTGTCTATCTGTCAGTCAATCATCTTCTACAGGAAGAGAATATAGAACAGCATTCTATGTTCTGAGATATCCAAACTGTTTACAAAACTCCATGAAAGAAATATTTTAATAATAAATCTTCAGGAAACCATGATATTCAGGGCAATATTTTTCCAGCAGTTTTTATTTCCAAGTAGGTTAATCAAAGAAAGAAGGCCCTATTAGCTCACCACATGCTTTAATGTGCCATAGGAGAAACATATGCAGTTAGTAAAAGTGCTCAAAAATAAAATTGCTCCATTAGTCCCAGCACTGAAAAAATTGGACATGAATCTTGATGACATGAAATGTATACCTTCCTCTTTAGGGCCCAAAGGGACCAAAAGGTGACTCAGGAACTCCAGGTTTACAAGGCTATTCCGGACTTAAGGTAAGATTGTATAAAGTACTTTCTTTAAAAAATCTGGGTTGCATGATCATCATCATAGTGCAAAATTGTCTGTTATCCAACATGCTTTCCCTTTGCTTCTAATTTTACTATTACTCTATATCCAATTCTGTTTTTGTCATCAGAAGTGCCATCACTGGCTCATTTTCATCCTTAAATTAAGCTTTCCTTAAAGTTTTCCTTAAGTTACAATAATATTAGCAAGCTCTTTCTTTGGTTGGAATTTGTGGGAAATAAAATAAATAAATGGGAAAATAATAAAATAAATAAAATAAAATAAAATAAAATAAAATATAATAAAATAAAATGGAAATGAAGTAGGAGAAAATGGATTTGATAATGTTCTGGTAAAACTACATTGAATTTCTGGAAAACAAGAAAAGTATAACTGAAAATAACTGTTTAAATGGCTATTGCTACCAGTCAAGTTCCCCTCTTTAAAATGTCTTTTGTAGGGTAATTTATTTTTTCCTTTGTTGAATGAGCAATATCTCTTACTTGTGTGATCAACAGTAGGAAAAAAAAACATTTTATTGCAAGATTATCTAACATTGCTGTATTCATGTGTTATTTCCATTGTAGAAATTAACAACAAAGATATACATAATATCCAAATACTGGAAATGATGTAAATCAGTGTTTTCTTCTTGTGTTTTGCCCCCTGGACAGGGTGAAAAAGGAGAGCCAGGAGTTATATCTAGGTCTGATGGAACAATCATAGCAGCTGAAGCAAAAGCAGAAAAGGTATAGCTTCTTTTTGCTTACATTTGAAGAATGTTGCTAATTTCTTTTGCTTTTGTGCAGCAAGATGCTGAAGGATCTGCTTTTTTGCATAGTAAAGAAAGATTTCCATTTAAGAGGAAGGAAGGAAAGAGGGCCCCTAACCCAGCTTCTGAGATGAAGCCTCCATGGATTTAGGATTATTTAAATCTATCTTCCTATTAGAAGTTATTTACAGATTATGCTAAACTTCAACTCCTGTAATTCTGTGGTATTTAGGCGATGCTGAAAGAGGAAGTTCCATACATCCAGAGATGTCTAGAAACTTCTAAAAATAATATGCCTTTCTGACCATAGACCTTTTTATTTACAGGGTGAAGCAGGCCCACGGGGACCTATGGGACCAGCAGTAAGTTATAAATTGTATCTTTGCTTTTATGCAAGGAACTGATTTCAGAATTCATGATGATTATTACTTCATTTTTTTGACTGATAAAACTTTAAAAATTATTCTCACAATTGTATCCATTGTCCCTGCCAGCCAAAGTGACTGAAACCTGCCAGCCAGACCTAGCTAAATCTAAAAAGCCCAGGAAGCCGTTTCTATCCCATGACCTGTGTTATTTTTAATACTGACGCTTAGTTTTTTCATGATTGTCCAGCATGCTCTCATTGGGTTTTCTGTGGAGGAGAGGGCAATATTATGGTTTTCTCTAATACAGTGTTTCCCTAACCTTGGCAACTTTAAGAAGTGTGGACTTCAACTCCAGAACTCCCCAGCCATCTTGTTGACTGGGGAGTTCTGGGAGTTGAAGTCCACATACCTTAAAGTCACCAAGGCTGAGAGACATTGTTCTAATATATCCAAATCTTGGCATTTCCTTGACCTCTGTAACTTTCCCAGGAGCCTTAGTACCAATTTTAGTCCAGTTGCTGCATTTTGACCTTGATTTTGCCAGCACTCATGCAAAAATGTTCTGTTAGAAGGAACAGTGACATAGCCCTTCTGCTTCCTTCTGGGTTTATGAATCCTGTGATATAAATAGAGTAATACTGCAGTGATTCTGGGTCTTCCCACTTAACCATCTCTTTCTATCTTTTTAAATAGAGTTTTCCATTTTGCTTTCTTTTAGGGGTCACCTGGGCGATATGGACGGAAGGGAGAAATTGGCTTTCCTGGAAGACCTGTAAGAATTTTAATTTTTATCTGTCTAGTTATTTATTTATTTATATGCCATCCATCACACCATTCAGATTTTAGTCCCTTTCTGAGATATACAGTATATATTCTTTTCTATAAGTGAATAGGAAGAGAAAACTCATTGTCCTGTTTTTGAGTGGGATTAGAGAAGTGGCAGAAATTAAAATTAGATATATATTTTCTTGAAAATGAACAATGAATCAGTAAAAAAAGGAATGCAGGACCTTAATGTTCTGTAGGTAACTGCTCCAGGAAATAAATACCTATGCCACACTGTGTAGTATCTGTGCAAACCAAAAGTAACTCCTTTTCCAACCTATTCTATTCTCAGAGCCTTTTAGCAAGATTTTTTAAGAGGAAAGGCAGGTAGTTTCAAGACTCCAGCAACTGAACTATTGTCCTTTTACAACCAATATAATCTAAAGTCATTTGGATAAAGCCTTCTTCATTGTTTTTTATTGCTTTTCTGTGAACTGGTAGACTAGTGAATCAATTCATTGACAATAATGAGTGAACCATCTCCTGAATCCTTATTAATATTGAAATTGACCATTACAACTCATGAATCTTCTTAGCTATTTCCTTTCCCAAGCAGAATTCTGGCTCCATACAGATACAGCTATGTCAACTTCATGACATTTTTCTATCTTCCTTATGAGCACATGGCTATCTCACTACAGTGGCGCCTTTCTTTTAGGGCCTGTCCTTTTCCAGCCAGGATCCAGCTGCTTGACAAAATAATCCCACCAGCCCACAATTTGACTTACATGGCACATCTGCAGCTGCTGTTGGAATGACTCTCCAGTGTATTTTGCACTTCAGCTAGATTCTCTGGCAGTGTCAAAACAGCACTAAAGAAGGAGAGCAGCTGTCACACAAGGCACCAGCCAGAATCATCTATGAGCATCTCTCCAGGGCCAAGAGTGTCCTCTGTGCTTTTTGGCTATCTTCCGTGGTCAGGCCCGAGCTTCTTAACTTATCTACCCATTCAAGACAAACTGTAACATAATGGCTCTCCTCATCAGTTTTTTTTAGACACAAGAATGGTCTTCACAAATTGTTCACAAATAAATGCACAGCCATAACTTCTTTCTTCTCTCCACTTTTTTGCTCTGCCCCATTAGAAGCAAGAAAGATGATGGTGGCTGAGCTGTTGGTACACAACTTCCCTCCTCACATTATGTCATTTCTGTAATCCTTGTAATGGAATGTAATTAATTTATTTACTAGTTTGTGTGGTTTTAAATTGTGGGTGTTTTATTTTGACTGTTTTGTTTCATTATAAATGTGTTCGAAAGATTATGCAATAGTTTTAGTATAAAAAGACTACATTTCATTATACTTGGCCTTTTATAATCTATGTGTGTGGCTCATTCATCAGTTGCAAGTAATATAAGATTTTCAACCTAGTGTATAAGTCATCCATAAAATTACCTTTTTGATGTTGAAATGTATATGCATGTATAAGCCCAGATGTAGACATATAAATGAAGTAGAGATACTGTAGATAGAGATAATGTTTTGTTGCATTGCTTTTATTTATTTTTTTCTCTTTTTTCTTTCACTCTTTTTTCTTCTTTGTTCTGTTTTATTAAATAAATAAATCCAATTATAAATAAGCAAATGCAGTACTTTCTTTCTGTGGATATTTCATTGCATTTTATTCTGCTGCTCCTCACCATCTTTTGAAAGCAATTCCATTGATCTGTTGATCCTTTCAGGGCCGGCCTGGTATGAATGGACTGAAGGGAGAAAAAGGTGATCCAGCAGACTTAAGCGGAGCGCTGGGCTTAAGAGAGGTAAGCAATTCTTTGAATGATAAGAAAAGAATAGATGTGCTGCATCAGACCAGGGACCTCTCCAGTAGCTTTCTGTGTCCCACAATGGCTTACTAGGTTTATTCAGGAAACTCAGAAACACAGACTGTACAATGAAGGCCCCTTTTCCATTGTTCTTCTCTAGCAGTTGGTGTTAAAATATGCAGTTTGTATATTGCAATTTGTCTGTTCCATTTAAATCCATTTGAATAAAATTCCAAGAAGTTGGAATTTGGTGTAGTGGCTGAGCCATCAGGCTAGAAATCAAGAGATCTTGAGTTCTAGTCCCACCTTAGACACTAAGCCAGCTGAATGACGTCAGTCCAGTCCCTCTTTTTCAGCCCTAGGAAGGAGGCAATGGCGAATAATTTTCAAAAATCTCACCCAAAAAAACTATTGAGACATAGCCAACCTGTTGCCAGAGTCAAGACTGACTTAAAGGGACATAATTATATTGCACCATAAGTTGAAGGATGGTGGGCAGTGATGCTGTTTGTGTTCAGCCAGCATTTAGTGAAGCTTTTCAGGCTCTATCATTGGAAAAAAAGGAGAAAAAGTTGAAGTTACAACATCAAATTTAACCTTCAGTTACTTTGGTCTACCATAGAGAGTTGTTCGAAATTTGGCCAAGCATTTTGACAGTCAAGTCCCTTTACTACAAAAGTACAACTTCATAGGGAATATATTTTGCTCTGAAGGGTCTGCTCTCCCCTTTGATGGCCTGAGAACTAAGCAGAGGGAAGCAGCACACAACTGGGGAGAAAAGCAGCAATGATCCCACTTGTGGGTTCTCACGTTCTAATCCAGGGGAAACCTGGATTCCAAGAAAACTGATATGAATTTCCACAGGCTCCTCAAATACTATAAGTAAGCCGCCATTTGCTACTGCAGACTAATGAAAGATTTGTATTGTTTGCAAAGCTGCAGGCAGAAATTGTACTTTATTTTTTAGTCTATGACTGATGGAATGTACACAAACTTGTATGTTTTCATCGTTGCCTATGCTGCAAACAACAAAACTGAAACAAGATTTCGCTGGTGATGTTACTTTCCATTTTTTTTCCTGCTGTGTTTAGGTAGAGTTGAGTGGCTACTGATGAATTGCATCCCCTCCATCCTCTGTTTGATATTTCACCCTATTAAATGTAATGAATGCCGTGTCTTTCTCCCTCTGTTTAGGGTTCTCCTGGCCCCCCTGGGCCTCCAGGCCCCCCAGGCCCCCCAGGCAGCACAGTACCTGTTTATGAGAATAATGTGAGTAATAGCTTAAATACATCTCGTTTTCTGGGGAACTAAGGGGATATATTGTTTTAGGGCAGAAAATGGAATGTCTAATTCTCTTTGTAGCGACACACTTTGGGAGAAACATTATTTTTATTGTTTCAGGCATTTGGTGAGTTGGGCCCTCCAGGACCTCCAGGATTGCCTGGTAAGAAAATGGTAGATCTGGATAAAGGAAGGGGGAGGTGGATTCAAGAAGACCTACAAAACCATGATGGTTCTCGCCCATATTCTACCCTTGAACTGGGGGCTAGTTGCACTAGAGCAGTGTTTTTCAATCTTGGCAACTTTAAGAAGTGCGGACTTCAACTCCCAGAATTCCCCAGGCAGCATTGCAATAAAGCATCCTCTCTCCAGCCTGGATTTTTCCAGATGGGTTGGATTTCTGCTTCCACTAACCCTGCATATGGGTCACGTTGGCTGAGACTGATGGAAAATGTAATTCAAAACATTTGGGAGAACCCAGGTGGCAAATACTGTGATAGAAATGTAATAACATTTTTTCCCTTCCCCTTTGGAACATCTTGATTTGCCATTAAATATATATATATATCTAGTAATTCCTGTATCAGAATCATTGCTTTGTTCTGCTCCTAAAGGATTTTAAACAATTTTGTTTTAAAGCAAGCCACAGTTTAAGTTTATGTTTACAGGGCTGTTTAAATGAACAGTTTCTGAACATTTGGTTTTGTGTTAAATTTCACTTGGGTTTACTTTCTTGTTCTGCCATGCTGTGCTTTCTCGTTAGTTCTTGGGGGTGCCAGAAACTTATGCCAGTTTCTGTTTCAGGCTACCATGGTCAGAAGGGAGAAAAAGGTGAACAGGGTCTTCCAGGTCCACCAGGTAAGATTCCCTAAAATACGATACATATTCAATTTCACATTTCCTTCAGCTCTTATCAAGACTTGTCATGGGTCATACAAAAATGGAAAGATACTTTAATTTCCACAATGGGTGATTGGTTGCAAAAGCTGATGGAGTTAGCAGAGATGGCTAAGTTGACTGCTTTAATCAAAGACTTTGTGCTTGAGGTGGAAAAAACTGAAACATTGACTTTGGGTTTTGCTGATTAGATAGATTTGTTGTTATTGAAATGGCTAGCATGTATTACTATGCAAAAGTAAAACGTTGGGACTGTACTGTATGTTATTACCTTATTCTACTGTGCTAAAAAGAGTCAGAAGTCAATGCTTTTCTTTCTTTTTCCCCTTTCCCCCCCCCCACTTTTTCCTCCTCCCTTTTTCTTCCCGTACTTTCCCATTATCTTCATTTTTTTCTTTGTATTTTTTATTTTGATAAACTAATGAAAAATTTAAAATTTGGGAATAATAGAACCTTCCCATAAATCAGTTCATTAAAATAAGATTTGAATATGGTGTGGGGGAAAAAAAGATACGTCATGGGTCATGTCACTGAAGGCAGAAGAGATGCTTCTTATGGTTTCCTTCATTTGTTTGACCCGTTTGGAGGAATCTTCTTCCTAAGGTCCCAATACTCCAAAACCAGTAGGAAACTTTGTAAATGTAGCACGCTTTGACCTCAGGGTGGGCTGGTTTGCGAGTGAGCCAGATGAGTTCTTGCTTTGCAGCAGATTCTTGTCGTCTCAGTTCATCTTCCTTTGATTTGCTTCCTTATGTCTTGCCGTCTTACTAACCTATTCTGTACTGCCCAGTGTCTTCTTGGCATTGGAGAGCTTTAACGAATCCAATAAATACATAACTAAAAAAAATAATTATGCACAACATTCTGATGGTCCTTCCCATGTGGTTATCTCTTCAGATTCTCAGGATAACAACGACAATAAAAAAGCCTGGAATAAACCTTCTAGGCCCATTATTTGCATTGGAAGATTCTCCCAGCTCTGTTGCCCTCAGTTCCTTTAAACAGAGAGGTCAAAAACTAATGCAAAACCAGGATTGTGACATGGCCTATCTTCTTAAATAAGGCGGGAAGCCAACCTTGAACTGTTTTCAACTTTAGTCTCTCAGAGTATATACATGCTGACTTTTTGAATACAAATTTGAGGATGATGGTGAACATTTGCAGATGATGCAGGTGTAACTATATTGCCTATCAAATGTTCCCTAGAATTCATGATGTGAAACTTAGTGGAAAAGGCAAGCTATGTCTGCAAAAATAGCAAACACATCGATTCTGAGTAACCAGTTTTTACATGCTTCACTTTAAGCACTGAATTCCCTTGTCTCCAGGCACGTTCTCTGTTTTCTGAAAAAACGGTGATCGTTATTTGTCTTTCTCTCTGTGTGTCGGTCTTCTATATTTATTTCCTCCCACTATCATCAAAATGAATTAAAAAGATTTTGGCTTCTGCTTTTCTTTGGTAAAGCTCAGCTCTCCAGTCTGCGTCAGAAGCTGGCACATGCCTCTCGCTTCAGCCCTGCTTGTATTTATTCAGGAAGAGCCACGGTTATTGGAAAGTGAGTTCCAAAATGTCCATCCAGTAAATATAAATATTTGTTTCATATAATCCTAAGTGGTTTGGCAGTGCCTTGAAAGTCCATTGTAAAAGAGAGGAGAAAGGAAGCAGGTTTCTCAGCATAGTACGTGCTTTGCCAGGAGGACAACTAAATTCTCAATTTCTTTTTTCTTTCTTCTCCACCAGGCCAGTTCCCTTATGACCTCAGCAGATTCAGCTCCACCTTCAGGGTAAGTAGCCTTCACTTGGGAGGAGAGTGTGGGTTCGTAAAGAAGCCAGATTTCTTTGTCCCAGGAAGATTGCTGGGCTAATCGATACACTGGGCCTCAGAGCAAGATGGCAAATCCATAAATAATATAAGGAGGCATGGGATTTTCACTGCAGGAGTATTTCTGTGAGTTACCTTAAGTATCAATCTGCATCGGTGGTATAATGGTGAGCATAACTACCTTCCAAACAGTTGACCTGGGTTCGATTCCCGGCCAAGACAATTTGCTTGGGTTTTTTCCCCCCAATACTTTTCTTGCTTCTCCATTTCAACATCATTGAAGTTGTATTCTGCTAAACATGGCTGAAAGCCCAGCCCTAATGTTATTGATGATCCCTGAGGGCTTGCAAGAGCTAAAGGTCTGCTGCTATACAGATGGGGATGGATGGTGGGGTATTCAATGAAACAATTTCACACAACTTTATTTGGATTGGGTTGATTTCCAATGCTCCGCATTGCTGAAAATGTAACTTTTTAAACCAAGGAGCCTCAGATTATCTGGTCTTGCAAAAAGCATGTCTAGTATGTTATTTCTGGTTATTTATAGCTTATCCATGATCAAGGTATGCATATTCAAAATTGATGAATGTTAGTCTTCAAAAGACTAAATAATCATTTATTCGCTCAGAATTCTCAGTGACAGATTCACAAATTGCACAAACATTTAATATGTTTGCCTGCTTATGGTTTAACATTAACTAGCAGTTCCCAGCTCAGACTGTCATGGCAACTAGTTCATTAGCCTACAGGCTGCAGAAGCTTTTTCATACAATAATGTAGGTCTCTAGGGAACCAAAATTAAGTGTGTTGCAATATGCCAAGGTGGTGTTTTAGTTCAGGTTTTTAAATTTAGTCCTTATGTTTCATTCTGCTTTTTTCTTTGTGATTCCCATTGGGAGGTTTCACTTGTTCCTTTGCCACCTCAAGCAAGAGAAAAAGGTGGATGCATTTCAGTGGATGATTGTAGCATATTTGTTTACTAATTCTCTTTCCATAGGGAGAAAGAGGGGACAAAGGTGATCATGGGATGAAAGGTGAAAAGGGTGAACCAAGTGGTGGATCAAGTGCTGCTGGATCTCCTGGTCCCCAAGGGTATCCTGGTCTTCCGGTGAGAGTTGTCATAGCATGTAACAATGTCGTTATAAAATGGCATGCTTTTCTGCCATATTCCTTGATAGTTTTCAAGATGGTGGAAATGCTACTATGTATGTAGCAGCTTTGACCGTCTGTGTGGTCTTGAAAAAGAAAAACACTAAACTCTCAAAGAGCAGAAGTTTTTTGGTGTTGCTCCTTAGCAAAAACTAATATCCTCTAGTGCAGGCATGTCAAACTGCCAGCCCGCGGGCCGGATGCGTCACGCCAAAACCGCACCCACCCCATTGCCGGCAATGGGGGAAAAGTCGCAATACGTCGCACGACATCATGTGACATCACGAGTTTGACATGCCTGCTCTAGTGTAAAGACATGATAGTCTTGAGTAGTGTTGAGGCTATACAGGCAGTCCTTGCTTATCAGGGCCATGTCTAGCAACCATTTGAAGTTAGTTTTGCAACCAATTCTTCCTTTTTTTACTTAGTGTGCTGCAGTCTTATGATTGCCACTAGGGAGCCTTGCAACCAGCACACATTTACAACCATTGCAGTATTTTGTGGTCATGTGCTTGCAATTTGCAAGTTTCCCAGCCGGCTTGCAACATACCAAGTTAGTGAAGAATGCAGGTGTAAAAATCATAAATTGCAATCACGTGTTTTTTTTCATTAACGTTCAAATGGGAAGTTAGATCAAAAGCCCATTGTGGTCACATAATTTTCTGATTAGCAGCTGTGGTGCTTAGTAAGGGGTTTGCTGATCTTAATTGTGGTTGCTAAGCAAGGATTACAGCAGTAGCAGAAGAAAGCAAGAGTGGGCTTTATCAACTTGTCACTCTGAAGTTAATTTCTTCTCAGTCTGCTTTAATTTTGTGTAGGTCAGACATCATTACTGACACTGTTGATATTGTAGCTACTAATATCTGGCTCCATTCTTCAAAGAGCTCCTTTAAAATTTCTAATACTATGATGTTTTGTGTCATTTTATAAGTCCTAGTTAACTGATACCAAAAATTAGCTTGTAATTTTTACTTCTTCTACTCAGAATCTTTAGTCCCCTCTAGTGTCCAGTTTATTAAATCATAAAGTCACTTATCTTTAATATGAACCAAGGTAGTCAAAACAACTCATTTGGAGCACATGTTTTCTCCTTATTTGGAAAAGTTCCAAGAATTGGTCTACTTATAGGTTCTTTGGTCTTTGCCATGATTGTTGGCTCCACATGGAAAGTCTCTTCATTTGGATTTTCTGAGCAGCAGCCTGACCACCTTCTCAACAACCTTCCCTTAAAAGAGAATGTTGGAGATTGGATGAACATTTTTTTTTAAGTTTTTTATTTTTAATCGCATCTTTATTATTTATACTTTAACTCAGGGTGGCAAACATATCTAATACTCCTTTCGCCTGTCTTTTCTACAATTGTTAAGTCCAGCAATGGCTTCTTAAGGTGGGGGCACACCACCACCTTTTTCAAAGCAGCTGAAAGCATCTCTTCCCTCAACAAAGCAAATATTTTTCCATGGAGCTAATGATATCAGATCCTAGGCAGTCTTCACCAACCAAGAGAATCTAATAGATAGTCAGGTTAGCAGACCTGACAATCCTGTCCACTTCCTTGGAAGTTAAAAGCTTGAATTCATCCCAGCTAACCATGCAAAGCCTTGCTTCTGATACCTTGACAGGACTTACCCAATGTGAATGAACCTGACAGGTTTTATCTACCAAATCCCAAGAATATTCCTCGTGGTAGCCTTGCAGGTAGTCCTGTGGTCTGTCCTCCCCAGCAAAGAACCAGTCACTGTAAAAAGGGCTACCAAATTACATCTAAAGATGTGGTAAGAGTGAGAAACAGCTACGTAAGCTGGATGTTCCCCTTCTTAAGCTTAGATTAATCAATAATGGTGATTATTCATTAACAACCACATTCCTTCCTTTGGGCAAGAAGTTAATATTGGATCACCCTCTGCTTTTATGACTGTGATGGCATCTATACTTACCTTTTCAGGGCCCTAAAGGTGAGACCATCAGGGGCCCACCTGGCCCTCCAGGCCCCGAAGGACCTCCAGGGGCAAGTTTTGAAGGACGTCCAGGCCCTCAAGGCCCTCCTGGCCCTCCTGGTCCTCCGGGACCCCCTTCTTTCCCAGGTCCCCACAGGCAACGTGAGTAGACACTTAATGTCTTTTCAATTAATTTGTTACAAATATAGGTACCTTCTGGATGATTGTGGTTTAATTATGGTTTCTTTCAGATATCAGTATTCCAGGACCACCAGGTCCTCCAGGACCGCCAGGACCTCCAGGCGTTAGTGACCCACCTTCTTTGGGGGTAAGACGAAAAACTTGTACTTTTAGAGCATTATTCTCCAACTTGTTACACTCCAGATTGTGGAGTCTAAAATTAAGCCTCGCAGATTTAATCTGGATTTATACAACATACGGATTAGACTATAGTAGTGTCAGTCTCTGCTTCAACAAATTGTGAGAATCCAGTCACTGTCTTCACACAAGGGTGGACAACCTATAGCTTTCAACTACCTTCCCCCTCAACCTCCCAAGTTTGCATCTGCCTCCCCCTGTCAAACCTCCCAAGATTGCACCGCTGAAATTTGGTAACAGAATGGTCCACTATGGGTGGTAGTATTTGGTAGTATTTTTGAAGGTTTGGGTAGCGATTAAGGGGAGAATGATAATATTGCACATCTTGGAGGCCTCTCGTTTTCCGTTTCACTCTTGCTCCCCTTCTCTTATATTGCTGACACTAATGAACAGTCGCAAAAATAAAGAGTTCTTTTCCCTCACATTTTAAAAAATGCTTTCTCTCCCAAAGGTACGGATTTTAGCAACGTACCAGAACCTGATGAGCAGAGCTCACGAGGTGCCTGAAGGGCAGCTCCTTTTGATCCGAGAGAGAGAAGAGCTCTACATCCGTGTCCACAATGGCTTCAGAAAAATCCTTGTGAGTACCCTCTGCCTTAGCATTGCTCAACCTTAGCAGTTTATGATGTTATAGACTTCAACTCCCCACATGCTGGCAGGGGAATTCTGGGAGTTGAAGTCCACTTAACTTAAAGTTGACAAGGATGAGAAACACTATTCTGCCTCGACCATGGCCTAAGGCAGGAGTAGGCAACCTTGGCTCTTTTATGACTTGTGGACTTCAACTCCCAGAATTCCTGAGTCAGCATGGCTGGTTCAGGAATTCTGGGTTTTGAAGTCCACAAGTCATAAAAGAGCCAAAAGACCCCTGGCCTAAGGGATGAAACTTTAGATGCACAATTATTATGACAGAATAAAAACTCTCTTCAGGGAAAAAGAACTAGATTGTTCACATGTACAAAATGAAACTGCAGTGTCAGAAAGGAACAATCTCCCATAGGGTTGGGTGAACTTCCCACCCTTGATTTAGAAAGGGCTTGCTTAAAATAAACTAATGTAAGCTTGATGTCTGTGAAGATTCTCAGTCATCCAGGTCATAGTTCTCTCAAAGGTGTTTCCCCCCCCCCAAAAAAAAGGCAACTGGGCTCTTTCTTTTTTCCTCAAGGAAAAAACAGTCCAGTTGCCTTTTGAAAAAAGCATCTTTGAGATAATGTAAGCTTGGTTCACACTGGATTCTGTAATATCATTTCAAATTCAACCAGATTTGGGCATCTGATCTTCTCAGGTCCTAAGCTGTGTAAATAAATAGAACTTTTTATAAACCCAGCTTCACCATCACTCAGTCCTCAAAGTCTTGGGAAAATCATTTATATCTTGGAACTTAGAAGACTGAGGAGGCAGGAAACAGACTTGTCAAATGTTGTTTCGCCCCCTCCCCTAAACTCCTGTAAAAGAGAATGACATGTTGAAAATGATTGGGTCCCCCCCCCCCTATAATGTCTGTTTGTCAATAGTATTATTTCCAAAAAATTAGCTTTTTCAAGAGGTTGGCTAGGAATTGCTATAAGCAAGTGCTATATAATTTTTTCAATAATTGTTTTGGTTCAATTTCAGCTGGAGGAAAGAATATCCATTCCTGGCTCTGGACTGGTAGGTGGAATATTATTATCTAATACTGGCCAGTAGCTGGAAAAACTGTTATATAGGGAACATCCTACACTTGCTGCTAGGACTTTTCTGCTTCAGGAATATTTATGGTTCTATAGGATTTGTTTAATGCTTGGATTTCCATAGGTAATTATCTCCTTTGTGCCCTTGTAACAAATCAAGACAGCTTATCTCTTATCTGAATGCACTATAACTAGGGTTATTAGGTGGTGGAAACTAGGAGGAGGTGAAGTTTTCCTCTTATGCAAACAAATTGTATGATTTCCTCATACACTTGAATACAGGTACTCCTTGTTTAATGACTGATCTCTTAGTGACAGTTTCAAATTACAAAAGATGTCCTCAAAGCTCCTTACAACCCATTTTTGACGTTCTTATGTTGCACTTCCCTGTGATCATATGATCGCATTTTGGATGATTTGCAATTGGCTCGCATTTAAGGCTATTTGTAGCGTTCCATGATTACGTGACCATGATTTTTGATGTTTTTCGACCATCTCAAATAATCGGGTGTGGTCGTGCAGTGACTTTCTTAATGACTCCATAACTTACAACTCTAATTCCTGGCTCAAATATGATTGTAAGTCAAGGACTACCCTAGTAAAGGGAGAAATTGCACTGCTAAAAAAACAAAAAACCAGAAGGTAGTGAATGCCCTATTGTCAAGTATCGTTAAAAAAAAATAAAAAATGAAATTCTTGACACTGGGGCCTCTGTCTGTGACTCTGAGTGAGTAGAGAATCATTCGCTCATCTGAATGGGGAGAAGCCATCCATTGTCCTTGCTGTGACCATAGCCACATGTTTCATTGACTTCAGCACAAAAATGTCCCAAAAGCCCTTTTTTTGTGCCAGGTCCTCATATTGCCTTTGGCTCATACCCTTTTCATAGCTGAGGCAGTTTAGTTGGTTCTAGCTGTTTCAGTTTTCAAGTAGTGTTTTTCTTCTTCTCCTAACAATTTTTGCCATTGATATCAGATGTTTCAATTACAATGTGACATGGACGGCCTTAGAGACCAGACACTTGGCTATATAGCAAAGGCATCTGCCAGTCACTATCATTTTCCAAAATATGTGTCAGCCCCTTACACACAGATTCAGCACTTCTTCAAGTAAACTAGACCTCTTTTTTAAAAAAAACAAAAACAAAAACATGGCTTTCACACTTTGTGAGACAATGCTAGTCCTCTGCTGAGCAGACGGTAGATTTAAATTGGGAGAGACAGCTGGGTTCTACCATATGTTGCTAGTTTATAGTGAACCAATGAAGATCTTGAAGCATCGATACTGAATGGTAGACAAATGCAAACCAGCATGCTGATTGGACGGATGAATGACACTGTGGATGACAGAAAATGTGGTAGCAGTGTGAGGGGTTGTGCTCTGTAGCAGTGATTGCTCAGACAAGCACTCCAAAGGAATCTGATTCTTCATTCCATTCTAGGACAATGAAGTCTATGAAAGGTCTTCCAGCATCCACTACTCTCATGGAGGGACAGCCTCCTCTGGATCCCATCGTCCATTTCAGCCACACTTACCAGTACATGCACGTCCAGAATATAGTGCTTATTCTACTGCCAAGCCATGGAGAGGGGACGAGAGTGCTGTTGACTCACACCGCCTTCCTGAGCAACCTGCCGTCCACCCACCTCACCAGGGAGCACAATCTCAGCAAGAATCCTTGGACCATTTCTTTCCCAACAACCGCCAGACTGAGACGGCTCCTTTGGCAGTTCACACACATCACGACTTCCAGCCTGCCGTGAGTGCCCAGGTGTCATCAATGTGTCCTTCATTCTAGTATCTGCTTGCTGTAGTGCCAATTCAGATTTAAGTTGCTATTATGAAAACAGCTAGCAACAGCAACTGAATATAAACAAATTCTGAGATCAGGGTAGATGTCACATGTGTGGTGGCTTTTGGAGAATGGACAAAAAAATAACAACACAAAACCCTGAAACAATTTCTTTAGGTTGTTATCCTGCCAGTGAGCAGAACAAACTGAACTCAGTACAAATGCAAATGAGAAACATGGGGACTCAGTTTTAGGGGCAAACGTAACTTCTTCCATTTTAGAAAGTGAGTTTGGCACTGGGTTATCTTACCATTTTCACCATGACATTCGTGCTTCCATAACATATATATTATCTTATGGAAGCACGAATGTCATAGTGAAAATGGTAAGATAACCCATGTATATGTGTGTGTGTATATATATATATATATATATATATATATATATATATATATATATATATATATATATATATATATATATATATATATATATATATATATAACATATATATATAACATATATATATAACATATATATATAACATATATATATATATATAACATATATATATATATATATATATATAACATATATATATATAACATATATATATATAACATATATATATATATATATACACACATTAACATTAACCAAACAAATTAGTATAATGTGCTAATCCATAAAAAGAAGGCAAACCCTGCAATTTTTATCATTATCATGTTTTGTACAGGTAGATACTATATTCTGAAATGAGTATCAGAATAACATGATAATGATAAAAATTGCAGGGTTTGCCTTCTTTTTATGGATTAGCACATTATACTAATTTGTTTGGTTAATGTATCGCTCCATGTAATAAGTATTTCCAGACAATAGATTAATTGAATAACCATGCTAAACGGCTTGCATGAATATCACCACTGGATTTTTCTTCCATTTTATCTTGAAATACATTAGGTTAGCAGATAATGATTCGTCCCAAAACAATGAGAATCAATGAGCTTCAGAACTGAATCAGAATTTGAAATCTCCTAATTACTACCGGCTGCTTTTGAGGATGTAGATGTTAATTAAACAAAAAAAAAAAAATCACAAAAAAACCCTGTTAAGATCCATCTAGGCAGCAGTGAGCTGAAAAACTGGTCTGGATAACTTGCATTTGATAAGAGCAGATACTTTCCATTGCTAGGAAGACACATCAGGCATCAATCAACCAAATGAAATATTTATCCTGGCTCTTCCTGGCGTGTGATTGTCTGTTTGTTTTTTCAGCTGCATCTTATAGCCCTGAATGCTCCCCAGAGCGGCAGCATGCGAGGCATCCGAGGAGCTGATTTCCAGTGTTTCCAGCAAGCTCGGCAGGTTGGACTCTCTGGCACTTTCCGAGCATTCCTGTCCTCTCGGCTGCAAGATCTCTACACCATAGTGCGCAGAGCAGACAGGAGTACGGTGCCAATTGTCAATCTCAGGGTAGGTTGGGTCACAGATCCGAGCAAATTAAGCTTTATCAAAGTACTGAGAAGATAATCTATTACCTTTAAAGGACAAAATACTGTGATGCCAAAAAGCAAGAACAAAACATAGCAGACTAAACTTAGCTCCTTCCCCCCACCCAAACAATTGCAGAAAAAGATATACCGTACTATGTAACTAGTTAATTGATCTTGGTTTAAGCAAGACTTTGTACACGATAGCTCAGCAGGGCTATCAGCAGGGGATCAAATAATTTCCCCCTCACTGTAGATGATAGATAGATAGATAGATAGACAGACAGACAGACAGACAGACAGACAGACAGACAGACAGACAGACAGACAGACAGACAGACAGACAGACAGACAGACAGACAGACACAGACAGATCACAATATTCTTTTTTTTTTAAACAAGTTTTATTGGTTTTTTTAAATTTTACATCAAAGTGCTTAGGAAGCATCGTGGAGATAGGATAATCAATCATCCAGAAATGGAAAAAAAAACATAATCATACATATACACTTCAGGTTAATTCTTTAAAAATTCCCTCTCTATTTCCCTCAATTGCTATAACATAATCAAATTAATACATTTCTAAATAGAATTCAATCAATCAAAAAAAAAAATCAATAATATTTCACCTATATCAATCCAAATCCTGTTTTTAAGCTTTACTAACTTACAATTACCATATTCCAATTTAGCCTTAAATAAACACATAATTTACATTTTGGGTATCCCAATTTCCCTTTTTTCATGAAATTATAATTATTTCTAAAATAAAACATATTATTCCAACCATTATATTTTTACATTTCCCAACTATGTTCTATTTCTTATTCTATTCTATTTCAAATATATATTTTATAAATCAATCCATATTTCTAAAAAACCTTTTTAACTCATTAAGTAAAATTTAAATCCCGTCACAATAATTATACTTAAAACAAACATATTATTCCAAAAAAAAAAAAAAACCAACCTTCTTACTTCATTTCACATCTATATTCTATTTCTTATTCTATTAACTCGTTTACAACCTTTTCCATATTATAATTCCAAACCATAATCAAATCAATAATTTTCATCTCAATGGTATTAACTCAGTCAAAATCTCTAAAAGCCTTTTTAACCCATCAGATAAAATTTTAACTCTCATTTTAAAATCTAATTCTAGCTTTCTTTTTGTGCCAAGCAGGTTGCCATAAAAGAGCCTCTAACCTAGCAAGTCTTTAGACTATCTCTAAAAATCTGTCTTTTCTCCCAAGCTCTGGGCTAGATTAGTAAGCCCAATGAGATATTATTCCCCTTTGTGTTTCAGTTTATTCTTATGTTCTTGCTTCAGGTATTATACTAACTTTTAATTTTATGCTGCCCAGAGTCTGTATTAAGTGTGGCTTTATAAAATAAATGAACAAATGAATGAACAAACGACTGATATACATATTCCCAAGGTTATAAACAAAGAGGGTTTTCTAGATATGTCACCCAGGTTCCTTCAATTGGAAATAGGAAGGAATTTTGACAGATGCTGTCTCAGTGGTCTATAGATTCTTCAAATGGAAAGCTCGGACTAAAGAACATTTCTAGACAGAAAATGTTTTTGGGAATACTGCTTAGGCAAACACGTTGCTCTGTTTTGTTTCTTCCCAGGATGAAGTGTTGTTTAATAACTGGGAGGGCCTCTTCTCAGGCGCTGAAGCTCCATCCAGAACTGGGGTTCGCATCCTCTCCTTTGATGGAAGGGATGTCCTGAGGGACTCTGCATGGTAAGTTGGGGCTGAGGAGAGTGGTTTAGTTTCCAGTGAAGATTTTGGAATGTGTTTAGATTGTTAATTTGTTCTACTTCCTGCGGAGTGGCACAATGTTTTCAAAGGCATCCAAGGTCTCCTTTCTGATTGACCTTTGTAAGCAATACAGTTTATGTCCCCACCCCACCCCTTCCCCAGCCCACATGATGCATTTTATTAAGACAAGGGATGCAGCAATGAAATGTTTTAGAGAGCAGAAAGCTTTGCTTTGTGTTACCTAGCCCTTTAGCAACATTTATATGTATAATTTGGTGCAGAGCAGAGCAGATGTTTTGTGTGTGAAGCCACTATCTGGCCCCAGTCTATTTTTCCTTTCCCTGGGGTTAGGTACTAAGATTTGCTCAGGTTTTCTTTAACTTTATGGAGCATGAGTAGTGGTCACAATAGCTGAGACACCATTAGGCACTGCAAATCTTATACAAAAAATCATGGTCCACCAGGCAGGGAGGCAGAGTTCACGCATGAGATTAAGCCATGGGACGGTTACGCTGTTATGAACCTAGCCACTACTCTTCAACCACGATTTATCCCTTATTAAGTTGCACTGGACCCAGCCAAGTAGAGTTGACTCAATTATAGCTAAACAGTAACATAGAAGGGTATATGAACACAGTCATAGTGGTTCTGCGTGTGAAACGGCCTTAACGTGAGTGTATTTTTCAGGCCTCAGAAGTATGTGTGGCATGGCTCCGATTCCAAGGGACGGCGACTAACAGAGAGCTACTGTGAGACATGGCGGACAGATGACACCGTGGTGACTGGCCAGGCTTCCTCGCTGGCATCAGGCAAGCTGCTCGAACAGAAGAGCAACAGCTGCAGAAACGCCTTTGTCGTCCTGTGCATCGAAAACAGCTTCATGACATCTTCCAAGAAATAGAACCCCTGAATGTGCTGATTGCAAGTGGAGGCCGGGAGTCCAAATGTTCCCCCTTCTGCAATGGGGAGCAGGCAAGGGATTCCTCCCCCTCCACCGTCAATCAGGATAATGCGTCCAGCCAGTTTCATAATATAGCAACCAAGCAGATAAATGAACAAGAAAGCCAAAGAGCGTCTTCCTATGATTTCCAGCACAGATCGGATGCTGTTTTTTTGTTCTCGTTTCCTCTTGAGCACCACTGCTGGAGGGGCTCAGGCAGAGCAGGATTGTATGCAAGGCAGTCTCCAGGCAAGGTCAGCTCCCAAAATGGTTCTGGTCTTCTCTCTCTCTCTCTCCTGCCCTTACAGTATGTAACATTTGATGGCCTTTTTCTTGTTATCCTAAAGCTTCCCTGATCGCCTCCCTTTCCCTCTTGACTTAAAAGAGAAAACCCAGGTCAAGTGGGATGTCAGAAGATCTATTTATTTTTACTGACTTAGTACAAAAGGGCTTCCCCAAACAGGGAAGTGCTGATGGTGCTGCCTTTGGAAACCCCGGTTGTGAGTGTGTTCAATCCCAATCACTTGGCATGCAGGGTATCATCTGCTCTTCTGTTAGGAGCTAAAGGAAATATATTATCTTGCTGAAAAATCCATGACCAAAATTAAGAGTTTTCTAGGCCCCAGGCCGGCTTTTCTGCATCTGCCCCGCATAACCTCAAAAACTTCCTTTTCCAAAAAAGTTGCCCTGGCAACTCTGCTGGCCCTGCCAGCTGGCTCAACTGCTTTTGCTTTTTTTAAAATGTCAGACACAGAAGGAAGTAACACTGCTCCCTTCAAAGGCTATTTACAATTCTTGCTACAGAGATGCTACAACATCCTTTGCAAAAACAGGGTCAGAAGAGAGAGACGAAGAACACTAGTCATTATTAAGCCCCATTCTTCCGATGTCCTTTAATTGCCCATTTCTTGTTCTTCAAAGAGACAGGAGTATTAAAAGGAACAGCCTTAAAGGTAATTTAGATGTAGGATTTTCCATAGAGGCCTGGAGGGAAGCACAATTGGAGCAAATTTACCACAAAAAGAATCTGTATTTGTTCCTTTATTGAGGATTTTTTGTTGTTATTGTTAATCTTCTCCGCTTTGCAGGGAAGTTGCCTTTCTTTACCTCTGCCCAGCATTTGCCACAGAAACTGGGTTACAGCAAATTCTGGGGAGCCCCAGAGTTCCCATTAGTTATCAGAGCCCTGCCAATCTTGTCCCCTGGCCCTGCTGATAGCAGCCACCCCTTGGAGAGTTTGTTCTATGTCGATCAACCCATTCAGCTTTAAACCTCAGCTACAAAATACCAGGGAGCACATAACACGAGCAGTCTCTGGCTTTAAAAAGTAGTTGCTAGGTAACAGTAGACAAGAAAGCCAAATGCACCCACAAGGAGCTGCTTTTAGCGCATCAGATTAACTCAAATCCTGACAACCCCCCCTAATGCCAGTGGAGGCTGGAGGTCCAAATTGGCTAAGTGCTGTTAGCCACTCCTTTGAAACCAAAAAGAGACCCACCCCTCCAGTCTTTGATTGTCCCTTGCCCTGCTCCTAACACTGGGGCAGGAACCATGCCTACACATTCCAAAGCATTAAAGCACAAGGATATTTCAAGGGGTGGAGGCCTCTGGAACACAGACTGGCATCGTATCTAAATGCTTTGTTCCCCTATAAAAGCATGGCTGGATTCCTGATCCTGGCTGCAGCCTTTTAAAAAGCCATCGTAAGGGCAGGTCACAGCAAAGCAGCTTGACATCTTTCCTCTGCATGTAGACTTATGGAATGCTATGGAATGTCTGATCCACATCACCCGTCTTGCATTTTGGTGCCCAAAACTCAGCCAGGCTGAGGCTTGCTCCATACCCATTCATTTGAGTCGGTTTTTTAAAACCAAGGTGCTAAATTCCTACCCAAGCTTTATTTTTATTGTCCTAATAAAATGCTATTACTGCGGTGGGGAAAATTTGTGCAAGTCATACAGTCAGTTTTCTTACTGTCTACTGTATTTTGTGACATTTTAATGCAGTTTTAAAAGCCTGTGGACCTTTATATCTTTGTCAGTTGCGTGTTGTGTATTATAAACTGTTTTCTAAAGGCACTGAATAAAGGAAAGTATCCTCCTATGTTTTGTGGGTCTTTATTGAAATCTTAAACCTGGTCCTGGGGTAAAAGATGCTTCTGGATATCTGTGAAGATCCCCTGAGTTACCAGAATCCAGAGAGGACTCAGGGCTTCAGTGTTGAAAGCTATGACTCCCAAGCCACAAGACTTGCTGCATATTTTAAATAAAAAAATATGTATTGTAAATAAAACTGCAGTTCAACAAGCTAAGAAATGCAGAGGCTGCTGCTTTAAAATTCTCTGCTTATGCTCTGACCCACTTTCCTTTCAAATCGTGCTTTTCCAGCGGGCTCCTGAAGGGAATTGTGTGAGTTAGTTCCATAAAAAATGGCTTGAAAAGAAATGCTCGGGTTTTGTGAAAGCAGAGCATAAGCATTCATCAAAATGCAAGCTCTTGGTTTCTAATGAAGATTAGATTGTGAGCTCACTTTGGTCCTATGTCTGCCAGTCAGTATTTTCATGAATTTAAGGGCATTTTGGGGAGGGGGGGGTAATTCCATTCTTTGCAATATGCTTTCTGAATGTGGCAGATTACAATTATGAAAGGTATCTCTGTTTTCCTATAAGGGGAAAAAACAGAAATGTGTCTCTAGTTACTAAGAGTCACATCACAGTATATTAACCAGTATCAACATTAAAAGTGCCTTAGTCTCACTTGCTCTGGTGACTGGCAAATTTACATGACAGAACTAGGAACACAAATGTTTAAAAGCAAATTCATAGAGTCGTAAAATTAAGTGCCCAGTTATAATATTGGTAAATATTATTTCAGTATAGCTTGGCTCAAGAGGAAAGTGCCTGCAGAAGAAACAGGGAGAACTGTTGCTGCCAGAAAAGTCAACTGCACCAAAGTTGCATCTGAAACCAAGCAAGGTTTTCTCTGAGCTGCAGAGATCCAATATTGTGAAAATAGGGATGCAGTGACTGTGATAAGTGCTGATTGTCATGAGAGCTGCAACTGGTCTCATCTCAACTGAGACATTGCAGGAAAATCCATCTCCACGTAGTACACAGATTGTGGTGTTTCTCAGGCTTTGGAAGTAGCCAGTTCCGGGCTTCCCTCATTGTCCAAGTTCTCCTCAACTGGGCTGCAGAGTTCTTTGGCTGGTGTGGCCTCTTCTTGGGGTGTCTTGTAGGCACTGTGCTTTGCCATCATGTACACAAATGACAAAAGATACAGCGTGGCCAGAACAGTGAAGTAGCCGAAGTAAACGTAGAACTGGAAGAGGAGAAAATGCATGAATATTTTGAAGAATAATAATACAGGGCTTCATAAATTCAGTGCACAAAAAAAATGAAAGCATCAATCCATCTAAGGGGGAAAAAAATTAGAAATGGATCTTTAAAAGAGTAGTACAGGTAATCCTCGACTTAACGATCACAACCAAACCCAAAATTTCTATTGTTAAGTGAGACATTTGTTAAGGGAGTTTTGCCCCATTTTACGACCTTTCTTGCCACAGTTGTTGAGTGAATCATTGCAGCTGTTATTAACACGGTTGTTAAGGTGAATCTGGTTTCCCCACTGACTTTGCGGGTCAGAAGGTCGCAAAAGCTGTTCACATGATCCCAGGGCACTGCAACCGTCATAAATGTGAACCAATTGCCAAGCATCTGAATTTTGACCACGTGACCATGGGGATGCCGCAACTGTTGTAAGTCTGAAAAATGGTTGTGTCACTTTTCTTCAGGTGCCGTTGTAACTTTGAACGGTCACTAAATGAACTGTTGTAAGCCGAGGACTGCCTGTAAAAGGGCCTTGAAATTGGATCAGCTCAATGGAACCATTCAGTGTAGCATCCTGTCCACAGTGGCCCTCCAGAAGCCTCTTGAAAATTCTACCTCCCCACCTGCTATCAGCCTTGTTATTTTTGAGCCATACCCTACAGTGCCTGAACACAAACTCTGGCCCTACCTAGTCATCAGCAGTCAAACTCAACTTCCTTCCTGTGAACACTCAGGAGAAGGAAGAGGGACAGGCAGAGGAATCTTGCCACCTCAATGGCAGTGACGTGGAGAATTGGACTCCACGTGAGTAAAGTTATGTTTTCAGCACCAATGTAATTTCAAAGAGTTGCTGAGCAAGTGGTTGGGTAAGCGAGGACTACCTGTATATTTAAAGTATGAGAAAGATAATGCTGGTTTTCATAAGTAACCTGCTTTTGAACTTGTATCATTCCGGCTTCTATTACCAAAAAGAGAGTATACTTGCTTACTTAACTGGGATTAAATTAGCTCCACTGACTAAACTGGGCTTAATAGGTATTAATGGTAGGCAATGTAGAGCCTCCAGCTTTTGGCACTATAGCCAATAATAATTTATTTACTTGCCCATGGATTGTGTAGTTCATCGACAATAAAATTTAAACTAAATGGAAAAGTCCCACTGTGGAGAATTATCTATCTTCACACAAACTTCCTTGGGTTTGTTGGTCAGGGGCAACTTTTATATGCCCCCCCCCCTCCACACACATACAGAACAGGCAAAACAAAGCCTTCCTAATAGGCAGTTTCCACTGAACAAGGAGCAGCTACCACAACTGTAGCTACCATAACTTGCTCCTTTCCTTACCTGGGGATGGACCGAGAGAGCCAGACCTCTCTTATCAGTTATGATGATAGTGATGATGGTTTTGAGAACTGTGGCTAGGAAAGTGTTGACACCAAACACCAGAGCGCAGAGTTCTTTGGACAGCGAAGATGCAATCTGGAAACTTCAGTCAGAGAGAGAAAACAAATTAGCTTTTCACGACTACAAAATAGCCTGAGCAGAAAGAAGAGACACTGGGTAAGGACTCAGCTTTCTGCTGGATTCTGCTGATCTGCTGAAACATCTTTGCAAACGGGGGTCACCCACAATTGCTACCGTTGAGTTTTATTTAAAAATTTCCAAGTGTTACAGCAGACTCTTCCATCCACCTCCTGATATTTATAATACATACGCCAACAAAATGTGCAGGATTACAGCCAACCCATCTGAGGAAAGCAAACTAGGGAAGAGTATGCTACAGCATAAATTTGAGGAAGGGGGGCTCTTAGAAAAAAAAACCCTGGAAAATAAGATTTTTAGAAGACAAAAATATTTGTCATCATCATTAGCGAACTATTTTCAGATTAGTTGCACTAACCCATTGGTCTGACAGAATAGTTAGAACATCTGATCCAGTATTTTCCAGTTTTAACATCCTTACAAAAATCCTATATTATCCAGGAATATTGCACTGTGTTTGGATCCCGCTCCGCATACTCTGTACGTGTATGTGTGCAAGCATGTAACTTTACAGACATGTAAATGATAGCTCTCACTCCAATGCTGAACTGGTTTCCTGGGTTGACGGAGGCTCTATGTATCCATTTTTACCAGTATACCTAATGTAAATTTAGTTGTCAGTTTTCACCATCTTCACTCACATGGCTATAGGCACAAGAAACTGGTAGGAGCCCCTGAAAAGGACATAGGCCATATAGCACAGCCAAATATTGGCAGTTGTGTTCATCAACAACAGTAGGCCTGCCTGGACTGCTGTCATAACCCCAATCACCAGTTTTGACCAGAAGGCCCATCGGATCTTCACAAAGCCAGCAGAAAAAGCAGTGATGGCACCTAGGAAAACACAAAAGGTTGTCAAGAGGGGACAAGCCCTTTATAGCTATACAGGGCTCTCTATGCAATATTCTACCAAGGGATGAAGTAGGTATATCCAGCAATGTCATGGAGGAAAAAAATATTCTCAAACAAAATTTGGCAACTTTCTGATCTGGAATGCAAGACTCTTAGCAATCAAATTGTTCTGCATCCATTCATTATAACTGACACATACATCTACTACATATATGCTATTCAAGGAGGCTGGCTCACTTTCAATAGCATATATGTAGTAGATTTTGTCCAAGGCCAGAGATATGATGAATCAAAGTGAATGCACCCAGACTCATATGGATTTTAGGATGGTGTAAATTAATTTGGGGGGATAGGAATGCAGTTGCAAATTTAAGAGGATGTTAGGATTGCAGTAGAACTGTTGTGGAATAATATAAAAAGAGACATCTAAGGGAAATATCTGAGTTCTTTTTATATGGTGTTGATCACTTCTTCCAATGGTGTTTTTTCTTGCTGGAAGTGATGCTTCCCTATCTTTTTGACTCAGATGACATGAACTGAGCCTGTGATCTCTGACATTAGTGAACCAGATAAAACATTCATTTTACATGCTTGGTAACAGGGGAAGTTGCATACCTAATAAGATTTGACCAAGCAAAAGAGCACTCACTGAGGGCTTAGCATCTTGCCCATGTTTCCCTACACCTTTCTATGCAAGATGACTAACACAGGTCATCTCATCATTCCCAAATGATTTTTACAACAGCTGAAAATGTCTTAGAACTACAAGAATGGGAATCAAAACCAAATAATTATAGAGTATCCATGATGACCTTAGTAGACATAAAGAACCTGCCTTTGCATAAAGGTGCTTAGGGCAGTGGAATTGGATAGTCTACTTCATTATTAGTGGAGCTCCTGATTAGTCCCTGTTGGGGGCATAGCAAAACAAAAAAAATAAATATGTAAAGCACAACTGCAGAGGGAGAAAAATATCCACATATACCAAGCAGGGTAGAAACAGCTTCTACTCCACCATTGTAGACCTTTCTGTTGTCCGTGGCAGGGTATATTTCATTCCATAAAATATGCACATAATAAAGCATCAGATAGTAGCCAGCAGAATTGAATATCCACCAGAGGGACCAAAGTCTCAGCTGCGGCATTCGTACAATAGTCCCCAACTCCTTTACCATCCGGAATAAGATCAGATTTTTCCAGGAAGAGGCCTTATGCCACATGGGCTCCCCTGCCCCAGGGTTCATTTTGTCCAGTTCTGAGGGTGAGGTACCATTACACCAGCTCTTGCTCCTGTTGAAGAAGAGGCTGCGTTTCGGACGCTTCAGGAAGAGGGTCAAGAGCAGCCCAAAGCACATAAAGCCCAATGAGATATAATTCACTGTCATGAAAGTGGTGCCTCCAACTGTGACACAGAGTTGTCCCACCACGGAACTGGTGAAGACACCCATCAGCACTGAAGACCGGGAATAACTGGCCATGCGCTGATAGCGCGACGGGGTGACCAGGGTGAAGATGTAGGAGGAGTAGGCTATCCGCGTAGCCATCGTGATGCCATAGAAGAACTCCATGAACTGCATGGCAATGATGCTGGTACCAAAGATCAGCAGAAGCCAGATAGCAATGTGGCTCAAGCTCTGCAGCACCAACATTGGCTTGTACCGCAGGTAGTCCGTGAGTAGAAAGATAGGCACTAATACTGCCATGTAAGAGTATGACAGGACAGGTGTAATTTCATTGGTCACCTGCAAGAGAAAACCAAAGCGCAAGTGATTTATACTAGTGAGTAAACCAAAGGGATAAAGAACTCTAGTATGAAAGAGGCCACATGCACTTTCACCTGTATTATAATCATCTAGGTCAGTGGTGGCGAACCTATGGCACGGGTGCCAGAGGTGGCACTCAGAGCCCTCTCTGTGGGCACACCTGCCATGCCCCAGAGATGGCAACCGTCCTTCTTCAACCAGCCACCCGCTAACTCGCCGAGGTCCCACGTGGCCGGATGCATCCCAGTACCCATGTGCTCGCTGGCCTCTGTGTGCGGGGGCCGATGGTGTCGGGCAGCAGCCGCCCTGGCCCCTGCCTCACCTTGCCCTGTGACAATGGTACCCCCGCCCTATCTCGCCTTGCCTCGCCTCATCCTGCAGGACAAACCTCCTGCCTACCGCCCCACCTGCCAGAGACCCCCCTGGATGTCCCCCAACCCTGCCCGGCCCCCACAGGTGTCCCCACGAGCAACATCGAGGTGATCACGCCCACCTTGGCCACACCCACCTAATCTGCCATGACCACCACAGCCACAGCCACCCAGTGGGCCACGCCCACCTGGCACCCGGCGATAAATAAGTGGGTTTTGGGTTGCAGTTTGGGCACTCGGTCTCTAAAAGGTTCGCCATCACTGATCTAGGTGTTCCTCCTTCATGATTTACTAATCATTTGGGTGCTTCTTCCTCATATTCTCTTTTTCCTCAACAGGCACCAAGACTAATTCTAGGTACTAGCCATCCTGTGCTTGGAAAGCTGGAAACAAAACAACTATACAAGTAGGATCAGCTGATGCAAAGACCTAGGGCTGGGCCTGGGGTATCCATAAGAGAAAGAAACCTCCACCGCTTGGTATAAAGCAGCTTTCACTTTTCCTATACATTGTATTTCCATAAACTGGGGGGGGGGAAGGAGAGGTGGGCGGTTATTCTTCCAAACAATTGTCTTCAACATGTGAATGGAGATTTTTTTTTTCTCTTCCCTTCAGCCACCAGGGTCCTTTCTTTTTGAAGGCGCTTTGCTTTCTTTTATAAGCTGTATGCTGCCGTTTCATTTCCCATTGTGGACAACTCCATTTTATCCCTAGGAATTTTGATAGAAATACAGTAGTTTGTCTGATGAACCAGGACATAATCTAGCTTGGTAGCATTGAATAGTTTTCTGTGTTAGTTGTGAATCTGTTTTTCTTTCGTTTCAGTCCTGCCCAATGATCAATGTATTTCCATTCACCCAGAATGCCTTTAGCATCTTATTCAGCTGAGAATCTTCTCTTATAACTCCATCTGAAAATGTCTTCTCCTATGGCTTGCCTATTGAGACATTTAATATCAGGTGTCTTTTTAATATCAGGCCAGCCCATTTCTCTTACTGAAGAATTTTTGTAACTTGTTTATTAATTTAATTAGTACATGCAATACTTTGTGCAAAGGGAACAATTGTCCTTTGCGTTTTCATATTTTTAAGTAACTTTTATTGCCGGCTGTTTTTCATGTTTCAATAGGTTGAGTTTTAAAATGATTTTATAAGTCTTCATTTTTGACTGAGAGCTGCCCAGAGTTGGTTGAAAGATGGGCAGCTATATAAATGTTTTAAATAAATAAAAACTTTGCCCCCCAAAATTTCAGCTACTAGACTTAAAGTAACAATTCTACTCCACAACTCTCCAACCATTATGACGCACAGCATTAAACAAAGAGGTATCCATAAGTCAGGAGTGATTCTGCCCCTCTCCCAACACACATCTCAGCATGCAAAGAAGCTGCCATGGACTAATTGACAACCTAGGGTGCTGAACGTTGACTGTTCCAAAAAGCACAGCAGTCAGGCAGAACAAAATGTTTGGGAACAGATTGCCTGCCTATGTGTGATTGTTTTTTGCCAAAACGACAAGAGCTGCCAATGTCCCAGAGAGACCTCGCAAGGGATCAGAGAGAAAATAGACCTTGCTCATTACTAAAAGAAGATCAAGTGTTCAAATAGAAACTTAATGAAACTAGAGCAGCAGGTCACAGCCACCTACACATAGCCACTGCGAAAGTCCACCTTTGGGGAGGGCAGTTAATTCCTCGTTCTAAGCTTTTGGTTCTTTAAAACTACTAAATAGAGAAATCCATAAAACATTGTTTTAAATATTTTTTTAAAGAAACAAACCAGTAGTAGTATATTAGCTAGTTGAGAAATTGGTCAATTGATTCTTAGGAAAATAGCCTGAAAATAAATATTAATCTGTATTTAGAATGCTTATTTTAAAAAAATACCTGGGAGGTGACCAACCACATAACCATTTTTAGATATGCTTATACTTCTATAAAAATAGTTATACCCAGCTTTCTATTTAAAAATAAGTGGAACAATGTAGTATGTTACTATATTAAAAAAATCAGTATCTCAAGCCCCCATGAGTCATCCGTTCCTTAGCAATAGCAATAGCACTTAGACTTAGTGCTTCACAGTGCTTTACAACCTTCTCTGAGCAGTTTACAGAGTCAGCGTATTGCCCCCAACAATCCGGGTCTTCATTTTACCGACCTTGGAAGGATGGAAGGCTGAGTCAACCTTGAGCCGGTCAGGATCAAACTCTTGGCAGTGAGCAGAGTTAGCCTGCAATACTGCATTCTAATACTTAGCATCTTTAAGGAAGAAAAAAAAAGAGAAAGACAGACCATTTCAAACTACTGAAATTACGAAGGGGTATTTAATTCTATGAATGAAGATGCTGAACCGGTATCTTGATTCCAAATAAAAACATACTTGTTTATTCAAATATAAGTTCCAAAACAAATTATTTCTCTCTGTGTATGTGCGTGTGTGTGCGCGTGCGCATGCACCGGGGCACCCACCTTCAAGTCAGTCTTGACCCCTGGAAACTGGCTGGTTAAGCCCTTGCAATTTTCTTAGCAAGATTTTCAGAAGTGGTTTGCTTTTGCTTCCTTCCGAGGGCTGAGAGAAAATGACTAGCCCTAAGTCTCCCAGCTGGCTTTGTTCAAATTCTACTGGTCAGTGATTTATATATGGAGGCACTGAAATTGGGGAATAAGGAAGGAGTTCAAGAATGAGAATAGAGTCACAGATGACTTATGCTTTTACTCCCATTCTTCAGACTATTCCAACCCCATCCAACTGGATAAAACTTATACCTACTAAAATTAATTTGGCTATCAAATTAGAAAGACATGATCCTGGGATATTTCTGGAGACTGTTAATAGAATGCAGGAGGTGAGGGGTGCTGCAGGTACTGGATTGCCCAACTTTGCATGAGAAGTTGTGATGATCAGTTTACATTACAAAACAACGAAGATCAATGGAGAAAACCAACACTAAAATGTTTACATCTTTTGTAATGACTAAGTGGAATTTGTTCTTCTGGACTTGCCAGCATGAATGTTCAGCATTCCATTGTGAGGGACAGCATAAATATCTCTTTCTATCTCTTATACTCACAGGCACCAATGCTGTGAACACACTATTATCTACTAACTCTTACGACAAACATTATTCTGCTATAATATAACTGAGTAGCATAAGGCTTCATGACTGTAAGTCATCTTAGCAAGATCAACATAATCTTGTCTCTAATAATAATAATAATAAAGTTGGAAGGGACCTTGGAGGTCATCTAGTCCAACCCCCTGCTCAGGCAGGAAACCTTATACCATTTCAGACAAATGGCTGTCCAGTCTCTTCTTAAAAACTTCCAGTGTTGGAGCATTCACCGCTTCTGGAGGCAGGTTGTTCCACTGGTTAATTGTTCTAACTGTCAGGAAGTTTCTCCTATAGTCTAGGTTGCTTCTCTCCTTGATTAGTTCCATCGTTGCTCTTGTTCTGCCTCAGCGCCTTGGAAAATGGCTTCACTCCCTCTTCTTTGTGGCAACAGCCCCTGAGATATTTGGACACCACGCTATCTGTCCACCCTATCCATTCTCTTCATTAAACTAGACATACCCCAATATCAGCAGCTTTCATTATAGATTTTGAGCCTCCAGTCCCACTAATCAGTCTTTGTTGCTCTTCTCTGTACTCTTTCTAGAGTCTCAACATCTTTTTTACATCGTGGTGACCAAAACTGGATGCAGTATTCCAAGTGTGGCCTTACCAAGGCATTGTAAAGTGGTACTAATACTTCACGTGATCTTGATTCTATCCCTCTGTTAATGCAGCCTAGCACTGTGTTGGCCTTTTTGGCAGCTGCAGCACACTGCTGGATCATATTTAAGTGATTGTCCACTAGGACTCCGAGGTCCCTCTCACAGTTACTGCTATTGAGCAAGGTACCCCCTATACTATACCTGTACATTTGGTTTTTCTTGCCTAAATGTAGAACCTTACTTTTTTCACCATTGAAGTTCATTTTGTTAGATAGTGCCCAGTGTTCAAGTCTGTCCAGATCCTCCTGTATCTTAAGCCTGTCTTCTGGAGTGTTGGCTATTCCTGCCAGCTTGGTGTCGTCTGCAAATTTGATGATTTCCCCATCTATCCCCTCGTCTAAATCGTTGATGAAGATGTTGAAGAGCACTGAAGCCTGTCTTCTGGAGTGTTGGCTATTCCTGCCAGCTTGGTGTCGTCTGCAAATTTGATGATTTCCCCATCTATCCCCTCGTCTAAATCGTTGATGAAGATGTTGAAGAGCACTGCGCCCAGAACAGAACCCTGGGGCACCCCACTACACACTTCCCTCCATGTAGATGCGGTTCCATTGAGGACCACACGCTGAGTACGGCCGGTCAGCCAGCTACGAATCCATCTGGTGGTGATGCCTGTCTAACCCACATTTTTCTATCCTTATCAGTAGTAGTTGTGAGCTACTTTATCAAATGCCTTACGAGTCGCAAGTAAATTATATCCACAGCATTCCTCATGATCCACTAATTTTGGTCACTTGGTCAAAGAATGCAATAAGATTTGTCTGCCATGATCTGTTTTTGACAAACCCATGTTGGCTTTTAGTAATGACTTTGTTTGCCTCTAGGTGTTCGCTGATTCGTTGTTTGATTATCTTTTCCAGAATCTTCCCAGGTATTGAGGTCAGGCTGATAGGTCTGTAATTTCCTGGGTCCATTTTTTTTCCTTTTCTGAAGATGGGAACTACATCAGCTCTTTTCCAGTGCTCCGGTAGTTCCCCAGTGCTCCAGGATCTTTGAAAAATATAGTTCAATGGTTCTGAGATCACATCTGCCAGTTCCTTGAGAACCCTGAGTGAAGACACTTATTTCCTGGTGGCTGAGCTCTTTCCCTGAAATTGTGTTAAGGCCAAAAGAGTAAAGAAATCTGGGGAAGGAGGTCTGGCTAGTTCTATCCTGATCTTAGAGGAAGATAGTGTCCTTTATTTACAGGAAGTGGTCAAGAACACATTGTTAAGACTTGACTTTAATAAAGCCTCCTTTTGTCTACCCAATAACTATTTCTAAACACAAGGCCACCATGAATTAGCCAGCTTGGAGAATCAGAGACCATTCTGCCATTCACAAACCTTGAATAGGTCCTAATTTCAGATAAACCCATTTATAATTTAATTTAAAGAGTGTAAGCTATGATTGAGCAAATTAGTGTTCTGGCCTAGATGAAATCCTTTAACTTAGAAGAAATCTGTAGCTTCGGAACTGCATGAAGCCCCACCCTCAGTCAGTTTTGTGGTGGCCTCAAAGATATCCTGTTACAATTCTTTGTCAATGATTGCTAAAAGCTAATAGCACAATGCCTTGTCATTCTGAGGTGCAAAACACATGTGTCTAAGTGTGTAGTGTACTGTAAGCCCTCAACAGGCATTTCATAAGAAACTAAACTCCCCAAACTGAGCCCTCCTCATATATATGATGTAGCCCACAAAAATGTTAAATATGGTCTTTGGCCATCTCAATTTTACTCAATTCATGGAATTAGCTGGGAATAACCATTCATTTGATAAAGGCAACAGTGTGATACTCAAAATTTAGCCTTCCATCAGCTCATCAACGGAGTCAGTACCACAGTTTGGAATGGTAGGAACCAGCTTCAGGCAAGCTGGAGAAATTGTTAACTGATTTCACTAAATTTAGGAGCACGTCAAACTGTCTAATTCACGTGACTTTCTACTTTCTATCATCTCCTGTAATTGGCACAAAGTATTAAATGAGGCAGAGCTACTACAGAATAATCACTCAAGCAATCGGATTAGGCATTTACCTTGCTAGCTTGCATTGCCAAACTATTTGCTGAATCAAAAGTTAAATCTTAAGTCTCTACTTCAGATTATCAGGGCGACAGGTAGCAGGTATGTTCAGGCTGACGACTCCTTTCAGATTTATTTTTAACTGGGGGAAAAAGCAGGTCATCCCACTGCTTTACTATTTCAAAATATGTTTTAATAACTACCATTACTGCATTAATATGTTGGAGCAGAATGCAAGCATACACATACATTTTCTAATTTAACTCAGAAGCAAGCTAGCTCTGTGGAATTCTCTTCCCATCTCAGCCCTCATGCTGGCCTTTAGTCACAGAAAGTCTGTTGTTCCTAACCCAATCATCCCTCTATGCTCCATGAGCCCATGATCCAAGAGCCAAATAAAAAGAAGGAAAAAAGAAGGATTCATTACTCCTCCCATGCACTGTTGCAACATACTCTTTCCTCCCTCCATGGTCCCATTAACAGAGTCATTCCTAGCATTTTGTCAAAACTATTGCTGCTAGGAAAGTCTTCTGCAAGACCACTCAACACACCACACTTCAGTGCATTCTTCAGACCATTGCAACTAATCTGTCCTGTGTGTGGCTAATACGTCAGATGATCTCACCTCTTTCTTTGTGAAATTCTTCTCAGATCCCAACAGGTAGGGTGTGATGAAGCTCTCCCCAGGTCTAATCTGGCCCATGAAGCCGTAGAAACAGAGGTAGGTAACAAGGAACTTCCAGCGTGGGTCTGGTGGAGGGTCAGGAGGCTGTTTTTCCATTTTTTCAGCCTCTTCAGACATAGCTCCCTGCTAGCTCCTTGGTCACTTTGAAAAGGAACGGATTCTTTTCAGTGAAGGCCACAATGCTGGATTTATTCTTTGTTCAGTTTCTCTTTTTACTGCTGGGTACAAACTCCAACATGCAGAGGTATGCCTCGCTGGTATGTCTGAAAGAAAAAAGGAGAGAAGGTGGCACCTCAGGAAATTTCCTGGTGAGAACATCACAAACTAATCCCTACTTTCGTCTTGTCAGGAATGTGTTGGCTTTGCAATATTTCCTGAACAAAACTGTGCTCGGTTTCCACAAATGTCTTCTATGGTCTATTAAATATTTACATGATAACCAGTGACCAATACAGTGGAAAGTTTCAAGTCAGCCAGATCAGAATATTCAAAAGGGGGTTGGGGGGTGAGGGAAATCAGGGAACCGAAATAAAGAAACATGGAACACTGTGGTGAAACAAAGTTTATTTAGCTGGATTGCTGTTTTTATAAATAATAACTAATACTAGTATCATTTCTTCATCTACTACACTTAAGTCTTGACACTGAAACACACTTTCATTACACAACCTCTCTAGGACAGACTAGGAGGCTAAAAACTTAAGAGCATACAGCAGGGGTCTCCAAACTTGGCTGCTTTAAGACTTGTGGACTTCAACTCCCAGAATTCCTCAGCCAGTATGGCTGGCTGAGGAATTCTGGGAACCGGAGTCCACAAGTTTTAAAGCGGCCAAGTTTTAAGACCCCTGGCATACAGGGTCCCTTACAGTGGAGGAATGAGTTGAATTACACATAAACTCAACAGTACAATACAGAATAGCATTCTGTCATACTAACTTCTGATAATAGTATTGTACTAATTACCAATTTAAAAAAACACAAAGACTCCTTAAAGTCGACTTTGATGTCTTGCGCCTTCATTTCATATCCACACTTTTCTTGCCAATGCAGAAATATTTTTGTTGGCTTTGTTTTTGTGGATTTCCCTGTCTAGCTTACACTGTTGGGCTATCCTGAGAGTGTCTTTCACCTGTATTCCTCAAGCCTGATTCTGTCTAATCTTGAAACCCAAGGAAGGTCAGTTGGTGCTATCATCTGTGAACACTGGGAATTAGCAAGAATTTATTTCTCAATTCTTATTCATTCAAGTTTTATCTCAGGTGAATCTTATTCTAGTTAGGGTGTTGTAATGTACTGAGGATAAAGCTATCTTTCAAGGTTAACTGGAATTTTCAACCCCATCACAGGGCTACAAAGAACCTCTCACTAGCATCCAGGAGAAGAAGCCTGCCAAGAAAATTCTTGCTTAATGGTCAAGGAGAAAGTCCCAGTTTCTATTAAAGACAAGAAAGGACTGGATAAACATTACCGAGTGATATGGACCAATGATTTAACTCAATAAAAGACAGCTTCCTATTTTCCTAAGAGTTACACTGGCAATTGCAATGTTTTGAACGGTCTATCTTTCACGACATGTAAAGCTGAGTGCATTTTCCCACTAGCAATTTATAGCATCATCTAAATGAGGGTTTCTTAAATATTTTGCTCTTAGGATCCTTGCCCACTTTTAAAAATTATAAGAGGATCCCAAAAGAGCTTTTGTTTGTATGGGTTATATTTATCAATATTTACATATTAACATTTGACACAGTCATAGAATATTTATTGAATCGTGTAAAAAACATTATTAAGCCCATTGTATATTAACATAAATCAAATATTTTTCATGAAAAGCCCTATTTTTTTTTTAACAAATTAAAGTAATGAGAAGAGTGATATTGATTTAAACATTTGCAAATCTTTGATATCTGGCAAATAAGTTTGATTTCAAAGACCCCCTGAGATGGTCTTGGGGGACCCTCAGGGTTCCTTGAGTCACTTTTAGAAATACTGTCCTAGAATCATCCATTTATCACTGCCCAAATTAACAGCAAAGACATGCTTTCTATTATTTCAACAATGGCCGGTTGATACTATGATGATACTCCAAGTGACTAGTAGGAAAATAGCTTGAAATCTGGTACAAAAATGGCTTGAATAGTCAAAATCACACACTCAGAGAAGTTTTCAGTTATTACCACAGGAACCCCCAAAACTTGCAATTAATTACATTTCAGTTACTAAAGACTATAGACTTAAGCTATATGAATATAAAGAGGAAAAATCCCTACGGTCACAAGCAGAATGTTATCTAAAATAAAAACTGAAAAAGAGAAAATAAATGAAAGGTTCGTCTTCTGTTGTCTCAGAGTTCTACACTTCATTTTCACTGAAGGGTAAATGTCCATCTTATCCATGCCTATTCAGAAATATGCCATGTTCTGCTCAAGGTTTACCAATAATGGATATGGGACTACACCCAGTATGTGTTAAATTCATCTTCCCAGTTTTATAGTGACATAGATTTAAAATGTAATGCGCAACATACTGACTGGCAGAAGTGAGACAACTAATGTACACCCTCTCTTAATCTCTGCCCATTTTTGCAATCTGTTTCAGTGTTATGGAATGGGTTTCCGTGTTCCTCCAGCAAGTAAAAACAAATCATCAAACTCTATACAGTATTTAAAACCATTCTACATCACTCAGTTATATATGAAAGTTGTACAGCATATGAAAAATGGGTTCTTCATTGCAGAATTTATGCTACCAATTTGCTGCTATTATGGTCCAACTACCAGAGAGAAAACTATTCTACACATATGGATAAAGAAAAGGCAAAGCAGATGGGTGCCACACAGATTTACTAACAGGATCCAATCTGGGCTGGTAACTGGGACCAGAGATTTAGTCTTCTAAGCTTTCAGACATGTGCTGGAATCCATCAACAGGGAACTTCTGTCTACAGAATGTGTGCTTTGGGCTATTCTATGCATCGTATTTATGTGGTGCCTGCCTATCGGTTGATTGGTGTGTTGATGGTAGGCTATTGGCTGTTGTTTCCTTGTGTTGTCCTCGGCTTCTAAGTACCTGATAAGCCAGTGGTAAATCAGCACTCCTGTTGAATGACAAGTGGCCCATTTCCCAGGCTTCAATCACTTCCCTGACTGTTTTTATGCCTGTTCATCCAACAATCTTAGTAGCTACAAAATTGAATGTATGTCCTTGTTCATTGCAATGTGAGGCTACTAATGAGTTTGGTTCACCTTGCCTGAGTGCTCACTTGTGTTCTTGCAATGTGGTGGTTAGCTTCCTCCCCTTCTGTCCTATATAGTCACAGGGGCAATCCATGTAGTGCAGACCTTTTGGGCATCAGGGACTGGTTCCATGGAGAAAAGTTTTTCCACGGACCGGAGGGTGCGTGGTTTTGTGTGCTGCCTGCATCCCATGGATGGGGTTTTGTTTGTGCGGACTGGTTGCTGGCATGTCCGCGGACCGGGGGTTGGGGACCCCTGATGTAGGGGATCCAGTAGATTACATTGGAAGTATCTTCCACCTCCAAGCAATCTTTGCAATGTATGATTTGACCTCATATGGTAGCCTCTGAGCAGTATGTGATGCCCACTTGCAGATCTCGGAAACTGCATTCTACTGCTTCTGTAATGTTTTTGATGTATGGCAAGCTGTGCCATAGTTCATTTTATACCTTGTTTTTTCATTTTTCTTCTTTGTGTGTTTTGCAAGCATCTTGTAATAAATGCTTGGGGGTACCCATTCTGCCTGAATTGTTCATGTAGGTACCTTCTCTCCAGTTGTTTAGCGTGCTGGGTACTGCAGTGGGTTCTCTTCCTACCATATAGTGTTCTAATGCAACTCTTTTTGTGTTACAGTGGATAGCTGCTGTTGAAATCAAGGAAGTGTGTGTGTCAACTCTACAACAAACCTGACTGAAGCCATCGTTCTAGGTTGTCACAAGATTGGGAGAGGATGCGGAGGATTTCTGCTAGTCTAAACATTTTACTGTCCCGTGGGAACCAAGGTCATTGCTGTCAGTTAGGTGGAGGCTTGAGCATTTGGTAAGAAAGCCCGCCAAGCTATTCTATTGGGACACGTAGTTGCTTGCATAGCATTGGGGTGGGAAGTTTAACTTTGTAATAGTGTTTCACTTTGGAGGCGTTTTCAGACTTGATTTCACTTTTGACCATGCCGATACTATGTAACCAATAAACATGTTGTTTGAGGAAATCTCTAACCTCTGAGTTCTGATTTGTTTGGTCTCATCTATCAGAACCATGACATTGTGGAGTGTTAGTGGCCTTGCGATAAACTGTATTTTCTAGGCTTCTATCTTCCTGCCTGCTGACAAGCCCATCTAAAAATGGTAATTGTCTTGCCATTTCTTCCTCCATTGTGAATTGTATGTCTGAGAAGATGGAGTTCACGAGGATATGAAAGTCTCTCAGCGCTTTTCTTTCAATGATGACAAATGTGTCATCCATGTAGCGGCACCAAAATTTAGGTTTGTAGTTTTGAAATGCACGGTGTTCTAATTCTGCAGGACAATTTCTTCATTGACTCCTGATATTGGGGAACCCATGGGCATCCCTTTTATTTGCTCATACATTTCCCTTTTGAATGTGAAGAAGGTATGTCTGCAGTACTGGAGTAGCTTCACGATTTGTGTCCTGGTTAGGTTGTTCTTTTTTTTTTTTAATAATTTTTTTTATTAATTTTCTAATTTTACATTTAGGTATTTAAAAAGCAACGTGGTGGCTGGGTTAATCAATAATTCAGTAACATACAAAATGTTTTAGTACAAATCTCAAACTACAACCTCGAATATTTCCTCTCTTTTTCCCTTAATATCTACTATCTCATATTTAAGCTAATACAGTTCTTATTATATCAACTAAATAAAAACATCATTATTACATTTATCAATAAATTTTTAGCTTATACATATCTTAATTACTTTTACATTCAATCTTTATATTCAATCAATGTATTGTTATTAGTTTTTCCCAATTTTTAGTTTCCCATCAATATTCAAATTTAACATTTGATATTTATAATTTCCAGGTTTTAGGTAACCAAAGTTTCCTTTATCTCAATTCATAACAGAAACTAATATTCAAAATACACATCTTATCTATTTGGGTATAATCTTGTTCTATTTCCTAAAAGTTATCTATTTCTCCCATCTTACATCATCTAATTAATAATACAGTATCCCCTTTAATAAATCAAAGCCCATTATATATATAGTCTGAGTTAATCAATAAATCAAACATATTCATAATATTTTTTTCTTTTGGGTCTAATTTTTAACTATTAAACAAATAGCATCCTTATTTTTGACTAATTTCCAAATATTTTAAATTTAATGACCAAAATTTCCCTTATCTCAACTTCTCCCTTTGACCCTCTAATTAGTAATATGAAATCCCCTAGTCAAAGCCCATTATATATATTGTCTGAGTTAATCAATGAATCAAACATATTCATAATATTTTCCCCCTTTTGGGTCTAATTTTTAAGTATTAAACAAATAGCATCCTTATTTTCGACTAATTTCCAAATATTTTAAATTTAATGACCAAAGTTTCCCTTATCTCAACTTCTCCCTTTGACCCTCTAATTAGTAATATGAAATCTCCTCTAATAAATCAAAACCCCAATTTTCTTCAGCCTTATTCTGGCTTTCTTTCTTTGCCAACTAGCCTTCCATGTCAACGTTTTTAAATCATCAAATAGATCTCCCTCTATTATTATATTGTTTGGAATAAGAGAGACCATTTAGTTGCCATTTTTTTGGAAGGGCTAGCCCATTTGTATTCCTTAAATCGTCTCCCTATTATTCCATAACTGTCCTGGTATGTTTATCTCCCATTCAGTGTGTTCTTCTTGCTCCTCAGATTTTTCCTGGTTTATATAGAAAGTCTTTTCCATTTTCAGGGTTGTCAGTCCCTTCCATTAACTGTATTTGTTGGTCAATTAAGTCCTCTGTCTTGGTATTTGATTGTTCAACTTCTTCTGTCACCTTCTGCATTGTTAGTTCTTTAGTTGTAGTCGGAATTTGGGTTTGTATATCTAAGCTGGCATCTTGTTCTTTTCTGTAACATCTTATTTCATCACAAGCTGAAAGAATAGTTTCATGTATTGCTTTCAACATGGAAAGAATCTTTTCCTGGTCCTCATCCATCTCTTTTATGTGTTTATAAATAATATTTATAGTAAAAGTTGTTTGTCAAGCAAGATTTTATAGTCCAAGGTATTTCATCATCTCATATAGTAACCAATATTCCTCAAATAAAGAGATAGGAAGGCAATTCCCCACATATAACTCTGAAAGTCAGTAAAAGTTTACATTTACAGTTCAAGTAGGCCAGTTATACCGCCCAGCTGTTCTCTTACAGCTGAGTTTCTCACAGATGGTGCCAAGGCCAGAAGAGTCTTATCTAAGGTCTGGACTTCGAACCAAATCTCTTTTAGGAAATAACAAGTTGTAATACCAAACCTTGCCACAAGATGTCACTGATGCCGTTTAAAGTTTTTTAAGCCCAAACTTTTTATAATCCTTTTTCCAATTTTATTTCTTTTTTGTAGATAAAAGCAAAAGTCTCCAATAAAAATAGGAAAAATTTTGGTCCCCAAGTTTCAGGAACATATAAATCCAATTAGGTTAAAGATATTCTTTTAGTGCTTTAATTCCCCTGGGTAGTCAGTCACCGCTATTCTTAGAGGGTGGGATAGAAATTCCCTTCCCTCTCTCCTCACAGGGGGAAAAATACGTCAGGCAGCTTTTACAGGAAAAAAAAATACTTAGGGTAAAGAGAAGATCGAAGTTCACCCAGTTTCATCCGCGCTGCTTTGGAAGTGCCTGGTAGTAAGTTTGACTTCGGCTGTCTGCAGCCTAGTGACAGGCCATATTGCTATGGCCGATCTTTCTTCCGCTGGTTTGGAGGGCTGCCCCGGATCAAGCGGAAGGGCTGCCGCCCTCCCGCGATCAAACGGGGGTCCCCTCCTTGCTCGTCGCCCCTACAGGGCGACTTTCGGCTCTTTCCAGGGTCCCCCAGCGGAGCGAAACCGAATGCGGAAGACGGAGCTCACCTTCCAGCGGCTGTGGCGGCCTCGATGGCAAACTGGAAGTTTGGTTAGGTTGTTCTGATCTGTGTTGTACCCTTCTTCTAGTTTTTTATCTATTACTTCATGTGCTAAGGGAGGAGGGATATATGTAAACAGGGATACTATGCCAAAGAAGACTATGATCTTGTTAGGAGCCACATTTAAGTCTTGTAGTTTTGTCAAAAATTGTGTGGATGATGTGACCGTACTGTTTGAGGGTGGGGTCAGGAAGTTTAACCAAGGATAGGCTCCAGCTTGGAAGACTAAACCCCTGGTCCCGGTGACCGACCCCAGATTGTATCCCGTAACAGTATCCTGAGACATGTACATTTGCCATCATTCATTTACTAAGAAGTGGTTGCCCCGGCATATGAGTTAGTGGGGAAATGATCAAATATATCTGTTAAGAGATCAATATTCTAATTGGATCCCACTTTCACCCTCCTCCAGCTTAAACTACATTATTTTATACAGTAGTTCCTCTATTTTGGGTTTTGTTCAGGTTTTACCCATTGTCAGAAAAGCTATTTTCAAGTATTACATCTCTTTAGAGTTGTCTTAGCATATCCCTTAAGGAAAAAATATGAAGTACAAAACACATGGAGATCTCTAGGAAGCAATTACTAATACACTGGTTTTACCTCCCTCTGCTCTCTGTCTTTAAAGGCTGATCTGCTGCCTCTTTCTGTTTCCTAAAAGACTGTTTCTGACTACTCTGGAAGGAGAGTGTTTATGATTTCGCAAAGATTTCAGTCGTTCCAGGATCCACTCTAACCAGTCAGCCTCTTCCCAAAGTTATGGAAAATGAATAGTTGAGTTCATCATATCTCTCTAAGATCTTTATAATGTGCTCGGTCCAAAGGATCAACAAATTATTATTAGCAGCCCCCTCCTCCAATCCTACAAAGTCAAGCTTAAAAACCACAATAATTCCTTTTATAAAAAGAAACCATCGGATGCCACCTCCTAAAATTCTGAAATCCAAAGTTGGATTTTTCTCACTACTGCTACATATTAAATTTAGCCAAAGGACTATTTAAAAAGAAAAATGGAAGACTAGATTTAACAATTCAATTATTGCTTTGTCGGTTTATTTCCTAAATAAATAAACAGCACATATGAACATTACAGGTGACCACCTCAGAGCAAAGTTCAGACCTGCTTAATTGCCCAAGATAGAAATAATTTAAGTCATTCTGCAAGTCAATACACATAACTCATTTTATTGCGCTATGCTTTATGGTGCTTCACAGATATTGATTTTTTTTTACAAATTGAATTAAACCTTTTTAGCAATAATTTTTTAATTAAGTATGCATTTTGTTTTTTTACACAGAATGCTATTGCACACTTAGTAGACTGCAACATGGGGCAAACCTAACTTTTATATGCACTGGAATCACAAATTTGTGTTACACGAACCCCGCAGTATCTGTGAGATATGCCTGTAGTTACCTTTATCTTGAAAACAAACCTTTACTCTGATTCAAGTATGTTGTATTTTATGGTCAGCAGTTTGATGCTAATTAAGTCTTTACTATCCATTACCTTTTTTATCTTAAGTGCACCCTGCACTTAAGCCAGAGGACCCCAACCCCTGGCCTGTGGCCCACTACTGGGCCATGGCCTGTTCAAAACCGGGCCGCGGGAGAAATGGGCAAGTGTGCACACACGAAGCTCCAGTCGTGTGAGTGGCTAACAACCAGATGACTGCAAAGGAATATAAATTCTTCATTCCCCCCCCCTCCCTCCCAACCATCCAGTCAGGACTGAAGAAGCTTCTTGGGTGTGCTGTGCAGGCTCTGAGGTTTTTCGTGATGAAAAATAGAGGAAACCAGAAGTTGTCTTCAAGCTTTATGTTTTTATTCAGCTGAACAAAGACGGGCTCCTCTAAAAGAGAGAAAGCCCCGAATGTCAGAAAATCCCTATTTTTATACTTTTTTGATTACATAAGCAATTCACCCAGCAATGCTGACACACATAAGATAAAGACTTTGCCCTGTAAGACTGACACACTGTAGATGAGAAGGGAGAAAGCAGAAGTAGCTAAATATGTTCCCTTTTGGGTGTTTCCTTAAGACACCACATGTTCCCGGGTGGGTTAGGATATTGGGTATTTTCCTTGCTGTCCTTTCATGACTCTGCATCCATGATTCTGCAAGTGCTCAAAGACAGCGGGGCCATCTGCACATATTCACAACTGATACTTCCTATGCTGTCCCCTAATTCCAGGTCAACATAATAGAAGCAAAACGTCAAATCAAAGTGCAGTTGCCTTTTGAAAAAGCATCTTTGAGGCAACCATGACCTGCCTGACTGCGAATCTCCATAAACATTTAGTTGTATGTGAAAGAAGATACCAACACAATCTATGCTATCTTATTAGTAAATTTCTGTAATAAATACCCAACTAGATTTTGGCTCGCAAGAGCTAACCAAAGTTAGACTTGCTTAATGCATGGATGAGGAACAACCAGGAAACAGCAGGGCTATAAACTAAACTGAGAAGTCTTTAAAACATTCCAGCAGGAATCAGTGGTAAACCAACTTCCATACTGTTTCCAATAAAGCTACAGAGACCTCACTTTTATGAAGTCTCCAGAGGCTGACTTTGACCCAAAGCAGAGCTTACATTACATACCATTAATTGAGATAAACGGGGCTTGATGCCAATGTAAACAAGAACAGGATTTTTGTCCTAGTCTGAAATCCTATGCCAACCTCCTTGGGTTAAACAAACTCAATGCACTTATAAAACCAGAGCAAATATGCTCCCAAATATACTGTTAATCTTTTCAAGACATTTTTGTTTAGAGGACATAGAAATGGTGTCCTTCAACAGCCATTAAAACAGGCATTAAAACTAACACAAGGAAATAAAAATACCGGGTAGACTTGAACTTGATAAGTTCAAGTTGATAAGGAATCAACAGGCCAGAATTTTTCATGACTAACAAGCTTCACGGATTCTGATGCGATTGATCTATTCTGTACTATGAATAAATCTGAATGTTACCCAATGATGTTGTTCTAAGTTAAATGAAAAATTCTATATTGCAGTAAAATTAAAATAATGAGTTTTTTAATGTGTATAAATTGAAGGCACTTTGTCTTTCTCCACCCACATGCAGGCACATGGAGCAATATTCCAGTATTTGAGGGGCTGCCACAAAGAAGAGGGTGTCACGTTATTCACCAAAGCACCAGAGGGCAGGACAAGAAACAATAGTTGGAAACTGATCAAAGAGGGAAGCAACCTGGAATTAAGGAGAAACTTCCTGACCGTGAGGACAATCAACCAGTGGAACAGCTTGCCTCCAGAAATCGTGGGCGCTCCATCACTGGAGAGACTAGACACTAGACAGTCACTTGTCTGAGGTGGTATAGTTTCTCCTGCTTGAGCAGGGGGCTGGACTAGAAGACCTCCAAGCTTCTCTTCTCTTCTCTTTTCTTCTCTTCTCTTCTCTTTCTCTTTCTAATTCTATTCTATTCAGAACAAAAATGCATATATCAGGAAACTCTTTCTCAAAAGGATAAGAACTATCACCTAAATTGATAACTGAACCATTAACTTCCAACTAAACTTTTAACCCACAGTGGTAACTGAGTCACTCACTTCCAATAATGAAAAGCACTCGGAAAATATGTTCCTAAAGAAACAGTAGATTTAAACTAAATGTTTATCCTACTTTCTTTAATTTGTAATCAACACAAGTTACGTTTTTCAAGCAACCAAGCAGGGCAATTCTATGGCCCTTCTATTCTGGCAGTCACTATGGCTTAGTTACCCCAGCTTGATGCACTTGATGTATGAAATTTGTTTTTCCAGAGCACACAAGCCCCTTCTTATATTAGCTGTTCTGAATGCCAGTTTGTTACTGCCCCATTCAAAACAGAGGCCATCCTTCTCAGAGGCCATCTTCTCCTGTGCGATCTCACCAACTGACTATGACCGCCCAGCATCCGAAGCACAGTTTGCATGCACAAGGGAACAAGGCTTCTCTCTGGCGCCAGCCAAAACTGGATGACCATGGAGTCCCTGAAGAAGGATCGGGGTATGAGCTATTTCCATGTAGTGCGGTGGATCTTATGATGGCGAGTAAGTTTGGTTTGCCTTTTCCCTGAAGTGTTTTTAGGGTTTTATTACTGTTTCTTTGGCTACCTGTTTGATTATTTGGATTTTCTTTTCAATTCTAATATGTAAAACAACTAGAGTTGCTTCTGTGCCTGGGCCAGCATTTTGCTGAAGTGCATGTGTTAGGAGGAAGTAAAAAAGTCTTTTTTATGCGTGTCACAGATATGATACTGGTAGTCTTTGACATACAACCATTCGTTTAATGACCGTTCAAAGTTACAACAGAAGTGAAAAAAAGCGACATGACCAGTTCTCACGCTTATAACCATTGCAGCACCCCAGTCACATGATCAGACTACAGGTACTTGGCAACCAACATGCATTTACAATAGTTGCAGCATCCCAGGGTCCTGGGATTCTCATTTGCAACCTTCCTAGAAAACTTCTGACAAACAAAGTCAATGAGGGAAACCAGGTTTGCTTAACAACCGCACGATTCACTTAGCTGTAGTGATTCGCTTAACCACCATGGCAAGAAGATAATAAAACGGGACATGGCTCCTTAACAACTTCCTTGCTTAGCAACAGAGATTTGGGGCTCAATTGTGGCTGTAAGTTGAGGATTACCTGTACACACAAAATATGACAAGGCATTAATTGCACAGTCACAGCTGCCATTTTGACTTCATTCTGAAGTCCTTGCAGTTGTCTCTAAAATTAGTTAAATAAATGAAAATTGTTTTCCCATAACATACAAGATGTTCATTTTGTCTATTTAGTTCTCCATACTCCCTCTGGAAATTCATCTCTCAGTGTTGGTGGATTATTTTTTAACTTTCAAATTATTTTTTCTCTGTTAATTCCATAAACATTTTCTTTAGTTTCCTTTCTTCTATAACTACAGTGAATAATCTATCCTGGAAATCAGCTCCCCACACCCTGCTAAATTTTTGCCAGATTCAGAATTGTGTCATTTGTCCTACAGGGTTTCTAGTTTAAATATGTGAAATAAACAGTTAAAAAAACTCTGCCCAGTAAACATGCACAGAAACCCAGCCAGGAACCAGACAGCTAGATAAGGTTTATGGGGCAGCTTCTGGAAAGTAATAAACACAAAGGCAATAGTCAACTAGCCACCACCTGCCAGGTCATTAGAAGTGGCTTAACCCCAATTAATCCTAGTAAGTAGCATTTATGAGCAATTGCTTGCACACCTATGCTTCTTGCAGCAAAGATATGAATTTTGCTCAGTCACAATTCAAGACTAAGGTATCTATTGTAATAAAAGAAAAAAAACAGACATTGTTTAACATGGGTATTAGTGTTTTAACTTGGCCTTGCCTTCTTAACCACAAACATTGTCTCAACCTACCTAAGACAGGACTCTCCGCCTTTGTCTCAGTCCAACAATTTTCTAGCACAAAGGTAAAAAATGTGTGACCCTAGAAGTTGATGAACTGCAAATTCCATCTCCCTGACTTAGCAGGGCCAATGGTGAGATATTAAGAGATCCGGAGTACACCAATATCTGGAGGTGTTCATACTGTACTATCCATATGCATGCTAGCACAATCATGTGCCAATTCTACAGCAGCAGGTCTAATCTGACTCTTGACTGGGCCATATATGCTACTGTGCATTATTGTCCAAAATCATAAAGCAAATCAGGATTAGTCTCCCTCATTCTGTAGAAGACAGCACACAGTTAACACTCATTCTGGCCTTGTTCCAACAGAGCACACAGATCAGTAGACAAAGTAGCCTGTTGCAGCATTAACAGATCATGGGGCACCTTAAAGACTAAATATTTATTATAACTTTATCGTGCATATACTGCAACTACAGCCCAACAATCTGAAACCACAATCTTAAACTTAAGAAGGAATAAATCTTATGAAATGCAATGAAATCTGTTACAAGTAAGGACAAATTCAGGTTTTCTAGCCTATCAAGAAGGCTATAAAGCCTCTTAATTTAGCTAGATTTTTCAGCCATGAATGGCTCTTGAATGCATTGTTTTGTTATTAAGTGTCCTTAAAATATAACATTAATTGCATTTGATGAAGTGGGGCCTTAGCTGAACTTGCTGCGTAGAATAATTATTTTAAACATTCCAATTTAGTTGCCTTTGATATACTACTTTTATCCAACTTTTTAAAAATGTTAAGAAGAGGCACAAATGGGTAATTAAACAAAATGTTTTTAATTAGTAAGGGATAGCCCCACTCCCAAATAAGATAAAGCTTTGAATACAATCACTTGCCCTTTCCTAATCTTCGTTTCCCAATAAGATTACGGCTGTGCATTCCGGACCAGATGCTTCGGTCCCCTGTATCTCCTCTTTATCACAGAAATAATGAACAATTAGCGGGGAATGCAAACGCGACAAACTAAATTCCTATGCTCGTGTTATGCACTATAGTCCATCTTAGTGCAAATGCACCATGTTGCACTTGTTCTGCACCCAGTAAACAACAAGTGATCACCATTCCCACGCACCCTCCTTTCCTCATTAAAAAGATAAATAACCTGGATAAGACACTTTGGGGTCCTGTAGCTTCCAGGTGGCCCGTGGATATTCTCCGCCAGCCTAAGCTGCTCCTTCCCCCCGACTGGCCTGCGTAGTGCTCTGCCTTACCTCACTCGTTCAATCCATTGGTTCGGGTTCAGCCTTCTTCTGCTTTCTGAACGGGGCACGACTCCCACACTTACTACGCGAGAGACATCCCTCGCTGCAGGCTCTTGGCGCACAGACCTATAGTCCAGACTAATCCGCAGTTGTCGCACGTGGAAGGCGGGAGGGACCCACAGCTCCTGGGAAGTGTAGTTCTTACTGTGGGCAGGCCATGGCAAGAGCGCGATTAAACTACCATTCCCACAATGCAAGCAGGGCGGAAAAGGTACAGTAGAAATATGAGCAGTAGAAATATGTAAACAGATCCCGCTCCCTATACAGTACTTTAAATCAGCTGTGGTTCGGTGACCCTCTCAAGTGTTGGTCTTCGAAAACGAAACCTGTTCTCAAGGCAGCAGCAAAATCAGTGTTTATTTTGCCAGCTAATGTTCGACTAATGCCTTGATCTTTTAACTACAGAAAACGAAGCGCCCTGTTTGAAATAAAGTAATAATCGCGCTCCCGAATATTGTCACTCTGTTCTTACCCTCCGGTTGCAATCCAGAACCATTTACTTGGTGATAACTCTGTGATTATATTCGTATAACACTGGAAGCCGCAAATCATTGGCAGACTCACATTGGCTTTGTTTATATAATGGGCTAAAACAAAACAAAGAACACTTTGCATTGTTATAGTCGTGATCCATCTTCCTAAGATTTAAGTGACCTTTAAAATGCAAAGCGGCTTCTGTTAAGATTACGCATTCGTTTACTTTCAATATGTTTTTGTTTCTTTTTCTCCTTTTAAGATAACACGTAGCAATTATAAAGCACACAAATGGAAAGGGACAGGGAAAGAAGGACAAATGACATATTTTACTTACAATTAAAGTAACACAAATGGCCACAATCCATCTAATCCTCTCTTTAATCTAGAGTCTAAAGTTATCTGAGTGCACCTCTAATGATGGGGTGAAGATAATTCCACTTCCCGGCTCTTCATCATCATACAGGGTGCCTGGCTTGGGTAGTGAGGTTGTTGAAGGAGTTTTATAGTCAAGGCTTGCCAAAGAACAACCCATCTGTACTTGATGAGTTACTTCCCTACCCTTGTAGCCGCTGGACTTGTCCACTAGAGTTCACAAGCGTCCCATCTTTAATCCTTGTTTAGCTGATTAAACAAAATAGACAGAGTTGGTGTACAGTTTCTCCAGCCTGAGGACAGTTGTGACTGACTCTTAAATTTACATTGCAAAGGAATAAGAACACCCCCCCAGTCGACCTCGACTCCTTTTGATTGCTTTCCCATGCAGTTTTTTTTGGTGGCACTACCTAAGTGGCAGGTATTTTCTAAACTTCCAGGAGTTACCCATCCAAAAGCCTCTCTCTAAACTTCCCAAAAAGAGAGAGAGGAGAAAAGCAGAGCTCGACTTTCGATTGGGAGATAGAAGAATGTTTTTGCGTAATTCTTTAACAACATTCTGAGATGTATCTTTAGCTTCAGATGCAGGAGGCTTGTTCTTCCTCATGGCAGAAAATAAGGATGTTAAAAAAGGGGCTGGCAGTTTATTTTCCAGTTACTCTGCATTGGTCAGTTTCAATAATTTCTCCTTGCTTCCCCTAAACTAAGAGTCCACTTCAGGACTCCCTCTACTCTGGAACAATTTTTCCCCGAATCTTCAGGAAGGGCATCTGGCCAGTAAATCCTTAGCTCCATCCAGTCTCACTGACTCTACCCGGAATTAAGATATTAGAGGGTTGTAAAAAGGGGGGGAGTTTCCCCATAGGGTGTTTTGTGTGTGTGCATGCCTATGCCTTTATGTCACTTTTTGACTCTTGGCAGCTGCCTGGAGAAGCCCCTGAAATTTTCTTGGCAAGGTAGTTCAGAAGTGATTTGCCCTTGCCTGCTTCCTATGGCTGAGAGAGAGAGTGACTGACCCAAGGTCACCCAGATGGCTTTGTGTCTAAGGCAGAACTAGAACTCACTGTTCTCCTGGGTTCTAGCCTGGTGCCTGCACCACTGTACCAAATAGTTCTTACAATTATCTTTACTTCGTATTATTTTAAATTAGGAGATTCTGTGGAAGAAGGGCAGATAAACCACCTTAGAGAAATTCTGGAAAGTCCCTTTAATGATGCATCACTTAATATATTCTTCCAGAGACATGCTGAGTGACTGGCTACCTCAAGCGGGTATCCTAAGATGTTGCTTCATAACTCTGTTGCTGCTCCCTTCCTGTGGCGCACCATCCTTCTGGAGACCAGATGGCTCTAACCTTACCAGCCTTAGGCAAGGCACTAAAAAGCCTGATTAACCCCCAGATGATCCCCCAGAAGTGAGCTCTGCTAGTTGATTGGTTTTGTTTTTTTTATAACAAGTTTTATTGAATTTTTTTGTTTTATAACCAAGTGCTTAAGACTCATCGTGGAGATAGGGCACTCCATGGAACAAAGTAAAAAATATAATCATACATGAACAATTTAAATTACTTCTTTAAAGGTTCCCTCTCTATTTTATCAATCGAGAAAAAAAAAACTATCAATAATATTTCCACCCGTTTTCAGGCTTAACTAACTTACAGTTAACATATTCCAATTTGGCCTTACATAAACATACAGTATACAATTCGGGTATCCATATAATATAAATTGTTTCTAACATATACATATTATTCCAATTATTCAATTTATACTTCTCAATTAAATTCTATCTCTTATTCTATTCTATTTCACATACATATTTTATAAATGAACATGACTAAGTATTTTAAAACCATTTTACATTTTAGCCTAAAATAATAAAACAATAATTATTTCTAAAATAGACATATAGTATAACTATATATATATATATATATATATATATATATATATATATATATATATATATATATATATATATATTTCTCAACTATATTCTATTTCCTGTACTCTATCAAATATTTTTATAAATCAATCCAAATCTCTAAAAGTTCCTCAATTGTTTTAATTTAGTCCACTTAATGCATTTCTAGTTAACATTCAATCATTGTAAGTAAAAATATCAGTAATATTTCACCAATCTCAATCCAACTCCTTTAATTTTAAATTTTCCAATTTTCCATATTGCCATTCCAGACCATAATCAAATCAATAATTTACATCAATATTGACTCAGACCAAAATCTTAGACCTTAGAGATCTCAAAAATATTAGCTCAGTCAAAGTCTCTAAAAGCCATTTTTACCCATCAGATAAAGTTTTAACTCTCATTTTTAAACCTAATTCTGGCTTTCTTTTTGTGCCAAGCAGGTTTCCACAATAGGGCCTCTAGCTCCTCCCATCTTAGTGTTTGGCTATACACATTTTTCCGCAATTGAGTCCGATTGTAGTCTTCTTCTCTTTTTTCCAGTGTTGTCTGCACTATGTAATCAGTCTTAATCAGTATGGTGATTATTCATTGTTTGTTCATACTGTCAGCATTTTTAATGTCTCGTATTTGAAAGTCCATTCCTGTTGCTTTTAAGATTATAGATGTTTTAGTTGAATTCTGCCTTTGGTCATCAGAAATCTCCATCATTTGCATATAAGGTGTAGCTTCTTCCTCTTCAATAGATTGTAAATATATTTCCTCCATCTCGTTAAGTTGTAAATCTGGTTGTGTGTCATGATCAGTCCAAATTTGAGATTCAGTTTTTAACTCTGGAACATCCTTTTTCCTGAGCATTCTAAAATTTTCTTTTAGTTCCTCTTTCATTTCCAAAAATTTTTCTAGTATAAGTCCATAGTTAATCTGTGAGTGGGATTCCATCCTTCGTTTTTTTAGTGAAATTTCAGCTTAGAAGATAGATTGCAATATTATAAAATATAAGATCCAAACAGAAATAGGAAAAAACAAGTAATCAAGCCCAGCACAAAGATAAAAACAGCGAAAGTCCCAGTCGGTATTGTGAATATCTAATTTATAATAATAATAGTAATAATAGAAGAGGATGCCTTAGCAGTCAATTATTATATTGTAATCCTAAAGCGAGAGAAAATCCATTTTTCTGGGAAGTATATTTTGTATTATAAAGTCAAACGAACTACAAGTAGAAAATTGAGCAAGTTCCAAAAGAGATACAAATGCCTGGGCGTCACGCCAAGTTCAGGGAGTAAAAGTTCAGCTGAAAATGGTTACTTTGTTACAATAGGAATGTCTGGGCTTCACACTAAGTTCAAAGATACATTGTAACCATACAATCCACATGAATCCGCCCAGAGAACCGAAGGATTTTTTAAAAGTAGACAATAATGTTCAGAAGGAGGGGAGGAAGAAAAACACTCCACCCCCCTCCCTAAGGGTTTTCACTTAAGCTAAAAACAAGCAAGCAGAGAGAGAGAGTCACAGTAAGGATTTTTTTTTTTTCAGGATCCCCGAATTCCAACAGCTCAAATAGACAATAAAAATTAATTATTTTTTCAAAGCCCGTTTTTCCGAGTATCCAAACGCTGCTTTCTCAAGGTAGGGAAATAGTTTCTAAAAGCTTTTCACAGGGAGGTAGATAGGTTATCAAGAGGGAAGGAAAGGTCTCACCCGGATCTTCCACGGTGGTTCTTTCTGCTTAGATGTTGCTGTGTCTTTCGGCTGGAGCAGCTAAGTGATCGGCCATGTTACTGGCTGATCTTTTCCCCGTCGGCCCAAAGGTGATTTCTCAGATCGCAGAGGGAGCTGCCGCTCCCTCCGCAATCAACGAGTGTCCTCCTCCACGGTGGTCGCCTCTCCGGGGCAACTTTCGACCCTGTCCAGGGTCTACCGGCGGGGGGAAACCGGCCGGCAAAGAGAACATACTTTGCGCGACCGCTGGCGCTGCGACCGGAACCAGAAGTCCTAGTTGATTGGTTTTAATGTTGTAGTAGTAGGTGTTGTAAGTTGTGAATAATTTCCAATCTCTGACAATTGCTATCTGAATTGTTGTTTAATTTTACTGTTCGATTCTAATTTTTCTGCACTGCCCAGAGTCCTTCCTATGAGACAGATGGCTACACAATAAATGCATGTAAGTAAGTAATCCCAGACTGTTACCATCCTCTAAATCTGGGGGGAGGGGGAGATCACCCACACTTTCATTCAGAGACCAATTTTCCACCAGTGCTTTACTCTGGAAAAAGAAAGAAGAAGCACCTTTCCCCTTTCCTGTAGCTAGCAGAGAGGCCTGGTCAGCAAAATTCCTGGTTAGAATGAGAATACAGATTTCAGAAAAGGCCATAAGTTGTTTATTATCTAGGCCAAGATTAAGGAGCTAATTGAGGATGGAAGACATAGGGGGGAAAAACTTGGGGCTTGCAAGGTAGCAGTTCTCCTCCACCTTTCCTAGCTAATCTTTCAGGCTGGAATTCACATAGTGGCATGAACACAATAAAGGTAGAACAAAACAGGACTAAATTACAAAGGAACTGTCCTGATCAGTCCTTAATGCACACAATATTTGTTTTGCCTTCAAATCAGCCTTAACCACCATACCAAACTAGCTCTCATAAACAATTGTAAATACTCTAAATCTCTTCTATGTCCACATTCCCCTTGATGGCCAAGGATGGCTTCCTTCTTCTTGGAATCTTGAGTTTTTTCTCTCCCTTCCAGACAGTCCCAAAGTCAGACTTTCCCTATTTGGGCAACATGACACCAGCTAATGGATCTTTTTCCCAGTGGCTGGGCCAGTCCATTAAAGCTAAAGGAGAAAAAAACATTGCTTGTAAGCAGGAGGACCCAATTCAGCAGTGTCTCTGAACAACTCTAGAGAGGAAGGAGAGGGTTTAGCAAGAGAAACAACAGCTTGTGTACACACACACACACAAACACACATACCTTTTCTCTTTTTATCCACATAGCTTTTCAGCCCTGGCTCTGAGATGGCGAGTTTAATGATTGCTGAGGACACATCTTCAACATTTTCTATTTATTCTCTACATCTCTCTTTTCCAATCAATTTCAGGTGGACTGGAACCTTCTTCTCAGGACCAGCCTGCTGCTGAGACAGCCTGGAACGGACATCTCTAGCAAATGGGGAAGGGAGGGGAGTCTTGAGCTGGTTGAGCCAAACTTTGGGTAAGGTAGGCTGAGACTCCAGTATTTTATGATGCATTATTATGATCTTTCAAAATTCTTCCAACTGATGATTTATGACATTTTTTGTGGCAGTCACCAAGTGACAACCATGGTTGTTACGCAAATGCCGTGGTCGTTCTGCAAATCCTTTGTCTGCAATGTGCATTTTTTGTCAGAAACCAAAAGTAAATGCCAGTTTCCAGCAAAAAACATTGGAAATTGTGGTCGTGTGATAGCAGCACACTGAAAAGGGGCATAAATGCAGTGATGGGATTCAGCCGGTTTGCACCACTTCGGCAGAACCGGTAGCTAATTTTTTGTTGCCCAGGCCCAGAATGGACTTCTGGAAGCAGCATCCACACAGAGAACCGGTTGTTCACATATTTGAATCCCACCATTGCATAAATGTAGGCTAGTTGCCAAGTGGCCCAAATGCAATCATGTGACCATGGGGGGGAATGGGAAGCAGAACTCAGAATTCAAGCTGTAAGTAGCCCTGGGGAAATCCGTCATAACTTCAAATGGTCACTAAACGACTGGTCGTAAGCCGAGGACTACCTATAGCCACAAGGAGACATGAAGGCTCAGAAAGACTGGTAGCTCATCCCCATGCAGTTTTTCTCTAGGTAGAAAGCAAGCAAGCACAATTATAACTAGGCACAGATGGTATCAGTGCAGCTAAAAAAAGCACCAGCTGCTGAAGTGTGGCTGAAAGCTGGATCCTCAAGTTTTTAAATCATTCCCTCCCTCTCCTTTCAGTTTTTTTCCTCCCTTCTTCCTGTTTTATCAGTTACTGTGGTCCATATCCTGAGCTGCATTCTTAGTTTCATCCTAGAGCTTTCAACAGAAAACATTATACAGGTAGTCCTCGACTTACAACAGTTCATTTAGTGGCCATTCAAAGTTACAATGGCACTGAAAAAAATGACATATGACCGTTTTTCAAAGTTACGACCTTTGCAGCGTCCCCATGCGATCAAAATTCAGATGCTTGGCAATTGATTCATATATATGCTGTGTCACGGGGTCATGTGATCACCTTTTGCAGCCTTCTGACAAGCAAAATCAATGGGGAAGCCAGATTCACTTAACAACCAGATTACTAACTTATCAACTGCAGTGATTCACTTAACAACTGAGGCAAGAAAGGTCGTAAAACAGGGCAAAACTCAGTTAACAAATGTCTCACGTAGCAACAGAAATCTTAGTCTCAATTGTGGCCGTAAGTCAAGAACTATCTGTAAAGCCTGATAGGTTGAGTAAAGAATATTATAGGATCAAGACTATGAATAAAATATATTTGTGAAGGATGTCAAATAAAGAGGAGGATCAGTTCATGGATTATACTATTTGTGGTTCATTGCATAAAACACATTAGTTAGGTTCACACAACACACTAAATGCTCACATGTGTAGCCACATTGGTATTACTTTAAATGCTCTGTGGAAATTAATGGCAAAGTGCAACTCAATTGTTTTGCAGGAGAATGGCATAGAAATACAATCAATCAATTGAAAAGTATATGAGAAGAAAGCCATTTGCAAATTACTGGACAGTGTTACCAAGAAAACAACATGGATAAGTCCCTGTATCCCAAAGATGCTTTTTCACGAGGCAACTGGACTTTCTTGTTTTTCTTTGAAGACATTTCGCTTCTCATCCATATGTGGTCTGGAAGTTGGTTCTGTCATCTAAGGTGCTGTCTTGCTATAATGTGCCATGATGGACCTCTGCCTGACCACTACCTATTTTAAATACAGTGAAGGTTTCTACAGACAACAACATGGCTGCGCCATGGGTTCACATATGTTCCCCATTGTGGCCAATCTCTAAATGGAAGAAACCAAAGCCCTAAACTCCTTCACAGGAATTCCACTCATTCACTGGTATAGGTATGTGGACGATACTTGGGTCAAGAACAAAACACAAGAATTGGAAGCATTCTCCAGCGTGAAAGAATGGAGAATCCACCAATGGGTTATCTTGGACCTCCTGCCCACGTAGACCAAAACAATCAAAGCTGCCACGCCCCTCTGGTTGAGGGCACGCCCCCAGTTTCGTTTTGGTCTTCAGCCCAGACAGACGTGGTAGTTTTGGCTCCCAGCGATTTGAAAATCAGGTTTTATTTAAAACTATTTGAGAATCAGGCTTTACTTAAAACTATCCCATTGGTGGATTCTTCATTGTTTTTTCTCCTCTGGACAGCGCTGGGATCAGCGCTGTTCTAGAAGGGAAAATAGATTTTATTTGTTGTGAGTGCCTTTTCGTTGATTTTGTGTTCCCCCCCACAGCTGATCGTCGCGGCTGCCGTTTTGGGCGCCGCGCGGCGATCCGATCCCAATCAGTTTTTTTCTACTTCTCTTGCTCGTTTAGCCTTCCAGGCTTCTCTGGGGGGTGTCCCCTGGGGGTGGGAGTGCGTTCCCCTCCTCTCCGGACTGCTTAGGTCCTTGGAAATCTCGGCCGATCGTCGCGGCCGCCATTTTGGCCGCCGCAACTTGATCGGCTGCCTTATTTCAAGCCTGTGAGGTGCTAAAAAAAAATAAAAAAAAAATTGGGAGTGCTGTTGCTGTAAGGGGGGGTGCTCCCTATTCTCCAGCTGTCCCAGGGTGCTCAAATTTCCCTGAGAGTTGCGGCCTCCGTTTTTGGACTGCCTGGAGCACAGACAGAATTGGTTTCGGTTTCACCTTCCCACCTCACCAGCTTTCAGGCCGGCCTTCTCCTGACTAGAAAGAGGCCGATCAGCCTACTTTCGTTTTCCCTTGGTGGCCATCTTAGTCACTCAAACAGAGACTCAAAGGCCACACCTTTCACCAATCAGGCCTTTCATCACTGCCAGTTGGGGACTTATTTTCAGACACATAGAGGTCCCCTTATTGTATATTCAGGCCACGCAATTACAGTCATTGGGCCTTGCCAGTCATAGCCTGCTGCCAGAGTCTGCATCTAGTGAACGGTCAATACTGAGCTTGCCGTCACTAAGTGAGACACGTGTTGATCCCGTCACTAAGCGCGACATTGGCCTCAAAGTAGGTCTCACGCTCAGTCTCATCATCGCTGGTGACCCGCGAACAGCCGTCGCTAAGTGTGAGTCCGTGCTTGCCGGTGGGCCGACCATCACTGATCCACGTGGAGGCAAGTCCCACTCAGGTGGGGAACAGCCGCATCTCTTGCAGACCGAGACGCTTCAGCACCCCACTGAAAAACTCTCGCTTTACAATGGCAGACAACACCGAGCCACAGGCTTCCACCTCCAGTGGGCACGGAAAGCGTAAGTCCTCTAGTCAGGAGGCAGCCGCAAAAATCAAGGCCAAGACCAAGGCCGGCTCAAAGAAAGCAGCCTCCAAGGCGGCCGATAAACAGGCCAATCGTAGGCATCATGCCCTGGAGAGACAGTTCTCACAAGCGCAAAAACTGGCTGTAGAGGAGATGGTTAAGCCGCCCCCTACCACAATGGTGGCACTCCCTTGTGGCCCTCAACCTGAGCCTCAGGCCCCATGGTCACCAGAGCGGGATTCAGAAGGGGCTCCTTCAACTGGTCCTTATCAGGAACTCCTTTCCCTCTTTGAAGAGGAACAGGGACTTCAGGACCCTAAGGCTCCAGAAGCCACATTTACACCAACTGCAGCGGGGCTACGGCCCCTTGAGGGATCACCCCTGGTGGGCCAGGCTCCAACTGCCACTTTTACCCCCACAGCAGCGGGGCTTCGTGAGCTGGAGGATCCGTCCTTCAAAGCTCATCTGCAAGAGTTGGTTTCTCAGGCAGTTGCCCAAGCCATGGCGCCCATGAGGCGTCCTCAAGAGACTCCCGCTCCCATAATTCCTAGGCCATTACCTGACCCAGCAGGGTCAGGTGCCCTACAGTACCCAATTTCTGATTCTCCTCCTCATTCCTTTGCCAGCGGGGGCTCGGAATACGCGGAGCACAGTCAGGCGGAGGGAGAGTGGTCGGACGATGAGGAGCCTACTCAGGAACCTCCCCCTCTAATAGGACTGTTTAATCCCTCGCTATTTCCGTCTCTGCTCCGCAAGGCCTGTGCGACCGGTAGAATACACTCGGCTCAGCCTTCGGTACCTGAACAGGTGCCTGAACAGCTTCCTGGCCAAGACACAGATCCGCTGTTTTTAGAACCGGTGGTGTTACACAAACATATACCTTGCCCCCCCATGTTTTTAAAATCCATTAGGGGTCAATGGGAGGCCCCAGGTGCTCCCCCCTCTACTGGGGGAATAGACCGCAGGCTGCTTGACATGGAACCAGTTCTGAATGAGGCCCTGGAGGTGCCTGAGGTTGATGAATCCTTACTACCCTTATATTCTGATTCCAGGGTACCTGGAGATATGGCGGAGGCGTTGAAGCCCGAGGATAAAAAATCCGAGGCTTCTTTCCGCAGGACACACCAAGCTTCAGCTTGGTCAATAAGAGCTTCTACCTCAGCCTCATTCTTCGCCAGGGTCTCTCTTATGTGGCTCCACCAATTGCAGGCTAGAATTCCCCCAGAAGAGGTAAGAGTCCACCAGGACTTGACAAAGCTCATGGCCGCATCACAGTACATGGCGGACGTGTCCTTGCAGGCGGCAAGATTTTCTGCCCGGGCCATCGCATCCAACGTCTCCGCACGCAGGCTTCTATGGCTTAGAAATTGGAAGGCTGAGACTAGACACAAATGGCGCGTAGCTTCCGCCCCATACCGCGGTGCCCGCCTCTTTAGGGAGGTCCTGACCCCCTACTTAGTCGAAAACAAGGAGAAATGAAGGGTTCTCTATCACCTTTCCAGGAGACCGGGCCGTCGTTTCTCCCCGTACACCCGTCGACAGCCCTTTCGGACGGGATCAGATTCGGCCTCAGCACAGGTCACCCGGCCATTTCCCGCAGCCCCGGACCGTTCCTTTGACCGGTCCGGGTACAGGGACAGATACAGACAGCAGGCTCAGGGTAAGAGACCCTTTCGAGGCAGGGGCGGCCGTCCCTTCCGTAGATCCAGGTGACTCGGGGAGGAAAGCTCCCATAGGTGGCAGACTAACTTACTTTCTCCACCAATGGGAGACCACCACCACGGACTCTTGGGTGCTAAGCACCATCAGGGACGGGCTGTCTCTGGAGTTCATGGCCAGGCCACCCCAGCGCTTGTTTCCTGTCCCCTCCCCAGGAATCCAGTCAGGAAGACCCTCCTGGGGGAGGCCATCCGGCATCTGTTACGCATACGAGCCATAGAACGGGTTCCAGTCGATCAGCTGAAACAGGGTTTTTACTCCATCCTATTCGTGGTTCCAAAAGCCTCAGGGGGATGGAGGGCGATACTAGACCTCAAGGGCCTGAACTCTCACCTGTCGTACCGAAAGTTCAAGATGCAGACGCTTCGGTCCATCTTGGCAAGCGTAAGACGGGGGGACTTTCTGACATCCATAGACCTTACAGAGGCGTACCTTCACATCCCTATACATCCAAACCATCGGCAATATCTCCGGTTTTGTTATTCCAGCAATCATTACCAGTACAGGGCCCTCCCCTTCGGCCTATCCTCAGCCCCCAGGGTCTTCACCAAGATCCTGGCGGTACTTGCCGCACACCTACGGCTAGTACCGGTGCACGTCCAATGTTACCTGAACGACATTCTCATCCAGTCGTCCTCTGCTCTGGCCGCCCAGGCGGAACTGGCCCTCACCATAAGGACCCTCCAGGGTCACGGTTTCTCAGTCAACTTTCACAAGAGTCAATTGACTCCCGCAACACGCCTACTACACTTGGGCGCGATAATAGACACAGACCTTTGCCGGGTCTATCTATCTCGAGACAGACAAAACAGCATTCGAGACATGGTTCTCAAGATCTGCAGGGAGCGTGTAGCAACACTGGCTGTCCTCTCCCAGTTACTGGGAAAGATGATATCTTGCCTAGAGATAGTGCCTTGGGCCAGACTACACTCCAGACACCTTCAATGGTTCTTGCTCCCATTCCAAAGACTGGGCACAAGCTCTTCCAACCAAAGGGTACGGGTCCCCCTTCAGACCCTAAGATCCCTTCTGTGGTGGGCCTCCCCAGAGGTGGCAAGAGGGTCACTATTCAAGGAGCCCAGCAGGCTGACATTGACCACAGACGCCAGTCTGTTTGGTTGGGGGGCCCATTTCCAATCTCAGTTGGCTCAGGGTTGGTGGTCCAGAGCAGATCTGGCACACAATATCAACTGGCTGGAACTGAGAGCCATTCATCTGGCCCTTCGCCACTTCTGCAACCAGGTGGCGGGGCAGCACGTGCTGGTCCTCACGGACAACGTGGCGGCAAAGGCCCATGTGAACCGTCAGGATGGTACCCGATCCCAATCTCTCATGGCCGAGGCCATGTTATTGGGATCTTGGGCAGAAAGCAATCTCCTCTCCCTGAAAGCCGAACACATCTCAGGGGAGGCGAATTGTCAGGTGGATTTTTTAAGCCGGGCAACAGTGGACCATTCGGAATGGAGCCTACATCCGGATCTCTTCAGGGAGATATCGGAAAGGTTCGGGTTGCCGGTCCTAGACTTATTCGCCTCTCCGGCGAACTCCCAACTTCAAAGGTTGTTTTCCAGGTTCCCCTCTCCGGGGGCAGAGGGGACGGACGCTCTTCGCAGCCCTTGGCCAGGGGGACTGCTGTATGCCTTCCCACCTCTCCCTCTGATCCCAGCAGTTATCAGGAAGGTATTGCAGGAACAGGCAGAGGTCATATTCATTGCCCCGCACTGGCTGAGACGGCCGTGGTTTGCCGACCTCGTGAGCCTCTCCATGGTCACTCCGTGGAGGATTCCTCCAGATCGGATTCGACTAGTGCAGGGGGCCATACAACACCCGGAGCCTCAGTGGCTGCAGTTAGCCGCTTGGCACTTGAACGCAGGGCCTTGACCCAAGAATCTTATTCCTCGGGAGTGATTTCTATGATTCAGGCCTCCCGGAGACCGGCGACCAATCGCATTTATGACTCCACTTGGAGACATTTCTGCCGTTGGTGTGACAGCAATCACTTAGCTATCTCAGAGGTAACCATTCCACGGATATTAGACTATTTGTTGGAGGGTGTTGATAAAGGCTTGGCGCCCAACACTATTCGCCGACAGGTCTCGGCTCTGGCCACGGTGTTTACCTGTGACACCTTAGAGCCACTGGCCCATCACCCCAAGGTACGATCCTTTCTAAAAGGGGTCACCAACAGTAGACCGCCGGTAGTACATAGATATCCCACTTGGGAGTTGCCCCGGGTCTTACAGGCCCTTACTCAGGCGCCTTTTGAACCCCTTAGGTCCTGCACTCTTAGGTCCTTGTCTCTTAAGGTTGCTTTCTTGGTTGCAGTTACCTCAGCTAGGCGTATCTCGGAGCTTGCAGCTCTTTCTGTCAGAGAAGACTTGTGTGTTTTTCACACGGACAGAGTGGTCCTACGCCTGGACCCCTCATTTGTTCCTAAGGTGAACACCATTTTCCACAGGGCACAGGAGATCGTGTTACCGAACTTTTGCCCTAATCCGTCTCATACTTTGGAAAGGCAATGGCACACTCTCGATGTTCGCAGGGCGTTGCGCTGTTACGTCAAGCGGACGGAGTCCTTTCGTAGATCTGAGGCCCTTTTTGTTTCCTTCCATCTGGCCTCCAAGGGTAAGAAGGTATCTTCTTCTACCGTTGGCAGGTGGATTAGGGCCTGTATTTCCGAAGCGTATCAGACATCTTCTTTACCAGTTCCAGGTCACTTGACGGCTCATTCCACTTGTAGTGCTGCTACCTCAGCAGCATGGGCCACACAGGCCAGCATTGAGGACATTTGCAGGGCGGCGACATGGTCCTCGCCTTCCCCTTTTGTGTGCCATTATCGCCTTGATAAGTTTGCCTCGGCGAAGGCATCCTTTGGCCGCAGGGTACTGCAACAGGTGGTGCCGGCGGCAGGGACACTGGCCCAGTCTGCTCCCCTCCCATTGGGACAGTAGGGCTTTGGTAAGTCCCATTGGTGGATTCTCCATTCTTTCACGCTGGAGAAGGGGCGTTGTCTTACCTGAACGCCTTTTCTCAGCGTGATGAATGGAGAATCCACACCCATCCCTTGGTCCAGTGTTTAGGGTCTGGGAGCCAACACGTCGTACAGTCATTGGCTTCGCCCTTTCGAAACTGGGGGCGTGCCCTCAACCAGAGGGGCGTGGCAGCTTTGATTGTTTTGGTCTACGTGGGCAGGAGGTCCAAGATAACCCATTGGTGGATTCTCCATTCATCACGCTGAGAAAAGGCGTTCAGGTAAGACAACGCCCCTTCACCAAACATCAACTCGGTGGACAGATACATCAAATTCACACATGAAGATATTAAGGAAAATAGTTTAGCCTTCCTGGACTGTGCAGTATATATTAAGGAAGACAGAAGCCTTAACATTGAAGTTTACAGAAAACCCACACCCAGAAATCAATATTTACATTTTGATTCTCAACACCCACTAGAGCACAAAATGGGAGTTATCTGAACCCTACGTCACCGAGCTGAAGGCCTACCTACCAGCAAAGATGGGAAGGAAAAAGAACTAAAACACATCAAGGAAGCTCTCAAGACTTGTGGCTATCCCAAGTGGGCCTTCATCAAATCCAAAAATAGACAGCAGGAGCTCCTCCATAACAGACAAAGAAGAAAACAATAAATGAAGCAACATAGTCATACCATATGTTGCAGGAATATCAGAAAAGGTTAGGAGGATCTTCAGCCAACACAACATACGTGCACACTTCAAACCTAAGAATACACTAAGGCAGAAGTTTATCAACCCCAAGGATAAAACACCCAGACACAAACTGAGCAACTGGTATATGCAGTGAGCCATGTGCAGATCTGTACATTGGGGAAACAAAACAACCACTTCACAAACACATGGCACAACATAGGAGAACAAACCCATCAGGACAAGATTCAGCAGTCCATCTGCATTTAAAAGACAAAGGCCACTCTTTTGAAGACAGCAAAGTCCACATTTTGGACAGAGAGGACTGCTGGTTTGAAAGAAGTCAAAGAGGCCATCTATGTCAAAATTGAACAGCCCTCTTTCAACAGAGGGGGAGGGATACAACATCATTTATGTCCAGTCTACAACACAGTCCTTTCAACAGTTCCAAGAAGGCTCCACACCCACTTGCACTACTCAGGTGACCCTGTCAACAGATAAGCCTCCAGGTGGCATCAGCGACTCACTAAAAGAATGCAAATTAACATTATTTATTTATTGATTAGCCCTCGGACCATATCAAAGTGCAAAGTTCCAGAAACAAATTATTACTAAAATTTGATAAAAGCAATTTAAAATGGAATTAGATAAAATACAATTTAAAATGAAATTGGAATAGAATACAATAATTTAAGATATAGATAAAATATGATAAAATTATATTTCAGTGTCACCCCTGCAATCTACCCCAATCAGTCCCACATATGCAGATCTCAACTGGGCCATTTTGCTTAAGTACTGTGCTGTGTTAAATGTTATTTTCAGATTCTGGCCGCACATAAGGTAAGTTGTTTTGATATGGAGATCCCAATGGGGTCATTCGTTTGGTATATAGACCGAGGTACCTGTCTCTCTCCCTCTTATACAGGCAACAATAGAATAGGATGTGAGCCAGGTCTTCTACCTCTGGCGCTCCGCAAATACAGAGACGTTCATTGTAGGGTATAGAATGGAATCTCCTGTATCTAACCAGTGTGTCGAGCTGTTTGAATCTCACTCACGTAAATATCTCCCTTAGATGTTTTGGCAGTTGTAACTTCTAATAGCTGTCTGTTTGAAAAGTACATTTGTATTTGCTCAGCCATTTCAAGTTACCCACCTTACTAAGGATAGCTATGTCATTTTGTGTTTCTATATCCTTAATTCTTTGGGCAGCTCTTTTTTAAAATTGTTCTCCTGTTACGCAAGAGACAGGAAGACCACAGCTTCTTACAAAATTTGTTAGTTTGATGATACAGGAGATTTGTGATTGTGATTTTATTTGCTCTAGTAGACATAACTTGGGGAGTGATAGACTCCCCAAGTTATGTCTACTAGAGCAAATAAAAGTCCATTTCATTGACTTTGTGCCAGTAGTTATATGCTCTAATTTTGGATAATGCATGAATTGTATGAATTTCCAATTCAGCTCTAACTGCTGCAGCAGATGTTCTTCGATCTACACCCAAAATACATCTCAAATGCTGGGACTGTGTTTGTTCTAGGACTGTGGTTGAGTATAGACCCCAAACGTCTGCTCCATACAAGAGCATAGGGGTAACCTTAGCTTTATATACTTTCATTAATGGGGCTAGGGAGCCAGGGTAACTATGATTCTTTAGTTTAAGCCAGGGGTCCCCAACCCACGGTCCGTGGACCAGTACCGGGCCGCGGGATGCCAGCAACCAGTCCGCATAAACAAACAAAGCTCCATCCATGGGATGCAGGCAACACACAAAACCACACACCCTCCAGTCCGCAGAAAAACCTCTCTCCACAGAACCGGTCCCTGGTGCCCAAAAGGTTGGGGACCTCTGGTTTAAGCAGTAAATTCTAATGGGCTTTTTGCTCTGTGTACTCCATTAATGACCAGCTGTACCCACCATCCAGTCAAGAGCTGAAGAAACTTCTTGGATGAAAAACAAGAAAGTCCAGTTGCCTTGTGAAAAAGCATCTTTGGGATAACTATGACCTGGATGACTGAAAATCCCCATAGACAAGTCCCAGTAGTCACTAAGAGCTTGACTCAAGAGAAACTTAACCTTTAATTTTCTTCAAAGAACTGTAATTTGGCAAACATTCTAAAAATTTGGCTAGGGATGCCAAGTCTGTATCCTGCTCATGCAATAAATCTTCCCAGGATTACTAAATACTAAATAAATCAATCTGAGTCGGTCTATAGTATAAACATAGCGAGAAGGTACAGATGTTTGTATAAAATGGGAAAATTTTAAGAGAGAGTTTTTCAGAGTTTTATAGAGGAATAATCTTTCCACCGTTTTAATTGCAAGTACGGTTTATATCTTTTTGTCATCAGGTTAAGACATGCTTCACTGCCAATGTATTTCATATTATCTAGTTTGTCTCAGCCTGTGCTAAAACTGTGCTTAAAATAACCTGGCAACAGCTAATGGGTGCACCTGGTAGGAGGAGGTTAGATCGTGAAATGGCAGGACATTCTCCTGCCTGACTGCAATCCCATCACCACCACTGTAAATACTCCCAGCCCCCTCCCACTTGCAACCAAATCTGTCAACTGTTACTCAGGCTACTTTTAAAAACCAACTCAATATGGGACATATTTTATGTTATATGTTATGAATATATCACAAATATGATATAAGTTATGAATATAGAGGGCCTGTAATACAAGCATAGTTAGCCTTTTCATGAACTCACTGGGAAACTCATGTTGCTGGAATGTGTGTACTACTGATAAGGAAAGATTCTGAGTGCGTGTATGAACGATTTATTGTTGGTGATACCAGGTAGAACATTAGTGGGCGTAAGGAGTATAGTGGATTGCACTTTTCACGGAGTCTTGGAACAAAGCCTGAGGATGTAAAGTTCCTGACATGGCTGGGGTAAGATGTACTATACACATGGACTCTGAGTAAACAAGCTGAGTATAAAGAGAAAACTGGAATGAACCCAGACCGTGAAGTTTGAGATGACTCTTGTTGGAGCAGGGGACACCCTGAATTTGCTTCCCAGCCTACTCTAATGCAGCTTGATCACCTGTTTGGAGAGTGTATGTGAGTATCAAGCTATTCTCCAAAGTGCCTGAAGGCAGGACAAGAAGCAATGGATGGAAACTAATCAAGGAGAGAAGCAACCTAGAATTAAGGAGAAACTTCCTGACAATTAGAACAATTAACCAGTGGAACAACCTGCCTCCAGAAGTGGTGAATGCTCCAACACTGGAAGTTTTTAAGAAGAGACTGGACAGCCATTTGTCCGAAATGGTATAGGGTTTCCTGCCTGAGCAGGGGGTTGGACTAGATGACCTCCAAGGTCCCTTCCAACTTTATTATTGTTGTTGTTGTTGTTGTTGTGTGAATGAGTAGCCTAGTTGGGCAGCAATACTTACAGCAACTTGAGTAGCCTTGTTGGGCACAGTTGTTTGCATAGCCTTGTTGGGTATAGTAACCTGAATAGCCTTATTGGGCATAGCTTACTGTAGTAAGATAACTTTGAAATTAGACAAGCATATGTACAAATATAAAGGAACTAATTAAGTTTAATTGCACGCTTGCCTTGCTTTTTGTCCAAATAACACAAGAATAAAAGAACTATTGGAAAACTGCACTCTGAGTGGCTTGAACTCAATTTTATGACAAGCACTTTTCAGAAAGAAGGCTAAACCCTGTGCTGAATCTGGGTTTAGTGCCCTTTCAGAAGATTATTAAATCCATGTTTACATATAGCCTCTAAAGCAGCTGACTATGTAAGTTCTCAGCAACTGCTATGAGTTGAAGTTTGAGGCTTTGTTGACCAACACTGGAAGGCTACCGTGTTGCCCAGGTGACCAGTTGCTAGGAGCTTTGCAGAACCTGGAGTGAGTTTTTCACAGAGCGTTACATCTGAGAGTCTAGCCATTTGTCCAAATTCACTGGGTCTCATTCCAGTTAAGGAAAATGAATGGGATTTTGATAGGATGGGAGGGAGAGAAGGAAACCAAGATAGGGGAATTCACCAACATTTGGCAGTATGCTTCCAGTGGTAGGGTACTAGGGACTGGCAGTAGGGGCAGCAAATATGTTGACATAATATTCTGCCACTTGATGGATTGATGGATGGCACTTTAATGAGGCTGTGGGAAAGAATCATTGTTAGCACTAGTTATCGTGAAGGTATCTTAATGTTTCATTTTTGAACAGATTAAATGCAAATAATTCCTCATCTCTGAGATTCACAAACAAAGATGTACCAAGTCCTCCACACTCCAGTCCAAAACCTAGTAACATTCACACTGTTTGTCTTGCTAGTATTACAATACAGTACTTTGCAGGCAAATGCTGAAGTTGACAGAAACAGTGGCTATCTCCAGTATGGTAAACATCGCCAGGTAGGTTAGAATTCCCTGAGTGAGAAAGACACAAGATTTTACAAGGATCATAGTGACAAAAATCACGAAAAAAAGCATGCTTTGGTGGCCTTCCCCCCTTCCCCCATCTTGCTTCCCTGCATTGGCCTTCAGCTCATCCCTGGCCTGCAAGAACAACATGTTTAAATCATCCTTAATTGTATCAGTGTTAAAGTAATATTTTCCCCCTTGTTCCTGCACTGCCAAGGATAGCCTCAAGGTGGAAAAATCTGCCATGTTTGGTCATTCATTACCATAGAACAGTGATGGCGAACCTTTTAGAGACCGAGTGCCCAAAAACTGGTCCCGCCCCCTGCTGTGCTCCCACTCCGCCCCCACACCGTCCCCCGCCCTGCCTGCCCGCAGGGCCACTCACCACCTCCAGGGCCCGCCACATATCGCCCAGGCAGCCCAGCAGCGCCATGGCGGCCACGCCCTCTGCCCGCACCCCGCAGCATCAACTGTGCACGATGGGGCGTGAGGACAGAATCTTGTCTACACTGCCTGGCTGCCATGTCCTTGGCTGCGCTGCTCCATGTGGGCCACACTCAGGGGCGACTCCTCCAGGGGGGCTGCTGGTGAGGGGGTCATGGGGGAAGGCGAGGCTGGGGCAATGGCACGTGTGCCCACAGAGAGGGCTCCGAGTGCCGCCTCTGGCACGCGTGCCATAGGTTCGCCACCACTGCCATAGAAGGAAGTCCAGTGATAGCTGTGATGTGAAATACAGGCAACAGAGTCAAGAAAGGGAGCCTGCCAACTCAGGAATAAATGAGAGCATTTCAATAGCAAAGGGGAAAAGCTATTAGTTTCCACCAGGGTGTCCATAGAGTATGGTTGAAAAGTCAACATGTGTGTTGCATATAGAAAATGGGCAGAACTTCAAGATCACAGCTGATCTTCCTGACCATACCCTGTGGACATCCCTAATTCATACAGAAGCCACAAAGTAATGCCTTGCTTTGTGCTGTGACTTGCCAAGTGTTTGCCAACCCTGCATTGTTACAATTTCAAACATCCCTAAATAAACATTTAACCATGGTTTATTGAAAAATTGGCTGGCTTGGCAAAACGTGCGAAGGCATTAATCCTAGGAACCTGAGTTTATGGATACAATATCAGCACCTTTTTTTTCTTGGAAGCATCATGTTGAGGAGTCCTTGGTGGTCTCTGAGCTTGGTCGTTTTCTTGCAGATGTTTCATTACCTAAACTAGGTAATGTCATCAGTGCTAGTCCATCATCATGTTGCCCTTCATCTTTGCATACTTTATTGAAGAACAAGAATTTTGGTGTATATGAAGGAGAAAGAGAAATCTAGAAACTTTTCTTTTGGGCTTAGTGGATAAAGAACTTGAAAAAAACGGAACTTTGATGTTGTATATGCTGACAGCAGCAGGAATACTCTATGCACAAAAATCGAAGGAGACTTTGATTCCCACCATGGAGAAACGGCTGCAAAAGTTGATGGAGTTAGCAGAGATGGCTAAATTGACTGCTTTGGTTAAAGAAAAGAATACAATTAATTTTGTTTCTACTTGGAAACCACTTTTGGACTTTGTACTTGAGATGGAAAAAAATGAAACTTTGATTTTGGGTTTTGCTGATTAGACAGGTTTCTTGTTATAGAAATGGCTAGATATATTATTATGTAAAAGTAAGAAGTTGAGGTTGTATGTTATTCTGCTGCACAAAAGAGATGGAAATTGATGCTTTTCTTTTTCTTTTCCCCTTTACCCTACCGTTTTTCCTCTTCCCCGTCTCCTCCCCTATTTTCCCATTATTTTCATTTTTTTTGCATTTCTGCATTTTATATTTTGATAAACTAACAAAAATTTGAACTCTGAGGAGAAACAGCAATCTGTTTCTTAAAAAGCAAGCTTATCCATCTGTAGCTCCTAGACAATTTGCCCCCCTCAGTTGATAGTTGACAGCTTGTGAGGAATTGGATTGTTTTAGACCCCGAACTCTTGACTGAAAAATGAAATATAAGCAGATTTCACCATACAGATGCTAGTGATTCTTTTCATTTAGTGAAGGGGGATGGCCATTCCATCTTAATTTGCTGCCTTAAATATGGCAGAGATTTTAATGTACCTTGAACCCCATTAGCAAATAAATAACAGTAATCCAATAAATCCTAAATTTTGAAAAGTTGCAATTCTGATATGTTTCAAATGGAACAAAACTTTTTATACAAATATAAAGGTAAAGGTAAAATAACAATCCTAAGGTGATAGCAACAAAATTAAGGAATCATCTCTGTGATAAGGCAGTTCTCAAAAGCTTTTGATGGGAATGTAATGGCTCACACAAAACTGAATCCTGTCAACTGGAGGTTTTGTAAATGGGTGGGTTAGGAAATCTGCTGTTCTGGACAGAATGGCTTTCTCTCTGAAAAAGTAGTTGTGTCATTCTGCAATGTTTCTAGAATCATAATTATCACCAAAGACCAAGTAGCTATGGAGGCTAATCGCATTTTATAGCATTATTCAGCCATCACTAAAGCAATACAGTATAAAACCTGTCTTCATAACATTAGATAAGCACAATGATAGTTGGATTATGTCAGAAACCAGTAGAAATCATTAATGAGGAAATAATCAAGAAACACCTTAGACTAATATGCCAGCTATATTCCTGAACAAAGGTTACTTTGACACTAATGTTTTCTGGCCTCAGGCTATGATTGACAGAAAAGGCTCTTAGTTACCGTAGTGGAATCTCTACTCTGTTACCATGGAGCTACCCTTGTCAATGGTCCAGAAACGGCACCAAGAAAAGAACATAGCAGTAAGATAATTGACTAGTGCAATAAGGTCCTGATGTATAACATAGCTACTGAGAAAATTGTCCATGCTATTCTTGGCCATATTGAAGTTGTAAGCCAGTCACTCTCACTCAACCTTAGGAAGAAAGCAATGGCAAACCACTTTTGAAAATACTGTCACTTAAATTGCTGGGACTTATCCAGGAGTCTAGAATACTAACAACATCTTCAGTAGACTGAGCAGGCGGAAGGATCACCTGGCGAATGATCTCTTCACTATGGAGAGACAGAGGTCTATTTTATTAGTAGTCATTCCTAACTTTCCTCTTTTTTATTATGTCCTTTTCCTTTCCTTTCCTTTTTTTGTGACATGAACACCTTACTCGTGGGTTTTAACATTTCCTATATTCTTTACTCAGTTTCTTCCAGTATCACACATTTCTTAACTCTGCTTTGCTTTGTCCCCAAGTCATATGATATATGAATTATTTATGTGTATGTGTATCTATATACATCTGTATGATTAGTCAAGGACATATAGTTTGATAAATCTAGCATCTTAAACGTAGAGTTTTCAGTAGAATACATTCATGCATAAATATTATTTTTTAAATGTATAGAAGTCACAATCATCACATTCTAGTGATGGTCATATATATGTGAAAGAGTAAGCTTAATAGAAGAGGCCTATTTAGAGGTAATCAGAATTTTCTAATCTAATATTTAAGAGTACATTAATAGCTGCCCCCCACCTAAAATAATCGGTGGGAGAACTTATCCGTCCTCTTTGTCTTCTAGTTGCCCTGCTCTCCATAGTCCTTAAGCTTGAATCTATGCAAAAATCAGCTACATTTCAGTTCTAAATGAAGGTACATAATTGTGATGGAAACAAACATATGGTTCTGACCAAAAAGTAATTCAGGATTAGCTGCCTGTGCCCAATCAAACAAAATAAAATCTTTCTGGGAGTGATTATAAGTCTGGTTATTTATTTGACTTTCACGTTTTTGTCAATGTCAGCTGAACATTACCAGGTAGATCCAAGGGCAGCAAGTCCCTTTGAAGAAATGAGAAGCTTATTTTTCTTGTAATTATCCTCAGTCACTGATGGAACCACTTCAGGGAGGATCAGCCTTCCAAACCTTCTACCATGTTGGCGATTTCAGTTAGTCCCTGTTCACTGATGAAGTCCTTATCTAGAATGCTGCTTAAGCAGACTAAAGAATATAGAATTTTTATGCAAGGAGAGAAATTTCTCACTTCTCTTTTACAGATTCTGCAAGGCCTCCAGTCACAGGAAGAAAGAAACTAGAGGAGTTGCCCCATATGTTATTGTAGCAGGAATTGCAATACGACAGATTATGTATCATTTATCATTTACGGGCAGTCCTCAACTTACAACAATTTGTTTAGTGACCGTTTGAAGTTACAAAAGCACTGAAAAAACTGATTTATGACTGTTTTTCACATGACTGTTGCAGCATCCCTCTGGTCATGTGATCATAATTCAGATGCTTGGCAACTGATTCCTATTTATGACGGTTGTGGTGTCCCGGGGTCATGTAATCACCTTTTGTGACTTCTGACAAGCAAAGTCAATGGGTTAACCAAATTCACTTAAAAACCATGTTAATAATTTAACTGAAGTGATTCACTTAACAACTGTGCAAGAAAGGTCATAAAATGGAGCAAAACTCACTTAACAACTGTCTTGTTTAGCAACATTTTGGGCTCAATTGTGGTCTTAAGTCAAGGACTACCTGTAGTGAAAATTCAAACCTTGTGAGATTATTTATTGCCTCCTTTATAGGCATGTTAAACATTTTTAAGTGGGAAAACTTTCCTGTGTTTTTATTTTATTTTTTGTTTGCTTTTTAGGGCTCCAGAACAAAATAAAATTGTTGGAGATCTAAATATAAGCAGAGTGCTGAAAAAATATTGAGGAACTCAGTAGCAGAACTTCCCATTTGAAAAAAAACCATGTTTTTAAAAGCGGTATCAAAATAATTCTAAAAAATAATAAAGGGGGAAAATATTTTTAAAAACCCTCATTGGGATATTTTACAAGCAAACAACGCGTTTGTAATGAAAAGTTTTCTCGGAAAATGTATACTCAAAAATACATTAGGGTGTCAAAATCCTTATATGTTAAGATTTTGATCTGGTCTTTTAAATCAACATTGAAAAAAGAAACATTAAAAACTCAAGGACAGAAATATTATACCAGAAATGGGGACAGAAAAAATGAAGTGAATTAACATAAACTACATATCTTTGAGTTATTCCATAAGAAACATATTCAGGCAGATAATTTAAATTAATGGTTTTATTCTCTGATCACAATTTTCAGGGATTAAATACTGGAGAATCATAAATTTCATTTCAACATGATCACTTCCATTTCACTGCAATACAATTTAAGCTCTGCTATATGCCCATTGCATGTCAAAACATTCCCCTATATTTCAGGCTAGTAGCAAGAAATCATACAAAATGCTCTTGATGAGTAAGGACTTATATGAAACAGAAACTATATAAAAATTCCTAGTATATCAAGAAAATAACTAACAAAAACTAAGCAAATATAACTTCATGCTAAGTATGATGAATAAACACCAAGAAATAATTGGTTAATTGAAAATTTGAAATACCTTCTCTATGCAACACATCAAAGAAACTCACTTAAGTATTAAATCTGATGATAATCCCTAACTCTTCATTCAGCTTAACTAAGTGAAACACCTATTTTTCAGTATTTTTAACACTTAATTGCAAAGAAAATAATGTAGGTCATCTTCATCTAAATCCCCTGGGGCAGCAGCAAGAGAAGTTAGGGTGAAGAAGAAGTCCTCTCCTGGCTGAGAGCAGGAAAGGCTCTGACTGGCTACTGGGCATCTATATAGCTTCCACAACTGTAAATCTCAAAATATGCCCATTTAGTATGGGCAGCAAATGGCACAGGAGTAGTAGTCTGGACCTAACCCTAATATGTTTGTATTGTATCCATGTATCTGCAAGGTCATAATGATGCATAGCAAAAACCAACAACAACAAAAAATCTCGGTGTTTGTTTCAGACACAATTGTTCTCATTCCTTTTTGCTCTAAATCCTTTATTGTCCCTTTTATTCATAATCTCCCTTCCAGGCCTGCCATACCCACATATCTACTTCTATCAATATAGAAAAAGACGGTGAGAAGAAGTAAACAGTGCAAGAAACAAAGGCCAAAAGTGCTTTATTGGTGCTAGGATATTGAATACTTTCTGCGACTGGCAGAAAAGACAGAAAGAAAATGAAGTAGGAATTGGCCGAATAAGCTTTGTTTTAGTTCAAAGCTCGTATTTGTGAATGCAAAGCATGGCTTAAAATAGTGGTGAAATACAGTAATATATGTTGATATATGTACTTTTAAGTTTGCTGGTTTGTGATATTCATGTACTGAAAGTATTCCTTATCTTGTTGTATGATTTCAGGGAATAGTGTCAATTGAAGTAGGGGGTGATTATTTGAATGTTTTATTCTGATTTAGAGAAAAGTTTAGAAGCTATGCCTCTGGGCATGGTTGAAATGAAACTGGTCATGAAAAGTTTTCTCTATAATCCCATAGTAGGGATAATTAAAGTAAGGACTATAAAAGAAAAGGCCATAAGACTAAAAAGGCCTTTGCACAAATTCATAAACTATACACCTACAGGGTTCTGACAATGTTTCTATATGGGGCTGCCCTTGAAGACCACTAGGAAGCTGCAGTTGGTTCCAATTGCACTAACATGGCAATTATAGGAATGTCATGTCTATGTAACATTTTTTTCCTCCATGTTACCATTAGGCTTCTAGATGCGATTCAAGGTGTTAGATATAAAGACGTATAAAAGCCTTCAAAGCAGAGGGCACAATTATCTTGAGGACTTTTTAAAAAAGTTTCTAATTGGTTTCCAGTGTTTCTCATCCTTGACAACTTTAAGATGTGTGGACTTCAACTCCTAGAATTTCCCAACCAGCCACACATCTTAAAGTTGCTAAGGTTGAGAAACATTGGTCTATACTGCATTGTCATTTGATGGGGCCTAGGAAATGGGATTTTTCTGCAGCAGGACCTGCCCCCTGGAACACCTTGAAAAGTCTTGAAAACCTGGATCTTCCCACGGACTTTGCTTTAAGATTGCAGTTTTTGTTGCTTTAATGTGCTATTTCTTCTTCTGGATGTTCGCGGGTTTGATTTGTATTTTAGTATTGATTTTATTGTATGCTACTCAGAGATGATACAGAATTGGGCAGCCTGTTGATAAATTCCATAAAATAAATATATGAAGTTTTGTTTAGAGATAATTTTATCCCATCTTTCATAATACAAGCAATGACATTGCTTGGCAGTGGTTTTGGTATTGAAAACAAAATGCCCTTCACACAGTTGCGTTCTAGAATTCATTGCTAAGAAGCGTTAAAGATAATGCCTGTCAGTCAAAACCGTGATATCCATACCGAGAGGCTATAATCTCAGCAGCTGAAATGAGAAGGAAGGAAACAGTGGCTACCTACTCTGTTTGTAAGCTTCCTGAATGCCTCAGTCTGTCTATTGTTGGGATCGGAAGATACTTTGGCCAGGGCGTTCTTGAACTCTGCTTAGCTTTAACCATGTAGAAATGTATCTGTATTGTCACCATTGAAATATAGAAGCGCTGAATGAAACCCCATCAGTAGAAGCTTCTTTCCCTGGACTGCTGATCTCAAGTCTGTCAAAGGACATATACTCCCTCTCACAGCTCCTCCATGCAACTCTGAGATGTGCTTTCATTTCTTCCCCAAGGTGAGAACAAAGTATATCACTCTGCAAACCAATGTCCCCACATTCTGTTTCTTACACCCCTGAAACAATGATTACCCATTCAAAATGGTGGTGGTGGGACATTTAGCTGCCCCAGCTGCTATAAGTGGCAATATTCTTCTGAAGCAATGGGAAACAGGAGGTCCAAAGATCCTTCTATTATTTAGAATAAAACTAAGAAGGCAGAGGGATTCAGGTGAAAGTCAGAAAGACTTCGGCAGAGAAAAAAGAGAGGTGTTTATTTAATCATATTTTCACAGGACTCCCACTCAATTGACTCTGTGCAGTTTACAGTACCTCCTCTTCAAATTTAGCAAGACAAAAAATAACAAAAAACAAAAGAAACCAGGTCTGATAATAAATAGACATATGAAAACAATGCCTCATCCCAAACCTAGGCTTCAAGTTTCTTTTAAAGGAAACAAAAACCTCTGAAGGTTGCCATTTCAGAGGGCATGGCTGGCAATCCCTGCAGAAATCATCTCTCCAGCTGAGTATCTAAGGCAGGGGTGTCAAACTCGCAACGTCATGTGACGTGTCACGACATATCATGACTTTTTTGCCATTGCCGGCAATGGGATGGGCACGGTTTCGCTATGATGCATCCGGCCTGCGGGCTGGCAGTTTGACACCCCTGATCTAAGGGCCTTCCTAGCTTGGAGGGGATGAAAGAATAGGAGGCCCATTCAAGGATGGAAACTTGCAAGTGTCTGTGATTCTCCACAACACTCTTTGGAAACTACTTCCTTTCTTGGCATCACAAGTGACCTGTAAAGACCTCTCTCATTCATAGCAGGAAGGCGAGGGCAAGCCCTTGTCTCCTAAGTTAAAGTCTTATGATGTGGTTTACTCAACTCTATTTCAATATTTGCTCTTGGTTGAAGCATGTGCTAAAATATGTTGAAGGAAAAAGCTATAAGACCTTCAACATTTTTGAAGGTGCTCACAGAAGCTTTTTAAGCTATTTGGGGGACATGGACATTACAGACTTAGGTCACATCTTCACAGCGCAAAGACATACCACTAAGCACTTCTAGAGAATGTATCTTCATGCAACTCCTGAGGCAGCCCAAAAACAGCTTTAAGGGCTCCATTTTGGAAGTGAAGTTTTCTCTCTTATTCTGGCTGAAGCTGTCCCATCTGGACAACCCATGGTACAAGGAAGAGAAGGTTTGAGGTCATCCAGTTGGGAGTTGATATCCTTGGTCTGCTGGTCTGTCAGATATTCTGTGTCCCTTCAGAGAGCCATGTGGCCTTAGTGACAGTTCTGCAGTGCTGGTTTAGTTGCTAGATAGAGCAGAATCCTGGTTTGTGCAGCTATTATTTTCCTTTTTTAAATAGATTGGCTGAACAAGTCAGCCTAAAGAATGCACATTTCTGGAAATAACTAGCTTATCCTGGACTTCATGTGTAACTGAAGTAACTCTAAGAACAGAAGAAGGAAAGTGGCTCTGTAGATCGTGAGGTGGTAAATTCCCTTCCCATTGGCTGCTGCTCCCAGACAAATCCTGATTCCTCTTTTCTTCTCCTCAAGTTATCTTCTTAGGTAAGACCCACAACACCCCACTTTCTTAGATTTCACCTCTTTGGCAATGCTCACCCATTGATGGCATTTTTGTTGGCTGTCCCTGACATTGTCTTGGCAAAGTTTTTGAGAAGTGGTTTGCCACTGCTTACTTCCTAGCATTGCAAGCGAGTGACTGGCCCAAGATCCTCCAGCTAATTTTATGGCTAAGGTAGGACTAGAACTCATAGACTCCCAGTTTCTAGCTTGATGCCTTAATCAGTACACCAAACTAGTTCTACTGCATTTTAGCCACCCAAATCCAGACAACTACTGCCCGGCAGCCAAAATATTTTTAAAAAATATCCTTTAAATCTTTGCTGCAACCTAGTGGTTGGTTGAACTTAAAAAAAAAACCCTAATTGTCTATATAAAGGGAAAGAAAATCAAAATGCCCTGCAGAGGGTGAACCAGAGTATTGGGCATGCCAATTGGAAGAGGTTCACAATAAGTGGGAGCAGAAATTTCAGCCATGGGAGCCACAGTCTTCACCCTTGGAATGTAGCACATTAAAGCTGCATGAACACCCCTTTTTGGGTGTCCAGTAAGGGCACAGTATAGGGACAGCAAGTTTTGAGTGGCATGAACTCCTTCTAGCTCCTGGATTGGAGGCAAAGACAGCAAAAGCCGTGGTGGTGCAGTGGTTAAAATGCAGTATTGCAGGCTAACTCTGCTTACTGCCAACTGGCAACATTTTGGCAGTTGATTCAACCAGCTCAGGGTTGACTCATTCTTTTGAGGGCGGTAAAATGAGGACCCCGATTATTGGGGGCAATATTCTGACTCTGTAAACAGCTTAGAGAGGGCTGTAAAGCACTGTGAAGTGGTATATAAGTCTAAGTGCTGGTGCTATTGCTAGTGCTGTATGAGTGCCATCTGAGAGAATCAGGAATTCAGTGTAAGGCAGTATTGCTGTCAAGGGATCATAGCCTCATTCTGGTTTCATGACCTGCAGCTTAGTATTTAGTCAAGGTAATGATTTAGAAGCTAACCAGCTTGTATAATGTGAGATGAATGATGCAATGATAGGAATGACTCAGCAGGAGTCTGTATCCCTTTAAGAGCTTGAGTATAAAAAGGGAAGGCCTTGCTGGAGCCTTTCTCGTCTGTTTCCTGCTGTAATTGCTGTGTATTGGAGTTTGCTGAATCACCATGTGTATGTATCTTGTTTTTAGTGTATTATAGATAGTGTGTAATATAAACCACATTTAATACAAACCACTGTTTACTCTATTTACTCCTGGGTTACCTCAGCGTAATAAGACTGTGCATGCTCTGACATATTTTTGATATTGCCAGAATCAATCCAGTGATTTTCTCAGATGTAAAACATTCAGCTCCTCTCCTCTCCTCTCCTCTCCTCTCCAATACATTACATATTATATATTATACATAGCTTTCCTGGGCTTGCGAACCATGCAGGTGAAGGTCTTTTTAGAAGAAGGCTTTGCGAGGATGACTATGACACTGAAAGGCCTTAATGAGAACTGGATCGTGGACACCACAGTGTTCTGGCTTATATGGAGGCTTCCATAAATACATAAAATCTGCCTCTGTCCAATGCAAATGTTCAGTAAAGCACAGGATGGAAATTGGTAGAGTGACTTAGCTTGTCTGCAATTGTACATTTCTGGAATCAAAGGAGGAATTAAGCTTTTAATAGATTTACAGCCCAGCCCTACAGATGATTGTTCAAAAGGGAAATTGCACCTGTTTGTGTTAAGTTATGTGTCAAATTCCTCAACCCTTAAATATAACTAACCTGAGCTGATCTTGAAAAATTTAGTCAAATCAGATTTGGTAGGCAGATCACTAGGAAATATCAGTCCTGCAGGCTAGACCTGGAACCCCCTCCACTCCTGGAAGAGGACAGTTGCAAAAAACTGGAGGGGGGAACCCTACCTGAGCACATCTATTAAGGCACCAGTTACTGAGTCCAACTCAAGGGAGTCTTCACACATTCATGATGGCCCATGAGTCAGATAATTAGGATACACTTTGAAATGTCATCATAAAAACCCTAATACGAGGCTATGTTTATCACTGGAACTGTATACACTTAAGGGTCCTTGCTACTCAGCAGTTTCAGCTATTCATTTCTTGTGAGCAATGTTATCTTTCTTTTCCATGTGTGTATGTGGGGAGGGAGTTCCCAACTATTTTAGATGTTGCCATGGAAATATTGAATTCAGAAATATCATGAATCTTAACCGTATCACTAATGTATGATCCTAGTTTATTATTTTATTTGATAACAAATTAATACACATATACTCAGTAGCATCTACAACTACCTGTAATGGTGCCAGCACAATGATATGCATTAGGTGACACCATTCTGCCAATGTTCCACCATGTATTTGCATCCAGATAGCTGATGTAAGTACTTAAGTCATGACATTTGTATGATGATGTTGCAACACCTAGCATTTGCTCTCCCCCATGCCCCACTAATAGCATAGCACTAACACTTAGACTTATATGCCACTCCGTAGTGCTCTACAGCACTCTGAGCAGTTTACAAATGCCAGCATATTGCCCCCAACAATCTGGGTCCTCATTTTACCAACCTCCTGAGTCAATCTTGAGCCAGTCAAGATCAAACTCCTGACAGTGGGCAGAGTTAGCTTGCAATACTGCATTCTAACCATGCACCACCACGACTCAGTAATCATGTGTACATCCATGGCACATCTGTAAATGAGGAAAACTATTTATCTATCTTCCACCGTTCTTCCAGGAACTCAATGTAGTTTAATGGGAATCTCCATTTTATCCTCACAACAACATGCTGTAAGATAGATTGCGTGGGGAAACAGTGGGCTAAAGTTTCCAGTAGGTTCTACACCATAATCACCACACTACATATCTCTCAGCTTAAGGTTGAATTAAAATTAAGAGAAAAAGTTCAAATGGTTCCTTGCAAAGTTTATTCAAAGTCAAGATGTGAAAAGACCTGAAGGTATTCACCGTCCTGAAGATGCTTCTCTACTGCTGCTTACAGAATATCAGAGTCAAGTGAGCTGGTTTTCAGTTTAGCATCAACAAGGAGACGCCATTCATTCATTTTATAAAAAGCCCAGTCATTGTGGTCATTGCTCCAGGACACTTCCAGTAGAAAGCAATCTCTACAAATAACACAAAAGTAAGATAACTAAGCTCAGACATTTGAAGGTGCCAATGAAATCTTCCAAAAAGCAAACTGGAAATATTGCAAAGAAGTCTTGTTCCATGACAGAAGATGCATTTGAACCAGACTCTCTCTGGTTTTAGTCCATCAGTAACCTGCTGATAAAATGTAATGGATGGGGAATGCAGGAAGAGGAAAGGGGAAAATGTGTGCATGAAATCTAAACCAATCGGCAGCATTTTCAGAGGTATTAATACCACCATGGAGAAGATTCAGGGAATTTTTCTTTACTGACTACAGAAGACGGTTCCCAGCCACTTTTAAAAAAATAATTTGCTTTCTCTTCTGTCTATGAAAGAGACACCTCTGTGAATGGCTATTACAGCACAAATCTCTAATTGCTCAGAAATCCACTCTGCGTAAATCCCATGACTCAGGGGTGCCTCTCTGCTGGCTGAGAAGGTAATTTAGGAAGAAGGCGGCTTTACCTACCAGCCAGACCTTCCCCTCCCTACCCCCTCAGTCTCTTGCAGCATCTCTGACTGCCTGTGACATCATTGCTGACAGAAGCCAATAAGACCACTTTCCCCCTTTCTCTGGGATACAGCGTGTGGTGGAGCTGAGCAGCCGGGCTAAGCGAGCTGTTATCCATGTTCAGCCGGTCTGGCTGATGCAGTGGACGGTTCAGTTGCTAGGGACCCAAGGGCCTGGGAGCACACACACCAGCTGGCTCCCATGCAGGGAATGGGGAACTTCCGGCTGGGCAGAAGGACTGTGATGTACACAGTGGAAACTATTCCCAAAGGGAAGAACCGAGTGCTGGGGGTGAGTGACAGAAGCTTGGGAGAACCCCCTCTGGGCAGGGAACTGGGTTGGGCAAGGTTGGGGGTGGATAGAAGAGTTGGGGGTGGGTTTCTCCTGCATGGTACTGGCTCTCTTGATTTAGGCTAAGCTGTGTGATTCTCTGGTGCATGTGCATATGTGTAAATGAGGGGTGTAGCTGGGAAAAGGTGGAATGGGAGAAAAGCTTTAAACTAAATCAATGTAAAGAACCTGGGAATCAATCACGTCCCCACTTAGGCAAAATAATGATCCATTTGGCTAGAACACCTTCCTGAGAATAGCTCTTCTGCCAACAGATGTATATTTGTATGCATTCCAATACTAAATATTCCCAGAAGTAGGAATGAAGTCTGGTGCCAGGAAGGAGAGCAAGAAATGATCCGACTGACCCACAACTTCAGAACTGCTCTCTGTTGTGAAGACTGGGCACTATCTTCAGTATCTGGCTTGGGGCAGCAGAAGAACGAACAGCCCAAGATTAAACACTGAAGTCAATGCCCTAAGTACATAGGAGAAGTGGATAATGTCATTCTAGGAAGAAAATGTATTAAAATGCAGTTGAAAGCTGTCGACAGAGACACTGTTCAAGCTGAGAATTGCTGTAGTGTATAAATGGAACCTGTTTGTTCAGAGGTGGTTTAGCTCTGAATACCAAATATTAAGCCCAGCCACCTAAACATGCCCATCATTTCTATGCCTTTTTAAGCTTCCACAAATATTCTGTTAATGGAAAAGTTAGGCTACATGGGTCCTAATTGGGAGAACACTTCCAGTAATAGGTTGATCAAGGTTCTGGACTGCCCAGAAAACTAATCCAAGAGTCCCTCTATTTGTAATTACACATGCCCAGAGGGATGATTTTTATTTTTTAATCCATATTATCCACACAGTGCTCAGCCTACTTTTTTTTAAAAAAAGGCTGAAATTAGAACTTATTAAGTTTTAATTTAAAAAAAAACGGATCTTCAAAGCACAGAGACATGGTTTGTGCAAATCTGCCATAGCTTGTATAAATTAAGCCAAAATATGCATGTTTTTTGCAGATAGAGGAAAATAGCATTCTCTTAACCCTCCCTGCCACCACCCTCCATTTTTTCTTCCATGTCTCCCCCACAGTGATAAATAATTGGGGGAAATAAAAGCCATTTAGAACTGTTCTTCAAGAGCACATCACAAGTAGCCCTGTCAAGGTTTCTTTTTCTGGAGAAAAAATACATTTAAAGATTAGAGCTTAAGCATAAACCCATTTCCATTTGTATTTGTACAGAAATCGCTATGCACTCCTAAAGGGTATCAGCCATGCAGAAATTGTGAATAAATAAATGGCTACATTATAAAGGGAAATCCTGCAACTGAGCCAGTGCTTTTTTGCTACTACAGAAACACATAAAGATGCTTTTTCTAAGAATAGGTGTGGTATTCTGTTGGAATTGCCCAGATCACAACCACTAAGTCCCTTTTTGAAGGCAACAGAGCCTCTAACTGGGATGACTGGGATTGTGAAATATCAGATAGGCTGTAAGATTGCTCTGGATCCAAATACAGGGGGGGAAAGGCTCAGGTTGGAAAAAGCAGTGACAGCACATTGCCCTGTTTTTCCAAGCTGTGCTCAGATGGAAGGAACTATATATTCACTTTTTCTTCCCAGCTAATTGCAGAAGTTGGCTTGTTTTCTTTTTCAGTGCATCCAAGCGTTAAAATGAAGATGATGTTCCAAAAGAAATAAGGGATGCAGATTGTATAATTAACAAAAAAACAAAAGGAGACAATAAATATAATGTTTGTTTGTTTTTTTTAAAGAAAGAAAATCCAGAAATTTTGATCAGGGTTATCCTAACATCTTTCCCGTTAGTTGATGGCAGATTCTATCTGTTTTTTGAATCGGATATTCTGCCTAAAAAAAAATGTTCCATGCACACACAAAGCAGAAGGTAGATCTGCCTAGGCAAAACTATATTCTACTGTCACATTTAGCAATAATCATTTTACGGAGAAGCACCAGGCCTAGTGGGGAAGATGCGAGCAGATGGCTTGTTCTCCCTCACAGTTGCCATTCCAGGTCCTCTCTACTTATGAGCAATTCTATGCCTTTGTCTTTCAGCTTGCCCTGGACAAAGGAATGCCTAAAGACATCAATATGGCATGTTGCCACTTTAGATACGTTCTGACTGATTTCCTTTGACTGGCATTTGCTCTCCTAGACAGCTGCCAACCTCATCTGATGCATCAGTATCTCTTAACTTAGAAAAATTAATCAAGCAATCCCAAAGCTACCAGACTCATTGTCTGGTGTTTGCTGACTCCAATCCAGTATCTTTTGCACATGTTACCATGAGAATAATGAGAAATTTTCCCATATATAATCCACCCAAACACTGTTGTCAGCCTGGCTGGCAACACTACAGTAGCTATATAGCTTTTACCCAAACATTGGACTCTCTTCTGAAAATTCTGCCTTCTTTCTTCCCCCTTCCCCTTATCCATCCATCTATCCATCCACAAAGCATTGGATTTAAAAATAAAAAACACCCCACAATAAACAAACAAAGAAACAAAAATTACACCACAACAGAACAAAACAAAATAGAAAAACCAAATCCCTGCTTAATTTTGCATAAAAATTCATTTGCCATCTAAATGAGAGAAATGAAATTTTAAACACCCATATTCCATATTTGTATCCAGAAGGACACTTCTACAGACAGAGGCAATATATTAGGAATTCCTTCATAAAGAGAAGTAAAATGTAACAATCAAGTAGAAACAAGTGTTTCCTCTCCTTAGTACAAGGAAGCTTGCTCCAATTGAATAATCCAGAATTTCTCAATTTATGTAATGGACTTTGAAAGACAGCATACTAAAAAGCAGAGACATCACCCTGCCAACAAAAGTGCGTATAGTCAAGGCCATGGTTTTCCCAGTTGCAATGTATGGCTGTGAAAGTTGGACCATAAGAAAGGCTGAGCGCCGAAGAATTGAGGCCTTTGGTGCTATGGTGCTGGAGAAGACTCCTGCGAGTCCCCTGGACTGCAAGGCGTTCAAACCGGTCAGTCCTAGAGGAGATCAACCCTGACTGCTCTTTAGAAGGCCAGATCCTGAAGCTGAAACTCAAATACTTTGGCCACCTAATGAGAAGAAAGGACTCACCTGAGAAGAGCCTAATGCTGGGAAAGATTGAGGGCAATAGAAGAAGGGGACGACAGAGAATGAGGTGGCTGGATGGAGTCACTGAAGCAGTAGGCGTGAGCTTAAATGGACTCCAGAAGATGGTAGAGGACAGGAAGACAGAAAAGACAGGAGTACTCAAATCAAGCTAGGCCAGCTGGCAGTAAAAAGCTGCTCCTGAAAAGTCTTCTCCTGGCATCTTCTCGGAAGCTCCAAGTAGCTTCAACACCCATTGTTATGACTCCCAATGTCTCCCCTGTGAGGTCTATATAAACCACCAACCAAAGTAGAAAGGCTATAATTTTTTTTTCAGGTGTACTATATGAAGGGGATCTGTTCCCATCCTCCATATCCTAAAAATATGAATACTATATTTGTGAAATTTGGGTTGAATGAAAAGCTGGATTTTAACACAGTCTTTATATTCTCTATGGCAACCTTCTTCCCCACAGAGAATTACTTTGCTTGGCTGCTTAGGAAATAGTGAAGACCGAAGCTGTAAGCCAGGAAGGGCGGCATTATGATTGGTTGACCTAAGGCAACAATGCAGCCAATAAAAAGGCCTAAGCTGTTCCCTGTATGAAGAGGATCTATGTTTACTTCTCAAAGTTCAGATCCTTTTCCACAGCACTGTGATGCATCTGAAGATGGTCCATCAGGCAACTACAGACCGGCCCCAAGCAGATAGGAACACCAGAATGCTCCCATAAATTCCTCCTTTCATACAGACTAGGTGACTCCAGTATAACCAGTTAGGCACACCTAGTGTAAAACCGTTCTATGACCTCTGGCTGACCCTGTTTGAGCTAAGGACCATATAATGAGATCAGAGCACCGAGAGCCTTAGAAGTAGTTCAGTTCATTCTACAAACTCTTCTGGGCTAAAGAGCCTTCCCAAACCTCAGACACAGAGTTACCTGGATTTTATTATTTATTTAGTTTTTCAAATTTATATACAGATAGTCCTTGGCTTATGATGGCAATAGGGACCAGAATTGCTATCGCTAAGCGATTCAGGCATAAAGTGCAATGTCACATGACCATGTCACTTACCGATGGCAATTCCAGCAATCCAATTGCTATCATTAAATGAGGACTGTGCAGGTCATTAAGCATAGATCTTGGGAGAATGCTTTAGAATCTCACACATAGTACAGCCAACTTGTAGAGTCCCTGTTATGAAGGGATCCCCAGGCCTGCTGAAAAAAACTCATTTTAACAGATTTGCAGAAGGTCAATAGGACCGAGGCTAACTTTGGAGGGGATATCTACTAGTTGCTGCCAAAATGAATGGTTAATTAAACAGATTTATAAACCCCAGATTTCTTTTTACTAGCAGTCATAAATTATTCTCACTAATCTTTAGGAGCTCTTAGAAGCTGATAATCTGCAACCTAAAATTGAGGGCAGCAGTGAGGAGAGAGAAGTGCCTGATTAGTGGAAAGCGGTTCCAGGGTAACTTTCCAAATCTTTGGCTAAACTGGGTGGGAGATGAAGGGTGGAATCGGACAACTCTCCATGGCCAACTTGACATGGCCAAATCACCACAGCCAATTCGCCAAAGGACAACTCATTGCGGGACAGTTCAACAATTCAATTTAATTATTTAAAATAATTTTTAAAATATTTTAATTTTTGTCATTCGCATTTCATTTTGTCCCTCCTTTGGCTTCCTTTAATGATTCTATTCCACTATTTCTTCAATATTAGGGTAACTCTTGTCCCATAGCGTCCCATGGCAAATTGGCCGTGGCGAATTGTCCCGTGGTAAGTTGGCCATGGTGAGTTGGCTGTGGCAAGTTGGCTGTGGTGAGTCGGGGAGGTGAGCTCCTACACATCTCTAAATCTCCAGGATGGCAAAGGCTGCTTTAAGGTAAAATAGGTGGTAGCCATATGGGACAGGAGATCCTCGGTGCCAACCCTTTGATGTCAGTGTAATCATTCAAGGGTGTGTGTGTGTGTGTGTGTGTGCATGTGTGAATTTAATCCATCAAGTGCCGAGTATTATTTCCCTGATTGTTCCCACAGACCATCCAGATCATGACTGGCTTCATACACATTAGCTTTGGGATCATTCTCAGCACCCTGTCCAGTGTATATACCTCATTCTTTGTATCTGGAGAGATTCCCTTCTTGGGAGGAGCATCCGTGAGTATCACAGACCAGAGAAAATCCCTTTCCCTCCAGATAGGTGGGGAGAGGTGGAAGAGCAGGTGGGCAGGAGACAGAGAGATTATATGAAGAAGAGAGGAAGGGTGGTGGGAGGTCCGGGTGAGAAACAGACAAGACATCAGCCGCTGAAGGAAATAGTTCCTGGATTATATGATTAACTAAACAGGTACTCCTCGACTTACAACAGTTCATTTGGTGACCGTTCAAAGTTACAATGGCACTGAAAAAAGTGACTTATGACTGTTTTTTTACAGTTACAACCTTTGCAGTATCCCCATGATCATGTGATCAAAATTCAGATGCTTGGTTCATATTTATGACCGTTGCTGTATCCCAGGGCCATGTGATCACCTTTTACGACCTTCTCATAAGCAAAGTCAATGGGGAAGCCAGATTCACTTAACAACTGAGTTACTAACTTATCAGTTGCAGTGATTCACTTAACAACTGAGGCAAAGAAGGTCTTAAAATGGGGCAAAACTCAATTAACAAATGTCTTACTTAGCAACTCAAGGGCTCGTAAGTCAAGGATTACCTGTACATTTCCTTCTCAATGAGTTCAGTGATGCTTCCTCCCATCTCAACCAGCACTGGCTGAGATTTCTGTCAATGTTGTGGAACAAAGCTTCAGGTGCCTGCCTGATTTCTTCAAAAGGGTCTGATCTGTCATGAGTCATCATTAGTTCTTGCTGAAAACTGTCCTGTCTGTTCAAAAAAATATGCTATGAAGTTGTGTGTCCTTCCTTCTTTCCTTCGTTTTGAAGTGTCCGCATTTTTAGTTTGTATTTTTTTTATTATATCCCTATCATGTCTCTTGCTAAACTGAAGTACTTTCACTTTTGCCCAAATGTCTTTTTTCCATTTTGTTAAAAGCATCATTAGTTTGGGGAGGAAATATTATTCTCCTAAAAAAAGGAAAGGAGTATAAATTCTAAATATAATCACTGTTGTTCTGAGATTTTATAGCATTAGGATGTGGATTCAGTTTCATGCCAAAGAAACATATCCTGTTTTTCTTCTACTACATGCTTATCATTTGCTTTAAAATGCAATTTCAATATGCTGCATGTATGAAAGAACCACAGAGTTGGAAGCGGCCTAAGTGGACATCAGGTCAACCCCCTCCCCCCGCATATTGCAGAATTCACCCTTAATAGATGACTATCCAGCCTCTAATTGAAAACCTGCACTGAAGGGGAAGAATTCAGTCCCACTGATTGACAGTTTTTACTGTCAGGAAGTTCTTTGAAATATCTAAATTGTCTCTAAATCTTGGAAGTTTCATCCCATTGATTCTAGTCTTTTCCTCCTGAAATAAATCCTCTACAACGCTATAGTCCATCAAGTATTTGAAGACAGCAATCATGTCCTTCTCAGGCTAAATATTCCTAGAACCACTCCTCTTGGGCTTGATTTCCAATCCTTTCACAATCTTGGTTGCCCTTCTCTCCATTTGTTCCAGTTTGTTAATATGCCTTTTAAACTGGGGAGATGCGAAGAGGCAGATCACAAATTGCAAAATTACAATTCTTTTTTTTTTTAAGGACAGCTTATTTCCCCTCCCAGAAGGTTGTCACTTAAAATACTCTTCCACACACATACATTTGTATCATTTAGGGATCAGTTGTGTATCTATACTATCTTTTGGAGTGGGCAGACCTAACAAATCATCACCAATGCTCTCACCATCATCTATTTTGGGAGCCAAATAAGCCTGCCCCATTTTATTAGTGATAGCAACAAGGCTGGTGTTTTCCTTGGAATCACTGAAGCTTTGCAACCCTTGTAGGCAGTCTGTTTTCCTATTGGCAAGGATTCTCATATCTTCCATCTTCTGGGGTCAAACCACCCACTGCAATTTCTCCTACCTCCCTTTCCATAGCAGTACAGCATCCTCTTCCTGTCTCTAAGCAGTGTTGATCGCTCTCCAGCTTCTCTAGCCCAGACACCATAGCAACCCTCAACCATCGTCCCTGCTGTTGGGAAAAGGGCCCACAAATTGCGAAACTGCTACCTTTTCACACAGCAGAAGAACAGCAGTTGAAAAACCTTTCTGAGATTTCAGTACCTTGTTGATATTTTTTAAAACTCAGACCCCCCCCCCACCCGCCCCCTTTCTATAGCTTCTGAGAGCAAACCCTCAGGGTGTTTTTTTTTTTCCAATTCACCTGAAAAATATGCACTCAAAAAGTTTGGGGGAAAGTATTGAAATTCATTTTATTTAAATTCAGAGTGAAGTGAGGGATGCGATATTAATATTAATATCAATATCGATATTAATATATCATTTTCCTCTTAAATTTGTGGCCATTTTCCTGTGAACACAATCAGTATGCTTCATCAAACAGTTGGTGCCATGTGTGGGGACTTCAGGGATTGGAATCAGCCCAGCACTCATTCACTAGCTGAAGTGTGGGGTTGGTATGACTGGACACTATTTCCCAAGATTATTCTGTTTGGGGCAATGGGAGAGTCCAGATCTTACAAATTTGCCTCTCACCTGTACTCACCTGATCCCTGAGTCAGTTCTGGTCTTGGAGATCTGGCTTTGACAGAATGATCCCTCCAACTCACTATGGAAGGAGGGATGAGCCATGAAATGGGAAGGAGACTCTAGCTGCATCAGACAACTCCTCTGCAAACCTGCCAGCCATTGCTCTTGAGCTTAGTGTAGCAGTTTTAGCAAGTTTAAAGAGCTCAGGTTGTCCTTGCTCTCTACAGGTAGCTGATGCCAAGGCTGAAAGAAGTAAGAGGGAAGGCTCTCTGATCCTATGGAATAGTGTTCTGTGGGATCAAAGGCAGATGACTCCCAGTTTGGGAGATCTGAAAGGTGAAGGCAGGAGGATGGCTAAACCCATAGATCTAATTATTTAATCATCCCCTATCACTTCATTTTTAGCTTATCAAGAGCACTTCTGCCAAATCTGGATGCAAACACACCTTGGCAATTTGTTATTTCTTCTGTGTTCCCTTTGCCTTATAAGCAGTCCTGAATGACAGATATAAGTCATCCTTAGTTCAAATAATGTCCTCTCCTTTATTCTCATAAAATGTTCAGGGTGTGGAAATTCTTTCTCAACCATTTTTGAGGAGGAATCAGGTGATGGCAATGCACTGAACCAGAAGCAATAGAGGCAGGATAGGGGTGAATAATGGAGAGAAAAAATTTGAAGCCAGTATAGTTTTCTGATGCCTCAAGAATGTGTGGGGAACACTTTAATTCAGTAGTGTGAAAAGACTTGGTCACATATGGACTGCAAATGGTGCCAACTGGTTTGCAGTATGAATGGAACTTCATTCATACTAGAAATGTTTCTGGGTCCACACTGGATGATTTTGGGTCAGTCAGTCCTTAACCTAATCCACTTCACAGGATTGCATAAAATAAAGGGATTGCATAAAATAAAGGGAATAAAATAAAGGGAAATCCCTCTGTAAGATGCCTTGAGCTCTTAGAGAAGAGCTGGAGTATAAATCTAAGAAATAAATAACTGTGATTTAGAGCTACCATCTCTGGGTTGCCTGGATCTGAATAGTCACTGTTGCTGTTTCCTCATTCAGTCATGTTGACTGTTGTTGACCCGATAAGCATCATGTTGCCACAATTGTCTGTTAATAGTTGTTTCTTTAAGTTCTTGTAATCTCTTACTTGCATCATCTGAGAGGATATCCAACCACCTTGTCTTTGGTCAACCAGCTTGTTCTCCAGTGACCTTTGGATAAGATATCCAACATAGCTAAGCTTTAGCTTCATTATTAATGCTTCCAATGGGCAGTCTACTTTAACTTCATCTAATACTGAATGGTTTATATACTCTTCTTGTGGTCCAAGGTGTCCTCAGTAATTTTTCCAAACCACAATTCAGAAGCATCCTTTTTCTTTATTCATAGAGTATGTTTCAGCTGAGAAAATCATGTCCTTGATAATTCATACTTTTGTGGTGAATGGGACATTTCTTCATTTTAATGTCAACCAGGTGATTATTGGACACAGCAGAAAGATATAGAAACTGCTAGCTCTCTACTGCACCTACTTGTTGTCTAAATGTTTGCAACTCAGATATAACTCTAGCACAGCCTTTTGGTTCTGTTACTGCAATTTTGGGGCAAAATGGTGTGCCAATCATCTTCTCTACAGTGAATGGGATGTCAGCATACAACTATCCTGGAAAAGTTTCAACATGCTGTTCTCTCACTTGGATTATTTAATTTATTTATTTTTCACTCATGTAGAATGCAAAATACTTTAATCTCCATTCAGGAGCTATGTACTACCACCAGCTCTTGTGCCACCTAAACCTAATTCTTAGAATACAAATCTTAATAGATTTAATTTAATTTGAAATAAACAGCTTTAAGGTCAGGGCTAATGAACACATATGAGGGCCTTCTAGTTATTTTGTTCACAAAATGACTTTCGTTTGGGGACAAAATCCAGTCAATTGAGAAAGTGGCAAAATGTCCTCTTATCAAATGTTTATTTGGCATTTGACTTGGAACTGGCCTGTCTTGCAACACACACACATAAACACAAACACACACTGTTTCATTATTTCCTCATTCTTGTTGTGCCTTTTCATCCTAGAAATTAAGCTCTATTCTTTGTTCTGTTTTATTAAATATTGTACTATAAATTGCATTCCTATATATCCCGATGCATTGGATGCAGAGAGAGAGTGAAAAAAATTGAGAAAGGATCTGTCAGATGATGTAACAGATAATTTGAGCATCCTCTAAGAATAATTATCAGAGAGAGAGAGAAAAGACCAGAGAAAGTCTACCTGGGCACAATGATGCACACTTGCAAATAGAAAGATATAGAAGTAATCTAATAAATATTGAATAGTGTTGTGTGGGGAGCAGGAAGGTATACCATGGAAGTTTTGTCCAAAACTTTTTGTAGTTAAGTCTTTGTTTTTATAATGTAAACTATGTGTTCATATCTTCATGCTTAACAGCAAAGGCACTTTGCATATAATAAGACAAACCTGGAAAGTACAATCTCTAACAGATTATACATAAACCCAGATATTTCTTTGCTAGCTTTAGGAGAACTGCATCCAGCAAATTCTGTTTGTGTGTGAAGCAGCAGTGTGAGATACTGTCAATGCTAAGTCTGACTTCTGTTCAGTTCTGTGACTGTCATCTGAACAGTTTCACCATCAATTTCCTGAGTAGGTGTCCATATTCTTATACATGTGTTCATGTAGTTGTCTCTGTTCGCACAACTTCATTTCTCCATATGTCTCAGACCTGTTATCAGTCTGATCACCCTGGCTCACTTTTCATTAGTATCTTCCCAACATTCTTCTGTATTGTTGGTACATTCCTATATGAGGCTTAAGGTTTGCTTAAATTAGCATGCGACCTAAGTCTGAAATCAAAACTGTGACTCTCTCCTGTTTTCCAGCAACTAACAATAATGCTGATGCCAGGTTTGATGCTGGCTGTACCAAATGCCCTATCTTGGAATCCCTCCTCGGTCAACAGGACCCTAGCTATTGGCTTCCCTACAGATCTGCAGCTCTACTTTCCCACAGTGCTGCAGTGGAAATTAAAATGGCTATGATGGTTATTAACTGACTAGGGGCTGACTCTGAATCTGATAATCACAACTGTGTATTTATGAAACGTAGCAAGGGAAGAACTCAAAGACTATTTAAGCCTCATATAGAGAATTACCCAAAACTACATTAGCAAAATCACTTCCCAAAATTCATTTATTTTCCTTATCTGACTAGGGCTGCAATGAATATTCTCTATAAATCAACACAAATTATTATTGATAAAAAGATTGGTCTCACTGAACAATCACATTTTTGTCCTCACTACCCATATGCCCATTTGCTCAGTGCCATTGAATTTTTGCTGTGAGGGTCTATGTGCTTATGTTGAGTAGATTTTTGTCTTCATGATGTTGATAAAAACTATCAGATTTACTAGCACAGCCAGCAGGGCTAAAGTGTAATGTTGGCAAATGAGGACAAGGGAGGCTAAGAAACTGGCTTTTTAATATGAAATACAAAAATATGGCAAATACTTTCATCTCAGCCCTAAAATGAATCATAATTGAGCACAGACTGTACTGTTCTATGGCTCCAAAGCAAAGAATCCATAATTTGAAGGCATGAAAATGCCCCTTAACTTCTGCCTACCAAGAGACAGAGCAGAAACAGGCTTTTTTTCAAGGTCTTGGAAGAAGATGGAAGATTGGGATGGGTAGATGGATAGATGGATAGATGGATAGATGAATAGACAGACAGACAGACAGACAGACAGACAGACAGACAGACAGATGATATAGATGGATGTAAGACTGATTTGCCTGAAAAGGTAGACTTCTCAGATATCAGGATAGGACAATATTTTTTCATAGAGATTTGTGTATTAATAGAAAGTGTATAAGCAAATACCTTTATAAACAGCCCAGAGCCACTGAGAGTGAGTTGGGCAGCCATATAAAATTTCTTAAATAAATGAATAATGGAGCTAAAAGTGAAAGGTTCTCCCCACTCTTATTCTTACTGATATACCCCCTCTCTCTATTTTTATGGGATCTATTATTTTCTTTTCTTTTTTTGTCTCTGTCTTTTCCTCCCTGTTGTGTGGATTCAGATGGATTACTAGCAGAAGGGACTCTTATCTCCCATCCTTGATTAAATGTTTGATCTCCAGGACAGATATTGGGTTATATCCCACTGCTTAGTTTACAGATAGCTTTTCTTTCTTGACAAAGCATTTTATGGTATCAATCTTCCTCTTCATTTCTACCACCATGAGATTGTCTAGTGAAGGTTTGAAGGGATGTTCTCTTAATTGCAATGCAAATGTTTACTACTTTCCTTCTTTCCACACAGTTCATTGTTTCTGGATGTCTCTCAATTGGTGCTGAGAAGAGTCCTACTGAATGTGCAGTGAGTCTGCCTCACGTTGTTTTCTTTACTATGATCTGCAATTTAATGCTTTAAATACTAGAAAAGATCTCAGTGAAACAACTGCATTTGCATCCATGGGGGGAAAGGAGCAAAGGTGTGGCAACTTCATCACACAAATGCCACAGCTTACTTCTGCTGGACATGGGGATACAAGTACATAAGTGTGGGATTTGTGTGATGATCTCACTGCATGCTTGTTATTCTTTTGAAATCATCGGGGTTGCTGCAAATGTTGTTGATTGCCTCCCAGGAGCAAGTATGACTGCTTTAAGAAGGTTTAGAAGCCACTAAATGCATGTGAGCCTCTTAGAGGAGAATATTTGGGTGGTAAGGCGGGGGTAGCAGTGTCATTAGAGTACATAGGCATTGTTCATTTGTTCTATTAAAAACCCACTACACTTCTAGAAGAGATTTCTTTTTCCATTTCTGGAGGATTTTAACTGTCTTTAGTATAATGTTTCATATACTGTAACACCAGCTATTAGAATCAGAAGCATGGTTCCCAAAAGTACTCGTAACTTGTTCTGCCCAGAGCATTAAACTGTATTTTAGATTTTTGCCTTCAGACGGGTGTTCCATCACTGGAGGTTTTTAATAAGAGATTGGACAACCATTTGTCTGAAATGGTACAGGGTCTCCTGCATGAGCAGGGTGTTGGACTAGAAGACCTCCAAGGTCCTTTCCGTTATTCTGTTATTCTGTTATCTGTAGCCACTATGCAGCAGCTGTTTGCCTCTGCATTTATCCACACAGAACTCAGTAGGACTTACCTCTAAGTAATCCTCTATATGGGGAGGAGATAGAGAGGTTCTAGTTTTTCTTAGTGATTACATTTCTAAAAAGAAGCAGAAAACATTTGTGAGGAGATTTTGGACTAATGTTATCACAAAGGAAGTTACATCCAAAAGGGAAGAGATTCAGACTGAGGGTAGTCACTGGTTCATCCTTCTTGGTGAACTCCTCAAACTTTGGAAGCTGAGCTTGCTTTTTGAGAAAAAGAAGGCAGCATTCTTTACTATATGACAGCTTATTGTACTGCTGCTTTTGCAGCTCAGTGTGTAGATTGTCTGGGGAGTATTGTACCTATTTCAGACAAAGGTGAAAGTAGGATCAAAGAGATTAGAGTGCCGTGACACTGCAAATGGTATCTCTGTCATCACCTTCAACTCTCTAAAACATGTCTGTCTCCAGTCTAATCAACATCTGTAGGAGGCAACTACTTGAAACTTCCTGATTTTCTATGAAAATATTGAATTTTCAAAGATACGGGCAGCAGAACTAGAGTTGAAGTAGTTCTTTCCATGTATTAATATTCTAAACCAACCTTCACTGTGAAGGGTCTTTGGTGTTCTCTGAGCTTGGTTGTTTTCTTGCAGACATTTTGTTATCCAAACTAGGTAACATCATCAGTGCTTCTTTTACTATCCTTGTTCTCTCCCAACATGTTGGATTACAGTTCCCAAGTTCCCAGCTATTTGCTCTGGAGATTTTGAAACATTTGTCCCTCTAGTACTTTGAACATCTAGAATCACCAGTCATTATTATGGCTCTGAATATAATCAGCAACACAATGATTGATGATGCTAGAAGATGCCTTAAGTCACTAGGGAACTTCTCCTCAAAGCTGTAGTCCCAACCCATCTGGATGACACCTGATTGAGTAAGGCTGTCCTAAATTCTCAATACAGTAACAAATGTTCTTGCTGTAATGACCTAACATTCAATGTTTGTACCTTTTAGGTAAAAGGCTCACAAGCCATGAATATCATCAGTGCCATTTTTGCGTTACTTGGAATATTGGCCTTTATCGTAGATCTGAGCATAAATGGGCCATTTCATTCAGATGATAATTACGAGTATTCACTAGTGATGGTAAGTGCCAATGGTTCAGACATAGTGTAATACTGCCTGACACTAGCAAAGGAATTAGAAGGGTTGATGGTCTAGTTATTGTACATCTGAGAAGGAAAGCATCCACTTTCAAAGTAAAAGGATGCATCCAGCTAAAGAACATTTCATGTGGGCACTCAATCATGTATATCCAGCACACCTGAAACCCAGATGAAGACACTTGAATCCAAACTGGTAACGTGGTTCAAGCTACGGTTAGCCAGGTTTCAGTGCCATCCTTCTGTAGTGCTAGGGTGTACTATTAGACATGATTTCCTTAGCATGGCACCTGTTTCTGCTTCTGGGTTGGCTCTGTAGTGTGAATTGCTGTCCTTAGGATCGCCTGATAATTGAATCACAATGGAGATGAGAATGATCTGACCTCCTCTGACTCTTGAAAGAAAAAAAAATTGAACAACAGTTTAAATGTTGAATATTTAAATATGTTCAATTTGAAAAGGCTTTTATTCACCAAGAATAGAGATGGAGTCCTGAACCTTTTAATTCTGAAGGGGACATTTGGTGCTTGGGGCACTCTTGCAAAGGGTTTAAGGACAGAGAGGAAAATTTCCCGATTCTTTTATCCAAATGTGACCTGTCATTCTCTCCCAACCCTCTTTCTACAGGACTTCTCTTTCTCCCCCAATTACTTTTGCCTTCTTTCCCCCAATCGCTTTTGCCCCCTTTTAAGCAGCTCAGCTGTCTCTGGACTGCTACTGCTGTTCATCACTATTTTCTAAGAATAGCTTACAGGACCATTTGAGATACAGAAACATTTTTAGAAATGAAGATGCTGCTGCAAGCTCACTGCATTATAGCAACTTTTCTGGTTTGAAAATTAAATGGATTCAGAAGTAAACAGGTAGGAAAAAACCAAACTGACCCAAAAGGAGATGTCTGCAAGAGTACTAGAGCCCCAAGATCTGAGACAGGACCCTGGGAACAGAACAAAGCAATTATATGGACTGAGGCAGCCCCTAAGTCTAGAGAAGTAAATGGATAGATTGCCATTTGTTAATTGGCTTGTATCGTTATGTTTCCTTTTGGGAAAAGACAGGCAATAGGATCGCCATTGTGCTGTTGACATTCACCATTGTGGAATTCTGCATTGCATCGGCAACTGCATATTTTTGGTGCCGGGCAACCCGTTCTGACTCCAATGAGGTGAGATTTACTACCCAAATTATAATTGCTGCTACATCTGTGAATTAGAGTTAGGTTGTTGTTATTGTTTTCAATTCTGATTAAAGTGTGTCAGTCATTGTGTGTCAGGGTTTGATGAAAAAAAATGGCATATTGTAGCCCGGATTGACAGATGAATGTGGATTAAACAGAATTAATCTGAGAGGGAATGAGGTCAGAAAATGGAAATATTTTTAAAAAATGATCCAATCGGTTGAGTTTTGATGTTTGTGGGAAGAAGAATCAATTCCTCAAATGAATGTGGGAAAAGCTGGGAAGGGAGGCAAGTCTAATGTGGTTTGTTTTCTAGGCAATATTGATCGACCCAAACACCGTCAGGACTGATAATGAAGTTCCTTCTGTAGAATCTTCCGTACATTGTCCACCAAGCTCTAATGATGTAAGTTATGATTTAAAAATTGAGGCCATGTAGAAGACTAGTCTGGAGGAATTTGTATGGAGAAGTCACATCAGCTGCACTTCTTTGGGGGCATAAAATTTAGCCTTTTCCTGCATGACAGAGATCCTTCATTTTTGTCAGTATTCTAGCTGGCAGGCCAATGAAGGCAAAGGGACTGTCTCTCTACTTTCTCCTGTACTGTCTCCATTTAAGCCTGGAACAACAAGACATGTGACTTGATATTTTTTGCCTCGGAGTAAAAGGTAATGCTTTCTTTTGCATGGGCTGTGTATGGAAATAACCATATGTGACACGTGGATTGCTAAGCTGTCGAAGTGTGGTTCGAGGACAATCATGATACTTTGTTGGAAATAGTCACAAAATAGTTGGTGACCCAGACTGAGAATATGGAAGTGAAGCCAATAGATGCCCAATGTGGACATTAATGCATCTTTTCAGCTCTGGCTGGTTCTGTTATTGACTTGGTATCTGTTGAAACTGAAACCAGTTCATGATGTTAATTTCTATTGGCCAAAATCCTGTGTTGCAGCTGGTTAATAAAGACTCTGTACCATTCTTAGGTGTCCTGGCAAATGTCCAGTATATGCGACTGTCTGGGCCTCAGTCTCTGTAATTGATTCCCCCTTATGTTTTCTTATGGGAACTGGAGATCAGAATACTGTAGAAAGTAGCATCTGCAGGTTAATTTGAGCAAAGCTGATTGGCTTTATATGAAGCATATCTGCAACTTTGGATGCTCGTTATTCTGTTTGCCATTTATATTTGCATTTAGTACATTCTATTAAGATATTCCTAGAACAGCCTTGGGAAATGTTCCATCCTTTATTCTTTGCAAGTACTGCTTGTTTGTGACAGTCTCACTTGCAGCTTTGCTGAGCCAAAATTGCTGTTTCAGTTTCTTTTTACTGGCTGTACCATATAAGAATGCTTCCTCAGAGGATAAAGCGCTCACACCCCAGAACGTTAAATCCTAGTTCAACTTTATGTATTTCAAAGTTGGACATGCAGTTTAATACCTCCATGTCTTGTAAAGAAAAAAATGGCACAACTTTTAGTGGATATCCGAAAATCTTGGGCAGTGTTTTGTAGTAATCATTTCTAATGATAGACCAGTAACATTTTTTTATATCGCTGAAGGCCAGCTGTTACCCTGATACAGGGCCAGAAACACTGGAAGAAACATGGGACTACTACGTGTCTGTTCCTACACTGATAACCAGACTGAATTGATTCTGGATTTAACCTACCATTCTCCAAATGGTTCCTTCCCAATGTTTAGGACTATAACTCTAATTAACTACAGCTAGTAAGTACAGCCAGCGTTCAGGGAGAATGTAGGGATACTGTAAGCAAAATTAAAAGTGACCTAAGCTTGGAAAGGCTGGCTTAGAAGAAATGGCTTTTCACTTAAAAATGTCTGCTGCAAGAAGGAAAGCATTTAGACTGGATCCTGACCCTTAGCCAAGTATGCAGCTTCAATGCAGAATGCAGGATTGCTACCCAATCCATCAGGAAATTCCCTTGGTCACACAGCACTGAAATGAGTTAGAGAGTTCATAAAACATGTGATGTTTGTGAACATGGATCATGGAATTGGCAATGGAGAATTTTTGATAGGCCCTGGCCCTGGCCTTTAAAAATGCTGGGTTGGGATGTTTTCCCCTTTGTTTGTTTCTGGCTGCATATTATGTATTTTGTACTGTTTTCAGAGTTTGGAATTATCTGGCTTGAGATTGGTTTCCTTGGCTTCTAAGCATCTTGACTAATGTTTTTTCAGAGCATGTTTCAAGAGAAATTTCTACAATTTTAATGCCTTTCTGTGAAACAGGGATACCTAACTTGGGTGACTTCACTGAGGTCTGGTTCTTGTAACTGTTTATTCAATTTTAGACCAAGTTAAGTCTTAGATTTCTTCAGTGATTCACTATTTTTAAATCTGACCTTGTTTTTCATGAATGTTTTTAAAAACTGCAATAAAACATGTACTTGAGACAACTCATATCTGGCTTTTCTCTGATGCTTAATAAAGAATCCACCTTCATAATGTTGAATGGTCTTAGCTTCTCCAGAAGAAAATGTTGAAATATGTTCTTGGAATGTATTTTTGTGCAACAACTACAGTAGTATTCAGCCAGTGTTTACAAGTTTGGATCTATGGTATCTATGTTCTTTTTGTTCTAAGTAGAGTTTCCTCTTTCTTGTTACAGTTAAAACAGTTAAGCAGTAAAGCACATGGTGACTGTACACTCTTTGATTTGTGGTGCTATATATAAACAGAATTTCTAACAGAAAATGAACTGGGGGAGCTCTGTTACTTTCTTCTGTAAGTGATCTGACAGACAGATGTTAAGTGAATATAAGAGGAAAATACGTTTGTTAGTTCATAAATTTTTCAGGAATCGGAGAATCAGATTGGTGTAGTGATAAAATCAGACTAGAAACTGGGATCCTGAGAGTTCTGGTCCCACCTTAGGCAGAAAGCCAACTGTGTGACTACAGGTAGTCCTCAACCTATGACCACATCTGAGGCCAAAATTTCGGTTCCTAAGCATGATAGTTGTTAAGTGAATTTTGGATAATAATAATAATAATAATAATAATAATAATAATAATAATAATAATAATAATAATAATAATAATAATAATAATAATAATAATAATAATAATAATAATAATAATAATGATGATGATGATGATGATGATGATGATGATGATGATGATGATTTTGGAAGGGACCTTAGAGGTCATCTAGTCCAACCCCCTGCTCAGGCAGGAAACCCTATATCATTTCAGAAAAATGACTGTCCAATCTCTTCTTAAAAACTTCCAGTGTTGGAGCATTCACAGCTTCTGGAGGCAGGTTGTTCCACTGATTAATTGTTCTAACTGTCAGGAAATTTCTCCTTAGTTCTAGGTAGCTTCTCTCTTTGGTTAGTTTCCATCTGTTGCTTCTTGTCCTGCCTTCAGGCACTTTGGAGAATAGCTTGACTCCCTCTTCTTTGTGGCAGCCCCTGAGATATTGTAACACTGCTATCATGTCCCCCCTCGTCCTTCTCTTCATTAAACTAGACATACCCAATTACAGCAACTGTTCCATTTTACAACCTTTCTTGCCACAGTTGTTAAGTGAATCACCACAGTTGTTAAATTAGTTACCTGGTTGTTAAGGGAATCTGGCTTCCCCATTGACTACACTTGTCAGAAGGTCACAAAAGGTCATTACATGCAACTGTCATAAATACAGGTACATACCAGTTACCAAGTGCCCTAATTTTGTTCACATGACTGTGGGGATGCTACAACAGTTGTAAGTGTGAAAAACAGTCGTATCACTTTTTTCGGTGCCATTGTAACTTCAAACAGTCACTAAATGAATGGTTGTAACTCAGGGACTACCTGTAGTCACTTTCTAGTCACTAGAATGAGTCACTTTCTCTCAGGCTAGGAAAGAGACAAGGGCAAATTACTTTTGAAAAAACTTTCCCCCGAAAATGCATAGATTTGTCCAGGCAGTCTCTGAGAATCAGGCATAATTGAATGGAAGAAAAAAAAATCTTAAATTCCATATGCACACATATAGATACATAACTCCATGTCTACTTTCGAATTTTACTTATCAAGAAATGATGGAATGCTAAAATGAAGCCCCAGCTTAATAGACAGGATTACACCTGATCTGCCTCTCTTCTGTTTTGATCTGTGGACTTACTGGTTTTTGGAGAAGTTCTGGGAAATGAAGCATCAGAAGCGACACATCAAGCACTGCTGGAGAAAGATGAAGAATTCATCTGATCATACACATGTAATGTCCTATATTAAGGCTGACACAGTGGTGAAAAGAGTAACAAAATTTAATTATTCCTCCCTTCCATAGTGCATTGGCAGAATGTGCCCAGTGACTTTTTTTTAAGGTAACCTGGTCTCTCATGAGGGCTGAGGGACAGGAAGAACAACTGAAGGGCTACTGTGAAAAATATTCTAGGCATCTGATGGATTGATTAAGAAGTACACTCTAGATGAACAATTCTATATCTAAGAAATTTGAGCCTGTAAATGTCAAGGAATTGGACAGGATCCTCTGGGATGTCAGAGCTGCTTTCTATGTTTTAATTCAATGTCCCTCCTGCTTAATTTTCCCAGGATATGAAAAATTGCTAGTTTCAAGTGATGCATTTGAATGAGTGAGGTCCTTCTGTTTACCTTCAAGAAGATATTGGTATGCCCCCTCTTCAAGAAGCCGCTGATGGACCTGGTCGTGTTGGATATTTTTTTTTTAATCAGTTCTCAATCTTTGCTTTTTGACAAAGGGTTCTTTCGAGTCAGGCTTTAGGATTGGGTACAACAGTAAGATAGCATTGATCGTGCTTGTGGACAATCTTTGGTGGGTTTGGGATTGAAATGGTATGATCATCCTGGTCTTAGCTGCATGTGATACTGTTTCAGTATGTGTTTGATACCATCACGGTATCCTTCTGGACTGTCTTTGAGGGTTGGAAGTAGGGGGTACCTTTTTTTTTTACAATAGTTCTTCTTTGGGGCCAGTTTCAATCAATATTGGTAAGTGGGGAGAGATCCCCCCCCCAACGCCCTTTCTTTTGTGGAATCCCAAAAGTCTCAACACTCTCTCCGCTCCTATTTAACACCTACGTCAGTGGTTCTCAAACTTTTTTTCACCATGGACTCCCCCTTTAAATACCTTTTGTGGACATGGACCATGGCCACGGACCAGCAAGTCTTAACTCAAGATTGAAATCATAATATTTCTTCAACCTTTCACTGACCCCCTGTGATGATATTGCACAGACTACAGGTTGAGAACCAATGATCTACGTGATAAGTGAAGTTATCCATTTTGAATGAGGTCAGGTATCATCAGTAGGCAAATGATATCCAGCTTTACATCTTGCCCCCAGGTGGGGCAATGACATCTTGGACTGGAAATTCTGTCCCAGTGCATGGAGGCTACTAGTGTTTGAATGGGGAAGAACAAGCTTAGGCTGAACCCTGCCAAGACTGTGAGTGGCTTTGGTTTCAAGGAACTGCCACTCATAATGATTTACCATCTTTAATTCTCAGCAGAATGGTATATAGAACTGGTATATAAATTAGGATCCTCTTGGACTCCTGGCTCCTGCTCAGTGAGCAGGTGGCAGCTACGGCCAGAGCAACTTTTACAGAGATCCATCTTGTCTTTCAACTGCATCCTTTTATAGAAACGGAGGTGCTTCTCACAGACATTCTTGCCTTAGTCACGTCCCTTTATGAGTATTATATATAAGAGTTTTACATTGGCTGTTCTTGAAAATCACATGGAACCTACAACTGGTCCAGAAGATAGCCATATTAGCAATTATTGTGCTTCTCATTTCACTCATATACTGTGAGCTGCATTGGCTACTGGTGGGCTTTGGGGTGAAATTCAAGGCTTGTCACCTACACAGAGACCCTTATAGCTTAGGTTCTCATTTCTGTTCTTCTCCTGCTGTTCGTGCCCAATCAATAAGAACTGGAAGAGCTGGCAAGAATTCTCACTTGCAGGACCTAAGAGGTGTGACTTCTCTGCAGATGTGTCCGCCCTGTGGAAAACAGCATGTCCCCTGAGAGCCACATGCCCTAAACTGTATTTGGATTTTGCGATGCTGTAAAAATCTGGCTCTTTCATCTGTCCCTAGAGAAGTTGGACAGGTGTATTCCTTATGGGTTTTGGGAGGGTTTTTTGGTAGGGGATATGTTTTACTTGTTCTCTTCCATGATGTATGTCATGCATTCCTCTAGTCTTATTCATTTGCTTTTAGCTGTTATTTTTTTGATGTATTAACCCTGTACTATAAGCTGCCTATTATTGAGGTTGCATTGAAACTGAATAAACAAATAAACATATAAATAAAATTCTACCATGCCAAACATAAAAAAATCCAGAGATATGTTCAGAATGATAGCTTGCTTCACTCCCTATCAAAAGACATTTGCATTTTGTTGCTATCCAATATTTCCCTCCATAATTTTGGAGGCTATTTTTTTAAAGTCAGTAGATAAACTAGAGAATGGGAGATAATTATTCATTTAACTTTTAAATATAAAGTTACCTCATTTGTATTTCCAGAACCAAAATGCTGTTAAATCTCAGATGTGCTGTTTTTTAATTTCTCTAATAATAAACCGTGCATTATGGAGTCTTGTTTGCAAACATGTGATTATTAGGGCAGCGTGTACAAAAAAATATATGTATTCAGTAGAAATTGTGAAAATGATGCGATAAAGGAGAAACAAGATCCAGGTGGGGAAATAAAAACTGATAAAAGTTGAAAATGTTAATATTTATCCATCCCTAAAGAAAGCATGTCAGGGAATGATTAACTTCCCTGAGCAAATTTTGAGAAATATTAAAGTTAATATTTGCAGGAGAGATCATCAGAAAATCCCAGGAAAATGGAAAAGCAACATGTAAAGAGGAAAGAGCAAACAAGAACAATTCCTGCCAACAGATAGATGTCAAAGGGGGGAAAACATGGTGTGTCACCAGGAATCAAAATCATCGTGAACGTGAAGATGATTTTATGTGAAGGAAGACACAGGAAGGCTGCAAATGGAAGACAGCAACATCTGAATTCCTCCTCCCTTTGCCAAAACATTTGGCATCTCTACATAATGAAAGCTTTATCTGGAAGAATGTCCTTTCTTGCTATATGAATTTCAGATATGAAGTCAGGTATCTCCCTTGTTCCCACTCCTAGCCCTCTTTCTGTCAGGGCAGCCTGCAGAGCTGTACTGATGACTAAAATGCTCTTGTAAGTTATTGCGTGGGTTAAGGGAAAATTTCAAAAGATCTTGATGCAGGGAACTATTTAGAAGGTTTTGAAAAGAGATGATGCACTGACTGAGCTTCATAATAATTGGGGGAAAAAACAACCACCCTGGAGATAATAGGAGACAGAGTGCTTAATATAGAAAACAGGATAGAACATCAGCTAGACTAAATTATGGAGGCTCTGACACAGATTTATTTATCCCATGGGAGTTTATACTTTCGGGGTATCGTAACAAATTTAAAGGTCGGTGCAGGATCATGTGTGTGTGTGTGTGTGTGTGTGTGTGTACGCACGCGTGTGTGTGTGTCTCACAAAAGAGGAGAGGCTGCTGTCCAGGAGAATAAAGTCATAAACACACACAGATATTCCAAATAGCAAGGCAATTTCTGATTCAGTGTCACGGAACAACTAAATATAGAACACTGGAGAAATTCAATTTGTGTGTTGTTTTTTTTAAATGTTGTAAATTTCCTGGATTTGGAGCCAGGCTGATGCTTCTGAAATCCTCCTGGGGCATCAAATGGAGAGATCTATTTGACAAGGCAAAGGGAAGCGGCACCACAAGTACTCTGGTCAGGCTACACTTGTACTAAAAATGGGACATTGGAATTAAGCATGACTGGTACTTAGGTATTTCATCAGCCAAACAACAGGGTAATCTAGGGCTCCGGAATGGAGGGGAATTAGTCAAAGGGTTATAGGTTGCAGACCATGTCTTTAGATACCAGTATTTAAGCCAATTGTCTCACTTCATTCTCTAAAGGCCTTTACACCCTGCTGAATTAAAGTACTATACACTTAAATCCACATAGAACAATGCCAGTGTCTGCATACATTTGCTGCCTTGTTACCAATCCCTATCGGCCCTCCATTCCTCTCCCCCCATAGCTATTCCAAATCACTGCCAAATGGTGCTGCGCCAGTCCTTGTAGGCAAGCTGAATGCTTTTCTTCTCTAGTCTTTGCTGTTTTTAGCATATCATTAAGTAGCAGGGAAAACATCTGGACACCACCATAGCAGGAAAAGGAGTGGAGTCTGTCTTGGGACACTACCTGGGCTTTTCTGTCCTTCCTCCATCCCCCATTTGGGCATTTCCCAAATTACAAATTACATGAAAGCAAGAACATATGAGGAAATTCTGGAACAAAAATAGATACAAAGATGAGGAAGCCAAACTGTGACTGTGCAACTAGCTGGGTCCTGTAGAATGGGAGAATGAAAATGTATTAGTTGTTGGACCCCCACAGTTCTTCTTGCACAAGGGGTGGGGAGAGGAAGTGATTGAAATGGAAGATACAGGGAAAGTTTCAGACATGATCCTTCTTTTCTTCCCAATGGAAACAGTGTCTCTTTCACCTTTTACTGGAAGCCTGGAGGAAAAGTTGGTTTTAATGGTAGGAATACAAGAAATACAGTGCCATTGCAGAGGACAAATACCGGGAGGGAAATGATTGAGAAGAGGGCTGTGGAAGAGTCTAGGGGGGTTCTGCTTGTAGCTCCCAATGCCCCCCCCAAGTATACCAAAGATCACATCCATTCCCGGTTACTTAACCCCACCTCCCATGTAATGGGTGGCAAATCTAACATATTGCATATGTTTCAAAGGATCATATTTCTTAGCACTAATTGCCCATATGACCTATTTAAAAGGACAAGACAGTGCATGTTTAAATGTACAATGTGCAAAAGAGTATTTTTTAAAACATTTTTTTTTCATCTTTAACTACTAAGTAGTCTTAACAATACTTTCTTTAAAGTTGGAAGGCAAGCAAGGTTGGATCTGGTGGTACTTGTTTGGAAACCTCTAAACCAGGAGTATCCAACCTTTAAGACTTGTAGACTTCAACTTCCAGAATGGCTGGCTGGGGAATTCTGGGAGTTGAAGTACACAGGTCTTAAAGTTGCCAACGTCGGGCACTCCTGCCTTAGAGATTTCCCAACAAATCCCACCAGATGAAGTCTCAGATTGACGTAGTCTGACTTGATTTTGAGCCATTATGTGCACTTGTTTAAAATAGTGCTTATTTTAATTAAACCTAAATCACAGAGGTGCAAGTGTTTTTATGGCTCTTAAGCAGCAACCTGGTATCCAGAAATTTGAATATTTTTTTCTAGCCTAAAGATAAAACTCATAAGCAAAGTTTGAGTTATTAGGCTGTTGTTTATAGCAGATGGTAAAAATAACTGATGATTCATGGGGCTATCCTTGAAAAGGGTCTGAAAGTTGCAGTTGATGTAAAATACAGCAACTGGGCTGCAAAAGAGAACAAGGATCATACGGAACTTTCACTAAAAGATCTGTGCTGGTTGCCAGGCTCAATTTAAGATGCTGGCATTAATGTTTAAACCTTTACATGATTTAGGACATGGTACCTTTCCTATCCAAGCGAGGTCCTTCTGAAGTGCAAAGATATGCTGGGTACATGAATCAGTTTTACAATTAGGCTATGTGATTTGTTGGTTTTGTTATACTTTACTATGGAGATAAGGTAGCTGACGGTGATTAGGAGTAGGAGCAGCATAGGGATTGGCAATGCCTTGCTTCTGGTTTCAAAATACTGATTCTCACACAATTGCAATGGTACGTCAGTTTACTCAAGGTCAAAGAGATAACAGTCAAAGCATGCAAACCAAATCAGAGTCTCTGATAGATGCTTGCCTGAATGGTTAGCTTTTTAACAGGACAGTGAAGAAGAGCCAGCTTGGTTTAGTAGCAGGGGTAGGCAACCTTGGCCCTTTTATGACTCCTGGACTTTAACTTCCAGAATTCTGGAAGTTGAAGTCCACGAGTCATAAAAGAGCCAAGGTTGCCTACGCCTGATTTAATGATTAAGGCACCAGGCTAGAAGCCAGGAGTTCTAGAAGGAGGAAGTGGTATTAGGTATGTTTGTGGCCTTGAGTTACTTACAAAAATAATATATAAATGGTGGATATAAATAAACAGTCCAAAACCAATCCAACTTTTCAAGAGCTGGGTCAGAGTTTTCAGCCAGTCCAGAGGTCAGAATTACATGGATTGTCACACCAGAGATCAGACAATTGTTTTCAGCAAAGGAACATGGATCAGGGCTGCCTCTGAAATCAGGCTGCAGCCAGCTGTTGCTAATCAACAAATTTACTCCCTTGCTTGGCAAGAAGCCTCATAAAATGTCTCCTCCCCCCCTGTGAGGTTGTTTGTGGAGGAAGGGGTCCTGGAGCCTTATGTCATCCTCATCCGATTGCTCTAGTTTTACAGGTGGTTTCTATTCTCCATCAGCCTCATGTAGTTCCTGGTTTATTATCTCCTGAGGCTGACATACTTTCTTCTAATTTATAGTCTGAGGCCTGGACCATGAAAGGCAATAAGGCAGTAGAGTTTTCTGTTGACTCAAGAATGGAAAAAACAAAACAAAAAAGACAGATTTTTTAATTTACAAGGTCTGTGCTTTTTTGCCCTCAGAATAGCAGAAACCTTGATATCCACTTTTGGCACAGTTGAAAGGGGCTCTAGGAGTCTAAAAAGAGAGAGAGAGAGAGAGAGAGATTTGAGTTATATGTAGCCCTGGCTGTTGTCTCACTCCACTTTACAGGAAGTCCACAACATACAACCATTCGTTTAGTGACTGTTCAAAGTTACAACAGTGAAAATGGTGACTTATGACCATTTTTCACACACTTATGACCATTGCAGCATCCCCATAGTCACATATTCAAATTTCAAATGCTTGGCAACTAGTTCATATTTATGACAGTTGTGGTGCCCTGGGGTCATGTGATCCCTTTTTTTGACCTTCTGACAAGCAAAGTCAAGATTCACCTGACAACCGTGTTACCAACTGAACAACCTGCAGTAATTCGCTTAACAACTGTGGCAAGAAAGGTGATAAAATGAGGCAAAACTCACCTCACAATGTCATGCTTAGCAACACAAATGTTGGGATCAGTTGTGGTCGTAAGTCAAGAACTACCTGTGTCAATTAAAGTTGATTAACTGACAAGCTTTAAAGATGTATCCATCTATGCTGCAAGGTTTCTTTGTTTTAATTATGATGGTTTCATCTAGCTTAAACCCTTGCACAGGATTTCTTTGTTCAAAATACAGTCCTGTTTCTTTTCCAAGCTTTCTGTGAACACTCGCAGTACTTGGCAATTGGCACTGGTGACAGAACAGATGGAAGCTTAGGTGTGCCACAGGCGTTGCACTGGAATCCAGAGAGAGAGAGAGAGAGAGAGAGAGGGAGAGAGGGAGAGAGACAGACAGACAGACAGACTTCTCAGAATGTGGCTTCACACAGCTATGTAAATGGAAGATGGTGCAGGCTGGTGGGCGATGGGGGAGAGAATGCATTTCATTGGATCCGAAATTGCAGTAGTATTCTACATTGAAGTATCCCTGAGTTATACTACTAATCATTCAGAGCATTTGCCCAAAGTTCTTGATTTTCATTTTCTAGTCTGTTCTGTCACAGGCTGATGCATAATGCAGAGCCCTCTGCTTATCCCATTCTGACTTGAAACAGCATCTGGCTTCCAGTCACAAAACCCTGTAAGATGATAGTTTTCATTATGCCAGCTTCAGCTGGTAAATATACATGGTGTTTTCAAAAGGTCAAAATTCATTATTGGGCTTCTAGGTATGTATGGCTTTACAGCTATGCAATATTCATTGCTGGGATTCTATGACTAGCCTAGCCTGAATGATGACTATATTATTCTTATCATTCTATTTCCCTGTGTTATTTTGAACAATCTAAAACTCAATATAAGAATGCATAACATGTATTCCACAGAAGGCAAAACTAGAGTGTACAAGGTAAGTGCATTATAAAAAGCAAGGTAGTTTATTAGCGTTTTCTTTATGAGGATTTGGTTTTTCTATTATACAACCACTCCCATCTTTGCTACCTCTTGATGAGTATCAGATGATGATCTTATCTTTAATAGCAATAGCACTTAGACTTATATACCGCTTCACAGTGCTTTACAGCCCTGTCTAAGTGGTTTACAGAGTCAGCATATTGCCCCCAACAATCTGGGTCCTCATTTTACTGCCTCGGAAGGATGGAAGGCTGAGTCAACCTTGAGCTGGTAAGAATCTAATTGTGGGAAGCCGGCAGTGAGCAGAATTAGCCTGTAATACTGCATTCTAACCAATGCACCACCACGGCTCTACATAGGTAGTTTTAAAATGCTGTGCAGTTTTTCTAACAATGGCTTCCAAGGGTTCTATGATCACTCTTATGATTTTCACTCTGTTTCCACAAATGAAATGATGACATCTTGTACACCCATGTACGTTATGACATCATGGCTAAAGTTTCTTTCGGTTTGAAAATAACTCTGCTGTCTCTCTGAGTATAAGCCACTAGAAACGTCCCTTGAAGTATTGCTGTTCACTGAGCAGTAGCATCAGCGAAACAGTCATCTTTTTATCAATGACATATCTCAGAACTGATGCTTTAGTTAACAAACCCTTAAGCTCTGCAAATGCCTCACCATGAATATAATAGTAATCATAATCAGCCTTTATTACAGTAAAGACCAGCATAACCATGTACATTTAACTACTGAAATTCAACAGTCTGCAACAGCAATTGTCACAAAAGTGTGCTTGGTTTATATTTCATATAAATAAAACCAAATAACCTTCCTTAAAAAAAACTTGGTAATTCCAACATATTCTGTGGATCATGCACTCAGTAATAACGTCCATTTTAATTTCATCACCATCTATTATGAGAATGTGGCTCAAATATTTTATTTCTGCCAGTCTATATCTACATTTTTGCTGCTTTTAGTTTCGGATTTTTTTTCTCTTCATCTGGTCAATAATTGTGCTACTATTTTTTTAATGATACTCCTTTGTTTGTTTGTTTTACAAATCAATATATCGTTAAAACAACACATGGCTTGTACCATATCTTTAAAGACCTGTTATATTATTTTCTGATGCACTTCAAAGTGTAGAGTTTTTCTCCTGACAGTCCTTTCCATCTCTTCATTTGAATCAAAGATTTTCCCATGAAGCTAATCCTTCAGTTTTGGGAAAAGGTGGAAATTGCAAGGCATCAAATCTGGCAGATTGGATAAGATGATGAGATTTAAATTTGTAATTGCAGGTAGTCCTCAGATTACAATCATTTGTTTAGTGACTGCTCAAAGTTACAAGCTCGCTGAAAAAAGTGACTTATGAGCAGTCCTTGCACTTATGACTGTTGCAGCATCTCTATGGTCACATGATCAAAATTCAGGTGCTTGACAACCTGCATGTGTTTATGGTGGTTACAGCATCATACAGTGATGTCCCAGCATCTCCTAATCACCCTTTGTGACGTTCCCAGATGGCTTCCAACAAGCAAAGTCAATGGAGGATGCCAGATTTTCTTAACAACTGTATGATTCATATAACAACTGCAGCGTTTCACTTAACAATTGTGGCAAAAAAAAAAACATCATAAAATCAGGCACAACTCACTTACAATCACGTTGCTTAGCAACAGAAAGTCTGGTCTCAGTTGTGGTTGTAAGTCAAGAGCTTCCTGAATAACAGAATAACAGAGTAGGAAGGGACCTTGGAGGTCTTCTAGTCAAACCCCCTGCTCAAGCAGGAGACCCTATATCATTTCAGACAAATGGTTGTCCAATCTCTTCTTAAAAACCTCCAGTGCTGGAGCACCCACAATTCTGAAGGCAAGCTGTTCCACTGATTAATTGGTCTGTCAGGAAATTTCTCCTTATTTCTAGGTTGATTCTCTCCTTCATTAGTTTCATCCGTTGCTTCTTGTTCCTGCCTTCAGGTGTTTTAGAGAATAGGTTGACCTCCTCTTTGTGACAACCCCTTAGATATTGGGGGGCTGCTATCATATCATGGCACACCTGTACAAAGTATGAGGCCTAGAATTGTAGTGTTGCAGCACAAAAAAATTGCTTTTTGTGCTTCCAGACGCCTCTTAATAATTATTTCAGAATTTTAAGTGTTGCAATGTAGTGCCCTAATTTAATAGTGGTATTAGATTCAAGGAAATCCATACTGTATAAATAATATTTGTCAAAAATGAAAATGAAATTGAATTTTTGTACCAAAGCCTATGTTTGGTTCTTTTCTTTTCTTCTTTTTAACAGGTCCTAAGATTTCTGGGTCCTAATGATGAGTCCATGTTTCATCTGCTATCATAATGATGTGAAGAAATTTCTCAAATTCATTTTTCTAGTGTGACCATTACTGACAAATTTTCACTCTTCCCGCGCTTTCATCTTTTCTGTCACCATGCAAGGAAACATCTTGCACAATTCTTCCAGTATTGGAGAATAACAGTAATATGATTCACATGTTCCTGTGCAATGCCAAATTTGACAGCAATTACAGTTAGAGTGACCCGCCAACTGGCACGTCATCACATTTGTTATGGCAGGTCATCCACTTCATTCTTGATCATACAAATCAGCTCTTTGTAGTTCACCACCTTAACATTTTTCGCTCAGTGATACCTAATATTCACATCAACACAGCAATGATAATAAACAGCCTAGATTCAGTAATGAATTTCATCTTCTGGCAGTCAAAAATTCAGTTATGGCACATTGTTTAAAGCACACTGTAGGTTTGCATATTACAAACAATATCAACACTTTTTTTCCCTTTCACAGCAACTTCCTACCAAATGAAGTAAAAGAACTGATGCTGTATAACATGTTTTTGCTTCCAGCATCTAAGCACTGCCATCTGTTGGCAAATTGTAACATTGGTGTTATTAATTTTCATGTAAACTTTATAAAATACCTTTCCTCTCAGGAGCAAGCAAGAAAAAAAAAACACCTGATGGACATCTACACTCTTCTTATCATCTTTACTAGCCACACAATAAAACTCATTTTTTTTTGCTTCCACCTTCCCCAGATTTCTGCAACATTACTTCCAAACTCCAACTTGTCTAGAGGCTTCAACTAATTCTTCTCAACTCAGTCTGCTCCAATCACTAAATGCTATGTTTGTTTCTAAGACAACAGTAAAAAAGGCCCATCCATGCATAAATATCTATAGCAAACCAAGATTACATCCAAACAAAAACACATTAACAGTAAATTCATGATGCAAAGGCTATCCTTAAGTTCTGACTTCTGACACAAGTAATAAGCTGTGCTTTTGTATTAGGGTTCATGACATATTTATCTGTTGCCTTCCCTCCCCCCCACCCCTGTCCATGGATCTGAGGATAATATGAAGAACTTTATTCTTTGATTTATTTTTCTTTGAAGACATTTTGCTTCTCATCCAAGAAACTTCTTCAGCTCTGACTGGATGGTGGGGAATGGACGGATTTATATTCCTTGCAGACAGATAATCATCTGCATTCTTTTAGAGAGTCATTGAGGCCACCTGGAGGTTTATCTGTGTCCTTGGGGTCACCTGAGTAGTGCAAATGGACGTGGAGTCTTCTTGGAACTACTGAAAGGACTGTGTTATAGACAGGAGATAGATGGTGTCATATCCCTCCCCCTCTGTTGAGAGAAGGCTGTTCAGTTTTGACATAGATGGCCTCTTTGACCTGTCTTTCAAACCAGCGTTCTTCTCTGTCCAAAATGTGGACTTTGCTGTCTTTAAAAGAGTGGCCTTTATCTTTTAAATGCAGATGGACTGCTGAATCTTGTCCTGGTGGGTTTGTTTTCCTATGTTGTGCCAAATGCATGGCATGTGCTCAGTGATGTCCTCCCACAAATGCTGAGCTTATTTATTTGCATTTTAATATCAGAAGCATGCTAGTCACAGTATTTGCATGATTATATCAATGTACATACAGTATTTTGACATTTGCTGACCTTGGATCCCCCTGCAGATGCCCACAGAGAGGGAGGAGTGTTAATTCACATTTGAAAGTGAATGCATTTCTTCATTTTACAGAAATTTAACAGAGGAGTTTAACTAATTCTCAGTAATGCTCTTTGCATTATGATACCTTTTCTGTCCTAATGTTTCCCAGAAGTAAGAAGGTCAATTTTCCATCATTATAAGCCAGCATGAACAATGGATATACATGGGGGGAAGCTTCAGTTTAACTCATAAGAATAATACTGTCTTAAGGTCTTTCCTTCTGTAGCCGGTTACAAGCTCTCAAAAGCCTTTCCAGAAGCCAACACCCACCAAGGAAACATAGAATGGGGCTTAGGGGAGAAGAACACTGGCATACTATGAACAGATATCCATGAAGAACTTAACAATAGTCAGGATTTGAACAGAAACTTGAATATATTTATCATGAAACAGAAGATAATCAAGACAATAATGTACCTACCAATATTCAAATAACATAGTAACCAATTTTTCAAATAATGTGTTTACCAAAGTTTCCATAAATAACGTACTTACCAATATTCCACCCTAGAAGGGATAACCAGACAAAACACCTACAGAAATGTAGTAGGCTGCACTACAAATAAAAGCTGGTACACCCCCAAAGCCAATATACTACTGTATATCAGTCAATTCTCTTCAGTTCTGAAGAGAAGCTTCTTCAGTTCTTGGATGAGAAGCAAAATGTCTTCAAGGAAAAACAAAGTCCAGTTGCCTCTTGAAAAAGCACCTTTGGGTTATGCCTGAAGATGCACAGAAATGTAATCTAGATATAGATAAGATCATCTTCCATGTAATTGGGATTGCAGAGAATTTCCTGAATACTAGAATATATGATTTGTGTTTTGGCAAATCTGGCTAAAAAGGGTTGCACTATAGATGACAATGTCCTGCTTGTGCAGAACTTCGATCTTCTTTCTTAAATTGGAGAGTCTCCTGAATGGTGTCTGGCTCAGGATACACACACAAAAAGGGATTGTGGGTGAAGGAACAATGTTCCTCGTTAGTTTCAGTCTATATAAACTAAGGTTGGCTTCTTGTTACAAGATACAGGATTACAGACCAGACAGGATCCAGTTCCACTGTGCTGGGAAGAGTTTCAACAATACAGTTTATATTTACTTTATAACTAAAGCCATCAGGACAAGGCAAATAACTAAAACCCACAGTGCATTAAGTCACGGTTCGTTTCAACAATGGTTTGTTGAATAAATCATAAGTATAAACTGAGCCATAATCTAAAAACCATGGTTTACAAGTACCATTATATTTTAGTGCAATGGAGGATTATAGTCATCAAGTTCATAGGACCTGCCAAGAAAAAAAAAAAGCAAATGATATTTTAGAGGTAGTCCTGGCTCTTTATGACTTGTGGACTTCAACTCCCAGAATTCCTAAGTCAGCATGGCTGGTCCAGGAATTCTGGGTATTGAAGTCCACAAGTCATAAAAGAGCCAAGGTTCCCTACCCCGTCCTAAACGTACAACCACAATTGGGACCAGATTTTCTGTTGCTAAGCAAGATGGCTGTTAAGTGAGTCATGTCCAATTTTACATCTTTTTTGCCATAGTTATTGAATGAATCCCTGCAGTTAAGTGAACCACACGGCTGTTAAGGCAATCTGGCTTCCCTCGTTGATTCTGCTTATCAGAAACTGGCTGGGAAGGTTGTGAATGGTGATCACACGACTCCGGAATAGAGCAGCTGTCATAAATACATGCCAGGTTCCAAGCACACAGTTTTGATCACACTGATCATGAGGACCAGTCATAACTCACTTTTTTCAGTGCCATTAAAACCTTGAATGGTTTTTTTTTAATGAATGCTTGTAAGTTGAGGACTCTACCGCCATTTACAAATAGTTTCCCCCAGAATGGACGGTTTACACCAGGGGTAGGCAACCTTGGCTCTTTTATGACTCGTGGACTTCAACTCCCAGAATTCCTGAGCCAGCATGGCTGGCTGAGGAATTCTGGGAGTTGAAGTCCACGAGTCATAAAAGAGCCAAGGTTGCCTACCCCTGGTTTACACGAACAGTCAAAGGACCCTCCTGGCAATTGAAAGGAAGCAAAGCGAGCTGATCCCAGTGGTTAGCTAGGAAGAAACCAGAGAAAACAGTCCCGATCTTTATTCTCCAAAAAAAAAAGAAATGCAAATACTGAACAATGTGCTTGAAGTTCCCCACTGGAGAGAAAGCCAAAGAATGACAGATTTGCATTCGGCTCTATTTCCTCTATCAGCAGCCCATTCAACACCAGGTTTTGTATAAAATATTGGAAAGGTAATCCTCGAATTATGACTGTAATTAAGCCAGCAATAATGGCCGTAAGTCAGGTGGGTCGTAAAGTGGGTCACCACAGTGACTAGACACAATTTTATGACCTTTTTTATGGTGGTTGTTAAGCAAACATGGCGGTCGTTAAATGAACCCATTATTCAGTATGGGTCAGGCTTTGCCACAAACTGCAAATAAATGCCAGCTTCCGGCAAAAACATTGTAAATCATGGTGACGTGACTGCAAAGGGCCATAAATGTGGACCAGTTAATGAGTGCCCAAAATGTGGTCATCTAAATATGATGGGAGGGTTGGACATTGGATCATAAGCAGTTTGGGGGGGGGGTCCATTGTATGTTATATGGTTGGCTAAAGTTTAATAACCCAAGTTGTAACCTTTCAAATCCTGTTCTGACTCTTAAATCATTTTCCAGTATTGCCAGGCTTTACAATCATCACCACATAGGAAAAAGGGTCCAACATTTCCAGCATTTATTTATTTTTTTAGAAAAAGAGATTACTGTATTCGTTCTAGCAATCAAGACTGAAGTAATGTACCAATAGTAGAACATCATGTTGCTTCTCTTGAAGGATAATATTCAAGGAAAATTTAATATTCAATTTATTTCAAATATCTAGGCAGTTATTCTGTTTTGCTTTCCCAAAACTGTCCTTGCTTCCCAGTATTTTGTCCTAGCTTGTCAGCATTCCCTTTAATCTTTTATGGCTTAGCTGAAAGTTTATTCTCCCTGGGTAATTGCTCAATTTGATACCCTATAGCTGAACTAGGAATTTGTTTTTCCTGGGAAGGAAAAACACACATACATACACGAAACAACACCTGAATGAAAAACTGCTGGTGACCTTCTACCGTTGCTCCGTGGAGAGTGTTCTAAACTATTGCATTTGGGTGTGGTTTGTTTGCTGCACAGTAGCAGATAGGAAAGAGCTCCAGAGGGTCATTACCATCGCCTAGAGGATTATTGGCTGCCTTCTTCTCCCCCTCCCCCCCTGGACGAACTGTACAGTTCCCGTTGTCTTAGGAAAGCTCAAAATATTCTTAAAGACTCATCTCATCCCGGACATTCTTTTTTTGAACTATTACCATTTGGCAGATGGTACAGGATAATAAAAACATAAGACAAATAGGCTGAAAAATAGTTATCCCAGAGCTGTAACCATATTAAATAGCACTGTATAGTGCAACATTGAAGTGCAGTATTAGGAGCAGCGTAATGGTGAATAGAATGTGAAGGATGTGTGTATATATGTTCTTATTTGTGGTTTTTACTTGTATGTAATATGCACTGTGGACAGCACTTAATTTCGTTGAGTTATACAGTGACAATAAAGATATTCTATTTTATTTCTTTTCTACATACAATTGTGATAAGGGAAGATGGAAAAACATGATTTCCACATCTAATCAGAGGAAGCCAATGGTAGCTGCCCTCAGCTATGGACTGGAAAGGAGAGGGAGGCTGTATCATGCAGATGAGTCCTTAAAGATGGTTACAAGAAGTCTTTGAGGCAAAATCAGGAGGCTGTGTGGATGGGCTCATTCTCTCATTAAGCAATCTCATTGTGCTCAGAGTGAGATAGAGTGTCTTCCAGCACTCAAGCTATAGGTAGTCCCCATTTGACAAGAGTTCAGTTACACCAGTGACGGAAAAGCAACTTTTAAGACCAAGTCTCACATTTAGGGTCTTCAAGAGTTTGTAAAGCAAAGGAAAGCTGAAGTCAGAACATAAGCACAGTTGTGGTTTCACTTAGAAACCACTTTGCTTAATGATCGACAACCCCAAGTGTGGCTGCCCAACAAAGACTATATCGATATAACTACGTTGCTATTAAACCTCTGAGCCTATCTCTCACCCACTAGTTGTAGTGGGTGCTCTTTATGCTGCTGTCTATGGACTCTAGAGAGTTAAACTCATCAAGCAATATATTCGAGATACTCCTGCACCCTTATACTACTAGGGGAAAAACTATCCAAATATTTTGGCACCCAAACAAAGCACCAATTTGTATCTGTGATACAAGCCACATACCCTAGAACCAAAGCTTTAGAAAATCTTGCTGAAACCCTTGAGTATCAGTTGTCTTCTTCCAATCCCCTATCTTCTTCTACCCAAAGCCATCTCCTTTACTGTACTGTACTGTACTTTACTGTACTGTGGTGGGGCAGCAACAGTTAAGATGTAAGTTATTATGTCTATTCCTATTCAAGCACATTAAGGAATCAGCATAAATCATCCTCTCAGAAATTGTTATCACCAGAGATCCTCTACAGAGGATCTTTTAGACAACCCAGAAATGAATTCAATCTGCCTGCCTGCCTTAATTTAAATCTGGGAAAGCTGAACTGAAAGAGAATGATAATAAATCTGGCTCCAGGGGTTGATTTGTCCAAAGAAAAAAAAGGGGGGGAGCCTCCAGTTGGATTAGGCATCTATTGATCTTTACGTGACTTAGTTAGCAATGAAAGGGATATCCTCTATCATATTCAAAAGCATCCTATTAATCTTGCACAAATTGCAGAGTGGTACCCTGGATCAAATGAAACCCTGTTCCTTCTATTCATTTGACTCCACTCCATAACACTTACAGCACAATTTTCAGCATGTTAGGTCTCAGATACACCCACTGAAACTCACCACAAATCCATAAGAATACAATGGAGTGGAGTGGAATAGGAATTGAATTCTTTATTGGTCAAGTATGATTGGATACACAAGGAATCTGTCTCCAGTGCATAAGCTCTCAGTGTACTTAAAAGCAATAAGTGATAAAGCACGATTATAATCATAAAATACATTCATCATAAATCATATGATGAATACTCAATGATAACCATAGGATTCTAAATAAGCAATCAACATAAATCATACTAGGATACTAAATAAAACAATTAATATAAATTGTAAGATACAACCAAATTATATTCATAAGAAGATAAGGAAATAGGTAATACAGTAGGAAGATGAGAAGGATAATAGTAATACAGTCCTACTAGTAGTTTGACAGTGTTGTGGGAATTAGTTGTTTAGCAGAGTGATGGCATGAGGGGAAAAACAGTCCTTGTGTCTTGTTGGTTTGGCCTGCAATGCCCTTATAAGGTCAACTTGAGGGAAGAAATTGAAACAGTTTATGTCCAGGATGTGAGGGGCCTGTGGATATTTTCACAGCCCTCTTTCTGGCTCCTGCATTGTACAGGTCCTCAATGAAAGGCAGGCTGGTAGCAATTGTTTTTTCTGCACTTCTAACTATCCGTTGAAGTTTGTCTGTCTTGTATGATTGCAGTGTCAAACCAGACAGTTACAGAGGTGCAAATGACAGACTCAATGTTCCTTGGACAGTCTGAGCTTTCTGAGTTGGCACAGGAAGGACATTCTTTGTTGTGCTTTTTTGATGACATTTTTGATGTTAGGTGTCCATTTTAAGTCCTCAGATATTATAGAACCTAGAAACTTGAAGGTCTCTACTGTTGATACTGTGTTGTCTAGTATTGTAAGAGATGATAGGAGGGCTTCTCCTAAAATCTACTATCATTTCTAAGTTTTGAGTATGTACAGTTCAAGACTGTTCTGACCACATACAAGGCTAGTTGTTCAACTTCCCGTCTATATGCAGATTCTTCGAAGAAAAGAATAAGAGCAAATTCTTGCTTCTAGGGAAGTGTTATAATTATTAGTAAAATAGAAGAACTTTTAAAACTTGCCACCATTTAATTTGGTGTTTAAAGGTTGTAATTGAAAAATAAATAAGGAAGCTGGAGGACAAAACAAAGTAACGCATTGCTTCTCCTGGAACCTCTTCTGCAACACTTCTCACATTTCCTTCCTGGGGTTCTTGTTTACTGAGATTTGGTAATCATGTTCTCGTAAGTTGGTGGAGGAGGAGGAGGATTTGGTTCAGCTGGGCCTGCTCTATCTCCAATGACTTGGTAAGGCACAAAATGTATAGTTGGCTGTAGCAGAAAAGAATAGTCAATATGCAGGGAGGCATCTCTTACTCTGGGTAGGAGAAATAGATTCTCCAGTTGTGTGTTGTTAACTGTAATACTGGCAGTCTCACTAACCGGCTGAAATCCTTGATAGCTCAAAGTCCTGATAGAGAATTCTTTAAAACTATACATTAACATGCAAATGATTTAGGGTCTGGGCATTTAAGTGACTTTTCCTGATCAAATCTGCCAGCCTTATCCACACATTCAGAGAATGTCTGCTCAGGATCTCCCACCTACCAAGAGGTGTGACAGGAAGACACACATACCCGCCCCCACCCCGTGAGTGTAACCCTAACCCTAACCCTTCTAAAATAAGGATGGTGCCAACTGGGATGGTCCTCTGGACAGTGGTAAGAGAAGTGAACTGGCTTCTCCTGAGGACCTTTGGGGAATGATTTTATTTTGTGCATTAGTTTTTATTGCAGTTATATATTGCTTATATTTTATGTTTCTGAATTCATATGGTTACTCTGTTGTTGTAAACCTCCTAGGGTCCAACTTAATTGAGGAGCATATAGATAAATAAATAATATTCTTGTGATTTATTCAAAAAAGACATCAGATTATTAATTTATTTTAACATTTTAAAGGTCCGAAGAAGATGCATTTCCCTCCAGGGAAAATTATTTTTTGGTTTCTGAAATGGCTTCAATTGACAGTTGTTCTGAATGGATACAGGTGCTGATAAAGGAGAATATTTGTAGCTCAGGGTTGAAATGAGACCACCTTGATGGTCTCTAAGCTTGGTTGTTTTTTTGCAGACGTTTTACTACCCAAATAATAAACCTGCACTGATGATGTTATATCTTGTTTGAGTAATGAAACATCTGCAAGAAAACAACCAAGCTAGAAACCACCAAGGTCTCCAAGACAGGTAGCTCTGCATGCTGATTTAGCTGCTTACAATATTTTTTAGAGTTCTTCTGTTTTGTCAGGTCCAACCACATTCACCCCTTTCAGTCTTTGTTCTCTCCCAGTTGTCCCTTCTGCCAAACAAGGGACAGACAGAACTTGCCAATGCAGAATGTAGGTACTTGGTTAGTAATTCAATTGTTTTCAACTGGTTCTTTCAAAAGCCTTTTTTCAAAGGCTTCTATTAGAATCCCTTTATTACCACATCAACATCTGAAGATCTTAGGTAGCAAATGGTAGTCATGTATTCAGCTGTTGGTCTGAGATTTAAAAATAATATTTTTTAAAAAAATGAAATAGACCTATTTTTTTTTTCAAAAAATGGTAGCATTGTGAGAAAATGTGATCAAGTGACAGATGCTTTAAATAAATGCAGTCACACTACTAAAGTAAATATATGCATTTAGAACAGAGTCCTCTTAAATGAGGACATGAACTTCTGCATCATGAATTAAACAGAACACAAACTATGTTGCATTCATGACATTCACTCTATTATCAAACTATCATATATTTACCTGATCATCACTACAGCAAGTTGCCTGGCACCCAAAGTGTGCAAGTGAAACAGCGATGCAAAATTCCAGCAGGCTCAACAAGAGCAGCAGACTGGAGAGGCCATAACCGACATTCTTTACAGTAATCTGTAGATATGTGGAAAGATGATTGTAATCTGCTGAGAAATTAATGTAGTGGTATGTATTTTATTTTATTTTATTTTATGTGCTACACCATTAAAAGGGACTGCCAACTGCTTCCTCGGGAAACACTGGGAGGAACAATTATACTGGGAAAAACAGAGACAGCGTATAGGTAATCCTCGACCTACAATCACAATTGGGACCAGAATTTCCATTGTTAAGCAAGGCAGTTGTTAAGTGAGTCATGCATAATTTTACCTTTCTTGCCACTGTTGTTAAGCAAATCGCTGCAGTTAAGGGAATCCTACGGTTGTTAAGTGACTCCAGCTTCCCCACCCCCATCGTCTTTGCTGATCAGAAGCTGGCTGGGAAAGTCGCAGAGGGGATGCTGCAAGTATCCTAAATACATTGCTAGTAGCCAAGCCCCCAAGTTTTAACCATGTGACTGTGGGGACGGTCGCACATGCGAGGAGTGGTCATAGCTTGGAGTGCCACTGAAGCTTTGAATGGTCACTAAATGAATAGTCGTAAATTGAAGACTGCCTATACAGCCTGTGTGATATGAGAAAACCACACCAGGAAACTGTAGCATCTCTTATGTTTTGCAGCATTCTGAAGGGAAATTCCAGATAACACTGAGAATCAAAGGGGGATCAATCATATTTCAGATCCACACATCAAGTTAAATCATTGTACAGTAGCATGTATTTCACCTGAGCCTTGTTTCTCCTTTATGCACCACAAAAAGCTGCTCATGTAGGATGAAGCAGAGAAGAAGAATCCAACGCTCAGTCTAAATCATTAGTTTTGCCGATGCAGAAATTCTCAGCTCTCACAACCAAACCGGCTGAAGGATATTGTTCAAGGTGGTAGCAGTGTTAGCATGCCAGATTGGAGCCTTTGTAGGAATGTGGAATTTGGAGGCCTCGGGTCAGACCATGGTAAGGACATCCCATAATAATGTCAAAGGTTCCCTCCCTGCTGTAAAGGCCATAGTATGATGTACATTACTTTAGCATTCTTATCCAATAGTTCCAAGGGTTTTTAACCGATAATGCTTCTTAGTTTTAGGCTCTTTGGCATTCTGCTGGCCAGGTGACCAGTGATCACTCTAGCTTTGCATGTCACTGAAAGATGCTCTGTTTTATCTTCAGTCCCTCTGCTTCCTTATTTAAAGGGACATGTTCCCCAGAACAAGGTATTCAGGTTATGATAACGCAAACACAGTTGAACACTTTGGGTGCATGTTCTCCTGAATTACACCAAGAGTCACAAGGGACTGTCCTAACATATTGTCCTAACATATTGTCCCATTGTCCTAACATATCCAGTCTTGGTCACCTGACTTTATCTCCAAGATAATGGGTGAAGGGAAATATATTTTATACACCTGGAGGCTGTTGTTGGATGGGGTCAGACTAAGAGGAGAGGAAAAGACTAGTTTTATACCAGTACAGCTAATGATGACTTAAGGCTTGGAATCTTATATATAGGCTAAGGATAAGGTAAAGGTAACCTCATGGTAAAATTGGGGAAATTGGCATTAACAGAGTATGGTTAAGGGCAGCAATGTGATTTAGATTCAGTCAGTCTAAGATATATTGTGTCCCTTCATCAATAAGGATGCAGCTATATCTATTTTCTTTCTTCTTTCCAATCATCTGTCAGGTTGAAAAGGGGTATAAACCCTGGATGTGATATTACTATTACTATCATAAGAAAGCACTTTACAAAATAGTAAAATATCAAGCCGTTGATCCCGGGTATATGGTTCTAAACTGTCCACACTTCAGAACTTACCTAAATTTCAGTTTTCTAAAACTGGTGTGGCAAATGTAAAGAAGGGATGAGGATGTGGGGGTGGTAGGAAAACCTGGTATACATTTCAACATGTACGGCTGTATTCTGTTCTATATAGAATTTTCAAACAATCTAAGCCAACAACCATATCTATCCCCCTTCCCACCAAAAAACAAAAAATGGAGAAGAAAGACAAAATCTACAAAATCCTACGCATTTTGTACCTGGACGACCAGAAGATTGCTTGCTCTTATTTAACAAATATATAAATATATTTTAAAAATTCAAATGAAATAGCACTCATGTCTTTGGGATTTAGACCTATTCAAGGAAAGGTTTCAAACAAAACTCAAACTGTATCCCAGCGGCATATATAATCTCCTTCAGGATTCTGCACATGAAGTCAAAATTTATGACCAGATTGGTTTACCTACGATTATACTTGAATTGTTATACACAGGACCACTGCTGATGATCAGGTCGCATATATACAGCATGATACCAATTAATGCCATTATAGCACTTGTGATGTTCAATCCTACACTGGATTGTACCTGAAACATCAATGCACCAGAAGGAGAGAAATTACAATTATGGTGTCAGCATAAGCCTTATTAAATGCAAAGCATAAAAACTATTAGCCCCAACTATAGTAAAAACAGTGACAGATAATTCAATGTATGTGTGTGTTTAATGACACATAACCAGTCAGTGGTGAAACCAGACAACATACACTAAAATCATAGGTATCAAACAGCAGCAACAACAGGGTTTTCCACAGTGGAAAGGCAAACACCACAATTCATTTGAAGGCTTTTCTAACACTGTCAAATTCTTCCTTTCTGTTTCTGGATGTCAGCCTCCATTGAAGGCCAGGTGGTTAATAGTGCCGGAAAACTGTTAAGGTTTATTCACCCAATAACATTCTGGTAAAGAAAGAAATCCCACACTGTTTATTCTAGGACACAATGCACACTCTAAGCATTAAATGTTAATGTTAAATGCTCTTCTAGCTATACAACATTACAGAGAGGCAACTAGTGAGATGGGAATGGAGAAACCCTTGGAGTCACTTGTGAGAATTCTGAACGTTCAAAAATTGCTCTGTTTTTAGTTCTCCCATCAGGAATGTAGTATTTTTCTATCAAGATGGTTGTTTTTCTTCTCTTGAATGCACACTATGTTCCTTTACAAGACAAAAATATTTCTGTGTTGCCATGAACATTTTAAATCAAGGAGAAACAGGAGAGTAGAAAGCAACCTCTTTGCAGGAGGGCTACCATCAGCTCTCTCCTCTCTTTGATTCCCAGGATGAATCCCACACTTGTTCCATACTTTTACTCCTAATACACTGAGCTTCTTTCTAATGTTGCTTTCATGTAGGAATACTGCTGAAACAGGAACCTCTGTCAAGATGGAGGAGGGAAAGGAGGAGGAGCTATGTTGGCAATCTGGTTCAATATAGAGAATGCAAGAAGATACTTCTTTGCTCAGGACTAGCAGTAGCCACTAAGGAAGCTCTTGTAGAACAAGCACCCACGTCACGGTCATTGACTCTCTCAGGCTTCTCTCATTTTCGTCATGGTACTGACAGGACCTGCAGTATTGCAGGTTGCACATCAGGAAGGGAACTTGGGAAGAAGCCCATCACAAAATGGGGACCAGGGGAGGCTCCAATTCTGGACGGTTGAACATTCTCTACTGTTGACATAGAACTTTCAATGGAAGCAAAGCTTGGAAGCAAAAGTTGATCAAAGAAGGAAGTTGATAGGACTTTTGTATTTGCTTTTCTTTCCCAAATGCTGATTTAAGACTGAGCAGTATCTGAAGACAACAGACAATATAAAAAGACCTGAGTACTTACAAAGAAACAGCATAAAATAAATTCAAATGCTATATAGCTTTCTCACCAAACCACGATTTGGATGGTTTGCAGCCGCTACACATAGTGATCCAGAAGAAATGAACTATGGAAAAAGAAACAGAAGAAGATTGATTTTAGTCCACTGGAAATATCAACAGAAAAAAATATCAGATAAATCTGGCACCCATAAGAAGCCAAGAAGGCTCCAATGCAAACAGGACTTCTTTAGGTATCTGTTAGCCATTAACACCTTGGTACATGACTGAATAGAAATTTGCACATACTTACAAATATCCCTCCCCAAAAGGGGTAACCTCCAATTCCAGACAGGTTAATGTAGTACTGTTGAAAAGGAATGAGACAAAGCAAGACAGCCCCAAAACCAATGTGGATCAACCCAATCATGATCTGGACGGCCTACGGTAGGAAAACACACAATATAAGACAAATTAGTTCTCTGAATCAGAGAAAGACAAACATTCTAATGTGTTAGCACCCCAGGAAAGGCATCACTTTCTATCCATCTTTGAAAGGTCCTTGAAAGGGGTTGGGGCTTCTAAGCTTCCAGGGCAGGTGCTGATCCAAGGCCTGGTTTCCTATGGTGAAAAATTCAAATGCGGAGAAGGGACAGTTTGAGACACCATTGTCACTATGTACCGGACATTTCCTCCAGATTTATGATCTAGCTTGACCTACAGTGGGAATGCTCTTGTCAGGAAGAAGGTCTGTATGAATATCAAGTTAGGCCTTTTTGAGAAGAACATCACTTCTCTCATTACAGACTCCTCTGCAAGTGGAACTTAAGCGTGGTCATAAGCACAAAGCAACTTCAACCGGCTTGGGTTGTAGCCAATCTATGACCAAATTCTTATGGAGAAATGTCCAACAGTTGCATTTCACAGAGAGAAGGGAGAAAAAAAAAACTTCATATCCAAATTCAGAATTTTTTGTAGAAACAGAAAAGAAACTACCAGGAAGAACAGAGGTTTCTGTAATATATTCCAGAACCAGACAACAGCCAAGCTGAGTTCCAGAACTTCAACATGGGGCTCACAGGTCTCTACATAGCTCTAAAACCTTAATGGACTTCAAACAGGCACATAGCAAAGCATGCATACCCCAAGCACTTTGGCCTCAGCACTGAGGAATCTCTCCATAGGACCCTTCTGGGGGACTTGATGAGGAGCATTGGTAGAAATTCCAAGTTGCTGAACTCCATACTGCAGATATGGAATTGCTCCGGATGCCTGAAGAGCAACACCGGGCAATCCAGGGGCCGTCTGGATTACGTTCGCTCCATTAGAGGGGATGACAACTACGGTTCCACTGGCCATTTTTGCTGGAAGTGTTGCTACAGCTCAGTTACCTGCAAACAAACAAGTGAGGAAAGTTAATGTCTTAGCACAGGAGTCCCCAACCCCAGGTCCATGGTCCGGCACCTGGCCACAGCATGCCAGAAACCGGTCCATGCAAACAAGCAAAGCCCCATCTGTTGGATGCAGGCAGTACATGAAACCATGCCCCCTCCAGTCCGCAGAAAAACCTCTCTCCACGGAACCGGTCCCTGGTGCTCAAAAGGTTGGGGACCTCTGTCTTAGCAGCAAGGAGGCAAAGCCTGGTCCTTGTCCTTAATCTCACATTATGAGCTAACATTTACCTGCATTAAAACTGCAGAAGATTGCCAGACGGCTTCACGGAGCAGGGTACTAAACACATACAACTTTCTCAAGGATAAAAATCTTCCCTTTCCCCACCATTCAGCCAGAACCAAAGAAGCTTCTTTGTTGAGAAGTGAAATATTTTCAAGGGAAAAAAAAACAAAAATAACTCCAGTTGCCTTTTGAAAAGCACCTGTGGGACAACCATGACCTGGAGGATTGAGAATCTCCATAAATATCAGGGAGAAAAAGTTAATCAGAACATGGAGGACATGCTTATATTCCATTTTTCAATGCAAAAAAGTGTCTTTCTAATCTTAGCACCACCTCAGATCCACCCAGCTAAACAGCATTTCTCATTTGGGAAAGGCTTTATTGTACTTGCCCTCTTCTCCTGTTACTGGCAAAATGGATTAAAGGTATCAAGCATGGATGATCATGCTGATTGCCATCTTCCAGCAAGTTCATACTTATTTGGATAGAACAAGTTACTGTAAAGCAGCGGTTTACAACCTTTGTGGCTTGTTGGCCCAGCTAGTGGGTGAGTAGGGGAGTGGGGAACTGGGCTGTGTGAGTGGCGGGCAGGCACGCACGCATGCAGCCCCTGCGCAAAGACCATGGCCCATTAGTAAGCCGCAGCTCTGGGGTTGGGGACCCCTGCTCTAAAGGACACAAAAACAGGGATCTGTATCCTAGCTTTGCTTCACCCATACGGTGAGGTTTCTTTTCAGAACATAACTGGAGCATCAGCCTGGTTTCCTAACAAAACTCCAGACAACCTCAGAAAACAGTGAAGTGATAAAGTCCCAACAGCAATTGACATCTAATAACCCTCCGGATTTTTAAAACCCTGACCCAATGGCCCGAATTAATCCCACCAGTTAGGATTTGTACAGATCTTAAGAGGAAGCTACTTTCTTTTTGAGCTGTATTAATTGGAAGTCAAAATTAACGGAAATCGACCCACCCACAAACTTTTGAACGGTGAACTTCAAATATTGAATCTTTGTAAATTTACAGGGCGCCTGTGTGCGTATTGGGCACTTCCATCATGGCAAGATTGATTGTAAACTTTTTCCTGTCCGCTAATTCTCCTCTTAAATGCTCCCATCTAGAAGACCTGCGGTGATTGTGAGGCTGAGAAGACCGCGGGTGGACTGCTGAAGGGGAGAAGCGGCAGACACAGGATGGTCCACGCATTAATTCCATATTATTTTTTAAAAATAGTAATCAGAATCTACTCACGACAACCGCTCAAGACGAGATATACGGATGCACTAAGGAACACGAAATTAACTTAAGGGCAACAAGTGGAGGGCGGGGTTCCGCCGCCTACTACGGTAAAAGGAGGTATTTACTCATAGTTTAATCGAGGAGTCCTGGAAAAACTTTTTTCCCCATTAACTGTTGCAACAATTAACAGTTTATGGCCAGGAACCTTCTGCTTATTCAGAGACGAGAGGAAAATTATCCAAGTTTACAAGGTCCTGTCATTCCCAGGCTAAAACGAACCACTGAAATCAAACGCATCCCTCGACCTTACTTCCTCCCAAAGTACGCAAGTCACGCGCTTGAAGGAACTCGTTTTTAACCCCTCGGAGTCTTCAACCTTTGCAGGAATCGCCAGAAAGAAAAACAAGAGGACGCGCACTGCGACCACAGCCTCCGCGTTCGTTCCCCCCCCCCTTCCGTCCCCCGGACCTCTAAGTAGACCTAATGAGCGGAGAAGATTTTTTTTTTCCTTTCCCTCCACCGGCGCTCCCTGTAGCTTTCGGCTTGCTCTTTTTGGCCATTGAACAGGCAAACCTGCAACGACGTGAAGAGGAGGCTGGAGGAAGTCGCTCCCAGCCTCGGACTGCGCTCCTTGAGGAACTTTCCCTGGGAACCTCAGAGGCCGCTGAAACATCTGGACCACCATATCGTTTGGCTACTAAGCAGATGCCAAAGGCAAACCCCCTCCGTGCATTGGCAAAGTTAGCATATAGGCTAATCTATTATGTTTCCTTTTGCACTTATTTAAACTGAGCATTTGCTTTTGGGTTGATTACCCCTTAGTATATAAAAGAATTTCTCCTCTATTGGAGAGTCCCCCATTCTTTCAGACTGCATGTTACACGGGAGCGCCCTCTAGAGTCCTGATCCTCCTATTGCTAGTTTGTATTGGCCTGTGCCACGAACCTCTACGCGGGGTGTGTGTGTGGAGCAGATCGCTTCAACGCTATAGTGTTTTGGAAAGGGAGACAGCTTCTGCCCCCTCCCCCCCATGAGCTATGCTATTCCCAGATTTCATCTTTTTAAAAAGCTGCTTGTCGTTATCTCTTCTAGATGCCAAGATAATTTCCCTATATTATGATATTGGCTTTTCAGTCTTTAGTTCAACTCCTAGCAGTTCACGTCAAGGGGAAATTAGACAAGTGTTTCAATCTATGGGATGATAATCAGGTGTGAGTGTGGCAGGTACAATTACAATGTAATTTTTAATTTAAGAAGAGGCAAGAAGAAACCCAAAATATTTGGGATGAAATAAAAATATGGATTAAAGAATTCCCCAGGGAACATAAATCTGTCAAGAAATTAAGGTTTTATAGCAACAGTTATCCATGTAAACCATATGAGAACTGGAAATAAAATTGAATTATGAAAAAAACAGACATTTTCAATTTGTGAATAAGCTGTATAGAGGAAGAAAAATATGAAAATACGTGGGAGATTATGTATTGATGAACAATGTGGCTATGTAAAAAATATTATTTAATTTATATAAAGCACTTGTTTTTCCACTGGAGAAAACAACTGAGTAACAGAAATACTAATACAGAGTAAAGGAAACAAAGAAAAAGAAAAGATAAAAGCAAAAGTGCAGAAAGAAAAGAGTAAAAAAAAAAGCTTCCTATTTTCTTTGGAGCAAATATAAACATCATTACAAAACTATCTTACAAAAAAGGTCACTTTTTCCTATTTTTTTTCCTAATTGTCAAAAAGTCTAGTCACAAGTACATTTTATGAGCCCTGATGGTACAGTGGTTAAAGGTCAGTATTGCAGGCAAACTCTGCCCACAGTCTGGAGTTTGATCCCGATTGGGCTCAAAGTTGACTCAGCCTCCCATCCATCCGGGGTCAGTGGAGTGAGGACCCAGATTGTTGGGGGCAATATGCAAATAATGCTTCAGCGTTGTAAACCACCCAAAGTGTGCTGTAAAGCATTAAGGGGCGGTGGTGTACAGGTGGTCCTCAACCTACGACCACAATTGAACCCAACATTTCTGTTCTTAAGTGAGACATTTGTTAAGTCAATTTTCCCCCACATTGTGACCTTTCTTGCCACCATTGTTAAGTGGATTACTGCAGTTGTGAAGCTAGTAACACGGTTGTGAAGTGAATCCAGCTTCCCCATTGACTTTGCTAGTCAGAAGGTCGCAAAAGGGATCACATGACCCAGAGACACTGCAACCGTCATAAATATGAGTCAGTTGCCAAAAGTGTGAATTTTGATCACATGAACGTGGGGATGCTGCAATGATCATAGGTGTGAAAAACGGTCAGTCACTTTTTTTTAGTGCCGTTGTAACGTTGAACAGTCACTAAATGAACTGTTGTAAGTTGAGGACTACCTCTGTAAGCCTAAACGCTATTGCTAATGCTATTTTTTCTGTTTCATATAAAAAGGCACTTGTTACCATGTTTGGTGGACATGTGCCAAAGCAAAGAGTTATTGGAAAAAGATACATGCCTGGCTAGAAAAGATGTTGGGAGAACACGTAGATTTTAAACCTGAACTTTTTTTGTTAGGTATAATGCCAGAAAAGACTGGTAAATAAAGCATATATTTGACTTTGCATGTTATAACAGCGGCAAGAATTATATTTGCGCAATATTGGAAAAATGAAGGAATACCATCAGATGAAGAAATATTTAAAATATTAGAATGCGCAGAGATAGACTGACTCTGAGGCTGAAAGAAAAAGAAGAAACGGAATATTATCAAGCTTGGGACTTATTTTATCAATGGCTAGAGGAAACAACAAAGGATTAGGAACTAAATATACATTAGCGAATGTAAACTCAGACAGCACGTTTGTTGAATAAGTACTATTGAATGTATGGAAAAAAATCAATAAAAACCTTTAAACAGGAAAAAAGTTTCGTAATGTTTTCTGATCCTCCTTCTCCATAAGTTGTCCTCTAAATTCATCTTCTAGGGGAGGAAGGATACTTCAGAGGGAAAAAAAATTCAGGCAACCTAGTTTCCCAGATCAAATAAGCTGCCTATTGGACCTTTTCACTTCCTAGTCCGAATCTGCCTCCTCTGACAATCACAACCTTCCAGCATTAAATTATAATTGAAATATGTACAAATTAATGAAAAAATATAAAATAAAAAGACCATAATCATGCAGGTACACACAAGAGTTGGCAAACTCAAAATGTATTAGCCTTTTTAACAATAACAACACATGTTGAAAAAAATCAATTTTATTTTCATTTTAGAAGTTGCAATTCACATTTTAGGGTTGATAAATCCCTGTATGTCATCTGTCCTGGCATTAGAAGTTATCAATAGACGCTAACATTCATATAGATAGTCGAAGGGTCATAGCTTTCACTAAGCTCTCATTCAGGTTGAGTGACTGAACCTGCTTACTTTATAGGGACATATCCCTTTAGGGAGATGGTTCAAAAGTATGCTGATAGGTTTTGCTTCCTCTGCATAGCTGCTCTCTACTTGGAGCTGGCCTAAGACTGAACTGCAGGGAAAAAGTCCCAATTGCTCCCTCTAACCTGGATGTTTGGAGGAGGAGGAGGAGGGTTTTGAAAGAGGGCTGGAATGGCTGATTGAACTATCATTCAACCTTAGTGATCTTGGAATAACCAGCCTGTGAGTCCATTGCAAAAACCAGTGGCCCAACAGGCAGATCCCTTCATGGAGTGCTGTGTCTACAGAGGTCCTGCTCTACTACTTTTTCTGACCCTAAGAGAAAGACCACTGAGCAGCAACCTGGTCACAAAAACTGCCTCATAGGCTAACCTGCTTATTGGGCCTTTCCCCCCCACCCTCCCGAATCCAGGGTTGACAGGAAGGTCATTTTAGAGAGGTCTTGATCTATCACTAGCACAGCATCATGAGTGGTAGAGAAAGCAGTAAAGAATTAGCTTCCTAGAGCGACCTGCCTGTCAGTCACATAGAAACGGAGCCAACCCACAGAGCAACTGGCCTGCTGGGAAACTAAAACTGTGCTAGCAGCAGTTCTGGTTTATGCTTTTCCGCAGTCTTGGTGGGGCTGCTCTTCTTCTGGGATCATGTCTGTCCAGCATCACAACCCCAGATGCCCCTGGAGGGAAGTCAGCAGCCATCCTATCAGGGAAGCAATGCATATAAAGGAAAGGGAAGCTGAAGTCAGAACATAAGCACAGTTGGTTAACCACTTTGCTTAATAGACAATCCCAAGTGTGGCTCTCCAGACAGACTATCGGCAGAACTACATTGCTATTAAACCTCTGAGCCTATTTCTCACCCACTAGTTTTAGTGGGTGCTCTTTCTGTTGCTGTCTATGGAGTCTACAGAGTGAAATACATCAAGCAACATATTTCGAGATTTTCTCTCCTGCTCAGAAGATTCGCCCTGTACCCTTACACTACAAGGGGAAAAACTACCCAAATATTTTGGCACCCAAGCAAAGCACCAAGTTGTATCTGTGATACAAGCCACATCTCCTAGAACCAAAGCTTTAGAAAATCTTGCTGGAGTATCAGTTCTTGTCTTCTTTCACCTGAAGCCATCTGCTTTACTGTACTATGTGGTGGGGTGGCACTAGTTAAGATGTAAGTTATTACCTCCATCCCTATTCAAGCACATTGAGGAATCTACAAAAACCAACCTCTCAGAAATTGTTATCCACAGAGATTCTCCACAGGGGATCTTTTAGGCAACATAAATGCACCCCAGAAGTGGTCATGAATCTGTCTGCCTTTCTTAATTTAAATCTGGGAAAGCTGAGCTGAAAAAAAATGCTAAGTCTGGCTCCAGGGGTTGATTTGTCCAAAGAAAAATTGGGGGGGGGGAGACTCCAGTTGGATTAGGCAACTATTGATCTTTACATGACTTAAGTAGCAATGAAACGGATATCCTTTTATCATGTTCAGCAGCACCCTATTAATCTAGCACCAGTTACAGAGTGGAAACCTGGATCAAATGAAACCCTGTTCCTTCATTTGACTCTACTCCATAACACTTACAGCACAACTTTCAGCATGTTAGTTCTCAGCTACACCCAGTGGAACTCACCACAAACTCTTAAGAACCGAACCGAACAGGAATTCTTTATTGGTCAAGTGTGATTGGACACACAAGGAATTTGTCTCTGGTGCATAAGCTCTTAGTGTTCATACAAGCGACAAGTGATAAATCCTGATCATAGTCATAAAATACATTCATCATAAATCATAAGGTACAACATTCATAGCATACTAAATAAGCAATCAACATAAATCATACTAGGATACTAAATAAAACAATATAAATCATAAGATACAAGCAAAAAAGTTATAGTCATAAGAATATAACGATATAGGTAATAGGAAAGATGTGATGGATAATAGTAATACAGCCCTACTAGGTAGTTTCAGTGTTGTGGGAATTAGTTGTTTACAGAGTGAAGGCATGGGGGGAAAAAACTGTCCTTTTGTTTAGTTCTTTTGGCATGCAATGCCCTATAGCATTGTTTTGAGGGGAGACGTTGAAACATTTTATGTCCAGGATGTGAGGGGTCTGTATTTTCACAGTACTCTGTCTTGTCTATTGTACAGATCCTCAATGGAAGGCAGGCTAGTAGCAAGTCTTTTTTCTGCAATCCTAACTGGAAGCCTGTGTCTTGTCTTGTTTGGTTGCAGTTCTAAACCAGACAGTTATAGAGGTGCAAATGACAGACTCAATGATTCTTCTGTAGAACTGTATCAGCAGCTCCTTGGGCAGTCTTAAGTTTTCTGAGTTGGCACAGGAAGAACATTTTTTGTGTGCTTTTTTGATAACATTTTTGATGTTAGGTGTCCATTTTAAGTCTTGAGATATTATAGAACCTAGAAACCTGAAGCTCTCTACTGTTGATACTTTGTTGTCTAGTATTGTAAGTAGTAGAATAAGAGGGCTTCTCCTAAAATCTATTATCATTTCTACAGTTTTGAGTGTGTTCAGTTCAAGATTGTTCTGACCGCACCACAGGGCTTGTTGTTCAGCTTCCTGTCTGTATGCAGATTCATCGAAGAAAGTAAGAGTAACATCATTTCAACTGAACTAGATTATATTCAGGATATTACCTATCAACTTAAACTTCAAAAATTGTGCAAATGTATATTTTGTACATCTGTAAAAATCACTGCAGGACTCAAAACTTTTCACCATGTAATTATGGACAAGCAACGAATCTTCTATACATTCCAATTGAGTCTCTTTAGGAATATACCTGGGATGGGCAACTCTGCAACCTTTATGAACTGTAGAGTTCAACTCCCAGAATAGCTGAATCGGCCATGCTGGCTCACGAATCCTGGGAGTTGAAGTCCACAGGTTGTAAAGGGGTTACAGTTGCCCCCCCCCACATATACCATCCGTAAAAGTATAAATAGCTTTGATTTTGGAATTGCATGCTTACACAATTGTAAACTCTTCAAGGATGCAACTAATGAATATGTTTACACCTTCCCCTGTTGGAGATGGGATGATAGTCAAAAAAACAAAAAAAGGCAATTTGCATGGAATCTTGTGTTTTTGATCAGCTTAAAGTGCTCTAACAATATGGAATATTTTTGTTCTATGCAAATTTCTGCTTTGGGATCACAGTGATTATGCAACTGCTATTAAAGGCAGTTGTCAACTTACAACTGGTCATTTAGTGACCATTGAGTGTTACAACAGAACTGAAAAAAGTGACTCACGAACAATCTTCACATGTACCAGCATTCCTATTTCATGTGCTCAGAACTCAGGTGCTTGGCAACCAGCCAGTTATGTGGCACGCCAGGCTTGCGGCACGCCAGGCATGCAGATTGCTATTTCAGACCTTCCCAGCTGGCTTTTAAAAAGTCAATGGGAGAAGTCAGATTCACTTAAAGACCATGTGAGTCACTTAACCAAAAAAGGTCATAAATCGGGCATAATTGACTTAACCGCCTCACTTAGCAATGGATGTTCTGGTCCAAACTGCAGTCGTAAGTCAAGAACTACAGGTATTGTGTCAACTACATGTTTTATTAATAGTTTGTGTTGTAATTTTAGTAGCTGTTTTTCTTTTCTGTAGCACCAGATCTCCTACTTAATTCAATATTTGTCATAAAAAACAAACATCATTTAGAATATAAACAGAAAAGTAATAAACAGCTTGCATCATCCACTGTAGAAAATGTACTTCCTCATAAATACACTGATGCACAAATTCTTGCTTCTTGGGAAGCGTTATAACAATTAAGTAAAATCAAAGAACTTTTAAAATTTGCCATCATTTCATTTAATGTTTAAAGGCTGTAACTGAAAAATAAAACAAGCAAGCTGGAGGACAAAATAAAGGAATATGAAATGCATTGCTTCTCCTGAAACCTCTGTTACCAACAATTCTCACATTTCCTTCTTGTTTTACTGAGATTTGGTAACCACGTTATCATAGGTCGGTGGAGAAGGAGGAGGATTTGGTTCAGGGGTGCCTGCTCCATCTCCGATGACTTGGTAAGGCACAAAAAGCATGGTTGGCTGTAACAGAAAAGAATAGACAATACAAAACATACTCAGGGAGGCACCTATTACTCAGGGTAGGAGGAATAGATTCCCCAGTTGTGTGTTGTTAACTGTGATGCTGGGAGTCTCACCAACAGGCTGAAATCCTTGATAACTCAAAAGTCCTGATAGAGAATTCTTTAAAACTATAAATTAACATGCAAATGATTTAGGGCCAGAGCATTTAAGTGACTTTTCCTGATTGAATCTGCCAGCCTTATCCACACATTCAGAGAATGCCTGCTCAGGATCTCCCACCTACCAAGAGGTGTGACAGGAAGACAATCCCCCCCACCCCAGTGAGTGTTTGCTATATAGAATAGATGGCCTTCTGAAATAAGGATGGTGCCAACCGGGATGGTCCTCTGGAAAGTGGTAGAAGAAGTGAACTGGCTTCTTCTGAGGACCTTTGGGGACTGATTTTATTTTGTGCATTAGTTTTTTTCTTTTTTAAATATATTTTATTATTTTTTTAGAATAACAATCTTTAGTGCTTAGTAAATGATGTGTTGTCTGGGTTCATATATTTAACAACAGTCAATAATAGTTAATTTCTCTGCTTTCATAAATCAACATGCTAACTAGAAATACCTTTCCTTGGTCTTCTCTTCTTCCAATAGCATTCTCCTTTTACCAACATTGAGCAAATATAGTTCTTAATACTATCAATACATACGAAGTTGAATATAAACATTTTTCTAGTATTTAACAGTAACATCAGTATTGTCAATGCTGCTAACATTGAATGTTTTTGCCTGACATTATATGTGGATGCAGACATTTACTATTTAACCTGTGTATTACTTTAGAGCCACTATTAGATGGTATGGGGGGGGGGAGTGGAAGAATGTGCTTGGGAACTAGTTAGCCATAACAATATTTCAGTAGAGCATCTTCAAAGCTGGATGTAATATGAGGAGATAAAATATGGCGCGTTATGGAACGGGAGGGAAAGTTCACACTTTAAACTAATTGGAGAATGTGATTAATGACTGTCAAATGAGGGAGGGAAATGTGCTCAGATACTGTGGGATGAAGTAGGAGGGTTCAGATTTTGGCTTGAAGCTATGTTGCCATTAAAAGATTCTTAAAGGAAAACAATGCCTCAAGTTTCTTTGAAAAGCCTCTTCTTTCGGAACCATAACAAGTATGTAATGTCTTTTCTAATCAGCTTATTTTACATTTGCATTTGCAAAAAATCATCTTATGTAAATCGCTATAAGTCCTGTTTTCATAACTCTTATTTAAGCTTAGTTTCCTCTCAGTATTCAAAACATTTCTTGTCAGTTATAGTTTTCTCAAAATTGATTACATTTAAATATCCAAAATATTTCATATATTCAAATCATCCCAATATTTTTACATTTCCCATATCATAGGGAAAAAAATACTATACTACTTATAAATCACATCTCTCTTACTATAAAACCCTTTCATATCCAAAATTTGAGGGAGAGTTTTGCCCATATTTCTCTTTTCATTTTTTGTCTCCCAAATTCTGGTGATTCTCCTGACAGCTCTATTGTCCATTTTATCAAATCTTCTTTCTTATCTTCAAGTTTGTTTTGAAGTTCTGAAAGATGAAATGTCTTTTCCATTTCCAATGTTATAGCAAAATCTTGCAGATTTTTCTTTGTCTGTGTTAAGCTGTAATTTTCTTCATTTGTAGCCTCCATCTTTGGGTCACTTTCCTCTAGTTTTTGTTCTATTATCTGATTTATTTGTCCATTCTTTGTCACCATTTTCTGAGAATTTTTTGATTGTGAGCTTAGGTCAAGGATATGCTCATTTATATAATCAAAATTATTTTTAATCTCATTATGACTTGAAGCAATTGTCATTTGAATTAGTTGCAACATAACATACATTTCCTCCTGGAAGATATTTGTCTTGTCTTGAAGTATTACTCCTGCAGATCTCTGATGTTCCAGACTGGGGATTTTCGAAAATAATATTGTGTGTGGTTTCTTACCACTTTTAGTTATATATGCAACCTCAATTTTCATCAAATCAGCCAGTCTTAAATTCCAAGCACTATAGTTTTATATGTCTCTTATCTTTATAAACAGTCCAAAATGTTCAACCACTTAAAAACAATCCGGTAATTTCCCTCCTTGAGGAATAGCCAAAAAATCTAAGTTTTTCTTTCTCTGCAGACGATTCTTAAACTTAAATATCACAGCTCAGTAAGTGTTTATTATCCAAGAAGGTCAGCAGTTTCCATAACAATTGTATTTCTCATTCTGCAATAGATAGCTCAGTGTATTTTCTTTCCTCTATTCCCAGCTGTTCTCTGTTTAGCTAAGGATCACTGAGGATCAAAGGGATAAATTGTGCTCTGTTTCTGGACGTCTTGCCAATTTCTGAGGCAGGGCAGCTGTAGTTCTATACTCTGTTCCAGCTATGTCAGTAGCTGTTTATTTTCCAACTTTTAAAACAAAAAGATTATTTTCTTATAATTTCATCAATATTCTTTTAAATGAAAAATCTTAACAATTTCCATAGTTTTCAGTTTTATCCAAATTATAGATTTACATTAGTCCATTTCAATGTGTTTCTGTCCCCCATAAAAATTAAATCACCGCTTCCGTCTATGGAAGGGTGGGGGTTGTAGTCCCCTTCCTTCTCACTTTTGCTTCTTGGAGATCTTTTTCCAGGAAATCAGTTTCAAAATAGAGAAGATCAATATTCTCACCCAGCTCCAACACGCTGTTCACAGTTTTTCTTAGTTGGTGCTTTTGGACTTCGGATGCCTGTAGCTTGGACTAGTTACCAGAGTGCAGCTAGCCTTTCTCCTGTTGGGTTGGAGGGCTTCCCCCGGATCAAACGGATCAACCGCCATCTTTCCGTGATCGGCGGAGGAGGGGCTCCTTCTTCGTCGCCTCTCCAGGGCTCCTTTAGACCCATTTAGGGTCCCCAGGCAGGGCGAAAATAGCCGTGGGGTGCAGAGCTCCGCAATCTCTCGGCCGCATCACTACGACGCAAAACCGGAAGCCCTTTGTGCATTAGTTTTTATTGCAGTTATATATTGCTTACATTTTATATTTCTGTATTCATATGGTTACTGTGTTGTTGTAAACCTCCTAGGGTCCAGCTTGAGAAGCATATTAATTAATAAATAACATTCTCGTGATTTATTCACAAAAGGTATCAGATTATTAACTTATTTTAGGAATTTAAAGGCCCGAAGAAGATGCATTTCCCTCCAGGGAAGATTATTTTTTGGTGTCTGAAATGGCTTCAACTGGCAGTTGTTGTGAACCAATACAGATGCCGATAAAGGAGACTATTTGTAGCTCAGGGTTGAAATGAGGGGACCTTTATGCTCTCTAAGCTTGGTTGTTTTATTGCAGATATTTTACTATCCAAATAATAAACCTGCACGGATGATGTTACCTAATTTGACCAATGAAATGTCTGCTAGAAAACAACCAAGCTAGAGATCACCAAGGTCCCCAAAACAGGTATCTCTGCATGCTGTTTTTAGAGTTCTTCTGTTTATTCAGGTCCAACCATATTCACCCCTTTCAGTCTTTGTTCTCTCCCATTTTCTCCCTCTCAAATTAATCTAAAGCATTTCTGAAAGGTTGAGTGTATGGTTGTTATTGGTACAAAAGGAAGCCAATTGTCGCTTCTGCCAAAAAGGGACAGACGTGGCTTTCTGACGCGCCATAGAACTTGCCAATGCAGAATGGAGTACTTGGTTGGTAATTCAATTGTTTTCAACTGTTTTTTTCAAAGAGCTTTGTAGCTCTGTTAGAATCCCTTTATTACCACATCTATATTTGGAGATCTTAGGTAGCATACGGTAATCATGTATTCAGCTGTTGGTCTGGGATTTAAAAATGTTATTTTTTTAAAAATGAAAAAGCCCTAATTTTTTTTTTCAAAGAATGGTAGCATTATGAGAAAACGTGATCAAGTGACAGATGCTTTCAATTAATGTAGTCACATTACTAAAGTAAATATATGCATTTAGAACTGAGCCCTCTTAAATGAGGACATGAACTTCTGCATCATGAATTAAAAAGAGAGAATACAAACTGTGTTGCATTCATGACATTCCCACTCTAGCAAAACTGAAGCTGGGGAAAAAATTGCGTCATCTAATTATTCATATGCAGAAGCAAATAATCACAGGGCGTTGGATCAAAACTCAAGCTTCTCCTAGTTATAAATGTTATTGAGTAACCTGAGTAGCCAATCTCACTTATTCTTCAAGATAATAGCAAAGAAACAAGCAAAAGGTCAGGTTAGGTGGAGTGTAAATATAACGAAGAAAAATGGACAATCTTCTTCTTTAACTTCTTTAACAATAAGAACTGCTAAAGCTATTATCGAAGTATCACATATTTACCTGGGCATCAGAACAGCAAGTTGCCTGGCACCCGAAATGTGCAAGTGAAACAGCGATGCAAAATTCCAGCAGGCTGAACAAGAGCAGCAGAATGGAGAGGCCATAACCGACACTCTATAGAGTATGGAGACATGTGGAAAGATGGTTGTAATCTGCTGAGAAATTAATGTAGCGGTACGTATTTTATTTTATGCGCTGCACCATTAAAAGGGACTGGGAGGAACAATTGTACTCGGAAAAACAGAGACAGTGTATAGGTAATCCTCGACTTACAACAATTGGGATCAGAATTTCCATTGTTAAGCAAGGCAGTTGTTAAGTGAGTCATGCATAATTTTACCTTTCTTGCCACTGTTATTAAGCAAATCGCTGCAGTTAAGGGAATCCTACGGTTGTTAAGTGACTTCAGCTTCCCCACCCCCATCGTCTTTGCTGATCAGAAGCTTGCTGGGAAAGTCGCAGAGGGGATGCTGCAATTGTCCTAAATACATTGCTAGTAGCCAAGCCCCCAAGTTTTAACCATGTGACTGTGGGGACAGTCGTACATGTGAGGAGTGGCCATAGCTTTGAGAGCCACTGACTCTTTGAATGGTTGCTAAATGAACAGTTGTTCATTCAATTAAAGACTGCCTGTACAGCCTGTGTGATATGAGAAAGCCATATCAGGGAACTTTAGCACCTCTTATGCTTTGTAGCATTCTGGAGGGAAATTCCAGATATCACTGAAAATCAAAGGGGGGTCAATCATATTTCAGATCCACACATCAAGTTAAATCATTGCACAGGAGCACGTATTTCACCTGAGCCTTGTTTCTCCTTTACACACCACAAAAAGCTGCTCATGTAGGATGAAGCAGAGAAGGAGAATCCAATGCTCAGTCTAAATCTTTAGTTTTACTGATGCAGAAATTCTCAGCTCTTCTAACCAAACCGGTTAAAGCAGGGGTCCCCAACTGCCTGTCTGTGGACCAGTACTGGGCCACGGCATGCCAGCAACCGGTCCACACAAACAAGCAAAAGCCCCATCTGTGGGATGCAGGCAGCACACAAAACCACACCCTCCAATCCACGGAAAAACTTTTCTCCACGGAACCGGTCCCTGGTGCCCAAAAGGTTGGGGACGTCTGGGCTAAAAGATATTGTCTATGCTAGAAGGTGGTAGCAGAAGAAGGCCAGATTGGAGCCTTTGTAGGAATGTGGAAGTTGAAGGCCCCAGTCAGACCACGGTAAGGACATCCCATAATAACGTCAAAGGTTGCCTCCCAGCTGTAAAGGCCATAGTACGATATACATTACTTTATCATTCTTATGTGATAGCTCTAAGGCAAGGGTGTCAAACTGTCGGCCCACAGGCCGGATGCATCATAGAGAAATCGCGCCCACTCCATTGCCGGCAATGAAAAAAAAGTCGCAATACGTCGTGATACGTCATGTGACATTGCGAGTTTGACAGCCCTGCTCTAACGGTATTTAAGCCATAATCTTTCTTAATTCTAGGCTCTTTGGCATTCTGCCAGCCAGGTGACCAGTGATCACTCTAACTTTGCATGTCAATGAAAGATGCTTTGTTTTATCTTCAGTCCCTCTGCTTCCTTATTTAAAGGGACGTATTTCCCAAAACAAGGTATTCAGGTTATGATGACTCAAACACAGTAGAACATTTTGGGTGCATGTTCTCCTGAATTACCCCAAGAGTCACAAGGACCGAACTGAAAGCAGTTAACACAAGAGGCTGGCTAGTCCAAAGAGGAAAAGCGACAGGCCTCCCTACTGTCCTAATGTATCCAGTCTTGGTCACCTGACTTTATCTCCAAGATAATGGGTGAAGGGAAGTAGATTTTATACACATTGAGGCTGTTGTTGGATGGGGTCAGAATAAGAGGAGAGGAAAAGACTAGTTTTATACCAGTACAGCTAATGATGACTTAAGGCTTCGAATCTTATTCATACGTGAGGATAAGGTAAAGGTAACTTCATGGGAAAATTGGGGAAATTGGCATTAACAGATTATGGTTAAGGGCAACAATGTGATTTAGATTCAGTCAGTCTAAGATATATTGTTTCCCTTCATCAATAAGGATGCAGCTAGATCTATTTTATTTATCCAACTTCTTTCCCATCATCTGTTAGGTTGAAAAGGGGAAAAACCCTGGATGTGATACTATGATTTAACACTCATAAGAAAGCAAAGGACAGGTCTTTACAAACTAGTAAAATATCAAGCCACTGATCCCGGGTATTGGTATGGTTCTAAACTTACCTAAATTTCAGTTTTCTAAAACTGGGTGGCAAATGCAAAGATGAGGATGTGGGGGTGGCAGGACGTACCTTGATGACCAGAAGATTGCTTGCCCTTATTTAACCAATATATATATATATATTGAAATATTCAAATGAAATAGCACTCATATCTTTGGGACTTAGACCTATTCAAGGAAAGTTTTCAAACAAAAGTCAAAAGGTCTGGGATATCCTGGCAGCATACATAATCTCCTTCGGGATTCTACACATGAAGCCAAAATTTAAAACCAGATTGGTTTACTTACCATTATACTTCCACTGACATATCTCTGGCCAGCCATCAAAGAAATAGTACTGATGATTATCTCACAAAGATACAGGATGATACCAACTACTGCCATTATAGCACTTGTGATGTTCAATCCTACACTAGATTTCACCTGAAAAAGCAATACACCAGAAGGAGACAAAATTACAATTATGGTGTCAGCATAGGTCTTATTAAATGCAAAGTATAAAAACAATTAGCCCCAACTATAGTAAAAACAGTGACAGAGAATTCAATGTATGTGTGTGTTTAACGACACATAACCAGTCAGTGGTGAAACCAGACAACATACACTAAAATCATAGGTATCAAACAGCAGCAACAACAGGGTTTTCCACAGTGGAAAGGCAAACATCACAATTCATTTGAAGGCTTTTCTAACACTGTCAAATTCTTCCTTTCTGTTTCTGGATGTCAGCCTCCATTGAAGGCCAGGTGGTTAACAGTGACAGGAAAACTGTTAAGGTTTATTCACCCAATAACATTCTGGTAAAGAAAGAAATCCCACACTGTTTATTCTAGGACACAATGCACACTCTAAGCATTAAATGTTAATGTTAAATGCTCTTCTAGCTATACAACATTACAGAGAGGCAACTAGTGAGATGGGAATGGAGAAACCCTTGGAGTCACTTGTGAGAATTCTGAACGTTCAAAAATTGCTCTGTTTTTAGTTCTCCCCTGTCAGGAATGTAGTATTTTTCTATCAAGGTGGTTATTTTTCTTCTCCTGAATCCACACTATGTTCCTTTATAAGACAAAAACATTTCTGTGTTGCCATGAACACTTTAAACCAAGGAGAAACAGGAGAGAAGAAAGCAAGCTCTTTGCAGTTCTCTCCTCTCTTTGATTCCCAGGATGAGTCCCACACTTATTCCATACTTTTACTCCTAATACACTGAGCTTCTTTCTAATGTCGCTTCCATGTAGGAATACTGCTGAAACAGGAACCTCTGTCAACATGGCGGAGGAGGAGAAGGAGGCATGTTGGCAGTCTGGTTCAAGACTAGAGAATGCAAGAACACACCTCTTTGTTCAGGACTAGCACCATTACTAGTAGCAACTAAGGAAGCTCTGGTAGAACAAGCACCCACGTCACGGTCATTGACTCTCTCGGGCTCCTCTCATTTTCGTCATGGTACTGACAGGACCTGCAGTGTGGCAGGTTGCACATCAGGAAGGGAACTTGGGAAGAAATGGGGACCAGGGGAGGCTCCAATTCTGGATGGTTGAACATTCTCTATTTTTGTCATAGAACTTTTAATGGAAGCAAAGCTTGGAAGCAAAAGTTAATCAAAGAAGGAAAGGGGGGGGGGCTTTTTAGTTTGCTTTTCTTTCCCAAATGTTGATTTAAGCCTGAGGAGTATCTGAAGACAATAGACAATATAAAGAGTGCTAAGTGATTATGAAGAAACAATATAAAATAAATTCAAATGCTATATAACTTTCTCACCAAACCCCGATTTGGACGGTTCGCAGCTGCTACACAAAGTGATCCAGAAGAAATGAACTATGAAATAAAATAGAAAAAGTTTTATTTTAGTCCACTGGAAATATCAACAGAAAAAATATCAGAAAAGAAGGCTGCAATGCAAACAGGACTTTTATTGGTATCCGTTAGCCATTAATACCATGCTGCATGACTGAATAGGAATGTGCACATACTTACAAATATCCCTCCCCAAAAGGGGTAACCTCCAATTCCAGATAAGGTAAAGTAGTAAGAAGGAAAGAGACAAAGCGAGACAGCCCCAAAGCCAATGTGGATCAACCCAATCATGATCTGGACGGCCTACAGAAGGAAAACACACAAAATAAGACAAATTCGTTCTCTGAATCTGAGAAAGAGAAACATTCTAATTTGTTAGCACTCCTGGAAAGGCATCACTTTCTATCCCTCTTTGAAAGGTCCTTCAAAGGGGTTGGGGCTTCTAAGCTTCCAGGGCAGGTGTTGACCCAAGGCCTGGTTTCCTATGGTGAAAAATCCAAATGGGGAGAAGGGACAGTTTGAGACACAATTCTCACTACATTCTGGACATTTACTCCAGATTATGATCTAGATTCACTTACAGTGAGGCTGCTCTTGTCAGGAAGAAGGACTGTAAGAATATCAAGATGGGCCTTTGAGAGAGGAATATCACTTTTCTCACTACAGATTCCTCTGCAGGAGGAAGTTAACCATGGTCATAAGCACAAAGCGACTTCAACCGGTTTGGGCCAGAGCCAATCTATGATCAGGTTCTTCTGGAGAAATGTCCAAGAGTTGCACTTCTCAGAGCGAAGGGAGAAAAAGATCTGGCTGAAACTATGGCTGAGCTCCACTTTTTCACTTAAAGAGCAAAGCAAAGGAATGCATATCTGAGTCAAAATGTTTTGTAGAAACACAAAAGAAACTACCAGGGAAAACAGAGGTTTCTGCAGTATATTCCAGAGCCAGATAAAACCCAAAGCCAAGTTCCAGAACTTCAACATGGGGCCCTCAGGTCTCTACATAGCTCTAAAACCGTCTCTACATAGCTCTAAAACCTTAATGGACTTCAAACGGGCACATAGCAAAGCATGCTTACCCCAAGCACTTTGGTCTGAGCATTGAGGAATCTCTCCATAGGACCATTCTGGGGGACTTGTGGAGGAGCACTGGTGGAAATTCCAAGTTGCTGAACTCCATACTGAGGATATGGAGTTGCTCCAGATGCCTGAAGAGCAACACCGGGCAATCCAGGGGCCGTTTGGATTACGTTCGCTGCATTAGAGGGGATGACAACTATTGTTCCACTGGCCATGCTTGCTGGAAATGTTGTCATAGCCAAGATACCTGCAAACGAACAAGTGAGGAAAGTTAATGTCTTAACATCAAGGAGGCAAGGCGCGGTTCTTCTCATTAATCTCACTTTATGAGATAACCTTTGCCTGCAATAAAACTGCAGAAGATTGCCAGAAGGCTTCAGGGAGCCAGGTACTAAACAGATGCAACTTTCTCAGGGGTAAAAATCCTCCTTTTCCCCACCATTCAGCCAGAACCAAAGAAGCTTGTTGGATGAGAAGCAAAACGTTTTCAAGGAAAAAAACAAGAAAGTCCAGTTGCCTTTTGTAAAACTTCTTTGGGACAACCATGTCCGGGAGGATTAAGAATCTCCATAGACATCAAGAAAACGTTAATCAGAACATGAAGAACATGCTTATATTCCATTTTTATATTTTTATATTCCATTTTTCAATGCAAAAAGTGTCTTTTTAATCTTAGCACCACCTCAGATCTAAAGGCATCAAGCATGCATGATCATGCTGATTGTCACCTTCAAACATGTTCATACCCATTTGGACAGAACAAGTTACTATAAAGCAGCGGTTTCCAACCTCTGCAGCTTGGAGGCTCGCCTGGGAGGGGCGGGGGGGGGGGAAGAGAGGGAACCGGCCCAAGTCCGAAAAGGCCAGGGCCCGGGGGTTGGGGACCGCTGCTGTAAAGGCCACAAGAGCAGGGATCTGTATCCCAGCTTTGCTTCACCGATATGGTGAGGTTTCTTTTCAGAACACAAATGGAGCATCAGCCTGGGTTTCCCAACAAAACTCCGGACATCCCCAGAAAGCAGTAAAGCCTCAACTTCCATCAACATCTAATAGCCCTCCGGATTTTTTAAAACCCTGACCCAATGGCTCGAATTAATCCCACGGTTGCGATTTGTACAGACCTTAGGAGGAAGCTACTTCCTTCCTCAGCTTCCTTCCTGACTTCCTCCCCTCTTGGAAGTCAAAGTTAAGGGGAACTCCACCCACCCACCTTTGAACGGCGAACTTCAAATATTGAGTTTTTGTAAGTTTATAGGGCACCTATGTGCGTATTGGGCATTTCCATCATGGCAAGATTGATTGTAAATTCTTTCCTGTCCGCTAATTCTCCTCTTAAATGCTCCCATCTAGAAGACCTGCGGTGACTGCGTGGCTGAGAAGACCGCAGGTGGATGGCTGCAGGGGAGAAAGAATTAATTCCATATTATTTTTTTAAAAAGTAATCAGAATCTACTCACGACAACCGCTCAAGACGACACACAAGGAAAACGAAAGTAATTTAAGGGAAACAAGTGGAGGGCGGGGTTCCGCCGCCTAATACGGTAAAAGGAGGGATTTACTCATAGCTTAATCGAAGAGTCCTGAAAAAAAACCTTCTTTCTTTCCTCTTTAACTGTCGAAACAAAGTTTGGGGCTAGGAACCTTTTGCTTATTCAGAGCCGAGAGGAAAATTTTCCAAGTTTAGAAGGTTCTGTTATTCCCAGGCTAAAACGAACCACTGAAATCAAACGCATCACTCGACATTACTTCCTCCCAAAGTACGCGAGTCCCACGCTTGAAGGAACTCGTTTTTAACCCCTCGGAGTCTTCTACAACCTTTGCAGGAATCGCCAGAAAGAAAAACAAGAGGATGCGCACTGCGACCACAGCCTCCCTGTCCGTTCCCTCGGAGCTCTTTAACTAGCCCTCGTCCGGCAGGAGAGGATTTCCCGTCCCCCTCGCCCCTTTCCCTCCACGGGCTCTCTCTGTAGCTTTCGGCTTACTCTTTTTAGCGCTTGAACAGGCAAAGCCGCAAATGAGGGAATCGCTCCCAGCCTCCGACTGCGCTCCTTGCGGAACTCTCCCTGGAAACCTCAGAGGCCGCTGAAACATCTGGACCACCATATCGTTTGGCCACTAAGCAGATGCCAAAGGCAAATCCCCTCCGTGCATTGGCAACGTTAGCATATGGGTTAATCTATTATGTTTCCTTTTGCACTTATTTAAACTGAACATTTGCTTTTGGATTGACTACCCCGTAATATATAGAGGAATTTCTGCTCTATTGGAGAGTCCTCTAGACTCCTGATCCTCCTATTGCTAGTTTGTATTGGCCTGTTCTACGAACCTCTAGGCGGGGTCTGTGTGTAGAGCAGGTCGCTTCAACGCTATAGTGTTTTGGAAGGGGAGTCAGCTTCTGCCCCCTCCCCCCCGATGAGTTATGCTATTCCCAGATTTCATCTTTTTAAAAAGCTGCTTGTCGTTATCTCTTCTAGATGCCAAGATAATTTCCCTATATTATGATATTGGCTTTTCGGTTTTTAGTTCAACTCCTAGCAGTTCATGTCAAGGGGAAATTAGACAGGTGTTTCAATCAATGGGATGATAATCAGGTGTGAGTGTGGCAAGTCCAGTTACCTGACACAATGTAATTCTGAATTTAAGAAGAGGCAAGAGGAAACCTAAAATATTTTGGATGAAATAAAAATATGAGTTAAAGAATTCCCTAGGGAGCAAATTTGTCAAGAAATTAAGATTATATAGCGACAGTTATCCATGTAAAGAACTGGAAATAAAACTGAATTATGCAAAACAGACATTTTCAATTTGTGAATAAACCAGGGAAATGGTTATCTTATAAGCTGCAGAGAGGAAGAAAAAAAATGAAAATATAAGAGGGAGATAATATATTGATAGTCAATGTGGCTATATAAAAATTATCAATATTTAATTTATATAAAGGACATGTTATTCCATTGGAGAAAACAACTGTGTATAAGAAATACTAATACAGAGTAAAGGAAACAAAGAAAAAGAAAAGATAAAGGCAAACGTGCAGAAAGAAAAGAGAAAAAAAGAAAACAAAAGCTTTGGAGCAAATATAAACATCATTACAAAACTATCTTACAAAAAAGGTCACTTTTTCCTATTTTTTTTCCTAATTGTCAAAAAGTCTAGTCACAAGTACATTTTATGAGCCCTGATGGTACAGTGGTTAAAGGTCGGTATTGCAGGCAAACTCTGCCCACAGTCTATAGTTTGATCCCGATTGGGCTCAAAGTTGACTCAGCCTCCCATCCATCTGGGGTCAGTAGAGTGAGGACCCAGATTGTTGGGGGCAATATGCAAATAATGCCTCAGCATTGTAAACTACCCAAAGAGTGCTGTAAAGCATTAAGGGGCGGTGGTGTATAGGTGGTCCTCAACTTATGACCAAAATTGAACCCAACATTTCTGTTGTTAAGTGAGACATTTGTTGAGTTTTCTCCCACTTTACGACCTTTCTTGCCACCATTGTTAAGTGGATTACTGCAGTTGTGAAGCTAGTAACACGGTTGTGAAGTGAATCCAGCTTCCCTATTGACTTTGCTGGTCAGAAGGTCGCAAAAGGCCCCGAGACACTGCAACCGTCATAAATATGAGTCAGTTGCCAAAAGTGTGGATTTTGATCCCATAACCGTGGGAATGCTGCAATGGTCATAAGTGTGAAAAACGGTCAGTCACTTTTTTCAGTGCCGTTGCAACGTTGAACAGTCACTAAGTGAACTGTTGTAAGTTGAGGACTACCTCTGTAAGCCTAAATGCTATTGCTAATGGTATTTTTTCTGTTTCATATAAAAAGTCTCTAAGGCAGGGGTGTCAAACTGCTGGCCCGCGGGACGCGTCATCCGGAAGCCACGCCCACCCCATTGCCGGCAATGGCAAAACCGTCCCAATACGTTGTGCGACATCGTGTGACATCGCGAGTTTGACATGTCTGCTCTAAGGGGTTTCCAGTCAGTCCCATCTTTTCCCTAATCAAGGAAGTCAATTTAGCCTTGTCTGCAAGTTCCATCATTTTCACCAACCATTCCTCTGTTGTGGGTTATGTCAAACCTTCCCACTTTTAAGCATATTATAATCTCCCTGCAACCGTCATATATAAAAACAAAGTTCCGTGGCTTCTTTCTTGCTGTCTCTCAGTGCATCCTGAAGAAAAGCATCCAGTTTTAATTGTACCTGAGTCTTTAAAACCTTCTGAATTTATCTAGGTATTTGTATCCAAGATTTTTTGGAAGTTCTCTTTTCCCGAACAGCCAGAAGATCAGAACTTCAGATTCTACAAGTAAACATTTTAATCTTTCAATTAAAGTTCGTGTGGAGGCAAAAGGAATGAGATGATAAAAGTTTCATTATGGTTTCTGATCCTCCTCCATAAGTTGTCCTCTAAATTCATCTTCTAGGGGAGGAAGGATACTTGAGAAAAATTCAGGCAACCTAGTTTCCCAGATCAAATAAGCTGCCTATTGGACTTTTTCACTTCCTAGTCCAAATCTGCCTCCTCTGGAAATCACAATCTTCCAGCATTAAATTATAATTGAAATATGTACAAATTAATGAAAAGAATAAAGGCCATAATCATTCAGGTAAGCTGAAAACCTGTGAGATCACTTACGAGACCACTGAAATCTCATGAGGGCAAACTCAAAAATATCAGCCTTTTTAACAATAACAACACATGTTGAAAAAAATCAATTTCATTTTCATTTTAGAAGTCCCAATTCACATTTTAGGGTTGATAAATGCCCAGATGTCATCTGTCCCTGCATTAGAAGCCATCACTGGAAGCTAACATTCGTATAGATGGTCAGAGGGTCATAGTATTCACTAAGCTCTCATTCAAGTTGAGCGACTGAACTAGCCACTACTTCATGGTGACATATCCTGAGCATGTTTCACGTCCTTTCCTCCAGTTAGGGAGATGGTTCAAAGGCATGTTGATAGGATTTGCTCCCTCTCCATAGCTGCCCTAACACTGTCCTGCAGGGAAAAACCACCAATTGCTCCCTCTAACTTGGGTGCTTGGAGGAGGAGGTTTTGAAAGAGGGCTGGAGTGGCTGATTGAACTATCATTCAAACTTAGTGATCTTGGAATAACCAGCCTGTGAGTCCATTGCAAAAACCAGTGGCCCAACAGGCAGATCCCTTCATGGAGTGCTGTGTCTACAGAAGTCCTGCTCTACTACTTTTTCTGACCCTAAGAGAAAGACCACTGAGCAGCAACCTGGTCACAAGGAATGCCTCATAGGCATTGGGCCTTTTTTTTCCCTATCCAGGGCTGACAGAAAGGTCCTTTTAGAGAGGTCTTGATCTATCACTAGCACAGCATCAACAGTGGTAGAGAAAGCAGTAAAGAATTACCTTCCTAGAGCAACCTGCCTGTCAGTCACATAGAAACAGGGCAGGGCCTGCTGGGAAACTAAAACTGTGATGACAGGGAGGTGGCTACACAGCAGTTCTGGTTTATGCTTTTCCGCAGTCTTGGTGGGGCTGCTCTTCTTCTGGGATCATGTCCGTCCAGCATCAAAACCCCAGATGCCCCTGGAGGGAAGTCAGCAGCCATCCTATCAGTGAAGCAATGCAAATTGTGCATATAACAAGGGTTGTGATAAGGGAAGATGGAAAAACATGATTTCCACATCTAATCAGAAAAGGCCAATGGTAGCTGCCCTCAGCTATGGACTGGAAAGGAGAGGGAGGCTGTATTATGCAGATGAGTCCTTAGAGATGGTTACAAGAAGTCTTTCAGGCAAAGTCAGGAGGCTGTGTGGATGTGCTCATTCTCTCATTAAGCAATCTCATTGTGCTCAAAGTGAGGTAGAGTATCTTCCAGCACTCAAGCTACAGGTAGTCATTTAATAAGGGTTCAGAGTTATACGAGTGATGAAAAAGCAACTTTTAAGACCAAGTCTCACATTTAGGGCCTTCAAGGGTTTGTAAAGCAAAGGAAAGCTGGAGTCTGAACATAAGCACAGTTGTGGTTTCACTTAGAAACCACTTTGCTTAATGATTGACAATCCCAAGTTTGGCTGCCAAAGACTATATCGGTATAACTACATTGCTATTAAACCTCTGAGCCTATTTCTCACCCACTAGTTGTAGTGGATGCCCTTTCTGTTGCCGTCTATGGAGTCTACAGAGTGAAATTCATCAAGCAACACATTTGAAATTCTCTCTCTTGCTCAAAAGATTCACCCTGCACCCTTATTCTACAAGGGGAAAAACTATCCAAATATTTTGGCACCCAAGCAAAGCACCAAGTTGTATCTGTGATACAAGCCACATCTAGAACCAAAGCTTTAGAAGATCTTGCTGTTGTATCACTTCTTGTCTTCTTTCACCTGAAGCCATCTGCTTTACTGTACTATGTGGTGGGGTCGCATTCGTTAAGAATATAAGTTAATACCTATATCCCTATTCAAGTACATTGAGGAATCAACATAAATCATCCTCTCAGAAATTGTTATCCACATAGACAACATAAGGGCACCCCAAAAATGGTCTTGAATTTGCCTGCCTTTCTAATTTAAATCTAGGAAAGCTGAGCTAAAAGAGAATGATAATAAGTCTGGCTCCAGGGGTTGATTTGTCCAAAGAAAAGGTGGGTGAGGGAGACTCTAGTTGGATTAGGCATGTTTTGATCTTTACATGACTTAGTTAGCTATGAAAGGGATATCTGCTATCCTATTCAGAAGCACTCTATTAATTCTGTACAAGTTACAGAATGGAACCCTGGATCAAATGAAACCATTCCTTCAATTCATTTGACTCCACTCCATAACACTTGAAGCACAATTTTCAGTGTGTTAGTTCTCAGCTCCACCCAGTGTAACTCACCACAAACTCATATAAGAAATAGGGAATGGGATGGGAATGGGAATGGGAATGGGAATGGGAATAGAATAGAATAGAATAGAATAGAATAGAATAGAATAGAATAGAATAGAATAGAATAGAATAGAATAGAATAGAATAGAATAGAATAGAATAGAATAGAATAGGATTAGAAATATTTATTGGCCAAGTGCGATTGAACACACGAGGAATTTCTCTCCGGTGCATATGCTCTCAGTGTACATACAAGCAACAAGTGATAAATCATGATCATAATCACAAAACACATTCATCATAATTATAAAACATTTAGTGATAGTCAATAGTATACTAAATAAGCAATCAACATAAATCATACTAGGATACTAAATAAAACAATTAATATAAATTGTAAGATACAGGAAACAAAGTTACAGTCATAAGAAGATAAGGAAATAGGTAATAGGAAAGATGAGAAGGATAGTAGTAATACAGCCCTACTAGGAAGTTTCACAGTGTTGTGGGAATTAGTTGTTTAGCAGTGATGGCATGGGAGGAAAAACTGTCCTTGTGTCTAGTTGTTTTGCTTGCAATGCCCTATAGCAGGTATGTCAAACTGCCGGCCCGCGGGCCGGATGCGTCACACCGAAACCGCGCCCACCCCATTGCAGGCAATGGGAAAAGTCGCGATACGTCGTGCGATGTCACAGAGTTTGACATGCCTGCCCTATAGCATTGTCTTGAGGGAATAAATTGAAAGTTTATGTCCAGGATATGAGAGGCCTATATTTTCACAGCCCTCTTTCTGGACCGTACGTTGTACATGTCCTCAATGGAAGGCAGGCTGGTAGCAATTGTTTTTTCTGCAGTTGTAACTCTCAGTGGCATTTTTGATGTTAGTTGTCCTTTTTAAGTCTTGAGATATTATAGAACCTAGAAACTTGAAGGTCTCTACTGTTGATACTTTGTTGTCTAGTATTGTAAGAAGTGGTAGAATAAGAGGGCTTCTGCTAAAATCTACTATCATTTCTACAGTTTGACTGTGTTCAGTTCAAGATTGTTCCGACCGCACAAGGCTGGTTGTTCAACTTCCTGTCTATAAGCAGACTCTTTGAACAAAGAAACTGTTAGTGACATAATTTCAACTGAGCTAGATTATATTCAGGCTATTGCCTATCAAACCTCAAAAACTGTGCAACATGTACATTTTGTACATTTGTAAAAATCATTGCAGGAGTCAAACTTTTCAGCATGTAATACTGGACAAGCAAGCAACGAATCTTCTCTACATTCCAATTGAGTCTCTTTAGGAATACACAAGGGATGGGCAACTCTGCAACCTTTATGAACTGTAGACTTCAACTCCCAGAATAGCTGAATCAGCCATGCTGGCTCACGAATCCTGGGAGTTGAAGTCCACAGGTTGTAAAGGGGTCATTATTGCCGCCCCCTGCATATTCCCTCCCTAAAAGTATGAATGGCTTTGATTTTGGAATTGCATGTTTACACAATTGTAAACTCTTCAAGGATGCAGCTAATGAGTGTGTTTACAGCTTCCCATGTTGGAGAAGGGATGATAGTCAAAAAACCAAAAAATGGCAATTTGCATGGAATCTGTGTTTTTGATCAGCTTAAGTGCCCTAACAATATGGATTGTTTTTGTTATATGCAAACTTCTTCTAATCTGTTTTGGGATCACAGTGATTATGCAACCGCTATTACAGGTAGTTCTCCATGTACAACCAGTCATTTAGTGACCATTCAGAGTTACAACAGAACTGAAAAAATTGACTCATGACCAGTCTTCACACACAGCAGCATCCCCACGTTCATTATGATCAAAACTCAGGTGCTTGGCAACCAGCACGTATGTATGACAGCATGCCAGGCTCAGTGATTGCTATTTGTGACCTTCCCAGCTGGCTTTTAAGAAGTCAATGCGGAAAACCAAATTCGCTTAATGATCACGTGAGTCACTTAACACCCAGAATAATTTACTTAACAACAACGGCAAAACAGGTCATAAATCGGGCACAATTCACTTAACTGCCTCATTTAGCAATGGACGTTCTGGTCCAAATTGCAGTCATAAGTCGAGAACTACAGGTATTGTGTCAATGATATGTTTTATTAATAGTTTGTGTTTTAATTTTAGTAGCTGTTTTTCTTTTCTGTAACATCAGATCTCCTACTTAATTCCATGTCATTAAAAAAACCATCTAGAATATAAACAGAAGTGTAATAAACAGCTTCCATCATCCAGTGTAGGAAATCTACTTCCTCATAAATACGCTGATGATTTGCAGCACAAATTCTTGCTTCTTGGGAAGTGTTATAGCTATTAAGTAAACTAGAAGAACTTTTAAATTTGCCACCATTTAATTTAGTCTTTAAAGGTTGTAATTGAAAAACAAACAAGGAAGCTGGAGGACAAAACAAAGTAACACATTGCTTCTCCTGAAACCTCGTCTGCAACACTTCTCACATTTCCTTCTTGTTTTACTGAGATTTGGTAACCACGTTATCATAGGCTGGTGGAGAAAGAGGAAGATTTGGTTCAGGGGTGCCTGCTCCATCTCCGATGACTTGGTAAGGCACAAAAAGCATGGTTGGCTGTAACAGAAAAGAATAGACAATACAAAACATACTCAGGGAGGCACCTATTACTCTGGGTAGGAGGAATAGATTCTCCAGTTGTGTGTTGTTAACTGTGATGCTGGGAGTCTCACCAACAGGCTGAAATCCTTGATAGCCCAAAGTCCTGACAGAGAATTCTTTAAAACTATAAATTAACATGCAAATGATTAGGGCCTGAGCATTTAAGTGACTTTTCCTGATCGAATGTGCCAGCTGTTCTCTGTATGGAATAGATGGCCTTCTGAAATCCAGATGATACCAACTGGGATGCTCCTCTGGAAAATGGTAAGTGGTAAGAGAAGTGAACTGGCTTCTCCTGAGGACCTTTGGGGAATGATTTTATTTTGTGCATTAGTTTTTATTGCAGTTATATATTGCTTATATTTTATGTTACTGTATTTGTACGTTTACTGTGTTGTTGTAAACCTCCTAGGGTCCAGTTTAATTGAGGAGCATATAAATAAATAATATTGTCATGATTTATTCACAAAAGACATCAGATTATTAACTTATTTTAACAATTTGAAGGCGCGAAGAAGATGCATTCCCCTCCAAGGGAGGTTATTTTTTGGTTTCTGAAATTGCTTCAACTGGCAGTTGTTCTGAACAGCTGTAGGTGCCAATAAAGGAGAATATTTGTAGCAAAGGATTGAAATGAGGGTAACCTGATGCTCTCTGAGCTTGGCTGTTCTTTTGCAGATGTTTTACTACCCAAATAATAAACCTGCACTGATGATGTCACCTAGTTTGAGTAATGAAACATTTGTTAGAAAGCAACCAAGCTGGAGACCACAAAGGCCACCAAGGCAGGTATCTCTGAATGCTAATTTAGCTGCTTACAATGTTTTTAGAGTTCTTCCGTTTTGTCAGGTCCAACCATATTTACCACTTTCAGTCTTTGTTCTCTCCCAGTTTCTTCCTCTCAAATAATCTAAAGCATTTCTGAAAGGTTGAGTGTATGTTTGTTATTGGTACAAAAGGAAGCCAATTGTCATTTCTGCCAAACAAGGGACAGACGTGGCTTTCTGCCCCACCACAGAACTTGCCAATGCAGAATGAAGCTACTTGGTTGGTAATTCAATTGTTTTCAAATGGTTTTTTCAAAGGCTTTTGTAGCGCTGTTAGAATCCCTTTATTACCACATCTACATTTGGAGATCTTAGGTAGCACATGCTAGTCATGTATTCAGCTGTTGGTCTGAGATTTAAAAATAATGTTATTTTTTTCAAAATGAAAAACAACAACTCATTTTTAAAAAAATGATAGCATTGTGAAAAAATGTGATCAAGTGACAGATACTTTAAATTAATATAGTCATACCACTAAAGTAAATATATTTAGAACTGAGCCTTCTAAAATGGAGACATGAACTTCTACATCACTGAATTAAAAAGAGACAACATTAATGTGTTGTATTGGTGACATTCCCTCTCCAGCAAAAGAGAAGCTGGGAAAAATTCATGTCATCTAATTATTCATATGCAGAAGCAAATAACCATAAGGTGTTAGATCAAAATTCAAGCCTCTTACTGGGCATCCTGAGCAGCCAATCTCACCTATTCTTCAGGGTAATAGCAAAGAAACAAGCAAAAGGTCGGGTTAGGTGGAGTGTAAACATAAAAGGAGAAAAATGGACAATCTATTTAACTTTTTTAACAATAAACACAACTAAAGCTATTATCTATCACATATTTACCTGGGCATCAGAATAGCAAGTTGCCTGGCACCCAAAGTGTCCAAGGGAAACAGCGATGCAAAATTCCAGCAGGCTGAAGAAGAGCAGCAGACTGGAGAAGCCATAACCGACATTCTGTATAGTTGTAATCTGCTGAGAAATTAATGTAGCAGTACGTATTTTATCTAATGTGCTGCACCATTAAAAGGGACTGCCAACTGCTTCCTGGGGAAACACTGGGAGGAACAATTGTACTGGGAAAAACAGAGACAGTGTACAGGTAACCCTCGACTTAAAAACACAATTGGGACCAGAATTTCCACTGTTAAGCAAGGCAGTTGTTAATTGAATCAAGCGTAATTTTATCTTTTTGCCACTGTTGTTAAGCAAATTGCTGCAATTAAGGGAATCCTACGGTTGTAAAGTGAAGTTTTAATTATGTGACTGTGGGGATGGTCATACATGCGAGGAGTGGTCATAGCTTTGAGTGTCACTGAAACTTTGAATGGTCACTAAATGAATAGTTTGTTCATTCAATTAAAGACTGCCTGTACAGCCTGTGTGATAGGAGAAAACCACACCAGGGAACTTTAGCACCTCTTATGTTTTGCAGCATCTGAAGGGAAATTCCAGATAACACTGAGAATCAAAGAATCAATCATATTTCAGATCCACACATCAAGTTAAATCATTGTACAGTAGCATGTATTTCATCTGAGCCTTGTTTCTCCTTTATGCACCACAAAAAGCTGCTCATGTAGGATGAAGCAGAGAAGAAGAAGCCAATGCTCAGTCTAAATCATTAGTTTTGCCGATGCAGAAATTCTCAGCTCTCCTAACCAAACCGGCTAAAGGATATTGTTCAAGGTGGTAGTAGTGTTAGTATGCCAGATTGGAGCCTTTGTAGGAATGTGGAATTTGGAGGCCCCGGGTCAGACCACAGTAAGTAAGGACATCCCATAATAATGTCAAAGGTTCCCTCCCAGTTGTAAAGGCCATAGTATGATGTACATTACTTTATCATTTTTATTCTTATGTTCTAAGGGTATTTAAGCCATAATCTTTCTTACTTCTAGGCTTTTTGGCATTCTGCTGGCCAGGTGACCAGTGATCACTCTAGCTTTGTATGTCAGTGAAAGATGCTCTGTTTTATCTTCAGTCCCTCTGCTTCCTTATTTAAAGGGACATGTTCCCCAAAACAAGGTATTCAGGTTATGATGACTCAAACACAGTAGAACATTTTCTGTGTATGTTTTCCTGAATTATCCCAAGAGTCACAAGGGACAGAACCGAAAGCAGTTAAGGCAGAGGCTGGCTAGTCCCAAGATGAAAAGTGACAGGCCTCCCCACTGTCCTAACATATCCAGTCTTGGTCACCTGACTTTATCTCCAAGATAATGGGTGAAGGGAAATAGATTTTATACACCTTGAGGCTGTTGTTGGATGGGGTCAGAATAAGAGGAGAGGAAAAGACTAGTTTTATACCAGTACAGCTAATGATGACTTAAGGCTTGGAATCTTATTCATGGTCTGAGGATAAGGTAAAAGTAACCTCATGGGAAAATTGAGAAAATTGGCATTAACAGATTATGGTTAAGGACAACAATGCGATTTAGATTCAGTCAGTCTAAGACAGGGATAGGCAACCTTGGCTCTTTTATGATTCGTGGACTTCAACTCCCAGAATTCCTGAGCCAGCCATGCTGGCTCAGGAATTCTGGGAGTTGAAGTCCACGAGTCATAAAAGAGCCAAGGTTGCCTACCCCTGGTCTAAGATATATTGTTTCCCTTCATCAATAATGCAGCTAGATCTATTTTATTTATCCAACTTCTTTCCAATCATCTGTTAGGTTGAAAAGGGGAAAAACCCTGGATGTGATACTATGATTTAACACTCATAAGAAAGCAAAGGACAGGACTTTACAAAATAGTAAAATATCAAGCCGTTGATCCCAGTTATTGGCATAGTTCTAAACTGTCCACACTTCAGAACTTACCTAATTTTCAGTTTTCTAAAACTGGGTGGCAAATGGAAAGAAGGGATGAGGATGTGGGGGTGGCAGGACGTACCTTGATGACCAGAAGATTGCTTGCCCTTATTTAACCAATATATATATATATTGAAATATTCAAATGAAATAGCACTCATGTCTTTGGGATTTAGACCTATTCAAGGAAAGATTTCAAACAAAACTTAAAGGGTCTGGGATATCCCTCCTGTATATATAATCTCCGTCTGGATTCTGCACATGAAGCCAAAATTTAAGACCAGATTGGTTTACTTACGTTTAAATCTTCAGTGTCATATAGATAGATATATCTAAAAGTAGTACTATTGAAGATCAGCTCACATAGATACAGGATGATACCAACTGCTGCCATTATAGCACTTGTGATGTTCAATCCTACACTGGATTTCACCTGAAACAGCAATGCACCAGAAAGAGAGAAATTACAATTATGGTGTCAGCATAGGTCTTATTAAATGCAGAGCATAAAAACAATTAGCCCCAACTATGGTAAAAACAGTGACAGAGAATTCAATGTATGTTTGTGGGGGTTTTTAAATGTTTTATTGATTTTTTTAACATAATCACCTTAATATTTGGTAAACAGCCTGTTGTTTGGCTTTATATTTAAAAAACAATCAATAACAATTAGTTTCTATAATTCTATATTCCACATAATAGCTTTGCTTGATTTTCTCTTCTTCCAATAATATTCTCTTTTGCCAACCTTGAATTAATACAATTCTTATTATTTGGATGAATAACAATTAAATATAGATGTTTTTCTAATATTTCTGCAAATAATAACCACATCAATATAAATCTTCTTTTCTAACTGATCACCTTGATTGCCTTGTCATACATCCTATTTACAAAATTCTTATTTAAATTTGTTTTCCCCACAATATTCAAAACATTCTTACTGGTTAAGATTTTCTCAAATAATTACACTTAAGTATTTAAGTCTTTTTCCTCATACAGGCCATCCCAACCCTTTTACATTTCTCATAAGTTAAAAAAAAAAGAGAGAGAAGAAATAAGAAGATAGTATACTACTTAAAATACATGTCCCTCTTAGGCTAATGTATATTTATATCCAAAATCTTTCTCTTCTTTTTAACCATATTCAAACATATGTTTAATCTTTAAATGTTCCATTTAATAAATCTAATCTTTTAGATCTATTCAAAACATTTTTATCCATTGAAATTTTCTCAAGATCAATTACACTTAAGTATCTAAAACATTTCCTTTATATAAACCATCCCAATGTTTTTATATTTCTCATATCAAAACACAAAACACAAAGGAAAACAGAAAGAAAAAATACTGTTACTTGAGGGGCTCATCCCTCATAAACTAAAATTCATTTATATCCAAAATCTATTTCTTTAATCATATTCAAACAGATGTTTAATTTTTAAATATTCCCTCTGATAAATCCCATCATCTAATTTCTTAATTCTCACTTTGGCCTTTTTCCCCCCCAAACATCTTTCCTGATCAATATGCACCGCTGAATCAAAGAATCTTTCCATAGTCTTGTGGATGTTGTTGTAAGTACAAAAGGCAAATCAAGTAAGATGTTTTTATAGGAAGGTTTTGCCCCTTCGTAATCATTGAAAATATTTTCCTTTCTTTCTCTCTTAATTTCTCTTATCATTTTTTATCTCTCAAGTTCTCGTAGTTCTCCTGGCAGCTCTGTAATCCATTTTGTCAAATCTTTTTTCTTGTCCTCAGACTTATTTTGTGATCTTAGAATGTAAGTTATCTTTTCCAAGTCCAATATTTCCTGCAAGTTTTTTCCCATCTGGCTTAAGTCATACTTCCTTCTATTGTTAGGTTCCATCTTTAAATTTCTTTCCTCTGGTTTATATTCAATTGTCTGTTTTATCTGTTTGCTCTCTATTTTTATTTTCTGAGAGGTTTTTTTGTTGTCAAGTTAAATTGGAGATGTATTCATTTATATTTTCAGTGTTATTTTTAATTTCCTCGTGGTTTGAGATCATTGTTGTTTGAATTAGTTGCAACATAGCATATATCTCCTCCTGGAAAGTGTTTGTTTTTTCTTGGTATATTCTTTCTGTAGATCTCTGGTTTTCCATGATAGCCAAAAATCAGGGTTTTCCTTTCTCTGCAGACAGCTTTAGAGTCACAGTTGAGTAGGTATTCGAAAGGTCAATTTTTTCTCTCTAAAGTTTATAATTCTCGCTTTACAAAATGTTTTTTTTTTGTCACAGCTGTTCTCTGTTATTAAGACATTGAAGGTCACCAAAAACAAGTTATCTTTTCCTGGGCTTTGCCAGTTCCTGTATTGGAGCAACTACTGTTGTATATTTTCATCTACCACTAAATGTCAGCACAAGTTTTTCAGTTTTCAAAATAAACAAAAGGGAAATCTTAACAAATTCCACCAATTTCAAACTTATCCAGATTTAGGTCTTATATTCATTTCATTTCATTTCAGTATATTTCTGTCCCCCCCTAAAAATTTTAATTCGCCGCTTCCGTCCATAGGAAGGTGGGGCAAAGATCCCTCTCCTTCTCACTTTCAGAGGCTTTTTGATTCATGGGTTTTTTTCCCCAGGAAGTCAATTATCAAGTAGAAGAGAGAAAATCACTGTTCTTACTCAGTTCCAAGCATGTTGTTTAGTCAGCTTAAAATAGTACTTTTCGGCTACGGCTGCTTGTAGCTTGGGCTAGAGTCTGAAGTTAAGCTAGCCTTTCTCCTGCTGGTTTCTGGAGGGCTTTTCCCAGACCGATAGGATCGACCGCCGTCTCTCTGCGATCGACGGGATTTCCCTCCTTCTTTGTTGCCTCTCCAGGGCGACTTCAGGCCCATTTAAGGTCCCCTAACAGGCAGAAATTGGCCGTAGGGTGCGGAGTACTACGATCCCTCGGCTTCTGAGCTACTGCACAAAACCAGAAGCCTGTATGTGTTTGTTTAATGACAAATAACCAGTCAGTGATGAAACCAGACAACATCCACTAAAATCATAGGTATCAAACAACAACAACAGGATTGTGGAAAGGCAAACACCACAATTCATTTGAAGGCTTTTCTAATACTGTCAAATTCTTTCTGTTTCTGGATGTCAGCCTCCATTGAAGGCCAGGTGGTTAATAGTGACAGGAAAACTGGTAAGGTTTATTCACCCAATAACATTCTGGTAAAGAAAGAAATCCCAGTTTATTCTAGGACACAATGCACTCTAAGCATAAAATGTTAATGTTAATTGCTCTTCTAGCTATACAACATTACAGAGAGGCAACTAGTGAGATGGGAATGGAGAAACCCTTGGAGTCACTTCTGAGAATTCTGAACGTTCAAAACTTGCTCTGTTTTTAGTTCTCCCCTGTCAGGAATGTAGTATTTTTCTATCAAGATGGTGGTTTTTCTTCTCTTGAATCCACACTATGTTCCTTTACAAGACAAAAATATTTCTGTGTTGCCATGAACACTTTAAACCAAGGAGAAACAGGAGAGAAGAAAGCAAGCTCTTTGCAGGAGGGCTACCATCAGTTCTCTCCTCTCTTTGATTCCCAGGATGAATCCCACACTTGTTCCATACTTTTACTCCTAATACACTGAGCTTCTTTCTAATGTCGCTTCTATGTAGGAATACTGCTGAAACAGGAACCTCTGTCAACATGGCGGAGGAGGAGAAGGAGGCATGTTGGCAGTCTGGTTCAAGACTAGAGAATGCAAGAACACACCTCTTTGTTCAGGACTAGCACCATTACTAGTAGCAACTAAGGAAGCTCTGGTAGAACAAGCACCCATGTCATGGTCATTGACTCTCTTAGGCTTCTCTCATTTTCATCATGGTACTGACAGGACCTGCAGTGTTACAGGTTGCACATCAGGAAGGGAACTTGGGAAGAAGTTCTGGATGGTTGGACATTCTCTATTTTTGACATACAACTTTCAATGGAAGCAAAGCTTGGAAGCAAAAGTTGATCAAAGAAGGGGGGGGGGTTAGTTTGCTTTTCTTTCCCAAATGTTGATTTAAGCCTGAGCAGTATCTGAAGACAATAGACAATATAAAGAGTGCTAAGTGATTACGAAGAAACAACATAAAAGGAATTTAAATGCTATATAGCTTTCTCACCAAACCACAATTTGGACGGTTCGCGGCTGCTACACAAAGTGATCCAGAAGAAATGAACTATGGAAAAAGAAACAGAAAAACATTGACTTTAGTACATTGGAAATATCAATGGAAAAAATATCAGAAAAATCTTGACACCCATGAGAAGCCAGAGAGGCTCCCATGCAAACAGGACTTTTATTGGTATCTGTTAGCCATTAATACCATGGTGCATGACTGAATACGAATGTGCACATACTTACAAATATCCCTCCCCAAAAGGGGTAACCTCCAATTACAGACAAGATAAGGTAGGAAGAAGGAAACAAAGTGAGACAAGCTGTGACAGCCCCAAAGCCAATGTGGATCAACCCAATCATGATCTGGATGGCCTACGGAAGGAAAACACACAAAATAACAAAAATTAGTTCCCTGCATCTGAGAAAGAGAAACATTCTAATTTGTTAGCACTCCTGGAAAAGCATCACTTTCTATCCCTCTTTGAAAGGTCCTTGAAAGGGGTTGGGGCTTCTAAGCTTCCAGGGCAGGTGTTGACCCAAGGCCTGGTTTCCTATGGTGAAAAATTCAAATGAGGAGAAGGGACAGCCTGAGACACCATTGTCACTATGTACTGGACATTTACTCTAGATTATGATCTAGTTTCAACTACAATGGGAATGCTCTTGTCAGGAAGAAGGTCGGTAAGAATATTAAGATGGGCCTTTGAGAGAGGAATGTCACTTAATAATAATAATAATAAAGTTGGAAGGGACCTTGAAGGTCATCTAGTGACTAGTCCAACCACCTGCTGAGGCAGGAAACCCTGTACCATTTTGGACAAATGGCTGTCCAGTCTCTTCTTAAAAACTTCCAGTGTTGGAGCATTCACCGCTTCTGGAGGCAGATTGTTCCACTGGTTAATTGTTCTAACTGTCAGGAAGTTTCTCCTTAGTTCTAGGTTGCTTCTCTCCTTGACTAGTTTGCATCCATTGCTTCTTGTCCTGCCTTCAGGTGCTTTGGAGAATAGCTTGACTCCCTCTTCTTTGTGGCAGCCCCTGAGATATTGGAACACTGCTATCATGTCCCCCCTCGTCCTTCTCTTCATTAAACTAGACATACCCAATTCCAGCAACCGTTCTTTATATGTTTTAGCCTCCAGACCTCTAATCATCTTTGTTGCTCTTCTCTGTACTCTTTCTAGAGTCTCAACATCTTTTTTACATCGTGGTGACCAAACCTGGATGCAGTATTCCAAGTGTGGCCTTACCAAGGCATTGTAAAGTGATATTAATACTTCACGTGATCTTGATTCTATCCCTCTGTTAATGCAGCCTAACACTGTGTTGGCTTTTTTGGCAGCTGCAGCACTGCTGGCTCATATCTAAGTGATTGTCCACTAGGACTCCGAGATCCCTCTCACAGTTGCTACTATTGAGCAAGGTACCACCTATACTATACCTGTACATTTGGTTTTTCTTGCCTAAATGTAGAATTTTACTTTTTTCACCATTGAATTTCATTTTGTTAGATAGCGCCCAGTGTTCCAGTTTGTTCAGATCCTCCTGTATCTTAAGCCTATCTTCTGGAGTGTTGGCTATTCCTGCCAGCTTGGTGTCGTCTGCAAATTTGATGAGTTCCCCGTCTATCCCCTCGTCCAAATCGTTGATGAAGATGTTGAAGAGCACTGGGCCTAGAACAGAGCCCTGGGGCACCTCACTACACACTTCCCTCCATGTAGATGCAGTTCCATTGAGGACCACACGTTGAGTACGGCCGGTTAGCCAGCTACGAATCCATCTGGTGGTGATGCTGTCTAACCCACATTTTTCTATCTTATTAAGTAGTAGGTTGTGATCTACTTTATCAAATACCTTACTGAAGTCCAAGTAAATTATATCCACAGCATTCCTCTGGTCCACTAATTTTGTCACTTGGTCAAAGAATGCAATAAGATTTGTCTGGCATGATCTGTTTTTGACAAACCCATGTAGGCTTTTGGTAATGACTTTGTTTGCCTCTAGGTGTTCGCTGATTTGTTGTTTGATTATCTTTTCCAGAATCTTCCCAGGTATTGAGGTCAGGCTGATAGGTCTGTAGTTTCCTGGATCTATTTTTTTTCCCTTTCTTGAAGATGGGAACTACATCAGCTCTTTTCCAGTCCTCTGGTAGTTCCCCAGTGCTCCAGGATCTTTGAAAGATATAGGTCAGTGGTTCTGAGATCACATCCTTGAGAACCTTGGGGTGTAATCCATCTGGTCCTGGTGATTTGAACTCGTCTAGGCTGGACAGGTGCTCACTTACCATTTTCTTGCCTATCTTAACTTGTGTTTCTATTCTGTTTTTTATGGCACTGTTTTTGATAGGTTGGACTGTTTTTTCCGTTTGTGTAAAGACAGATGCAAAAAAGGAGTTAAATAGTTCTGCTTTCTCCCTGTTGCTTGTCACCTTCTTGCCACTTTCCCCCACTAATGGACCAATCATTTCCTTCACTTTTTTCTTGTTTTTTACATGTTGAAAGAAGCTTTTTTTTGTTGCTTTTGACTTTGGTCACAAGCCTTAGTTCATTTTGAGCCTTATTACAGACTTCTCTGCAAGAGGAAATTAAGCATGGTCATAAATACAAAGCGACTTCAAACGGCTTGGGCCGGAGCCAATCTATGATCAAGTTCTTCTGGAGAAATGCCGAAGAGCTGCACTTCTCAAAGGGGAGGGAGTTAAAGAGTTTGGCTGAAACTATGTCTGAGTTCGACTTTTTCACTTAAAGAGCAAAGCAAAGGAATGCATATCTGAGTCAGAACATTTTGTAGAAACACAAAAGAAACTACCAGGAAGAACAGAGGTTTCTGTAGTATATTCCAGAACCAGACAACAGCCAAGCTGAGTTCCAGAACTTCAACATGGGGCTCACAGGTCTCTACATAGCTCTAAAACCTTAATGGACTTCAAACAGGCACATAGCAAAGCATGCTTACCCCAAGCACTTTCGTCTCAGCACTGAGGAATCTCTCCATAGGACCTTTCTGGGAGACTTGTGGAGGAGCACTGGTAGAAATTCCAAGTTGCTGAGCTACATACTGAGGATATGGAGTTGCTCCAGATGCCTGAAGAGCAACATTGGGCAATCCAGGGGCCATTTGGATTATGTTCGCTCCATTAGAGGGGATGACAACTATGTATCCAGTAGCCATGGTTGCTGGAAGTGTTGCCACAACTCAGTTACCTGCAAACAAACAAGTGAGGAATGTTAATGTCTTAACACCAAGGAGGCAAAGCCTGGTTCTTCTCATTAATCTCACTTTATGAGATAACATTTGCCTGCAGTAAAACTGAAGATTATTGCCAGAAGGGTTCAAGGAGCAGGGTAGTAAACACATACAACTTTCTCAGGGATAAAAATATTTCCTTTCCCCACCATTCAGCTGGAACCAAAGAAGCTTCTTTGTTGAGAAGTGAAATGTTTTCAAGGGAAAAAAAAACTCCAGTTGCCTTTTGAAAAGCACCTGTGGGACAACCATGGCCTGGAAGATTGAGAATCTCCAGACATCAGGGAGAAGATGTTAATCAGAACATGGAGAACCTGCTTATTGTTATGACCCAGAGGGTCAAGGAGGGAAAGCAGCCTCTAGAGAGATCTTTATTTCTCTTAGCAAGTATTCCAGCCAATGGCCCTCCAACAACCGGTAAGGCTTCACCCTCACACAAACAAGGCACAGACTCCCAAAAACAGTCCCAGTAGTACAAAGAAAGTCCACAGAGTAGGAGCAAAGTCCAGGGCAGTCCTCAGGATTCCACCAGGCAGGATCCAGGCCCAATACAAGGTCAGTCCTCGGGACAAGAAACAGGTCCCAGAAAAGAAGCAGTTCCAAAACCCCAGTGAAGCAAAGCCAAACATAGGCCACAAGAGAAGGGCGAGGTCCAAAATAAAATGCGAAGAGCCATCTTCCACATGAGGCGAGGCAAGGCAAACAGCAACAGGCACCAGTAAAAGCTGGGAGAGTGTAAGCCAAAGCGAACAATTGTTCCTGGCAAAGACTAACTACCCAAGGCTTCTCCTTAAGTTATTCCCCTCCAGGTGTTCCTTGTGAGGAGGGGTGGGGTGACCTCCTCCCAACTAGCCTTGCAGCCCTTCTCTGGGCTTGCCTACCCTTCATTCTCCTTGGATCAGTGGAGTAGGCAGCTGTTCCTCATCAGAGGAAATTGACCGCCTGTTAGCACCACTGATGGTCAACAGCCAATCCTCCCGTGTCTGTGCAGGCAGGCAGCTCTCCATCTGCTCAGCCACCTCTCCCAATTCCTGAGGGGCCCCAGACAGCATCGTCCTCAGCCCCTGGTGTGTCTTCACTGTTGGAGGGTCCCAACTCCAACTCTTCCTCCTCCTCCTCCTCCAAACTGGCCTCTGAGTGGGCCATGACACTTACCTTCCATTTTTCAAATGCAAAAAGTGTCTTTCTAATCTTAGCACCACCTCAAATCCACCCAGCTAAATGGCATTTCTCATTCGGGCAAAATTTTATTGTACTTGCCCTCTTGTCCTGTTACTGGCAGATGCTTGTAAGCCACAGCCCTGGGGTTGGGGACCTCTGCTGTAAAGGACACAAGAACAGGGATCTGTATCCCAGCTTTGCTTCACTGATGTGCTGAGGTTTTTTATTGGAACACGACTGGAGCATCAGCCTGGGTTTCCTAACAAAACTCCAGACAACCCCAGAAAGCAGTAAAATGTCAACTGCCATCGACATCTATAGTGAGGGAAATAAGTATTTGATCCCCTGCTGATTTTGTATGTTTGCCCACTGACAAAGAAATGATCAGTCTATAATTTTAATGGTAGGTTTATTTTAACAGCAACAACAGAATAACAACAACAAAAATCCAGAAAAACACATTTCAAAAAAGTTATAAATTGATTTGCATTTTAATGAGTGAAATAAGTATTTGATCCCCTATTAATCAGTAAGATTTCTGGCTCCCAGATGTCTTTTATACAGGTAAGGAGCTGAGATTAAGAGCACTCTCTTAAAGGGAGTGCTCCTAATCTCAGCTTGTTATCTGTATAAAAGACACCTGTCCACAGAAGCAATCAATCAATCAGATTCCAAACTCTCCACCATGGCCAAGACCAAAGAGCTATCCAAGGATGTCAGGGACAGGATTGTAGACCTACACAAAGCTGGAATGGGCTACAAGACTATTGCCAAGCAGCTTGGTGAGAAGGTGACAACCGCTGGTGCGATCATTTGCAAATGGAAGAAACACAAAATAACTGTCAATCTCCCTCAGTCTGAGGCTCCATGCAAGATCTCACCTTGTGGAGTTTCAATGATCATGAGAACGGTGAAGAATCAGCCCAGAACTATACGGGAGGATCTTGTTAATGATCTCAAGACAGCTGGGACCATAGTCACCAAGAAAACAATTGGTAACACAATACACCATGAAGGACTGAAATCCTGCAGCGCCCGCAAGGTCCCCCTGCTCAAGAAAGTACATGTACAGGCCCATCTGAAGTTTGCCAATGAACATCTGAATGATTCAGAGGAGAACTGGGTGAAAATGATGTGGTCAGGTGAGACCAAAATCAAGCTCTTTGGCATCAACTCAGCTTGCCATGTTTGGAGGAGGAGGAGGAATGCTGCCTATGACCCTAAAACACCATCCCCACCACCAAACATGGAGGTGGAAACATTCTGCTTTGGGGGTGTTGTTCTGCTAAGGGGACAGAACAACTTCACCACATCAAAGGGACAATGGACGGGGCCATGTACCATCAAATCGTGGGTGAGAACCTCCTTCCCTCAGCCATGGCATTGAAAATGGGTCGTGGATGGGTATTCCCAAAACACACAGCCAAGGCAACAAAGGAATGGCTCAAGAAGCAGCACATTAAGGTCCTGGAGTGGCCTAGCCAGTCTCCAGACCTTAATCCCATAGAAAATCTGTGGAGGGAGCTGAAGGTTCAAGTTGCCAAATGTCAGCCTCGAAACCGTAATGACTTGGAGAGGATCTGCAAAGAGGAGTGGGACAAAATCCCTCCTGAGATGTGTGCAAACTTGGTGGCCAACTACAAGAAACGTCTGATCTCTGTGATTGCCAACAAGGTTTTTGCCACCAAGTACTAAGTCATGTTTTGCAAAGGGGTCAAATACTTATTTCACTCATTAAAACGCAAATCAATTTATAACTTTTTGAAATGCGTTTTTCTGAGTTTTTTTGTTGTTATTGTCTCTCACTGTTAAAATAAACCTACCATTAAAATTATAGACTGATCATTTCTTTGTCAGTGGGCAAACGTACAAAATCAGCAGGGGATCAAATAATTTTTCCCCTCACTGTAATAACTCTCCGGATGTTTAAAACCCTGACCCAATGACCCAAATTAATCCCACGGTTGCGATTTGTACAGACCTTAGGAGGAAGCTACTTCCTTCCTGACTTCCTCCCCTCTTGGAAGTCAAAGTTAAGGGGAACTCCACCCACCCACCTTTGAACGGCGAACTTCAAATATTGAGTCTTTGTAAGTTTATAGAGCACCTATGTGCGTATTGGGCATTTCCATCATGGCAAGATTGATTGCAAATTCTTTCCTGTCCGCTAATTCTCCTCTTAAATGCTCTCATCTAGAAGACCTCCCATCTAGAAGACCTCAGCCTGCGTGGCTGAGAAGACCGCGGGTGGATGGCTGCAGGGGAGAAAGAATTAATTCCATATTATTTTTTTAAAAAGTAATCAGAATCTACTCACGACAACCGATCAAGACAACACACAACAAGGAAAACGAAAGTAACTTAACGGAAACAAGTGGAGGGCGGGGTTCCGCCGCCTACTAAAATGAGGGATTTAATCATAGCTTAATCGAGGACTCCTGAAAAAACTTCTTTTTCCCCTTTAACTGTTGCAACTAATAACAGTTTGGGGCCAGGAACCTTCTGTTTATTCGGAAATGAGACGAAAATTATCCAAGTTTACAACATCCTGTTATTCCCAGGGAAAAACGAATCATTGAAACCAAACGCATCCCTCGACATCTTTCGCTTCCTCCCAAAGTACGCAAGTCACGTGCTTGAAGGAACTCGTTTTTAACCCCTTGGAGTCTTCTACCTTTGCAGGAATCACTAGAAAGAGAAACAAGAGGACGCGCACTGCGATCACAGCCTCCGCGTCCGTTCCCCCTTCCGTCCCCCGGACCTCTTTAAGTAGACCTAATGAGCGGACAGGATTCCCCCCCCCCTTTTTCTCCACCGGCGCTCTCTGTAGCTTTCGGCTTACTCTTTTTGGCCCTTGAACAGGCAAAGCCGCAATGGAGGGAGTCGCTCCCAGCCTCTGACTACGCTCCTTGCGGAACTCTCCCTGGAAACCTCAGAGGCCGCTGAAACATCTGGACCACCATATCGTTTGGCCACTAAGCAGATGCCAAAGGCAAATCCCCTCCGTGCATTGGCAAAGTTAGCATATGGGTTAATCTATTATGTTTCCTTTTGCACTTATTTAAACTGAACATTTGGTTTTGAGTTGACTACCCCGTAATATATAGAGGAATTTCTGCTCTATTGGAGAGTCCTCTAGACTCCTGATCCTCCTATTGCTAGTTTGTATTGGCCTGTTCTACGAACCTCTACGTGGGGTGTGTGTGTAGAGCAGGTCGCTTCAACGCTATAGTGTTTTGGAAGGGGAGTCAGCTTCTGCCCACTCCCCCCCCCCATGAGTTATGCTATTCCCAGATTTCATCTTTTTAAAAAGCTGCTTGTTATCTCTTCTAGATGCCAAGATAATTTCCCTATATTATGATATTGGCTTTTCAGTCTTTAGTTCAACTCCTAGCAGTTCATGTCAAGGGGAAATTAGACAGGTGTTTCAATCAATGGGATGATAATCAAGTGTGAGCGTGGCAGGTCCAATTACCTGACACAATATAATTGTGAAGTTAAGAAGAGGCAAGAGGAAATCACAATATAAGCTGCAAAGAGAGAAAAATAAAATATAAGAGGGAGATAATATATTGGTGGACAATGTGGCTATATAAGAAAATTATCAATATTTAATTTATATAAAGGACATGTTATTCCACTGGAGAAAACAACTGAGTAACAGAAATACTAACACAGAGTAAAGAAAAAAAAGATAAAGGCAAAAGTGCAGAAAGAAAAGAAAAGAAGAAGAAAAAAGCTTCCTATTTTCTTTGCAGCAAATATAAACATCATTACAAAATTATCTTACAAAAAAGGTCACTTTTTCCTATTTTTTTTTTCTAATTGTCAAAAAGTCTAGTCACAAGTACATTTTACGAGCCCTGATGGTACAGTGGTTAAACTTCAGTATTGCAGGCAAACTCTGCCCACAGTCTGGAGTTTGAGCCTGATGGGGCTCAAGATTCACGCAGCCTCCCATCCACCCGGGGTCAGTAGAGTGAGGACCCAGATTGTTGGGGGCAATATGCAAACAATGCTTCAACATTGTAAACCACCCAAAGTGTGCTGTAAAGCATTAAGGGGTGGTATACTTCTCAACGTACGACCACAGTTGAGCCCAACATTTCTGTTGTTAAGTGAGACATTTGTTAAGTGAGTTTTTCCCCACTTTACGACCTTTCTTGCCACCATTGTTAAGTGGATTACTGCAGTTGTGAAGCTAGTAACACGGTTGTGAAGTGAATCCAGCTTCCCCATTGACTTTGCTGGTCAGAAGGTCGCAAAAGGGATCACATGACCCAGAGACACTGCAACCGTCATAAATATGAGTCAGTTGCCAAAAGTGTGAATTTTGATCACATGACCGTGGGGATGTGCAACGCCCATAAGTGTGAAAAAAGGGTCATAAGTCACTTTCAGTGCCGTTGTTGGTCACTAAATGAACTGTTGTAAGTTGAGGACTAAATGCTATTGCTAATGCTATTTTTTCTGTTTCATGTAAAAAGTCTCTAAGGGGTTTCCAGTCAGTCCCGTCTTTTCTCTAATCAAGGAAGTCAATTTAGTCTTGTCTGCAAGTCCCATCATTTTAACCAACCATTCCTCTGTTGTGGGTTATGTCAAACCTTCCCACTTTTAAGCATATTACAAGGGTAATTCGGAAATAAACCTCTGTGCGAGAAATAGGCGGGGATAGCAACGCCCGTTCTATGGCGCCATGTGCAATAGTTCAGTAGGCAGTGAGGAGTTGAAGGAAAAGATTGTGTTGCAGTTGACTCGTCCGCTAGAAGATCAATTGAAAATGAACCCTGCCATAGAAAATCCCTCCAAACGTGAAAAGTGAAGTGTGTGCAGTAATACAATTCCTGTATCCGAAAAAACTTTCGGCACCTGCAATTCATCGTGAACTGTGTAATGTTTACGGACCAAACGTGATGAGTGAAGGTGTCGTACGTCAGTGGTGTCACATGATGAAAGATGGATGAATTGACTTGCACAATGAGGCAAGAAGTGGCAGCCCATCTGTAGTCAGCTATGAACTCATGCAGGAATCTGCACTTTCTTTGCACTTTCCCCAAATTTCTCAAGACTGTTTTGTATGAGGTAGTGACAGAAAATTAGGGATAACGCAAGTTCTGTGCTCATTGGGTACTAACACTCCTTTCTGAGGAACACAAAACACACCAAATGGGTTCACGATGCTGTTACAGGGTGGCTTCATTCCCAGGCGGGAGATTTTTTTGCAGAAGGAATTTCAAACCTTGTAAGACGTTGGGACAAGTGCCTCAATTTGAATGGTGATTGTGTTGAAAAGTAATGTAATGTTGTAGTTTTCTAATGTGTATAATAAAAGCTCTGTATCTGCAAGTGTCTGTCATTGTTAACCAAACGGAGGATTATTTCTGAATTGCCCTCGTATAATCTCCCTGCAACTGTCATATATAAAAACAAAGTTCCATGACTTATTTTTCACTGTCTGTCCTTTCATCCTGAAGAAAAGTATCCAGTTTTAATTGTACTTGAGTCTTTAAAATCTTCTGAATTTATCTAGGTATTTGTATCCAAGATTTTTTGGAAGTTCTCTTTTCCCGAACAGTCAGAAGATCAGAACTGCAGATTCTACAAGTAAAAATGTTAATCTTTCAATTAAAGCTGGCGTGGAGGCATCAGGAAGGAGATAATAAAAGTTTCATTATGGTTTCTGTTCCTCCTTCTCCATAAGTTGTCCTCTAAATTCATCTTCTAGGGGAGGAAGGATACTTGAGAGAGAGAAAAATTCAGGCAATCTAGTTTCCCAGATCAAATAAGCTGCATATTGGACATTTTCACTACCTAGTCCAAATCTGCCTCCTCTGAAAATCACAACCTTCCAGCATTAAATTATAATTTAAATACATAAAAATTAATGAAAAAAAATAAAGGCAAATCATACAAGTAAGCTGAAAACTTGTGAGATCATATGAGACCACTGAAACCTCACGAGGGTTGGCAAATTCAAAAGATATCAGCCTTTTTAACAATAACAATCAATTTTCGTTTTCATTTTAGAAGTCGCAATTGACATTTTAGGGTTGATAAATGCCCAGATGTCATCTCTCCCTGCATCAGAAGCCATCACTGGAAGCTAACATTCCTATAGTTGATCGGAGGGTCATAGTTTTCACTAAGCTCTCATTCAGGTTGAGTGACTGAACCAGCTTACTTCACAGGGACATATCCTGAGCATGTTTCACGTCCTTTCCTCCAGTTAGGGAGATGGTTCAGAAGCATGTTGATAGGATTTGCTCCCTCTCCATAGCTGCTCTCTACTTGGAGCTGCCCTGAATTGCAGGGAAAAGCTCCCAGTTGCTCCCTCTAACCTGTCTGCTAGGAGGAGGAGGAGGAGGAGGAGGAGGGTTTTGAAAGAGGGCTGGAGTGGCTGATTTAGCTATCATTCAACCTTAGTGATCTTGGAATAACCAGCCTGTGAGTCCATTGCAAAAACCAGTGGCCCAACAGGCAGATCCCTTCATGGAGTGCTGTGTCTACAGAGGTCCTGCTCTACTACTTTTTCTGACCCTAAGAGAAAGACCATTGAGCAGCAACCTAGTCACAAGGAATGCCTCATAGGCTAACCTGCCTATTGGGCCTTTCCCCCCCCCCCCCATCCTTTTAGAGAGGACGATCTATCACTACCATAGCATTGAGAGTGGTAGAGAAAGCAGTAAAGAATTACTGTACCTTCCTAGAGTGACTGCCTGTCAATCACATAGAAATGGAGCCAACCCACAGAGCAACTGGTCTGCTGGGAAACTAAAACTGTGATGACAGGGAGGTGGCTACACAGCAGTTCTGGTTTATGCTTTTCCGCAGTCTTGGTGGGGCTGCTCTTCTTCTGGGATCATGTCGGTCCAGCATCAAAACCCCAGATGCCCCTGGAGGGAAGTCAGCAGCCATCCTATCAGTGAAGCAATGCAAATTGTGCATATAACAAGGGCTGTGATAAGGGAAGATGGAAAAACATGATTTCCACATCTAATCAGAAAAGGCCAATGGTAGCTGCCCTCAGCTATGGACTGGAAAGGAGAGGGAGGCTGTATTATGCATTTGAGTCCTTAGAGATGGTTACAAGAAGTCTTTCAGGCAAAGTCAGGAGGCTGTGTGGATGGGCTCATTCTATCATTAAGCAATCTCATTGTGCTCAAAGTGAGGTAGAGTGTCTTCCACCACTGAAGCTACAGGTAGTCCCCATTTAATAAGAGTTCAGAGTTACACCAGTGATGGAAAATCAACTTTTAAGACCAAGCCTCACATTTAGGGCCTTCAAGGGTTTGTAAAGCAAAGGAAAGCTGAAGTCAGAACATAAGCAGAGTTGTGGTTTCACTTAGAAACCACTTTGCTTAATGATCGACAACCCCAAGTGTGGCTGCCCAACAAAGACTATATCGATATAACTACATTGCTATTAAACCTCTGAGCCTATCTCCCACCCACTAGTTGTAGTGGGTGCTTTTTATGTTGCCATCTATGGAGTCTACAGAGTTGAACCCATCAAGCAACACATTTGAGATTCTCTCTCCTGCACCCTTATAATACAAGGAGAAAAAACTACCCAAATATTTTGGCACCCAAGCAAAGCACCAACTTGTATCCGTGATACAATCCACATATCCTAGAACCAAAGCTTTAGAAAATCTTACTGGAATCTTTGAGTATCAGTTCTTGTCTCCTTTCAATCCCCCATCTATGTAGTGGGGTGGCACTACTTAAGTTATTACCTTTATCCCTATTCCAGCACATTGAGGAATCAATATATATCATCCTTTCGGAAATTTTTATTCACAGAGGATCTTTTAGACAATATAAATGCACCCCAGAAGTGGTCTTGAATCTGTCTGCCTTTCTTAATATAAATCTGGGAAAGCTGAGCTGAAAGAATGCTAATAAATCTGGCTCCAGGGGTTGATTTGTCCAAAGAAAAGGGGGGATATCCGCTACCCTATTCAGAAGCACTCTATTAATTCTGTACAAGTTACAGAATGGAACCCTGGATCAAATAAAAACCTGTTCCTTCAATTCATTTGACTTCACTCCATAACACTTACAGCACAATTTTCAGCATGTTAATTCTCAGATACATCCAGTGAAATGCACCACAAACTCATAAGAACAGAACAGAACAGAACAGAACAGGAATTCTTTATTGCCCTAGTGTGATTGGACACACAAGGAATTTGTCTCTGTTGCATAAGCTCTTAGTGTACATACAAGCAACAAATGATAAATCATGATCATATTGATAAAATACATCATAAATCATAAGATAGAGCACTCAGTGATAGTCATAGGATACTAAATAAGCAATCAACACAAATCATACTAGGATACTAAATTAAACAATATAAATCATAAGATACAAACAACAAAGTTATAGTCATAAGAAGATAAGGAAATAGGTAATAGGAAAGATGAGAAGGATAATAGTAATACAGCCCTACTAGGTAGTTTCCCAGTGTTGTGGGAATTAATTGTTTACAGAGCGATGGCACGGGGGGGGGGGAAGTGTCCTTGCGTCTAGTTGTTTTGGCTTGCAATGCCCTATGGCGTCATCTTGAGGGAATAAATTGAAAGTTTATGTCCAGGATGTGAGGGGACTGTAGATATTTTCACAGCCCTCTTTCTGGCTCCTGCATTGTACAGGTCCTCAATGGAAGGCAGGCTGGTAGCAATTGTTTTTTCTGCACTTCTAAACATCGGTTGAAGTCTGTCTTGCTTGATTGCAATGCCCAACCAGTTATAGAGGTGCAAATGACAGACTCAGTTATTCCTTTGTACAACTGTATCAGCAGCTGCTTGGACAGTCTGAGCTTTAATTTAGTGTTTAAAAGCTGTAACTGAAAAATAAACAAGGAAGCTGGAGGACAAAATAAAGTAATATGAAATGCATTGCTTCTCCTGAAACCTCTGTGGCAACACTTCTCACATTTCATTCCTGGGATTCTTGATTTAATGAAATTTGGTAACCACCTTATCGTAAGTCGGTAGAGGAGGAGGAGGATTTGGTTCAGTTGTGACTGCTCCATTTCCGATGGCTTGGTAAGGCAAAAAATGCATGGTTGGCTGTAACAGAAAAGAATAGCCAATACAAAACATACTCAGGGAGGCACCTATTACTCAGGGTAGGAGGAATAGATTCTCCAGTTATGTGTTGTTAACTGTGATACTGGCAGTCTCACCAACAGGCTGAAATCCTTGATAACTCAAAGTCCTGATAGAGAATTCTTTAAAACTATTAATTAAGATGCAAATGATTTAGGGCCTAAGCATTTAAGCGATTTTTCCTGATTGAATCTCCCAACCTTATCCACACATTCAGAGAATGCCTGCTCAGGATCTCCCACCTACCAACTAAGAGGTATGACAGGAAGACCCTCACCCGCCCCAGTGAGTGTTCTCTGTATGGAATGGATGACCTTCTGAAATAAGGATGGTACCAACTGGGATGATTCTCTGGAAAGTGGTAAGTGGTAAGAGAAGTGAACTGGCTTCTCCTGAGGACCTTTGGGGACTGATTTTATTTTGTGCATTAGTTATATATTTTATGTTTCTGTATTCATATGGTTACACTGTTGTTGTAAACCTCCTAGGGTCCAGCTTGAGGAGCATGTAAATAAATAAAGAATATTCTTGTGATTTACTCACAAAAGCTATCAGATTATTAACTTATTCTAAGAATTTAAAGGCCCGAAGAAGATGCATTTCTCTCCAGGGAAAATTATTTTTTTGTGTCTGAATTGGCTTTAACTGGCAGTGGCTGTGAATAGATAAAGATGCCGATAAAGGAGACTATTTGCAGCTAAGCGTTAAAATGAGGGGACCTTGATGCTCTTTGAGCTTGGTTGTTTTTGGCAGACATTTTACTACCCAAATAATAAACCTGCACTGAAGATGTTATCTAATTTGAGTAATGAAACATTTGCTAGAAAGCAACCAGGCTAGAGAGCACCAAGGCCTCCAAGACAGGTATCTCTGCATGCTGATTTAGCTGCTTACAATATTTTTAGAGTTCTTCCGTTTTGTCAGGTCCAACCAAATTCACCCCTTTCAGTCTTTGTTCTCTCCCAGTTCCTCCCTTTCAAATTAATTTATTCTAAAGCATTTCTGAAAGGTTGAGAGTATGTTTGTTATTGGTACAAAAGGAAGCCAATTGTCATTTCTGCTGAACAAGGGACAGACGTGGCTTTCTGCCCCACCACAGAACTTGCCAATGCAGAATGAAGCTACTTCGTTGGTAATTCAATTGTTTTCAACTGGTTTTTTCAAAGGCTTTTGTAGCACTGTTAGAATCCCTTTATTACCACATCTATATTTGGAGATCTTAGGTAGCACATGGTAGTCATGTATTCAGCTATTGGTCTGAGATTTAAAAATAATGTTATTTTTTAAATTAATGTAGTCACACTACTAAAGTAAATATATGCATTTAGAACTGAGCCCTCTTAAATGAACTTCTGCATCATGAATTAAAAAGAGAGAACACAAACTGTGTTGCATTCATGACATTCCCTCTCTAGCAAAACTGAAGCTGGGGAAAAAACTGCGTCATCTAATTATTCATATGCAGAAGCAAATAATCACAGGGCGTTGGATCAAAACTCAAGCTTCTCCTAGTTATAAAGCTTACTGGGCATCCTGAGTAGCCAATCTCACCTATTCTTCAGGGTAATAGCAAAGAAACAAGCAAAAGGTCAGGTTAGGTGGAGTGTAAATATAAAGAAGAAAAATGGACAATCATCTTTACATTCTTTAACAATGACAACTGCTAAAGCTATTATTGAAATATCACATATTTACCTGGTCATCACTATGGCCAGTTGCCTGGCACCCAAAATATGCAAGGGAAACAGAGATGGAAAATTCCAGCAGGCTGAACAAAAGCAGCAGACCGGAGAGGCCATAACTGACACTCTATAGAGTATGGAGACATGTGGAAAGATGATTGTAATCAGTTGCAAGAAATTAATGTAGCAGTACGTATTTTATTTTATCTAATGTGCTGCACCATTAAAAGGGACTCCCAGCTGCTTCCTGGGGAAACACTGGGAGGAACAATTGTACTGGGAAAAACAGAGACAGTGTACAGGTAATCCTCGACCTACAATCACAATTGGGACCAGAATTTCCACTGTTAAGCAAGGCAGTTGTTAAGTGAGTCATGCATAATTTTACCTTTCTTGCCACTGTTGTTAAGCAAATCGCTGCAGTTAAGGGAATCCTAGGGTTGTTAAGTGACTCCACTTTCCCCACCCCCATCCTCTTTGCTGGCTGGGAAAGTCGCAGAGGGGATGCTGCAAGTGTCCTAAATACATTGCTAGTAGCCAAGCCCCCACAGTATGACTGTGGGAACAGTCATACATGCGAGGAGTGGTCATAGCTTTGAGTGCCACTGAAACTTTGAATGGTCACTAAATGAATAGTCGTAAATTGAAGACTGCCTGTACAGCCTGTGTGATATGAGAAAACCACACCAGGGAACTTTAGCACCTCTTATGTTTTGCAGCATTCTGAAGGGAAATTCCAGATATCACTGAGAATCAAAGGGGGATCAATCATATTTCAGATCCACACATCAAGTTAAATCATTGCACAGTAGCATGTATTTCACCTGAGCCTTGTTTCTCCTTTATGCACCACAAAAAGCTGCTCATGTAGGATGAAGCAGAGAAGAAGAAGCCAATGCTCAGTCTAAATCATTAGTTTTGCCGATGCAGAAATTTTCAGCTCTCCTAACCAAACCGGCTGAAGGATATTGCTCAGAATAGAAAGTGGTAGTAGTGTTATCAGAAGAAGGCCAGATTGGAGCCTTTGTAGGAATGTGGAAGTTAGAGGCCCTGGGTCAGACCAGGGTAAGGACAAAGGTTCCCTCCCAGCTGTAAAGGCCATGGTACGATGTACATTACTTTATCATTCTTATTCTTATGTTCTAAAGGTATTTAACCTATAATCTTTCTTAGTTCTAGGCTCTTTGGCATTCTGCTGGCCATGTGCCCAGTGATCACTCTAGCTTTCCATGTCAGTGAAAGATCCTTTGTTTTATTTCCAATCCCTCTGCTTCCTTATTTAAAGGGACTTATTTGCGAGAACAAGGTATTCAGGTTATGACTACTCAAACACAGTAGAACATTTTGAGTGTATGTTCTCCCGAATTACACCAATAGTCACAAGGGAGAGAACCGAAAGCAGTTAATTCAGAGGCTGGCTAGCCCCAAGAGGAAAAGCGACAGGCCTCCCCACTGTCCTAACATATCCACTATGGGTCACCAAGATAATGGGTGAAGGTAAACAGATTTTATACAACTTGAGGTTTTTGTTGGATGGGGGAGGAGAGGAAAAGATTAGTTTTATTAGTTTTATACCAGTGCAGCTAATGATGACTTAAGGGTTGGAATTTTACTCATGAGGATAAAGTAAAGGTAACCTCATGGGAAAATTGAGAAAATTGGCATTAACAGATTATGGTTAACGGCAACAATGTGATTTAGATTCAGTCAGTCTAAGATATATTGCTTCCCCTCATCAATAAGGATGCAGCTAGATCTATTTTCTTTACCCAACTTCTTTCCAATCATCCATGTCAGGTTGTAAAGGAATAAAACCCTGGATGAGATACCACTATGATTAAACACTCATAAGAAATCAAAGGATAGCATTTTACAAAATACTAAAATATCAAGCCTTTGATCCCAGGTATATGGTTCTAAACTGTCCACACTTCAGAACTTACCTAAATTTCAGTTTTCTAAAACTGGGTGTCATATGCAAAGAAGGAATGAGGAAGTGGGGGTGGCAGAAAAACCTGGTATAGATTTCAACATGTACAGCTGTATTAGATAGATAACCTTTATTGTCATTTTTATATTGTGGGCACAATGGCACACATAAAAAATGAAATTTAGTTGCCCGCTCTCAAAGTGAAACATATACATGACACACACCTAAAACATACTATGTACAACATATATATAGACCCACATCCCTACATATACATAGCAAATAAATATTAAATACTGTCCATCTTGAATATATAACGCAAGGAGAAAGTTTGAGAGTTCGCAAGGTTAATGCTGTATGGAATGAAACTATGGCTGAATCTGGATGTTCTGCTACGGATACCACGAAGCTCCTCCCAGAAGGTAGCAAGGAAAACAGGTCGTGAAGAGGATGTGTAGTGTCCCAGATAATCTTACGACCCTGCTCAAGCAACGCTTCTGTGCTATGTCCTGGATGGGAGGGAGGGAACTGCCAATGATCTTTTCGGCCATTCTCACCACTCTCTGCACCGCCTTCCTGTCTGAAGCAGTGATGCCTCCAAACCAGACTATGATGCTGTATGACAGGATGCTCTCGATTGTCCCCCTGTAGAAAGTGGTCAGGACAGGGGAAGGAAGATGTGCTTTTCTCATGCGGCGCAGAAAATGCAGGCGCTGCTGTGCCCGCTTCACCAGTTTCTCACTGTTTAGCGACCAAGTCAGCCTACTCGTTAGCTGCACACCAGGAATTTGATGCTGGTAACCATCTCCACAGGTGAATCATTAATGCACAGAGAAGTGTGGCTGTGCCTGCCTTTTCTGAAATCAACAATGATCTCTTTGGTTTTTCCTGTATTTAAAACTAGGCTGTTTTCCTTACACCAGTTCACCAACCCCTCAACCTCCTTGCGGTAAGCTTCCACCTTGTCATCCTGAATAAGGCCCACTACTGTTGTATCATCTGCGAACTTCACAATATGGTTGGTGGCAAACCTGGCACAGCAGTCATGGGTCAACAGGGTGAACAGCAGCGGACTTAAGACGCAGCCCTGAGGAGAACCTGTGCTCAAGAAAATAATTCTGTCCTATATAGAATTTTCAAACAATCCTTTATTTTGCAGCACTCAAACCCTACTGTAAAACAACCAAACTTTTACACTCTACAGAGACATAGTCAAAAGGTATGTCTAAAACACATTTTCCATTAAAAAAAAAAATCTATTCCCTTTCCATCAAAAAAAAAAAACTAGAAAAGAAAGAAATCTACAAAGAGCTACACACTTTGTACCTCAATGACCAGAAGATTACTTGCCCTTATTTAACCAATATATATTTTTTAAAAATTCAAATCAAATAGCACTCATGTCTTTGGGACTTAGACCTATTCAAGGAAAGATTTAAAACAAACTGAAAAAATCTGGGATATCCTGGCTGCATACAAAATCTCCTTCCGGATTCTGCACATGAAGCCAAAATTTAAGACCAGATTGGTTTACTTACGATTATACTTGCAGTGTCATATTGAGGAATAGTGGTGATCATCATCTGGTATATGCACAGCATGATACCAGTTAATGCCATTGCAGCACTTGCAAAGTTCATTCCTACACTGGATTGCACCTGAAACAGAAATTCACCAGAAAGAGAGAAATTACAATTGCAGTGTCAGCAAAGATGGCAAAGAAAAAGAACTAAAACACATCAAGGAAGCCCTCAGAACTTGTGGCTATCCCAAGTGGGCCTTCATCAAATCTCAAAAAAGACCCAGCAGGAGCTCCTCCATAACTGATGAAGGAAACAATAAACGAAGCAACGAAGTCATTCCGTACGTTGCAGGAATATCGGAAAAGCTCAGGAGGATCTTCAGCCAACACAACATATGTTCACACTTCAAACCCAAGAATACACTAAGGCAGAAGCTTGTCCACCAAAAGATAAAACATCCAGACACAAACTGAGCAACATGGTATATGCAGTACAATGCAGTGAGCCATGTGCAGATCTGTATATTGGGGAAACAAAACAACCACTTCATAAATGCATGGCACAACATAGGAGAACAAACCCATCAGGACAAAAGTCAGCAGTTCATCTGCATTTAAAAGACAAAGGCCAGGCTTTTGAAGGCAGCAAAGTCCACATTTTGGACAGAGAAGACCACTGGTTTGAAAGACAGGTCAAAGAGGCCATCTATGTGTCAAAACTGAACAGCCCTCTCTCAACAGACCGGTAGGGATACGACATCATCTATCTCCAGTCTACAATATAGTACTTTCAACAGTTCCAAGAAGGCTCCACACTCATTTGCACCACTCAGGTGACCCTGATGACACAGATAAATCTCCAGATGGCCTCAATGACTTGCTAAAAGAATGCAAATGAACAGCTGTCTGCAGGAGTATAAATCTTTCCATTTCCCACCATCCAGTCAAGAGCTGAAGAAGCTTCTTGAATGAGAAGCGAAACATCTTCAAAGAAAAACAAGAAAATCCAGTTGCCTCAGGAAAAATCATCTTTGGGATAATTATGACCAGGATGGCTGAGAATCTCCATAGACATTCAGCAACAACAGGGTTTTACCCGGATGAAAGGCAAATGTCACAATTCATTTGAAGGCTTTTCTAACACTGTCAAATTCCTTCTTTCTGTTTCTGGATGTCAGCCTCCATGGGAGGCCAGGTGGTTAAAAGTGACAGGAAACCTGTTACAATTTCTTCGTTCTCTAACATTTTAGTTAAAGAAATCCCAGACTGTTTATTCTAAAACATGATGCACTCTAAGCATAAAATGTTAATGTTAAACGCTTTTAGCTATACAACATTACAGAGAGGCAACTAGTGAGATGGGAATAGAGAAACCCTTGGAGACAGTTGTGAGAAATCTGAATGTTTAAAAATTGCTTTGTTTTTAGTTCTCCCGACAGGAATGCAGTATTTTCTATCAAAATGGTCATTTTTCTTCTCTTGAATCCACACTATGTTCCATTACAAGACAAAAACATTTCTGTGTTGCCATGAACACTTTAAACCAAGGAGAAACAGGGGAGAAGAAAGCAAGCTCTTTGCAGGAGGGCTACCATCAGCTCTCTCCTCTCTTTGATTCCCAGGGCGAGACCCACACTTGTTCCATACTTTTACTCCTAATACACTGAGCTTCTTTCTAATGTTGCTTCCATGTAGGAATACTGCTGAAACAGGAACCTCTGTCAACATGGAGGAGGAGAAGGAGAAGGAGGCATGTTGGCAGTTGGCGGTCTGGTTCAAGACTAGAGAATGCAAGGACCTCTTTGTTCAGGGCTAGCACCATTACTAATAGCAACTAAGGAAGCTCTCATAGAACAAGCACCCAAGTCACGGTCATTGACTCTCTCGGGCTTCTCTCATTTTCCTCATGGTACTGACAGGACCTGCAGTGTTGCAGGTTGCACATCAGGAAGGGAACTTGGGAAGAAGCCCATCACAAAATGGGGACCAGGGGAGGCTCCAATTCTGGACAGTTGAACATTCTCTACTGTTCACACAGAACTTTCAATGGAAGCAAAGCTTGGAAGCAAAAGTTGATCAAAGAAGGAAGTGGGTGGGGATTTTGAGTTTTTTTTTCTTCTCAAATGTTGATTTAAGACTGAGCAGTATTTGAAGACAATAGACAATATAGAAGGACCTGAGCGCTTACAAAGAAACAGCATAAAATAAATTCAAACACCATATATCTTTCTCACTAAATCACGATTTGGACGGTTTGCAGCTGCTACACATAGTGACCCAGTAGAAATGAACTATGGAAAAAGAAACAGAAAAAAGATTTATTTTAGTCCACTGGAAAAATCTGGCACCCATGAGAAGCTAGGGAGGCTTCAATGCAAACAGGACTTTTATACGTATCTGTTAGCCATTAATACCATGGTGCATGACTGAATAGAAATTTGCACATACTTACAAATATCCCTCCCCAAAAGGGGTAACCTCCAGTTCCAGACACGGTAAGATCGTAAGGATAGAGAGAAATTGCAACAGCTCCAAAGCCAATGTGGATCAACCCAATCATGATCTGGACGGCCTACAGAAGGAAAACACACAAAATGACAAAAATTAGTTCTCTGAATCTGAGAAAGAGAAACATTCTAATTTGTTAGCACTCCTGGAAAAGCATCACTTTCTATCCCTCTTTGAAAGGTCCTTGAAAGGGGTTGGGGCTTCTAAGCTTCCAGGGTAGGTGTTGACCCAAGACCTGGTTTCCTATGGTGAAAAATCCAAATGGGGAGAAGGGACAGTTTGAGACACGATTCTCACTACATTCTGGACATTTACTCCAGATTATGATCTAGATTCACTTACAGTGAGGCTGCTCTTGTCAGGAAGGACTGTAAGAATATCAAGATGGGCCTTTGAGAGAGGAATATCACTTTTCTCACTACAGATTCCTCTGCAGGAGGAAGTTAACCATAGCCATAAGCACAAAGCGACTTCAACCGGTTTGGGCTGCAGTCAAACAGGCACATAGCAAAGCACACATACCCCAAGCACTTTGGTCTCAGCACTGAGGAATCTCTCCACAGGACCATTCTGGGGGACTTGTTGAGGAGCACTGGTGGAAATTCCAAGTTGCTGAGCTCCATACTGCGGATATGGAATTGCTCCGGATGCCTGGAGAGCAACATCGGGCAATCCAGGGGCCGTCTGGATTATGTTCTGTCCATTAGAGGGGATGACAACTACGGTTCCACTGGCCATGCTTGCTGGAAATGTTGCCACAGTTAAGTTACCTGCAAACAAACAAGTGAGGAAAGAAGCAAAATGTTTTCAAGGGAAAAAAACCAAGAAAGTCCAGTTGCCTTCTGAAAAGCACCTTTGGGACAACCATGACCTGGATGATTAAGGACATCCATAGATATCAGGGAGAAAAAGTAAATCAGAATACGGAAAACATTCCACTTTTCAATGCAAAAAGTGTCTTTCTAATCTTAGCACCACCTCGGATGCACCCAGCTAAATGGCATTTCTTATTCGGGCAAGATTTTATTGTGATTATTCTCCTGTCCTGTTACTGGCACGTGGAGCTAAAGGCATCAGGCATGAATGATCACGTTGATTGCCATCTTCCAGGAAAGTCATACCGATTTGGACAGAACAAGTTACTGTGAAGGACACAAGAGCAGGGATCTGAATTCCAGCTTTGCTTCACTGATGAGGTGAAGTTTCTTTTCAGAACACAACTGGAGCATCAGCCTGGGTTTCCTAACAAAAATCCGGATAACCTCAGAAAGCAGTGAAGCGATACAGGAAAGTCCCAACTGCTATCGACACCTAATAACCCACCGGATTTTTAAAACCCTGACCCAATGGCCCAAATTAATCCCACAATTAGGATTTGTACAGACCTTAAGAGGAAGCCACACCCTTCTTGAGCTCTATTAATTGGAAGTCAAAGTTAAGCAAAAATCAGCCCATCCACCTACCTTTGAAAGGTGAACTTCAAATACCGAATCTTTGTAAATTTACAGGGCACCTGTGTGCATATTGGGCACTTCCATCAGGGCAAGATCGGCTGTAAACTCTTTCCTGTCTACTAACTCTCCCCTTATTCTCCCATCTAGAAGACCTGCGGTGACTGCGTGGCTGAGAAAGCCGCAGGGGGATGGTTGCAGGGGAGAAGCGACAAAGAATGGTCCACACGTTAATTCCATACTATTTTTTAAAAAAGTAATCAGAATTTACTCACGACAAGCGCTCAAGACCAGACACACGTAAGCCTCAGGGGAAATGAAAGTATCTGTACAGGAACAAGTGGAGGGCGGGGCTCCCCCACCTACCGAAAGGAGGGATTTCCTCATACCTTAACTGGGGACTCCAGAAAAAACTTCTTTGTTGATCTTTTAACTGTTGCAACAAATAATTGTTTGGGGCCAGGAACCTTCTGTTTATTAAGAAATGAGAGGGAAATTATCCAAATGTATAATGCCTTCTTATTCTCAGGCTAAAACGAATCACTGAAATCAAAAGCATCCCTCGACATCTCTTTCGCTTCCTCCCAAAGTTCGCAAGTCCCACTCGGAGTCTTCTACAACCTTTGCAGGAATCGCCAGAAAGAAAAACAAGAGGACGCGCAATGCCATCATAGCTTTCGAGTCCGTCTCCTGGCCCCCTCCCAGACCTGTTTCAGTAGCCCTCGTCCAGCAGAGAGGGTTTATTTTTTCTCCTTTCCTTCCACCTTCCTTCTTTTCTTCCTCTCTGTAGCTTTCGGTTTGCTCTTTTAGGCGTCTGAACGGGCAAAATCGCAACGGCTGGAGGGAGTCGATCCCAGCCTGCGATTGCGCTCCTTGCGAAACTCTCTGGAAAAACTTCCAAGGACCTCAGAAGCCTCTGAAACATCTGGACCATATCGTTTTGCCCATAAGCAGATGCCGAAGAATCCCCTCCGTGTATTGGCAAATTTATATTGGGTTAATCTATTATGTTTCCTTTTGCACTTATTTGGCACTGAACATTTGCTTTTTGGTTGACTACTCCCTAGTATAAAGAGAAATTTCTCTTTATAAGAGAATTTATAAGAGAATTCGCCTTCATTGGTGAGAGAAATGTTGCTCTATTCTATTGGATCAATTTTTTTGTGTTTATGTTTCACGGGAGCGCCCTCTAGAGTCCTGATCCTCCTAGTGCTATTTTCTATTGGCCTGTTTTACTAACATCTATGAGGGGGAGTGTAGAGCAGGTCGTTTCAATGCTATAGTGTTTTGGAAGGAGAGACAGCTTCTGCCGCCCCCCCCCATGAGCCTTGTTATTCCCAGATTTCATCTTTTTAAAAAGCTGCTTGCCGTTATCTCTTTCAGATGCCAAGATGATTTCCCTATATTATGACACTGGGTTTTCAGGCTTTAGTTCAGGGGTCTTTCAACTGCTGGCTCTGGAATTCTGGGAGTTGAAGTCCACAAGTCATAAAAGGGCCAACTTTGAAGACCTCTGCTTTAGTTCAACTCCTAGCAGTACATTTCAAGGGGAAATTAGACAGGTGTTTCAGTCAATGGGATGATAATCAGGTGTGAGCGTGGTAAGTCCAGTTACCTGACACAATATTATTCTGAATTTAAGAAGAGGCAAGAGGAAACTCAAAATATTTTGGATGAAATAAAAATATGAGTTAAAGAATTCCCTTGGGAAAATAAATCTATCAAGAAGTTAAGATTTTATAGCAAAAGTTATCCATGTTAACCATAAGAGAATTAGGAATAAAATTGAATTATGCAAATCACAAATATTTTCAATTGGTGAATAAACCAGGGCAATAGTTATCTTATAAGATCCAACGAGAAAGAAAATTTTGAAAAAAAACAAGAGGGAGATAATGTATTGATTGAAAATGTGGCTATATAAAAATTATCAATATTTAATTTATATAAAGGACATGTTATTCTATTGGAGAAAACAGCTGAATATCAGAAGTAATAATACAGAGTAAAGAAAACAAAAAGATAAAAGGCAAAAATGCAGAAAACAAAAGCTTCATACTTTCTATCAAATACAAATATAATTGCAAAATTATCTGTGATTAAAAAAATTGTTACTTTTTCTAGTATCTTATTTTTTTCCTAATTATCAAAAAGTCTAGTTACAAATACATTTTTTCTGTTTCATGTAAAAAGTCTCCAATCAGTCCCGTCTTTTCTCTAATCATGGAAATCAATTTAGCCTTGTCTGCAAGTTCCATCATTTTCACCAACCATTCCTCTGTTGTGGGTTATGTCAAACCTTCCCACTTTTTTAAGCATATTATAATAAGAAAAGCATCCAGTTTTAACTGTACCTGAGTTTTAAAAATCTTCTGAATTTATCTAGGTATTTGTATCCAGGATTTTGGGGAGTTTTCTTTTTCCGAACAGCCAGAAGATCAGAACTGCAGATTCTACAAGTAAAAATGTTAATGCTTCAATTAAGGCTGGCGTGGAGGCATCAGGAAGGAGATAATAAAAGTTTCATTATGGTTTCTGTTCCTCCTTCTCCATAACTTGTCCTCTAAATTCATCTTCTAGGGGAGGAAGGATACGTGAAAATGGAATTGGGGCATTCTTTCAATTAGTGGGTAGTCAATTTCATACAGACACATTTCATTAGCATTACTAATTCAGATTTACTGAACACCTACAGGAAATAACAGTATCACAAAGTCTACAGTGTTGATTTTAATTATATACAAACTTCTACAAATCTCTTTGGGATCAGAGTGATTAAGTAACTGCTACTATTGTGCCAGTGATACATTTTATTAATAATTTCTGCTTTACTTTTACTGTTTTTCTTTTCCATAGCATCAGACCTCCTACTCGATTCAATATTTGCCATAAAAATTAAGTGCCATCCAGAATATAAACAAAGGACTAATACAAGCCACTGTAGAGATTTTTCCTCAGAAAGATGCTGATGATCTGCAGCACAAATTCTTGCTTCTTGGGAAGCATTATAACTATCAGGTAAGAAGCATCACTTTTAAAACTTGCCACCATTTAATTTGGTACGTAAAGGCTATAACTGAAAAATAAACAAGTTGGGGGGCAAAAGTAAAACAACATGAAATTCATTGCTTCTCGTGAGACATCTGGTTGCAACACTTCTCACAATTCCTTCCTGCTGTTGGTGGGATTTTTGTTTTGTTTTTTTCCATTATGGTGCTGTCAGAAGAATTTCCCGGTTCGTTTTCCAGCTGGGAAAAGCCGAAGATGAAGAAATTTGAGGACAGCAGCTACCGCAAAGCAGGTCTTTATTACAGGAAGGCAATAAAGTGACAGAGAAGTGACTTCAGCGTTCCTGCCTTGCAAGGTGTCCCCCTGGTCCCATGTGTGGCTTTTTATATGCTTTTTCTACCCTGTGGCTGTGGCTGGGCTGGCTCTTTCTTTTGTGTTTGTAATGGTTGCTTGATGTTCTTTTCTTTGTCCTAAGTGGTATCTCCTTTGTCCGGTTTCTATTTTTGGGGGCTTAATCCTGTCAGGGGCAGGGCAGGTAGTTCTCCTCAGGGATGTTCCCTCTGTCCTGATTCTATTTTGGGAGTTAATCCCATCAGGGGCAGGGCAGGTAGTTCTCCTCAGGGATGTTCCCTCTGTCCTGATTCTATTTTGGGAGTTAATCCCATCAGGGGCAGGGCAGGTAGTTCTTGATGGCTTTGCTATCTGAGTTTTCCCATTGTTCTTGGTGGTATGCCCAGGATTTCAGAAAAAAGGGCTTTTACAGAGAAAAAAGTGTGTCTGCATGTTTTCCTAATGGGGATGAGAATATGGGAGTTTTGTCAGGGTAAATCTTCCAACAGTGCAATAACCACATTATCATAGGCTGGTGGAGAACGCCGCCGATTGGGTTCACGTGTGACTATTGCATCTCGGTTGACTTGGTAAGACACAAAAACCAAGGTTGGCTGTAACAGAAGATAATACTTATGTACAAAAATACTGACAGTGTCTTTGTGGGCATCTTACTCCAGGCAGGAGGAGTAGCTTCTCCAGTTGTGTATTTTTAACTTTAGCACTGTGCTTGCCTAGAATCAGCCTGGAGCCAAAACTATAGATTGAAACCTTTGAGAGCTCAAAGCCCTGATAGAGAATTCCTTAAAGTTAGGAATTAACATCCAAATGACTTTAGCATCTGGCCATTCAAGCACCTTTGTCTGATCAGATCTGCCCACCTGGTCCAGACATAATGAGAACTGCTAAAACTATTATCAATGGATCAAACACTTACCTGGTCATCAGCACATCAAGTTGCCTGACACCCAAAATGTGCAAATGAAACAGTGATACAAAATTCCAGCAGGCTGAACAAGAGCAGCACACTGGAGAGGCCAGTGTCAGCAGCATTCTGTGGAGTATGGAGACAAGTGCAAAGATACTGTTGTATTTGCTGAGAAAAGCTGTGTGCTACACTGTTAAAAGGGACTCCCAGCTGCTTCCTTGGAATCACCGGGAGGAAAATTGTTATCAGGAAAAATAGGGACAGTATATAGCGGATCAGGGAATCCTAGCATCCTTATGTGTTACAGTATCCCAAAGGAACATTCTAGATATCACTGAGAATCAAATGTGGCTTAGTCATATTCCTGACCCACATATAAATATTGGCACAATAGCACACATTTTTGAGCCTTGTTACTCCCTTACGCACCATAAAAAGCTATTCATGTGGGATAAAGCGGAGAAGAACAACAATCATTCCAAATTGTTAGTTTTATAGATGCAGAAATTCACACCTGCCTAAAGTCATTTGTGCAGATATCTATACAGAATCAAGGAGCTTCCTCGATGACAGAAAATATTTAAGACAATCAGAAAACTATGATCCTCATTCAGAGGTGATCAAATCTGACTCCCTCATTTGAAATTTTGAGATATAAAATTCTTTCCATTCATAGAAATATGTGAATGTTGGGAAGTTTTTTTAAAAAAACAAGCTAACAAAACAACTCACCCATTTGCTCTTCCCAATGTCAGTAGCTCTACCTAACATGCCAAAAAAAAAAAAGGATCATTTTGCCTGCCATGTAACTATTAAATATGAGGGATCCATCAGAACGAAAAAGAAGGGACAAATCAAATTCAGCTTCACGAATCTGGCTGAGACAATAAGGATTCAGAGCCGGATTTTATGAAGAAAATCTATCTTAAAGCTCTCTGTTTTGAAAGGCAAATCTACTCATTTTGTTTTCTCCTACATTTGCATTTTTAAAATGTCACTTTCTTTTCATCCATTTCCTAAAGATACTATATGAGTGCAAAGCTCACCAATTTGTAGGTGGTATTTCTTGTTAGATGAGGTAGACCACATTACTTTGGGAAGCAAACTAGTGCTGCAAATAACAAAATAGCCTACACTATATGTATTAACTCCAACTGAACTCATTTAAAACTTTTAATACATCATCGCAATAAGGTTGTGTTTAATTTTTGTTGCTGCAATCTTGACTTGACTGTGAGTTAACTCAGGGTTTTCCAACTTTGGCCTGTTTAAATCATGTGGAGTTCAACTCCCAGAATTCTCCAGACAGCATGGATGGGAAAACGTCTGGAAGTCCGTACATGTTAAAGCTATGGAGGTTGGAAACACTGATCTAACTCAGGGCTTTTCAACCTTTTCACCCATTGTACCACTTTTCGGATAAGGCAATATCCGAGTACCACCACTCGCCCAGCAAGGTATCAAAAACTTGACCCCCCCCCCAAAAAGGAAAAAATGAGAAAGTACAGGTAGTCCTCGACTTACAACAATTCGCTTAGTGACTGTTTGAAGTTACAACGGCACTGAAAAAAGCGAATTATGACCATTTTTCACACTTATGACTGTTGCAGCATCCCCAGAGTCATGTGATTTACATTCGGATGCTTGGCAACTGATTTATCCTTATGACGTTCACAGTGTCCCAGGGTCATGTGATCAATGGCCGGGGGGGCGTGGCCAGCTGATCTCCCAGGTTGCAGGGTGCCTGGGGGGGGAATCCATGGGTCTCTGGTGGAGGGGGATGGGACTGGGGTGGGTGCCTGGCTTCCCTCCCTTCTCTCCCATTGTCCCTTCCTTCCTTCTTTCCTTCACCTCCCTTTGTCCCTTCCTCCTTCCCTCCCTCTCTCCCATTGTCCCTTCCTTCTTTCTTTCCTTCCTTTCCTTCACCTCCCTCTTTGTCCTTTCCTCCTTCCCTCCCTCTCCCATTATCCCTTCCTTTCCTTCACCTCCCTTTGTCCCTTCCTCCTTCCCTCCCTCTCTCCCATTGTCCCTTCCTTCTTTCCTTCCTTTCCTTCACCTCCCTTTGTCCCTTCCTCCTTCCCTCCCTCTCTGCCATTGTCCCTTCCTTCTTTCCTTCCTTTCCTTCACCTCCCTTTGTCCCTTCCTCCTTCCCTCCCTCTCTCCCATTGTCCCTTCCTTCCTTTCTTTCCTTCACCACCCTCTTTGTCCCTTCCTCCTTCCCTGCCTCTCTCCCTGTCAAGCGGGGCGGCAAAGGAGACCAGCGGCCAGCACCGTTCTACCTGGCAGCGTTGGTGTCGGCTCCGTGGGCGTCCCGCCGAACAGCTGAGCGGCTCCGACTTCTGGCCGCCGAACAGCTGATGGGCGCGAGGCTGCGGCAGTGAGCCAAGGGCCGATGGCGCGGCCTGAAGCTGAAAGGCTGTCTCCCGGCCGCCGAACAGCTGATGAATGCGAGGCCTGGACCACAGCAGAACGGCGCAGGGACGCTCACGGGACAGAAAGGCTGCAGCACTGCAGCTCCCATTGTCCCTTCCTTCCTTCCTTCCTTCCTTCCTTCCTTCCTTCCTTCCTTCCTTCCTTCCTTCCTTCCTTCCTTCCTTCCTTCCTTCCTTCCTTCCTTCCTTCCTTGTGCTACGCCGCCCAGACCCAGCCTGGTTTTGGCAGGCAGCAACACATCACGGCCCTGCCTGTGCGCGTGCAGAGGCAGAGGAGAGCGCACAGGCAGGGCGGGGATATTGCCGCATCGCCAGCAAGTCACCCTTCCTTCGGGCGAAGTAATCTCCTTGCAATGCAAAACCGCGGGGGCTCCATCTTTTGCAAAGGGCAGCGAGCGCGCCCCCCACGAGCAAAGGAGGAGAGCAGCCAAGCAACCTGCTAGTCCAAACTACAAATACTGCTTCTTGGGATGGGGTGGGGGGACGGAGAGGAAACGTCTGGAAATCATGCAAGAACTTTTCCTCTTATTATTACTATTATTCTTCCAAGTTGCAAAGGAAAAGCAGAAACAGCCCAACCGTGCAGGTCAAGCTTGGCTCTCTCTCTCTCTCTCTCCCTTAAACGCGGTTCATCAGGAGCTCCGGCGCTTCCCACGCTTGCAGCGGGGAGACCGGCGGCTTTTCCACCAACCCGGGGCAACTTTATAAAAACAGCAAAACAGCGTGGAAAAGCGCGGCTCAGCTATAGCTGCACACACCAATCCCGGGCTCTGTCTCCCTCTCTCTTTCTCCCTCTGTCTCCCTTTCTTTCTTTCTCTCTCTCTCTCCCCCTCTCTCTATTTCTCTTTCCCTCTTTCTCTCCCTCTTTCTCTCTCTCCGATCTTCTGCTAACCTGGCCAGCCGGCCCGGGGATCGATTTGGAGGCACGGAGGGGAGGGGAGGGGAGCGGCCGAGGGCTGCGGCCACCTTTGGAAGTACCAACGCTGCTCCAGCAAGGCTCGAGCCGGGCAAAGCGGGCGATGGGAGAGGAGCGGGCCGATCACCTTCCTGGCAGCTGGGATTCCGGCGCGCCTTCCTGGCCAGGGGGCGGGGCAAAGGCTCCAGCGCCCGCAATCTGCCCAGCCTCCCCTCTGGCCCCGGGCAGCAATTCCGCCTCGCGCACATGCGCGATCTGCCTCCCCCGTCCCTGCCGCTGCCCGCAATCTGCCCAGCCTCCCCTCTGGCCCCGGGCAGCACTTCTGCCTCGCGCACACGCGCGATCGGCCTCCCCGTTGCTGCCGCTGCCCGCAATCTGCCCAGCCTCCCCTCTGGCCCCGGGCAGCACTTCCGCCTCGCACACACACGCGATCGGCCTCCCCGTTGCTGCCGCTGCCCGCAATCTGCCCAGCCTCCCCTCTGGCCCCGGGCAGCACTTCCGCCTCGCACACACGTGTGATCTGCCTCCCCCGTCCCTGCCGCTGTCCGCAATCTGCCCAGCCTCCCCTCTGGCCCCGGGCAGCACTTCTGCCTCGCGCACACACGCGATCGGCCTCCTCGTTGCTGCCGCTGCCCGCAATCTGCCCAGCCTCCCTCTGGCCCCGGGCAGCACTTCCGCCTCGCACACACGTGTGATCTGTCTCCCCCATTGCTGCCGCTGCCCGCAATCTGCCCAGCCTCCCCTCTGGCCCCGGGCAGCACTTCTGCCTCGTGCACACGCGCGATCGGCCTCCTCGTTGCTGCCGCTGCCCACAATCTGCCCAGCCTCCCCTCTGGCCCCGGGCAGCACTTCCACCTCGCGCACACGTGTGACTGTCTCCCCCCGTTGCTGCGCTGCCCGCAATCTGGCCCAGCCTCCTCCTCTCACACGGACCCGGGCAGCACTTCCGCCTTGCGCACACGTTTGCTATGCTTCCCCGTCCCTGCCGCTGCCCGCAATCTGCCACAGCCTCCCATCCTGGCCCCAGGGCAGCAATTCTGCCTCGCGCACACGCGCGATCTGACCCCCGTCCATGCCGCTGCCCGCAATCTGCCCAGCCTACCCTCTGGCCCCGGGCCAGCACTTATGCCTCGCGCACACGCACTATCGGACTCCCCCTCCCTGCCGCTGCCCTCAATCTGCCCAGCCTCCCCTCTGGCCCCGGGCAGCACTTCTGCCTTGCGCACACGCACAATCGGACTCCCCGTCCCTGCCGCTGCCGGCAATCTGCCCAGCCTCCCCTCTGGCCCCAGGCAGCACTTCTGCCTCGCGCACACGCGCGATCGGCCTCCCCGTTGCTGCCGCTGCCCGCAATCTGCCCAGCCTCCCCTCTGGCCCCGGGCAGCACTTCCGCCTCGCACACACGTGTGATCTGCCTCCCCCGTCCCTGCCGCTGCCCGCAATCTGCCCAGCCTCCCCTCTGGCCCCAGGCAGCACTTCTGCCTCGCGCACACGCGCGATCTGCCTCCCCCGTCCCTGCCGCTGCCCGCAATCTGCCCAGCCTCCCCTCTGGCCCCGGGCAGCACTTATGCCTCGCGCACACGCACAATCGGACTCCCCCTCCCTGCCGCTGCCCACAATCTGCCCAGCCTCCCCTCTGGCCCCGGGCAGCACTTATGCCTCACGCACACGCGCGATCTGCTCCCTGCAGCTGCCCGCAATTGCCCATCCTCCCTCTGGCCCCGGGCAGCACTTCTGCCTCGCGCACACGCGCGATCTGCCTCCCCCGTCCCTGCCGCTGCCCACAATCTGCCCAGCCTCCCCTCTGGCCCCGGGCAGCACTTCTGCCTCGCGCACACGCAATCTGCCAGCACCCGCAATCTGGCCGGCCTCCCCTCCGCCTGGCCCATCCACGCCTGACGTTAACCCTCCCGCCACCATGCAGGGTAAGGTTGGCGCCCCCGCCCAGATGCCCTTGCCTCCCCCAAGCATTTTTTTACTCACCTGCTTTCAGCTGCACTCCCTTTCTCCTTTTGCTTCTCTTCCTTCGTTTGCCACGTGTTTGGGGTAAAAAAAAAAAAGTTCCATGAGAAGTCTCATGGAACTTTTTTTTTTTGTCTCACAAACACATGGCAAAGGCCGAGAAGGACAGGAGAAAGGGAATGCTGCTGAAAGCAGGTGAGTAAAAAAAAAACACTTGGGGGAGGTGAGGGCATCTGGGCGGGGGCGGCAGGCAATGCGTCACGCAGCTCCGGCGGAATCTCCCCTGAAGACTGCGTGAGGCTGCCTGCTATCCCCAAGGCCGCCGCCAATCAGCTGGAGCTGCGCGCTTTGATCCTGGGCTCTCAGTAGGACCCAGGCAATGTGCAGTTCCAGCTGACTTGGCCACAAGCCTCTGCGGCGCTGCTGCCGCTTCACCTCATCCACTTTTACACTTTTTTTAAAAAAAAAATTTCAAAAACATTTTTTTAAATATTTTTTTAACATGTTTTTTCAACCCGTCCTACGCGTACCACCAGCCATGTGCTCGCGTACCACTGGTGGTACGTGTACCACCGGTTGAAAAGCCCTGATCTAACTGATCTCAACTAAGCTTGTCCTCATTTAGCTGAGTCTGTAGAAATGTTTGGCAAAGAAAATTCTCCCCTCGCAATTTTTGCAAATGTTTTTCAGAACAATGTTGTAATAGCAGATTTGATCTTAGAGGGTATATATGAAAGTTTAACTACTGTGCCTGGAACTTGATTTTGGAAACTAACAAATGAGTTAAAAGGCCAGTTTGATTGGAAACAAAATTCTGAATGTAAATATATTTGGCAAAAATGCACTCTGAAATTTCTCTTAAGATTATGTGCTACCCTAAAAATGGGTTCACAAGAAGTTAGGAAAGGATATAATTGAGGATCAGGCTCTTTTGGATACAGATTTAAAACATTAAAGGCTACAAGAATTATATAGAAAACAAATGTCACACAGGAGTTACAAATGAAACTGACTGTTGTCTTAAAAGCTAAAAGGGTCATACAAATAATAAATCAGAATAATACCTTGGACAATTTCCTCATTTGGACTTAAAAAGAAGGTGCGTTATGCTTAGGAAATGGTTCCTGAGAAAAGGTAAAGATAAAATGGAAAGAAATCACTTTTTGGAACATTAAAAGGAATAAACATCAAGATTTTTAAAAGCAAAAAGAAGGAATATAGAGTCAGCTTATGTCACACTCCAAAACCAAAAGTTCTGTCTCCAAGTGTAAAACAATAAATCTGCCTGGAAGAATCATTACATGTCCAAAGATGACATATAGTGATTCTTCCAAGCAGATATATTGTTTTATACCTATAGACAGAATCTTGCACATCTGCAGACTAGAATCTACAGGAAGCCTATAATCTTGGTGCTCTTAGGGAGGAGTTGCCTTCACCCTCTTTCTCTCACATGTAATGTTCAGACCAAGTTGTCTCTTATTCCTCTGGAATGCAACCCCTCCGTCCCGGAAATCAGGCCCACTACATTTCATCACCGCTTATTCAACCGAGGTTAAAAGATACAGGATTTTTTATCCCCCTGTGAATCTTAATGGTTTTTCTTTTTACTAAAACCAGGACTGAATGGTGAGGTTTTAAGGATTTGTTAATAGATAAAATAGGAAAGAAGAGAATTTTGTATGTGTATTTTTAGAGGAAATGATCATCTATGATGTTAAAATTCAAAGAAAGTTTATAAACTTGGCATCTGATTAAGGTTACAATAAAGGTGTTATTTTTGATACATATTAAACTTATAAAGGAGTTTGACAGGAGGCAGAGAGAAAATGATTAGAAATTAATTATTTGAGATACTATTTGAAGGGATTAACAACCATGGTTTTAGTATATAATTGCTTCTCTTGGCTCTTAAAGGAATTTTGAATGATGACTAACTTTGAAAAATGAGCCTTTAAAGATTTGTAGTTAAAAGATAAGATATGAGAAGAAGATTTTTTTGTTGTATGTTTAGAGAAAACTATAAGATACTGGTAAAGAAAGTAAAAGAAGATGAAGTTGATTTATTTGTTTAAGGTTAAAATATATATTATTCTTGATAATTCTTCATGGATTTTTGTTGATTATATTATTGAATGATGAGGCTTTATAATTTGTTCATATATTAAAAGATAAAATATGGGGAAAAGAGATCTTTGGTCAAAATAACTTACAGAATGTAGTACGTTATTCATAACTTATTGAATGTACTTGTCTTAAGCCATTTCTTATTTTTTCTTTTCTTTCCTTGTAATTTTGTTTTTTTCATTTTATATTTTTCTTAATTGATATTATTTAATTTTGTATTTTAAAATTTTAATAAAAGTATGATAAAAAAGCATCCAAATTAAATAATGCTCATATCCTTAGAACTAAAACCTATTCAGTAAAAGATTTTAAGCAAAACTCAAGAAGTCCCATATATCTCTCCTGCATACATAATGTTCTGGATTATGCATATGTAGCCAAACTTTTGGAGCAGATTGGTTTACTTACTTTTACCAAGTCTGCCTCAGATACATTCTTCTCTTCAGAAGGAGTATTATGTATGGCCAGGTCAACTATATATATCAGGATACCAGCTAATGCCATGCTAGCACTTGTGATGTTCAGTCCTACATTATTAAATTCAAGCCATAAAGATGATTGCACCCAACTATGGTAAAATCTATCTATATATGTGCTTAATGGTGCCTAATCCATCAGTGGTGAAACCAGAAAACATTCACTAAGATCACAGGTATCAAACAACAGCAACCACAAGGTTTCCCACTGTGGAAAGGCAAATCCCACAACTCCATTTGAAGGGTTTTCTGAAACTGTCAAATTTTCTTTCTGGATGTCAGTCTCCATTGAAAGCCAGGTTGTTGAAAGAGAAAGGAAGAGTGGTATAATTTTTCATCCCTTAACATTGTGGTTAAAGAAATCCCACATTACTTTTTCTACATGACACTCTAAGCATTGAACATTAACGTTAAATGCTCTTTTGGCTATACAACATTATAGAGCAGCAATTAGAGAGATGGGAATGAGTGGTCCTTGGTGCTCTCTGAGCTTGCTTGTTTTCTTGCAGAGGTTTGCTGTCAGTTTATATTATGGTATCTTGCCTATCTGTGTGGATGGGACGGTCTTAGGGATTCTTTGGTTGGGCTGTTTACTAATGGCTCTTTATCTGTTTCTTGATTGGGATATTGCTCACTTGATTGTTGGTCTGAAGTTGACCTTGGGAGTTAATCTATGCTGATCTGAATGCTGATTACTGATGGAAGGTGCTGGAATCTTTTTCTCTTTGGGGCTAATGGATTGTCTCTTTTGCATACATTACTCTATAGATGCTGTTAATGTCTATGTGTCTGTTGATGGCTGATTTGTCCGAGTGCTGGGCTTCTAGAAATTCCCTGGCATTTGGGGATTTGGCTTGGTCTAGGACTGTCACATTTTCCCAATTAAATCTGTCTATATGTTGTGAAATTAAAGAATTTTTGTCATGCCTTTTGACTGACAGTTGGTGTTCATGGACGTGTTCTGCCAGTCTTCTGCCTGTTTGTCCTACATAGTGGTTGCTGCAGTTCTTATATTGTATGTCGTAGATGGGAATGAAGAAACCCTTGGAGCCAGCCGTGAAAATACTAAAAATTTAAAAATTGCTCTGCTTTTGATTCTCCCCTTTCAGGAATGTAATATTTTCCCATCAAGATGGTTGTTTTTCTTCTCTTGAATCCATACTGTGTTCCTTTAAAGGGCAAAAATATCTCTATGCTGCTAAGAGCACACTTTAAATAAAGAGAGATGGGGGAGAAAAAAGCAAGCTCTTTGTGGGCAGGCTTGATTCCCAGGATGATTCCCACATTCCTTCCATACTTTTACTCCTAATATGCTGGGCTCCTTCCTAATGTTGCTTTCAGGTAGGAACACTTCTGAAACAGGACCCTCTATCAAGACAAGGGAGGAGGAGGAGGAGGAGGTCTGGTTCAAGATTAGAAAATGAGAAGATACCTCTCTGCTCATCACTAGCACCATTTCTGATAGCAATTAAGGAAACTTTGATAGAAGAAACAGCCACATCATGGTCATTGGCCCTTTCAGGCTTCTCTCATTTCTGTCAGGGACCGGAAAAGTTGCACATCAGGAAGGGAACTTAGGGAGAAGCCCATTGCAAAAAGAGTGACCAAGGCAGGTTCTAATTCTAACAGAGAATATGAAGGGTTTTGAGTGCTTAGGAAGAAACAATAAAAGAAATTGAGACATCATATACTTTCTCACCAAACTACGTTTTTGACTGTTCGCAGCTGCTACACATAGAAAAAACCAACTATGAAAAAAGAAAAAAAATGATTGTAGTCTACTGGAAAGTTTTTTTTGCATCCAGAGAGAGAAATACCTGCCATACTTAGGATCAAACTCAAAAGTCTCCTGTCTGTTATGTGCTCCTGGCTACTTTCCTTCGTGACCAGGGGCAAGCTCGCCTGACCAATAACCAGCCAAGACACAGTGAAGGCCTTTTGTTTCGTTTATTGCAATAAGCGGGGAGAGAAGCTATCAAAGCTTGGTTCTCTCCAAAGTTTCAACCCAAAATATCCCCTTCTTTATACAACCCTAGTCCCGGCCGCACATCCCTCCTCGTTCCCCATTGGCTGAGGTAGTATGAGGTTACACTCTTTCCGACCGCCTCCTACATATTTCCTGCTACATACTAAATCATACATCACATGTACATTAAAATTAAGAGATAATTTATGCAAGGTGTGTCAGTTAATATTAATCAACTAATTGCACATGCTCAGTTGCCTTGACTTCTGGACCCCTTTTTTATGACTTCTTAGAAAAATAGGCTCTTTCCTGTTTTGCTAGTTATCTTCTCTTACAGATGTTTTCTTCTTCCTTTCCCACTCTTAAGACCCAGCTATTTTTGCCTACATATTTCTTTTACATCCTTTCTTTATGTTAACCTTTCCTGTTTCCCACCATAGCTTCTCCACTCAGTAAATTTCCACTGCAGCAAATTCAATTTTAAATTTCTCTTTCAATATTAAATTTTGAAGACCTTTCTTTTACTTCTATCAAATCCCCCCTTTTGATTTTTATTACACTGAAAGGTCTTCATTATCATGCTTAGAAAATCTTATAACCATTAACTGTATAACTTCTTCTTTTCCTAAGGCTTTCCTAAAGCTTTTCCTACAGCTTTGGTTAAAATAGATGCATATAAAGGAATACATTGCAGACATGCACAACACATAAGTCCTATAACAACTAAAAAATTTAGGCCAAGAAACATTTGTCTTAACCATTCAGTGTTGGGAAACCAATTAGTTAACCAACCCCAATCGCTCCACATATTTTCATACTTTTGTTCAGGAGCTTTAGCCACTTTCCTGATTCCTTTTGCAATATCCATTACTGCTTCGTGATTGTCATCTACCTTTAAATTCCACAAACAATTTTTTTACCTTTATTTCCCAGGCTGCTCTGTTGTGTTGTCTTCAGTAATATTAGAATTAGAATCCACCCCTCATGATTATTACACAGTATTTCACACCCACAAATTGGTCCATAATCACAACAGCAATAACAGCAACAGCAATCACACTGACAATAACAAAAGATATACATTTACCACCTAATTCTTACAATTTACAATTCTACATTTTCAGTTTCTAATGGTATGACTTCTGTCTTAGTTATTCATTTTTATTTGTAACAAACCACTTTTATTTCTCTCATGAGTCACCACCAACATCTTTGTTCTTCATCTGGGGTCACCTGAAATTCTAACAGAGATATTCAAAATAGGTAGGGGTTCTGGTCCACTACCCATTCAAGTCCTTTTAAGCGTGGCTTTCAGTCCTTGTCCTGGAATGACCGTCCAACCTCTTTCAGGTCCAGTCACCACCTTTGCTCGTGTGTATTGAGTCCAACCCTTCTCAGCCCTCCGGACAGCAGATTCAATATAAGGAACTTCCCTTCTTTGGTTGTAGAAGTTCCTCCTTCCATTTACGAATCAGCACCCACTGTCCCGGCTGGATCTTATGGACTGGAAATCCCAAAGGAGCTGTTTGCACCACCAAGCCTTCCTGTCAAAGAGAAGACAGAGACCCCAGTACTTGTTCCACATTTAGCTATCTGTCTCCCTCCTTTGGGAGCCTTAACCCTTTATTAACCCTTTTACATATCAAACATCCCTCTGTAGCCCTTTGGGCTATCCCATAAATTCCAAGGGTAGCATAGAATTTCAAATACATTTCTACCTATGCTTTAATTCCCCAATGACTCCTCTCATATAGTTTTTGCATCACCATTCTTGCAGTATCTTGTGATAACCACAGAATTCCCTTAAGACCATTTTTGTTGTTTGGTAATTATGAATCCATACTATAGCCTCAATCCTTTTACTATCTATTTTCCTTTCCCCTTCAACTATAATATATCCTAGATATTTTACCTCCTTTCATACCAATTGGGCTTTATTTGCTAGACACCCTCAATCCTTTCTTCTGCCAAAAAGTTGCTTTCCCATTTCTTTATAATTCCCAGAATAAGATCTTACAAAACTGGGAAGCTACATAAGGATGTATTTGCTTCCACAGCTTAAAAGTGGAGGAAAGAAAAAAAATCATTTGTCCTGTGTCAGATAGACTATAGTTGTCCATGGAAGCTCTTATCAAAAATTTTCATATTTTTCTTTCTCCTCCCCCTTTCACCCTGATTAAATACCATGTTACAAAAATATAACTCAATAAACATATTGTAAATAACACATTCAGGATTTTAAAAGGTAAAGCTCATAGGCTCACCAATCAGCATTGGGCCAACATTTCTGGAATGCCTTTTGTCTCAGGCAGACATCAAACAGGATAGCTAAGAAGACAAAAGATTGTCTCCCCCTTCCCCCACTCACCAAACCAGACAGAGTAAAAATTTATACAAAACGTTTGCTTGAAACAGCTCTCAGGAGGAAAATTGCCATAACATTTACAGAAGTGGCTTGCCAAAACCTCCCTCCTAGGGCTGAACAAAAATAAACCAGCCCCAAAACACTCAGCCATCCCTCATGGCCAAAGCAGGATTTGAACTCAAATCCAGCCTTGTAGCCTGTGGCTATAACCCTGAAACCAAATTGGTTTTCTATAAAGATTTCCCTTCCCCTCCTTGGCTCCAAGGAAAAGGAAAACAAATCGAACACACACAGTATGTAGCAATTAATCATCTCTTTTGCAGTAGCAAGGAGTCCCAAAGACACATATTTATCAGATGTTAAATAAAACATCATAGGATTGTTCCTTTGACAAGAATACCCTCAAATGCATTATTAAGGATAAATCCAAACTAAAATGCAAAGGAAAATCACTGAAGCATACCACACATACAAAAATAAAATATCAGAGTTGGATGGGACATTAGAGGTCCTCTAGTCCAACCCCTTACTGAAACAAGAAACTCTATCCATTTCAGACCCTATCAATTTCTAACCTCCTCCCAAAAACCTCTAATAATGAAGCATCCACAGTTTCTGGAGACAATTATCCCACTGATTAATTATTCTTACAGTCAGGAAATGTTACCCAATTTCTGTTCTTTAAAAAAACAAACAAACAAACATCAGACAGAAACTGCCTCCCCCCCTTTTTTATTTTATTTTCTTTTTTCTGCATCTCTTACTTTTCCAAGGCAGAAATTCTTGGGTTAAAAAAGTAACAAACTAAACATATTTAAAAGGACTGCTCAAAAATTTTACCCCCCTTCAGCAGCCCTTCCACCATGGGCTTTAAACCCATTCTTCCTTCCAATGTAATGTTATATACTGTTTCTGGTGAATTACTTCACCAGGGTTCTTTAAAGTCACCTTTAAAGGATCCATGTGTACCCCTCTTCTATTGCCCTCTTGGGCCCATATAAGGGGGTCCACTTTTCCTTGAGCTTCCTCACTCAAGGCCATAATATTTACAAATATTTCTCTTTCATTCCCCATAATAACAACCCCCAATTTACCAATGAAGTACCTCCTGACCAAATTGCAGTTCCTTTTACCAATATAAAGTCCAGGTCCTTTTGCTACTGTCTGGACCATAGCAGATTTAAATATCGTTGCTTCTACTACATGTCCTCAGTTCCCTGATCCTTAATCTTCCTTTTCCCAATTCGCATTCCTGGAGGTATATAGTTCAGGGTAAATCTGGTGGCTCCGGAATCCACCGAGTACACCCCTTCCTCCTCCAGGGGTCCAAACTTTAAGGTTTATCAGAGGTTCCTAAAAAGCTGGACCAGAAAACAGATTAGTCCCCTGACACCCCTAATCCTCAAAATTCACCAAATTTGCTAGTTCTTCCCCCTCCTTCCTCTTAGGGCACTCATTTTCCCAGCGTCCTTCCTCCTTACAAAAGGCACATTTATTTATTTATTCAGGGACTGGGGAAATTTTCTCCTAGGGGTTTATATCCCCTGGTGCCAACTGGCTGTCCTCACCCCCAGCCTAGACCTCTCCAAAGACCCCTTACTGATTTCCTGATTACTCTTCCCCATCGTCTTTGCTGGCCTGTTTGCATCAATTGAGCCATCATTTTTATCTTATCTTACGTTTATCTCTCTCCTTTTCTCTCTTCCCATATACTTTCTGAGCCTCTCTTACTGGTAATAAATCTTCTGTTGTTTTAGTTTCCAATGTGTGTAATTTCTGCAATTTTACCCTAATATCTTCCCATGCTTTCCATACAAATTGATACTTCAACATCATTTGATGTCCTGGATTACCAGGATCCAAATGTCCCTACTTTTGAAGTTGGCTTTTTAATCTTTCTAACCATTCAGTCATGCTTCCTCCTTTCCTTGTTCTAATCACAGTGCCTTCTGAATGTTAAGACTCTGAGGCACTGCATATTTAAATACCTTCTATTCCTTATAATCAGCCATAGCATTCCTCTCTGCACTCGTGTTACCATCCCACTTTGGATCTGCAACAGGGATCTCAGCCTGTTCATTCTTTTGTGAAAACTTTTTCTTACACTGTTCCCTAACTGCTCACCTAATCATCCCATTCTCCTCTGGTGTAAACATGTTTAAAAAATGGGTTGCATTTCTCCCCATGAATATTCCATTGGTCCTAAAAACATTTCTATCCTGTTTTCCTACTTCAATAGGATCTTCTATTAGTTTGGGCAATTCTTTCCTAAACTGCCTGATTTCAAAAGCTGTTAGGGGGGGCAATTTTTTCCCCCCTTGGAGAGGGGTTTTCCCCTCTCTTGTCACCTTCCAAACTATAGGAACCTCAAGAAATACATAGCTTTCTACTTAACTCTTTCACACAAATTAGCAGATCAGAGTTCTTGCCTTTCAACCTGGCCAGGCATAAAACTTCACACAGCTCCTTTCTTTCTCTCTCTCCCCCTCTCTTCCATCTGATTATTTCCATTCTTTTAACACCTTCTATTGTCCTTCTAATTACTAAGAAACTAGCCTTCTTCACCCTTTCTTGCATTTACACCAGACACAAAGAATTTCCAAATACTTCACCCCAGGCAAAACAATAATTATTATTTTCAAGGAGCTTTTTAAGCCAATGAGCTCCATTTCCTTTTGGAATAAGGCCTTGTTGTTTTGTATATTACTGTTAGAGGGTCTCTCCCCCCCTCCCCCAGGTTTTTAGAAATGAGTCAACACAAACACCCAAACACACAGACCCTTAAACATCATTTCCAGACCTTTGGAGGTTTGTGTTCCTTTAAATTTCCACTTTTACTCTCTTGGGGCAACTTGTAGCTTGTTCTCCAGGCAGTGGGGAAATGCAAGGAGCATTTCTGATAGACCTTAACCACTGCCTATCCATTCCCCACCGCTGTAAACCAAGCTGAGAAGCCCAATTTAATTTATTGGGTGGCCAAACATGTACATAGGCCAGATATATACTGTAATGTATCATCCTTCCTCTGTCCAAATCCCTTGTTTAAAGCATTGACTTAAAATACTTCAACATTCTCCCTAAGGGATTCCCATCTCCCTAAGGGGGTTCATTCCAGAATGTAAATACCTTTCCTCTTTTTCCTTATTGGCCGGCACACTGGCCGGGGAGGCGTCCCTCCTCTTCAAACTCTTATTGCCCATTAATACCCCTCTGATATATAGATACCCCTCTGGTATCTTACCTGTCAGGCTGAGTTGAAGTCCTTCCTTAAGTCGGCCGACTTTCCCTTAGGTTTTCACTGGGTCCTGGCTTTTTGTCTCAGGATTTCCAATTCCTCTTTGTTTGAACAGGGGCAATCCGACCTTTAGGGCTGGGAAAAACTTACCCAGGTGCGCACTCCCCTTTCGAATATCCCCGGCTGCCAAAGATGGAATGGATGCAAATCCCGGAGGAGCCCCCAAGGCTGTTATGTGCTCCTGGCTACTTTCCTTCGTGACCAGAGGCAAGCTCGCCTGACCAATAACCAGCCAAGACACAGTGAAGGCCTTTTGTTTCATTTATTGCAATAAGCGGGGAGAGAAGCTATCAAAGCTTGGTTCTCTCCAAAGTTTCAACCCAAAATATCCCCTTCTTTATACAACCCTAGTCCCGGCCGCACATCCCTCCTCGTTCCCCATTGGCTGAGGTAGTATGAGGTTACACTCTTTCCGACCGCCTCCTACATATTTCCTGCTACATACTAAATCATACATCACATGTACATTAAAATTAAGAGATAATTTATGCAAGGTGTGTCAGTTAATATTAATCAACTAATTGCACATGCTCAGTTGCCTGAGTTCTGGACCCCTTTTTTATGACTTCTTAGAAAAATAGGTTCTTTCCTGTTTTGCTAGTTATCTTCTCTTACAGATGTTTTCTTCTTCCTTTCCCACTCTTAAGACCCAGCTATTTTTGCCTACATATTTCTTTTACATCCTTTCTTTATGTTAACCTTTCCTGTTTCCCACCATAGCTTCTCCACTCAGTAAATTTCCACTGCAGCAAATTCAATTTTAAATTTCTCTTTCAATATTAAATTTTGAAGACCTTTCTTTTACTTCTATCATGTGTGAGGAGAGAGTTTCACCTCTAGACCACCATGCTGCTCAGTCTACTGGGGGGGGGGGGGTCAGAAAAATCTGGGACCCATGGAATAGTCTTCTATAACAATATATTTTATATATGATTGTTTTAATTTTATGAAGCCAGCCTGAATTGTTTTGGATTGGATCCTAGGATATCAATACACACCCTCCCAATCCCTGCAAAAGCAGAACCCTGCGTCATCCTTAAAAGAGTTTAAGACTTGGATATCAGGAATTTATAGCAGACCTATAGCAAAATGCCTGTTTTTGTCTAAATCAGGGATCTTCAAACTTGGCCCTTTTATGACTTGTGGACTTCAACTCCCAGAATTCCTCAGCCAGCAGGTTGGGCAAACGTTCAATTTAAATAAATGTAAAAGAAAACATAATGGATTAAGCCGTGCTAATTTTAGCAATGCAGTGAGTAGACTTGCCTTTAGCATCTGTTTGGTAGCATATGCAACTCTGACAAAACAATATGGTCCAGATGTTTTAGCAGCTTCTGAGATCCTTGGAAGTTTTTCCAGGAAAAGTTTCTCAAGGAACACAATTGGAAGCTGGGACCGACTCCCTGCGGCTTCCCCTTCGCGCCATTGCGACTCTCTTCAAGCGCCGAAAAGAAAGAAAAAATCCTCTCTGCTGGACGACGACTATTTAAAGAGCCCCGAGGGTTAAAACGGGTGACTGCAGTGCGCGTCCCCTTCTTACTTCTGGCGATTCATGCAAAGATTGTAGTAGACTGCGAGAGGTTGAAAACCAGCCCCTCCCAGCGTGTGATTTGCATACTTTGGGAGAAAGCGCAAGAGATGTCGAGGGATGCGTTTGATTTCAGTGATTCGTTTTACCCTGGGAATAACATTATAAACTTGGACAAATAGTTTACTTTTCCTCTCTGAATAAAGCAGAAGATTCCTGGCCCCAAACTGTTATTTATTGCAACAATTAAAGGAGCAAGAAAAGTTTTTTTCTGGAGTCTTCTCCACCCTTTTAGTAGGGCGGGGAAGCCCCGCCCTCCACTTGTTCCCGTTAAATTACTTTCGTTTCTCCTAGATGCATCAGTGTTTCTCGTTTTCAGCGGTTGGGGTGAGTAGATTCTGATTACTTTTTTAAAAATAAAAATTAATATATGGTTCTTCCCTGCTCCCATCCATCCGTAGTTTTCCCAGCCATGCAGTCATCGCAGACCTTCTAGATGGGAGCATTTTGGGGCAGAATTAGCAGATAGGAAAGAGTTTATAATCAGTATTTCCACGATGGAAATGCCCAATATGGAGTGGGTTTATTGGGTCGTGGGGAGGAATCAATTTCTGCTTAACTTTAACTTCTAATTTCTACGCTCAAAAAGCTGCAGAAAAGGGCAACTAAGATGATTAAGGGCTGGAAACTAAAACATATGAAGAACGGTTGCAAGAATTGGGTTTGGCTAGTCTAGAGAAAAGAAGGACTGGGGGGGGGGCATGATAGCAGCATTCCAATATTTGAGAGATTGCCACAAAGGAGGGGGTCAATTTATTTTCCAAAGCACCAAAAGGCAAGAGAAGAAACAATGGATGGAAACTAATCAAGGAGAGAAACAACCTGGGATTAAGGAGAAACTTCCTAACAGTGAGAACAATTAACCAGTGGAAAGGCTTGCCTTCAGAAGTTGTAGGTGCTTTATCACTGGCGGTTTTTAAGAAAGGATTGGACAGCCACTTGTCTGAAATGGTATATACAGCCTCCTGCGTTGGACTAGAAGACTTCCAAGGTCCCTTCCAGCTCTATTCTGATTGAAGGGAAGCAGCTTCCTCTTAAGGCAGTGATGGCAAACCTTTTAATGACCGAGTGCCCAAACTGCAAACCCCGCTTGTTTATCACCGGGTGCCAGGTGGGTGCCCAAACTGCAAACCCCGCTTGTTTATCACCGGGTGCCAGGTGGGTGTGGCCCACTGGGTGGGCGTGGCTGCGATGGTCACGGCAGACTGTGGGCGTGGTCAGGGTGGGCGCGGCCACCTCAATGTTGCTCGTGGGGAGGGACACCTGTGGGGTGGTGGGCAGGAGGCTTGTCCTGCAGGGTGAGGCAGGGGGCAGGTACCATTGCCGCACAGCAAGGCAAGGCAGGGGCCGGGGTAGCTGCTGCCTGACACCATCAGCCCCTGCACACACAGGCCAGCGAGCGCATGGGGGCCGACAGAGTCTGTCAGCAGCCACAGCCTGCCGGCCCCTCAACCGGCGCACACTGCAGCTCCGCAGCCTGCTGCGAATACCAGACCAGCCCTCCAGCAGCAGGCGGAGTAGGGGAGGGGGGAGGCACATGATGCAGCTAGGATTGCGTGCCACCCCATCTCTGCTGGGCCTGGGTGGCCATGACGCCGATGGGGATCCGGCTTTCCGCACTCAGTGTGGCCTTTTGCCTGCTGGCCCTGGGCGTGCTCTACCACCTCTATGCGGGGCTTCCTAGCTGACCACTTCGCCTCCTTCATGCTGGGTGGCGGCCTGGTGGCTGTGGCGGCCTGCTGCACGAGTCGCTGGTGGCTGTGGTAAATACCGAGGTGCGCAAGGGAAGTGCGCTCTAACCGTGGGCCAAGAGCAAGACCCTCGAGGGGGCTGAGATGACCAGTGGTGACCTGCTCTCCAACCAAAAAGAGATGGGCGTGTCTGGCGGTCCACATCACATGTTTCCCTGACTCCGTGTGCTGCTGGTGCTGCCGCAGCGCTACTGCTGGAGGGCCGGCCCAGTATTCACAGTGGGCTATGCAGCCCCTGCTACCAGATTCTGTTGGCCCCCATGCGCTCACCACCTCCTGTGCGCGTGCCTTGGGGCTGGGCAGGAGGCAGCGGCAATCCCTGCATCACCAGGCCCAGCTGGCAGCATAGCCCTGCATAGCCAGGCCCGGTTGGCAGCAGCTCCAGAAGCGAAGCTGTGCTGCCCATCCTCGTGCTGGTGGGGGCAGCGGTGGAGGAAGGCGGGCTCTGGTGCACGCCCACCCCTTGCCGCTGCCATTCCGCATTGTCCTGCATGCACATCCGGGGCGCAGCGGCGAAGAGTGGGGGCATGCCGGAGCTCCTCTTCCCCCACCGCCATCCCCCACCGGCGCGAGGATGGGCGACACAGCTTTGCTTCCGGAGCTGCTGCCTGCCAGGCCTGGCGATGCAGGGATCACCACCGCCACCTCCTGCCCAGCCCCATGTGTTGCCCAGGTGCTGCTGCCAGCAAGCAGCTGAGGCGGCTCCAGACACCTGGCTGCCCCTCCTCCTCCTCCTGCTTCCCTGCATGGTTGGCCAGTCGAGGGGCATGGAGCATCAGGAGAAGCAGCAGCAGCCGCCCCCATCAGAGCCGCCAAGTGGACAGGGCCTGCATCGGGCGAGGGCTCCCTTCTGGCCGTCTCTGCCCACGCTGATGGGGCTGCACTGCAGAAGGGAGATGGCGGCTCTGATTCCCCCCCTGCCTGGTGCCCCTTCTATGCAATCCTACATGTCCGCTGTGTGGGTGAGAGGCTCAGCCGGCGGGGGGCGGCTTTCCTCCGCAGAGGCATCCCGGCCCTCCTGCCCCCCTAGCCAGACCCCCTCACCTTCCCCCAGCCAGGACCTGTAGACCCCCCCCCACCCTCCTGCACTCACCTCAGTCTGAGACTCCTGCAGCCCCCCCAACCATTGCCTCCACCCCAGCCGACCCACTGAGCAGCCCACCCAACCAAGGCTGAGGGAAGGCGAGGCAGAGAACCGGTTGTTAAATTGTTTCAAACCCACCACTGGTCATTTCCAAAGTCTGCTCACTCACTCTCCCGCCAAAGCCTTTTATAGGTTTCCCTCTCCCCACCCGACTCTGGCAGCTGTTCCCAGACTCCGCATGCGTGGAAAGGGGGAGGGGAGCAGCCTGGCCCCACATCCCTCTGGGGCGACGGCACACATAGGTTCGCCATAGGTTCGCACACATAGGTTCGCACACATAGGTTCGCCACCACTGTCTTAAGGGATGTTCAAATCCTAATTGTGTATGTGATTCAGGCTATTGGGTCAAGGTTTTAAAGATCTGGAGGACCACTAGATATCGATAGCATTTGGGACTTTGCTGTATCACTTCACTTTTTTCTGGGGTTATCCAGACTTTTTTTTTTTTTTTTTTTTGGAAACCAGGCTGATATTCCAGTTGATTTCTGGTAAGAAATCTCACTACATCCGAGAAACAAACCTGGAATGCAGATGCCTGCTCTTATGGCCTTCACAATAACTTGTTCTGTCCAAATCGGTATTGCTGGATGATGGCAATCAACATGATCATCCATGTCTGATGCCTTTAGATCTAATTGCCACTAACAGGACAGAAGGGACATTACAGTAACACCTTGTCCACACGAGAGATGCCATTTAGCTGGGTGGATCTGAGATGGGGCTAGGATTTGAAAGACCCATTTTGCATTGAATATTGGAATGTAAGCAAGAAGACAAGCCTCCTTATTCACGATTAACTTTTTCTGGGTGAGCGAGCGAGCGAGCCAGAGAGCTATTAGCTGAGTGGCAGCCATGAAAGTGCTGCGGCTGGGAGAATCAACCAGCGGAGCCAGGAGCCATACTGCTGAGCGAGGAGGACGACTAGGTGACAGGACAAAGGCGAGCAGAATAGGCCCGCAGCTGGCAAAGGACTGGACTAAGACAGTGGGACCCGAGTGCCTGGAGAAAGGGCCAGAGGGGTCCTTTCAGGGATGGTGCTACACACAATTAATTTTTGCTTCCTGAGAAAGTTGTTTGTACTTACTATTCTCCTACCTGAACCCTTCTGGTAATCTTCTGCAATTGGAGGAGAATGTTGTCTCATACAGTGTGGTTAAGGAAAAAGACCAGACTTTGCCTCCTTTATGCTAAGACACGAGCATTTCCTCACTTGTTTGTTTGCAGGTAACTTAGCTGTGGTAATACTTCCAGCAAGAATGGCCAGTGGAAACATAATTGCCTCTAATGGAGCGAACATAATCCAAACAGCCCAGGGTTTTCCCAGTGGTGCTGTTCAGGCATCTGGAGCAATACCATATTCTCAGTATGGAGCTCAGCCACTTGGAATGTCCACCAGTGCTCCTCAACAAGTTCGCCAAAAGGGTCGTTTGGAGAAATTTCTCAATGCTAAGATCAAAGTACTCGGGGTAAGCATGTTCACAATGTACCTGTTTGAAGTCCATTAAGGTTTTATTGCTATGTAGAGACCTGACAGCCCCATTGAATCTAATAATTCAAATGAAAGTCTTGAGGGAAAATATGTGCAATTGGCACAGTTACCTCAGCAAGCCTTCAGGGTCATGTAAAATCCCCCAGGAGACACCCAAAGTCCCTGAGATACCACCCAATGTCCTTGGAATGCCACCAAGGAAGGGGGGGTGACTGTTTCTGTATTTCTTTATCTTATCTATAAAGTGGCAGCATTTCTGGGTGATGAAGTAAACAATGTAGCAAGCATATAAATATGAGTATCACAGTGTGTTCAGAGTTCCCTCCTCAAATGAGAGGGGCCCGTCTTTATTCAGCTGAATAAACACTTACCAAGGCAAATATCGGGACTCGTCTTTATTATACAGAGCCACACCTGAAAACCAGCAGAACACCATGCTGAAGTTATTGGCTTGGCTATTGTCTGGTTTTGGAGTATATTCCAGAAACCTCTGTTCTTCCTAGTAGTTTCTTTTGCATTTGCAGAAAAATTCTGACTCAGATATGCATTCCTTTTCTTTGCTCCTTAACTGAGAAAGTGAGCTCAGCCATAGTTTCAGCCAGATCTTTTTCTCCCTCCTCTCTGAGAAGTGCAAGTGTCGGGCATTTCTCCAGAAGAACTTGGTCATAGTTTGGCTGCAGCCCAAACTGGTTAAAGTCACTTTGTGCTTATGGCTATGGTTAACTTCCTCCTGCAGAGGAGTCTGTAGTGAGAGAAGTGATGTTCCTCTGTTAAAGGCCCGTCTTGATATTCTTACAGTCCTTCTTCCTGACAAAAGCAGCCTCACTGTAGGTCAGACTCTATTATAATCTGGAGGAAATGTCCGGTACATAGTGACAATGGTGTCTCAAGCTGTCCCTTCTCCACATTTGAATTTTTCACCATAGGAAACCAGGCCTTGGGTCAACACCTGCCCTGGAAGCTTAGAAGCCCCAACCCCTTTCAAAGACCTTTCAAAGAGGGATAGAAAGTGATGTCTTTCCTGGGCTGCTAACACATTAGAATGTTTGTCTTTCTCAGATTCAGAGAGTTAATCTGTCTTATTTTGTGTGTTTTCCTTCTGTAGACCATCCAAATCATGATTGGGTTGATCCATGTTGGCTTTGCGGCTGCTGCAATTTTTCTTGCTATCGTAGGCTACTTTGCCTTGTCTGTATTTGGAGGTTACTCCTTTTGGGGAGGACTCTTAGTAAGTATGTGTATGCGAATTTGTGTTCAGTCGTTCACTATGGAATTAATGGCCAAGAGTCAAAGTCCTGTCTGCACTGCAGCTCCCTGAATTCCTCATGTATCATTGAAATCCCAAGGGGGAGCATTATGAGAGATGGTCCAAGGGGACTTTCAAAAAAAGCCATCTGATTAACAGATGAGAACTCATTACTGTCCCACATTACAAGAATATAGTAAGCTCCCAAATGTTACTTAAAGAAATTAGGAAAGCATTCTAATGAATCTAAAGAAAGAAATAGAAAAGAAAAGGCCTCTTTTGTAGGGAAGGGGAAGAGGAAGGGAAATAAATAATATTTGGAAGCCATATTTTGGAAAAGTAGCAATCAGATTTACTTTAAAAAATAAGCTGCAGAAATATTGAGGTCTGTTCTAGTGTCTCAGAAGCCACACTCGAATTCTCAGTTGGCATATCTAAAGTACTTTTTCTTGTATGGAAGTCTAGCAACCAGCTCCAGGAATTCCCCCACTTTGCTTCATTCCAGCATTCCCTAAAGATTGATTATGCTCACCTCCATTGGACTGTTTTGGAGTTTTCTCTCCTCCCTCTTTTTCCTTTGGAATAGTTCCTAGAGTATTTAGGTTCCCTGCCCAACCTGTTGAGTGTGGCTGGTGCATTTAAGAAGACAAAGACTGCCCTTTTGCTATAGGTCTGCTACAAGTTCCTGACATCCAAGCTGTTTCTCCTATAAGCCTTAAACTCTTTTTAGGATGATGCAGGTCTGCTTTTGCAGGGGTTGGAGGGATATTTATTAATATTCTAGGCTGCCCAATCCAAAACAATTCAGACTGGCTTTACAAAATTAAAAAAATAAATGTATATATAAAATAATGTTGTAAAAGACTATTTCCATGGGTCCAAGATTTTTCTGATGTTTGTCCCTTGATATTTCCAGTGGACTACATTTTTTTTTTCTTTTTCCAGTTCATTTCTTCTGGATCACTATGTGTAGCAGCTGCGAACCATCCAAATCATAGTTTGGTGAGAAAGCTATATAGCATTTGAATTTCTTTTATGCTGCTTCTTTGTAAGCACTCGGGACCTTTTATATTGTCTATGGTCTTCAGATACTGCTCAGTCTTAAATGAACATTTGGGAAAGAAAATCAAACTCAAAAGCCCCCCGACCTTCCTTCTTTGATCAACTTTCGCTTCCAAGCCTTGCTTCCATTGAAAGTTCTGTGTCAACAGTAGAGAGAGTTAAACCATCCAGAATTAGAGGCTCCTCCAGTCCCCCTTTTTGCAACGGGCTTCTTCCCAAATTCCCTTCCTGATGTGCAACCTGTCAGTAGCATGACAGAAATGAGCACTGTTGGTACCAGAAGCAGTGCTAGTCCTGAGCAAAGAGGTGTCATCTTGCATTCTCTAGTCTTCAAACCAGACCAAGCAACATTAGGAAGAAGCCCCATGTATTAGGAGTAAAAGTATGGAATGAGTGTGGGAATCAAAGGGAAGAGAGAGCTGATGGTAGCCCTCCTACAAAGAGCTTGCTTTCTTCTCCCCTGTTTCTCTTTGGTTTAAAGTGCTCATGGCAACACAAAAGTTTTTGTCTTGTAAAGGAAAACAGTGTGGATGGAACAGAAGAAGAACTTTAAATTCCTTGATCAAAGAAGTACTACTTTCCTGAAAGGAGAGAAGCAAAAACAGCAATTTTTAAATTTTCAGTATTCTCACTACTGGCTCCAAGGGTTTCTCCCTTCCCATTTCTCTAGTTGCCTCTCTGTAATGTTGTATAGTTAAAAGAGCATTTAACATTAACATTTAATGCTTAGAGTGTGTCATGTCCTAGTCAAAATGTTCAATACACCTTACCAGTTTTCCTATCACTTTTAATTACCTGGTCTTTAACAGAGACTGACATCCAGAAACAAAAATAAGGAATTTGACAATGTTTGAAAAGCCTTCAAATGAGTTGGGGGCTTTGGATTTCCACTGTGGAAAACCCTGTTGATGCTGCTATGTGATGCCTATGATGTTACTTCATGTTGACTGGTTTCGCTATTGATGGATTATGCACCATTAACGCATTCATAGATAGATTTTATCACTTGTTTTACCATAGTTGGATGTAATTTTCTTTATGGTTTGAATTTAATAAGACCTGTGCTTTCATTTTCATTTTTCTTCCACTGGTATATTGCTCTTTTCTTTCAGATGAAATGCAGCTTAGGAATGAACATCACAAGTGCCATAGTGGCATCATTTGGTATTCTGCTGTATGTTCTTGAGCTGTCCATTAGTGGTAGTTTTTCTTTAAATCGCCATTCAGATGAGAACTCCTGGAAAATGGTAAGTAAACTAATCTGCTCTAGAATTTTGGCTTCGTATGTAGAATCCAGAAGGATATTTATGTACACAATAGACATATCCCAGTGTTAGGCAACGATCAGGAGTGGTTCGGAGCGAACAAAGAGGTGAAGTCCAGATTTTCTCTCTCTAGATAACATGTTTATTCAGCTGAACAAATGTGGGTCCTCCCATGAGCTTGGAAGAACCCCGAATACAATTTGAAGCAAGTATATATAAGTTTTTGTACTTTTACTCGGTTACATAAGAGGAACTCAGCACATAGTATTGGATGAGGAGAGCTCACCTTTCTCCATCTATTCTGGCCACTTTTTACCGAGGCACGATTGAGAGCGTCTTGACAAACTGCATCACTGTTTGGTTTAGTGGTAGCAGTACCTCAGATAGAAAGTCCATACAGAGAGAGGAGGTAAGGAGAAGTGAGAAGATTATAGAAAGGCCACTTCCTCTTATTCGGGACTCTGCTTACAAGCGCTACGTGCTTAGAGCTCGAAGCATTGTTAGTGACCCCACGCACCCACTTCCAAGGTCTGTTTCTGTTGCTCCCCTCTGGGAGGAGATTTCGAAGTATTTCTAGCAGGACTACCAGATTCTGTAACAATTTTGTTCCCTATGCCATCCGTCTGCTAAACTCGCAAGATTCGTTTCTCTCGCCATGTGTAAGAATACACCCAAACTAGACTGCGTTGTTTCTCTGAGCCACATACAGTATGTGGGTATATGCATAGTTTATTTTATTTATTCTTTTTTTGTCATGTTTATGCAATGTATATTGGAGGTGGTTACCCTTTGAGAACTGTATGCAACAAAATTTCATTTTAATGTATGCTGACTAGTGTCCCATTTAAAGTGACAATAAAGATATTATTTCTATTCTAATAGATAAGGTATAGAAGTTGCAAAAATACGCATGCATCCTGTGGTTTGTGGCCACATGCCCAACGTGTAGGCATGTGGTTTCTTATGGAACTTTCCACAACTCCAAAGCCTGTTAAGGCCTGAACTTTATTTCTGTCATTTCTAGATAAGAACCTTTTCGCCAATTATCAGAATCCAGAATCAACACCGAATCCCTTGAATTTGGTTTGAAATCTTTCCTAAAATACATCTCTGTCCTGAAGACATGAGTGCTACAGGGAGTCCTCGACTTACAACAGTTCGTTTAGTGACCGTTCAAACTTACAACAGGCACTTACGACCGTTTTTCACTGTTGCAGTCACATGATCAAAATTCAGATGCTCATATTTATGATGGTTGCAGTGTCCTGGGGGTCCTGTGATCCCCTTTTGCAACCTTCTGATAGGGGAAGTCAATGGGGAAACCAGATTCACTTAACAACCGTGTTACTAACTTAACAACTGCAGTGATTCACTTGGCTACTGCAAGAAAGATCGTAAAATGGGGCAAAACTCACTTAACAAATGTCTCACTTAGCAATGGAATGTTGGGCTCAATTGCATTCATATGTGGTCATAAGTCGAGGACTTCCTGTTTTTCATTTGAATGCTTTTTTTATAATGATTATTAAAACTCAAAAATACAAAAATAATAAAAAGTAAGAAAACTATAAAAAGAAAAAATGAACAGCACAAAGAAAGGGAAAAAGAAAAATTAAATGACTTCTTCAAGTCAAGTACAGTTTCAATAACCTATTAATAACTTATTATATTCTCTTATATTTCAATCAAAGATCTCTTCTCTAATTTATCTCTTATTTATGAACAAATTATAAAGCCTCATCATTCAATCGTAATTGGCAAAACTCCAGTGAAGTGTTACCAGAAATAATATATATTCTAACCTTAAACAACCTTCTGTAAGGTTCCGAAGGGAAGATGCAATTTAAGGAATTCTGAGGCATTTTTACCTAGAAAACTCTTTATTTATGCAACATTGCTTCAGTACGAATAAAGTGAAGCCAAAAACTAAACCTTCCTACTTCTTCCCACAGTGTCTAAGCATATTCTCCTCCCTCATGTAACAAGTCATTAATCACATTCCCCAATTAGTTTAAAGTGTGAGCTTTCCCTCCCGCCATATCTTCATCTTCTCACATTTCATCCTTTGAAGACGCTCTGCTGAAATATTGTTATGGCTAAATAGTTCTCAGCACATTCTTTCGCTCCCTCCCTCCCCCCCCCATACTATCTAATAGTGGCTCTTAAAGTAATACACAGGTTAAATAGTGAATATCTGCATCCATATATATTGTCAAGCATAACATTCGATGTTAGCAGCCTTGACACCTTCATTGTTATTTATTTTCTTTATCCATTAGCATAATTGTCTCTGAAAGTAAGCAAAAAAAATCTTTTTCCCATATCTTTTATTAATAATTCTTTAAAACCTCACCATTCAAAATTTTACTAAGAGCTATCAGAAGCAACAACATAGTAAAACGTTTGATCTTTAATCCCTTCAAATAGTATCCCACAAGTTAATTTTTCATCATTTTTTTCTTCCTCTCTTAGAAACTCTAATTTTTGTAAGTTTAACATGTGCAAAAAATAAGCATGTTGTAACCTAAATCATATAAGTCTTTCAATTTGAACATCATAGGTTTTCATTTTCTCTAAATCCCAAACAAAAGGAGCTGGGAGCACACCCTGGTTGGAGAGAGTGCTCCCAGCTCCTTTTAAAGAGGTATCGGTAAAATCCCTCCTCAAGAAGTCATCAGTGGACTCCACCGTTCTGGACAATTTCCGTCCAGTCTAGAAAAGGTAGTGCCTTTGCAATCCAGAAGATCCTGGAGGAAACAGATTATCTGGACTCTTTTCAATCAAATTTCAGGCCTGGATATGGGACAGGCCTGTTGGTTGCACTAAAGGATGATCTCTGAAGGGACCAGGATGGAGGTGGTGCATCCATTCTTGCTCTTCTTGACCTCTTAGCAGCTTTCGATACCATTGACCATGGTATCTTTTTGGGCTGATGTATGGAGTTGGGGGTGGGCAGCACAGTTCTGTGCTGGTTCACCTCCTTCCTCCGAGGTGAGTCCCAATCGGTGTTGACAAGGAGCGATAGGGGTCCACAGATCCTGCTCTGCAGGATGCCACAGCGCTCAGTGTTTCTGCTCCTTTTTAACACCTACACGAAACCTCTGGGTAAGATCGTCCATCACCGTGTGATGAGGTATCACCAGTATGCTGATGATCCCCAGTTATACATCTCTGGCCTAGGTGAAATGAGGGATGCCGTGGACATCTTTTATGGTGCCTGGAGGCTGTGGGGCCTTCCAGGGTTCAACTGTTCAACAGTTCAACCCTGGTAAGATTTTCTCCTTAAAATCTGGATCCAAACTAGTAAAGCTGAGTTTGATTTCTCCCTTCTTCATTGTTCTGATGGATTCCTCATATTTAATAGTTACATGGTAGGCAAAATTATCCTGGTTTTTGGCATGTTAGATAGAGCTACTGACATCGGGAAGATCAAATGGGAGTTAAGTTTGTCTTGATTGTTTTAACAAAACTTGCCAAAATTCACGTACTTCCTAAGAATGAAAAAAATAATTTTAGATGGGGTTCTTGGTTGATCTCTTGTTTATATACTAGTGGCTTGCCCTGTCAATGTTGATAGGAGTGTTCTTCGGTTAGGTTATTGTTTACTTTTTATTGTTTGTCTGTGTAGGTAGTTTTTGAATTAGTTTTGAATTTTTGCATCTATAAAACTAACGATTTAGAATGTATGTTGGATTGTCCCACATGAACAGCTTTTAATGATGCATAACGGAGTAACAAGGCTCAGGTGAAGTCTGTGCTCTTGTGCAAATATTTGATTTTATATGTGACACTGAAATATGACTGATTCCCGTTTGATTCTCTGGGATATATATGAGATACTGCAAAACATAATGATGCTACAATGTTCCCTGATTTGGTTTTCTCATAATATCACGGACTGTATACTGCCCCTGTTTTTCCTGATACAATTGTTCCTCCCAGTGTTTTCAAGGAAGCAGCTGGGAGTCCTTTTTAATGGTGTAGTAGCACATAGATGGATTAATTTCTCAGCAAATCACAATCTTTCCATGTGTCCCTACTGTACAGAAAGTCGGCATTTGCCTCTCCAGTGTGCTGTTCTTGTTCAGATTGCTGGAACTTTTCATCACAGTTTCACTTGTACATTTTGGATGCCAGGCGACTTGCTGTGCTAATGACCAGGTAAATATTTGTTCCTTTAATAATAGTTTTAGCTTTTTATGTCTGGACCAGGCAGGCAGATTTGATCAGAGAAAGATGATTTAATGGCCAGGTCCTAAGTCATTTGGGTGTTAATTCATACCTTTAAAGAATTCTCTATCAGAGCTTACAACTCTCAAAGGTTTCAGAAATTGGTGAGGCTCCCAGCTTTTTCTAGGCAAGCAGAGTGCTAGAATTAAAAATACACAACTGGAGAAGCTATTCTTCCTACCCGGAGTAAGATGCCCCCAAGGTACAGTCAGTATTTTTATATACAGGTATTATTTTCTGTTGCAGGAAACCATGGTTTGTGTCCCTTACCAAGTCGACGGATATGCAGCACTTGCAACTGAACCAAATTCATCCTCTCCACCAGTCTATGGTAATGTGGTTACCAAGCCAGAGTAAGAAAAACCAACAAGCCCAGGAAGAAATTGTGAGAAGTGTTGCACCAGAGGTCCCAGAAGAAGCAATGCATGTTATGTTGTTTTATTTTGTTCTCTAGCTTGTTTATTTTTCAGTTAGAGCCTTTAAGTACCACCTTAAATGGCGGCAAATTTTAAAAGAACTTTTTTTTTACTTAATAGTTATAATGCTTCCCAAGAAACAAGAATTTTTAATGATGCACACAGTTTATTAGTCCTTTGTTTATATTCTGGATTGCATTTCCATTTTCTGATGACTATTGTATTAAGAAGGAGGTCTGATGTTACAGAAAAGGGGGGGGGAACCACCTAGCAAAACTGAAACACAAGTAATAGTAATAATAATAATAAAGTTGGAAGGGATCTTGGAGGTCATCTAGTCCAACCCCCTGCTCAAGCAGGAAACACTATATACCATTTCAGAAAAATGGCTGTCCAGTCTCTTCTTAAAAACTTCCAGTGTTGGAGCATTCACCGCTTCTGGAGGCAGGTTGTCCCACTGGTTAATTGTTCTAACTGCCAGGAAGTTTCTCCTTAGTTCTGGGTTGCTTCTCTCTCAATCCCAACCAACTATGATGCACCAGTGAACTCAAGACAAAGATACAAAGAAACTGCTTAAACATTTCCCCTCCGATTGACACTGGAGCTGCAATTGATCAAATGTATCTTACATATGGAAATAAACCGATATAGCAACATAAAACCATAAGAAATCTCCCCAAGACATAGAAATCCTTTATATACACATACAAACTACCCAGACTCCAAACCCATCACCCACAGCCATCACCAAAACCACACAGTGGATCAAGTTAAGTTAAACAGACAATAGTTCTTCATGATTAACTTGCCTCCACCAGGTGAGAAGATGGCATTTCCTCTTGAACTCAGTGCAAGACCCCTGAGGCAAGTCACATTCATGAGTTTTAGGTCATGTCTACAAGTATTGGGTGTGACCACAACACTTGAAGTTGTTTTAAGAAGAGATTGGACAACCAGTTGTCTGAAATGGAATAGTGTTTCCTGCCTGAGCAGGGGGTTGGACTAGGTCCCTTCCAACTCTGTCACTCTGTTATTCTGTATTAACAAAGCCTAGACCGCCTCTATAAATATTTCAAAGATTTGTCTTCAAAACCTGGCCACCATCAACAGCTGAATTGTGTGTTTATTAATAAATTAATACATTCAACCCCCACTTCAAGCAGGTATCCTATGCTCATTTACTCCAGCCATGGAATGGACCAGAAATTTATTTTAACATAATCATAGACTTCAAGCCACTTCTTTACAACTGTTGTACTAAGGGGCCTTAAATGTCTCTTCTACCGTATGTGACTCCTTTCTTAATTTACATTTAATGTATCAGAATTCTAACCCCACCCCCCCACCCCAATTTTCAAGAGAGAATCCATTTTAAAATTAAATCTCAACTATAGTTTTAATATCAGTGGATTGGGCAGATTTTATGAATAGAGCAAGAAGCAATGGGACAAAGTAGATTTTGGTATTCCTGTGGCACAAGCTACACATTGGACCGTTCATATGATATCTCTGATTGTCAGGATAGCAAGTACATTTTTGAGATAAGGAACTCCAAAGATTCATTGACAAACCTTGCTTGAATAAGGAATTAAATCATTTGGATTGAGTATAACAAGATTGATTTACATATTAAAAAGATGAAGCAAAACATTTAGGAAATTACATTTTATACACGTTTCCTTCTCAAATGAAAATATTCCATTGTACTTTTTAAAGGATTATTCCTATAAACTACATTTTAAGTAATTTTGTTAAAACATTTAACTATTATTCTTTGGACTGCTTTAATGACATATATTCCAGATGCTTAACAAGATAATCTGGTGTTCAGATTGGGTTGAATGGGAATTGAGACTATTGCTACATTTTGTGATGAAGCTTTTTGACAAGCTTCCTTTTCTTCTCTTGCTAAATATGATGAATGGCAGTGAGTGTTGTAGAGGTGGATGTGGTGCAGATTTAAATCCCATGTAACAAGACAAATAACTCCATATACAGTAGTCTATCCAAACACCTAGCATCGCTAATGCAGGTAGTCCTCAACATATGGCCACAATTAGGCCCAAAATTTCTGTTTCTAAGCGAGACAGTTTTTAAGTGAATTTTGCCCCATTTTATGACCTTTATTGCCTCAGTTGTTAAGTTGAATCACTGCAGCTGATAAGTTAGCAACCTGGCTGTTAAGTTAATCTGGCTTCCCCATTGATTTTGCTTGTCAAAAGCTCGCAAAAGGTGATCACATGACCCCGGGACACTGCAACCATCATAAATAGGAGTCGGTTGCGAATTTTGATCATGTGACCACAAGGATGCCGCAACGGTCATGTGTGTGAAAAATGGTCATCAGTCACTTTTTTCAGTGCCATTGTAATTTTGAACGGTCACTAAACAAACTGTTGTAAGTCGAGGACTACCTGTAGTAACAGGTCAGCATTCTTAGAGGAAGCCAAGGGTCTATAAGAGTCTGAATTAGTTTTGTGTGCACTTTTGACTCATTGGCTTTTTAAAATACACGGTTCCTCTTGAGGGTAAAGTTTATTGCATAAAAGCACCACTTTTTCTGAGAACAGATCCAGAGAATCCAAGCTCAACAGGTTGCTCATTTGGGTTACCAGGTTTCCTTTACATTTCCTCATATTTTAAAACAATGTAGCTTTTTTCAAAACAATATAGCTAGTAATTCCACCAGAACTTTTCTTTTTTATTAGTTTTTGTTTGTTTTACAGCCAAGTGCTTATAACACATCGTGGAGATAGGGCACTCCATAGAACACAACAAAAAATACAGTCATACATATACAATTTAAACTGCTTCTTTAAAAGTTCCCTCTCTTATTTTATCAATAAAAAAAGAAGAGAAAAAAAGAAGAAAGAAAAAAAAACACACAAAAACAAAAATTTATCAAAGATATTTTCACCCATTTTCAGGCTTAACCAACTTTCAATTAATCTATTTCAATTTAGTCTTGCATAAACATATAGTATACAATTCGAGCATTCCTAAAATATCTCTATTATTCCAATTTCAATTTATATTTCTCAATCAAATTATATCTCTTATTCTATTTTATATGTATTTTAAAACCATTACATAAGACAAAATAATGTAATGTTATAATAATAATAAGACAATAATTATTTCTATCATAAACTAATAATATAACTATTATATCTTAATATTTCTCAACTATATTCTATTTCATATATTCTATCCAATATTTTTATAAATCAGTCCAAGTCTCTAAAAATTCCTCAATTGTTTCAATTTAGTCCATTTAATACCTCACTAATTACCATTCAATTCTTGTAAGTAAAAGTATCAATAATACTTCACCAGTCTCAATCTCGATCTGACTCCTTTAATTTTAGGTTTTCCAGTTTTTCCTATTGTCATTCCAAACCATAATCAAATCCATAATTTAGCTCTAATGTTGACTCAAACCAAAGTAACCTTAAAAATCTCAAAAGTATTAGCTCATTCAATGTCCAAAAGCCCTTTTTACCCATCAGATAAGATTTTAACTCTCATTTTTAAATCTAATTCTAGCTTTCTTTTTATGCCAAGTAGGTTTCCACAACAGGGCCTCTAAGTCTTCCCATCTTAGTGACTGGCCAAAGGCCTTTTCCCACCATTGAGTCCAATCATGTTCTTTTTCTCTTTTATCTAGTGTTGTCTGTACTGTCATGTTGTCAACATTTTGGTGCCTCATATTTGGAAGTCCAATCCTGTTGCTTTTAAAGTTGTAAATGTTTTAGTTGAGTTCTGCCTTTGATCATCAAAGATGTCGATCATGTGGGATGTGTCCTCTTCCTCTTCAATAGATTCAATAGATTGTAAATGTATTTCATCCATCTCATTAAGTTGTAAATCTGATTGTATATCATAGTCAATCAAAGGTTGAGTTTCAAGTCCTCCTTTTTGCTAAGCATTCTGATATGTTCTTTATATTCCATTCTCATTTCCAAAAAATTTTCTAATATAAGTCCATAATTAATCTGTGAGTAGGATTCCATCCTTTTTTTTTTTAGAAGTTCAGCTTAAAGAATAAATTGCAGCATTATAAAATATAGAGTCCAAACAGAGATATCTTTCCAATCAAAGATAGCAAAACGCCAATAGTCAAGTCCAGCACAGAAATAAAGAAAACAACAAAAGTCCCAAGTAGCAGTCAATTGTTATGTTGTAATCCAGTCTGGGCATCACGCCAGAATCAGGAAGTGGGAGTTCAACTGGAGAAAGTTAAATTGTATCAGTCATAGTTTCTGGGCTTCCTGCCAAGTCCCAGGTTACATTGTATCCAAAACAATCTACGTAAATCCGCCCAGAGGGGAGAAAGTTTTTTAGGCAATACTATTCAGGAGGGGGGGAGGAAAAAAAAACATTCCACCCCCTCCCTTAGGCTTTTCACCTAAACTGGAAATAAACAAGCCGAAAGAGAGAGTCACAGTAAGGAGTTGTTGTTTTTTTTTTTTTCCCCGGGATGCCCGAATTCCAACTGCTTATATAAGCAAAGTGAAATAATAAAAAACAATAATTATTTTTCCAAGGCCCGTTTTCCCCGGTGATCAAAGTAGGGAAATAATTCTTAAAGCTGTTAGCAGGGAAATAGGTAAAGTAACAAGAGGGAAGGAAAGTTCTCACCCGGATCTTCCACGGTGGTTCTTTTTGCTTAGATGTTGCTGTGACTTTCGGCTGGAGCAGCTGAGTGATCGGCCATGTTACTGGCCGATCTTTTCCCCGTCGGCCCAAAGGTGATTTTCTCGGACCGCAGAGGGAGCCGCTGCTCCCTCCGCGATCAACGAGTGCCCTCCTCTACGGTGGTCGCCCCTACAGGGCGACTTTCGACCCTGTCCAGGGTCTACCGGCGGGGGAAAACCGGACGGCCAAGAGAACGAGTTCTCTGCACGTCCGCGGGTGCTGCCACCGGATCCGGAAGTCCCACCAGAACTTTTCTGGCCCATTCAAAACAGCTGCACACTGTTTCAACTTTTTTTAGAAACAGCCCTTGCCAGCTGTCTCCACAGTTTAAGGAAACAAACTAGCTGTGCATTCACTTTCCAACAGAAACAAGCGGGAGCAGTTTTCACAGCAACTAAGTAAATCTAGAAAAAAAAAAAGTTGCTTTAACAATTCAAAATGGTAATTAAAAAGTTAACATACAAATGTTGAAATCCATTTTATAGTGCCATTTTCAGACTAAATAGCATGGAGGCATGGTGACAAGAGGATCAATCCCTTCTCCCCCTCTGGCATAGAAATCAATTTCAATAAAATCAAATCACTATTTACTTTTACTACCATCAGCACCATTTTTAAATGTTAAGAATTAAAATGCAGATATCCAGTATGCAGGAAATTAGTTATAGAAAAGCCCAGTTCACAGGTCTATAGTTGCTTTTGCATCTGTTACAAAAATGGAAGTTTCATATATATATTCTGGACAAATAAAGAGCCCTCTGCCCAATATCTCTAAAAAGGAACTGGCAAGATTTTACGATTTTAAACAGTACAAGACTAGAGTTTCAAACAGAACTATGTACAAATGGTGAACATATTATTACTACGAAGTATAAACTTTTGTTGAAATTTGAGACAGAAGAACAAGTGAAAGAATGTATGACAATTTTTTGATTGCAATATACAAACGGCTAAGTGAGAAAATTTGTGGCTGAAGGGACTGAAATTTATATTATTGTTACTGTATTAAAGAAAGTTTTTATAAAATAATGCATTGTTGGCATTTCTTACCAGACAAATTGTCCAGAATGCATAAAGGCACTTCAAATGCATGCTGGAAAGATAAATATCATGAAGGGACATTTTATCAAATGGGGTGATCGTGCCAACATTTTTAGATACCTATACATACACAAATTGCAAAGATTTAAAAAATTAAGATACAGTGAAACCTGGAGGTTTTTCTTCGGGATTAATGGACAGAGGGCTGGGGGAAAAAAGGAGGAAAGAAACATCAAACCCCAAAGAGATCTGCTCTTCCTGCTCTTCTTTCGCTGCATTTAACGGTCAGCCTGGCCACCTGCAGCTCCCCGAAAATCAAAAGCGAGCGGCGGCAAGGGGGTGCGCGGACGCTCTTCCTCCGAGCTCCCTGTACCGACGGGTTAATCTTTCTAGTCCAGGCTTTTCGACTTGAGGATACTTTTAGAACTCCCTTCACACGTTCTGCTCGAAGTGAGGAGAGCTTTGCGAGGAGAGCGATCGAAGGCAGGGATCTACCGGCAAGCCGAAAGCTAAAGAGGGGAAAGGAAGAAAAAAAATAATCCTCTCGCTGTTACGAGGTCTAGATAAAGAGATCCCGGGGCGGGAGGACGGGGAAGCTGTGATTGACGTGCGCGTCCTCTTTTTTTTATTTCTGGCGATTCTTACAAAGATTGAAGAAGCCTGTGACTTGCGCACTTTGGGAGGAAGCGCGAGAGATCTCGAGGGATGCGTTTGATTTCAGGGATTCGTTTTAGCCTGGGAATAACAGGACTCTGTAAACTTGGACAGATGGTTTCCCCTTCCTCTCTGAATGAAGCAGAAGATTCCTGGCCCCGAAGTGTTATTTGCTGCACTAGTTGAAGGGGCAAAAAGGAATGTTTTTTCCCCGGAGTCATCCACTTAAGGTACTGTATGATTAAAGTCCTCTTTTTTTATTAGGTGATGGTGTCCCGCCCATCTTTTGTTCCCGTAAGTTACTTTCATTTTCCCAGATGTTTCAGTGCGCCTCATCTTCAGTGGTTGTGGTAAGTAGATTCTGATTACGTTTTTTAAAAATAATATAGAATTTTATATTGATTATCCAACACTGTGATTGTTGGTTATCTCTTGTCAGCCAGCCATCCTGCCATCTTCCCAGCCATGCAGTCAACCGTCACCGTGGGTCTTTTAGATGGGAACATTTCAAGGGAGAATTAGAGGACAGGAAAGAGTTTGCAGTCAGTCTTTCCGTGACGGAAGTGCCCAATATGCACACCGACACTGTGTAAACTTACAAGGATACAATATTTGAAGTTCAGCGTTCAGAGGTGGGTGGGTGGGTTGATTTCCACTTAACTTTCTATAGCTCAAGAATGGAAGCAGCTTCCCCTTAAGGGATGTACAGATCCTAATGATGTGCTTAATTCAGGCTATTGGGTTTTAAATATCTGGAGGGCTGCTAAATCTTGTGAGCAGCTGGGACTTTGCTGTATCACTTCATTACTTTCTGGGGTTATCCAGATTTTTGTTAGGAAACCCAGCCTGATGCTCCAGTTAAATTCTGGTAAGAAACCTCCCCACATCCAAGAAGCAAAACTGGAATACAGATACTGTCACTTACAGTTACTTGTTCTGTTCAAATCTGTAAGAGCTTGCTACAAGAGGGCAATGAACATGATCGTCCATGCCTGACGCCTTTAAATCCACCTGCTACTAACAGGACAGGAGGGCAATCACCATAAAACCTTGTCAATGTGAGAGATGCCATTTAGCTGGGTGGATCTGAGGTGGTGCTAGAATGAAAAAGACGCCTTTTGCGTTGAATGTTGGAATGTAAGCAAGAAGACAATCCTTCATGTTCATGACTAACTTTTCCTTCCTGAGAAAGTTCTGTGTATTTAGTTCCTTGCTCTGTGAAGCCTTCTGGCAATCTTCTGCAGTTTTACTGCGCGCAAGTGTTATCTCGTAAACTGAGATTAATGAGAAGGACCAGGCTTTGCCTCCTTGATGTTAAGACATTAACTTTTCCTCGCTTGTTTGTTTGCAGGTAACTTAGCTGTGGCAATACTTCCAGCAAAAATGGCCAGTGGAAACATAGTTGTGATGCCCTCTAAAGGAGCGAACATCCAAGCAGTTCCTGGGTTGCTCAGTGCTACTGTTCAGGCATCTGGAGCAATATCAAATCCTCAGTATGGAGCTCAGCAACTTGGAACTTCCACCAGTGCTCCTCAACATGTCCCCCCAAAGGGTCCTTTGGAGACATTCCTCAATGCTGAGACCAAAGTGCTTGGGGTACGCATGCTTTGCTGTGTGCCTGTTTGAAGTCCAATATAATATCATATTTTTCAAGCTGTGCTGAGGCCTGTGAGCCCCATCCTAAAGTTCTAGATCTTGGCTTGAGCATTGTCTGGCTTTGGAGTATAATCCAGAAACCTCTGTTCTTCCTGGTAGTTATTTTGTGTTTCTATCAAAAATTCTGACTCAGATATGCATTCCTTTTGTTTGCTGTTTAACTGAGAATGTGGAACTCAGACCTAGTGTCAGCCAGATCTCTTTTTCTCCCTTCCCTCTGAGAAGTGCAACTCTTGGGCATTTCTCCAGAGGAACTTGATCATAGCTTGGCTGCAGCCCAACCCGGTTGAAGTCATTTTGTGCTTATGACTATGGTTAACTTCCTCTTGCAGAGGAGTCTGTAATGAGAGATGACATTCCTCTCTCAAAGGCCCATCTTGATATTCTTACAGTCCTTCTTCCTGACAAGAGCAGTCCCATTATCAATCATAATCTGGAATCATTGTCCAGCACATATCATCATGGGTGTCTCACTGTCCCTTCTCCCCGTTTGGATTTTTCACCATAGGAAACCAGGCCTTGGGTCAACACCTGCACTGGAAGCTTAGAAGCCCCAACCCCTTTGAAGGACCTTTCAAAGATGGATAGAAAGTGATGCCTTTCCAGGAGTGCTAACAAATTAGAATGTTTCTCCTTCTCAGATTCAGAGAACGAATTTGTCTTATTTTGTGCATTTTCCTTCCATAGGCTGTCCAAGTCATGATTGGGTTGATCCACATTGGCTTTGGGGGAGTTGCAGTTAGTCTTTTTTCTTATCCCAACTTTAGTGTGACTGCAGTTGGAGGCTACCCCTTTTGGGGAGGGATATTTGTAAGTATGTGCAAATTCCTGTTCAGTCATGCACAATTTCTGTGCAGCATACATACATACATACATATATAATGTGAATATGTCAACTCTCGTAGTTAACATACTAACATTAATGTCTGGAGTTGTGGCAACTGAACTTCTTTTCTTTTGGTTTGAAATGTTTTGCTGCTTATCCAAGCAGCTTCTTCGGTATGACTGAAGACTGAAGAAACTATTTGGATAAGCAATGAAACTTTTTTTTTTAAAAGTCCAGTTGCCATGACTCAACTTCCAGGCAACTCTACCTGGATGACTGAGAATCTTCATCGTCAGAAGTTGTAGGTGCTTCATCACTGGAGGTTTTAAGGAGAGACTGGACAGTCACTTGTCTGTAATGGTCTCCTGCTCTAGCAAGGGGATGGACTAGATTAGAAGACCTCCAAGGTCCCTTCCAGCTCTATTTTGATTAATTGATTGATCAACATATTGACATTAAATATTCTTTAACAAAGTTTTGTTGTTTGGATGAAGTCACACGCAAAGGTACCTACAATGCAGACTCATTTCTCAAGGACTTTCCCAATATATTTATTTATTGAGGATATCTATCGAAGTGTTGTCTGCACTGCAGCTTCCCTGAATTCCTTCATGTATCATTGAAATCCCAAGGGGGAGCATTATGAGAGATGGTCCAAGGGGATGGAAAAAAAATCATCTGAGTAACCGATGAGAACTCATTACTCTCCCACATTACAAGAATATAGTAGGTTCCCAAATGCCACCTAAAGAAATTCTAATGAATCTAGTGAATCTAAAACATTCTAATGAATCTGAAGAATGAAATAGAAAAGGCCTCTTTTGTAGGGAAGGGGAAAGAGGAAGGGAAATAAAGAATATTTGGAAGCCATATTTTGGGAAAGTAGTGATCAGATTTACTTTAAAAAACAAGCTGCAGAAATATTGAGGTCTCTTCTAGTGTCTAAGTAAGTATGTGTATGCAAATTTGTGTTCAGTCGTTCACTATGGAATTAATGGCCAAGAGTCAAAGTCCTGTCTGCACTGCAGCTCCCTGAATTCCTCATGTATCATTGAAATCCCAAGGGGGAGCATTATGAGAGATGGTCCAAGGGGACTTTCAAAAAAAGCCATCTGATTAACAGATGAGAACTCATTACTGTCCCACATTACAAGAATATAGTAAGCTCCCAAATGTTACTTAAAGAAATTAGGAAAGCATTCTAATGAATCTAAAGAAAGAAATAGAAAAGAAAAGGCCTCTTTTGTAGGGAAGGGGAAGAGGAAGGGAAATAAATAATATTTGGAAGCCATATTTTGGAAAAATAGCAATCAGATTTACTTTAAAAAATAAGCTGCAGAAATATTGAGGTCTGTTCTAGTGTCTCAGAAGCCACACTCGAATTCTCAGTTGGCATATCTAAAGTACTTTTTCTTGTATGGAATTCTAGCAACCAGCTCCAGGAATTCCCCCACTTTGCTTCATTCCAGCATTCCCTAAAGATTGATTATGCTCACCTCCATTGGACTGTTTTGGAGTTTTCTCTCCTCCCTCTTTTTCCTTTGGAATAGTTCCTAGAGCATTTAGGTTCCCTGCCCAACCTGTTGAGTGTGGCTGGTGCATTTGAGAAGACAAAGACTGCCCTTTTGCTATAGGTCTGCTACAAGTTCCTGGCATCCAAGCTGTTTCTCCTATAAGCCTTAAACTCTTTTTAGGATGATGCAGGTCTGCTTTTGCAGGGGTTGGAGGGATATTTATTAATATTCTAGGCTGCCCAATCCAAAACAATTCAGACTGGCTTTACAAAATTAAAAAAATAAATGTATATATAAAATAATATATTGTTATAAAATACTATTCCTATGGGTCCCAGATTTTTCTGACTTTTCCCCTCTTTATATTTCCAGTGGATTACAATCATTTAATTTCTTTTTCTTTTTCCGTAGTTCAATTCTTCTCGATCACTATGTATATCAGCTGTAAACAGTCAAAATCGTGGTTTGGTGAGAAAGTATATGGTGTCTGGATGTCTTTTATTCTGTTTCTTCTTAAGCACTCAGGACCCTTTATATCAGGGGTGTCAAACTGCCGTCCCACGGGACGGATACATCATGTCGAAACCATGCCCACCCCAGCTCCGGCAATGGGAAAAAAGTCGTGATACATCGCAACACATCAGGTGACGCGGCGAGTTTGACACCCCTGCTTTATATTGTCTGTTAGAATTAGAATCTGCCTTGATTGCCCTTTTTGCAATGGACTTCTCCCTAAGTTCCCTTCCTGATGTGCAACCTGTAATATTGCAGGGCCTGTTAGTAATGTAACAGAAATGGGAGAAGCCTGAAAGGACCAATGACCATGATGTGGCTGTTTCTTCTATCAAAGTTTCCTTAGTTGCTATCAGAAATGGTGCTAGTGATGAGCAGAGAGGTATCTTCTCGTATTTTCTAATGTTGAATTAGACCTCCTCCTCCTCCTCCTCGCTTGTCTTGATAGAGGGTCCTGTTTCAGAAGTGTTCCTACCTGAAAGCAACATTAGGAAGGAGCCCAGCATATTAGGAGTAAAAGTATGGAAGGAATGTGGGAATCATCCTGGGAATCAAGCCCTCCCACAAAGAGCTTGCTTTCTTCTCCCCATCTCTCTTTAAAGTGTGCTCTCAGCAGCATAGAATTGTTTTTGTCCTGTAAAGGAACACAGTATGGATTCAGGATTCAAGAGAAGAAAAACAATCATCTTGATGGAAAAATACTACATTCCTGAAAGGGGAGAACCGAAAATCGAGCAAGTTTTAAAGTTTCAGTATTCTCATGATTGGCTCCAAGGGTTTCTCCATTCCCAACACTCTAGGACTTTTGGGCGCTGACCCTTGGTCTCACCCATTTTACTCCCAGCCAACCACTGTGGGTTTTCCTCTTCTGCTGGCCCTCAACTGGCGATTGTCCACTGCCAATGCCCCCTTGGCCCTCCACCCCCAGCCCTTCATTCTGGCCCATTCCCAGAGGCATGGTTTGATCCGCTGCACCAGACAAGTGGCCGCCAGCCTATGAGGCAGCAGTGATGGCTGTGAATGGCAGTGCATGATTGGCATCAATGCATAGTAGGGATTGTGGGGGTGTGCGGCACAATGGGCAGCAGGCGGGGGGATTGTGGAGGCTATGGGGTATGGTGCAAATTGCTGGTGGGTGGAGTAGATCATGAGGTCTGTAGGAGTGCGGCATGCAATGGGCGGCAGATAGAGGAATTACAGGGCTGTGGGGGTGCAATGTTGGGGTTGCTCTGGGCTAAGCAAGATGATTAAACTCCTGGCAGCCAACATATTCCTCTGTCTGGTTCAAGACAGACAGAGGATGCTGCCAGGAGTTTAATCATCTTTTTTTTTTTATAACAAGTTTTATTGAATTTTTTTGTTTTACAACCAAGTGCTTAAGACTCATCGTGGAGATAGGGCACTCCATGGAACAAAGTAAAAAATATAATCATACATAAACAATTTAAATTACTTCTTTAAAGTTTCCCTCTCTATTTTATCAATCAAGAAAAAACAAACTATCAATAATATTTCCACCCGTTTTCAGGCTTAACTAACTTACAATTAACATATTCCAATTTGGCCTTACATAAACATATAGTATACAATTCGGGTATCCATATAATATAAATTGTTTCTAACATATACATATTATTCCAATTATTCAATTTATACTTCTCAATTAAATTCTATCTCTTATTCTATTCTATTTCACATACATATTTTATAAATGAACATGACTTTAAGTATTTTAAAACCATTTTATATTTTAGCCTAAAATAATAAAACAATAATTATTTCTAAAATAGACATATAGTATAACTATTATATATATTAATATATATATTAATATTTCTCAACTGTATTCTATTTTCTGTACTCTATCAAATATTTTTATAAATCAATCCAAATCTCTAAAAGTTCCTCAATTGTTTTAGTTTAGTCCACTTAATGCATTTCTAGTTAACATTCAATCATTGTAAGTAAAAATATCAGTAATATTTCACCAATCTCAATCCAACTCCTTTAATTTTAAATTTTCCAATTTTCCATATTGCCATTCCAGACCATAATCAAATCAGTAATTTACATCAATATTGACTCAGACCAAAATCTTAGACCTTAGAAATCTCAAAAATATTAGCTCAGTCAAAGTCTCTAAAAGCCATTTTTACCCATCAGATAAAGTTTTAACTCTCATTTTTAAACCTAATTCTAGCTTTCTTTTTGTGCCAAGCAGGTTTCCACAATAGGGCCTCTAGCTCCTCCCATCTTAGTGTTTGGCTATACACATTTTTCCACAATTGAGTCCAATCATAGTCTTCTTCTCTTTTTTCCAGTGTTGTCTGCATTATGTAATCAGTCTTAATCAGTATGGTGATTATTCGTTGTTTGTTCATATTGTCAGCATTTTTAATGTCTCGTATTTGAAAGTCCATTCCTGTTGCTTTTAAGATTATAGATGTTTTAGTTGAATTCTGCCTTTGGTCATCAGAAATCTCCATCATTTGCATATAAGGTGTAGCATCTTCCTCTTCAATAGATTGTAAATATATTTCCTCCATCTCATTAAGTTGTAAATCTGGTTGTGTGTCATGATCAGTCAAAATTTGAGATTCAATTTTTAACTCTGGAACATCCTTTTTCCTGAGCATTCTAAAATGCTCTTTTAGTTCCTCTTTCATTTCCAAAGATTTTTCTAGTATAAGTCCATAGTTAAGCTGTGGGTGGGATTCCATTCTTTGTTTTTTTAGTGAAAGTTCAGCTTAAAAGATAGATTGCAATATTATAAAATATAAGATCCAAACAGAAATAGGAAAAAACAAGTAATCAAGCCCAGCACAAAGATAAAGACAGCAAAAGTCCCAGTCAGTATTGTGAATATCTAATTTATAATCCAAAGTGATAATAGAAGAGGATGTCTTAGAAATCAATTATTATATTGTAATCCTAAAGCGAGAGAAAATCCATTTTTCTGGGAAGTATATTTTGTATTATAAAGTCAAACAAACTACGAGTAGAAAATTGAGCAAGTTCCAAAAGAGATACAAATGTCTGGGCGTCACGCCAAGTTCAGGGAGTGAAAGTTCAGCTGAAAATGGTTACTTTGTTACAATAGAGATGTCTGGGCTTCACGCCAAGTTCAAAGTTACATTGTAACCATACAATCCACATGAATCCAGAAGGAGGGGGAGGAAGAAAAACACTCCACCCCCCTCCCTAAGGGTTTCCACTTAAGCTAAAAACAAGCAAGCAGAGAGAGAGAGTCACAGTGAGGATTTTTTTTTCCAGGATCCCTGAATTCCAACAGCTCAAATAGACAATAAAAATTAATTATTTTTTCAAAGCCCGTTTTCCCGAGTATCCGAACACTGCTTTCTCAAGATAGGGAAATAGTTTCTAAAAGCTTTTCACAGGGAGGTAGATAGGTTATCAAGAGAGAAGGAAAGGTCTCACCCGGATCTTCCACGGTGGTTCTTTTTGTTTAGATGTTCCTGTGACTTTCGGCTGGAGCAGCTAAGTGATCGGCCATGTTACTGGCCGATCTTTTTCCCGTCGGCCCAAAGGTGATTTCTCGGATCGCAGAGGGAGCTGCCGGAACCGGAAGTCATCTTGATTAGCCCAGAGCAACTGCAGGAGTTGGTTAACTGTGCCAGCTTCCAGGTTTCACCAGACCATGAAGAGGAGACAAAGCAAAGCCCGACAGCCCTCTGAGCTTGTCACAAATGCAGAGTTGGCAGTTTGCAAAGCCCAAGCCGGCTAGCTTCACATATTCTCGGTCCCACTGGCTCCAGGTCATGTGAAGGCATCCCGGGCTGTGTGGGATTTAGGTGTGCTGGTCAATATGGCTTGCAAGCTGCTTTTGCAGCCTGCATGAGAAGTGGAGCCAGGCACAGAAAGAAACCAAGAGTTAGATTTAAAAATGTATTTTAAAGTTTAACTTAATGGGTTTAAAAAGGCTTTTGAGTTTTTGACTGATTTAATAACTAACGGAGTACGTGAATTTTCTAAGAGGATATCCTTTGTAATAATACTTTGTCTTAGATATGATAATTACTGGAGAGGTAAACTTTATCTACTGGGTTAAAAAGATTTTTTATAGACATAGATGAATTGATAGAATATATATTTAAGTCAGATAGAATCCTATTTGTTGGTTTGATATTTTTATTTTAAATAAGATAATTATTTTGTAATAGAAGAAGAATAAGAGGGATTGGTGACAAGAGAAGAAATGGTATTAATGAAGAAAATATAAGAATGTTACTGCGGGAATAATATACTCATTTTAGATATAATAATTATGTTAAAAAGGGACACCCGAAGTGTTAATAATATGTCTATTTAAGGCTAATTGGAATATGGTAACTGTAAATTAGTAAAACCTAAAAACAGGACTTGGATTTCTATAATTGAAATGTGATTGATATTTGATAGGATTGTTTGAAGTTTATTTAGAAATGTATTAATTTGAATATGTAAGACTATATGAGGGAATTAGAGAGGGAATTTTCAATGAATTAATTTGAGCTATATATCTGTGATTGTTCTTTTGGATGTTTGATATACCCACCTCCATGGTGTTTCCTAAGCACCTTGATGTAACCCTTCCACCCCCATAAAAATCCAATAAAATATATTTAAAAAAGAAGAAGAAGAAGAAGTGGAGCCAGGCAGGTTGCCTTAGCCCACAAATCCGGATTAAAGCCAGGGTGGCTGGCTTGGCTGACTCTTGCTTGCCCCCCCCCCAGGCCACTCGGCTTCATCACATGTCCTGGAAGACACAGGGACTTGCCCACCCCTACCAGCAGGGAAGATGGGCAGGGTGGTTTCCTAATCCAGCTGCCAATGCCCAGTCATGTGCCAAACCCCCACAGCCCCTATGATCCCACCTGCCACCCATCACATGCCGTATACCCACAGCCCCTGTGATCCCCATCGTGCACTACCACCAATTGCATGTTTCCCCACACACACAACCATTGCTGCCACTCACCACCTGATTGGCTGGTGACTATTTGTCCAGTGCAGCGAAAGGCCCAGGTCAAGCCATGCCTCAGGAAATGAGCTGGGACAAAGTGATGGGGGTGGAGGTCCAGGAGGCCATGGGTGGTGGACAATCACCAGCTGAGGGACAACAGAGAAGGAAAGCACACTATGGTTCAGCAGCGGTGATTGGTTGGGAGTAAAATGGGCGCAGCCAAGAATCACCTAAACATCCCATTCTGTCTGTAGTTGCTTCTTTGTAATGTTGTATAGCTAAAACAACATTTAACACTAATGTTTAATGCTTAGAGTGTGCCATATCATAGAATAAGCAGTATGGGATTTCTTTAGCCAAAATGTGAAGGAATGAAGAAATTGTACCATATTTCCTGTCCCTTTTAGTGACCTGGTATTCACTGGAGATTGACATCCAGAAAGAAAAAAAAATGAATTTGACAGTTTCAGAAAACCCTTCAAATGGAGTTGTAGAATTTGCCTTTCCACAGTGGGAAACCTTGTTGCTGTTGTTTGATACTTGTGATCTTAGTGAATGTTTTCTGGTTTCACCACTGATGGATTAGGCACCATTAAGCACATACATAGATAGATTTTACCCTAGTTGGGTGTAATCATCTTTATGGCTTGAATTTAATAATATCTAAGTTGACACTATAATTTCTCTCATTCTGGTTTATTGTTGTTTCAGGTGAAATCCAGTGTAGAACTGAACAGCACAAGTACTATCATGGCATTAGCTGGTATCCTGATATGTATATATTATGTATATATTATGTATATGACCTGGCCATACATAATACTCCTTCTGAAGAGAAGAATGTTTCTGAGACAGACTTGGTAAAAGTAAGTAAACCAATCTGCTCCAAAAGTTTGGCTACAGAACATTATGTACGCAGGAGAGATATATGGGACTTCTTGAGTTTTGCATGAAATCTTCCACTGAATAGGTTTCAGTTCTAAGGACATGAGCATTATTTCATTTGAATGCTGTTTTTATAATTTATTAAAATTTAAAAATACAAAAATAAATATCTAATACCAATGAAGAAAAATAAAATGAAAAAACAAACTATAAAGAAAGAAAGAAGAAAAAAAAGAAAAAAATAAGAAACGGCTTAAGACAAATACATTCCATAAGTTATGAATAACTTACTACACTCTGTAAGTTATTTTGACCAAAGATCTCTTTTTCCCATATTTTATCTTTTAATATATGAACACATTATAAAGCCTCATAATTCAATAATATAATCAGCAAAAATCCATGAAGAATTATCAAAAATAATATATATTTTAACCTTAAACAAATAAATCAACTTCATCTTCTTTTACTTTCTTTACCAGTATCTTATAGTTTTCTCAAAACATACAACAAAAAATCTTCTTCTCATATCTTTTATCTTTTAACTATAAATCTTTAAAGCCTTATTTTTCAAACTTAATCATCATTCAAAATTCCATTAAGAGCCACGAGAAGCAATTACATACTAAAACCATGAATGTTAATCCCTTCAAATAGTATCTCAAATAGTTAATTTCGAATCATTTTCTCTTTGCCTCATGTCAAACTCCATGCGTGCACGTGCGCGCAAGGCCACGAGCACGTACGCAATGCAAATAGAGCGGGGCTAGCGCCCATGTGATACTGGCTAGCCCTACCACATTCTTGCATGGCGTAGTGCCCCATTTTCGTGCCCTGCATCGCAGCGGCATCCCGTTTTTGTGCCCCAAGTCGCGGCAGCATCCCATTTTTCGTACCCTGCCACGCAGTGGCATCCTGTTTTCGCACCCTGCAGCACAGCGGTGTCCCATTTTTGCACCCCGCAGTGCAGCGGCCTCCTGTATTTGTGCAGCACAGTGGCATCCCGTTTTTGCACCCTGCAGCGACATCCTGTTTTTGCGCCCCAAGGCGCGGTGGCCTCCCATTTTTGTGCCCTGCGGCCGCAGCAGTACAAGTGGGGGGTGCACACACACATGTGCATGCACTGGCCAGCCTGTCCCGCGGTCCGGTAGCCAGCAGGCCACAGCCCGCTACCATTTGGGGACCCCTGGTCTATAGATATAAAACAATACATCTGCTTGGAAGAAACACTGTATATGTCATCTTTGGATATGTAATGATTCTTCCAGGCAGATTTATTGTTTTACACCTAGAGACAGAACTTTTGGTTTTGGAGTGTGACATAAGCTGACTCTATATTCCTTCTTTTTGCTTTTAAAAATCTTGATGTTTATTCCTTTTAATATTCCAAAAAGCGATTTCTTTCCATTTTATCTTTACCTTTTCTCAGGAACCATTTCCTAAGCATAACACACCTTCTTTTTAAGTCCAAATGAGGAAATTGTCCAAGATATTATTCTGATTTATTATTTGTATGTCCCTTTTAGCTTTTAAGACAACAGTCAGTTTCATTTGTAACTCCTGTGTGACATTTATTTTCTATATAATTCTTGTAGCCTTTAATGTTTTAAATTTGTATCCAAAAGAGCCTGATCCTCAGTTATATCCTTTCCTAACGCCTCTTGTAAAACCATTTTTAAAGTAGCAGATGATCTTTAAGAGAAATTTCAGAGTGCATTTTTGCCAAATATATTTACATTCAAAATTTTGTTTCCGACTTCTGGTTCCGGTCTGCAGCACTGGCGGTCGTGCAAAGAGTCCTCTCTCTTCGCTGGCCGGTTTCCCTCCGCCGGTAGACCCTGGACAGGGTCGAAAGTCGCCCTGGAGGGGCGACCACCACTGAGGAGGACACTTGTTGACTGCGGAGGGAGCGGCAGCACCTTCCGCGGTCCGAGACAGCTCCTTTGGGCCGACGGGGAAAAGATCGGCCATTAACATGGCCGATCATCTAGCTGCTCCAGCCGAAAGTCAGAAGAACAACTAAGCGAAAATAACCACCGAGGAAGATGAGACCTTTCCTTCCCTCTTTGTACCCTAACTACCTTCCTGTGAAAAGCCCCTGGAATTATTTCCCTACTTTAAGAGAGCGGCGTTTGGATACTTGGGGAAACGAGCTCTGAGAAAAATAATTAATTTTTACTGACTATTTTAGTTGTTGGATTTCGGGGATCCTGAAAAAATCTTTCTTGTGAAGATGGATTTTTTTTTCTGCCTGCCTGTCTTTAGCTTAAGCAGAAGCCTTTAGGGAGGGGGTGGAGTGTTTTTCTTTTCCTCTCCCCCCTTCTGTATATAAGCGGCAGTTTAAGCTATTTTATATTTTGAAGATGAACTTCTTAAAAAAATGACAAACTTATTTAAATTCCAACAGAAACTTGGGAAGCTTATTTCTTCAAAGATATTTTTCTACGTTTAGAAAAGCTATTCTAATTGTATTGTCTATTTAAAAACTTTTTTTCCTCCACTCTGGGCTGTCCTTTGCTGCTCGAAGCTTTGGCAACATTATAGCTGTTGGCTACGCTGAGAACTTTCTCTTCCTTTGTCTGGTGTTTATTCAGCTTAACAACTTGGCTCTACGCCCAGGCACTTGGCTGTATGCCCAGACATTCTTATCTGACTTTGAAACCAGCTGAAAGAAGGGTTTTTTTCCTTTCTCTTTATATCACCCATTATTTTAACTTGGCTTCACAGTACAAACTATATATCTCAGATATATGATATTTGGACTCTCTCTTTTTTTTGGATTATAAACATTTTTATGAAGAATTGATCTTCAAGGCATTTTTTATTGTTATTCTTTTTCTTTTGCGAAGATACTATAAATTGGATTACAAATTGGATATTTTTTCTTTTTATAGTATTGACTTTGATTTTCTTTTTTCTGCTCTTTTTCCTTCTTGGCCTTTTTGCTTTTTTACTTTTGTTTGGATATTATATTCTATAATATCCCTATTATAGAATTTTATTGTTGTATTTACCTTTTAAGCTGAGACTTCACCAAAAAACTAAGATTATCTTATTACTGAAATGGAGTTTTACCCACAGCTTGGCTATGGACGTATACTAGAAAAAAATTTGGAACTTAAAGAACAAAGGATTTTTAGAATGAACATTAAAGATGATGCTCCAGAATTAAAAATTGAACCTCAAATTTTGACTGATCAACTTATAGATCAAGGAACAACAGAGGAAGAACAGATCAACTCTAAAGAGGCCGGCATGCAACTACATATACAACCTAATGAGATGGAGGAAGCACATCCACAATCTATTTGTAAACTTATGCTGGGAAAAATTTATGAAATTACTGAGCAAGTGAATGCTAGAATAAATGCTTTTATTACAAAACTTCAAATTGACTTCCAGATTCCAACTGACTACTCCACAACTCAAACAATAATAGAAGAGGATCAAACCAACATAGAGGAAGATATCATACAATCCCATATACAAGTCATTGAGAACCTCGACGACCAAAGATGGATTTTAATTAAAACATTTACAATGCCAAAAGCAATAGGAACTGATTTGCAAATACGAGGCATTGAGAACTGTGACAACATGGACAATCAACGAGTAACCACCACATTGAACAAGATTGATTATACAGCACAGACAATATTGGAAAAAAGAGAAGAGAAATATGATCAGACTGAATTGTTGAGAAATATGTATAATCAAATATTGAGATTTGATGATTTAGAGGCGCTTCTATGGAAACCTGCTTGGCACAAAAAGAAAGCTAGAATTAGATTTAAAAATGAGAGTTAAAATTTTACCTGATGGGTTAAAAAGGCTTTTAGAGATTTTGATTGAGTTAATACTACTGAGATGAAAATTATTGATTTGATTATGGTTTGGAAGTGTAATATGGACAAGGTGGTAAACAAGAAGTTAATAGAAGAAGAAATAGAATATAGATGTGAAATGAAGTAAGAAGGTATTTTCTGGAATAATATGGTTTTTTTTAGGTATAATTATTTTGATAGGATTTAAACTTTACGTAATGAGTTAAAAAGGGTTTTTAGAGATATGGATTGATTTATAAAATATATATTTGAAATAGAGTAGAATAGGAAATAGAATATAGTTGGGAAGTATAAAAATATAATGGTTGGAATAATATGTATATTCTAGAAACAATTATTATTTTATGAAATAAGGGAAATTGGGATACCTGAAGTGTAAACTATGTGTTTATTTAAGGCTAAATTGGAATGTGGTAATCGTATGTTAGTTAAGCTTAAAAACAGGATTTGGCCTGATATAGGTGAAATATTAATGATATTTTTTTTCTGATTGACTAAATTCTATTTAGAATTGTATTAATTCGATTATGTTATATCAATTGAGGGAAATAGAGAGGGAACCTTTAAAGAATTAACCTGAATTATATATGTATGATTATGCTTTTTCTTTTTTTTAATGGATGATTGATTACCCTATCTCCACGATGATTCCTAAGCACTTTGATGTAAAACCAAAAAAAACCAATAAAACTTGTTTAAAAAAATGTTTCCAATCAAACTGGCCTTTTAACTCATTTGTTAGTTTCCAAAATCAAGTTCCAGGCACAGTAGTTAAACTTTCATATTTACCCTCTAAGATCAAATCTGCTATTACAACATTGTTCTGAAAAACATTTGCAATAGTTACGAGGGGAGAATTTTCTTTGCCAAACATTTCTACAGACTCAGCTAAATGAGGACATGCTTAGTTGAGATCAGTTAGATCAGTGTTTCCAGCCTCCATAGCTTTAAGATGTATGGACTTCCAGACGTTTTCCTATTCATGCTGTCTGGAGAATTCTGGGAGTTGAACTCCACATGACTTAAACAGGCCAAAGTTGGAAAACCCTGAGTTAACTCACAGTCAAGTCAAGAAAGCAGCAACAAAAATTAAACACAACCTTATTGCAATGATGTATTAAAAGTCTAAGTTTTAAATGAGTTCAGTTGGAGTTAATACATAGTGTAGGCTATTTTGTTATTTGCAGCACTAATTTGCTTCCCAAAGTAATGTGGTCTACCTCATCTAACAAGAAATACCACCTACAAATTGGTGAGCTTTGCACTCATATAGTATCTTTAGGAAATGGATGAAAAGAAAGTGACATTTTAAAAATACAAACGTAGGGAAAAACAAAATGAGTAGATTTGCCTTTCCAAACAGAGAGCTTTAAGAGAGATTTTCTTCATAAAATCCAGCTCTGAATCCTTATTGTCTCAGCCAGATTCGTGAAGCTGAATTTGATTTGTCCCTTCTTTTTCGTTCTGATGGATCCCTCATATTTAATAGTTACATGGCAGGCAAAATTATTCTTCTTTTTTTTTTTGCATGTTAGGTAGAGCTACTGACATTGGGAAGAGCAAATGGGTGAGTTGTTTTGTTAGCTTGTTTTTTTAAAAAAACTTCCCAACATTCACATATTTCTATGAATGGAAAGAATTTTATATCCCAAAATTTCAAATGAGGGAGTCAGATTTGATCACCTCTGAATGAGGATCATTTTCTGATTGTCTTAAATATTTTCTGTCATCGAGGAAGCTCCTTGATTCTGTATATATATATGCACAAATGACTTTAGGCAGGTGTGAATTTCTGCATCTATAAAACTAACAATTTAGAATGATTGTTCTTCTTCTCCGCTTTATTCCACATGAACAGCTTTTTATTGTGCGTAAGTAACAAGCATCAAAATATGTGCTATTGTGCCAATATTTATATGTGGGTCAGGAATATGACTAAGCCACATTTGATTCTCAGTGATATCTGGAATTTTCCTTTGGGATACTGTAACACATAAGGATGTTAGGATTCCCTGATCCGCTATATACTGTCCCTATTTTTCTTGATACAATTGTTCCTCCCGGTGATTCCAAGGAAGCAGCTGGGATTCCCTTTTAACAGTGTAGCACACAGCTTTTCTCAGCAAATAACAACAGTATCTTTGCACTTGTCTCCATACTCCACAGAATGCTGCTGACATTGGCCTCTCCAGTGTGCTGCTCTTGTTCAGCCTGCTGGAATTTTGTATCACTGTTTCATTTGCACATTTTGGGTGTCAGGCAACTTGATGTGCTGATGACCAGGTAAGTGTTTGATCCATTGATAATAGTTTTAGCAGTTCTCATTATGTCTGGACCAGGTGGGCAGATCTGATCAGACAAAGCTGCTTAAATGGCCAGATGCTAAAGTCATTTGGATGTTAATTCCTAGCTTTAAGGAATTCTCTATCAGGGCTTTCAGCTCTCAAAGGTTTCAATCTATAGTCGTGGCTCCAGGCTGATTCTAGGCAAGCACAGTGCTACAGTTAAAAATACACAACTGGAGAAGCTACTCCTCCTGCCTGGAGTAAGATGCCCACAAAGACACTGTCAGTATTTTTGTACATAAGTATTATTTTCTGTTACAGCCAACCTTGGTTTTTGTGCCTTACCAAGTCAACCGAGATGCAACAGTCACACGTGAACCCAATCGGCGTTCTCCACCAGCCTATGATAATGTGGTTACTGCGCCATTATCCCACCAACACCAGGAAGGAACTGTGAGAAGTGTTGCAACCAGATTTCTCACGAGAAGCAATGAATTTCATGTTGTTTTACTTTTGCCCCCCAACTTGTTTATTTTTCAGTTATAGCCTTTACGTACCAAGTTAAATGGTGGCAAGTTTTAAAAGTGATGCTTCCTACCTGATAGTTATAATGCTTCCCAAGAAGCAAGAATTTGTGCTGCAGATCATCAGCATCTTTCTGAGGAAAAATCTCTACAGTGGCTTGTATTAGTCCTTTGTTTATATTCTGGATGGCACTTAATTTTTATGGCAAATATTGAATCGAGTAGGAGGTCTGATGCTATGGAAAAGAAAAACAGTAAAAGTAAAGCAGAAATTATTAATAAAATGTATCACTGGCACAATAGTAGCAGTTACTTAATCACTCTGATCCCAAAGAGATTTGTAGAAGTTTGTATATAATTAAAATCAACACTGTAGACTTTGTGATACTGTTATTTCCTGTAGGTGTTCAGTAAATCTGAATTAGTAATGCTAATGAAATGTGTCTGTGTGAAATTGACTACCCACTAATTGAAAGAATGCCCCAATTCCATTTTCACGTATCCTTCCTCCCCTAGAAGATGAATTTAGAGGACAAGTTATGGAGAAGGAGGATCAGACACCATATCGAACCTTTTATCATCTCCTTCCTGAGGCCTCCACGCCAGCCTTAATTGAAGCATTAACATTTTTACTTGTAGAATCTGCAGTTCTGATCTTCTGGCTGTTCGGAAAAAGAAAACTCCCCAAAATCTTGGATACAAATACCTAGATAAATTCAGAAGATTTTAAAGACTCAGGTACAGTTAAAACTGGATGCTTTTCTTCAGGATGAACGGAGAGACAGGGAGAAAGAAGTCATGGAACTTTGTTTTTATATATGAAAGTTGCAGGGAGATTATAATATGCTTAAAAAAGTGGGAAAGTTTGACATAACCCACAACAGAGGAATGGTTGGTGAAAATGATGGAACTTGCAGACAAGGCTAAATTGATTTCCATGATTAGAGAAAAGACGGGACTGATTGGAGATTTTTTACATGAAACAGAAAAAATGTATTTGTAACTAGACTTTTTGATAATTAGGAAAAAAATAAGATACTAGAAAAAGTAACAATTTTTTTAATCACAGATAATTTTGCAATTATATTTGTATTTGATAGAAAGCATGAAGCTTTTGTTTTCTGCATTTTTGCCTTTTATCTTTTTGTTTTCTTTACTCTGTATTATTACTTCTGATATTCAGCTGTTTTCTCCAATAGAATAACATGTCCTTTATATAAATTAAATATTGATAATTTTTATATAGCCACATTTTCAATCAATACATTATCTCCCTCTTGTTTTTTTTCAAAATTTTCTTTCTCGTTGGATCTTATAAGATAACTATTGCCCTGGTTTATTCACAAATTGAAAATGTTTGTGATTTGCATAATTCAATTTTATTCCTAATTCTCTTATGGTTAACATGGATAACTGTTGCTATAAAATCTTAATTTCTTGACAGATTTATGTTCCCAAGGGAATTCTTTAACTCATATTTTTAATTTCATGCAAAATATTTTGAGTTTCCTCTTGCCTCTTCTTAAATTCAGAATTATATTGTGTCAGGTAACTGGACCTGCCACACTCACACCTGATTATCATCCCATCGACTGAAACAGCTGTCTAATTTCCCCTTGAAATGAACTGCTAGGAGTTGAACTAAAGCAGGGGTCTTCAAATTGGCCCTTTTATGATTTGTGGACTTCAACTCCCAGAATTCCACAGCCAGCAGTTGAAAGACCCCTGAACTAAAGCCTGAAAAGCCAGTATCATAATATAGGAAAATCATCTTGGCATCTGAAAGAGATAACGGCAAGCAGCTTTTTTAAAAGATGGAATCTGGTAATAACAAGGCTCATGGGGGGGGGCAGAAGCTGTCTCCCCTTCCAAAAACACTCTATAGCATTGAAGCCACCTGCTCTACACTCCCCCTCATAGACGTTCGTAAAACAGGCCAATAGAAAATAACACTAGGAGGATCAGGACTCTAGAGGGCGCTCCCGTGTAACAAACACAAAAAAAATTGATCCAATAGAATAGAGCAACATTTCTCTCACCAATGAAGGCGAATTCTCTTATAAATTCTCTTATAAAGAGAAATTTCTCTTTATACTAGGGAGTAGTCAACCAAAAAGCAAATGTTCAGTGCCAAATAAGTGCAAAAGGAAACATAATAGATTAACCCAATATAAATTTGCCAATACACGGAGGGGATTCTTCGACATCTGCTTATGGGCAAAACGACATGGTCCAGATGTTTCAGCGGTTTCTAAGGTCCTTGGAAGTTTTTCCAGGGAGTTTCGCAAGGAGCGCAATCGCAGGCTGGGATCGATTCCCTCCAGCCGTTGCGATTTTGTCCGTTCAGACGCCTAAAAGAGCAAACCGAAAGCTACAGAGAGGAAGGAAGGTGGAAGGAAAGGAGAAAAAAATAAACCCTCTCCGCTGGACGAGGGCTACTGAAACAGGTCTGGGAGGGGGCCAAGAGACGGACTCGAAAGCTATGATGGCAGTGCGCGTCCTCTTGTTTTTCTTTCTGGCGATTCCTGCAAAGGTTGTGGAAGACTCCGAGTGGGACTTGCGAACTTTGGGAGGAAGCGAAAGAGATGTCGAGGGATGCTTTTGATTTCAGTGATTCGTTTTAGCCTGAGAATAAGAGGGCATTATACATTTGGATAATTTTCCTCTCATTTCTTAATAGGCAAAAGGTTCTTGGCCCCAAACAATTATTTGTTGCAACAGTTAAAAGGTCAACAAAGAATTTTTTTCTGGAGACCCCGGTTAAGGTATGAGGAAATCCCTCCTTTCGGTAGGTGGGGGAGCCCTGCCCTCCACTTGTTCCCGTTCAGGTACTTTCATTTCCCCTGAGGCTTACGTGTATCTGGTCTTGAGCGCTTGTCGTGAGTAAAGTCTGATTACTTTTTTAAAAAATAGTATGGAATTAACGTGTGGACCATTCTTTGCCTGTCGCTTCTCTCCTGCAACCATCCCCCTGCGGCTTTCTCAGCCACGCAGTCACCGCAGGTCTTCTAGAAGGGAGAATAAGGGGAGAGTTAGCAGACAAGAAAAAGTTTACAGCCAATCTTGCCCTGATGGAAGTGCCCAATATGCACACAGGTGCCCTGTAAGTTTACAAAGATTCAGTATTTGAAGTTCACCTTTCAAAGGTGGGTGGATGGGTTGATTTTTGCTTAACTTTGACTTCCAATTAATAGAGCTCAAGAAGGACGTAGCTTCCTCTTAAGGTCAGTACAAATCCTAACTGTGGGATTAATTCGGGCCATTGAGTCAGGGTTTTAAAAATCTGGTGGGTTATTAGGTGTCGATAGCAGTTGGGACTTCCCTGAATTGCTTCACTGCTTTCTCAGGTTATTCGGGTGTTTGTTAGGAAACACAGGCTGATGCTCCAGTTGTGTTCTGAAAAGAAACTTCACCTCATCAGTGAAGCAAAGCTGGAATTCAGATCCCTGCTCTTGTGTCCTTCACAGTAACTTGTTCTGTCCAAATCGGTATGACCTTCCTGGAAGATGGCAATCAACATGATCATCCATGCCTGATGCCTTTAGCTCCATCTGCCAGGACAGGAGGATAATCACATTAAAATCTTGCCCGAATAAGAAATGCCATTTAGCTGGGTGCATCCGAGGTGGTGCTAAGATTAGAAAGACACTTTTTGCATTGAAAAGTGGAATGTTTTCCGCATTCTGATTTACTTTTTCTCCCTGATGTCTATGGATGTCCTCAATCATCCAGGTCATGGTTGTCCCAAAGGTGCTTTTCAGAAGGTAAGTGGACTTTCTTGGTTTTTTTCCCTTGAAAACATTTTGCTTCTTTCCTCACTTGTTTGTTTGCAGGTAACTTAACTGTGGCAACACTTCCAGCAAGCATGGAACCGTAGTTGTCATCCCCTCTAATGGACAGAACGTAACCCAAATGGCCCCTGGATTGCCCGGTGTTGCTCTTCAGGCATCTGGAGCAACTCCATATCCGCAGTATGGAGCTCAGCAACTTGGAATTTCCACCAGTGCTCCTCAACAAGTCCCACAGAAGGGTCCTATGGAGAGATTCCTCAGTGCTGAGGCCAAAGTGCTTGGGGTACGCGTGCTTTGCTATGTGCCTGTTTGAAGTCCATTAAAGTTTTAGAGCTATGTAGACACCTGAGAGTCCCATGTTGAAGTTCTGGAACTTGGCTTGGCTGTTGTCTGGTTCTGGAATATACTCCAGAAATCTCTGTTCCTCCTGGTAGTTTCATTTGTGTTTCTACAAAACATTCTGACTCAGATATGCATTCCTTTTCTTTGCTCCTTAACTGAGAAAGTGGAGCTCAGCCAGATCTTTTTCTCCCTTCTCTCTGAGGAGTGCAACTGTTGGGCATTTCTCCAGAAGAACTTGATCATAGATTGGCTGCAGCCCAAACCGGTTGAAGTCGCTTTGTGCTTATGACTATGGTTAACTTCCTCCTGCAAAGGAGTCTGTAGTGAGAGAAGTGATGCGGGTGAAGAAGGAGAGTGCAAAAGTTGGCTTGAAACTCAACATTAAGAAAACCAAGATTCCTGGCAAATAGATGGGGAAGAAATGGAAATAGTGACAGATTTTATCTTCCTGGGCTCCAAGATCACCACAGATGGGGACTGCAGCCAAGAAATTAAAAGACGCTTGCTCCTGGGGAGGAAAGCTATGGCAAATCTAGACAGTATACTAAAAAGCAGAAACATCACCCTGCCAACAAAAGTACGTATAGTCAAGGCCATGGTTTTCCCAGTTGCAATGTATGGCTGTGAAAGTTGGACCATAAGAAAGGCTGAGCACAAAAGAATTGAGGCCTTTGAACTATGGTACTGGAGAAGATTCCTGCGAGTCCCCTGGACTGCAAGGCGATCTAACCGGTCAGTCCTAGAGGAGATCAACCTGACTGCTCTTTAGAAGGCCAGATCCTGAAGTTGAAACTCAAGTACTTTGGCCACCTAATGAGAAGGAAGGACTCACTGGAAAAGAGCCTAATGCTGGGAAAGATTGAGGGCAATAGAAGAAGGGGACGACAGAGAATGAGGTGGCTGGATGGAGTCACTGAAGCAGTAGGCGTGAGCTTAAATGGACTCCAGAAGATGGTAGTAATGGTGCTAGTCCCGGGCAAAGAAGTGTCGTCTTGCATTTTCTTTTTTTTTTAATAACAAGTTTTATTAATTTTTTTTGTTTTACAACCAAGTGCTTAAAACTCATCGTGGAGATAGGGCACTCCATAGAACAAAGCAAAAGATACAATCATATATGTACAATTTAAATTACTTCTTTAAAGGTTCCCTCTCTGTTTTATCAATCAAAAACAAAACAAAACACAAAAACAAAAAACAAAAACTATCAATCATATTTTCACCCGTTTTCAGGCTTAACTAACTTTCAATTAACATATTCCAATTTGGTCTTACATAAACATATGGTATATAATTCGGCTATTCATATAATATAAATTGTTTCTAACATATACCTATTATTCCAATTTCAATTTATACTTCTCAATTAAATTCTATCTCTTATTCTATTCTATTTCACATACATATTTTATAAATGAACATAACTTTAAGTATTTTAAAACCATTACAATTTAGCCTAAAATAATAAAACAATAATTATTTCTAACATAGACATATAATATAGCTATTATATTTTAATGTTTCTCAACTATATTCTATTTCATAGACTCTATCGAATATTTTTATAAATCAATCCAAATCTCTAAAAATTCCTCAATTGTTTCAATTTAGTCCACTTGATACATTGCTAGTTAACATTCAATTCTTGTGAGTAAAAATATCAGTAATATTTCACCAATCTCAATCCAACTCCTTTAATTTTAGATTTTCCAATTTTCCATATTGCCATTCCAAACCATAATCAAATCAATAATTTACATCAAATGTTGACTCAGACCAAAATGACCTTAAGAATCTCAAAAATATTAGCTCAAAGTCTCTAAAAGCCCTTTTTACCCGTCAGATAAAATTTTAACTCTCATTTTTTTAAACCTAATTCTAGCTTTCTTTTTGTGCCAAGTAGGTTTCCACAGTAGGGCCTCTAGCTCCTCCCATCTTAGTGTTTGGCTATAGGCATTTTTCCACAATTGAGTCCAATCGTAGTCTTCTTCTCTTTTTTCCAGTGTTGTCTGCACTATGTAATCAATCTTAATCAGTATGGTAATTATTCATTGTTTGTTCATATTGTCAGCATTTTTAGTGTCTTATATTTGGAAGTCCATTCCTGTTGCTTTTAAAATTATAGATGTTTTAGTTGAATTCTGCCTTTGATCATCAGAAATCTCCATCATTTGCATATGGGGTGTATCATCTTCCTCATCAATAAATTGTGAATATATTTCCTCCATCTCGTTAAGTTGTAAATCTGATTGTGTGCCATAGTCAGTCAAAGTTTGAGCTTCAGTTTTTAATTCTGAAACCTCCTCTTTCCTGAGCGTTCTAAGATGTTCTCTAAATTCCTCTTTCATTTCCAAAATTTTTTCTAGTATAAGTCCATAATTAAGCTGTGAGTGGGATTCCATCCTTTTTTTTTAGTGAAAGTTCAGCTTAAAAGATAGATTGCAGCATTATAAAATATAGGGTCCAAACCGAAATATATTTCCAAACAGAAATAGGGAAAAGCAAATAGTCAAGTCCAGCACAAAGATAAAAACAGCAAAAGTCCCAGTCAATATTGTGAATATCTAATTTATAGTCCAAAATAATAATAAAAGAGGATGTCTTAGCAGTCAATTATTATATTGTAATCCTAGAATGAGAGAAAATCCATTTTTGGGAAATATATTTGATATTATAAAGTCAAACGAAGTACAAGTAGAAAACTGAGCAAGTTCCAAAGGAGATATACCAGTCTGGGCGTCACGCCAAGATCAGGGAGTGAGAGTTCAGCTGGAGATAGTTACTTTGTAACAGTCGAAGTTTCTGGGCTTCACGCCAAGTTCAAGGCTACATTGTAACCAAACAATCCACATGAGTCCGCCCAGAGAACTGAAAGTTTTTTTTTTTTAAAGTAGGCAATACTGTTCAGGAGGGGGGGAGGAAAAAAAAAAGCACTCCACCCCCCTCCCTAAGGTTTTCCACTTTAAACTAAAGATAAGCAAGCAAAGAGAGAGAGTCACAGTAAGGATTTTTTTTCAGGATACCCGAATTCCAACAGCTCAAATAAACAATAAAAATTAATTATTTTTCCAAAGCCCGTTTTCCCCAGTGTCCAAACGCTGCTTTCTCAAAGTAGGGAAATAGTTTCTAAAAGCTGTTCACAGGGAAGTAGATAGATTATCAAGAGGGAAGGAAAGGTCTCACCCAGATCTTCCACGGTGGTTCTTTTTGCTTAGATGTTGCTGTGACTTTCGGCTGGAGCAGCTAAGTGATCGGCCATGTTACTGGCCGATCTTTTCCCCGTCGGCCCAAAGGTAATTTCTCGGATCGCAGAGGGAGCTGCCGCTCCCTCCGCGATCGACGAGTGTCCTTCTCCACGGTGGTCGCCCCTCCAGGGCGACTTTCGACCCTATCCAGGGTCTACCGGCGGGGGGAAACCGGACGGCAAAGAGAGCAAGTTCTTTGCACATCCGCTGGCGCTGCAACCGGAACCGGAAGTTCTCATCTTGCATTTTCTAATCTTGAACCAGACCTCCAACATTATTCCTCCTCCTCCTCCTCCTCCTCCTCCTTGATAGAGGGTCCAGTTTCCAAAGTATTCCTACATGGTAGCAACATCAGGAAGAAACCTAGCGTATTAGGAGTAAAAATATGGAACTACAGTGGGAATCATCCTGGAAATAAAGGGAAGAGAGAACCGATGGTAACCTTTCTACAAAGACCTGGCATTCTTCTCCCCTTTTTCTCTTTGATTTAAAGTGTGTTCATAGCAACATGGAGATATCTTTGTCTTTTAAAGGAACAGAGTGTGTATTCAAAAGAATAAAAACAACCATCTTGATGGTAAATTACTACATTCCTGAAAGGGGAGAACTGAAAAGAGCAATTTTTAAGTGTTCAGAATTATCATTACTGGTTCCTGGGTTTCTCCATTCCCATCTGATTAGTTGCTTCTCTGTAATGTTGTTTAGCTAAAAGAGCATTTAACATTAACATTTAATGCTTAGAGTATGTTGGGACTAATTGCTTTTATGTTTTGCGTTTCATAAGACCTATGCTGACATTGTAATTATAATTTCTCTCCTTCTGGTGTATTGCTGTTTCAGGTACAATCCAGTGTAGGAATGAACATCACAAGTGCTATAATGGCATTAATTGGTATCATCCTGTATCTCTGTGAGATGATCCTGAACAATCGTTATTCTGAATATATCCATCAATATAACACTGGAGGTTTAATCGTAAGTAAACCAATCTTGTCTTAAATTTTGTCTTCATGTGCAGACTCCAGAAGGAGATTATATATGCAGGGGAGATATCCCAGACCCTTTGACTTTTGTTTGAATTTTTTCCTTAAATAAATATTAGTCCCAAGGACATAAGTGCTATTTCATTTGAATTTTTAATATATATATAAAATTATATATATATATATATAATTGTTTTCTGAGGTTTTCACGGGTGTTTGTATGTAGGTCTTTGGTAATTCGGGTTTTCTCCCATGTAAAATTGAAAGTGTCTTGGCAACGTTTCGACGAAGTCCCATTCGTCATCTCAGATGGTGTCTTCGGATTCGTGTTTTAGGAGCAATGTGTGTGTGATCGCAGCGTTTCTTCCTTAAAATGCCAGGGAGTATGAACTGATTGGATGGGAGCTTGGATGTGTTCTGATGGGTGGAGGTGTGTTTTCTGGTTAGGGCTTGGCTGTGATATGATGAGATGGGGGTTTGGCTGTGCTCTGTTGGAGGGGGGTTTTGGCTGTTGCTCTGACGTGGATGGAGGGTGTGCTCTGCTTGGGTGGGGGCCCTGTTGTGCTAGGATAAAATTCATTCCAATTCATAGAGATCATAAAGAAACAAAACTTACAGCCCAGCGACCTACTCGTGAGCTTTGATGTCATTTCCCTCTTCACCCAAGTGCCAATCCAAGAAGCCTTGACAGCTATCCAAAACAAATATAAGCCCCCAAGCACATCCTAGATCTGACCAACCATTGCCTATCCAACACATACTTCATCTATAACGGACAAAAATACAAACAAATAGAAGGAGCACCCATGGGGTCACCCCTCTCACCTGTCATTGCAAACCTCTACATGGAACACTTTGAAACCCAAGCTCTAGAAAAATCTGATCACAAACCCAAACTCTGGCTCAGATACGTAGACGACACCTTCATAATCTGGCCACCTGGGAAAGAAAAACTAGACAACTTCCTCACACACCTCAACAGCCTACACCCCAAAATACAGTTCACCATGGAAACAGAAGCTAACAAGCAACTTCCCTTCCTGGATGTCTTAGTCTACAAGAAATCGAATGGCTCCCTAGGACACACCATCTACCAGAAGAAAACACACACAAACCGCTATCTGCACGCACTCTCACACCACCACCCAGCACAGATCAACTCTGTAGCCAAGACACTCATCTCGAGAACAAAACGCTTAGCTGACGAACAACACCTAAAAACCGAACTACACACTCTCACTAATGTACTAACATCCAACGGATTCCAAAGAAATAAGATTACCAACTTAATCCAAAAAGAAACCCCCACTAAAATCCAAGACATAGAACAAGAAAACGGCAAAGCCCTCCTCCCATACATAAAAGGCACCACAGACAAAATCAGCAAGATCCTCCACAAACACAACATCAAGACAGCATTCTGCACAAACCGAAAAATATCTACCATCCTAAGAAACCCCAAAGACAAAATTGAGTTAGAAAATCAAGGGGTATATGAAATCCCATGCACCGCCTGCCCCACCACATACATCGGACAAACCAACAGAAGAATAAGCGCACGCATTGAAGAACACAAGAACTCAGTCAGAAAAGAGGAACCAACTTCCTCCCTGGTCCAACCCCTCAAAGCCACAGGACATAAAATTGACTTTAAAAATACCAGAACTATTGCCAAAACTGAACACTTTAACAACAGAATAATCAGAGAAGCCATCGAGATAGAAAAACGCCCACACAGCATGAATAAACGAGATGATACCTCTCGCCTACCAGCCATTTGGAAACCCAGCCTTATTGACAGACGAATCCCTAGCACAAGGAGCGACACTGGACCCACACTCACGAAGACCACACATGATGTCACCACCACACATCCACGCAAAAAGCAGACTCAATAAATATAAATATATATTTCGCTTCTCATCCAAGAAGCTTCTTCAGCTCTGACTAGATGGTGGCCTCAACGACTCACTAAAAGAATACAAATGACCAACTGTCTGCAAGGAATATTAATCCTTCCATCCCCCACCATGTGGTCAGAGCTGAAGAAGCTTCTTGAATGAGAAGTGAAACCTCTTCACAGAAAAACAAAAAAGTCCAGTTGCCTCTTGAAAAAGCACCTTTGGCACAACCATGACCTGGATGACTGAGAATCTCCATAGACACACTCCTCCATTGCTTCTCTCCAGGCAACATGAAAACAGTCCCTCTACAGTATATTTCCTATTGGGAAATAGGAAGCAAGCAAATTACATCTATTTACTTCAACAGAGAGATGGCCATACCTACATTTGATAAATAAGCAAAATAAATCTATTTACAGTACGGTTTAAGCTCTCCACCCCTCCCTGGCAGAAAAGGTGGCTTGAGCTAGTCTGTTTCAGATCTTGTGCCTTGCAGGATATATCTAATTGTGGCAGGAGCTGCCTTCCTCTTCTCAGAAGATTAGTAGTGCTCGGGCTATTAGTACCCAATGTCTTTTCATATGTACCTTTATTTTACCTAAAATGTAACTTGAGAAATGCCCAAATTGAGGGTGGAAGGAAGGCACAGCAGACACCCCATTTCTGTTGTAGTACCCTGAGTGATGGATGTTTTCCTTACTGACTGATGCATGTTAAAAATGGATGCCAGCAAAGTCAGAGGAGAAAACCAGTCTCCATGTCTGTAACAGGTGGGATTTTTAGAAGCCAGAGCAACACCATTCAAGAGTAAATCAGAACAGAGCAACAAAGGGCAGGAAAGAGGCTGGCAATAGGGACTCAGTATTTGATGCCTTCATTATCTTGTGTTGACTCAAGGATGAATTATGCACATAGCACTTTGACTCAGTTTATTAGAGCTAGGAGATACCACACATTGAAATAGGACTCTTCCAAAGAACTGCTGCAAATCAGAATCTGAATAAGTGGTTCTGGGAGATAGGAACAGAGACGGTATATTTTCCAAATAAGGAAAATGTCCAGGTGCAGAATGAATTAGTTTGCTTTCACTGCTTTGGGTTTTGCTCTTGTGACTCTTGGTGTAATTCAGGAGAATATACATCCAAAATGTTCTACTGTATTTGAGTCATCATAACCTGAATACCTTGTTTTGGGGAACACGTCCCTTTAAATAAGGAAGCAGAGGGACTGAAGATAAAACAAAACATCTTTTACTGACATACAAAGCTAGAGTGATCGCTGGTCACTTGGCCAGCAGACTGCCAAAGAGCCTAGAACTAAGAAAGATTATGGTTTAAATACCCTTGGAACATAAGAATAAGAATGATAAAAGTAATGTACATCATACTATGGCCTTTACAACTGGGAGGGAACCTTTTCATTACTATGGGGTGTCCTTACCATGGTCTGACTCAGGGCCTCCAAATTCCACATTCCTACAAAGGCTCCAGTCTGGCCTTCTAACACTACTACCACCTTCTAAAAGCTGAGCAGCTTTTTGTGGTGCATAAAGGAGAAACAAGGCTCAGGTGAAATAGGTGCTACTCTGCAATGATTTAAATTGATGTGTGGCTCTGAAATATGATTGATTCCCCCTTTGATTCTCAGTGTTATCTGGAATTTCCCTCCAGAATGCTGCATAACATAAGAGGTGCTAAAGTTCCCTGATGCGGTTTTCTCCTATCACACAGACTGTACAGGCAGTCTTTAGTTGAATGAACAACTATTCATTTAGTGACCATTCAAAGAGTCAGTGGCTCCTCGCATGTATGACCGTCCCCACAGTCACATGATTAAAACTTGGGGGCTTGGCTACTAGCAATGTATTTAGGACACTTGCAGCATCCCCTCTGCGACTCTCCCAGCCAGCAAAGACGATGGGGGTGGGGAAACTGGAGTCACTTAACAACCCTAGGATTCCCTTAACTGCAGTGATTTCCTTAACAACAGTGGCAAAAAAGGTAAAATTATGCATGGCTCACTTAACAACTGCCTTGCTTAACAGTGGAAATTCTTATCCCAATTATGGTTGTAAGTCGAGGGTTACCTGTACACAGCCTCTGTTTTTCCCAGTACAATTGTTCCTCCCAGTGTTTCCCCAGGAAGCAGCTGGGAGTCCCTTTTAATGGTGCAGCACATTAAATAAAACAAAATACATACCGCTACATTAATTTCTCAGCAGATAACAATTATCTTTCCACATGTCTACAGTTTACCGAACATATCGGTTATGGCCTCTCCAGTCTGCTGCTCTTGTTCAGTGTCCTGGAATTTTGCATCACTTTCACTTGCACACTTTGGGTGCCAGGCAACTTGCTGTAGTGATGACCAGGTAAATATTTGATACTTCAATAATAGCTTTAGCAGTTGTCATTGCTAAAGAAATTAAAGAAAAAGATTGTCCATTTTTCTTCTTTATATTTACACTCCACCTAACCTGACCTTTTGCTTGTTTCTTTGCCATTACCCTGAAGAATAGGTGAGATTAGCTGCTCAGGTTACCCAGTAAGCTTTATAACTGGGAGAGGCTTGAATTTTGATCCAACACCCTGTGGTTATTTGCTTCTGCATATGAATAATTAGATGATGCAATTTCCCCCCCCCAGCTTCAGTTTTGCTAGAGAGGGAATGTCATGAATAAAACAGTTTGTGTTCTCTCTTTTTAATTCATGATGTAGTAGAAGCTCATGTCCTCATTTAAGAGGGCTCAGTTTACTTTTACTTTATTTACTTTAGTAGTGTGACTACATTAATTGAAAGCATCTGTCACTTGATCACATTTTCTCACAATGCTACCATTCTTTGAAAAAAAATTAGGTCTTTTTCATTTTTTTAAAAAAATAACATTTTTAATTATCAGACCAACAGCTGAATACATGACTACCATAAGCTACCTAAGATCTCCAAATGTAGATGTGGTAATAAAGGGATTCTAACACAGCTACAAAGGTCTTTAAAAAAACCAGTTGAAAACAATTGAATTACTAACCAAGTGCCTCCATTCTGCATTGGCAAGTTCTGTGGTGGGGCAGAAAGCCACGTCTGTCCCTTGTTTGGCAGAAGCGACAACTGGGAGAGAACAAAAACTGAAAGGGGTGAATATGGTTGGACCTGACAAAGCAGAAGAACTCTAAAAACATTGTAAGCAGCTAAATCAGCATTCAGAGATACCTATCTTGGAGGCCTTGGTGCTCTCTAGCTTGGTTGCTTTCTAGCAAAAGTTTCATTACTCAAATTAGATAACATCTTCAATGCAGGTTTATTATTTGAGTAGTAAAACATCTGCCCAAAACAAGCAAGCTCAGAGACCATCATTTCAACCTGAGCTACAAATATTCTCCTTTATCGGTACTTGTAACAGTTCACAGCAACTGTCAGTTGAAGCCATTTCAGAAACCAAAAAATAACCTCACCTGGAGGGAAATGCATCTTCTTCGCATTTTAAATTGTTAAAATAATAATTTGATGTCTTTTTTGAATAAATCATGAGAATAATATTTATTTATTAATATGCTCCTCAATTAAGCTCGACCCTAGGAGGTTTACAACAACACAGTAACCATACAAATACAGAAACATAAAATATAAGCAATATATAACTGCAATAAAAACTAATGCACACTAATGCATAAAATAAAATCAATCGCCCAAAGTTCCTCAGGAGAAGCCAGTTCATGTCTCTTACCACTTACCACTTTCTAATCTAGAGCCCCATCCCAATTGGCACCATCCTTATTTCAGAAGGTCATCTATTCCATACAGAGAACACTCACAGTTAAAAACACACAACTGGAGAATCTATTCCTCCTACCCAGAGTAACAGATGCGTCCCTGAGTATTTTTTGTAATGACTATTCTTTTCTGTTACAGCCAACCATGCTTTTTGTGCCTTACCAAGCCATCAGAGGTGGAGCAGTCACACCTGAACCAAATCCTCCTCCTCCATCACCGACTTACCATAACGTGGTTACCAAATCTCAATAAAACAAGAAGGAAACGTGAGAATTATTGGCAACAGAGGTTTCAGGAGAAGCAATGCATTTCATATTACTTTATTTTGTACTCCAGCTTGTTTGTTTATTTTTCAATTACAGCATTTGAACACTAAATGAAATGGTGCCAAGTTTTAAAAGTTCTTCTATTATGCTTAATAATTATAACGCTTCCCAAGAAGCAAGAATTTGTGCTGCGAATCACCAGTGTATTTATTTAATATTTTAATAAAAGATAATAAAAGAGCCAGTTTGGTCTAGTACTTAATGCACCAGATTAGAAAGCAGGATAGATAGATGATAGACAGACAGACAGACAGACAGACAGATAGACAGACAGACAGACAGACAGACAGACAGACATGATAAATTTTTATTATGGTCCAAGACCAGTACAAATGTAACTTAACCAAGCACAATCCAAAAGTACAGTTAACAGTTTAGTAGCTTAACTCATGGTGCCCTTCTGTTAACAAGGCTGGATATGACACTTTTATGGCTAAGGCATGCAATTTACCAATTAACGTACATATGGCATTATGCCAAGACTGCTTTTTTGTACATACAGTCGTAACTGACAAAGAAGAAGAGAAATGCAAATTAATGGCAAGGAAATTGAGATCCATAAGAAGCCACCTGTTAAATCAGGTTGCTATTGGTTAAACTGGTCTAGTACTTGGTGTTTGTAGAGTGGCCAAACAAATGCATTCCAGAAGCTTACATATATGGCCAGGAAAATGCCAACCTTTTTCATTGTCGCTTCCTAGCAGCTGATACATAAAGCACGTTGCCTCTGATTCCCTCCAAACTCTGTCTTTTCAACCTTAGAATTTTTGTAATTCTCTTGCTTCAACTGGGGATAAGGATCTTTAGTAATTTAAAGGTCCATGGGCTTCTGAGCAGGCTAAATCTATGAAACAATGAGGACAACCTCAAGTAGAACCAGAAAATATCACCTACCAGTATCAGAAGTGTTCTGGTTCAGGTCTAATTTGGTCCTGTCACTATGACATGGAAAAGGAGATAATATTAAACTTCAGTGGTGTATAAACTTCTAGAAGTCCCAGATAAAAGTAAGCATGATAGGGTAGTCAACTAAAAATCCTGACTTGACCAAAATGTTGTCTATTGGGAAGTTCTTGTCTATTCCAATTTCTTCACCCAGGAAGCTTTATGTAAAATTCAACGGTTGAGGTTTTAAAACTTTTCTGTCAAAAGTCCAGAAATACCTAGCTTAAATCATAATGGATATAACCTGCATCAGAAGGAACAAGTGTACAATCGAATAATATTATATATATCGGAATAAATCAGTGAAATCAGAGGAAATGGGGAATACAACAAACAAACAAAATAATATCAGAACAGTCTGGCCTTCGTATAGTCAGTTCGTGTTCTCAGTAGGGGCACTTGTTGGAAGATAGTTATGATGGGTGAAACAAACAAAATGGTGGCCTCTCCAGTATATATACTTTCAAAAAAAGTCTTTGTTTTTTATAAAAAGTCAAATAAGGGTTAAGACAGATTTAAAAATAGGTTAAAAATGGGTTAAAATGGATTAAAAATGCAAGATTAAAAAGAGTTAAAAAGTTAAAATTAAAAAAAACTTACTTTTGGAGGAGCTCTTTACAGCCTTTGCTGCCTGTGGACCCTAGAAAGCAGGAGATCATCCAGCGTATTTATGAGGAAGTAGATTTCCTACAGTGGGTGATGAAAGCTGTTTATTACTCTTCTGTTTATATTTCTGATGATGTTTGTTTTTTTATGACAAATAGGGAATTAAGTAGGAGATCTGATGCTACAGAGAAGAAAAACAGCTACTAAAATTACAACACAAACTATTAATACAACATGCCATTGACACAATATTGGTAGTTCTCGACTTACGACTGCAATTTGGACCAGAAGGTTCATTGCTAAGTGAGGCAGTTAAGTGAATTGTGCCTGACTTATGACCTGTTTTGCCACTGTTGTTAACTGAATTATTCTGGCTGTTAAGTGATTCACGTGATCATTAAGCAAATCTGACTTCCCCCATTGACTTTTTAAAATTGAGCTGGGAAGGTCAAAAATCACCAAGCTTGGCATGCTGTCATAATACGTGGCTGGTTGCCAAGCACCTGAGTTTTGACCACATGAACATGGGGATGCTGCTACTTGTGAGGACTGGTCATGAGTCACTCTTCTCAGTTCTGTTGTAACTCTGAATGGTCACTAAATGACTGGTTGTAAGTTGAGAACTGCCTGTAATAGCGGTTGCATAATCACTGTGATCCCGAAACAGATTAGAAGAAGTTTGCATAGAACTAAAATATTCCATGTAGTTAGGGCACTTAAGCTGGTCAAAAACACAGGTTCCATGCAAACTGCCATTGTTGGTTCTTTTGACTATCATCCCATCTCTGAGAATGGCTGACTCAGGAATGTATAGAAGATTCGTTGCTTGCTTGTCCAGAATTACATGGTGAAAAGTTTGGCTCCTGCAATGATTTTTAGAGTTGTACAAAATGTACATTTGCTCAGTTTTTGAGGTTTACGTTGACAGGCAACATCCTGAATATAATCTAGCTACAGTTGAAATGAGGTCACTCTTACTTCCTTTCTTCTGATTTTGTGGTGAGATTCACTGGATGCAGCTGAGAACTAACAAGCTGAAAATTGTGCTGTAAGTGTTATGGAGTGGAGTCAAATGAATTGAAGGAACAGGCTTTCGTTTGATCCAGGGTACCACCCTGAAATGTGTGAAAGGATAATAGGGTGCTTCAGAAAATGAGCAAAAGATACCCTTTTCATTGCTGACTAAGTCATGTAAATCCTTTTCCTTGAGAAACTAGCCATTGGAGGGGTCTTATCATTCTCATACCTTAAATTATGAACTGCAGACAGATAGCAGCAATTACTTTTGTTATGGCTAACCTTGGACCAAACAGAGACTGGCAACAAAAACATTTGAGGAGCCCAATTGATATAAGTTATTGAATGCATAGAAATAGGTTAGGTTCACTTACATGGGGTAAATTATAAAGCCACAAAGAGCTTGATTTTTCTTCCACCTGACATTTTCTAGAAGATTCGAAAAGATTCATTACTTTCATAATTACTGTATATCACAGGTGTCAAACTCGCCACGTCACGTGATGTGTCACGACGTATCGTGACTCTTTTTGCATTGCCGGCAATGGGGTGGGCGCGGCTTCTATATGATGAAACCGGCCCGTGGGCCGACAGTTTGACACCCCTGCTGTATATGATGAAACGTTTGATGATTGCAATGAGTTTTGCAGGTGTGCAAAAGGCACATTTGCAGTTTTTGAGGCTTGGGTTGATGGGCCTGCCAGAACATTTTATAGAATATACCATTAAAATATGTTATTAGAGCATTTATACTTTTATTAAGATTCTGAATTTTAAGAATTTTGTTGGCCTTCTTACTCTCCACTCTTCTCAGGCCTTCAAAGTAATTTGTCCAGGGAAGTGAGATAAGTTGTACATTCCAGGGATAGCTTCTCTTTAGCTAAATGTACATTCAGAAAAGGACTTCAGAAGTAAGTAAGTAAGTAAGTAAGTAAGTAAGTAAGTAAGTAAGTAAGTAAGTAAGTTCCTTATATGGAATGATGTTGAGATGGGTGGGGGGGTATTCTATAGCATGGGCAGATTATAATGTATGTAACCTGTGTTGGATGGAGGGGGCTTTGCAACTGCCCACCTAACAGCTTGCTGTCCTTCCTCTTGGGTGAAAAATAAAGAACTTAATTCATGCAACTGCTTGTTTTCTTTTTCATCCCAGCTCAGAAAGAAACTTAGTAAGAAATAAAAATTTCACAGGTTACACCCTGAATCTAACCACAGCTGAATTGATGTCACCCTACTTCCTTTCTTATGATTTTGTGGGGAGATTCAGTGGGTGCAGCTGAGAACAGACAGGTTGATAAATGTGCTATAGATGTTTTGGAGTGGAGTCAAATGAATTGAAGGAACAGTGTTTTATTTGATCCAGGGTTCCACTCTGTAACTTGTGCAAGATTAATAGGATGCTTCTGAATATGATAGAGGGGATCCCTTTCATTGCTAACCAAGTCACATAAAGATCAATAGATGCCTAATCCAACTGGAGTCCCCCCCCCCACTTTTCTTTGGATAAATCAACCCCTGGAGCCAAACTTATTATCATTCTCTTTCAGCTTGGCTTTCCCAGATTTAAACTGAGAAATGCTGACAGATTCAAGTCCACTTCTGGGGTGCAATTACCATATGTTGTCTAAAAGATCCTCTGTGGAGGATCTCTGTGGATAACAATTTCTGAGAGGATGATTTATGTTGATTCCTCAATGTACTTGAATAGGGATGGAGGTAAGAACTTACATCTTAACCAGTGAAACCACCACATAGTACAGTTAAGCAGATGGCTTCAGGTGGAAGAAGACAGAGGATTGAAAGAAGACAAGAAGTGAATCACAGCCCAAATCTAAAATCTGGTACTCCCATCTCTTTAAGAACTTGCCACAATTTGTTGTGATCCACACAATCAAAGGCTTTAGCATAGTCAATGAAGCAGAAGTAGATGTTTTTCTGGAACTCCCTAGCTTTCTCCATGATCCAGCGTATGTTGGCAATTTGATCTCTAGTTCCTCTGCCTCTTCGAAATCCTGCCTGTACTTCTGGAAGTTCTCGATCCACATACTGCTGGAGTCTAGCTTGTAGGATTTTAAGCATAACTTTACTTGCATGTGAAATGAGTGCAATGGTGCGATAGTTTGAACATTCTTTGGCATTGCCTTTCTTTGGAATTGGAATGTAAACTGACCTTTTCCAATCCTGTGGCCACTGTTGAGTTTTCCAAATTAGCTGGCAAATTGAGTGTAGCATTTTTACTGCATCGTCTTTTAAGATTTTGAATAGCTCAGCTGGAATACTGTCACCTCCACTAGCTTTGTTGTTGCTCAGCTTTCCTAAGGCCCATTTCACTTCACATTCTAGGATGTCTAGCTTGAGGTCAGTGACCACCCTATCGTGGTTACCAGGGACGCTAAGCTCATTCTTGTATAGTTCTTCTGTGTAATTTTGCCACCCCTTCTTAATCTCTTCTGCCTCTGTTACATCGCTGCCATTTTGGTCCTTTATCATTCCCATCTTTGCATGAAACGTTCCCTTCATATCTCCAATTTTCTTGAAGAGATCTCTGGTTCTCCCTATTCTATTGTTCTCTTCTATTTCTTTGCATTGTTCATTTAAGAGGGCATTCTTATCTCTTCTAGCTATTCTCTGGAATTCTGCATTCAATTGGGTGTATCTTTCTCTTTCTCCCTTGCCTTTCACTTCCTTTCTTTCCTCTGCTATTTGCAAAGCTTCCTCAGACAGGACGGCCATTTTGCTTTCTTGCATTTCTTTTTCTTTGGGATGGTTTTAGTTTGCTACCTCGTGTACAATGTTTGCGACCTCCGTCCATAGTTCTTCAGGCACTCTGTCTTCAGATCTAATTCCTTAAATCTAGTTGTCAACCTTCTACTTTATATGCATCAGGGATATGATTTAGTTCATACTGAGTGGCCTAGTGTTTTTCCTACTTTCCATTCAATTTAAGCCTAAATTTTGCAAACGAGAAGCTCATGATCTGAGCCCACAGTCAGCTCCTGGTCTTGTTTTAACTGACTGTATAGAGCTTCTCCATCTTTGGCTGCAGAGCACATAGTCAATCTGATTTCTGTGTTGACCGTCTGGTGATGTCCATGTGTAGAGACGTCTCTTGGGTTGTTGGAAAAGAGTATTTGCTATGACCATCGTATTCTCTTGACAAAATTCTATCAGCCTGTGCCCTGCTTCATTTTGTATTCCAAGGCCAAACTTGCCTGTTATTCCGTTTATCTTTTCGCTTCCTACTTTAGCATTCCAATCCCCCATGATAATAAGGACATCATTTTTTGGTGTTGATTCTATAAGGTGCTGCAGGGCTTCATAGAACCGGTCAATTTCATCCTCTTCAGCACCAGTGGTTGGGGCATAGACTTGGATTACTGTGATATTGAATGGCTTGCCTTGGATTCGCACTGAGATCATTCTGTCATTTTGGGGATTGTATCCCAGTATTGCTTTTCCTACTCTTTTATTGACTATGAAGGCTACTCCATTTCTTCTGAGGGATTCTTGCCCGCAATAGTATACCTGATGGTCCTCTGAATTAAATTCACCCATTCCTGTCCATTTTAGTTCGCTGATTCCTAAGATGTCGATGTTCAGTCTTGTCATCTCTTGTTTGACCATGTCCAGTTTGCCTTGATTCATGGATCTTACATTCCAGGTTCCTATGGAGAAAAAATCTTTACAGCATCGGACTTTCCTTTCACCACCAGATGCATCCACAACTGAGCGTCCTTTCGGCTTTGGCCCAGTCGCTTCACTCTTTCTGGCGCTACTAGTACTAGCCCTCTGCTCTTCCCCAGTAGCATATTGGACACCTTCCGACCTGAGGGGCTCATCTTCCAGCATCGTATCTTTTTGCCTTTTAGTACTGTCCATGGGGTTTTCATGGCAAAGATACTGGAGTGGGTTGCCATTTCCTTCTCCAGTGGATCACATTTTGTCAGAACTCTCTGCTATGACCTGTCCGTCTTGGGTGGCCCTGCACGGCATAGCTCATAACTTCATTGAGTTACGCAAGCCCCTTTACCACGACAAGGCAGTAATCCATGAAGGAGCGCCAGTAACTACCAGAGCCCAAATTAAATTAAAACCGCAGCTGGGTAGCCAAACCGGATGTTATGGTTCTGAAAGAAGAAGCTTTTCAAAGAAACTTGAGGCATTGTTTTCCTTTAAGAATCTTTTAATGGCAACATAGCTTCGGCACATACATAAGCGAAGCCAAAATCTGAACCTCCTACTTCATCCCACAGTATCTGAGCACATTTCCCTCTCTCATTTGACAGTCATTAATCACATTCTCCAATTAGTTTAAAGTGTAAACTTTCCCTCCCATTCCATAACGCGCCATATTTTATCTCCTCATATTACATCCAGCCTTGAAGATGCTCTACTGAAATATTGTTATGGCTAACTAGTTCCCAAGCACATTCTTCCACTCTCCCCCTCCATACCATCTAATAGTGGCTCTAAAGTAATACACAGGTTAAATAGTAAATGTCTGCATCCACATATAATGTCAGGCAAAAACATTCGATGTTAGCAGCATTGACATCTGGCCCCCCTTACAAAAATGACAGATCCTGTAATGTAAACAAAAGCATATGTTAATGATTTGTTTTCGGTTTGTTGGGGTGTTTCGCATGAAATTTCTTGACGAGTTGGTCATCTTTCACCTCACTTGATTTCACCCAGGTGGCTTCAGATAACGGGTACCCCTTCCATTGTACTAAGTACTGCAATTTGCCTTTAAAAATTCTAGAATCAAGAATATGTTTCACTTCATAATGGGTCTGCCCTGCAACTACGAGGAGCCCAGGTGCTTTCTTCGGGGGAGGTCTTAAAGTGGAGCCCCGATAAGGTTTTAACAAGCTACTATGGAAGACAGGGTGAATCTTACCCAAAAGTCTAGGGAGTTTCAGTTTTACGGTGACCGGATTGATGACCTTTACGACAGGAAAAGGCCCTAAGAATTTTGGTCCTAACTTCTTACTGGGTAATTTGAGGCGTAAATATTTGGTCAACAGATAAACCTTTTCCCCAACTTGGAACGTGCTTTGGGGAGCCCTCTTTTTGTCAGCTTGCTTTTTATAGGTTTCAAAATTCTTTTTTAAAGCAGCTTTTGCGTTTCTCCAAACTTCCTCCCATCCCCTCACCCATTGGTCAAGTGTCTGGAAAGCGGTTGGCACTTGGGGGTATTCAGGTATTGGACCAAACTCTTTCCCTGTGGCTACTCTGAAAGGTGTGTAGCCGTTGCTGCTATGCACAGAATTATTGTACGCCACCTCTGCAAAAGGGAGGAGGTATTTGTTTTGCACACTTACAGCGTTGAGACCCTTATAGTCTACGCAGAGATGAAGAGACCCATCTTTTTTTTCTTTAAATAACACGGGGGCTCCCACAGTAGATTTGGCCCATTCAATGAACCCCCTCGCTAGGTTTTTATTCACGTATTGCTGCATCTCTTCCATTTCGAGGGGGGACATAGCGTACATTCTTGGGCGTGGGAGCTTGGCTCCAGTCACCAGTTCAATAGAACAATCATTGGGCCTGTGAGGGGGTAGGACATTGCATTCATTTTCACTAAATGCCTCCGCTAAGTCCCGGTATTTATTGGGGATGAGTGATTCGTCTGGTGACGGTGAGGCAGCTATATGTGCTCACTCATTAGGTGGCCTAAAGTGTTCCGCAACGTTTGTTGAAGGGGGGGGTTGGCCCTATTGGTAGCCTCACAGTTCTCATTCCTTTCTCCCACCAGATAAATGGCTTCCATTTGTCCAACCAGGCTAATCCTACGATCACAGCCTCAGTCAGTTTTGGAGCCACCACGTTCGGGGGCTGCGGTCCTCCACCCTGCTGTGGTTGCAATACTGGCAGTACTGGCCTCTCAAATTGTGGGAGGTTTTCTAAAGGTTGATGAATAGGTGGGAGCGGTTGCTGCCTTCTCTGTTGTTGGCCTGCGGGAGATGACGGTGCCCTCTGCTGCTGTAGGCCCCTCCACAGTTGCTGGGCCTCTCTCATTTGCGGACCCACCTGCTGTTGCTCTCCTGGCTTTGGCACCACCCCAAGCTGCTGTAAGGCCTCTATTAGCTGATGCATGCTCAGAGGCCTTTGATCCTCCATCTGTGGGGGCTGCCAAACTCCCCATTGAGGCAGGGGGCCCAGGCTGGGTTTCCCTCTCTCTGTGGGGCTGGAGGCCCTGGCAGGGGGCTCCAGGGTCTGGAAGACTGTTTGGTCTGTGAGGGAGGGGCTGGGGGCCTCTCTCAGCAGGGACTGTTCCACACCCCTCACTTCTAATTCTTCAAATCTTTCTGCCAAATTCTCTACTGACTGACTATGAGTGGCAGTTGGGTATTTCCACTCACCCGAGTCTTCAGTGGCAGAAGGCTTGGCAGCTCTCCACTGGTGTGGGGGATGTAATCTGTGAGAATCCCTTTGTTGTGGCTCCAACTCATCCGTCTTGGAAGTCTTTGAAGATGGGAAGACTGTTACAAAACCTCCGGATTCCACGCTCAGTTTCTCCCAGTCTAAAGACCAGATCAGCTCTCCTAATCTCTTTGGCCTTGCTCCCAGTTGGGAGATTTGCGAGGGCTCTCTCTCTACCGGCTTGTTCGCTGTTGTTCCCCCCTCTGGGGAACTTGCTGCTGCAGGGGTGCTCATCTCAGGCAATTTGTCTTCTTCCATGATGTTCTCTTCTCCGAATCTTTGTCAGTCTATCCCTTCAGTTTCAGGAATAGTGACTGGGGTTCGGAACCCCAAAAAAGTCTGAAAGGTTTGTTGGATTTTGGCTTGATGTTATGATTCCGAAAGAAGAAGCTTTTCAAAGAAACTTGAGGCATTGTTTTCCTTTAAGAATCTTTTAATGGCAACATAGCTTCGGCACATACATAAGCGAAGCCAAAATCTGAACCCTCCTACTTCATCCCACAGTATCTGAGCACATTTCCCTCCCTCATTTGACAGTCATTAATCACATTCTCCAATTAGTTTAAAGTGTAAACTTTCCCTCCCGTTCCATAACGCGCCATATTTTATCTGCTCATATTACATCCAGCCTTGAAGATGCTCTACTGAAATATTGTTATGGCTAACCAAGCACATTCTTCCACTCTCCCCCTCCATACCATCTAATAGTGGCTCTAAAGTAATACACAGGTTAAATAGTAAATGTCTGCATCCACATATAATGTCAGGCAAAAACATTCGATGTTAGCAGCATTGACACCGGAATTGAATTCCGGAAAACTTTGGAAACAGATTAATGGTTCCAGAAAAATAGACACGTGTGCACAATCAAGGACGGATTGCCTTGGGTGGGGGAAAAGTTATACATACCAACCACCCAGAGGGTCACATTCATGCAGCTTTGCCATGACACAAAATCAGCAGGGCATTTTGGATTTGTAAAAACATTACACTTAATTAAAAGGCAATTTTGGTGGCCATCCATGAAAAAGGACATAGAAAGTTATGTGGCCAGCTGTTATGTGGCCACATGTGGCCAGCTGAAAGTTATGTGGCCACATGCGCGACTGCTAAGAGGCTGCAAGGGAAATTGCCCGGACTGTTACAAACAGTGGCAAATCCCTCAACCCCCTGGAGGGAAATAGCCATGGATTCTATAGTGGAACTACCAGAAAGCAATGGAAACACTGTCATCTGGACGGTTACGGACTTGTTTTCCAAACAGGTGCACTTTATCCCTTGCCAAAAGATCCCCACCGCAAAAGCCTTGGCGAAACCTTTTGTGCAGCACATTTACAGATTGCATGGGGCATCCCAACGCATCATATCTGATAGGGGAGTGCAATTTACATCTGCATTTTGGAAGGAATTTTTATCCCTCTTAGGAACCACTCAGGGACTGTCATCTAGTCATCATCCTCAGGGGAACGGTCAATCAGAACGTTGTAACTCAGTACTTGAGCAATATTTAAGATGCTTTCTAAATTTCCAGCAGTCGAATTGGACGGACCTACTCCCTTTCGCAGAAGTTGCCTACAATAACGCAGTCCACACCAGCACAGGCTACACTCCCTTTCAAATAGCCAACGGTCAAAGTTTCAACCCCATGCCAGAATTAATCCCAAATGAGCCAGCAGAACCATCATTGAAAGAGTGGATAGAACAATTACAAAACACCTGGCCAATAGTTAGAAAAGTCTTAGGCGAAGCTAGGCAAGCATACAAAGCACAAGCAGATAAAAAAAGAATTGAACCGATACCATTCATTTCTGTTTCTAGCCTGGTGCCTTAACCAGTAGACCAAACTGGCAATAAGAAGCAAAGAATACAGCAAGACCCAAGCTATTCTAAAAGATCTGATTCAGAATAAAAAGTAGATCTCTGATATTAGGCAATGAAAGATACCTTTAGGACATAATAAAATTTGGGAGACTTACTTAAGGGCTCTCTCTGTCTCTCAGAAACTGTGTATGCTCAGCAGAAAAAAATAGTTGAGAAATTTGTTAAAAACCACCAAGATAGCTAAGTGCTGAGATACCAAAAAAAAAAAAAAAAAGTAGTGATCTGAATAATGACAATTCCGAGCAACTTTTTTAAGGAGTACAAGACTGATTTGTGAGTTGATTTAGCACCAGCAGTGAATCCACTGTAGACAGATTCAAATTAAGGAATGTGAGGATAAAGAAAGCTGGAGAAAGAAAGCTGAAATGCCAGCTTTATCTCTTGAGACATATGTAGTAATTCTCTCATATGTAGTAAGCCTTAAATGAAGGAGAGGCCAAGTGTCTGGAGGAACCTGAAACTTTCAATATTTAAAATACTATTTATTTTAAAAAGTGATTCTAAGAGGAAACTGAGAAAGGATGTATTTGAGAAGGGAGAATTATCCATATGAATTTCCTTCTAATTAGGTGACATAATAGATACAGATACATCCTTGACTATTGATACGGCATACAGGATCATCAACAAAAGTAGATTTTTTTCAATCAAGTAGAGTCTTATCAGCCATTTAAGAGAGGCAAGAGTAAAAAGATACAAAGATCCCCACCGAGACATGATATACTGGAAAAAAGAAGGACAAAAGATGCCTGAATTGACAATACTGAAGTGTCTCTTTTATTTTCAGAAAGTTATATAGTTATTCTCCAGAACTGAAGACATCTTAAAACTATGATTCAGGCATTTGGAAATAAAAGTTTTAAATACCAATAGTTACCCTATTCACAATACATGGTAATATTATTGTAAATTACGTACACCAGTCAAAAGTTCCAGGAACAATATCTGAGCTGGGCATACTTTGCAGATTTCATTTTTATCACCACGGGTCTATCTGCAAAAGAGTTGGGCAATATATAATCCATGAACCATGTGAAGATTCCAATATCATATCCCAGTATGCCACTGAAATTCTGGGCAAAATGGTCCAGTTAATGGAGCAAAAGGCCTCTAGGAGATAGACAATTCACCTGACTACCATAAACCTCCCTAAAGAGCATTCACATTTCCAAGGACAATTTCACCCATACTTTGGCAAGGGGAAGTTAATGGTGAGAATGGAAGCAGAAAACTTCCACACTAATCTGTCATTCCCATTTTTAAAACCTCTAAATCCAGTATAAAACATGCCCCCACAGTAGTGACATGGGAGTTATTTGGGATTTTTTTTAAAAAAAAAATGAAATGGGTCTAGTTTTCCTCTTAAAAGTTTCCCATTTTTATTCATCTCCTTAACTTACAAAATAAGAGAACCTTAAAAAAAACTTGCAGATATGTCCCTAGATCACCACATAACCTCTTATAGTCAACTCAGAAATCAGAAATCTATAAGACTTCCCCAAATGGCCTCTTTTCAGATGTTTTGGGCTACAATCTTATCCTTCTCAGTCAGTCTAATTGGTGACTATTTTGGTTTTTAAGATGGCAGCTATTGTACGCTCCACTACCTTAAGAGAACATCAGATTCACAACGATTTACAAACAACAAAATATATAAACAAGGAAAAAAATGGAACAAACAGCATGTGGACAACTACCAGATATCATGGATCACAGAAATCTCCTAAGACCTTTGGGGCACCAGGGACCGGTTCCGTGGAGAGAGGTTTTTCCGCAGACCGGAGGGTGTATGGTTTTGTATGCTGCCTGCATCCCATGTATGGGGCTTTGCTTGTTTGTGTGGACCGGTTGCTGGCATGCTGCAGCCCGGTACTGGTCCACAGACTGGGGGTTGGGGACCCCTGCTCTAAGTGATTGCACTTTCACTCTTAAGCTGATAGCTGTCTCTCTGTCTCTCTTTCAGTATTAAATTTTGCTACTTGTCCACACAACCTGTTCCAATCTCTTCCAGAGCTGTACATAAATATTATTTCCTATCAAGAAAATATCCATAGGTATTCTGACTTATTTTGCAAAATCTAATTTAGGTAGTCTATTAAATTCAGAAAATCAAATTGAGAAATTAAATTGATTCAGAAAAAACAATGAAATACAACTTGGATGTTGGCATCAAATCACTGAATTGGGTTGATTGGATTCAGAATTCTAAAACATGTTCAGAAACTTCCAAAACGATTCAGTTAGATGATTCACGATGATTTTCTTTTTTGATTCAGAAAGTTGATTGGATTTTTTTAACTGAATGAATGACTGTAAATCAGCAAATTATAGACATCCCTATTTACAGCAACTACAACAAAATTCTATATATTGCTAGACCATAAAGATAATTTGAATCATCTGAATACATGTGTCTTGTTCATTTTTTGAAAAATATATAACCTGTTTTTCTTCCTGCATTCAAAGCAGCTTGGCATTATGCTTTTATTTTGAAGGATAAATACACCAGTTAATTATATCAAATGAACCACCATTTAAGAGACAATGGGAGGCAAAGCTGAAGAAAAATGGGAAGAGTTTTATGAAACAATAGTCCAAAATGATTAAGTTGGCTCAGCCATTTTCATAGCAGTCCAGAAAACAATGCTCTGGGAGAAATGGATGTATTACATCCAGCAAAAATAGAAGCTTGACATTAACTACTTTAGGGTTTTGGAATTTTTAGTGCATCATATTATGGCATGCTTTAGTATTCACTGGCTGATAAAAGGTGTAGTTACTCTAGGATTCCTAACACCCATGCATATGTTTAAACATATAAAAAGGTTTTTTTAAAAAAAGGCAAAGATTTCCCTATCCAGTCATGTCTGACTCTAGGACATGGTGTTCATCTCCATTTCTTGGCCAAGGGAACTAGTGTTGTCCAAAGACCCTTTCTGTGGTCATGTGGCCACCATGGCTATACGCCAAAGGCACAGGAAACACCATTACTTCCCACCAAAGTGGTACCTATTAATCTACTCTCATTTGCAAGCTTTCAAAGTGGTAGGTAGGGAGGAGCTAGGGCAAGGAACAGGAGCTCACCGCGTTGCACGGTACTTGGGTCTCAAACCCGAGCTATTAGCTTTCCAGCTAACAAGCTTGGCATCTTTAACAGCTGAACCATCCTCCCCGGGAGTTTAAACATATAGGCTCTATCAAAATATTAGTTGCATCTCATAGAATAACATCAGATTAAAGAGGTCGATCTTACAGTTTTCTCTTCTCTACAGGCTGCAAGTAATCAATACTACGCAGAATGTAAAAAGTTGTATTGACAAAGGAATACACTCCCTAAGAAATAAATTTGACTCCCACTTTCCTTGTATTTAGGAATAATACATTTCTTTCACAAAGCTTTTTCTTAGTTACATGACTGGTTTTAATTTTAATCGTACAGGCATTTCTTGATTTAGGAAGATTAGTTTAGCGACTGTTCAAAGTTACAATGGCACTGAAAAAAATTACTTAGGTAATACAGGTAGTCCTTGACTTACAATAGTTTGTTTAGTGACTATTCAAAGTTACAATGGCACTGAAAAATGTGACTTATGACTGTTTTTCACAGTTATGACCTTTGCAGCATCCCCATGATCTTGTGATCAAAACTGAGATGCTTGGCAACTGGTTCATATTTATTTGCTGCGCCCCAAGGTCATGTGATCACTTTTTGCGACCTTCTGACAAGCAAAATCAATGGGGAAGCCAGATTAACAGCTTAACAGCTGCAGTGATTCACTTAACAATTGTGGCAAGAAATGGGGCAAAATGCACTTAAACAAATGTCTCACTTAACAACAGAAATTTTGGGCTCAGTTGTGGTCATAAGTTGAGGACTATCTGTATACACTCAGAAATTATAAATGCATACAAAAATACATATGTTATAATAGTTTCCAGAGGAGTTAGAACTATGTGGAGGGATCCAGGCTCTTATGATGACTGGCTTAGCACTCATGACTTCAATACACTAATAGAAAGGTAGTTCATGTCATGATATCGGGCCACAGCTAGGAGCAATATATGTTTTGTTGACAGGTATCTGATTATTATCAACCTTTATTCTTCCCCCTAGTTACAGCTCTTTATTAGGGCTCAAATCCCCTTATTATCCTGAAGCTCACTGGCTGACTTGGACCAATCATCATTTCACAGCCTCATCTATCTCGCAGGCTTACCGTGATATAAATCAGGAAGCAAGAATCAAGTTCACTACGTGGATGAAATGTAGGACAGAAATAACCTATAAATAAATGAATTTTTCTCTTCCATGAAAGACTGGAAGCCTTACCTAAGGTGCCACTGACCAGGAACTGCTCAGGTCAACTTACATTCAAGACATCTTGCTGCCTCATGTGATAGATCAGTAAAAGAAAATATATTTTGATAGCAATTTTCATTTCTATATTTATTACATCTCTCTCAGGAACTACTGCTGCTTGATTCCTTCATAGATTCAAAGCCCAATAGTATATTTTGAGTAACTCTTCTTATATCTGCCATGTGTGCACAGATATGCATATTTGTGCATGTTCATTCACACCCATGCACACATGTGTGTATGCGTGTGAGTGCAAGTGGAAAGAGAGTGTGTGAGTTCTGTTCTTTGCTGTGTGAAAACCTAATAAATGAAATCATTAAATCATGGAAAACAGAATCAGGGCATATTGTTATACAACTGGAGCTTGTTCCGAAAATTAACTTCAGGTAGGAATAAATATGCATCAACCTCAGAAGAGAATCCCCCAGTCATTCTAGCAAACAAAAGAACAATTAAGTGTCTATGGCCTGGGAATAGATGTACAGAAAGTAATTAGCACTTTTTTTTCTATCTAGAGCTACTCACAAATTAACAGAAGCCAATAAGTGAGATTGAAAAACAACTACTGTGGTGTTGATTGGAGCAGATAAAGTATTTAGCCTGCAAATATATGTCTTCACATATATACATCAAGCAAAGACTAGTGAAAAGAGTGACCTCAGGACAATTTCTCCTACCTGTTTCTTCCAGATATCAATCACTGAGTGTAACAGTTCGTCTTCCTGCCTTGATCCTGGAACAGTAATCAGAAAGTCTACATCATGTCCAGTCTGCTTCCCCCTGTCAATTACAAGTAAAAAAGGAAGAACAAAATCATACAGTTTCTGTGGGAATCAGGCTCTGCTTTCAGAGAGAGATTAGCTCCTCTTACTCCCTGCCTGTCACTCTTCCTTGTGAAACAAAAGTTTAAAGTGTTTGATGTACTGTATTTTATCTCTAACTTGAAATGGATCAATACATATTTGGAGTAATGGGTGATGTTGCATCTTTTGTTAATCTTATTTTTATAAGGGTTCCCCCCCCCTTTGGAGATGCAAAACTGAATTATTCTGTTAATACAGGTAATCCTCGAACTTACAACCACAACTGAGCCCAAAATTTCTGTTAAAAGAAACATTTGTTAAGTGAGTTTTGCTCCATTTTACGACCTTTCTTGCCACAATTGTTAAGTGAATCACTGCAGTTGTTAAGTTAGTAACCTAGTTGTTAAGTGAATCTTGCTTTCCCCATTGACTTTGCTTGTCAGAAGGTCACAAAAGGAGATCATATGACCTTGGGACACAGCAACAGTCATATGTATGAACCAATTGCCAAGCGTCTGAATTTTGATCACATGATTATGGGGATGCTGCAAAGGTAGTAATAATTGAAAAACAGTCATAAGTCACATTTTTCACTGCCGTCGTAACTTTCAACAGTAACTAAACAAATTGTTGTAAGTCAAGGACTACCTGTACAAGATAGTAGTTTCTGATAAATCTGACTGTTTTGTAACCATCCAACATTTGGGTCTTTGGTAACCATTTTATCTATTAATAAGTTGAGAAAGAAATCGATCATCAGTAAAACAGACCTAGTTGTGGATAACTGCAATATTTCTTTTCTATGAAGACAACATTAGTGAAAGTTATTGTTCCTCAATAGAGGAACAGACTCAAACATATCTTCTGTATTTAAAACATATATATGTAAAACATAAAATATAACAATATTGTACTTGAAATAAATGAATTAACCAAAATGTCTACATCTCTCTGTATTAATATTAAAGAGAACAATGGTAAAATATACGAAGTGCCACAGAATTCTTCAAATTGTTGAGAGAATTGGAAGTTGACTATGTATAAAGTCAATATTAACAACAGCAACAATGTTCTTGAAAAAGGATCAGATCTCAGAGGACTCTTTTCCTTTTTTGACAGTGCATAAATCCTGGTTTATATTAGGCAAGTCAACTGAGAAGGGGATATGAAGTGCTAGGAATGAGCTAGATCAGGGATGTCAAACTGCCGGCCCACGGGCCGGATGCGTCATGCCGAAACCGCACCCACCCCATTGCCGGCAATGGAAAAAAAGTCATGATATGTCGCAACACGTCATGTGACGTTACGAGTTTGACACCCCTGAGCTAGATGACTTGCACAACCCAAAGTTCTAGAGCCCCATTCAACCTCATTTTTTTTTAACATGTAGAATCCAGTACATGGTTCAAGGAACAGGTCTGGTCCTCAGTCTATAAACATTGTATGCAGAATCTTTATGAAGTTAAACATAGGAATGAAAAGATAATGGATGAAATATTGGGACATAACATAGCAAACCATATGTAGGGGAAATTAAAAACTAGCCTATTTTTTGTCAAGAGAGTCACATTGAGACTCCATCTTCTCCAGCTTGACCAAAGGATAGGCAGAAGAAGGCCTTCTCTCTCTCTCTCTCTCTCTCTCTCTCTCTCTCTCTCTCTCTCTCTCTCTCTCTCTCTCTCTCTCTCTCTCAGTGTGTGTGTGTGTGTGTGTGTGTGTGTGTGTGTGTGTGTGTCTGAATTATTTCCTCAAATCCATCAAATAGGGCCAGGTGTACTCGAAAATGTATCTTGATTCTCTCAAAAATTCCCAATAATTATTGTCAGAGAGCCAAAGGAAGGGAGATGAAGCAGCAGCTCAAGCTAAGTCTTAGATGTATGCCATGGAGACTGGATATTTGGGGTGAATATATTCAGGCATACTAAGTAATTCTCAAGGCATCTTGTAATTTTCAGTCAGCTATTTATTCTAATGAAGTGTATTGTCAAGGAATAATTACCCAACTCAAATAGAATATTGATTCTCAGGTTTTAGAAATGATTTTATTATGTTTCCTCATGCTTTCAGGTAAAAGTCTGGTAATACTCTCTATCAATGAAGAACAAAAATAAGAGCACTAACCCACTCTACAACTGAGAATAAAATATGCAAAATAGGGTTCTAACCAGTATAAATTCACTCAAATGGATTCCAGGATGGAATGGTAACCTCAGGCAATCTACACTATTTTTCTCCTAGTAGTTTTGTTTTGGTTTCTGCTCTCCATCCATATTATTGTCTATCTAATATTTAAGAATGAGGCTATGATCAACTTGACCTCTAGATGGCTCTTTTAACTATAATTTTATGATTCTCCTTTCTAGATTCTGCTTAAACTGCTATATGATTAGTGTTCCATATAGATGCTGATTTTAGTCATAAAAGGACTTACATTTCTGTGCTCAACTACATAGTTATCCATTCAAAGCTGAAAATGGCAATCAAAATAAAGGTCATTTAATTATTAAGAGTTATGGCAAATAACTGATTTAAATAAACTGGATGTCCATATTTTCTCTTGGGTAGAATAAGGAATTGAGATCTACAACCGACATATTCCCAAACAATGCAAAATGTTTTGAAGTAGCATAAAGAAATATCCTCTAAGTTTTTTTATTCTCACTGGCCCCAAGTTTTGCATAGGATTAGAAAAAAGAGGTGGTTACCACTTAATTGTAGCATCACATTTTTTTTCCAAATCAGATTCTCAATACTTTCAGCATCCTTTATAATTACCAAACTCAGTTGCATAAAGAAAAGCTGAACATTAATTATTGTTCTGATTTCACTATGGATCAGGTTATTGCATAATATAAAAAAGAAAAGAAGGCAGCATGTCTTTAAAAGGCAGTTCTTTGGGGTTTAATCCCTTTGAGAATTAAGCAGACCCCATCAAAGAAGAAAAACATACAGTTATGCTTTGCTCAGTGGCTGGAGTTCTCTGTTTGACATGTAACCAAAGAAGACATGCTGGTAAACTAAGACCAGGAAAACACACACAAATACATGAAGATAAAACCTAACAAGTGAAAAACTTCCTCCCTGATGCTACCAAATGAGATAAATCTCCCATTTTATCCCATACTTCCTTGGTTACTTTTTTCGGTTCTTAGAAGCATCAATATGAGATTTCTATGAAAGAATACTGTTCTGTTCTCGACACAGACATGAAGACGAGGCAGTTGATGCAAAAAGATGTTCTTTATTTGGGTACTTGCACTGAACAGAAGACAGAACAGAAGAGAGCAGAAGAGCTTGCTGAAGAGAGGGAACTAACGGCAATATGCCCTTTTTATACTTCCCCTGCAAGGGGAGGCTCAACCAATGACTGCAGGCCATTCTCCCGCCTCACGCATGCGCACGAGGCTGGAGACAGCCTGTCTGGGTCCCGGGCAGACATGTGGTCTATGTGTCTTTGGTGGTGCGCACCATGCGTTCAGCCTGACCGTTGGTGGCAGGGTGAAAAGGAGCAGATGTGGCATGCCGGATCATGCTGGCTTGGAGAATGCCTGAAACTCAGAAGAGGTAATTTTGGACCATTGTCTGATACTAAAACATCAGGAAGGCCATGGAAAGCGAAGATTCCTCTGAGCACCTGGATGGTCCTGGCAGTAGTAGTAGAAAACACAGGAACGACCTCTAGCCATTTGGAATGGCCATCCACAAGGAGGAGGAAGAATTGCCCCTGAAAGGGCCCAGCATAATCTACTTGAGTGAGTGTCTCCTCCCACCTATGTACAGGGGCCTGGGGCATTTCTGGCCTTGATTTCTGGCACACTTGGCATCCCTGAACCTGGGCCTCGATGTCTTTATCGATGCCAGGCCACCAAATATGGCTGCCTTCATCCTCACTATTCCTGGATGTCCCTCATGAAGAGAGAGCAATACTCTAGTCCTCAATGAGGCCGGGATGACTACTTGATTGCCCCACATGATACACCCTTTGAATGTGGACAATTCGTGCTTCCTGCACCAGAAACTCTGGAAATTAGTACCAGGACACCTGTCAGGCCATCCTGACAACACACATGTCAGCACGCGTGCAAGCGTGTGATCAGTGGCAGTTTCTGCAGCCACATCCCTAGCATTGAGGGCAGATTCAGGTAAGTCCTGAATAGATGGAATGGATATAGCAGGAGCAGGGTCTGCCTCTATTTGCTTTAGAGGTAACCTATTCAGGCCAGCAGCGTGGCCCATCTCAGTGCCTGGTTTGTGAACCAGGGTGTAATCACAAGCTGCTAAGAAAATAGAGCATCTCAACACTCTAGGAGATATAATATGTGGGGGGTTGTTTGTAGGTAATAACAACCCCAGCAAGGCTTGTGCGTGGGGACTGTTTGTTAGTAGTAACAACCCCAGCAAGGCTTGTGTGTGGGGATTGTTTGTAAGTAGTAACAACCCCAGCAAAAGCTTGTGGTCAGTATAGACCATGGAATGGCGGCCATCGCATTCCTCACGCTGAATTCTTAGCATGTCCTCCCCCTGCACACTGACTCTTGAAACCTGACAGCCAGGGAGGAAACTTGGAGGGCCTGAGCTGGGCTCATGAGCCCCCCCTGGAACAACCTGTATTAAAGGTGTTAGCAGCAATAGGAAGAGCGGACCTTGTGTCCAGCTCCATAGCCAGGGGAACTCCCTGCAACTTAACAACCGTGCGCAGTTGTGTCTTAAGGGGCCTGTGAGCCCCTGTTTTACACACACCCCTACGGGACGCGCAGAAACCCACCCTGGATTGGCTGGGAACCATGGTACCTTTCAGAGGCAACTCATTAGGGGACCTGTGTATCTGGCGACCCAAGCAGGCTGCTGCGATGTGGCCTTGCCTGCCACATGCCCGGCAACAGCAGAAGGAGAACGGCAGTCGGCTCTCCTGTGGCGACCCCCATAGCCGAAACATCGAAGGGATGCAGGCGGTGGCCCTCTGCGCTCTTGCAGTCTTCTTGCCGCCACTGGTTGAAGTCTGTCCTCAGATTCATCTCCGGAGGCCTCTCGCACGACTTCTCAATGGACGGGGACTGCAGCTGGAGGGTTCTTGGTCTCGAAGTGTTGGACAGTGCTGTACCCTATAGCCTTGTCCACGTCTCTCGCCGCAAGGAAGAAGGAAGGAAGGAGAAGAAGTTCCACGAAGCCAAGCCCACCTCCAGCGTTTGCGTACTAGTAGGCGGCTGCTTCTCCAGGACACCGCGCTTCTCGGAGAAGGGGTCCCACGAAGCCAAAAGCCCACCTCCAGCGTATTTGTACTGGCAGGTGGTTGCTTCTCCTGGACGCCGTACTTCTCGGAGAAGGGGTCCCACACAGCCGAGCCCGCTTCCAGCGTCTTCATACTGGCAAGCGGAGGCTTCTCCTCAATTCCTTCTGCTTCAAAACGTGAGAAGGGGTCCCTTGAAGCTGAACTCACCTCCAGCATATGCTTGCTGGCAGGCAGTCACTTCCGTTGGACGCCGAACTTCTCTGCAAAGAGGGAGAAGGGGTCCTTTTGAAGCCGAGCTCATCTCCAGCGTCTTCATGCTGGCAGGCAGTCGCTTCCATCGGACACCGAACTTCTCCGCTCGTCAGGCCTTTAGATGAGTAGACCTATTCAGCATCGTAGTAGTCTCCGATGCGGTGGATCCCATCCTCGTCGCCAATGTTCTGTTCTCGACACAGACGTGAAGATGAGGCAGTTGATGCAAAAAGATGTTCTTTATTTGGGTACTTGCACTGAACAGAAGACAGAACAGAAGAGAGCAGAAGAGCTTGCTGAAGAGAGGGAACTAATGGCAACATGCCCTTTTTATACTTCCCCTGCAAGGGGAGGCTCAACCAATGACTGCAGGCCATTCTCCCGCCTCACGCATGCGCACGAGGCTGGAGACAGCCTGTCTGGGTCCCGGGCAGACATGTGGTCTATCCGGGTCTCTGCAACGGTCCCGGGCAGACATGTGGTCTGTCCAGGTCTCTGCAACTTGTTTCCAGTCATCCTGGGCCTTGCTGAATGACTCAGCAAGGCCCAGCCTCTTTACAGACTTTCTGAGCCTTGCTGAATGACTTCAGCAAGGCCCAATACATAACAAATACCATTCAAAATGATATCTCAAAATGATGAGATGGGAAGAAAGATGTTGATCCCTGACGTAAATCAGGCATTTAAAGGACCTTCTGCTTTGCAATTTAACAGCTGTTTTCAATTACTGCAATCAAGTAAAAAATAGCAAAAGGTAAACATCCTTATTATGTATATAGTGTTATATGAAACACCTTGCCTATGACTTACAGCTCTACTGCATCTTCAAATCATGGGCTTATTGTGACTAATAGTCATAAATTCTATGACTGTTCCACCAGGAACCCCACTGAATCCCAGCAAGGCACAAGCAAACAGATCCACATGTGAGTGGTTAAAGTTGGCTATTTTATTGGATTCCACCCATAATACTGGAATCTCCCCAGATTGCTCTGAGTTGCTTTGTTCTCCTTGGGAACAAAGAGATAAGGTCTCATAGAATTTAAGTGGGATCAGTCCTACGTTTCTTGTCGCTGTGCAACAATTCAAGGCTAACTCCCCCCTTGATCCCTCTTCCTTGCCAGATTGGCAGTTTCCCAATAGCGAGACTTACTTTTGACTATCCACATATTGGACTGCACTGTATCAGCAGTTTACTAGAAGACTTTTCTTCATCCATTTGCTCATAAATGTACCACTTTCTTTATTTGGTTTTAATCATTATCATAGAGCGAGTTGAAACCTCATAATAAAAAACATGTATTTTATCGAAAAGATATATTTGAAAAAGACGATTGGGGCAGAGTCTTTAACAAGGCAGCAATTATTTTACTTTTTTAGCCTCTGGAAATTTATCCAGATTCTACATCTGAATAAATATTCTATATATTTATCCAGATTCTGTTCCAATATTTGAGGGGCTGCCACAAAGACGAAGGAGTCAAACTATTTTCCAAAACACCTGAAGGCAAGATAAGAAACAATGGATGGAAAATAATTGAGGAGAGAAGCAACCTAGAACTAAGGAGAAATTTTCTAACAGTGAGAACAACCAACCAGTGGAATGGCTTGCCTTCAGAAGTTGTGGGTGCCCCAACACTGGAGGCTTTCAAGGAGAGACTGGACAGCCATTTGTCAGTAATGATATAGGGTTTCCTGCTCAAGCAGGGGGTTGGACTAGAAGACCTCCAAGGTCCCTTCCCTGTTATTCTATGTTCTATATGTCCATATTTTAGTAGAGATAAGCATCAAATACCAATAATAATGATGCTAACTTTACACTTCAAAACCTAAATACAATTGTCAACATATGGACTACTGGGCCTCTACTCTCATAAATTGACTAAATAATGACTTGAACTGCACAGAGACCGGAAATTCTACCTTGCTAAGGGCCCCATTCAAGCTAAAGATTTGTAGGAACCTCCCAAGTGTTGTCTGAAGGGGTGAAAGAAGTTTATAAGATGAGAAACCAGCAGAAAACCTAGATACAAAAGTCTCTCAAATATACAACATGAAACAGATCATTGCTCAATGAATTCCTGCCTTACTTAGTGGGAATTTGGCAAAGTGTTTCTTGTTGGGAGAGTCCCTGCTCTCCTATTATATTAAAGAAAGTTGAAAAGGCTCAAAAACTATTTTCATAGCATGTGATAATTTGTCAAAGCTTGCAAATTATTCAGAAATGTTCACATCTCTTACGTAATGGGGACATCTTCTATTTCTGTGCTTGCTTCCAGGTAAAATACTAAATGTTTGTAATCCTTCCTCCTTTGTGAAGAGAAGGGAAAGCAAAAACCCATGTGCATAAAGAATTAAATGCTTGTATTAACCAGAGATGTGAAGAAAAAAACGTAAATTGAAAGTAAACCTCCTTGCAGTATTTCAGAGTATATTCATCACACAAGTTCTAACTTTTACTTTGTCACTTAATTCCTGGTGATAAGTGGAAGAAATTAGATTCAAATATTCAAGTCCTAATCAAACCATTTATAAATTAAACAATGTTATAGCAGATTAAATAGTGTGATTTTAATGTTCACAAATATTCCCATTATTTACCATCAATAGTTTATATTCCCAAAATGGTTAACTGCTGAAACCTTACACCTAGTAAACCTTCAATACAGCATTAGAATATCTAAAAAATACAGTAATGATAGGTTTCAGTTGGAATATGATATCCACATTGGGTATGATAGACCTATTTCAAAGACTGTACTTTAAAAGTATCTGTATTTCAGATACTATTCAAAAACTACAAGATATCCCATGTATTACAATGTCATGAGATCAATGATCAGAAGACAGTCCTTACAAAAACTGAAATATGAGAAAAGTACTTTATATCATATTTGATTACTCTCAGAATGTACTACATGCTTCTGTTAAAACAGATCTACACTAAAATGCACAAGGTTATATATTACTGCTGAAGCTAACTGGATTATTTATGTCATACTTTATATGAGGATTTATATTTAGCCTCTAATCCTATGTACACACTAATCTGGAAATAGCTCCATTTAGAGACATCAGAGCGAGGTTTTGTTGAAGGGGGCAATGACAAAAGTAAGATCCTGTCACCATGATACAGTCTTCACCTCCTTTGTGCATGCAGTGCAATACCATTTGTTATTTTGATGTAAGTGCCATAGCCCATAGACACCTCTATTCCATTGAAATTAAGAGATGCCTACAGACTTGAGATGCTGTGAAAGTTAAAATTTAGCTTACTGCAATAGATTTAATTGATGGTTATGATTTATACCTATTAAATGAGCTCTTCTGCCAGAAATAAGTAATTGTTCTTTCTACGCAGTGAATCACTTAATACTACAGAGGGCAAAGGCACTTCTTGCTTATTCAATCTTTATTTTTTTATTTATTTCCTTAATTTAATTCTATTTACAATACAAAGTTTGGAATATGAAAGCAGAATACACATAACCTTATTTAATTAAATTACTGAGAAACCTATAACTGGGTCGCATTATACTTCTAGTGTGCATAATAGATGCAAGCTAGGAGATATAAAAATCATCAGCTGAATTACTGCAATATTGATGTAGGGGTTTGGTCAATATTTCCAGCAGAGAAGTTTTTAAACATATTTGCTACCATAGAGAAATATTCAAAATCTGACTTCTGGTTCCGGGTCGCGCCGCTGGCGGTCGTTCGAAGAGTTCGCTCTCTTCGCCGGCCGGTTTCCCTCCGCCGGTAGATCCTGGAGAGGACTCTCGTTGATGGTGGCGGGCGCGGCAGCACCTTCCGCGTCCGAGACAGCTCTTCTGGGCCGATGGGGAAAAGATCGGCCATTAACATGGCCGATCATCTAGCTGCACCAACCGCAAGTCAAACAACATCTAAGCATCAAAGAACCACCGTGGAAGATCCGAGTGAGACCTTTCCTTTCCTCTCTCTACCCTAATTATTCTCCTGTGAAAGCCTCTGAACTATTTCCCCAATTTTATGAAGCAGCGTTTGTGCATGTGGGACTATAAGCCTTGAAACTATAACTAATCTAGTTTGATTATTTTTTATTTTTATTTTTGGGTATTCTGGTTCCCGAAAAATTTCTCTTATTGAACTTTTTTTTATCTACTTATTAAATTGAACAATATTTTTTTTATTATTGCTCTTGCTCTCTTAATTGGAAAAAAATACTATCTGGAAAAATACTTTACAGCCTACTGGGGACATCTTGTGGTGAAAATTGACATTACAACTGTACTATTTCTTGATTATGACTATAACTTGGCCTTCAAATTATCACAAAAAAGCAGCTGTGTGGAGGTGGACTGCTGATTGTTATTAAACATAGCCTCCACTAAAATACTAAAAGACTACTTGATTATGGAAATGGAGGATTTTTTCCCACAGCTTGACTACAACCTTATATTGGAAAAAATCTTGGAATTTACTGAGAATATATACTTCAGGAGGGAAACTAAAGATGACTCCCCAGAACTACAAACTGAGGAACAGATCAATACCATAGAGGTTTGTGTTCAACCCTATGTACAACATGAGACCGAGGAATTGTATTTACAACTTAATTACGAAAAAGCCTTTACCTCAAAATCACAAATTGACACCCAGACTTCAGCTGATTTCTTCATAAACCAAAAATCAACAGAACAAGAACTTACCACTATTAAAGAGGATTCCAGACAATTCTATCTACAATCCATTGAATATCAGAACTATGATATCCTGGACAACCAACTAATAACTATAACACTAGATAAAATTGACTACGTCACTCAGATGACAATGGAAGAAGAACAACAGACACAAGACCAGATTGAATTGAAGATGAATATCGTAAACAAAACAATGAGATCTATTGACATAGTGGCACTTTTATGGAAACCGGCCTGGCACAAAAAGAAAGCTAGAGTCAGATTTAAAAATGGGACTTAAATCTATACTTGATGGCTAAAAAAGGTTTTTTTTAGAGATATAGTCTGAATTAATAGTAACTGAGATGAAAAATAAAACTGGGACTGATCTAGCTTAGGACTTAGATTTATAACTGTGAGAGAATTATTGTAGATTATAATTTGGAATTTTGAAATGAAAAATGTTTTAAATGTATTCCTATCTTGATTATATATGGTTGAAATAGAGTAAGAAAGTATATATTTTCTCTTTTATTTTATTTCTATTTTTTATCCTTTCTTTTTTATGGAGATAATATGTTTATCATAGGTATATCTATTTTGTAATGGAATGAAAATAATGGAATGGATGTTGGGATTGATTTAATATTTAGGATTAGATTTACAATTGAGATGAAATTATTGGTTAGAATATAGTTTGGAATTGTGAAATGAAAAATATTCTAAATGTGTACCTATTAAGATTATATATGGTTGAAATAGTGTAAAGATATACATTTTCTGTTTTACCTTATTTGTATTTTTTATTCCTTTTTTGGAAGATAAGAGGTTTATGTTAGATATGATATTTATTTTCTAATGGAATGGAAACAATAGAATGAGAAGGTAATTGTTGGAATATTATTGTAGACATGATAATGGTTATGTTATGTAATTAGGGAAATTAGGGATGCCTGAAATATAGATAATATGTCTAATTAATGTTAAATTGGAATGTGGTAATTGGAATATAGTTAAACTTAAAAACAGGACTTGGAATTTTTAGAGGTAAAATGTGATTGAAAATTTTTTATGGATGGACTGAAATTTACCTAGGAATGTATTAACCTGAATATGTTATATTAATGGAGGGAAAGAGAGAGGGAACCTCCAAGGAGTTAACCTGACTAGTAAATGTATGTTTTTGATTTTAGACAATTGCTGATTTGTAAATGTATGTTTTTGATTTAAGATGATTGGTTACCCTATCCCCACATTGTTTCCTAAATACTTTGTTCAAAAAAAAAATGGAAAAATTAATAAAACTTGTTATAAAAAAAAAAAAGAAATATTCAAAATCTTTCCTGTTTTCCAACTAGCCACCAGCTGTCTGGCTGCAACCAACAGACCTCTAGCAATTCTTTATGATCTGAAGTTTGATTTGGATTATCAGAAAAAGAGAGAGAGAGAGACCAATGATTAATATAATCATCTGAGTTGTAATCTGTCCTCTTTTATTTTTTTAAATACAGTCAAAAACAAACAATTTTACAAGGATTATGTTATGTTATTTATTCCTTTATATTTTATACAACACGTTGGACATGTACGGGAATTTCTCATTTCCTTGGCATTGGATACAATTTATAAAATATCTTTTCCACTAAGTTTGATGGTTTTCTATGCCGATTTGATATCCACAAAACCACAGGTAAAAAGGCTTATTTTTTAAAAAAATTGTTTTCATCCCATTCATTCATTCATTCATTCATTTGACTTCTCTACCACCCTGGTAGAGGTGGTAGAGGTGACCCTGGCTAGCTTATAAGTGCAAAAAGCCAATAAACATCAAAACAATAAATAACAACAACAATAAACAACTGTGGCAAAAGAAAGCAAAGATAGTACCCATGGTAATAGGTGCCATGGATGCAGCCCCAAAACAACTGGAGTACCACTTGAACACCAACAACACTGACAAAAAAAAATTTAATGGTATTGTTAAGAGTGAAAATTTGGCAGCTATGTGTTTCTCTGTTTTCATCTTGCCATTAGAGTAAAGAGGGAGGTGTTGCTTTGGAATGGGTTAGTTAGAGAAATGAAACCAGCAGCCTGGAAGACTTTCAAGGGCATTCTAATAGGCGTGAAGAAGATAGCAGACGGTTTCCATAACACCAAGAACTTGTTTATATGAGTTACTTGGACAACTGGGGTATTTGGCTGGGAAAGTCATTGTTATATGCTATGGTCTGATGCCCTGGGATTCTAGAGTTACTTTTACTTCGCCTTTACCAGGCCATGTATTCAATAAACAGTAAGCTTTTCAGTAATTCTGGACTTTTATTTGGATATTCGAGCTGGAGGTTGATAGGTATATTTTTGCATTCTCTCTTTAACTAAAGTTGACATCATAATAAGAATTAATATAATATCAGGTTGCAAATAACCAGGAGCATTTGTTGAGTTCAAAACACAGAAGAGTTTATTATTGTTACCTGTGTACCTGTCAACTAAAAGTCAAAGCCAAATAAGGGTCAATGGAATTCATGGGGGGCTGGACATTTGTGGCAACGCAAGGACTCCAAACTGATGACATGTTTAACTCTCCAATTCAGCCTGCTTTTCTCCTACATAATATTTGAAATCCCAACCTTCCTCCTTTTGTACTTTTGTAAAGAACCTATGAATTCAGTCTTGCTTTTTTCATTTCTTCAAAGAAAAAGAATGTTCAGAAAAAGGAAGAAAAAGCTGATCTCCATCTGCCATAGCTGTGGTCTATCTCTATCCCTCCTCAAAGTAAAGCAAGAAATAATTTTGGGAATGCTGTTCTTCAGTTATGGATAATTTATGCATGGAAATGTCTCTGGTGCTCACTCATATAACTTTTTACCAACAAATGAAAATAGTTGCATTCATACATGCTTGTAGAATATTGAAAGGATTTAATTTGATTACTGTTTATTTTGTTTGCTATTGTGATAGTTTATTGTTTTGAATATGTAGTCCTTATGGTTTTGGGGGGGTTAGTTTAAAATTCTAATAAACTGTCCATAGAGTGGCAACATTATAGACATAGCCCCAACTTATAACTATTTACTTAGTAACTATTAAAAGTCACAACAGAACTGAAAAAGTGACTTCAACTGGTCCTTGCACTACGACTATCTCAGCATTCCCATGGTCATGTCATCAAAATTCAGGCATTTGGCAACCAGCATGTAATTATGACCATTGCAGTGTCCTGGAGTCATGTGGTCGCTATTTATGATCTTTCCAGCTGGCTTTTGACAAGGAAAGTCAATGGGGGAAGTTGGATTTGCTTAATAACCACATGACCCGCTTAACAAATGCAGTGATTCAGTTAAGAATTCAGACCAAAAAAAATCATAAAATCAGGTGTAATTCACCTAACAACTATCTTGCTTAGCAACAGAAATTCTGGTCACGAATTGTGGTTGTAAGTCGAGGATTAACTGTAAGAGAAATGTATCTTCCAGCAAAAGACGTGTTCTTATTCCAAGTCAAGCCATGTGCAAATCAGCTGTCTCTGAGTCCTTTAAAAAGGTAAACAAAGAAATCCAGTTTTTACTATCTGCAAAACAGAATACAATGACCACCCTCATACTTTTACAGTAGAAAGATACACGTTGGCTGAACTGTAAAAGTTGCTGAATTAAAACTATCTGTCCACGTGATATTGTAGCAGAAAAAGAACAAGAGAGGGGGAAAAGAAGCATTCTTTTGCCACTCTTCCAGTTTTGACTTGTACTGCACATTTTCTGTTTATTAAAGCAAAAAGAAACAAAAAAATGTTGCCAGATAAAATCCAAGGCTTAGGAACATATAAGCACTGTATCAAGTTCACCTGTGTGTTTGTTACATGATCCTTATTTTTTCATCAGCCAACTGGGGACAACAATGCATGATTGATGACAATGCTAGAGGCAAGATTTCATTGTATAATTCCTCATGATGTATAGTCAGAAGCTACAGGAAACCATGAGCATATGGAATGACAAAATAGAGCAATGACAAGGCATTGCAAAGGCTGTGTCTAAAATACTTCATTATATACTCTCAAAACTGCATTCTTTTCCTAAAAAATAATAATCTTTGCAGTAACTTGGGATTCTTACCAAAGAGATCTAATTCCCAAGTTGCTTTTGTTTCCAGAAAATGGAAGTATATGAAGCTGAAGTTTGAGTAGTATGTATTACTGTAGCTGAAGGACTATCTATTTATGTGATTTCTGAAAGAAACAAACAAGTGATAATTGATTAAAGAAATGCCCAGAAAAAAACATTCCTGCACATTGTTGTTGTTGTTAGTTGCGAAGTCGTGTCCGACCCATCGCAACCCCATGGACAACGTTCCTCCAGGTCTTCCTGTCCTCTACCATCTTCTGGAGTCCATTTAAGCTCACGCCTACTGCTTCAGTGACTCCATCCAGCCACCTCATTCTCTGTCGTCCCCTTCTTCTATTGCCCTTAATCTTTCCCAGCATCAGGCTCTTCTCCAGTGAGTCCTTCCTTCTCATTAGGTGGCCAAAGTATTTGAGTTTCCTGCACATAGATTGTGCATTATTAAATTTATTTCATCTTTCCTGACTTTCTTAGTTCAACATCACATACCCATCTGCCTTAGACTTCCATTCAAAACACTCAACAATCCTTGCAAGCCAAGGTAGGCCTACAGTATAGAAAAGATATATTCAATTGTTGAATATATTCAATATTCGATTATTGTGAATATCAGGCTACAAGCTGACATTCACAGCCCATCAATCAATCTGCCTTACAGATATAGACATAGAATCAACATCTTCTTGAGTATGCTGTTTGCCTCACAGGCACAGAGAGATTATAGCTACAGAATGTTATTTTGGCATAAAGAATTAGAGTCAAATTGTTCAAAGACACAATAGCTCTTTCATGGTATTCCTGGCCATCATTTACAGACTTTCTGAATAACATAGGTTTTATTTTTTCTTTCTAGTGCTTTCCCACAAGTGTGGGGTTTGCTTTTTTCTGTATCAAACAAATGTTCCAATAGTAATTGATTGACCAGCTTGTCACCCAAGCTTCCCATTGTGGTCTGAGACAGTATGACTGGCCCAAAGTCACCCAGCCAGCTTTCATGCTAAGATGAAAGTAGAACTCACAATCTCCTAATTTCTAACCAATAGACCACACTGGCTCTTTAATATACAAACATAGTAATGATCTTAAATCTAAGACCTTATGCTAAGCCAGTTAATATTGCCATTAGTCAGATGCTCTAACTAAATTGTGTTTAGTTTGTTTAGATCATCTTTCTCCAGCTCAGACCAAATAACATTCTGTTGCTAAAATGGAACTACAATTCCTATCATCTCCTGCCAGCAAAGTCAATGGTCACACTACATGGGAGATCTTCTCCAGAATGCTACCTGTTTAATTCTCTCATCTTATTACATTTAGCCAACTTATTTGTCTTCACAAAACCTCTGGTTTTTTTTTAAAAAGGAAATGATCCAATGGCCTAGCTCTAAATTTATGGGATTTTCCTCCAATCAAGATAAATATTGCCAAATGATAGAAATCTGGATATTAGCTATTATTTAATGTATATTTTATTTTTATTTTCTACTGAAATTAAGATATTAATTTAATTTCTGATCCATTTGTTAAAATTATCTCATTTCAGTCTTTCTCTGTTAAGCTTTGCAAACTGTTCTTATCTACTATTTTTGAATAACTGTCATTCATAATGTTTTATTACATAACTATTATAGAGCAGCTTTGAAACTTTAAGCTCCAAAAAAATCGCCAAGGTCTTCTCAAGCACCCTAACCCCAGGCCTAGGAAAAGAGTCAGGTCTCAAAAGAGAATATGAGAAGGTGAGAGCCATACATACGGCTATATGCACAACCCTTTTGAAGAAAAAAAGTGAATGTGTATAAAAGGTTTGCCTTTTATAGGCTTATAGGTATAATATTTTTTATGTACTACTGACTTTCACCAACTTCACTGATACTTGCACACTGCAGACTGAGGAAGAATCCATCAAACTAAGACTTATGTTATCACGGTACTGGAACAAGAGTGAAAAACAATGTTAATATTTCACTTAGGATTCCAAAACCAACACAGAAATATCAACTTGTTAATGTTACAGAGTATCTTCATAATTTAAATTAGGGGTCTCTAACCCTCTTAAGAACTGGGCTACACAGCTGGAGGTGAGCGGTGGGCGAATGAGCGAAACTTAAACCATCTACCCCGGTGCAGTCCATGGAAAAATTGTCTCCCATGAAACCAGTCCCTGGTGCAAAAAATAAAATAAAAATGGAGACCGCTGATCTAAATAACCCAAAGTACAGATAGCCGAGCATTCTCCTCAACCTGAACAAAATACCACTGTAATCCTGTGGTTCATCTCCCAGAGGCTATAGCCTTGGTCATATCTCAACTGCCAAGGGCAGAAAGAGAGGGCTATCCTTGGACATATTTGGAAATCATCCCCCAGCAAACATCTCAGGTCAGTCTTTTCCAACACTAAGTACCGAAGTCAAGAAGGATAAAAGCAGGAGGACTCAGGTAAATCATAGAGAATCCACTTATTTCTGGGGCCCAGATGGGGCATAAGCTGACTCGAGTTCATCCTCTTCCACTGTTTTATCAAATTAATGCATTTCTGCATTTTATCTTACAGCCAGTTTTATACTGGGCAAGCTGAAAATGTGTTAGAGGTTGTGAGATCTATACATACATCATATATATTGCTCTGTATTTTCCCCACTTACTTACTATCTTTGGGCTATGAGCAAGCAAGGGTCACACTTAAGTAATGTCTCCTTGACTTAGACCATCAAATGGATGCTGGTAATACCATTCAGCTTTTCATGGAAGACAGCAGGAGATACGCTTTGGTACTATCTGTATATCTTACACAGCTTAACATCCCAAACCAGAGAAGGGTTTTTATCTTAGCCCAATATAATGCTCTTTCTTTAGCACTTCTGGCTGAAAGAAACAAAAAACAAACAAACCCCATACTCATTAGGAGTATGTCCTTTTGACTCAGGACAAGTAGAAACTATCAAACATGTTCCTCTGTATGCCAGTTTTATCCAGAACCTCCAGCTATTCAAATTATCCCATGCCTAACTAGCAAAATAGGATACAACAATCACCAGTATAAGCAATTTCTACTTTCTGACACCAACCTTGAATATAACACACAAGGTTGCCAAGTTTTGCATGGTGGCATTCAAAATTCAGCAAAGAGCATTTGAAGCTACCTGAATATAAATAGCCAGAAATAGCTTGGGCTCAGCATAAACTATTGGATTTTGAATGTACATGCCATATCAGCTCTTGTACTCTATTTTTCTCAGGTTTGACAGGGGTGTGTAAGAGAAATGTATCATTCTTAAGTCCCTTTTGGATGATTTCATTGTTTTATTTCCAAACATACATGTATATGTGTATGTGTGCGCATGCACATATGTGAGTACGTGCGCGTGTGTATTTTATACTGTTATTCTATGTTTAGATTGTCCAGATTATTAATTTTAATTTCTTCTCGTTATATATCTATGGCCTTAGCAAGTTCTTCAGCATATTGTGATTTAATTTTGTCTTTTGGTTATTTTTTTTGTCTCTGTGTATTTTTCTTAACTATCCAGACATTGTCAATTTAGTTTTGAATATTTTGTGTATTTGAATACCAGTTCTCTTGTGCTGGTTATGATTGCAATAACATTAAATAGGACACTGTTCTGTTCCTTTGCAATTCTATGCACAGATATCCAGAAGTAAACTCTATCAAATGCAGAGGGATTTACTTTTAAATAAAGAGGCATGAAATTGATTGGGCTGTCAAGCTTCAAGCAAAAATGTTTCCTCAAGAGTGGCCATACGCTCAAGTCTCGAATGAGCGGAGTGTTGACTGAAATGTATATAGTTCATACGGCATTCTGTAATTGTATTCTAATACAGGAGAGTCCAGCTTCAGCTAAAGATTGAATTGAATTAGAATTAGAATTAGAATAACAGAGATGAAAGGGATCTTATGGGTCATCTAGTCCAGGGGTTTTCAACCTTTTCACCGATTGTACCACTTTTAGGATAAGGCAATATTCGAGTGCCCCCAGTCACCTAGCAAGGTGTCAAAAATTTGATGACCCCCCCCAAAAAGGAACAAAGTGATAAAGTACAGGCAGTCCTCGACTTACAACAGTTCGCTTAGTGACTGTTCAAAGTTACAACGGCACTGAAAAATGTGACTTAAGACCATTTTTCACACTTATGGCCGTTGCAGCATCCCCAGGGTCACGTGATTTACATTAGGATGCTCGGCAACTGATTCATATTTCTGATGGTCACAGTGTCCCAGGGTCATGTGATCCCCTTTTGCAACCTTTTGACAAGCAAAGTCAATGGCTGGGGGGGCGCTTGTGGGGGAGGGGTGGAAGAGGCTATGGGGGGATCCAGGGGTCTCCAGTAGAGGGGGGTGGGACTGGTGTGGGCACCAGGGCATGGTCCACCAGAGGAGCCTCACCATCCCTCTTGGGCTGTGAGGGGGACTCCCATAGGGTGGCGCGGGCCACCTGGAGCCCTGGGCAGCAGAGGGCAAGTGCCCAGCCCAGCTCTCAAGCTCCTAGGGTACCAGGACCCTGCAGGTCAACCCATTCCAGCCCCGCTTTCCTGAGGGGGTGCTGGCTGCGCTTACCTCCTCCTCAAGGCTGCTGCTGCTGCTGTGCCCACTATCCTTGGCCAGGTTGCTCATGGTGGGTGCAGGAGGGCAAAGTGCATGGGTCAGAGGGAAGCCCACACTCTCTCCATGCAAGGAGACCCAGCTTTGTAACCAAAGCATCCTTTGTGATAGGATGGGAGACCATCAGGTTAGGCCAGAATGAGGGGGCAAGGGGATGGCAAAAGGGCAGCAGGGCTGCTGATGGCCAAGTGCTAAGGCAGGACTTCCCTCAGAGCCTCTCATTATAATCTCCTTCCTTCCTGTTCTCTTTTCTGCTTGGTTCAGCATTGAAGAGGCAGCGAGAGAAACAAGTACTTCTTTATTGAAGGTCAAAACAGAAACTAACAAACATTGCTCCACCCCTATTTATACATTCAGCTCTGGGTGGCGTCAGCCAATGTGAGCACAATATTCTCCCACTCAAATGCATACTAAACAGTCTTGTAGATAGCAAGTCTGGCTGGCAAGCCACATGGTCTGCTAACCGTTCCTGCACAGATCCCAGCAACCTGCTTCATAAATTTAACTCAATACATTACACCCCTTCCCCCTGGCTCTTTGACACTTACAAAACATTTTTTTGTTGTTCAAAGATTATACACATTCAAAGGCACACTGGCACTCAGTGGTACATAGGCCTGACATTCTCTGTTCAGTATCAAGAATACTTAAGCATTTTAGTTTGTAAAAAAAACCAACACATAAGCATTCACATTCCAAAGAACCATACATAAGCATTTAAGTTTGCATTAAAAAATACATAAGCATTTTAAGTTTACAATGACAAAAACCTTACGTAGTCCTTTAAATATTTCGGTGGGCCTTTCGCCCGCTCTGAACATCTCAGAGCTGCTGCTAGCTCCCAATCTGCAAGCTCGCCTGCCAGGCTCGGCAGACTGGGGCTGTGTGACCCGTCCGACACGGGTAGAGCTGATTTGTGAAGGCTGGCCTGTTCCAATAGACCCAAGCCTGTGTCCATTTCCCTTTGGCTGGCCTGTTTCGGTAGGCCTGAGCCAGAGTTCCGTAGTGGTGTAGAATCCACCGGATCGGCATGAAAAGCCAATTGAAAGCAATGTTCCATGGGCGCAGTGCCTGAGTTAGGAGCAGCCTCATTGGCACAACCCCCGTTCGGCGATCGCAAGGACCCGCTTTCGCTGAGAGACCTCCTCCCCCCCGAGAGCAGAGCCAGGAGCAGAAGAGTGGCATGGTAACCTCCAATGCAGCTGGTCAATGTGCCTGCGGAGCACATGACCCTCTTCCAGGGCCACTTCGTATGAGAATGGCCCTGACACCTTGCAAACCACAGCTACCACCCACAGCGCCCCTTGTCCATAGTTGCACGCCCAAACTGGATCACCCACTTGCAAATGCCTCAGTGCCTTAGGCTGCGGCACTTGTGAAGCAACCCTGTCTGGATGTAAGTGATCCAGCTTCGTGATCAGGCGTCTCCCCCATCTTAACTCAGCAGGGCTTTTGCCCGTAGAAGTGCAGGGTGTTATGTGTTGGCAAAGTAAGAAATCTGCCAACCTATGGTGCCAATTTCCAGTTGTGATCCTCTTCAAGGATTCCTTGGTCGTTCTGACCATGTGCTCTGCTTGGCCGTTAGAGGCCGGGTGAAAAGGAGCTGAAATGGCATGCCTAATCATATTCAACCTTTAAAAGGACTGAAACTCTGCAGAAGTAAATTGAGCCCCATTGTCCGAGACTATGACATCTGGGAGCCCATGCGTTGCAAAGATGCTGCACAGAACCTGGATGGTCCTGGCAGTAGTCATAGTGGACACTGGAACAACCTCTAGCCACTTGGAGTGACTGTCCACAACAATGAGGAAGAGTTGCCCCTGAAAGGGGCCAGCAAAATCAACATAAATCCTCGACCAAGGGGCTTGTGTGGTCTCCTATCTATGTACAGGAGCATGTGGCATTTCTGGCCTTGACTGCTGGCAAATGAGGCACCTGTGGACCTGGGCCTCGATATCTTTATTGAGCCCAGGCCACCAAATGTAGCTGCGGGCGAGTGCCTTCATCCGGACTATTCCCGGATGTCCCTCATGCAGAGAATCAAGGATTCTAGTCCTCAGTGAGGTCGGGATTACTACCCTACTGCCCCACAGGATACAACCTTTAAAGGTGGATAACTCATGCTTCCTTTTCCAAAAACTCTGGAAGTTAGGGCCAGGACATGTGTCCGGCCATCCTGTGAGCACACAGTTTAACACGCGGCTCAACGTGCTGTCAGAAACTGTTTCTGCAGCAACATCCCCTGCATTAAGGGGAGACTGCGGCAAATCCTGGATAGCCAGGATGTGGTTGGCTGGAGCAGGATCTGACTCTAATAGCTGTAGAGGCAACCTACTAAGGCCGTCTGCGTGGCCTATTTCTTTACCTGGTTTGTGAACCAGACAATAGTCATAAGCAGATAGGAATATTGACCACCTCAACATTCTAGGAGAGATGATCTGGGGTGTCTGCTTGTTCGTAGTGAACAACCCCAAGAGTGGCTTATGGTCAGTGAAGACCGTGAAATGGCGGCCATACAAAAAGTCATGAAACTTTTTTATGCCAGCCACAATGGCCAATGCCTCCCTATCTATCTGCGCGTAATTCCGTTCCGCTGCAGAAAGAGTCCTAGAGTAATAGGCTACAGGGACTTATGTCCCATCAGCTCTAAGATGGCTTAACACAGCTCCGATCCCATACGGGGATGCATCACACGCGATGCAGACTGGCAACTGCTCATTGAAATGAGCCAACACCGCATTAGATGACAGCAATGCTTTAACTGCTGCAAAACTCCTCTTGTGGACACTCGTCCACTTCCATGGGGCCTTCTTGTCCAAGAGCCGGTGTAATGGCTCTGCCACTGTGGCCTTGTGGGGGAGGAAAACATGATAGAAGTTAAGGAGTCCCAGGAAGGCCTGAAGCTCTCCCTTCGTCTTGGGACTGGGTGCCTGCTGAATTGCTTTAAGCTTGGATTCAGCAGGATGAATGCCTTCAGCATCTATACGAAACCCCAGGAATTCTGTGGAAGTGACTCCAATTTTGCATTTCTCCTGTTTGAGCTTCAGCCCTGCTTCGCAGAAACGCCGCAAGATAGCAGGGAGCCTGTCAGCGAGGTTTTCGACTGATTCCCCAGCTATGAGGATATCATCGAAATATGGGCATACACCCGGAATGTTGCGGAGCGTGCGCTCCATTACGCTCTGAAAAATGCCAGGGGCTACATTAACCCCGAACTGTAACCTTCGCACCTTGAAGGCTCCCCGGTGGGTCACAATGGTTTGGACCTCCACCGTGGTGTCGTCCACCGGCAGCTGCTGATAGGCCTGGGCCAAATCTAATTTGGCGAAAATGCGACCTCCCTGTAGAGATGCCAAAATGTGGCTGACTACAGACACCGGATAGGAGTGCTGCTGGAGAGCTTTGTTTAACGTGCATTTATAGTCGGCACAAATGCAGACTTCTCCGTTGGCCTTAAGTGGTGTGACAATGGGGGTTTCCCATGGACTGCAATCTACTGGCTCTAAAATGCCTTGTTGCAACAGCTTGTCCAGCTCTGCATTGATTCTCTGCTTTAGGGCAAAAGGCACCTGACGAGGCTTAATCCTTATTGGTTCTATTGAAGGATCTAACCGTAGTGCAATTGGAGGCCCTTTGTATGCCCCTAACTCTGAGCTGAAGACATCAGCAAACTCTTTACACACCGCCGAGAGGCTCGCCGTTTGCAAGCTATTTAACCCAGTCACTTGAATTCCCAAAGCATCAAACCAATCGAGCCCAATTAGGCAAGTGCGGTTGCCCTCAACAACTATGACTTCCAAGGGACCCTCGAAATTCCTGAACTGCACTCCAAGTGTGGCCTCCCCCTTGACGTTTACCCGGGAATTTTGGAAGTCGGTTAAAATGAGGTTCGACGGCCTCAGTTTAACTCGTTTGCTGCTTCGACTACAAATCTGCTGAAGTGTCCTTTGGGAGATTATTGATAGAGCTGAACCCATGTCCAACTCCATGTCAGAAGGAACCCCTTGTAGCTTGACTTTGAGGTGCAACTTTTCCTTGAGTGGGCGATGGGCGCCTGTCCTAAACACACTCCTTCTACTCGTGCAGAAGCCCACCCTGTTTTGACTGGGGACCCCGGTACCTTTCTGAGGCAACTCTTCTGAGGAATGTTCTTTCCTGCGACCCAAACAAACGGCGGCGATGTGGCCTTGCTTGCCACATGCCCGGCAAGTTGCTGTGCGGAACCGACAGTCAGCCCATTTGTATCGGCCTCCACACCCGATGCACCAAGAGAAGGAAACTGCCTTGTCAGGTTGCCGTTGAGGCCTTCTTTCCGGAGGTTGCTGCAACCGATTGACTTTGTAGTCCGAGTCGGAGTCTTCAACTCTCTCGACATCCTCATGGTGGACGCCCTCCATGCAAGGAGGGTTCTTGGAAAGCCGCAAGGCCTTAACAGCTCCACCTGCTGCTTCTTTGGTCGTTATCTCCCTCAACGCGTCTTGAAATGAGATAGTCTCTTTAGCAAATATCTTCTGTTGCAGTTCTCGGCTCCTTAGACCACAAACTAAGCGGTCCCACAGCCTCTCTTCAAGATCCTTGAATTTGCATTGCCGTGCAGCTCGGCGAAGAGCAGCTATGAAGTCAGTGGCGGACTTGCCGGGACGCTGGTCTCGCTGTTCAAAAGCGTGCCACCAAGCAATGACCGAAAGCTTGGGCTCAAAATGTTCTTTGAGCATCTTCTTAAGTTCTGCGTACGCAATGGACTCAAGCGGCGCTGGTGCAACCAAGTTCTCCACGATATCGAAAGTTGCTTGACCGCAAACACACAGGCCTTCAATCCGTCCTTCAATCCTTCAATCCGTCATCTTGAACTTGGTTTACCCGCAGGTAATTTTAAACTCTCGCGACATAGGAGCTCCACCTCTCTGGATGAGCGACGTCGAATTCGGAGAGCTTCCCAATGTTCACCATGGTGAGTCTTTCGCGGCCTTTTCAATGCCTCGTGCTGCGCAGGCTTCTGTGGGACTTCCAGGGCGAAGTCTTGGAAGCACTCTCCTCCAGCATTTCCGTACTGGCAGGATAGAGCGAGGGGGGGGGTGGAACTCTGTTCCAACCAAGCGCTTGCTAGGCCTGACCCCCGTAATGACTCAGCTCTTCGAATTGCGGCAGCACGATCCCACCTTCATTGCCAATGTTCTGTTTTCTGCTTGGTTCAGCATTGGAAAGGCAGCAATAGAAACAAGTACTTCTTTATTGAAGGTCAAAACAGAAACTAACAAACATTGCTCCACCCCTATTTATACATTCAGCTCTGGGTGGCGTCAGCCAATGAGAGCACAGTATTCTCCCGCTCAAATGCATACTAAACAGTCTTGTAGACAGCAAGTCTGGCTGGCAGGCCACGTGGTCTGCTAACCGTTCCTGCACAGATCCCAGCAACCTGCTTCATAAATTTAACTCAATACATTACACTTCCTTCCTTCCTTCCTTCCTTCTTCCCTTTTCTTTTTTTCCCTTCCCTCTTCATTCTCCTTTCTTTCTTTTTCCTTCCCCTCTTTCCTTCTTTTTCCTTCCTTGCTCTCTTCCCCTCTTTCTTTCTTTTTCTTTATCTTTCTTCTTTCCCTTTCTCCTTTCCTGTCCTGTCTTGGATGCTCAAATGCAAAAGGGGAAACATTTCTCAATGCCTCCTTGCCTTGTGATCAAATGCCACTTTTGCTAGTAGTTTGTAGCCACTTAAAAGATTGAGAAAAACCAGGCTCAGTTTATCCCGTGCTTGCATTTAGTGGGGGCATCCACAGACAACAGTACAGCAAACTGTCAAAATTGTGGCTGTGATAGTTGATCAGAGCTCCTCCATTTTTTATGTGCAATAGCTTTAGCATTTAGGAACAGAGGTAGCTTAGTTGCTTTTCTATAAATACATAATCCTTAAAAGGACTCTCTTGTAGGGATCCTGCCTTGGTCTAATTTAGACTGGAATTATAGCAAAGGAAAATATTTTTCCCCACTCTGTTTTGTCCTGTTTTCCCCACTGGAAATGGCTGTTAGCAACACACAAGGAGTGTGTTTTCCTAAGAGCTGACAATTCAAAAATACCAGTGTTAACTTGGATTGCCAACAAAGTCCTGTCTGTGACAAAACAGAACACAAAATTGCTTTCTCCTTTGAACTGGGACATTTCCAATCAAGTTGCCTCTCCTTCCTTCCTTCCTTCCTTCCTTCCTTCCTTCCTTCCTTCCTTCCTTCCTTCCTTCCTTCCTTCCTTCCTTCCTTCCTTCCTTCACTCACTCACTCACTCACTCACTCACTCACTCACTCACTTTTTTTTTTAAGCTGCCCGAGGCTCCAGGCAGAGGTGGCAACAGGCAGGCAGTGGTAGGCAGAGGCTTCCCATTTTGACCCCTCCCCCTTGTCGTTGCCCCTGTGTGGCTCTCAGCTTACCTCTCCGAGATCCGCTCATGTGTTTTTCTGCGTGTATGCGCATGGGGGGGTGTCTCAGCCCTTGCAGCCCTGTGCCCTCAATAGAGACCTTCTGCAATGGCAGGCTGCAAACTAATGAAAGCTGGTTTTTTTATTACTTGTTCATTTTTCTTAACATGCCACCGCAGCCTGCCCCCCTCAGCTCCCACCCCCAGCCCCGTGGAAAGCTGCAAGAAGCTCCCATTGCAGTTTCTCTTATTTCTCCCATTCTTTTCCTCCCCAAGGTTACAGCATGGGGCTGCAAGGAGACCCCCCCCCATGCACGTGCGTGCGCGCACACACACACACACACACAAACAAACCTGTGCACAGGTCTGGGAAGGCGAGTCGGGGTCTGGGAGAGGCGAGTCGAGAGCCATGCAGAGGCCCTTCAGGCACAGAGGCAATGGGGGGAGGGGTCAAAATGGGAAGCCTCCTGCCCAGAGCCTCAGGCAGCTTAAAAAAATGAATCTGTGAAGCGCTCAGAGTGTGGCCCACAAGGACGCCAGGCCCCGCATGCTCACCTCCTGTGTGCGTGCCCAGGGGACAGGGCAGGGGTGGGGTTGAGGTGGTCCGTCGCTGGTTCCAGGGCTGCTCCGTGGATCTAAGGCTGAGCGTGTTCTGGCTTTGATGGTAGCTACGAAGTTGTCAATCAGCACCTGGTCGGCCTGGACTGGCCTCTTTTCTTTCTGAGTGGTCAGCATGGACGCCGGGCACTCACCGCCCCCTGTGTGCGTGCCCAGGGGGTGGGGCGGGGGCAGCCCCTCACTTGCCCTTTCCCGCCAAAACCTCCTCTTTTTACATCGTTTCCTCTCTCCCACATCCTTTGCTGTGCACCTCCAGCTACGCTCCAGCACCAATCAGCTGGAGCCCGGCACTGATCCTGGGGCTTCTGTCAAGCCCCAAGAGCCCAGCAGCTCTAGCTGTCTCTCCCTTAGGCTTGTGCAGCACTGCTGCCACTTCAGCTCATTTCTCTTCCCCCTGCTACCACTTCTCTAGGACTTCTCTGCCAGGTGCCAAAGTACCACTGGTGGTACGCATACCACCAGTTGAAAAGCCCTGATCTAGTCCAACCCCCCGCCCAAGCGGGAGACCCTACACCATTTCTGACAGATGGCAGTCCAGTCTCTTCTTGAAAGCTTCCAGTGATGAAGCTCCCACAACATCTGAAAGCAAACTGTTCCATTGGTTGATTGTTCTCACAGTCAGAAAATTTCTCCTTATTTCTAGGTTGAATCTCTCCTTACTCAGTTTCCATCCATTATTCCTTGTCTGGCCTTCAGGTGCTTTGGAAAATAGATTGATCCCCTCCTCTCCATGACAGCCCCTCAAATATTGGAACACTGCTATCATGTGTCCCTAGTCCTTCTCTTCACTAGACTAGCCATGCCCAGTTCCTGTAACCGTTCTTCATATGTTTTAGCTTCCAGTCCCCTAATCATCTTTGTTGCTCTTCTCTGCATTTTTCTAGAGTTTCAACGTCTTTTTTATAGTGTGGAGACCAAAACTGGTTCCTAAAAATCTCCAAAACAGCTTCTATCACTGGAATCCATTCAATATTTTATTATCCAAACTTAACACTGTTCTTAAGTTTTGACTCCGTGGAAATCCAGATGCAGGTTCATGTAAATAATGCAACTCTACCTGGCAGCCATTCACAATATTGTAAGCCTTTAAAGCTTAAAGCTTATGAAATGTAACATACCAATCTGTCACTGTTTTATATGAAGTCATAAAATACATGGTTGGAGTTTTATTTTTGCTGCCTTGGCAGGTCTTGTAAATTGCATTCGTTTCCAATCAAGCATTTCAAATGGTATCATGGCAACTTCCTGAATGCATAAATTGTTGTGAGTGCCAATCAATGCTGAAAGTCAGAAGTGTGGGGAGGGGAGATGGGTCTAAAAGATGCACATTCCGACTGAGTATTGATGCAGATTGGGCACCAGCTGTATTCAGCTGAAATGTTAAGAGCAGACCATAATCCATTCTTTCATCTTAAAACATCTATGTGGATTTACATATGTACAAAATAATAGTCAGCACAATTTCTCACACTTGGCAGCACATTTTCTAACAGGTGCAACACCCAGTGCAGTAGGGTAAGAGCAACATGGACCATCTAGAACAGGGGTCTTCAAACTTGGCCCTTTTATGACTTGTGGACTTCAACTCCCAGAATTCCTCAGCCAGCGATGCTGGCTGAGGAATTCTGGGAGTTGAAGTCCACAAGTCATAAAAGGGCCAAGTTTGAAGACCCCTGATCTAGAATGATGACTTTTGAATATGCAAAATGAACAGGGGGGGGACTACTGGTGAAGTAAGGATTGCGCATCCCAAGAGAGTATGGAATTTAAAAATAATTAATGTGTCATATGAAACTTTTAGGGATGCTTTGTGAGTCCCTCCATCCACTCTTTCAAAAATGTTGATGTCCTGCAACAACAGGATATTAGCAGTCGGGGAGAAAATAAGCCAAATCTCTTAATATTTCGGTTGCTACTACCCAAGCCAATTTCTTATCCCATCTCTTCCATTTTGTTTTAGTGATTACGTATGGTGGTTTTGAGAAAAGTGAATGGTTGACTTGTACAAACTAGTACCAATGTTCTTGTGTGTTCTCTCCCCATGTATCAGATGCTAGGAGCATTATGGTAGAAAGTGCAACCTATAAACAACAACCATCCTCTTATGTATTACTTAATTGATTTTTCAGGTTATATATCAGGTTATAATGTCCCAGTCCAAATTCAAAGCCCAATTTTATGTAAAAGCCTTGTGCTCTACTAACATTTAGTCACTCTGCCTTTTTAAACAGAATTAAAGCATCAGAAAGTCTGTTTCAGTGACAATGGATGAATTACTCCACACATCCTATCTTTATCCATAAGATCAATAACCAATGATAAGTTCTTATAGTTGACAGCTTCATGTGAAGTCCAGGGAGCTCTGAAGGATGTTTCTGCTTTCATCAGAAGAGCAATAGCATGTTGTGGCATTGAGCTGCAAGATCCACCCCTTTGGAACACACATACAAATGTGCAACACACATAGAAAAGGGTCTGGCACAGGTTACAAAACCCCAGTGCTACTTTTGTCAGACTTTGTAATGGTATGTGGGACTTTGGGAGACAGGAGGAAAACCCACAGCCTAGACAATGGCCTAATAAGAGGCAGCTCAGTCTGCAGGTGGGAGAAAAGCATGGAAGCATTTAAGAAAGGACCTTCCCTAGTTTTCCAGACACTAAAAAGAGAGGAGGGGAGAAATACTTTCTCTCTTGCAAGAGTCTGTTAATGTAACCTTACAATAAAATAGGATTAGTTCAACTGAGTTTACTTGCTATCTGGACTACCTCTTAAGGACAATAGGCTGAGACCTAGTCACCTGTCCACCTCTTATGAGAACAAATGCTAGTCAAATCACAAACCTCTGACATTTTGAAAAACAAAAATCAATTAATTTATACAATAAAATATATTTCAGCTTAGTTGAAAAAAATAGACAAATCATTACATTGGTATCTTGGCACTCAACTGCTTTAAACGCATCAAATTTGGTACTCAGTGCATTTTGATGTGAAAATTTTGTCCCGGTACTCAGTGTTTGTTTGGTACTCAACGTACAAGCTAGAACTTGTGAGTATCAGCTGCCTTGTGACTCACTACATTATATAAGGAATACGGGGGGGGGGGAATTATTTAGTACTCATCACCTTTGGTACTCAAAATTGGTACTTCCCAAAACCAATTAACAATGATTACTGAAGTACCACTGTATCTTATTGTGAGGTGGTCTTGATTTTTATCCAAATCAATAGAAGTTTCCCTCTTAGCACATTACCTGTTTACTAGAATTATTAAATGATAAAACATAATAATGGGAAGCCCTAGTCATGACAGATTTGCTCAAACAATAACTGATTGATTGCTTTAGTTTCATTAATAATGTAGCAGTGGAAAAGAGAAAGGTCAGCTGCATAAAAATTATTTACTGAAATAAGTGGACAGTGTTTGAGGTTATTAATTATGAAAGCTCTGTACTTTAAAGGGAGATCTGATTTTATGAAGCTATTTGTTGTACTTACCTTTTTTTTAACCACTGGTAGAAAAGAGGTTTTGAAGCAAGACAATTTCCATTTACCAGTTCAGATTTTTATTATCCAAAGGAGAGTTGTTTGTTTTGGAATTACATTTCTATTCTCTTCCTCAGAATCTCATTAATTTATATATAAACTAGTGAGTCTGAGCTTTTAAATTTTTCGTGAAGGAAGTAGGAAGAAGACATGTTTCTTTACTGAGGCTCTAATAAAAATAACAAATTACTTAATGGCAGAGTGCTTGTTCAGTTAATGCATTCTAGTGGGCTAGCAGAAATAGGCATCCAGTTCTGACTCCCTCCTTTGATGGTTTTAAATGAATTATTTCATTGTCTTGTTTACCACTCCAACTTTTAACATGCTCTTATTGGGGGAACATCAATTTTAGTCTATAGGCAGTCAAAACAATCCTTCTTCTCTATAGTCCTTCAAAATATAATGTTGATAATCTGTAATTCTGTTCAAGCTCCGGTGTATCTGGGTCCCCAGTCTGGGTTGGAAAAATCCAGAGGTTCAACGCCACCACATAGATATAAAAAATGCTACATTTGCTACTAGCTGGTAGTTGTCTATTTAGATTTCCAGCTTAGTTGTAGGAGAAATAAGTAAAGATGACAGTTTTTCCATTAAAAGCTGAGGGGTAGAAAAAATAAACTACTGAAATTCATACTGGATTGGATAGGCATTTAACTTAAAATTGGAATTGTGTCTCTTGTCTCCATAAACTGGCACAGGAATAGATATAAGGAGTGTGCAGCTGTTTACACACCTGCTGAAAATGTAACCCTTCTTCCGAATCATTCCAAAAATATAAGTCTTTACTGAACCATAGCACAACAAATGGCTTAATCACTTGGTATGATGGATTGGGATAAAACACAATCCGGTACAAACTGGATTCTTAGAGAGCAGCTTTCCATAATTTCTGGGCCCTTTCTCATGCAAAGTATTGATGGCTTCAGAGGGAACATTTTAGTTCAGGAACTGGGATAAAGAAAAGGGAAATGGAGGTTTTGGCTTGCCAGATTGGGTTTTATATTATCAAGCATCAGTGTTAACATGGATAAAAGAATGGATAACTCTTAGAAATAAAAGATTGCTGCATGCTTTTTATGCTATGGAAAAAATAAAATATATAAATACTTCCAAAACCACTACATTAGAAATGCACTATTATTAACTTGGGGAAAAATAAAATGTAAAATTTATCTGAAAATTCCAGGATGGCTTTCAACAATGGAAGCATTTGCACATCCAAATCTAGTCAGTCTCGATAAAATATGGACATACAAAGATATTCTAAATTCTGAAGGGAACTTAAAATCCAGGCAAGAGATGGAAGATCAGGGCATCGATTTAACATTTACAAATGCAAGTCAGATATGACAAATATATTAAACAGTATGGATTTTATAAAGAGCAGACTATGTTTGATCAGACATTATTAACGTCTGATGGAAAGTTAATTAAAAAATGTACAATTTCTTATTAAATTTCAAAATGGAAGATGAACAAGTAAAAGAGACAATGATAGCATGGGCAAAGAATTTTGGATATAATATAGACTTAGAGAAGTGGCAAAGTTTGTGGGAAAGAAACTATAAATTGACAATGTCAGCTTCATATAAAGAAAACTTATATAAAATGTTCTATAGATGGCACTTGCCACCAACAAGATTAGCAAAAATGTTTAAAAATATGTCAGAGAAATGTTGGAAATGTAAACACAAACCAGGTACTTATTATCATATGTGGTGGACATGTGTTAAAGCAAGGAGATATTGGACAATAATCCACACTTTGTTAGAAAAAATATTAGAGAAACACATAGACTATAAACCTGATTTTTTTTTTTACTAGGTATAATGCCAGAAAAACTTGATAAGCAAAGTACATATTTGATTCTACATGTGATAACAGCGGCAAGAATTATATTTGCACACTATTGGAAGAACGAAGAAATACCACCAGAAGAAGAAATAATCAAAAAAATATTAGACTGTGCGGAAATGGACAGATTTATTTTAAGGTTGAAAGAAAAAGAAGAAACAGAATATTTTCAAACTTGGGACCTATTTTATCAATGGTTAGAGAAAAGATTTAGGGCTTAGGAATTAGTGAATAAGATACTCAGACAACATATTTTTGTTGAATAATTATTATTGAATTCTGCTAAAAAAATAATAAAACTTTATAAAAAAAAGAAAAGAAAAGGTTAGATTGTGGCATTGATTTGTTTAGAGAATCTCAGCAAATACTAAGAGGCATTCATAGAATCGTGAAATAATAGAGCTGAAAAGGATCTCAACAGCATTATTCCAAGCACAGAAAAAAATGGGTGGGACACAAAAGATGATGCTACACAGATGTATATAGTGCTCCCTAAAATTTAGCTATGACAACTTAATTAAAAATAAGCATGAGCTAGATTCAATAGCATTATTTTTATTATGCGAAGGGATCTCCGAAGGTTGAGACAGGCTGGGCTTCTCAGAATCACTGAGAGGGCCTACAATCTATTTATGAGGTTGCATCCAAAGCTGGATAGAGTAGAACATCAAAGTCTTACAACCAAAAGAGGAGCAGCATTTTTCAGTGACATTCTGTGAATGAAAGAAAAAAAATATTTCTCCATAGATATCACCGAACAGTAAAGGAAATTGTGATGGATTTTAATTTTTGTTGCTTTTATTAGAAGCAGTTTTATTCCAGAATCATTATACTTTGACTAATTGTTATTGTTTCTTAATACACTTTATCTTAATTTTGTGGCTTTTATTTCTTAGAGATATTAAGGAAAATTATTCACTTAATAAGGTTGGAGTGACCGAGTCTTCTGCCTATTGTATTCACCTCATTTAATCTCTGAATAATATTTTACAGACCGTCTTTATTTCTAATCTTTTTCTCTCACGAACCATAGTAAAAGATGACACAATTTTGAAAAATTAGCATAGATCAGCTGACATGATAGTAAAGACTATTTACTATAGTATTTTAAGAAGAATTTTTTCTCTTTAAGTAATACATGATGAAGTGAATGAAACATACCAAAGAGTTAATAGAATTCAAAATAGTACATAGTTAACTAACCCAAAAGAAACTGGAGATAAAAAAAAAGAATCTGGATGATATCAAGTCCATTTCATTTTGAAACTTTAAATAAAATTCAGAATGGTAACAAACAAATAAAATATTCTACTACTAAAGCAGAGCTAAAAATTTAAATGAAATGAATAGTCTGTTATTAAACTCTACTGAACATCAATTCCACTGTTTTTAATCATAATAAACCATGTAAGTGGTTTAGTACAATTGTCACAATTATATTTTTTTACAACTTCTTTCTTCCCACTATTACTTCATTAATGTGTGGCTATTATTTGATGTTTTGAAGCATATATTTTTTATGAAGATTACAGATAGTACTTGACTTACAGCCACAACTGGAACCAGAATTTCCATGGCTAAGCAAGGCAGTTATTAAGCAAATTGAACCCAATTTTATGACATGATTTACTACAAGTATTAATGTCAATGGATATTCTCAATCATCCAGGTCATAGTTATCCCAAAGATGCTTTTTCAGGAGGCAACTGGACTTTCCCATTTTTTCTTTGAAGATGTTTCATTTCTCATCCAAGAAGCTTCTTCAGCTCTGACTGGATGGTGAGGAATGGAAGGATTTATACTCCAGTGTACAACACAGTTCTTTCAACAGTTCCAAGAAGACTCCACACCCATTTGCACTACTCAGGTGACCCTGAGGACGCAGATAAACTGTCAGATGGCCTCAAGGACTCTCTAAAAGAATGCAAATGACCAGCTGTCTGCAAGGAGTATAAATCCTTCCATTCCTCACCATCCAGTCAGAGCTGAAGAAGCTTCTTGGATGAGAAGTGAAATGTCTTCAAAGAAAAAACAAGAAAGCTCAGTTGCCTTGTGATAAAGCATCTTTGGGACTACAGGTAGTGAATCATGCAGTCATTAAATGAATCCTACTTCCCCCATTGACATTGCTTGTTGGAAGTCTGCTGTGAAGGTCACAAATGGTAATCACATGATCCCAGGACACTACAACCCATTGTAATTACATGCTGGATGCAACCACCTGAATTCTAATACATCACTCTTACAATTAGTCCTCAACTTACAATCACAGTTGGGATCAGTTAGTAAGTGAATTATGCCTGATTTTGCAATCGTTTTTTGCCACAACTCTTAAGTGAATCCCTGCATTTGTTAAGTGAATCATGCAGTTGTTAAGCAAATCCAGCTTCCCCCATTGATTTTATTTGTTGAAAACCAGCTGGAAAAGGTCACAAATGGTCAGGGCTGCCATCTTCAGCTATTTGCTTCGCTGGCATCCTGCCATAAATTGCGAGGGAGGGGAGAAGGAATTTGGGGAAGTGGAATTCAAGGATGGGAATGGGGAATACAAAAGGAGGTGGGGAGACAAGCTGATGAGAAACAGAGGTGTCAAACCTCTGGGAACAGAATGCAAACCTACATCTAGAGATGCCAAACCTCAAAGCAGTTCTCAAAACATCAAAAAGGCATGCTATTGGACACTGATGAACTGGCCAGGGAAAGGGGGGAAAGGTGCAACCTTTGCGCAAGAATATTCAGATCTAGCTTTACTTTCTCTGTAGCCACTTAACTTTAGTAAAAGAACCTTTCACTTCAAGCAAATGGAGTCAAGAGTTTTTCTTTCCTACATGTCTAAGTCGGGACAGGTTTGACAATTACATTATGCCAGGATACTGCAATGGTCATAAATATATGCTGGTTACAAGTGCCTGTATTTTGATCACATGATCATGGCGAGACTGCGACAGTCATAAGTGCGAGAACTAGTCATAAGTCACTTTTTGTGTCTTCTAACTGTCTTTAAATGAATGGTTGTAACTCCAGGGATACCCATATATCTTAAATATTTGTTTCAAAATAAATTCTTCAGGTTTTTCCACTGAAATTAGTGTCTTAAAATTGCTTAACTTTTGCTTCAATCAATATGCAGGACAATTATGAAGTGAAATACCCACAATGGACAAGCACTTGCTGCGTGTTCTTGCCCTCTTTATAAAGCTTCTACTCGAAGAATAAAGCAATGATTAGGAAAACAGTGACAAAGTGGAAATGAGTGGAATGAGTGTCACCACTACTAATAGAGCTGTCTCATCTGTACTCTGATATATATTTGCCCAGTTTCCACACACTCCACAAATCTAACTTTCTGACATTTATATTTCATGCATTGGATGATCAAACAAGCTTATCTGGAACCTTTTCACTGAAGATGCTTGTGGTGAATGATTTGCCAATTTCATTGTGCAAATCATCTTCCATGTTGTCTTTCAAATGCTCTTGCTCTCAGAGGCCACAATTAAATTCCTCCATATGGATCCAAGGGCAAATGGGCTTTTCTGAAACATTGCTAAGACTCCTTTGCAAATTACCTACTTTCATCCCCTCCGGATAATACAGTAGCTTCAGATGTTATCCAAGTTTCTTCTATGGCTCCCCTGGCATTGCTTGTTTTGTAAAAACCAAGCAGGAGCTCTGGCATCAGCAAGTTATCCAGGTCGTACTGACTTATGCAAACTTCATGCAGAAATATGTTGCAGTCAGTGATGCAAAACAGGTGAGATATTCTTTTGGAAAGTCATTTCAAGCATTATGAGCACTCAGATGATTTGACTTTAAGTTCTATTTACCCGAAATGTGGAAATCTGAACCCATAGTTCAGTGGCATGCTGTATGATGTGGGTGAGATCTCTCTCCCAAATTCCATGCATAAGAACTGACCAACATGGATGGCAACACTTACAGTAGTGTCCAAAATTGTGGAAACCTTTTGGATGAGTGTTTAGAGAGCCAATCAGGTGTCATCTTGTTTTGGCAATGAGCCAGTCAGATCACAGTAGGATTCAGTTATTGATGTCATGTATTGAAGCTGAGAGGAGGACATTTGTCAGTGTGTTATGTGATCGCTATCAAGTTGGTTGGAGGGTTTTTTTCTTTCATTTAGTGAGCTTGTAAAACGTAATAAAATTAAAGTAATGGTGCAAAGAGTTGACTGGTTGCCCAGAAAGCGATGTAAAATAGTATTATTAAGTGAACAAGGCTACAGTTATAAAGAAATTAGAAGAAAAATTGGTGGAAACTTAACCAAAAGTGGCATTTCTACTGTACACTTTTCCCAAAAGGTTTCCACAATTTTGGCCAGTACTGTATTCCATCTGTCCCAGATCAATAGACATGTTATTACAGAGAAGCAATTTACCTAAGTTTATAGAATAGCAATAGCACATAGACTTATATATCACTTCACAGTGCTTTACAGCCCTCTCTTAGTGGTTTACAGAGTCAACATATTGCCCCCAACAATCTGGGTCCTCATTTTACTGACCTCGGAAGGATGGGAGGCTAAGTCAACCTTGAGCTGGTCAGGATCAAACTGTTGGCAGTTGGAAGAGTTAGCCTGCAATACTGCATTCTAACCACTGCGCCACCCGTTATTATCTCCTAATAATTGCTGTATCTGTTGCCTTGATAGGACCTGCCTAATTTTAGTCTCACACAGCATCAAAATAGTCAGCTTAAGAAGAACTTATCTAGTTTTGATTCTGTTCTGTCTTTAGATTGGTAGACATCGAAGAGACGAGATTAAACAACAACAAAGTTTATTCATTGGAAACAGACACAGAACAGAACAGATAACAAAACTGGCTCTGCCCTTTTATACAAGGGAGCTCTTGGTAATCTTAACCAATCATAGCACGGGGTTTCTCCCACGCTAAAGTAGCAAGCCTGCCTGGGCCACCAGACATCCAGGCTCCGTAGCAACCACGTAGTCACTAGCCTCGCCTGGCTCCTGCCCTGCACCTGCTGTCCAACATAACTCAGTACATTACACCCCTCCCCCCTTGGTTAGAAGCATAATGCACCTTGTTTTTTGTTTGCTTTAGTAAAGCCGCCCCCCGGGTGGAGGCTATCCATTCACTCCCACTAACCTTGGCCCCGGCCTGGGACCTCTTAGGACGTGGCGTTTGTTCATTAAAGCTTTTGAAAAAAGGCAAGGCAATGCCCGTTTGAACAAAAGCAATGTTGTACTTTTGAGCATGCCTGAATGCTCGGCTAGCATGAACTCTGAATTCTATGCTAGTGCTGACAGAACCCTCACATAGTCCCGTAAGAACTGCAGAGGCCCTCGGACCCGCTCCGATCTCCGCGGAAGTGCCACGGTTGCCTGGTCTGCAAGCTTGCCCACGGGCTCGGCAGACCAGGACTTGGGGACCCGTTTAAAATGGTCGGGATTGATGCCTGCAAGCTAGCCTGCTGGTCCAGCTCTGCGTGCCGATTTGGGGTGGAATTCCCTGGAAGGGTGGTGTTCCCTGGAGGGGTGGTATTCCCCGGAGGGGTGGTGTTCCCCTGGTCTGCATGAGCAGATGGTTGGGAGTAATATCCCGTAGGGGCGGACCCCCCGCTTGGAGAGGCTTTCTGGCCTGGACTGTTGGCAAATGTGGCACCCTTGGACCTGGGCTTCAATCTCTTTATCGAGCCCTGGCCACCACAGGTGACTACATGCAAGCGCCTTCATGTGGACTATCCCCGGATGTCCCTCATGCAGAGACACAAGGACTCTAGTCCTCAGTGAGGTCGGAATGACTACCCAACTGCCCCACAGTAAACACCCCTTAAAGGTGGATAGCTCCGACTTTCGTTTCCAAAACCCCTGAAAATCCGTGCCCGGACATGTGTCCGGCCATCCCGATAACACCCAGTTCAACACGCGTGTCAACGTGTGGTCAGCAGCTGTCTCAGCAGCTACATCCCCTGCATGGAGAGGGGACTCAGGCAAATCCTGAATAGACAGGATGTGGTTTGCTGGTGCAGGATCAGGCTCTATGTTTCTTAAGGGCAATCTACTGAGGCTGTCTGCATGGCCCATCTCTTTGCCCGGCTTGTGAATCATGCAAAAATCATACGCAGAGAGAAATATTGACTATCTCAACATTCTAGGAGAGATTATGTGGGGTGTCTGCTTGTCCGTTGTGAACAACCCCAGAAGTGGCTTGTGGTCTGTGAAGACCGTGAAACGATGACCATACAAGAAGTCATGGAACTTCTTGATGCCTGCTACAATTTCCAATGCTTCTCGATCTATCTGTGCGTAATTACGCTCTGCGGCAGACAGGGTTCTGGAATAATATGCTATAGGGACCTGAGTCCCATCTGTTTTAAGGTGACTTAAAACAGCTCCGATCCCGTAAGGGGAAGCGTCGCACGCTATGCTAACAGGAAGTCGCTCATTAAAATGAGCCAACACTGCATTTGAGGAAAGTAATGCTTTAACTGCAGCAAAACTCTTCTCGTGGACACGTGTCCATGCCCATATAGCCTGTTTGTCTAGGAGCTGGTGTAACGGTTCCGCCATGGCTGCCTTGTGGGGAAGAAAGGCATGATAGAAATTTAACAGTCCCAAGAACGCTTGAAGTTCTGCTTTTGTTTTGGGACTGGGCGCCTGCTGGATCGCTTCTAGCTTGGACTGAGCAGGGTGTATGCCTTCTGTGTCTATGCGAAACCCCAGAAACTCTGTGGACGTGACCCCAATCTTACACTTGTCTTTCCTGAGTTTCAGGCCTGCTTTGCAAAACCGCAGCAACACGGCCCTGAGCCTCTCAGCTAAATTTTCCACTGATTCCCCTGCGATGAGGACATCATCGAAGTACGGGCATACACCCAGAAGGTCTCTGAGCGTTCGCTCCATGACACTCTGGAAAATACCTGGCGCTACGTTAATGCCAAACTGTACCCTCTGCACCTTGAAAGCCCCCCGATGGGTCACAATGGTTTGTGCCTCTGCCGTGGCGTCATCCACCGGCAGCTGTTGGTAGGCCTGGGCCAAATCAAGTTTTGCAAAAAGGCAACCCCCTTGTAGAGATGCCAGAATATGGCTGACTACTGGCATGGGATAGGAGTGTTGCTGCAGAGCTTTATTCAGCATGCACTTATAGTCAGCACAGATTCTGACTTCTCCGTTGGCCTTAAGTGGTGTCACTATGGGGGTTTCCCATGGACTGCTATCCACAGGCTCTAAGATGCCCTGCTGCACAAGTTTATCCAATTCTGCATTAATTTTGTGCTTGAGAGCGAACGGCACCCGACGAGGCTTGATCCTAACCGGTGTGACAGAAGGATCTAACTTCAAGGCAATTGGGGGCCCCTTATATTTCCCCAGTTCAGTAGCGAACACGTCTGCGAATTCCTTGCAGACTTGGTCCAGGCTGGCCGTTTGTAAACTGTTCAGCTCCGTTACCTGAATTCCTAGGGCCTCAAACCAATCAAGCCCTATTAGGCTTGTCCTGTTCCCCTCGCCCACGACGATATTCAACATTCCCATGAATTTCCGGAATTGCACCCTTAGAGTGGCCTCCCCCTTAACTCTGACTGGGGAATTCTGGAAATCGGTCAATATTAAGTCCGATGGCCTCAGTTTCACCCGTTGGCCGCTTCAGCCACAAATTCTGTTAAGAGTGCTCTGGGAAATGATGGACAGAGCGGACCCTGTGTCCAGTTCCATCCTCAATGGAACCCCTTGCAACCTGACTTCGAGTTGCAGCTTTTTCTTTAAGGGCCTATGTCCCCCGGTTCTATGGACACCACGCCTGCTGGCACAGAACCCCACCGTTTTGGCTGGGTACCCCGGTACCTTTCTGAGGCAACTCTTTCTTGGAAAGTTCTTTTCCACGGCCCAAACAAACAGCAGCGATGTGGCCTTGCTTGCCACATGCTCGGCAATGGGCTGTTTGGAACCGGCAGTCGGCTCGTTTGTGCTGTCCCCCACACCCCATGCACCTAGGGAAAGGATCTGCCTTCTCAAGAAGTCTAGGAAGTCCTTTCGCTGGTGGTTGCCGCACCAGATCAACTTTCTGGTCCAACTCGGTCTCTTCCTCTGGTTCGATGTCCTCGTGGTGGACGGTTTGAGATGGCTGAGGGTTCTTTGAGAGCCGCAAGGCCCTTACAGCTCCGCCAGCTACTTCTTCTGTGGTGACCTCTCGCAACGCATCTTGGAACGAGACAGTCTCCTTCGCGAAGATCTTCTGCTGAAGATCTCTGCTCCGTAGTCCGCAAGCCAAACGGTCTCGTAACCGTTCCTCTAAGTCCTTGAATTCACACGGCCTTGCTGCCTGTTTGAGGGCAGTGATGAATTCTGTGACAGCCTCTCCTGGACGCTGGTCCCACTGCTCGAAAGCGTGCCGCCATGCAATGACCGACAGCTTCGGCTCGAAGTGCTCCTTGAGCATCTTTTTTAGCTCTCTGTATGTCACGGTCTTCAATGGCACTGGGGACATGAGGTCTTCCACGATGTCAAAGATGGCTTGGCCACACACAGAGAGCAGCGTGCTGGCCTTCAGCTCGTCTTCTGCGATCCTGTTCACGCGGAAATAATTCTCAGCCTGGGCGATGTACGAGCTCCACCGCTCCGGGTGAGCAACGTCGAATTCCGCGAGCCGGCCCAGTTTTGCCATTCTATTGTCTCTCCTCTACCATGTGCTGCCACTCAGTTAGAGGGTTTCCCGGGCAGTTCCTCGCAGCACTCTCCCCCACCGTTTGCGTACTGGCGGGTGAGAGAGCCGAAATAGGAACGCCGTCCCTCAGCGTGGTCTGGCCCTCCTTCACGGTGATTCAGGCCCTTTGTCACGGTGGCAGCAGTATCCCATCCTCATCACCAACTGTTCTGTCTTTAGATTGGTAGTCATCGAAGAGACGAGATTAAACAACAACAAAGTTTATTCATTGGAAACAGACACAGAACAGAACAGATAATAAAACTGGCTCTGCCCTTTTATACAAGGGAGCTCTTGGTAATCTTAACCAATCATAGCACGGGGTTTCTCCCGCGCTAAAGTAGCAAGCCTGCCCGGGCCGCCAGACATTCAGGCTCCATAGCAACCACATGGTTGCTAGCCTCGCCTGGCTCCCGCCCTGCACCTGCTGTCCAACACAACTCAGTACATTACAGATTCCATTTGGAAACCACTTCTGGATTTTGTGCTTGAAAACTGAAAAAAAAATCTTTAATTTTAGGTTTGGATGATTAGAATGATTTTGCTGTTATGAAACTGGCAATGTAGAAATGTAAAGCAAAAAGTTGACGCTGTAATTTTATATATATGTATGTATGTATGTATGTATGTGTATACACACACACACACACACACTACACTAAAAGAAGTTGGTAGTCACTACTTTTTTTCTTTCTTTCCTACTTCTTTCCACACTCTTCTTTTTTTCTCCTTAATTTTCTTTATTTTGGCTTGTATTTATATTTTATCCCACAATAAACTCTAATAAAAGTTTTGTTTTTTTAAAATGGGAAGTTCAAAACTTCTAAAAAGATGCATTAACTTTGCAAAACTTCTAAAAAGATGCATTATTAACTTTGAAATGAGTTCCACAAGGAAAGAAAAAATATCTCTCCAGCAAAGTTCCTCAGCCTTACCGAAATAAAATATTGACGCTAAAGAATGTATTTATGCATAAGGTGGAGAGAAACAAAAGAGCACTAGAATAGCAAGAACATGTCAAGCTTTTACTTGCATGCCTCAGGGGAAGGAATAAATGTTATTTAAAGATGAGTGTGTTTGTAAAGTATACATGAATAGATAGAAGTCAAATAAAAAGGAGTTGCCAGCTTGCTAGCGCTTTTGACAGTGATGGGATTCAGTTGGTTTGCACCACTTCAGCAGAACTGGTAGCTATTTTTTTGTTGCCCAGGCCCCGAATTGACTTCCAGAAGCAGCATCCACAAAGAGAACCGGTTGTTCACATATTTGAATCCCACCACTGGGATTGCCAGAAGGCAAGACAAGAAGTAATGGATGGAAACTACGGAGAGAAGCAACTTGGAATTAAGGAGAAACTTCCTAACACTGAGAACAATGAACCAGTGGAACAGCTTGCCTTTAGAAGCTGTGGGTGCTCCATAAGAAAAGACTAGACAGTCACTTGTCTGAAATGGTATAGGGCAGGGGTAGGCAACCTTGGCTCTTTTATGACTCGTGGACTTCAACTCCCAGAATTCCTGAGCCAGCCATGCTGGCTCAGGAATTCTGGGAGTTGAAGTCCACGAGTCATAAAAGAGCCAAGGTTGCCTACCCCTGGTACAGGGTCTCCTGCTTGAGCAGGAGGTTGGACTAGAAGACCTCCAAGGTCCCTTCCAATTCTGTTATTCTGTTATCTGTTATTGAAAATATTCGACTTGAGTGCAGTACCTATAGAACTGAGACATTATGTTGCGCTTTAATAATAATTCATATTCTCAGCCTGTCTCAGTAAATAAGAGCAATGCTAAGGATGATGCCATGGCTATCTTATTAGATAATTTCAGTATGCACATACATGCATACATACCTATCTACTAAATGCTTAATGCTAGTGGAGTTGTAGCTTGACAAGGAACTATTTCTGGGAGTTTATGGCAATATTTCCTGACCCACTTTCATGTTAAGAGGAATGTGATAATAAATGTCAAAACAATCTTGGCAGATCTTAACACTACTGAGAGAGTACAAACAGGAAGAAGGTAGTGCAAAGATGGAAATATCACCAGTTATTGGTCTTCAGCATCAGTAGCTATATTTAAAACACAAAGATGCCTAAATCAATTTGGATTCATTTATTCCCTAGGATTAATCAAATGCATTCTACATTCACAGATATATAAGATTCACTTCTGGATATATTGTCCAGCATTGCCTTTCTACCCACTCCTCATATACACTCCAGAGAGTGGGTGGGTGGGTGGATAGATGGATAGGTGTTTGTGCTAACTTTTTATAAACAAAACAGAACTCCTGGAAATTATGTTGAAGCTAGATACGTAGACAGCTTAAGTTCCTCTCTGTAAATGTAATTCTAAGAGTAGAAGGGTCATTGACTATTTAACCAGTTTAAGTCATAATATAGATAAAGCTTTGAAAGGACTTGGCAGATTGCCACAGTTATAATCCTTCAGCTTTATGCATAAATTCTGCCTTCAAATTACAGGAGGTTTTCTTCAATAGATAAACAGCCCTGGAACTATGGTATAAAACTCTTTAGCAAAATATGACCTCTTTAAAAGTTTTTTAAGCCGTGGTGGTGCAGTGATTAGAAAGCAATATTGCAGGCTAATTCTGCCAACTGCCAACAGTTCGATCCTCACCGGCTCAAGGTTGACTCAGCCTTTCATCCTTCTGAGGTCAGTAAAATGAGGACCCAGATTGTTGGGGGCAATAGGCTGACTCTGTAAACCGCTTAGAAGGGCTGAGAAGCACTATGAAACGGTATATAAGTCCAAGTGCTGCTGCTATTGCTATTGCTATTTTCGTCATGTCATTTCCATTTCTTCCTAGACTTCTCTACCCTGGAAATAGCTGTTTATGATGGAGCTCTGAAAGACCCTGGTCATTGCATGAACTAATATACTTTCATTCCCCCCCCCCAGCATTAATCCCTATATCCTACTTTCACAGAGATATAGGATTCAGCTCTGGATATATTTACCAAGTCCTCCCATCTCTTCTACGTACACACTTCACAATCTAAATAGATAAATCTAGAAGAGGCAGCCCAGACTGTAATCCTATTATTGTCCCAGGGGCATAATTGAGCTTAAATTGTAGGCCAAGTATCCAGATGTTGATGCAAATTTAGAAACAAACTGGAATATAGCAGCAGTTCCAGCCTTATTCTCTTGTCTTTCTTTCTTTCTTTCTTTTCCAGGTTCATGCAGAAGCCTGAAAAAAGTTGGACTGTCTTAATGAACACTGGAGGGTGGTAGATTTCTGCAGATTAGGCTGTGTCTTTGTCTAACCTTTTTCAGAATAAGTGCATCCCTAGTTTAGATGTTGCTTTGATCAAATAAATGCTGAAAAACACCGCCTGTTTTTTAAAAAAACATATCTTGTTTAAAAAATTAAAATCTATGGATATAGGTAGTCCTCAACTTATGAACACAATTGAGCCCAAAAGTTATGTTGTTAAGAGAGACATTCGCCCCATTTTACAACTTTTCTTGCCACCGTTGTTAAGTGAATCACTGCAGTTGTTAATTTAGTAATATGGCTATTAAATGAATCTGGCTTCCCCCATTGACTTTGCTTGTGAGGAGGTCACAAAAGGGGATCAAATGATCCCGGGACACTGCAACCATCATAAATATGAGTCAGTTGCCAAGCTTCTGAATTTTGATCACATGACCACGAGGATGCTGCAATGGTCATAAGTGTGAAAAATGGTCATAAGTCACTTTTTTCAGTGCTGCTGTAACTTCAAATGGGCACCAAACAAACTGTTGTAAGTTGAGAACTACCTGTATTTACTTTAAGCCTTATAGTTATTTCTTCCCTACTGATGCTTCTTTGGAACAATTCACATGAAATTATAACCTCATGGAAGAAGTTTCCACCACAGAACAGGACTAACCATCTCTGTCTTATTACTAGTTGATAATAACAACTCCACTACAAAATATTTTTAATTTTTAATTTATTTATTTATTTATATATATTCTACCTTTATTAATTTTATAAATAACTCAAGGTGGCAAACATACCTAATACGCCTTCCTGCTATTTTCCCCACAACATTTCTGTGAGATGCATTGGGTTGAGACAGTGTGTTTAGGCTTAGCCCAAAGTCACCCAGCTGGCTTTCATGCCTAAGACAGGACTAGAACTCACAGTCTCCTGGTTTTTAGGCCAGTTAACCATTAGAGCAGGGGTGTCAAACTGCCGGCCCGCGGGCCAGATGCCTCACAACAAAACCACGCCCACCCCAGTGCCGGCAATGGGGGAAAAGCTCTGATACATCGTGCGACGTCACGTGACCTCACGGGTTTGACATATCTGCATTAGAGCAAACTGGCTAATGACACTGCTAATATTATTGTTGAGTTTGTTAAGTTTGCTTACAAAAAAAACAACTTGACATTCTCGCTACAGATTTGGAAAATATACTTCATTCAAACCACGCTTTGTTTTGTGTTAATATCAGGCAAAAAATTACATTGCTTATGTCTAATAAGAACAATGCTTTGATATTTGCATTATATTCTCACATCATCTTCCTTGGCTATATTGATTCATAAATTATCAGAACACCTGATGAGCAGAAATGCAGCATAGTTATTTGAAAGCAGCAATCATGACACTCCGGGTCCTTCATTTCACTAGACTAGCCATACCTAATTCCTGCAACTTTGTATCGACACTAATCAAGGAGAGAAGCAACCTAGAACTAAGGAAAAATGTCCTCACATTGAGAACAATAAACCAGTGGAATGGCTTGCCTTTAGACTTTGTGGGTGGGTGCTTCATCACTAGAGGCTTTTAAAAAGAGACTAGACAATCATTTGTCTGAAATGGTATAGAGTCTCCTGCTTGAGCAGGGGGTTGGACTAGAAGCCTCCAAGGTCCCTTCCTACTCTGTTATTCTGCTCTGTTAATTCTGTTAATTCTGTAAATATCAGAAAACAAGCAAAAATGGCCAAGTCATTAGATAAGGAAAAGTATAGATAAGTAACCCAAAACTATAACTATTGAACACTAAAACAAAAAATAATAAAATAAGTGGAGGTTAGAAGAAAATGAATGTGTGTGTGTGTGTGTGTGTGTTCATACTTAAAGGAAAAGGATGTGGGGAATGTATATCAGTTCTCAATGAAAAATAGCAAAATGCTAGAAAAAAAATCAGTCTCTTCCAACAAAAGAAGTACATATTTGCCCAGGAAATGGTGAGGTATAGGATAAAAGAGGTGGATGAAATCCCAAGACTGATAACATGTAAAATAATATTTAAGATGAATAAACTCTACATTTCCAGCATTGCATCAAGGATACTGAAAGAAATAGATAGTTGTCTACCCAGTCCTTCTTCAATTATCTTTGAGCAGTTTTGGAGAACTGGTGAAGCACATATTGTCCAATATTCATGAAGAGGATACAGGAAGATTCCCAACAAAATAATTTCAGCCCAATTCAAATGGACTCAGATAATTAGTGTCATTCAGTTGTATCAGGAGCTTTAGGATAACCACCATCTGAACCTGTTTCCTAGAAAGGGATTTATGGAGATTGACTTATAACCAAATGGAGATTCCTGGCCAAAAGAGGATTTCTTTAGCTTATTATTGCTCCTTTAATCATGGTGAATGCATTCCTCCTATAGAGAGGACCAGTACCGTTAACATGAGGCCAACCCCATCCTGACTGATCAAATCAGACTGGAGAAGATTTAGGGTTGAGTGAATGAGCAGTAATTATCATCTCTTCAGACCATCTGTTCTCAAGACCTACAAGCCAAAAAGATTCCAAAATTAAAAAAATGTTGCCACTACTACACCCCAATGATCTGCTCTAGCAGATCCAAACTGAGAAGGAAAAAATGAAATGTGCATGGAAAGAACAGTGCATATTGTTCATAACAAGGCACTGACTAGCCCCATTCTCATTTTTCTTGGGGGAGAAACTCTGCATCATATTGAAAAGCAATACTGGTCTGTTCTTTATGGACTTGATGCTTGTAAAGCACTTTATGCTTGCTCATGAAAGAGCTTAATGAGCCCCACTCTGTTCTCGATCTGATCCATCACAAGAATTTCTCCATATGTACTCCAGCTGATGTCCCATCTGCTTCATTGCTCTCAGCTCTTTAATAAACCAAGAGGAAACCATCTGGATCCATCAGACTTCGAGGTGAAACTGTTTTAACTTGGAAAGATTTATACCAACTGTCTGGCTAAAACTGACCAGGGAGTGATTTCTCTGTGACAAGGGAATTCTCACACAAGGTTTCTCAGTTTTCAGATCATCAGCTCTATGAGAATAATTTTGGTTAAAAATACAGGGTACATAAGGTTTTCTATGGACCATTGGCATACGTTCACGATCATCCTGGAATAAAAGAAATCCTGAGCTACTCTCCTGAGAGGCAGGTTTTTTGGACTCTGAAATCTCTTGATCAAGAAGTCTAGGATAATCCAATTCCATATCTGAAAGGAGTAGACATTTTGTCTAATCCTGTAATATTTAGTAACTGCAGCAACAAATCTTTAAGATCTTCAGATTAAAGCTTTCAAACCACAAATCAGAGAACAGAGCAATGTAATATTGAAAAGTTCAAAAAAAGTCATCATTTATTTAAAATAAATATATAAGGAAGAATTTTAGCCCAGAACATCTTTGGTGAAATATTGATTTACATATACACGAATCATTCCCTATTTGGGGTGCCAGAGTTTAGAAGACCTTTTCTTGAATCTCCACAAAATATTCCTCTCCCAAAAATGGGAATAGAATAAAAGCCTCACAGCAAATTTAACACTCGGGTAAATTATACACGAGAAGCAGTTGTCTTGCAGACTGATGTCTCAAACCATGTAGAACTTTAAACAATATTATTAATATCTTAAGATAGCAACTTTTTGTATATGGCAGGACCTAGCTGGCCTAATCTGGGCTTGGAAGCTAAATTCAATTAGACTTAATATATATATTCGGTTTTTTGTTTATGTTTACAGTTCATAAATGCTTAATAAACAACATGTTGTCTGGGTCTTAGCTTAATAACATATATTAAAATCCTAATCTCTACCCTCTATCACTTCTCTTCCGTTGCCAAGAAAATTGCATGGATTCCCCAGGTGGAACTGCAACTGAACTCCACTTTATTCTACTTTTACCAATGGTTTGAATTTAAACAGGAAGCTTAATGGCTCAATTTCTATAAAGGTAAAGGTTTCGTAGAGTCAGTCATGTCTGACTCTAGAGGGCAGTGCTCATCTCTGTTTCTTAGCTGAGGGAGCCAGCATTGTCTGAAGACATTTCCATGGTCATGTGGCCAGCATGACTATATGTCAAGGTGCACAGAACACTGTTACCTTCCCACCTAAATGGTACCTATTTATCTACTTGCATTTTCATACTTTTGCACTGCTAGGTTGTGGCAGGAGTCAGGCAAGAATGGGAGTTCACCATGTCACACAGCACACGAGTCTTGAACCAGGACTGGCAACTTTCCAGCTGACAAGCTCATGGGCTTTAACCGCTGAGCCGTTGCTACCCCTCCCCCTCCCCCATTTCTATAGAGGGAGATTTATAAGATACATGACAGGCATTTCCACCCAAAGCACAAAGCATTCATCTGGACGCTACCATCCAAACTGTAGCATCCTGGTGAGATCTTGTTGATGGATTTGATCAGTTTATTGAGCCACCCAACTTAGAAATTTTGAGTCTGGGTAGGATTCAAACCAAAAGCAGCGACAACAAGATAAACTATAACACAGAAGAGATCGATCCATCTATTACAGATGGGCTCATCTGGCTCACTGCCTGTGAGAAAAACTAGGCTTTCACTGCCTTACAGACCACCAAATCTGTTCTAAAGGGCAGGGACTACAAAAGAGAAGGCACACCTCCTGGGTTTTGCAAGATGACATTGTGTTATAGAAGGGAACACCATTTTCCCTCTCCAAAGTTTACCCCCTCAATTTCCTCCTACCCAGCTTTGTTTTTTCTTCTGTCCTGGATCCTTCCCCTTAGCTGCTACAAGCCCCTGGCCACACATGCTCTCAACCATCTAAGCATCTCTTTTTCTCCTTTCCCTACAATACACTTCATTACATGTTATGTCAAGCTGTGGAGTCCTTGGTGCTCTCTGAGCTTGGTTGTTTTCTTGCTTAGGTTTCATTACCCAACTAGATGACATCATTAGTACTGATGAACACCAGCACTGCACTGATGATGCTACCTAGTTAGGTAATGAAATGTCTTCAATAAATCAATCTAATTCAGAGACCAACAATTCAACCCTGAGCTAAAAATATTCTCTTCTACAGATTAGGTAAAGTTACTGATGTTGTGAAAATAAAATAAAGAATAGAATATGTGTACCATCTTAAGGGATAAAAATAAGATGGAAATGAACATTTCCTAATAAGAAAATATTAACCAGCCATCCTGAGTTGTCAGCCTGTTTTTTACATTTCAACTTTAAAAAAAAAAGAATAGCATTGAAGTCTTGGTGGTTGGCTACTAATAAGAATATGATGCTGCCAATAGAAAGGAGAAAAAGTGAACCAGTAGCAAAGATACCTCTTAAGAGAGAAGTAAATTAGTAAAATTAGATTAAATAACAATAGCATAGTATATAAAATTGCAAAAAACTTTCAGCATTCTTCCATGGGGAATGGAGAAGTGTTCTGACTTAAGAATTAAGTTTGTGGCTCCTCCTGCTTAGTATTCAAGGCAAAATCTTTCCATACCCTGAATTCTAAATATGAGTAAGGTTTTATCTCAGTAGGGGTCTCCACTTTATCGAGACAATTCTGAGAGCCTGTCGTAAAAAAAACTAAATAAAACTGTAGCAATGCTATTGCGAGTACACCAAAGGAATACAGTTGCTCTCTCAAAGCATCATCATAATTTGGTTATTTATAAGCCTGTAAGTCTCTAAATGCATAAATTGGCCATGAAAGCATTCAATTAAATCATATTACATGAACACTGAATAAATGGATCTAAAGACCCCAGGGAACATCTAACCTTGTTTTCAGATTATGCCCTATGCAAGGTATTGAGAGAGGGGGTGGTGGTGATAAAGTTAATCATAATACTTATGATTTCTATTTCACATCCATCAAGTGGTTTTCACTTAGTTATTTTCCTTTAATATTGGCTAACAGCTTGTTTTCGCTTCAGATTCAATAGGTTTTTTTAAAAAAAATTCTATCCAAAGTTCACATACCTGAACCAAAAGTACCCATACTAAACAAAAACTAAACTTTTTCAGTAATAAACTGATGAAATGAAGGGGAATATTGGCATTTAATAAATAATAAAAATGACCTTTATTTATTAAAAATGTATCAAGTTTGCTTTGTCTTAAAAAGACTAATTGAAGAGGCTATTCAGGTCAGTGGCTGGAGGTAAAGTTGACTGAATTACATTGTGCTGTTTTAAAGGTTGTGATCAGGCCCCCCCAAAAAAGTAAGCCAGGACTGTGAAAATTTAATTTGACTTAGCAACACCATTAACATCTCAGTTTTTTATGCAATGGGAGGCTTTCTAAAAATATGCTTACATAATTTAACCACCCAAAGTTGCCAAGTGGATAGTTCCCACATAGAAAAAAGTAGGATGTGTGACCTTAAAGAGAAATTATAGAAAGAATCAAAGGTGACAACTTTATTGGCTCCCAGGGATATCTGACAGACTATCGTGAAGCACGGAGATGAATGAATTTTCATGAGTCGCAATGTGAACAGATGGCTTCATTTTGAGACTTGTTGGCTTTGTGTTAACCCCTCTCCTTTTATGACTCTGCCATCTTTTTGCTTAGTGTCGTTGAGAGTTTTGAAACACCACAGGAGATTATGCAAATGGGCAGTTATGCCGCTGAGTTAATTACTAGCAAGCATGTGTCAATCTTGTCAGAATCAAGTTAAACATGAACATGTAGGTCTGCTCTAGAGAGTAACAGAACAAATGCAAACCTGAGCAATAACCATCTATCATCATGTCTCTGATGAAGAAGATTGGAGAATATGAGTGACTCATACTAATACAGAAGGGAGCAGGATCACTCCAGATGAAGTGAAGGAAGCTTCTGGTCTGGATTTCATTTAACGTGGTACCAAGCACCTTATATTTCATATTATTTAGAATTTAGTACAAAGGTATTTTAAGGGAAACAGAGTTTTGTGTTAAATCAAAGGGGTGGTATCTGTGACCATCCAGATGTTTCTAAGCTTTCTGAGCCTCAAGTTCTAGCCACATTGATATGCCCATTGTTCCTGACCTTCTGATTCTTTAGCTAGACACTAAAGACTGTGGTCAGACATATTTCTCCTTTGCTTTTTACACAGAGGCCATCACAGATAATTCTGTTTTGTTTTTGTTTTTTATATCTATCTCTTTCCTGTATTTTGGAAACTCAATACAGCCTAACTAATTGTCTTTTATCCTTTGCATTCTGTGAGAGAGATCAGGATGATGGAGAGAATGACAGTGATTTCACAGCTGGATGGGAAATTTGACATGAGTTTCCCAGTTCCTAATACAACTTTCTAAGCATTGCTAATAGAAAGATAAAAACTGCTGCCTTCTTTTATAGCCCCTTTTCTTTGCTGCAATATTCATATTTGTTAATAATTTGCACCTTTATTCAAAAAAATCTATCTAAATGTATCACAGGGTTAAACTGTGAAGTAGGTGCTTTATTTGTTTGTGAATTTGTGTGTGTGTGCCTTCATTATTTTTACAAATAATTCAAAGCAGTGAGCATATCCAACACGCTTTTCCTCCTGTTATTTTCCCCATAACCCAGTAAGGTCAGTTGGGCTGAGTGTCACTGGCCCAAAAGCTCCTGGTTACGGTGGGCCTTGAGCCCACGATCTCCTGCCTTCTAGTGCCTAACAATTTAAGTGTCTTTAAGCCTAAAATTAGTTTAAAGTTTGGGTTCTTTTAGCATTCCACCATCTAAAAACCACATAAAATAAACAAGAGGGAAATAACACAAACTGAAAATTTCTCATCTTTCTCCAGTAATTCTATGATGTCATTGGCCCTGCTTCCTGTGATCCCCAGGCAGGGAAAAAAGGATCAAGTAAGCCCCGGGGCCAAAGAAGGCTGCTGATTTATATAAGAAACAGATGGATGGGTAAGTAATGAATAACAAATGAGGTGGGAGAATAAATTAATGCAAATAATCAGGCACAAAAATATCCCCATTAAACTAAACAATTAGAAGAAAAAGTTGAACGAACAAAAAAGTTATTACAACTTACTATGAGTTTGAATGTTTTCAATGATTTTATTGGGTTGGTTTTTTTAGCTTTTTTAATGCTTTGAGGGTTCAGATGGCCACCCTGTTATCTTCTGCAGAAAAGTGACATAATTGAAGGAACAGATAGGGCACAGAAGGAAAAAGAAGTGGATATCTTGTCCTTGAGTGTTTCCAGCATCAATGAAATTCAGCTCCTTCTGTCGTCCACTCTGGAAAACAGAAGGAAGCAAACCTAACTCTGATTATGGTGGCAGCTTTGCCTTCTCCTTGTCAGGCATGAGAATTGGGAAGGAAACATATAATGAACATTCAGCAATGATCTTCAAAGAAAGAAGTGAAACCAGTGAGGAAGATGCTCCATCAAAATCACTGGGCCTAAAGGCATCCAGACCCTGGATCTACCTTAACAAACATGCACTCCACACATCATGAGAGAAGAAGTAATCCTGCTAAATACTGAGACCTGGACACACCATCCATCAGCCTATGATCATTTCTGCCACCTGCACACAGCTAGTGTCTCAAAGGTATAAAGCCCAGGAGGGTTGCAGATGAGTTGGGTGAGTCAGAAGCACATCTGAATGCAAACATTTTATTTTTACTTTTTAGCTTTTACTTTCCTATTTCATCCACTGGTTTAATACAGTAAATATGGTTTCTTGTGGCTTTGATTGATGTTGTTGTTGCATTTTACTGCTTGAAGAAGTGTTTGTGTAGGAAGCATTATATAAATATGTCAAATAATAAATGAATAAAACCTTGAGGCACAGGCATCCTTTGGAATTCTCAAACATTTTGGAGTTAATCTTATGCTGATCATCATCATATTGCTCATTTCTCTCGCCAAAAGACACCAAAGCAGGGGCTTCTTCTGACTTTAACTGAAAAAGAGTAGATGGAAGTTGCTTTTGAAGGTCCTCTACAGGAAAAGAGCTGTGGGTCCCTGGAGAAGAGCTGCACACAACTGAGATGTGGAGAATGTCCAAAAATTCTTCTTGAAATCTGTTCATTGACAGAGTCTTCTAATTCCTGTAGGACTTCTTTTAACTCAGAAAGTTTGTCATTCTTTCAGAGGTTCCCTAAGCAAAATTGCCACAATGAAAACTTGTTTTCATAACAATTTGAAATCAAAACTTGACCAATCGTAGCTGTTCTATCCCTGGTTTTCTTAGAGTTGTCAACAATGAAATATGCAAAAATTGTAGTAATTTCAATTTCAGCATCTCAATGCCCTCAACTGTGTACTGGGGAGGAAACAAGAGGTGTGTTCATAGATTCGGTGACAGCAACTTTATTACAAAACAGTACAGTAACATGTTTTCAAACACTAGGATTCATGTACCATAAGGAATCTTAACTCCCTCCTGAGACTGATAGCAACATCACTGCATATTTAAGGTGATGATCTATATCTTTCTAGCTTGGCAATGTAGGACAAACTGTTTTTCTACTAACTGTTAACTTCTGCCAAGCTTCTTAATTCCCCATTCCAGAATGTTGGAACCATGTGACTCCTCACTATTGTCTCAAAGCTGAGCAGTGTGAAACAGACACCATATGTGACAGGGAGTGTGTTTTTACCTATGACTGAGCTGCCACTGTTGTCTTAGTAGCCTGAAACTATGTGAGCTAGGTGCAAATACAGCATCTGTTGTCATCATTAAACTTAATCTCCTTAGACTGGATTTGCAGCAGACTTCTCAAAGCAATTGAGATGTCTAGGGGGGGGAATCATCAAGGCCATCTGGAAAAACTTGTAAAATCATCATTTCTGCTTCCTATTTCAAAAGTGATTCAGCCTCAAGCAAATCATCTTTCGTCTTTGACCCTTCCTGTTCAAACGAACGCTTTTGCTCTCTTCTGTATATAATGCTGATGGAAGTTTTAGAACAGCTTGGACCCTGCCTGGATTGATTCATTACTGAGTTCTTTCTCCATTATATAATAGCTCCAGGGTCAAATTCATAGGTGACTTCAAAGGACAAAAAAAGTTTCTTTCTCACATGTTGACTTTTAATGCTTCCGCTTATGAAATACTGGCACTTCTTAGAATATACGTATTTATTTTATTTCCTACATGATGACAGCAAACTTTCTTACAGGTAGTCCTTGACTTACATCCAATCGTTTAATGAATGTTTGAAATTATAAGGGACTCAAAAAAAGTTATGACCTGTCCTCAATGTTATGACTGCAGCACACACACACACCCCGGTCACGTGATTGCATTTCAGTCATTTGGCAACCGGCTCGCATTTATGACTGGTGGCAGCCTCCTGCAATCACACAATCATACTTGGTGACATTTTTGCCATTTTCTCTTTCTCTGGCAAAAATCATCCATTGAATAATCTGGATTCAGTCTTACAACCACGTGATTCACTTAACCATGTGATTCACTTAAGAGCTGCAGCAACTCACTTAACAGCCATGGTAACAAGAGTCATAAATTCAGGTCTGGTCACATGGTGATTCAACTTACAACTGAAAGTACTTCTAGTTTCAAATGTAGTCGTAAATTAAGGCTACATGTATTTACCTCTTCTAGCTTTTTTTTGCTTTTTTTTTTTTGGGCATGCCATTATACTCACATTGCCATATCATTTCAAACTTTTCTCAATTGGCCATTTTATCATCATTGTTTTTCCTTTTTCCTTTTAGACTAAATTTCGTATTCATTCCTGTTTCCCTAATCCCAATGGGAAAGAGGTTGAAGAGGAGTCCCAGAAGCATATAAGAAGCCTTAAGGCAACTATGGATTGAAGATCTAATCCGAAAATCAGCTTATATGTCAGTAAGTCCAAAAGGCCCTTTTATTGTAAGTAATCAATTTGAGCCTTTTGCTTACTTGAAAGAAGTGATAGGAAAGAGGCAATAGGAAACGTATCGGTTTTTCCACCTCTGAAGGAAAATCATTCCTTAAGACCAAGAGATAAGCAATCCCGGGAATAATGATATGTCAAATTCCCTGTTCACAAATTCTTCTCAGCTGGTCTCAAAACCATGCTATCATACTGTTTACCTGCTGTATTCAAATATAAACACCGTCAATGAAAAAAAAATGGATCTTCTCCTTTGCTTGCTACAAAGTCACTCCAAAAACACTCATTCAGATATGTGAGGGAATGACGTTGGAGTTGCTGTCTTCTCGCTGCGTTAATAGAGGGATAGAATCAAGATCGCGTGAAGTATTTACAAAGCCTCAGTAAGACCACACTTGGAACACTGCATCCAGTTTTGGTCACCACAATATAAAAAAGATCTTGAGACTCTAAAGAGTGCACAGAAGAGCAACAAGGATGATTAGGGGGCTGGAGGCTAACACATATGAAGAACAGTTTCAGAAACTGGGTATATCTAGTTTAATGAAAAGAAGAACTAGGGGTGACATGATGGCAGTGTTCCAATATTTAAGGGCTGTCACAAAGATGAAGGGATCAAACTATTTTCCAAAGCAGCTGAAAGCAAGACAAGAAACAATGGATGGAAACTAATCAGGGAGAGAAGAAACCTAGAACTAAAGAAAATTTTCCTAACGGTGGGAACAATCAACCAGTGGGATGACTTGCCTTCAGAACTTGTAGGTGCCCCATCGCTGGAGGCTTTCAAGAAGAGACTGGACAGCCATTTGTCTAAAATGGTATAGGGTCTCCTGCTCAAGCAGAGGGTTGGACTAGATGACCTCCAATGTCCCTTCCAAGTCTGTTATTCTATGTTCTTTTCAAAAGCAGCTGAAGCCAGACAGGAATGCTTCCCACTTCACTTCCCCAAGGTTCAGCAAAGCTCATGTTTTTCTCAAAGGGTTGTAAAAGTTTACAGCCCTAGAAACCTGAGAGATTGGCTCATGCCTGCATTCATTTACTCTGAGGTATCCATGCTGGCATTCCAGCTGCCAGGCTAATTGAGCCACACCCTGGCATTTTCAATGACATGCTGAAATCCAGAGGAAGCCTCACTCCATCCAGACCAGTGGTGGGATTCAGCCAGTTCGCACCGGTTTGGTAGAACCGGTAGCTAATTTTTTGTTGCCCAGGCCCAGAATGGACTTCCGGAAGTGGCATCCACACAGAGAACTGGTTGTTCACATATTTGAATCCCACCACTGATCCAGACCCTTAGCTTACAAAAGCAAAGGCCAAGACGGTGTGTGTTTGGGTGCATAGGAGAAAAGGAGACAGCAAACAGCATACAGGCAGGGAATGCAGAGACAACATGCAGAGATTTGCAACTATTACAGGCAGGCCAGATGACGATCTGTGAGCTGTGTCAGATGTAAGGAACCAAAACAACTCTGTGAATAGGCCAAAGTAGTTTCTTTATTGTTGATTACATATTGACAAGAGTCTCACCAGACTAACTGCATTCTCTTGGGAACAAGCAGATAAAAGCTTCGGTAGTCTAGGCTCTACTGCTTCCTCCTATGTAGTGACCCAAGCTAGAGCACCTCTTTATTTCCCCCTCTATTCTAACCAGTTATTTCATCACAACTGCCAGGATTACAAGCCACACTGAGCAGCATATCCTGATGGAATTCATGCCTGGAGCTCAGCTTGGAAGCTCAGCTGGAATGCTCAGAAGCAACACTCCTTCAGGGCAGAGTTTGATGCTCGGTAGCAACTAGAAGAGGAGCAACCACATCTCATCCCAACTAGTGCAAGAAGTTTTGGAAAAAGGAAAAGGTTGTATGCCACTTTATGGACTTTGAGTCTTTGTTTGAACTGAGTATTGCAAGATTGAGTAGAAAGGACTGAGTATTATTGAGGATGGGGGGTTATTATTAGTATTAGTATTAATATTATTTGTTGTATACTGGGATCGGTGAGGCATTGAAGAGACCGGAGTGAAAGTAACAGTTCATTTATTCAATCAACACAGAAGCGGCTCTAACAGCCGCCTGACTCCTATTTATACGGACCGCCACTAGGCGGCAGCCAATGAGTTTAAAGCATACATTCCTGCCCAAAATACAGGCTTGCAATATATATATATATATACAGACAGTTAAGGATTTGAATTGAACATCTTCAGTTAACCGTTTATAACAGCCCTATGAAATTGGGTTAATACACAACATTATTTATTTTTATTCCTTATACATTGTGTTTTTATTTTCTGTAAGCCAACTAGAGTCGCTTTGAGCGAGTAGGCGGCTATATAAATTTTCCAAAATAAATAAATAAACAAGCCAACATTGATTAAAGACATATTTATGTGACACCTTGCGAATCTCACAGTTGACTCAGAGCAATAGCTTCTTGTTGGGGAAGGTGTGTATTGCAATGAAGGGTTGTGTCCAGTCTTTAGAAAGCAAAAAAAAAAAAAAAAACTCTCACAGGATGAATGAATTTGTCAAAACTTGTCTGATGAGATAAACTAGGCAGAATCATGTTATATTGTACATTCAACCAAACTGTGCTCGCTATTCAAAACCATGCTACAAATATCCACAAATGGGACACTTTTAAGAGATTAGCCATTTCTTTGAGCCTATGGCTACTATCCCAATTTCCCAAATGGGTTTAATGTCTGCAGATGGGCTGCCAAGCCCCAAGGATGTCTGCAGAATATTACTTTCATTCAATACCACAATGCTTCCTTCCATGCTAATAAAAATGAGAAATTATGGCTTCTTTGCAAATTTCTCTCACCCAAATTTTCAAAGATCTAACAATTAAGCCTCTGCTGCTGCTGCTGCTGCCCTTGGATTCTGGGCTTATTGCCAAGACTTAAACTGGCAGAAAAACACAGATAAGAACCAGCTTGCTAATCTACCCAAGGACCTTGAGAAGGCCAAAACAGAATCTTTGCTTAGAATGTCTTTATTATGGGCCTGTGCAAGAAAATAAGTGAACATCACAAAGAAATAACACATTCATGTACACATACAAACATTTATTTCTTTGATTTATATCCTGCTTTTTGTAGAGGACCTTAAGATGGCATATAAAGGGCTCCTTCCTGTTTTCCTGTACAGTAACAGCTATGGTGAGGGAGGTTGAGCTGAGAGAGAAAATGGATCACCTATCGAGTGTTTATGATTGAAATGGATTAGAATCAGAGTCTCTCTACTCCTTACCCAGCATCTGTATCATTACACCACACAAACTATACACACACAAACAGAGAGGGAGTGATGTTTCTTGTACTATACAATATAGTATTCCTTTTATAAAACATGAGACCAGGATATTTGAGGGGCTGCCTCTCCCTAGTTACATCTACTCATCCCATCTCCTAGGAGATACAAGGTATAAGTCCCATCCACAAAGGAATGTCATCTTATAGAACTCAGGTATAATGATCTATAATAGAATGTATGAATTATTGGGGGGAAGAGATGAGGAGATGCTGTCTAGGAAACAATCAGGCAAAAGAAGCAGGAGCCCGCATTCACTTAACAGTCAGAGAAAGAAGCTTAGGAAAGACCCACCCTAGTTAAAAGACAGGAAGTTTGTGCCTTCAGACTTGCAACAGTCTGTTAATGTAGCCTTACGATAAAGTAGAATTAGTTCATCTTGTTGTGTTTCCTGTCTGGTTTACCTGGGAAGACTGACAAGAACCTTTTCTGCTGTGGTTCCCACCCCATGGAACATCATTACCCATAAAACATCATTACCCATAAAACATCATTATCCCAGTATCCTAAAAACTAACTAAGGCAGAACTATGTGTCAGGCTTTAGGAAGGGCTCTGTCTTAAAACCACACTAAGCAGCAATCCTTGTGGATTGTGTCTACCCTTAGAAAGGGGATTACCTTGTTGATTACAGATGAGCAAGAGACGTGCTTATTCCAAAGCTAGAGATACAAAAGTTCCTTTGAAGCCAACCAAAACTGCACCAAGGAACATTTTAAAAAGATCAGTTACAGGTAATCCTTGATTTACAACAGTTTGTTTAGTGACCATTCGAAGGCACTGAAAAAAAGTGACTTATGACCGTTTTTCATACTTATGTCTGTTGCAGTATCCCCATGCCATGTGATCAAAATTCAGACACTTACAATTGACTCATATTTATGATGGTTGAAGTATCCCAAGGTCATGTGATCACCTTTTGAGACCTTCTGGCAAGCAATGTCAGTGGGGAAGCCAGATTCACTTAACAACCCTGTTACTAACTCAAAAACTATAGTGATTTGCTTAACAACTGTGGCAAGAAAGGTTGTAAAATGGGGCAAAAACTCACTAGTTGCAAAATGTCTCACTTAGCAACAGAAATTTTGGGCTCATTTGTTGTCCTAAGTCAAGGACTATGTGTATTGCTTAACCAAATGTTGCAGAACTAATTCCTGAACCTCCGTGTACTTTCCTAAACCAAAACTAACCTCTTTCTTAATATTCTGTCCTGCTTCATCCATTCTAATAGTGTTTCCTAGAGATGCCTTATGCACAGCCTGTTAGTAATTCTAAGTGGACTGGTTGGTCTGTAATTAGCTAGATCAAAGCATTTCCCTTTTTTATAGATCAGAACTACAATGACTAGACTCTGATCCCGGGGGATATACACTGTCTGATCAGTACAAGCGAAAAGATTAGTCAACATTACTCTTCATCATTCTACATTTACTTTTCTTAATTCTGATGGTCAAAGATCACCTGCTGGAGGTTTTTCAACCTTAAATTGGGCTATGAGTTTCGTATCCCCTTCACAAGAACTGGAGCTACTACTTTTCTGTCATTCATAAAGCTCATTTTGTAATTAATTTGATTGTTTTTGTTCTGTAACCATGTACTTCCTATGTACTATACCAGGATCTTCAAACTTGGCCCTTTTATGACTTGTGGACTTCAACTCCCAGAATTCCTCAGCCAGGCATAAAAGGGCCAAGTTTGAAGACCCCTGTACTATACAATAGATTCCCTTTATGGATTGTTATCATGTGTTGGTGAAGGGGCTTATTCACCCACTGATGCTCCGAGCTCTTCTGCTACGAATGAATAGTTTCAGAAGTGTCATCTATTATGAGCCGCTGAAAGATAAGAGCTTTCGTCATATATAAGACAGCAGTGCATACTTGATTCCAAGCAATCTCATGATGAAACTAATATTGTGGAATGCACTGAGTCAGAACTTTTAGATGAATAAAGGTATATGGAATAAGCATTAGAGATAAATAAGACAAAGACTTCTATGGTCTGAATTACTTTGCTCAATTTATCACAAATATCTTTTAGGTTCAAGTTTCCTGAGATATTTATATAGATATTAAAAGTGTTCTAAACAAATAACTAAATAATAGTGTGTGAGCTGTACAAATTATAGTTTTCCATATTTCTGTTCTCCTAGCTCCTAGATTTGTCTTTTTTTAATCAGCAGTCTCAATGAGCAAGGAATGGGGGGAAACTAACTCCATATACAAGTATTTCCATAGTAATGATCTATAGCCTCACTCTAGTATTGCTATGGTAATAGAAAGCCTTCATTAATGATGTATTGCCATAGTGATGGTTGGATGACACTATAAATTGCTTATGTGGAAAGTCTCATTGAAATCCAATGTTAATAAGCATGCATTAGTTGCTTCATTTCATTCTTAGAGCATCTTCTTTTTATTGTACTCTCATTTGTTTCATTTGTACAATTTCATTTGTACTTCTATAACTGTCTGGTTCGGTACAGCAACCAAACAGGTCAGGTACAGACTTCAATGGATAGTTAGGACTGCAGAAAAAACAATTGCAACCAGCCCGCCTGTATACTGCATGGGTTAGAAAGAGGGCTGAGAAAATATCTACAGATCCTTCAGAACCTGAAACATAAACTGTTTCAACTCCTCTACAAGGCACTGCATTCCAAAACAACTAGACACACAGACAGTTTTTTCCCTTGTGCCATTGCTCTGCTGAACACCTAATTCCCACAGTACTGTCTTATGTCTAGGGATATTTATCCATGTATGATAGTATGGCTGTATTGCTATTATCCTTCTCATCTTTTCTACTATCTTCTCTTATTGGTATCATTATTATGATTATTCTTCAGAACCGATGAAGCTTCTTGGATGAGAAGTGAAATGTCTTCTTCTTCACCCTCAATGAAAAAACAGTCCAGTTGCCTTTTGAAAAAGCACCTTTGAGATATACTTATTACCTAATGTAATAAGGTGGGACGAGAGGAGGGAGGTTATATTTTGGGAAGACAAGTGAGTAAGAGACTTGTAAGATCACTCTTTTGACTATGTGATCCCTGACTGGATTGGATAATCTTTCCAAACTAACCAGGAAAACAAAAGCAGAAGCGCCTGAAGGCAGGACAAGAAGCAACGGATGGAAACTAATCAAGGAGAGAAGCAACCTAGAACTAAGGAGAAACTTCCTGACAGTTAGAACAATTAACCAGTGGAACAACCTGCCTCCAAAAGCGGTGAATGCTCCAACACTGGAAGTTTTTAAGAAGAGACTGGACAGCCATTTGTCCGAAATGGTATAGGGTTACCTGCCTGAGCAGGGGGTTGGACTTGATGACCTCCAAGGTCCCTTCCAACTTTATTATTATTATTATTATTATTATTATTATTATTATTATTATTATTATTATTATTATTATTATTATTATTATTATTATTATTATTATTATTATTATTAGCTGTGTGAGAAAGCTACGAAAACAACAGTGATTAGCAAAAAGCATGCAACTGAACACCATCTGAGATAAAAGGAGAATATCTACCTCAAATTACTAGTCTGTTGAAATATGAAATCCAAAAAATATTCAAATCAGTTCTAGTTTATAAAAATATAGATTTTGCTATACTCTTAAAAAAAACACACACACACAATAGTGAAGTCCCTACTATAATTGACTTCATAAAATATTTTGCCTCTGTTCTGATGTAAGGAGCTACCTATCATAGTGCATCATTATATAATATGCAATACTAAAACCAAATACAGTATGCACATACTTTACAATAATTTATTGAAACATATTCTGATTTCCTTTGTATGGTGTTCAGTCAAGAGCCTTGCTAAGAACACCATAAATTCATTCCCATTGACACTGTAGATGGAAGAAGAGATATTTTTAGGTTTTTTTATCACCGTTTTTCCAAATTTACACAAGACTTGTTTTGCATTTTTTTTTAAATCACTCATATAGAAGTGTGATTGCTGAAAGGTGTTTTTATCATATCCTAACCTGATGCAGCAGATATACTCAAGGGAAAAGTCACAAGGCACAAAATAAAAGAATATTTAGAATTCAGTTGAGTTATATTCCATTAATCATACATGGCATAACCGCAAAATTTCTACAAAGCTGGATCTTAAATGTCATTATTCAAAGCAAAACAAAAAAAAATCAGAATATTCTTCCAGGAAATTAGTTTAATGTTAGTGAAATCCTGCAGTCCTTTGACATCAGAGGAAGACTTCTGTTTTCAGAAAATGGAATCCAAAGTTTTGCCCTAGCAAAAGCTTCAGGAAATAAATGCATAAACCAGGACATTTCAGATGAAATTCTCAGATAACTATATCGCAAATTGCTAATTTAGACTGACTCTGAACATTTTAGATCAGTGTTTTTCAAACTTGGCGACTGCAGACTTCGGCTTCCAGAATTCCCTATGCTGATTGAGGACTTCTGGGAGCTGTCCAAACATCTTAAAGTTGCCAAGTTTGAAAACTTGATCTCCTTCTAAACAAGATACTTCCCTGAGTGCTATTCAGTGTAACTCAATGGGAGCGGTGTGTTCAGAGCAGGGCATCCTATATAATTTTGGGATAAAGATAAGAAGTTATGGAAAGATGCATTCCTTCATAAGTTCTGAAGTTCTTCATAAGTTCATACCAACACCCTGAACTATAGCTGAATCTAATTTAGTCTTCCATCTACTACTTTACTTTGTTTCTCCAAAGTCTAAAGTCTAAATCAGTCTTGCAGCAATCTGTCCTGCAAGACATCACTCCAATATGATGGGGTCCCAGCTGTTCTGAGACTGTTGCCTTCAAACTCTCTCCTGTCTCTAGGACTCTGCAGTGGGCTGTGAGAATAACCTTGGCAGACAGGAGGAAAAGCTATAGACTAGATAATAGTCTGATAAGAGAAATCTAGTCTAAAGGAGGGACCCTCCCTAACTGTCTGGAAAATAAAGGCAGGGGGGGCAAGGGCTTCCAGACTTACAAGATTGATGTAAGCTCTTCAAGGTAGGGTGATTGTAAGGTTACGGTAACAGAATCTTACAAGTTTTGCAACCCCCTCCCCTGCCTTTACTTTCCATGGGGGGAGGCTTCTGAGATGTTTTCTCTACCCCCATCACTCCTTTGGATTAATATTTTATTTTAAAATATAAATTTGGGTTTGATTCATTTAGTTAAAATTCTATTAACATAGTTACATTTTGTTTACATAATTTACATAACATTGCACCCTCTCTATATACATTGTACACACATAAAGACCTAATCATTAGAATTATTGTAAATACATATCACACTAGGCTTGTACAGTAATAAACATCACTGTAATTCACTTTTAGCTATATGCATGTGTCTAGCTTCATTCCTAGCCAAAACTATCTTCTGTGCTGAAATTCTAATAATCTCTGTGTGTGTGCTTTGTGTGTGTGTGTGTGTGTGCGTGTGTGCGTGCGCGCAAGACACAACTCTTTATAACTGATACTTCCACTTACAGGCTATATGAGCCGTGGTGGCGCAGTGGTTAGAATGCAGTATTGCAGGCTACTTCTGCTGACTGCCGACTGCCAGAATTTAAGCAGTTCGATTCTCACCAGCTCAAGGTTGAGTCAGCCTTCCATCCTTCCGAGGTCGATAAAATGAGGGCCCAGATTGTTGGGGGCAATATATTGACTCTGTAAAATGCTTAAAGAGAGCTGTAAAGCACTGTGAAGTACTATGTAAGTCTAAGTGCTATTGCTATTGTTATACCTGTAAAGAAAACCACACTTTTAATCATGAATTTCCTGCCTAATTGATCATACTCAGAAATGAATAAAGAAACAGTCTATGAAATAACTTATACCTAATGCAGTTGGAAGAAAACTCATATACAGTCAAGCTCTTATGTATCAATGTAAGTATGGATCAAATAAGCTGAAAACCAAGGCACATGGATAGAGAAAAAGCTAAAGATAAGGTTCATGTCCAAATTCCTCCATATTTGCTGATAGGTTATCAGCATCTTTTATTTCCTCCAAAGTTTACAGAGCTTTCCAGAGATCTCTCCTTTCTGGCTCTGATTGATTCATTTGTTCTTTGCCTCCAGTGGATTCTCCTGAAGAAGTGGGCCTATCCAAATTTGGGCTATCAAGGTTGTTTCAAAAAAACCTTCATTACTATGTGACTATAATGTTTTACCAGGAGGAGAACAATTCAGGCAAATTCATTTTTATTATTATTGTGTTTTGTTTACATCCTTCACATTTCTAGTTTTATCTTTCTAACTTTCCTCCCACAGCATAGATCAAGTTCTTTCAAGTACCTTCCTAACCAATTTAATATTACAATTTTTGCAAGGATAAAGTATTGTACACAATATCAGGAGGGGAAAGCGATTCTGGTTGTAGGTTCACCAAGTTGCTACTATTGCTGGAACATTAAGCTTACTATAATGATATTGCTATAATATTACATTTCAATATCAAGTAAAGTTCTATTCTTATGCCTCTGTGGATTCCTTATGGACAGCTGATATTTTCCAGACTTTTTTATTTAGGAATATCAGTGAGATCAGAACACATGTCATTTTTATACATAAGTAACTCATATATATAGGAACAGTGCTGATTATTTATTTAAACATAGAAGCTTCTAGTTTTCTCACCCTTTCAACTATTTTCATATAAGCTTTGTAGCCTTTGATCTGTTGTGAGGAATTCATGTTTGCCAAAAGAAGCAAGAACTGTTGTGTATAAGAGTGTGCTTCTTCCGGACTTCCGGTTCCGGTAGCAGTGCCTGTGGTCAGGCAAAGAGTATGCTCTCTTTGCCGACCGATTTCCCCCCGCCGGTAGACCCTGGACAGGGTCGAAAGTCGCCCCGGAGAGGCGACCACAGTGGAGGAGGACACTCGTCTGATCGCGGAGAGAGCGGCAGCTCCCTCTGCGATCCGAGAAATCACCTTTGGGCCGACGGGGAAAAGATCGGCCAGTAACTTAGCTGCTCCAGCCGAAAGTCACAGCAACATCTAAGCATAAAGAACCACCGTGGAAGATCCGGGTGAGACCTTTCCTTCCCTCTTGTTGTTTTATTTACTTCCTTGTGAAAAGCTTTTAGAAATTATTCTCTCCCTTGGAAAAGCAGTGTTCGAATACTTGGGGAAAAAAATAACTACTTTTTATTGTGTATTGGAACTGTTGGAATTTGGGGGATCCTGAAAAAAAAAAAAAGAAGAAGAAGAAGAAGAAGAAAAAGCCTTACTGTGATTCTCTTTCTCTGTCTGCTTGTTTTCAGCTTAAGTGGAAGATTTTAGGGAGGGGTGGAGTGTTTCTTTTCCTCCCCCCCCCCTTCTGAACATTCTTATCTACTTTAAAAAGGGGGGAAAAATCTCTTTGGCTCTCGGGGTGGATTTATGTGGATTTATGTGGATTGCATGGTTACAATGTAGCTCGGAACTTGGCATGAAGCCCAGAAAGCCTTATCGTAACAATGTAACCATTTGCAGCTGAACTACTGAACTTGGCATCACACCCAGACACTGTTGAACTTTCATTAAAAAAAAAGAGAAGAAGAATGGAATTTCACTCACAGCTTAACTATGGACTTATACTAGAAAAAATTCTGGAAACGAAAGAAGAATTAAGAGAGCACTTCAGGACACTCAGGAAAGAGGTGGCTTCAGAGTTAAAAATTGAATTTCAAACTTCAACTGATCATGACACACAACTAGATTTACAACTTAATGAGACTGAGGATTTATATCTACAACCTACTGAAGAGGAAGGCGTTACACCTTATATACAAAAGATGGAGATTTCTGAGGACCAAAGGCAGAATTCAACTAAAACAGCTACAGCTTTAAAAACAACAGAAATGGACTTTCAAACACGAGACATTAAGAATGCTAACAATATATACAAACAACGAATAATCACCATACTGACTAAGACTGATTATATAGTGCAGACAATATTGGGAAAAAGAGAAGAAGACTATGATCAGACGCAACTGTGGGAAAATGTGTATAGTCAAACATTAAGATGGGAGGAGCTAAAGGCCCTATTGTGGAAACCTGCTTGGCATAAAAAGAAAGCTAGAATTAGGTTTAAAAATGAGTGTTAAAAAAAATTTTGATGGGTAAAATGGTTTTTAGAGACTTCAAGTGAGCTAATATTTTTGAGATTTCTAAGGTCTCAGATTTTAGTCTGAGTTAATATTGAGGTAAATTATGGATTTGATTATGGTCTGGAATGGCAATTATGGAAAATTGGAAAAGTTAAAATTAAAGGAGTTGTATTGAGATTGGTGAAATATTACTGATATTTTTACTTGCAATGATCGAAAGTTGGACTGATTTATAAAAATGTTTGATAGATATAGGAAATAGAATATAGTGGAGAAATATATATATATATATATATATAATAGTTATATTATATGTTTACTTTAGAAATAATTAGAAATAATTTAGGCTAATATAAAATGGTTTAAAAAAAATCAACACTTAAAGTTATCTTCATTTATAAAATATGTATGTGAAATAGAATAGAATAAGAGATAAAATTTAATTGAGAAGTATAAAGTGAATAATTGGAGTAATATGTATAGGTTAGGAATAATTTGTATTATATGGATACCCGAATTGTATACTATATCTTTATGTAATGACAAATTGGAATATGTTAATAGTTAATTAAGCTCGAAAATGGGTGGAAATATTATCGATAGTTTTGTTTGTTTGTTTTTGTTTTGTTTTCTTGATTGATAAAATAGAGAGGAAAATTTTAAAGAAGTAATTTAAATTGCTTATGTATGATTATATTTTCTATTTTGTTCTATGGAGTGCCCTATCTCCACGATGAGTCCTAAGCACTTGGCTGTAAAACAAAAAAAATCAATAAAACTTGTTATATAAAGAGTGTGCTTCTTCCTGTTTTGCTAAATGGATATGGCATGTCAAGAGAAAAATAACCACTGAATGCAGTGAGAATCCTTTACTTAAGATGTATGTATGGTAAAACAAACAGATATAGGGTCAAGAATGAGTGGTTTCTGAACAGATGTGGATTGAATACAAAAGTGAGTGATACTACAACAGAAGTATATTGGGGCAGTGTTAACATACAGAGAAAATGGTTGAAGATAGAATTGCAAAATAAATATATGGAAAGAAAGAGTGAATGGGTCAAGAAGAAGAAAGTGAGTTGATGAGATCTTGAAAAAGAATGAGGTGAGAAGTTTTAAGAACTAAAGACAATGTATGAAGCAGCACGCATATGTTTAGGAAAAGGTATCATGTTTCCCCAAAAGTAAGACCTACCCTGAAAATAAGCCCTAGCTTGATCTTTGGGGGTGGGCCTAATATAAGCCCTACCCTCAAAATAAGCCCTAGTTTTGGGGCAAGGCGCATGCTTAAAAATCATGCTAGGGCGGGGGTGGGGGTGGAGCTGCACCCCATACCTGCTTACCATTGCAGCCAGGCCTCCCATGAATTGACACCTGCTTTGCCTCACTGGCCCATTTCTGTAGCAGCATTTTGCCATCAGAGGCCTTTTCGGAAGGCCTCTGACGGCAAAATGGAGGCCGGGGATGACACATGCGAGTGGCCGCAGAAGAAGTGGGCCAGCTGGGCGGGGCTGTCAGTGCCGCAGCTGCGAGGTGAGACCATGGAAAAGATACCCCGCAAAAATAAGACCTGGTGCCTCTTTTGGAGGAAAAAAAAAAAAAAGACCAGGTCTTATTATTCAGCCGGTTCGCACCACTTCGGCAGAACCGGTAGCTAATTTTTTGTTGCCCAGGCCCAGAATGGACTTCCAGAAGTGGCATCCACACAGAGAACCGGTTGTTCACATACTTGAATCCCACCACTGGAAACACGGTATGAAAAAACAAAGTGAAAAGTATTGGATTAAACTAGTTTTGACTACTTTTTTCTTGTTTTTGTGCTTTTAATTTCTTAATATTTCATACAAAAGATTGTGACACAGTGGTTAAAATGCAGTATTGCAGGCTAATTCTGCCAACTGCCAGCAGTTCGATCCTGACCAGCTCAGGGTTGACTCAGCCTTCCATCCTTCCAAGGTCAGTAAAATGAGGAGCCAACATTAGCGGCAATATGCTGATTCTGTAAACCGCTTAGAGAGGGCTGTAAAGCACTATGAAGTGGTATATAAATCTAAGTGCTATTGCTATTGCTACTCTTTTTCAATAGTCTGCATAACATACTTTACTTTGAAAGGAAATACAAGGATGAGTATATATTTGTATGACAAGCAGGCAGCAGGCCTCTTATTTTTCAGTCAGAAGGCTGTGGGTAAAAAACTGTATCTCTCCAGATGTCATTTAAGTTACAACTTTGAGCATCCATCACCATTATCAATGCTGGTTGAAGGTACTGAAAATTAAAGTTCATCCAAATCAACATCACCCACCATTCTTCTACAATAGTGTTTCCCAACCTTAATAATTTTAAGACATGTAGATTTCAACTCTCAAAATTCCCCACCCAGCTGTGCTGGGTGGGGAATCCTGGGAGTTGAAGTCCACCTACCTTGGACCAAGATTAGGTCCAACCCAGTCTAGAAAATCCATAAGGATTTTCTCTCCACTTTTTGGGACAATGAATGCTCCATGTTCATGTCTACAAAGTGGGTAAAAACATTGTCAACATTCATCCCACTCTCTCCTGAAATTATTTAGGATTCTTTTTATGTAAAATATTTGTATAACATATTTTATTTTAAAAATCCGACCTGATTCAATGTGGCATTGGCATGGTTTGCAAAAACATTGACCCAGACTTTACACAGATAAAATTTCCAGAAAACCTATATTTTATACTTACCTTCGGAAGCCACCAGTTAATGTTACAATAGCATTAGGTAAAATTTTCCACACTGTATCTTGAACGATCTGAGTTGCCGCATCTGCTTCGGCTTTAGATACAGAGCTAATAAGGTCATCATAGTACAGGAACCCTGAAAAATGATTCTTAGATTATACATCTTCTATCACTGTACATTTCAAAGTACTGATTTTCACTTTTAAATACCTTAATATCAGAGGGCCAGGTTATTTGTAGGACTGCCTCTCCCCTAGGATAGCTGCCTGTTCCATGCACTCTGATAGGATAGGTATACTCTAAATCCCTTCCCCTATATTTTACCATCTAGTGGGACCTAGACAGTGTGCCTCTTCTGGTGGGCCCTACCCTTTGGAACATCTCCCTAAGATCCCAAATGCCCCCACCCTCATAGCCTTCCGAAAAGTCTTGAATACATGGCTTGTCCCACAAGCATTGGGGTAGTTTGTTTGTGAATTTGTGGAAATATGTGAAAGTACCAGGAGCTTTCCTGTTGGCTTTCATGCTTTTTATTATTTTGTTGCTGTTTATAAGTAACCCAAGATTATGTTGCCTAAGATAGGCAGATATACACAGCTTTTAAATATCTTATAAAGAAAATAAATAAATGATGAAGTTGTCTAGGGCAGTGTTTCTCAACCTGAGCAAGTTGAAGATGTGTGGACATCAACTCCTATAATTCTGGCCAGGGAATTCTAGGAGCTGATGTTCACAAATCTTCATGTTAAGCCAGTTGAGAAACTAGTCTAGTGGATAGAATATGTGCATTAAAGGGTAGGAGACCCAAGTCCAAGCTAATTCCAGCAGAAGTATAGGTTACTTATCTATTGTCATGTAGCTAAATATTATCTATTTCACAGGGAAGAAATTATGATTAAAAGAAGCTGTAAGAATACATTAATGCTAATAAGTAACTTCTGTTACATTTGACACACAATTATATAATTAAGGCTCTGCCATCCATCTCAAGTTGGGACCTCCCAATATCTTGGCATTTGTCCATTCCTATAATAATTAAACTGAACTTGGATGATAATTTGATTTTCAGTTATCAAAAATAGCCAAATATTTTACTAAGGTTCCTATTAGTTTTTACTTATGTAAAAATCATGCATGTCCCCTATTTTAGGATGAGTTCCATAAAATGCCTCCAAGAAGTTCTTTCTCTGGCTACTCCAGAAACTACTGGCATTCTACTACTAAGCTAGAGAAACACCCTTAATTTAAGCTAAGCCAAATTCAAACTTGCTAACTAATTTAGATGTCAAGATTTTCTTCTGCTCTCTCTCTCTCTCTCTCTCTCTCTCTCTCTCTCTGTGTGTGTGTGTGTGTCTCTGTGTGTGTGGTAAATACAGGGAGAGGGAAAAGATCTAGCCTTCTCTCATTCCCTGTTTTTCTAAACAGAATTTAACAAGTGTTTTGCACAAACCAGAGTGAACCAACTTGATAATACTTCTTTAATAGATTAATCAATTAACCAAAAATCAGTTAGTGGATGAATCCACCTTTTCATTTGAGTGATAAAATATCTGCTCAGTTCTAACAAAACAAAACATTATGCACAAACCAATAAAATATCTCTATTAGAATAGAAAGGAGGAAGACTCAAATTGCACTGTTGCATCTGCCACATTGAGTTTTTTTTAGTCCTTCCCTAGCTTCAAAATTGCCCTAGGATGGGTTTGTCTATCTATGAAGCAATAGTGAATACCGTTTAATTTATTCATACATGAAGATGCTTTAGAGCAAGGATATCAAACCTTGGGAACTTTAAGAACTGTGGACTTCAACTTCCTGAATCTCCCAGCCAGCCATGCTGGCTGGAAAATTCTGGGAGTTGAAGTCTATAAGTCTCAAAGTTGCCAAGCTTGGATACCCCTGCTTTAGAACAAGAAAAGGTACAAGGAAAATAGATGTCCTGATAGATCCATGAGTGATTGATGACTGGTCGACAAGGAATGCCAGCTTCTAATTGGCTAGCATTAGTTAAAAAGTTCTCCCCCATCTCTAAGTCAACTTTTAAGATTGAGAGAAATCTCAATGTTGTATAAAAGGACTTGTAAGCATTAGTTCAGCCAGTTTCTTAATACTCCAGCTGAGGGACCTTGGTTCTAAGAAGAAAAGAAGAAAAGAAGTGATTCCCACGAGCAGAGATTTCTATTCAAATTGATTGACTTAATTCTTGTCTTATTCTTTGTTCTTTTCAGTCTGTCCAATGTTTCTCTGAATATGAAAGGAAAAGGAAAAAAGGAAGAAAAAAAACTAAACACACACCATTGTTTTGTACATAAATGATTTAGACATAATATAGGCCAACTCTGCTCATTTAGTTTCCAGCATACAGGGGTGGAGGTGGGAATAATGTAGCCTTAAATATCTCTGCTCTGTTATCTTGTGCTACATGTGTACGTTTTTGCAAGGTACCTCATAACTATTGGGATTAGATTGTATATAAATATGCTAAGAAATTAAAATATTCTCATTGAGATGTAGAATGAGATTAAAAATAAGTGTGGATGAATCATCCCAAAGGAGATTTTTCAAGAGGCAACTGGACTTTCTTTGTTTTTTTCCTTGAAGATGTTTCACTTCTTATCCAAGAAGCTTCTTCAGTTCAGAACTGAAAAATCACCTTTGGGACAACCATGACCTGGATGACTGAGAATCTCCATAGACAAGTGTGGATGAGACATCCAAGGATCCTGCACTTGGAATTCTGATGAAATTCCTCGCTGGAATCTCACTACATGGTAGAAGTCTTGTAGCTTGCACATGACTTCTAACAACAACAAAAAAGACATATAAAAGTGCTGTAATGCAAGGAAATTAAAACCCAGAAATTCCTGGCCATCCAGATAGATCCATGATATGCAAATCAAAGAGCATGCAACTGAGATCCTTCTAAAGAAAAGTATCTTTCACACCCAAAACAATGTTTATTTTGATAAAATGTAAACCATCTTACTAACAACAGATGCAGTGATTTTCACAAAATATTTTATACTACTTTGTGTTATTTGCCTTGTAATGTTACAAGGAACAAACTTCAAACCAATATGTAACTTTATTGTATGAATGGTCAGTAATTATGAGGGAGATAGGCAATTTAGAAATATGAAAAATAAATAAACAATATAAATATCTCTAATTGAACTAATACCCTGTGGGATTATTGGGACTACAATTCCCAGATTTCCTGGCCATTCATATGAGGAACCCTGGGAATTGCAGTCACAATATATCTGGAAATCCCACATTAGGGGAAATTGCATTAATCAAACAGAGCAGGTATTTGCACATCTATCGGGTGATTTGCCTGTTTAACTAATGCTGTTTGCAAGACTGAACATACAATTAGGGCCACCCAACCAAACAGAGGAAATAGATGAAGTTTTTGCTAGTCAGCTAACTAAGGTATGTAGGAAGCACATCACAATAGTAATGGGGGACTTCAACAACCCTGACATCAACTGGGAGACAAACTCTGCACCAAGTGGAAGATCAAACAGGTTCCTGGCAAACCTAGCAGACAACTTTGTCTCCCAAAAAGTAGAGAAGGGAACTAGGGGATTAGCCATTTTGGATCTAATTCTCACTAACAGAGATGAAATGATGGAAGGTGTTGAAGCCATAGGAACCTTGGGAGGAAGTGATCATGCAATATTGGAATTCAACATTATGGAAGCACAAGCAATAGAACACAGTCAAACTAGAGTCTTGGATTTTAAGAGAGCTAATTTCAATAAACTTAGAGAGACCTTGGGAACGAATCCTCAAGGGGAAAACAACTCAAGAAGCTTGGGAAATTCTGAAAAATGAGATAATAAAAGCCCAGTCTAGCACAATACCAACCAAGAGGAAAAATAACAGCTCTCAAAAGAAACCAGCATGGCTGCATAAAGAACTCTCTGACAAATTGAAAGATAAAAAGGACAAGTATAGAAAATGGAAAGAGGGGCACATAACTAAGTCAGAATATCAGCAAATAGCCCGAGCCTACAAAGATGAAGTGAGGAAAGCTAAGGCTCAAAATGAACTAAGGCTTGTGACCAAAGTCAAAAATAACAAAAAAAGCTTCTTGCAACATGTAAAAAACAAGAAAAAAGTTAAGGAAATGATTGGTCCATTAGTGGGTAAAAGTGGCAAGAAGGTGACAAGCAACAGGGAGAAAGCAGAACTATTTAACTCGTTTTTTGCATCTGTCTTTACACAAAGGGAAAAAACAGTCCAACCTATCAAAAATAATGCCATAAAAAACAGAATAGAAACACAAGTTAAGATAGGCAAGAAAATGGTAAGTGAGCACCTGTCCAGCCTAGACGAGTTCAAATCACCAGGACCAGATGGATTACATCCCAAGGTTCTCAAGGAACTGGCAGATGTGATCTCAGAACCACTGAACTATATTTTTCAAAGATCCTGGAGCACTGGGGAACTACCGAGGACTGGAAAAGAGCTGATGTAGTTCCCATCTTCAAAAAAGGGAAAAAAATGGACCCAGGAAATTACAGACCTATCAGCCTGACTTCAATACCTGGGAAGATTCTGGAAAAGATAATCAAACAACGAATCAGCGAACACCTAGAGACAAACAAAGTCATTACTAAAAGCCAACATGGGTTTGTCAAAAACAGATCATGCCAGACAAATCTTATTGCATTCTTTGACCAAGTGACAAAATTAGTGGATCAGAGGAAAGCTATGGATATAATTTACTTGGACTTCAGTAAGGCATTCGATAAAGTAGATCACAACCTACTACTTGACAAGATAGAAAAATGTGGGGTAGACAGCATCACCACCAGATGGATGCGTAGCTGGCTGACCGGCCGTACTCAGCGTGTGGTCCTCAATGGAACCGCATCTACATGGAGGGAAGTGTGTATTAGGGTGCCCCAGGGCTCTGTTCTGGGCCCAGTGCTCTTCAACATCTTCATCAACAATTTGGACGAGGGGATAGATGGGGAACTCATCAAATTTGCAGACGACACCAAACTGGCAGGAATAGCCAACACTCCAGAAGACAGGCTTAAGATACAGAAGGATCTGGACAGACTTGAACACTGGGCACTATCTAACAAAATGAAATTCAATGGTGAAAAAAGCAAGGATATACGTTTAGGTAAGAAAAACCAAATGTACAGGTATAGTATAGGGAGTACCTTGCTCAATAGTAGTAACTGTGAGAGGGACCTCTGAGTCCTAGTGGACAATCACTTAAATATGAGCCAGCAGTGTGCTGCAGCTGCCAAAAAGGCCAACACAGTGCTAGGCTGCATTAACAGAGGGATAGAATCAAGATCACGTGAAGTGTTAATATCACTTTACAATGCCTTGGTAAGGCCACACTTGGAATACTGCATCCAGTTTTGGTCACCACGATGTAAAAAAGATGTCGAGACTCTAGAAAGAATACAGAGAAGAGCAACAAAGATGATTAGGGGACTGGAGGCTAAAGCATATAAGGAACGGCTGCTGGAATTGGATATGTCTAGTTTAATGAAGAGAAGGACGAGGGGGGATATGATAGCAGTGTTCCAATATTTCAGGGTCTGTCACAAAGAAGAGGGAGTCAAGCTATTCTCCAAAGCACCTGAAGGCAGGACAAGAAGCAATGGATGGAAACTAATCAAGGAGAGAAGCAACCTAGAACTAAGGAGAAACGTCCTGACAGTTAGAACAATTAACCAGTGGAACAACCTGCCTCCAGAAGCGGTGAATGCTCCAACACTGGAAGTTTTTAAGAAGAGACTGGACAGCCATTTGTCCGAAATGGTATAGGGTTTCCTGCCTGAGCAGGGGGTTGGACTAGATGACCTCCAAGGTCCCTTCCAACTTTATTATTATTATTATTATTATTATTATTATTATTATTATTATTATTATTATTATTATTATTATTATTATTATTATTATTATTATTATTATTATTATTATTATTATTATTATGTTTACCTGCTTTTTGCATTCTTGTTAGTGTCAGGTTCTTGTTACATTTTACTTCTTCCAGAGTTCGTAGTCCCATTCTGTACCATTTGTCAGATGTCCTCAGTCCAACTCCAAAAACAGAAGTAAAAAGCTATGTAGAGTAGAAATGTATTCAGTTTAATAGTTTGTGGGGTGCTGGGCCAGTGCAATGCAGAGTTTCAAGTTTTCTCCTGAAATGTAATACAAATGCAAGAGTTCCAGCCACGCTGTAATTACTGTATTCTGAATGGCCACTTCAGCTAAGACTGTATGAAATATGCAGGAAATACGTTACAGGTAATTATCATTTAACAACAGTAATTGGGACCAGAATTTTTGTAGCCAAGCAATGCAGCCACTTGATTACGCCACTTAGTGATGGTTATTCCAGCACTTCCAGTTGCCATCATTAAGTGAATGCCATGCTGTCATTAAGCACAATGTCATGTGGTCACCATTTTCATCCTCCTGTCATCTTCGCTGTTGACTTTGCTTGTCATAAGCCAGCAGTGAAGTCAAAATTGCAAATGACAATCATGTGACCATAGGACACTGCAGCACCATAATTGCAAGTCAGTCATTGAGCATTCTGTATAGCAATCGCATGACCAGGGAAATACTAAGATAATTATGAGGTCATACGAGCTGTGGAAAATTCAAATAGTTGCTGAACAAGTGTTTGTTTAAGTGAGGACTACCTACTATATACCTAAATTTGGAAAGCACATAGATTGCAGCAAGCAGCAGCAAGTACTCCTATCCAATTATATTTGCTATAGATTGAACAGCAATGCAAATATTACATTTATTAATAAAAGCGGGGAAGAGCACAAAAGGTAACAGAGACTTTACTGCATCACCAGGGAGGAGAGACAGAATTATGGGTTTGTAAAACATGTCTGACAATGAGTAACATCATCTAGGATCCAAATTAGAACCACTTTCTACCCATTGAAATACAACTGTCCACCATGGCAGGTCTTCCCTCTTTCTCTCCTGAAATACATCACCCAAAAAGGAGGTTTTTAAGCCTTTTCCCTTGTCCTTGGTTTTGGTAAAAATCATGTTCTAAGAGATAGTTCTCTCCTTGGTCAAATAAATAGCAATAGCAATAACACTTAGATTTATATACCACCCCATAGTGCTTTACAGCACTCTAAGAGTGGTTTATAATGTCAGCATAGGTCCAATCTAGGTCCTCATTTTACTGACCTCAGAAGGATAGAAGGCTGAGCCAATCTTGAGCCCTGTCAGGATCGAACTCCAGGCTGTGGGCAGAGTTTAATCACTGCACCATAAGGGTTCCCAACAATAACATTTTGTTGGTGCTTTAACTACAGACTAGTTGGTCCTAGAAAGCTATTGAGAAAACAAAGCAATGATCTTCATACAAACTGGGATCTCAGAAGATCAATGCATCTATTATATATATGCCATCTTGTAAATAGATTGTTTCTCAAAGTTCCATTGCAAGTAATGGAATACATTGAATTTTAGAACTGGCTGGAGAGTCCTATTTAAATCTTCCTTTCTGTTGAATCTCCAGGCTTTGAATTTGGGTCATGCTCATTTATCTTGTATTTCTAAGAAGATTATTTATTAATGCAAAAACAATAAAGAAAAGAATGATTTTGGAATGTGTATGGCTTGTCATTTCAGATAGAGCAAGTGAAATTATCTGCTCTTTGTGAAAAGCATGGTGCTTGTGAGGAAGAGCTATTATATTTTGTAATCTCATTTGTCAAAAATTACTTAGATTCTTATCTATTAATTCTCTAGTATTTTGTTAATAGGATCATGAGAATTCACAGAATTGTTATTAGCTCTTACATAATGGTCAGAATAAGGTTTCTAAAGCATGAGTTATCACTGGCAGAAAAGGAAACAAAATTAAACTTTTCCATCACTCAGAAATATTATCTGCTTTTAAAAACACTGTCAGTAAAGTTAGATTTCTTCATGGCCATCTTCCAGTAGTAAATCACTTTATGTGCAATTAAACTTCAACTTAAACAAATTTACTTGGAAATCAGGCTTAAATGAGCCAACTAAGTGGACTTAAAATTAAGGCTAAATCCTGATGACTTATATGCTACTGTTAGCACAATTAGTAACAGATAAATGAAATGGTTAATTAATTAATTACTGCACTTGTATCTTGTCTCATTCAATAGATGCTGGGCAGTTGAAAAATTATTCATTAAATGTGTTGATTGCTGTTCATTAAGAACAAAGAACAGCATGGATTGCAACTGCATTAATTCAACAAGTAGGTTTTCAGAGCAGACTCTTGAGAGGCTGTGTGTGATCTATATTTGACCATCTGGATCAAAGCTTCTCCAGTGTCCAGGTGCTCAGATCCACGACATGGACAAATGTTTATTGTAGGTTTTATATCTCATCTTTCGTCTGGAAACTGAAATTTACCCGTGTAGGATCTTCCCTCATTTTATGATCACTACAACAACCCTGTTGGTCAGAGAAATAATGAGACATCTAAAAATCACTCAATATACCCCACATGGGGGGAGAGGGGGTTAAATTTGAATGCCAGATTTCCATTCATTTGGCATAATAACTCAATCACACCCACTTTTCATACACCTAACACTGGAAGAGTGAAAGAGCAAAGTCATTTGTCATTAACTAATTACATTTCCGTAGGACATCCAGCAGAATTTTCAGATGCCCAATATTCATTACAAGTAGTCCTCGACTTACAACAGTTTGTTTAGTGACCGTTCAAAGTTACAATGTCACTAAAAAAAGTGACTTATGACCATTTTTCACACTTACGACCATTGCAGCGTCCCCATGTTCACGTGCTCAAAACTCAAATCTTGGCAACTGACTCATATTTATGACGGTTGCAGTGTCCCGGGATCTTGTAATCATCTTTTGCGACCTTCCGACAAGCAAAGTGTTAACAACTGTGGCCAGAAAGGTCGTAAAATGGGGCAAAACTCATTTAACAAATGTCTCATTTAGCAACAGAAATTTTGGGCTCAGTTGTGGTCATAAATCGAGGACTACCTGTACACCATATTGAATAATGTGTTTGGGATGACAGCTTTCAGAATTCAAAACCAGTTAGTTTACTTGAAGGGCACCCGATTTAGGAAGGAGGACTGCAATTTTCTTAGCCACTATACAGTATTTCCTTCTCAACCAAACCAAGGTTAGATTTCCTTTTTTTCTTGTAATCTGATCTGCAGACTCAGAGGAAGAAATGCAGAGAAAACTTATATACACCCCTTGGCAACTGTCAGAAAGAAAAGCAGAAACCGACTTACTTTAATTGATCTGTAGTTTTCATCGTTTAGCACTGCTTTCACTTTAGAACTCTCCCCTTCTTCTAATATATCCTGAATACATAGGAGAGACATATTTGTGCAGGTTTATACACATTTCTGTGGTATTTATGTTGCAATCTAATTACTTCTAATAGCCTCTCAGTGCTTAAGCAGTCCTGTTTTTAAAATTCAGGCTGAACTCTTACACTTACTTAGTGTTGTTGGTTTTGTTAGAAAATAAGCATGCTAGGCTTTTTTTTTTTTTTTTAATGCTGCTGAGCTTTTATTGTTGCACAATAAACTGAAAGGAGAATCTGAACAGCGATTCTAGGCAGCATTTAATTATAGTGTCCCCCTCCCCTTCCTTAACATCCATCCACATTGCAGAGAGGAAAATTTGTCTGTTGCTAAAAATGATCAGGGGAAGGGGCTGTTTTGCAAATTCTCTTTAATTTTAATGCTTTGGTACAAAAGTGATTCCTAGAGACTCTCAACAAAAATTAACACAATGAAATGATCTTGTTTCAAAAAGATAATGGGAGGGATTTATAATGTTTCTCACTAAGTGGTGGGAGGGATGTTATTGCCTTGAGACAAAGGCTCTCCCTTGTACCAGGAGAGAGCTAAACTACATGTTTGAGGTGTAACATGTTAAATATTTTCTTTCTTATGTCAGAGATCAGGCCTAGATCAGAACCCCAGCATTATGTTTGCATAGGGTATATTTTATTGTTCTCTCCACACCCATCCATATAGTTTTGAACAAGATGAATACCTGTAGTCCCTGACTCCTGTCCTCAGCTGGGATCAGATTTACCCTTGCTAAGCAAGGTGGAGCTGCAACTGATTTTATGACCATGTTTGGGCCATATTTGTTAAGCCAATCATTGCACTTGTTGAGTGAATCACATGGTTGTTAAGCAACTCAGGCTTGCCTTATTGACTTTGCTTGTCGGAAGCCAGCTGGGAAGGTCACAAATGACAATCACATGACCCTGGGATGCTGCAACCATTGTAAATTCAGTGCTGTTGTAACTCTGAACAGTCGCTAATGAATGATTGTAAGTCAAGGACTGTCTGTATTGAGAGGAGAAAGATCAACATGGGTACAAGGAAGTCACTGATGTGTGTCTCTGAGTGGGAATGCTTTAAAAAGCACTAGATGACACCTCACAGAACATACCTCGATTATTTCTTTGACCCATTTGCCCATCCAGGGCAGCCCTTCAATGTCATTCACTCGAACTACAGTGAATGGAAGACCCTTCAGCACAGAAGCTGCTCTTCCAAATACAAGGCAAAACTCTTTATTTTCATTGAATTCATAGTTTTCAACCAGGATTTCAAATGCATCCTTGACACGGTGAAGACAGGAAACAGGGAAGAATTAGGAAATATTTAGTGCATCCAGAAAGTTTAAAATTTGTAAGCGAATGAACAAATATCTTTAATTATTAATTATAATACTTATTATTAATAACAATTATTAATTATTATGATAAATATAAAACACAGCTGCTAAATATTTCGTTCATGGGCATCCTTAATACCATATCCTGTAAAGATGTGTTGTTTTAGAGTTCATTATCCAGAGAATGCTGACATATAGAACATAGAACATAGAATAACAGAGTTGGAAAGGACTTTTGAGGTCTTCTAGTCCAACCCCCTGCTTGAGCAGGAGACCCTATACCATTTCTGACAAATGGCTGTCCAATGTCTCCTTGAAAGCCTCCAGTGTTGGGGTGCCCACAACTTCTGAAAACAAGCTGTTCCATTGGTTGATTGTTCTCACGTTAGGAAATCTTTCTTTAGTTCTAGGTTGCTTCTCTCCTTGATTAGTTTCCATCCATTGTGTCTTATTTTGCCTTCAGGGCTTTGGAAAATAGTTTGACCCCTTCATCTTTGTGGCAGCCCTTCAAATATTGGAACAGAAACTGGATAAATATATAAAATATGTTATGGTTCTGAAAGAAGAGGCTTTTCAAAGAAACTTGAGGCATTGTTTTCCTTTAAGAATCTTTTAATGGCAACATAGCTTCGGCACATACATAAGCGAAGCCAAAATCTGAACCCTCCTACTTCATCCCACAGTATCTGAGCACATTTCCCTCCCTCATTTGACAGTCATTAATCACATTCTCCAATTAGTTTAAAGTGTGAACTTTCCCTCCCGTTCCATAACGCGCCATATTTTATCTGCTCATATTACATCCAGCCTTGAAGATGCTCTACTGAAATATTGTTATGGCTAACTAGTTCCCAAGCACATTCTTCCACTCCCCCCCCCTCCATATCATCTAATAGTGGCTTTAAAGTAATACACAGGTTAAATAGTAAATGTCTGCATCCACATATAATGTCAGGCAAAAATATTCGATGTTAGCAGAATTGACATCCGGCCCCCCTTACAAAAACGACATATCCTGTATTGTAAACAAAAGCATATGTTAATGCTTAGTTTTTGGTTTGTTGGGGTGTTTCGCATGAAATCTCTTGACGAGTCGGTCAGCTTTCACCTCACTTGATTTCACCCAGGTGGCTTCAGATAACGGGTACCCCTTCCATTCTACTAAGTACTGCAATTTCCCTTTAAAAATTCTAGAATCAAGAATATGTTTCACTTCATAATGGGTCTGCCCTGCAACTACGAGGGGCCCAGGTGCTTTCTTCGGGGGAGGTCTTAAAGTGGAGCCCCGATAAGGTTTTAACAAGCTACTATGGAAGACAGGGTGAATCTTACCCAAATGTCTAGGGAGTTTCAGTTTTATGGTGACTGGATTGATGACCTTTACGATAGGAAAAGGCCCTAAGAATTTCGGTCCTAACTTCTTACTGGGTAATTTGAGGCATAAATATTTGGTCGACAGATAAACCTTTTCCCCAACTTGGAACGTTCTTTGGGGAGCCCTCTTTTTGTCAGCTTGCTTTTTATAGGTTTCAAAAGTCTTTTTTAAATCAGATTTTGTATTTCTCCAAACTTCCTCCCATCCCCTCACCCATTGGTCAAGTGTCTGGGAAGCGGTTGGCACTTGGGAGTATTCAGGTATTGGACCGAACTCTTTGCCTGTGGCTACTCTGAAAGGTGTGTAGCCGGTGCTGCTATGCACAGAATTATTGTACGACACCTCTGCAAAAGGGAGAAGGTCAGTCCAGTTTGTCTGTTGATAGGACACGTAGCATCTGAGATATTGCTCCACCATTTTGTTAGTGGATTCAGCAGCTCCATTGGTGGCCGGATGAAAAGCAGATGATAAGCCTTGAGATGATCCAATTAATTTAAGAAAACTTCTCCAAAACTTTGCTGTGAACTGCACCCCCCTGTCTGAGATTATTCGCTTAGGGGCGCCGTGCAGTCGGTAGATATGTTTCAGGAACAATTTAGTCAGTCGTTGAGCAGATGGGAGTCTTTTGCAGGCGATGAAATGAGTCTGCTTCGAAAACAGGTCTATTACAGTCCAGATCACAGTATTTCCTCTACTTTCAGGTAGGTCTACGATAAAGTCCATAGCTATTTCTTCCCACGGTTGGGAAGGGACTGCCACCAACTGCGGTAACCCAGGGGTTTTCCCCGGGATTCTTTTCATTGTGGCACATACGGTACAACTCTTCACATAGTTTTCCACATCCCGTTTTAGTCCCGGCCACCAAAATTGCCGGCAGGTAAGATGTAGAGTTTTTAGATATCCAAAGTGTCCAGCCTGTTTTACATCATGGCTGTGTTTGAGAGCATTAAGACAGAGGGATTCGGGCAAATACAGTTCCCCCCCCTCTTGTAAGCCAAACTATCCCGGCACGTCAAGGAGGTTTGATTATCTTTGAACCATTGATCGGTGAGCAGCTCTCATTTTATTTTCTTTGCTCCAGGTTCATACGGGACCCTGCGAGGTGTGATTTGTGCAACAGGTTGTGGATTGGAGATAATCTTTTCATTAACTTCTTCACATTCGCTTTTGTATTGGAGCAATCTCGATAGCGCATCAACTAGGAAGTTTTTTCCTCCTGGTATGTACTTTAGAGTGAAGTTGAAGCGGTTAAAGTACTGTGCCCACCGTACTTGCTTTGGGGACAATTTGCGGGGAGTTTTCAGTGCCTCTAGGTTTTTGTGATCTGTCCATGCTTCAAATGGCACCTTGCTCCCTTCTAGATAGTGTCGCCAGTTTAACAGCCCCCATCTAATTGCGAAGGCCTCCTTCTCCCATATTGCCCATCTCCGTTCACTTTCCGTAAATTTTTTGGAGGTGTAGGCGCAGGGTTGCAGGACTCCATTCTTATTCTTTTGAAGTAATACAGCTCCAACTGCCACATCGCTGGCGTCGGCTTGTATTACAAAGGGTTCCCCTGGGCAGGGGTGCTTTAGGACCGGTTCAGCAGCAAATAGTCTCTTTAAATTCTCAAAAGCTGTTTGACAGTTCATAGTCCATGCTAGTGGTTGGCCCGGTCGCGGCTTCCCTCCTTTTCTGCCTGTTTTGAGTAAATCTGTAAGGGGTAGGGCAATCTTGGCAAAAGAGGGGATGAATTGATGGTAGAAGTTGGCAAAACCTAGAAAGTTCTGGAGCTGTTTGCGGGTTTTGGGGGGCTGCCATTCAATTACAGTTTTCACCTTGGCTGGATCCATCTCAATGCCCTCATTGGAAATTCTGTAGCCGAGGTAATCTAATCGGGTCTGGTGAAATTCACATTTTGACAATTTGGCATAAAGCTTGGCATTCAGTAGTTTCTTTAACACTTCTCTCACCAGCTTTATGTGAGCCGTCATATTCGTGCTGTATATACCAGAACCCCTTTGTACAAGTGATCATGTAGGACCTCATTAATCAACTGCATGAATGCGGCTGGGGCCCCCTGTAATCCAAATGGCATGACCTTGAAATGATAGCTCCCCATGGGGCAGTTGAAGGCAGTCTTCCACTCGTCTCCCTCCTTTATTCTCACTCGGTAATATGCCTCTCTTAGGTCTAATTTAGTGAAGACACTCCCCTTAGCCAGATGAGTTAATAAGTCCTGTAGGAGGGGGAGGGGTATTTGTTTTGCACACTTACAGCATTGAGACCCTTATAGTCTACGCAGAGACGAAGAGACCCATCTTTTTTTTCTTTAAATAACACGGGGGCTCCCACGGTAGATTTGGCCCGTTCAATGAACCCCCTCTTTAGGTTTTTATTTACGTATTGCTGCATCTCTTCCATTTCGAGGGGGGACATAGTGTACATTCTCGGGCGTGGGAGTTTGGCTCCTGGCACCAGTTCGATAGAACAGTCATTGGCCTGTGAGGGGGTAGGACATCGCATTCATTTTCACTAAATGCCTCTGCTAAGTCCTGGTATTCATTGGGGATCAGTGATTCGTCTGGTGACGGTGAGGCAGCTATATGTGCTCGCTCATTAGGTGGCCTAAAGTGTTCCGCAACGTCTGTTGAATGGGGGGGGGGGGTTGGCCCTATTGGTAGCCTCACAGTTCTCATCCCTTTCTCCCACCAGATAAATGGCTTCCATTTGTCCAACCAGGCTAATCCTAGGATCACAGCCTCAGTCAGTTTTGGAGCCACCAGGAAGCATATGAACTCCCAGTGCTCACCTATTTCTAGGCGTAGAAGCTCAGTTAGTTGTGTGACAAAAGTTCCTCCCATCAGGGAGCCATCGGCTTGCTCAAACCTTGGTTTGGAGAGCAATTTTGCTCATATACCCAATTTCATGGCAAAGGGCAAGCTAATGATACATCGGGAGCATCCAGAATCAACTAGCACTTTTAAGTCTGTCTGTGCTCCTGACTTAGGGCTGATTAGCCTTGCAGGCAGTGAAAAAGGAGGGATGGGTCGACTCACCACTGGGTCGTTCTCTCCTTCGTCATCGCTGTCAAAAGAGGGTAGAGTGGGGGTGGATCCAGCCTCAGTTCCGGTGTCCTCCTGTGTAGGGGAGGTAACTTGGGCAACCAGTTGCTGTGTGATCCCATTAGATTTTTCTCTCTATGGCTGCTGGCCAGGTCTCTTCCTCACTGCAGGTCCCGGTCTGCTCTGCTGTTGGGGGTAGGGAACCGGGCAGTTCGATGCTCGATGTCCCTGCTGTCCGCATTGGAAGCATGTGATCGGCGGACCTGCAGGTGGTCTGGGCCTTTCAGCGGCCGTAGCCATTGGTGGTTTTCGGGGGGGGGGCTGTCGTCTGGGTTGCTCTGGTCTTACCTCGAGTTCAGGTGGGGGAGGCTTCTTATAGCGGGTAAGTTGAACGTCTAGCTTCACTGCTGCCTGGTACCACTCGTGCAGCTGATCAGGTACTGCTCGATAGATGCAGGCCTGGGAGAGGTGGTCGTCTAATCCCTCAATGAAGAGATGGATTAGGGATTGCTCAGGCCACCCCTCTATTCGACCGGGTATCTTACAGAACTCGCACACATACTCTAGGGCAGTTCTGCCGGCTTGTTTTATTTTGTGGATTTGTCCTCCTGCTCTAAGGCTAATGGATGGGTCCTCAAATCTTTCTCTCAGCCCTAGGAGGAAGAGGTGGGGATCATCTAATTCGGGAGCTTGTTCATTATATAAATTGTTCAGCCATTCGGATGCCTCTCCCTCTAGGTTGGACGCAATCACATCGACCATGGCACCTGGGTCTGGGTAGAGATAGGCCCAGCGGTTTAAATGAGAACGTACTTGGTTGAGAAAAAAAATTAGCTTCTCTGAGTCCCCATCGAAGGTTGCTCTGAAGGGTGGCCCAATTATAGGCTGTTGTGGGCCCCACTGTGGCTGTTGCTGCTGGGCCCACCCTTGTTGCTGATTCAATGGCTGCTGAGCTCTCCACTGTAGGGGTAGCGCTCCCAGTTGTGGCTGGCCCCACCCTGGTTGCTGTCGTATGCCCAGGGGTCGCACGTTCGGGGGCTGCCGGTCCTCCACCCTGCTGTGGTTGCAATACTGGCAGTACTGGCCTCTTGAATCGTGGGAGGTTTTCTAAAGGTTGCTGAATAAGTGGGGGCGGTTGCTGCCTTCCCTGTTGTTGGCCTGCGGGGGATGACGGCGCCCTCTGCTGCTGTAGGCCCCTCCACGGTTGCTGGGCCTCTCTCATTTGCGGACCCATCTGCTGTTGCTCTCCTGGCTTTGGCACCACCCCAAGCTGCTGTAAGGCCTCTATTAGCTGACACACGCTCAGAGGCCTTTGATCCTCTGTCTGCGGGGGCTGCCAAACTCCCCATTGAGGCAGGGGGCCCAGGCTGGGTTTCCCTCTCTCTGTGGAGCTGGAGGCCCTGGCAAGGGGCTCCAGGGATTGGAAGACTGTTTGGTCTGCGAGGGAGGGGCTGGGGGCCTCTCTCAGCAGGGACTGTTCCGCGCACCTCACTTCTAATGTTTCAAATCTTTCTGCCAAATTCTCCACTGACTGACTATGAGTGGCAGTTGGATATCTCCACTCACCCGAGTCTTCAGTGGCAGAAGGCTTGGCAGCTCTCCACTGGTGTGGGGGATGTAATCTGTGAGGATCCCTTTGTTGTGGCTCCAACTCATCCGTCTTGGAAGTCTTTGAAGATGGGAAGGCTGTTACAAAATCTCCGGATTCCATGCCCGAGCGTGGAATCTCCCAGTCTGAAGACCAGATCAGCTCTCCTAATCTCTTTGGCCTTGCTCCCAGCTGGGGGATTTGCGAGGGTTCTCTCTCTACCGGCTTGTTCGCTGTTGCTCCCCCCTCTGGGGAACTTGCTGCTGCAGGGGTGCTGATCTCAGGCAATTCTTCTTCTTCCATGATGTTCTTTTCTCTGAATCTTTGTCAGTCTATTCCTTCAGTTTTAGGAATGGCGACTGGGGTTCGGAACCCCTAAAAGTCTGAAATGTTTGTTGGATTTTGGCTTGATGTTATGGTTCCGAAGGAAGAGGCTTTTCAAAGAAACTTGAGGCATTCTTTTCCTTTAAGAATCTTTTTATGGCAACATAGCTTCGGCACATATATAAGCGAAGCCAAAATCTGAACCCTCCTACTTCATCCCACAGTATCTGAGCACATTTCCCTCCCTCATTTGACAGTCATTAATCACATTCTCCAATTAGTTTAAAGTGTGAACTTTCCCTCCCGTTCCATAACGCGCCATATTTTATCTGCTCATATTACATCCAGCCTTGAAGATGCTCTACTGAAATATTGTTATGGCTAACTAGTTCCCAAGCACATTCTTCCACTCCCCCCCACCTCCATATCATCTAATAGTGGCTTTAAAGTAATACACAGGTTAAATAGTAAATGTCTACATCCACATATAATGTCAGGCAAAAACATTCGATGTTAGCAGCATTGACAGAATATTTATTGAGACGTAGAATCTGGATAAATTTCCAGAGCCTAAAAAAAGTAAAATAATTGCTGCCTTGTTGAAGACTCTGCCCCAAGCCTTTTTTTCAAATATATCTTTTCATGAAAGTGTCTTAGTTTGAAGCAATCAAAGATAATAGTTTAAAGCAGATTCATATTCTAAAATCGGAAATAAACCTGGCTGAAATTTTAAAAAAAGAATTGATGTAGAATGTCCATGGATGGGTCTGCAAGATGGTGGATGTTACAGTCCAAGCCCCCTTCTTTTGAATATGCATACAATACAATCACATGTACCAAAGGGGCAGAGCTTGGACCATGATGCCACAACTGCCATCTTGCAGATTTTGTTATCCTCCACTTTGAACACCACAGGCTGGGTACCAATTTCAGGAAGAATTTGGAAGAAGACATTACCTAAAGACATTTAGGCAAGAAAAAACAAATGCACAGGTATAGTATAGGTCAAGGGTGTCAAACTGCCGGCCCACGAGCTGGATGTGTCAAGCTGAAACCGCATCCACCCCATTGCCAGCAATGGAGAAAAAGTCACGATACATCACGACACGACACGTAACGTTGTGAGTTTGACACCCCTGGTATTGGTGCTACCTTGCTCAATAGTATTAACTGTGAGAGGGATCTTGGAATCCTAGTGGACAATCACTTAAAGATGAGCCAGCAGTGTGCTGCAGCTGCCAAAAAAGCCAACATAGTTCTAGGCTGCATTAAAAGAGGGATAGAATCAAGATCAGGTGAAGTATTAATACCACTTTACAATGCCTTGGTAAGGCCACACTTGGAATACTGCATCCAGTTTTGGTCACCACGATGTAAAAAAGATCTTGAGATTCTAGAAAGAGTACAGAGAAACGCAACAAAGATGTGTAGGGGACTGGAGGCTAAAACATATAAGGAACGGTTTCTGGAATTGGGTATGTCTAGTTTAATGAAGAGAAGGACTAGGGGTGACATGATAGCAGTGTTCCAATATCTCAGAGGTTGCCACAAAGAAGAGGGAGTGAAGCTATTCTCCAAAGCACCTGAAGGCAGGACAAGAAGCAATGGATGGAAACTAATCAAAGAGAGAAGCACTAAGGAGAAATTTCCTGAGAGTTAGAACAATACATCAGTGGAACAACCTGCCTCTAGAAGTTGTGAATGCTCCAACATTGGAAGTTTTTAAGAAGAGACTGGGCAGCCATTTGTCTGAAGTGGTATAGGGTTTCCTGCCTGAACAGGGGGTTGGACTAGATGACCTCCAAGGTCCCTTCCAAGTTTATATTATTATTATTGTTGTTGTTGTTGTTGTTATTATTGTTGTTGTTGTTGTTATTATTATTATACATTTCCACATTAATATAGCTTTTGAACATTTCAAATGTCACCGTTTGTTCTGGATTTGCTGGATGTACCTTCCTTTTCCCCCCTCTGGGAAGATTTTACTAATAACTCTGATAAATGTAATATGGATGTGATTTGCCAAACCCAGAATAAGTGGCTGTATGAAATGGTGCAAAATTATTGCAAAAGTGAATAAATAGGTTTTGCGAGCACTTCTGTGGTTCATAGCACTGTAGAAAGGGAGATAATATTATCTTTGCAAAAGGCAGAATGGAAAGGAAAGCGCAGCAAACAGATCAACCACCTGTAGTTTGCAGTGATTTCTCTAAACAGCAGCAGTTACTGAAGCATTAGAAACAATGTCATTTCCTGGTCCTATTTTCTTAGCTCCTCTAAGCTGCCACAGAACCCAGCAGAAGGAACTGCATCTCTGTCTCCTCCCTGACTTATTTGATGGAAATTACTTCTGCCCATCATCTCCAATGTGTAAAAAAAAAAAAAAAAATCCCAAAACTTATTTGTCTAACATCTGATTGAGTATTTTTCCAATCCAGGAGCAACTGTTCCTGCAATTTTTGTCATCTTTCATAAACTGATAAAAAAAATCTAGCTCCATAACTGTGTGTCTATTCCTCTAAAAGTAAGTATCTTTCAACAGCAACAGTTTTTTTAAATGCTAATGAAAGTGAGGTCCATACAAGAATTTTAAAAAATAAACTTATTAGTATTTTTAGACAAATACAGCAAATTCAGACTTGATAATAAATAAATAGAAATCCTGAAATCCCTGTGTATGCTAAAATCTTCAGGTTTTAGAAACTTACAACATAGCACATGCTCTAAACATACTTATTCACAAATATATATATGGAGAACACTTGCTTATAAAGTTGCCAAGATTTGGACATGACTAAATGGTTAAAATATATATATAGTAAATATATATATAGTAAAACATTGGTTGGAAAAAGTGTGTATACTAGGAAAGGCATGTAGAAAAACATATATGAATATCAACATCATTAATAGCAGGGCTGAACATAATTGAGAATTATTGAAATGAGAGCTAAAGACAACACTGACAGAATCACAGATTCTTCACAGTATCAAGATTGTTTGTTTGTTCACAGTTAAAGCAAGAAAACTCAAAATAGATTCTCTGTACAAGAGGAAACCTAACAGCCATTGTTCGCATTGACAACATAATGTGCTGTCTCAGTCCAATAAACTTGCTATCTTGGCAAATGAAAGTTAGAAGAGATGTAGTTGCTAAGATAACATCTATTTCCTGCCTTACTCTCTTTTAAAAAGCCAGTTTGGGTCACCCAGATACAGGAAAGGCTCACAAACGTCAAAAAATGCTTGTTACTTAAAATACTGGACTAAACTATGCATTATTTTGTTCTACTGGAGGACAATGGGAGTTAAGTTTCCTTTCTGTATAATGTTCTACTTTCATCATTTCTTGTAAATGGAATGAATGACCACCAAGTATTAAGGTTCTAGGCTATTATTAATGGCAAAATATGAGAAGAACTTTACACTCAGTGGGAAAACAACAGGACAATCCAAAAACATCTAAGACAAGCAATGACATCTGGCAAATTTAGGTAACATACTAAAAGGATCATGGGTGGAATGCAAGGCTTAAAGTTCTTATTTACAATCAATGATCAACAAAATTACAAAAACACATGTAGAACAGTGCTGAATTTTTACATAATCTGTTGCCTCATTTTCACTGCAGCTACACAAAATTTTGCTATCATGTAGGTAATAAGATATTTTGAGTCTTAACCTGGAGCTCTCTGCACAGAAGAGAAAAAATATACCTTTTATCTAGTGTTCTATAAAAAGTTCCATATAATAGAACTAGTTGATTATTCTTGTTGAAGTGTACTAGTTACTTTGGTCTTGGAATATGTAGCCTGAAGTGCAGAAAGGAGAAAATGGTTTCTATCCCTAAAAAGTTATTTTCACAACTTGGGAAAGTTGAGCTTATTTAGAAAATGTTCTGGTTCCCAAGTAAAATTTGTAACCAAATTTCCCCAGTCAATCCCACTGAACTCATTCTGACATTCCCTATCATTTATTCTTTGAAGAAAAACTTGATTAGCCTGTTCACACCCATCACAGATAAGGAATTCTGCTAAAAAGCCAATATGACCTTAATATGATCTGCTATATCCAATTTAATATATGGTCATCCGTCAAACTTAGCAGAAGTAATAAAACTCTGAAAAAGAATTGATTCTTAAGCTAGTAGCTGATCATGTGCTTTCAAGCCATCATTCCAATCTCAAGTCTGAGGGACACACAAGGGGCAGTGAAAACGGAGCTTGGAATCAATAAGAGTTTAGTAGCATCTTTTCCAAGTAACCCATTTTGTTAAAAGCCATAAGCTATTACAAACTACAACCTTCTTCATCAGATCTGTAGTGTAAGGTTTTAATTGGGATGAGGTGGCGGACATAGGAGGGGAAGACAATGTGATTATATAGATCCAGCTTACATTGAAACAAATTAAAAGTACTTTATCAATTAATTATTGCAATGTGCTAAAAACCATTGTATTGGTCGAGACCGTCTGAGATAGCTGGAAACCTTTTGATCAACCTTGTGATCATACATCAAATCTTTCCCTCAGTTTTGCTGGTAAAGTTTGATAATTTCCAAGAAACTTTGAGATCTGTAATGCAGTGTCTTTGGACATTAAAATGCTCTGATGTTACATTGTCCTTGTTTGAGCCCTGATGACAAACTCATGACAAACTAATTTTTTGTGCAAAATTTTACCTTTTTGTCCTATATAGAATCCAGAGGGGCCCAGTTACAAGGATACCAAATTCTATGTAAGTTGACATCTTTACTTTTTCAAATTTGAAATTTCATTTTTTTAAAGCATCTTGTTTGGGTTAGATTAATCTATATCCCATCATTGGGTAGACCCATGGATTAGATCCAGGCAACCTGAAATGATCAACATAAATATGAGTAAGGCCTCTTTCATATTCATTTGGTGGCCAATTCCAAGATGTGTTTGCCCCCCCCCTCCCCTCCCCATCACATCCTTTCCTTTTATTCCAAGTGTAGCTTTTCTAACCATTCAGAGTCATTGGAAATTTTTCTGTCTCTGGGGCTTTCCTCTAGTCTAGTAAGTAAAGAACAAGTTTGGGATTTGGGCACCAGCTGTTGGAAATCAACTTTGGAAACACTAACATTCTTCACCTGTAAATGTAAGGTAATAGATGCAGTAGAGAATTCTCTTTTCCTTACCTAAAATATACCCCTTACTTTGCATGTATCTATGCAACGTGCTTTTTATGAAGACTGTTATTCTTGGGATTTCATCAGTTCCTTCCCCTCTCAATTCAATTCCCTTTCTCTTCTGAATCCCATCTGATTCAGTTGAGGTTCTCACCTGACCTACTCTGATTCTATAATAAAGAGAGCATATTACATCTCCTTAGCAATAGACAGACTGAATTAATTTAGAGTTTCCTCCCACCACATTATTTCCTAAATAAAGCTTATTTTAGTTGTATTAACAGAATAATCCTTTCTTGTTAAAGTTGTATTCCTGATATTTTTTCCATGAAGCAAAGCTAATGGCTATTCAACACCAAGTGCTTGCTATGTTTTCTAGCCTATGATTGGCCAGCTGAAAGGAGTGTCAGTCAATTCAGTGGGAAGATAGTAAAAGAGGTCGTACACTCACACAATGGTACAAAACTGCTGTAATGATTTGAGGGATGGGGCAGCATGGAAGTGATCTTGCAAGTCTCAATTATTTTAATCAGGTTGCTCTAAAAATGACTGGATCTCACTTCATGTTTGTATTACCATTAAATTAATATTGTATTTCCCAAATGGTTTTGCATATTTTCTATGGTAAAACAAGATATCTGCAAGGAGCATAGTCCAATATTATAGAACCTACATAATATGAAAATACCTTTTCCTCTCAGAAATTATCAATTTTTCCAATTCATTTGATACCCATCTCCCCTTCCATCATAGAAAAACAAACTACATTCTATTTTGGGGTGCTTCATTTGCTTCCCTCTGCTTCTTGGTTTTCCTATCAACTTCAAATAAAGCTTATTTTATTTCATTTAAAGGTAGATTTGTATCTAACCTGTCCGTCTTACCCACTTAATAAGATCATGGATGTTTTAAGAGTTTGGCCTCCCTATATTAGCTACCAGAGGAAAGGAGCAGATATATTACTACAGTTATACATACAGTACACTATAGATGAAACCATATAGTAGTAGTTAAAAAGTTCTTCTTAATAGTCTATAATAATATGTGGGAAAGATCCTGGGAGACTGGGCCAAGAGAAGGAAAGGGAATAATTAGATTATAGACAGCATAACCCACAACTGGATAATGGACAGACGAAAAAGCTCAGAAGAGATCCTCCCTTGTTTCTCAGGCTGTAAAGGAGACAGGAGGAGGACTGTATTTTCAAACATGCAAGATTCTATCAGTGTAGCTTCATAATAAAATCAAATCAAGATTGATGTCAGTCTTGTGGGATAAACCAGATAGGAATCACAGCTAGATGATTTCTACTTTATTGTAAGTCTATACTACATTCTCTTGGCAGTGTCTCTATGACATTCTCCCAAGGTCTTTCCCACGTGCCATTACATAGTCACCGTTGCTTCACATTGATGGTTGTTTGAGCACTGTGAGCTTATCAGCTATTGTTATGGCTACACACTCATTTTCTACCAGTTCTGTCATCTCCCCATTTGGTTGGCCATATTTCCTTCTGTCTGAGCTAATGAGATAAATTATCCCTTGTAAGCCCCTTGAACTTCTGAAGGAAAGACAAGATATGAATCTAACTTAGAGAAAGAGACAAACACAAAAGCAGAGACTTAAAGATATGCAATGATATAGCAAATGCATAAGCAAAAAGAAATGCCAGTATTGTATTTCCATCAAAGTTCTATGACAAAGTTAACAAAATTGTCAGATGCTGTTTATAGCATTGTTTGTAAAATGTAAATTACTAAAGCATCACAATACGTATGTTCCCCTTATTTGTAAATCACTATCTTAAAGACAATTGCCACTGTACTCCCAGTTAATTATCATTAGCATATTATTAATTATGGAAAGCAGAATAGAATATAGGTATTCATAGACTGACAATTGTTGCATACTATACTCCAGTTGTAGAACATGGGCTGAGACCGTGGGAAAATTGTGTAACATTTTGAATAAGTATGAGCCAATAATAAATTATGATGAGTGACACAATGTAGGAACAAGATGAGTGAATCCAAAAAAGATTGATGAATGAATAAGGACTTGACTATAAGGTATGTATCTACTTAGCAAAAGTTCAGAGTTGGAGGGTAAGTTTGTGTGTGTGTGTGTGTGTGTGTGTGTGTGTGTGTGTGTGTGTGTGTGTGTATTTAAGATAAGATTTAAGCACAATCTATTTCTATGTATACATGGAAAAGGAATAAATATAAATCTTAAGCATGATGGAATTGTTATTTATAATGTCAGATTGAGAGAATTAGTGAAGGATAACAAAATAATGGAAGATTCTGAATGTGAAACAGAGCATTTTTTTTATATTGAGAGGAACTGGTCTTGAAAAAGAATTGGATATATAAAAAGAAAAGTTGAAGCAGAATGACTGCAGGAAGACACAGTATAAGTCCTGAGAGAGAGAAAAATATTAATCTCCCAGCAGAGTGGAAAAAAAAGTAGACATAAGGAAAAAAGATGTGGAAACTGTTAGAAGAGAATGAAAAGAATTATGTATCAAAGAAGTATATGGAATTATGCTAAGAAATATTTAAAAGATGTTTCATAGAATGATAAAATAAAAGTGGCTGATTGTAAAAAAAATGGTTATAAGTGAACCATTTCTTTAAAAAAAAGAAGAAATATTGTATAATGTTTATACAGAGTAGATGAGGTCAACATTTTCAACAGACTTATTATAGCTTTTTTTTTTTTATTAACCACACAAATCTTTTTTGATCCTATGAAAGTACAATTGTTTTTCTTAAAATTTGTTGGGAGGTTATTGGTTCATTATTTTTTTCTAAACATATTAATATTTTATTAGACCTTTAATTTAGTTTTGAACATTTAAGGCAGTTTAATTTTTATCAGTATTTTATCACTGATATCTTATTTCAATTTATTCCTATTTTAATATTTTAATTGTCTTAAGGATTGCACTTATATCTTTTTTTCTGCTAATGCACCTGCTGGTCTTTTTTTTATCGTAGTTTCTCTTGTATTTCAGAGTTTCTCTTTTGATGCTGTATTCATTACTGGTCAATGAACATGGTTAATTGATTGAATGTTGGTTGGTTGGCTGTTCATAGAAAATAAAATATACCTGCAAACAGCAACAAGAAACTTAACAAGAAAGGTATGTAAGGTCATTGGCCCTTGGCAAAACTTGAGAAATCATAAAAATCCAATCATGAAAACTCAAGCAGAGGCTTCTTAAAGGTACAGCACTTTATTTTCGATCGAAATAAGTCCTGGGTGGAAACACAATCTGAACACTGGCAGCAGTTGCGTTCAGAAGTGCCACACCTTAGAAAGTTAGTAGCATTGCTTTATAAACTTTGTTAGTCAATGAAAATCAGACAACAGAGTTATTACAATATAAGGAAGACGTCAGTCATTCCTGTACACTCCCTTATTCCCTCCTTCAGTACATCACATCCGTGTACATGTTTCCCATGCTTGCATGAAATTTGTCCCTGACGCAAACGCTGATTACAGAAGTGAGATAGCAATAGTTAGGCAAGGCTACACAATTTGTTTCTTTTTCTGGTTCCAGCTACAGAACCCTACAGGTAAAAACAATGCAGGTCAATTTTATGGGAGTGGGTGGGTTTGGGTCAATGAATGTGCAATGGGTCAAGGAAATTCCAACATCCTGGAAAAGTATTGTGGAGATACTTAGAATAGGGTAGTGATATATTAAACAGTAGAATTAAAATCAGTGTAATAAAAGTTAAGAAAAAATGATAGAAAGGAAACAAGAAACACTGTGAATAGATTGAAAAATGGCAGGGCTGCAGGATAGATGATGTCATTGGAGAGATGTTGAAATATGATGTACCTGGGCAATTTATTTAATATGTGTGTGACTACTGCATCTGTGTCTGACAACTGAAAGAATATGGTTCTTTCTAATACAAAGTGAAGATAGCAAGAGTGAATGCAAAAAAATAAAAATGGGGGGGCTTATTACATAGTTAAATCCACTTGGTTAGATATTTGGCAGAAATCTGACTCAAAGGTACTCAAGAAGACATGAGCAAAATGTGGGATAATTATGAATATAAGAGAAATGGAGAAGAGTAATAAAAAAGATGAAAAAGAAATATAGAAAAAGAAATAGAAAAGAAAGAAAAAGAAAAAAGAAAGTATATTAAAGTGGCCTTCAGTCTTCTGAACAGCAGTTATATTTATATTTATATTTTCTCTCTAAGGTTACATCAAAGATGCCATAATCTAGCGTTTCTAAGGTTTTTCATAGGTTTTTCTCTATGAGTTATGGTAAAACAAGAAGATATACAATAGGGTCAACAAAACAAGTGCGGAGTAAGCAGAGGTTGAATACAAAACTGATTGGTAAGAAAGACATGTATTGGGGGGCTTGGTCATATGGAGGGAATGAATGAAAATCAAATTGCAAAACAAATATATGAAGAAAAAATGAATGTATTGAGAAGAGTTTGTGGCTGGGTGGAGTTGATGAGATTCTGAAAAAGAGAGGGATAAAAAGTTTAAACAAAAGAGTGAATGTGTAAAGTAACGTAGGGCTGTGGTGAAAGCGAGGATGACTGAATGACTGAAAATTGTGGTCTGATATAGTGAATGACAGCAACGGGGGCAGAAGGATGCAGAGAGCCTCACCTTTTGCTCCTGAAGATGCTACCTGGTGAGGTAATGAAATGTTTGCAAGCAAATAGCCAAATTCGAAGAGCACTGAGGATCCCACCGTTTAACCCTAAGCTACAGATATTCTCTTCTACTGAAACCATGATGGATATGTCTTTTTGAATAAATAAACAGTACACACTAATTTATTGTTGATGCTTTGTGAAAAGCTGGAACTGTAGACATTTGAACTTCTTTCGGTGTGCTAACTTTTTATTATATGCCAACATATTATATCAAGTGAAAATTTAAAAAGCATGCAAGGGACTGATCTCTGTGGGTAGCTATTAGCTGAAATACAATTTATCTGACCAAACCAGACATCAAGCATGACGTGAAAAATGTTCTCTAAAGGTAGAACCTTTGAAAAAGACTGGTGTAAAAAGTACATAAGGTTTCTTAGTATCTTACCAAAGAACATCACAATGCCAGAGGTTCTTTATAAGAAACACCAGTAGCTTCCTTATAGAATAAAAGACACAAGAGACAGGCAAGAAAAATCATCCATTCCCACTATCTGCATAACCTCTCAAGATAAATTAAATAAAATATAAAACATTTGAAAAAAGCAGCATTATAGTTTTAAATTGAGAGGAAAACTAAAATGCTATGTATGTCTAATCAAATACTGTTAGCAATCAGTTGAAAGATGGGCATCAAATCTTTCATTTCAAATAGTGCTTTCATTACTCAATGTTTTCTCCCACTACCAGGAACTCATTAAGACATTTTAAATAAAAATTAAATCAGCACTCCTTCAACAAAACATTGTTGATGAATGCTGCAATAAATTATGGAGTTGCCTTTTTCTATAAGGCACATTTTGGCATGTTTTGATTTATTTACTCACAGTTAAAAAAACTGTCATTATTGATATCTCCGTTCAACTGGGTATAATTTGAATTGACAGCACAAACAAAAAGAAAAGAAATAAATGCAGCAGTTCAGATTTAACATGTGTTTAATAAAATGAGGGTCTTCTTTTTAAGACTTTTTTTAGGACTATGTAATATAAAGAGTTATGTGCTTGACTGTTGCGCATTACATAGTAAAACAGACATTCTACCACCACCAGTGGTGGGATTCAAATATGTGAACAACCGGTTCTCTGTATGGATGCCGCTTCTGGAAGTCTATTCTGGGCCTGGGAAACAAAAAATTAGCTACCAGTTCTGCCAAAGTGGTGCAAACCGGCTGAATCCCACCACTGACCACCACCCATTATTAAAAGTAATATTGGTCTGAAAACTATTTTCCAATTTTCAAAAGTTTTGTTACCTTCTAGCAGAGCATCTCAATGTTTCATTTGTTCTTGTGAGATTTCTCCATTATTCACATTCTTCATGAATGCTTTCGTTTCCCAATTGAAAATGGTTCCTGCAAATTGTTCCCACATTATGTTACTTCCTGGGCTTGAATTAAAGCTAGGGGAGCTAGAAAACCTATAGATGGCTGCAAAGGTGGTCTGGGTTTATTTCTTAAGTTTATATCCCAACTTTTCTCAACAAACAAAAGACAGTTTAAAACAACCTCCTTTCATTTTATCCGTGCTTAGTTGATCTGAGAGGAGGTGATAGGTCCAGCCACCCAATCTGTTTCTATGGCTGAGGATAGACTTGACTCTGGGTAGTTTTAGTCAAAATCCAATACTTCACTTATATACCACTATAAGTCAAATGGATGCCTATCAATCACCTTATCATTTAGATATTTTTTTAAAAAAAAAACTATGCTTCACTAATGAGGTTATCACCAAATCTACGAAGAAGGAAAAGTGAACACAATATTTTTATTAAATATTTTATTTTATTGAATAAAAATATTCACCTATAGATATTCATTAATATAATGGCAACTATAGCTGTATCTGAAAGTTTTCCCAAACCCTCTGAATAAAGTGGAATCTAATAGGGCAGCAGAAAATAGATGAACTATTTCTCATGTATACATATGTGTATGCGTACTGTGTCTGTGTACCAACTGATCTGCAACCAGACATTTTCTCACATATGTACAAATACACATATACTTTCCCATAATTCCTTTTCAGAGTATCAAGAAGGAAAAGGAACAACATAAAGGGATAACATTGGGGGGAGGGAGAACAAGATACACCAAAGTTGGATGGAGATACAACCATTCATTTAGTGACGGTTCGAAGTTATAACGGCACTGAAAAAAGTGACTTATGAATGTTTTTCACACTTATGACAGAATTTTACAGAATTTTACCTTTTATCATTCCTTTCTTACTTAAGTAGCTTTGTTGGTGGTTTGTGCTCTAAACAATCGTTTCCTTGTTCAGAACAATCAAATTCCAAGAAACAATAATGTTCCCAGAAATGTATTTTTGCTTACTATTTTGACACACCAAATGGTGAATTTCCTTTCCCTAAAGACTTTCCACAGTACAAAAAAATATTGCTTGGAAGATATATACCTTTCAGTATTCTGCTACCTGCAAGAAGTCAAATGTAACTACAAAAAAAGCAAAGTGAAGGCATTTTGCTTTCTGATTTAAAACTATATTAATAATAATTTATTTGTTTATCACAGTGACAAAGCCGTTTCTCTTTTTAAAACGTAAATAGAAAAGAAAAAGAATTGCTCTCCTCAGATATAGTGAGACATCAAGTACTCACAATATTCAAATATACACTTTCTTATTATCATGAGTAATGGCCTGGAGGACAATGCAATTCAAAAGCATTTGTAATGAACTTCAGGATGGCACCACCCTTTACTTCAGACTTAACTAGTTTCTCCTCTCAAAATTAAATTGTATTTGTCTGCAAGAAAAATGTCTTTCTGAGTTTATGGCAGTTCACAATTAATACTGTCATCCAAACCAATTCCTTGTGGGGAACACGGGTGTGGGAGAAAGAATACAATTTTTATTTTACCTCATAAAAATCACACTGCAAATCGGAATTGCACCTTCAGGGGGAGATGGATAGGCAAGGAAGTTTTGGGTACATTAATGCAAGAAGAATAGTTTGCTACTATCAAATAAGTCAGGGATATTATTAAAATTGCATGATGAAAGTGAAGAAAAATATTCAGTGATCTGTAGATACATGATTTATTACAATAATCTCACTGTATACATGTTATACTTTGATAATAAAGGTTCATTCATTCATTCATTCACTTGACCACAAAAATCATGGTTATGCCATTATTTGACAAAAATCAATTTTCTGATTGACAATTTTCGAAGTTCTGATGGCCGAGCTCCCTCCATAGTCACATTATTTGGGCGCTTGGCAAGAAGGACGCATTTACGGTTTTTGCAGCGTCCTGTGGTCACATGACCACATTTTATGACAGTTTTGCTGAAAACCGGCAGTTGCTCCCAGTTTTCAGCAAAATCACATCATAGTAAACCATTGTTTGCTTAACAACCATGGTGTTCACTTAATGAGCACTGCAAAAAGATCATAAAATTGGGGTCAGTCACATTTTATGACTATTATGACATACAACCATACTTGTCAAAGATTACCTGTGTGTCAAAGACTACCTGTAAACCAATCTAGGGATGGGGTATCCTTCTTTCCAACCTCTTAAATACCTACCCAGGGAATCCCCATTTTTCAGTAGGGCAGAATAAAGTCAACAAACAACTTTGGCAGACCTATAGCCTCCATTCTTCCACAGGTGCATTGATGTTTTAGCTGCCATTTTGGCCAGTAGGCTCATCCTCTTTTACCTGAGGAAGAAGAGCTGATATTGCTGCAGACACAGAGAGCACCAGCTCTCAGTTGGCAGAGGAGTCTTAATTTGAGAAATTTCCAGGCATGTGTCATACTGAGAAACACAACAGGCCCTGTACACCTGGACAAGCAGGCATTGGATTACCTGCCACAGTGTATCCTGAACATGACCCATTTATAAAAGGGAGAAACAGAGTTGGTACAGCTTGTGTGAGACTGTGGCTACAGGCCTAATGAGCACATTAGTATTAGCCAGTTCTTCATTGGAATGGATCCAAAATCCATAAACTCTTAATATTTTAAACTTTTATCATCAAAGTTTCTTGCCCTCACTTACAAAATGATGTCAGAAAAGAGGAATGCTTCAAAGCAACACCCAGGTCAGAAGAAAATATTTTATCATCAAGACTTTGCTTAAATAGAGATTTATTTTAAAAGAAATAAACATCAACAGATGGTTTGATACTGTAAACTCTTGAATCTGTTATGAGCAAACAATTCATGTAATATAAATAGGGAACAATGGATAAGAATTTGCCTTCTGTATAAATGACAATTCTAGGCAATTATTTGAAAATGTTTTCTAGGCGTCATTTCTCTCTTTATGTGAAATCTCTGCCTTATTTGTGTGTGTGTGTGTGTGTGTGTGTGTGTGTGTGTGTGTGTGTGTTTAAGATTTAGAAGGACAGATCTATGAACTGTAAACCTTGACTTGCAACCACAACTGGAACTTGAATTTCGGTTGTTAAGCAATGTCATAAAATGAGATATGACATGAGCACATCATTTACTGACTGCAATCCTGGCAATCCCCATTGCCATCATTAAGCAGAACAGAATAACAACGTTGGGAGGGACCTTGGAGGTCTTCTAGTCCCACCCCCTCCTCAAGCAGGAGACACTATACCATTTTGGACAAGTGGCTGCCCAATCTATTCTTAAAAATCTCCAATGATGGAGCACTCACAATTTCTGAAGGCAAGCTGTTCCACTGATTAATTATTCTAACTATCAGGAAATTTCTCCTTATTTCTAGGTTGCTTCTCTCCTCCATTAGTTTCCATCCATTGCTTCCTGTCCTGCCTCCAGGTCCTTTGGAGAATAGGTTGACCTCCTCTTCTTTGTGGCAGCCCCTTAGATATTGGAACACTGCTATCATCTCACCCCAATCCTTCTTTTCATTAAACTGCAACTGTTCTTTATATGTTTTAGCCTAATCATCTTTGTTGTTCTTCTCTGCACTCTTTCTAGAGTCTCAACATCTTTTTTATAGTGCGGTGACCAAAATTTTACTGGTTGTTAGCTGAAGAACTATCCCAATCCAAGCCATTCCAGGCTTGGTCCCTCCTAGCCCTGCACCTCAGTAAGATGAGGGACTGCTCCAATTCCACCCACCCACCTATCCTCGCAATCACTGCCCTTTGGGTATCTTGCATCCTGCCTTGTGGGGCAACAAACACAGTGGTGGGATTCAGCCAGTTTGCACCAGTTCAGCAGAACCGGTAGCTAATTTTTTGTTGCCCAGGCCCAGAATGGACTTCCAGAAGTGGCATCCACACAGAGAACTGGTTGTTAACATATTTGAATCCCACCACTGAACAAACAATCCCAGAATCTCACAGCTCTGTGGCAGTTTACCATACCCCAGGAAACTATAGTTGCCCCAGCCCAGTCCCAGTCACCACAGCACTCCAGGATCCCTGCTGTCCTGCACACTGCCGCCCCAGTTGACCTTCGCTTTCTTGTTCCTGCTGTTAACAAAGTGTTTCCAGCCTGGCTGTGGGCTGTGCTGGGACTGTCTTTGTGCTGCAAAAAAGAAAAAGTAGCATACAAAACACTCCTATGCAAAGAGCTGTGGGCATGGTTTTATTTTTATTTTTCATACCATGAAGACAGCTCCAGCCCCACCCGGTCTCAGCACCAAGATGCCTCTCAAGATGAAGCCCAAGGAAAGCAAGAAAATGAACCCAGCCAAATAATACTCTTTCCCCAAATATTGTCCAAACAGAAATAGCTGCTTTTAGAGTGTGTGAAGCATCTAAGAAAAGGCCATTGTCAGTTTGCTGTTCAATAGCATTTCTCACAATGCACAGACTTCAGGCCAAGCATAATGGGATTCTTTTCTAGAAATATCGCAATTGTGCTCACTTAGGACATTAGAGTATCTCCAGCAATCACAGGTATGAATGCAGGTGCAAATGAAAGGCCCTAGATTGCAAAATACTTATCTAAAAGGCCTTGCTTTCTATTAAATATAAGTTCAAACGATGTCTGAAAAATGTATGTTGATTATAACTCAGGCTGAAAATTAAATGGAAGTTTTCTCCTCTGGAAGTAAATACTGAAAACTTTGAGCCATTATCTGAGACTGGCTGCCAGGTTAACAAAGCACCTGTTGTCTTGTTTTGTTGACGGTATGGAAAATGCCATATTTAATTGCCTTTATAAAACAGCTCCTCTTCTATACAAGAGTTCAGAAATGGCATTGTAAAATCCCAGAGGCCCCCTCGAAATTGAAAGAGGTGGGGGGGGGGATCCTGTATTTATCAAAGATTTCACAACCAGCACAGGCTGAAGCTCTAACATCAAAAGCTAAAAATAGAAATAGAGGCGGGGAAAGATCATCAAGTTACAAAAGGGAAAAAAAGCAATATATTTATATCTTAAAATAAAGTGGTTCTAACAAGATGCTATCACTGACACATAATTCAAGATGCTTTGGACCTAATTTGCCGCTTACATGGAACTCAGCCAGAGACAATGCAGCATTTAACGGTTGAATGCCCACAGCTTGTATAAGTAAATTGCACAGATGCCTCATTGAAGCTCCATATTTGCACAGAAAATAATATTTTGGGACATATTTTTCTAAACATATGAATTATAGTCACAGTGCAATAAAAACAGCAGGATTTAAGATTATAAAACTGTTGGTACGTTGAATATCTTTTGAGGTAAGTATAAGTCCCCATTTTCCTATACCACATTTCATTAGTAGTCCCAATGCAATTTGCTGGTCATCTGAGGCCACCTTCTCAGCAAATCTTGCTTGTTTTATAACAATTTAGATTTCCCTTAAAGAAATGCAGAAGTTGTCCATTATCTTCAAAAGCTCTCTAGCCTCTCCAGAGACATCTAGTCCACAAAATTCCTGGAGAGTGAAAATGAGCTTATAGCTCAGAACATCTTTCTCCAATCTGCTGTGCTCCAGATGTGTGGAATATCCAGCACGTTTTTGCCATGTTATTTTGAGTATTTGGGGAACTGCAGTCCCAATACATCTGGACAACATTCAGTTAAGGAAAGCTAATATAGATAAAACTTGTTTTTCAGATGCTAGTATGCATATAAAATGAATGTGTGTTCAACAAGGCAGCCCACTCTGCTCTTTGACCTATGTATGCTTGGAAAAAGTCTCAGGATGCTCAATTTTTGTTGTTGTTGTGCCAAAGGTGCTTTTTCAAAAGGCAATTAGATATTTTTCCTTGAAGGTGTTTCACTTTTCATCCAAAAAGGTTCTTTAGTTCTGACTGAATGGTGGCGGATAGAAGGATTTATATTCCTTGCAGTCATCTGGTTGTTAGCCCTCATTCAATCAATGAGCAGATGACTGCAAGGAACATAAATCCTGCCATGCTCCAACATTCAGTCAGAACTGAAGAAGCTTCTTGGATGAAAAGCAAAAAGTGTTCAATGAAAAACAAAGTCCAGTTGTCTTTTGAAAAATCACCTTTTGTATAACCATGACCTGGATGACTGAGAATCTCCATAGACATTCTGTTGTTGCTATTGTGATGCAGGGATTATTCCCAACACCACAAATTTCCCCAAAACAATTTCCTGAGGCAAAATGTCTCAGTTAACATACCTTGTTTTCCCACACTGACTTGAACACTTTTTTTCAATAGCTGTAGTTTCTCCTGTATAAGCTTCTATTTAGCACATTATAACTTATCAGTGGCCTTGAACTTAAATCTATAGAATGCATTCTGCCTTACTTTGCCAAAATTCTTGTTGGATGCCAACAAGTTGGAGTTAAGGGTTTTTCTGTGGGAAATCTCAGTGGTTTGGTTGGTTTTGGGAGTTATTTTTCATTGCACAACTTAAGAACTGCACAGATCTGAAAAGCTATGAAATCTTTAGTACTGCTATACAATAGAGGTAGTTTGCAAAAATCCAAATTAATCAGATATAGCATAATCTCCTGTGTCTCTCAGAACAGCATTGCTACACTATGGTTTGGGGCATGGTTTCAATCAAATAAACACAACTGACAAGACACAGGCCCTGTCAAACTCCCTTCCTGACTAGAAACATGATAGATGGATGGATGGATGGATGGATGGATGGATGGATGGATGGATGGATGGATGGATGGATGGATGGATGGATGGATGGATGGATGGATGGATGGATGGATGGATGGATGGGATGGATGGGATAGATAGATAGATAGATAGAGATAGAAGATAGATAGATAGATAGATAGATAGATAGATAGATAGATAGATAGATAGATAGATAGATAGATAGATAGATAGATAGATAGATAGATGATAGATAGATAGATAGATAGATAGATAGATAGATAGATAGATAGATAGATAGATAGATAGATAGATAGATAGATAGATAGATGCATAAGGTGTACATTTCTTACAATGACCACACTAAATAGCAGTACAGTAAAACGAATCCGGTGTAGCTTCCAACCATTTTGGATATACTAACTCTTATTCTTGTGTTTCATTGTTCCTCATATCCAAGAGCAAGCAATACAGTACTAAAATACACATATGCACATATAAACATACCCACTGTAAAGAATGTTGACTGAAATTATCTGATGTCAGCAGTGTGGGATCCTTCATAAAAAAGGATTCTATAAGAAATAATTGAAAGACTAGAGATTTATTACAAATAGTTTGGGAGTCAAAAGTAAAATCTAAGCCAGGGGTGTCAAACTGCCAGCCCGCGGGCCGGATGCATCATGGCAAAACCGTGCCCACCCCATTGCCAGCAATGGGGAAAAAAGTTGTGATACGTCGCGACACATCACGTGACATTGCGAGTTTGACACCCCTGATCTAAGCAAATGCAATTACCCTCAATTTATTTGGGAGACCTAATTTAGTCTTGAGATGATCATATAATAACAGAACTATTTGATTAAAGCTCTTTATGTATACTTTGTACAAATAAAGAGCTCTTAAATCATAACATGTTGCCAAAATTCAATATTATGGAGAAATCAATGCAACAGTTTACTCTCTATGTGTTTGCTTAGAAGACAGTCCCCTTGACTATATAGATAGTCCTGGACTTACAATCAGTCTCTTACCAACTGTTCAAGTTCTGACAAACCTCCCCAAAAAGCTATTTACAACCCAGATTCAAGGTTCTGATGTCCAGGATCCCCTCAGGGCCACATGACTGCATTTGGGACATTCTGTAACCAGCCCACATTTATGACCATTTGCAGTATCCCATAGTGACATGGCCCCAATTTATGATATTTCTTTTCCAAAAACCAGATGTGGCTTCCAGTTTTCAGCAAAAAAAAAAAACCCATAATGAACAATGGGTTCACCTACCAACTGTGATGTTTGCTTAACAACCATGGGGTTTGCTTTATGACCGGCCACATTCACTTAATGGTTGCTGCATGTAAAGTCACAAAATGGGGCCCAGTCATGTGGTGACCCACTTTATGACCATCACAACTTACAATTGAAATTGCAGGCTCAATTAGGGTCATAAGTTGAGGACTACCTGTATCCCTAGAAAGGTAGGTGACAGAAATTTCCAAAACATAAGGAGTAATTGCCCTAAGTAACATCCTGTTATTAATGGCAGACCTTTGACAGGCAAAGCCTGTTGTCTTGAATCCATCAAATGGACTTAAGGGAAAGAGAGAGAAAAATACCTGTTCACTCAGAGGAAAGATTATTGGCTCCTCTGAGCCTTTCCTAAAAGCTGTGAAGAGCATCAGCAGAGCCAACGAAGGCCGTCATCTGCAAATGCCAAGATTCACAGATTCTACAGCTACTGATCACTAGCTAAGTACAACTCAGTTGTACTTACACATTTTTCCCCTTGCGACTCAGCATTGAGAGAATAAGTGCAGAGAGGAACAATAAAACTCAACAGAAACGAATGAGCTCACGTCAGAATAGGTGTCACCTGATTGCTCTATTGTCCATCCAATATATTTTGTTTACTGGTGGGTAAATGGCCATAATAAAGAATATTTATCTATCTGAAGTCTCATTTTAATCTTTCCCCATTTGGCTAGTTCAACACATCCTGAAGAATGCATGGCCTCTTCCTTCCTTCCATTTAATGTGTCAAAACCAACTGATCTGGGAACTGTATCTATGTCAGCTTTGGCAAGGGAATAGCATTCTGAAATGTATCTGGAGACAGATGTCTAGTTTAAGGATGCAGAATTTTAACAGAAATGCTAAGGAAATCAGGACATTTGTCTTAGGTCATTTCTCTAATAGTAATTTGCAATAATTCAGGCTTTAGCACAAGAGTCCTTTGAGACTGAAGTGGTTTATAAGTCTCGTTCATTTATGTTATATTTATGTTATTTTTTTAATCAAATTTAAAGGTCGCCCATCTCATTCTTCAAGTTACTAAATACATAAATAACATAGCAGTAATAAGGACAAGTTCTAAAACACTTCAACAAAAGTGAAGCCCCTTCAACCAGTAGTAGAAAAATGGCTTTAAGCTGATCAGCTTCATTATACTTCATTAAGCTTTCCCAGTCTAATATAGTCATATAATAACATTTCTATAATAAAAACACTTCAATTTAAGGTAAATTTAAGGAAATACAGGTAGTCTTTGACATACGACCACAATTGAGCCCAACACTTCTGTTGCTACGTGAGGCAGTTGTTAAGTGAGTTTTACCCCATTTTACAACCTTTCTTGCCACAGTTGTTAAGTTAGTAGCACAGTTGTTAAGTGAATCTTGCTTCCCCATTGATTTTGCTTGCCAGAGAGTCGCAAAAGATGACTCTGGGACACTGCAACTGTCATAAATATGAGTCAGTTGCCAAGCATCTGAATTTTGGTCACATGACCATGGGGGAATGCTGCAATGATCACAAGTGAAAAAAACGGTCATAAGTCACTTATTTTCAGTGCTGTTGTAACTTTGAACGGTCACTAAACAAACTGTTGTAAGTTGAGGACTGCTGTATATCCGGTTCCCACACGTCAGTCAAAAACATAGGAAATTGCAGTATAAAAGCACCATCTTATAGTCCCCAGCACATAAACTGGGAAGACCTGGTTCAGACTTGAAAGTTGTTTTGACTTTACAAGTCAAGATCCATGTAACCAGTTCGTCTTGATCTTTCAGGTTAATGATACATTGTGCAGGGATGGATCCTGACAGACTTCCAACTGACTGAGCCTATCCAGCCTCTGAACAGAGCAAAACATTACCCTGATGAACTTGTACAAACCACAGTGCTTCCTATAGCTTCATTTGCTATAAGAACTGTGCAAGCAGACATTCAATAATAGTGACACCACGTATTTACCAGTGCTAGGATTCACACAAATCTATGTTGCTATTCTAACGTATCATCTTACACACAACACTAGTCACTGTTTCACTTTAAACAAAAAAGAGTTCCTTCCTCAATTAAATTATATAATGAGAACATGGATCATTTTTATCCATGCTTAGTCACTACTGTTCATAAATTCAATTGCAAATATTTTAAGTTCTTAATTCTTTTTTCTAGAATTCATGTTTTACATTCCCTATCTCCAAAAGGACAACAGTGTGCTGTTTTTGTAGTCCTGCCATCTCTCTTTTTTTCATTAACTTCTTAACTAATTACTGAACAAAGCACAGTCTGAAACAGATTGAGGGTATCTACAGTTATTTACCTTCATACAGTAGTAAATCCTGCAAATTCTAGGCTATAAATATTAATTGAAAAATGAAGGGAAAGACATAGCTGTTAACAGTACTGATGCAAATGAGAGAGAACAATATATTCTGGGGCAGATTTCAGATGTGTCATGTAGCAGGCACAAAAACTGTATAATAATGTTCCTGTTTTTAGATGTCAATTCTGCTAGAGGATGCAAAGTAAAAAAGAAGTTTCAAGCAACCCAAACAAAGCAATATATCTTAATGTTAAAATATGAAATAATTGGAGGGGGAGTCAGACAGTGATTGTGGTGTACGATAAATTTCACAAGTGAAGAAAACTGCCTAGTAGCTTGAACAATTTCTGAATTATTAGTGATGCGGTGGATCAAAATTTAGCATCTAGCAGAACCTGGTTGCAGTCTGAGATTCAGCACAGTCAATCTGTTCCTCATTTCAGTGGAATGATTAGCATTCTTTGCATCCTGAAAAATCTACATATATTCATATTTAGTACACAAAGCAATGAATCTTTGAAAGCCCATCTCCCATCTCCCAGCTCACGAAACTGATTTCTCAGTTGCTCCGAGAGGTCTCAGTAACCTTTGCAACAATTCTAAATTGGTAGATCAAGTAATACAAAAAAATTAGAACAAAGAGATTGTCAACACTGTGCAGTCTTGTCTTACAGCAGTGATAGGCAGGACAAGTCTGCACCCAACACCTCCAAAATGTTGAGAAATTCTAATGTTCCTATGCAAGTTTGGTGTTGTGGTTAATGCATCAGGCTAGAGCAGACTTGGCAATTTCTGGGCCCCAGTGCACATCCAGCCCTTTGGCTGTTCTTGTCCAGCCTGTATGGATTGCTTTCATTTTGAAGGCAACTCCTTTTTTTTTTCATTTTACGTATGTGCATGCCTGCAAGCCTATGCACCTTCACAGCCCTATTGGTTCAGCTCTCCACAACAGTCCCAGTTTCTCATGTTGCTCCTTGGAAAAAACCAATTGCCTCCCCCTGCACTAGAGACTAGGAGATTGTGAATTCTATTTCTGCCTTAGGCATGAAGCCACCTGATGACATTGGGCCAGTCATTTTCTCTCAGCCCTAGGAAGGAGGCAATGGTAAACCATTTCTGAAATGTTGCCAAGAAAACTGCAGGGACTAGTCCAACAGTCACCGATCCATACCAATGTCACCAGACAATTATATGACCTTTCTTCGTCCCAGGGCTTAATAGACACTTGAGTGCCAGAATAAGAAAGCATCCTTCAAAAGGAGGGAGTGGAAAAAATGATAGGAGATGCTGTCACATTGAACTTTATTACTTAGATGCAACTTGGGGAAAGATATAGGAGTTATTCTAAAAGCTCTCAGGGATCTGTACATGTTGTATGTTTTACATTAAATTTCTTATGATTTTCCTTAAAGAAATGTAGAAATTGTCCATTTTCTACAAAAGCTCTCTCTAGAGCTTTCCTAGAGATTTTTCCTAGTCTACAGAATTCCCGGAGAATGAAAATGAGGTTATAATTCAGAACATCCTTCTCCAAACTCCTATGGTCCAAATGTGCTGGGACTTCAACTCCCAAAATACCCAGCATATGATATTTGAGTATTTTAGGAACTGTAGTCCTAAACAACATCTAATTAAGGAAGGTTTAAGTTATCAGTGGCCTTGGTTTATAATATAGAATCCATTTTCCCAAACCTTCTTGGATCTTAAATAGAAGGTAAGGATTTTCCTATGGGAAATCTTAATTGTTAAATGGGTTGATGGTGTTATTTTTTTACTGCAAGACCAAACCCAGCATCTCCAAAATGCTAAAAAGTGGGTCTGAAAATTATAGTCCCACTCACTTGAAAGTCAACACACTGCCACCAGCCTTGTGGTCCTTGAGCAGGGCATGGAGTGAAGGTGTTCCCCACATCAAGGTTTCCTTTAATTCCAATACAGATAAGAATTCCATGCTGATTTCACACTGGAAAAAAATGCTTCTAAAATAATGAAGTTGAGCAAACACCTGCCAGGAATTCTTTCTGCATATTACAGCACATATAAATATTTGAACTGGGCTATACATAAGGTGAGAGCCAGTTTGGTGTAGTGGTTAAGGCATCAGCTAGAACACAGGTGTCAAACTTATCACGTCGTGTGACGTGTCGCAACGTATCATGACTCTTTTTGCATTGCCGGAGCTGGGATGGGCGTGGCCTCCATATGATGCAACCGGCCCGCAAGCCAGCAGTTTGACACTCCTGAGTCCCACCTTAGGCACAAAGCCAGCAGGGAAAGCTTTGGCCAATCACTTTCTCTCAGCCCTAGAAAGCAGGTAACGACAACCCACTTTGAAATCTTGCCAAGAAAAACTATAGAAATTGTCCAGTCAATCACCAGACGTTAACCCTAACTTAAAGACAAAAAAAGGGGGGGGGGATAAGGTATGGATTGGCCAGAATGTGTAAAATAATGGCACTGACTTTTGTTAGATATACAAAGTTTTAGAGCAGCATCATTCTGGGTTCCATGATCAGAGAATGGAAGAGAAAGAAGCTTAAGAATGGAACAATCGGCAGGGTTCCAAAACATTGCCCTTCAGCCTCTCTGGTAGGGACGATTGGGGAATTTCTAATGGTGTTTTTTTTTTTTTTTTTTTTTTTTGTTTTGTTTTTGTCTGCATAGCCTCCAGCCAGATCTGATTCATTTTCAGACCTGGTCTTTCTTTTGCTGGCTTCTTCTCATATACCATTCCATTCTTGGAAAGTTATCCTGCTGATGTAAATCCTGGTTACATAATTCCTTTCCAATACTCCATTGGGTTAGAAAAAATTATTCCCCAAAAAATTGATAGGCCTGAATCTAAATCAGAATAACAGAATAACTGAGTTGGAAGGGACCTTGGAGGTCTTCTAGTTCAACCCTCTTCTCAAGCAGGAAACCCTATACTACTTTCAGACAAAGGGCATGAGATGCTTCTCACCAGGGTGTCTTCTGGTTGTTTTGCTCTCAATTATACTATTTAGATAATCATAAAATACTTATTTCACTGACTAGCTTAATAACGTTTATGTTTATGTTAAAAACTTTAATTACACTATTAATTTTCTTTCCCCCAAATATGTGGTTGAAATGACAGCACTTTACTTCAAGTTTCAGTGGATTCAGAATTCCAAATCAGGATGAATCCTGCAGGGTGAGAGCTCTAATTGATTACAGCAAATTGTTAACGACTATGCTCTGAAACAAACCATATGATTTGCCAAGCTCAAAACTCAATCACTCTTTACTCTTCAAATCATTAGATTGTAAATACCACTACCAATATAAAAAGGCCACTTGAAGATCTCACACACAGGGCACACACTGAAACTATCAGAGGCCACCACCTGTCTTACTATTGGAGAAGAATTTTGACAAAAATATTCATTTATCAAGCCTCCAGATGGGTAGTGGTCTCTTCCTTGCTAATGTGTCTCCAATCAGATTCTGGAGAGCAACCTGTGGAAATACCCTGATTATAAAATTCCCTGCATGAGACAGAAATTGAAATAGATGTCTTACAAAACCCTCTCCAGTTTTATGATTGATCATAAGTTTTATGACCATCGGATTGGTTATTGATTATTTATTGCTGGGCTTATATGCTGCCCCAATCAAAAGCAATTCAGAGCAGTTGATGTACTCTATTTTAGAAATCATGTTGATCTTCCATTGTTCTTCAAATCTCAAGGGAGAGAAATTTACCTCAGAGATTCCTGCAGCCAATTGCTATAGAGATTTATTTGGGGAAGAAACAGAGCTGTTTGAGTTGGCTTTCTCATGCACACATATAAAGAGAGAGGAAAACACAGGGAAAGAGCGAAAACAGGGTGTGATTCACACCCTCTGGTGTCAACGTATGATGCTGGGATTGTGTGTGTGAACTGAACTAAGTAACCATGTGGAAAAAGCATAACGGCATGCATATTTCCTTCATACTTTCTCCTTGCAGGATGCTGATTAGCTCAGAAAAGGATCTGTCTCTGCGTTTCCTTAACTCATACACCATTCCCAGCCATTTGATAAGTAGATCCAACAATTCTGAATGGGTGAAATCAAAGGAACTACCATTAGGTTCAGGTATCTTTGGCCAATTGTTACTTGCCAATGTATTGGAATAACTATTCTCAGAAACTGTGTTCAGGGTAATAAACTCCAGAAATTATTAGGTTGCAACTCATGTGGAAGTCTCTCCATGCATATCAAAGGCCCCAAGTGCAGAAAATTCCATTCTATCTATGGAGATCCAATTTCAATGACATCACAACAATGTCTAATATTGGGGGAAACTCCTTGTTGCTCAGTGAATTGTGAATTGTGTATGGGAATGTATCATCTATACAGAGCTTTATAGTCAAGGAGTTTGTAAAAGTGTAAGATTTAATGGAAAATTATCCAAACATTGTATACATATTTATTTAAAAATAAATCCAATTGTAATTTACAGGAATTATTTCCAAATAAGAAAAAAAAAACTGGAACAGTTATTTCTAATGGGTATATGAATCACAGATTTAGGACTTACAACTTGTGTCTGAAAATATTAGCAAGATTCCTTTAACCTTAGCAGTAAAACTATATATATTACCGTCAACTTTTGGTTATAATTCTTTAAAGTTGTCCTTCTCTGACAGGCATACTGGGAAATACGAATTCTGACAATATCTGAAGTAGTAGAATGATCTTCATCTACCTAGGTAGACAGGGAGAAAAGATACCATTTGTCAATCCAACAACTCGGAGAACAAAGGTTTCAAACCATTTCATATGAGTACCCTGATCCATCATAAGTATATTTTCTGCACAGTCACCTCCAACCATATTCACATTAAAGTGGACACAGATAAAGCTTTTCCTTCCATTTGACAAATTTTAAGATTTATGGGACAAGCCAAAACATACATAGCCCATGCTCCATGCACATATTAATAATTTGCTTGGGATGCAGGTCCTACAGAATTATAGAAAGTAGAAAGTTAAGTGGGAGCTATTTAACTAATTATCTATTCGTTCGTTCACTCATTCATTCATTCATTTCTTTTGTTAATAAACAGAACAATTGAAGACCTAGACAAATGTTTTTCAAAAGAGTAAAAACTTGTGCAAATGATGGGTATAGGCCTATGCACAGACCCAGACAGCTAAAAATAAATATGTGGCCTTTAGGAGAAGCACAAACATACTGTCAGGTCCCTACCAGAACGCTGCCATTCTGAGGGGAGGGAGAAATGCGGTTTGGGGATTGAAGAGGTTTCCATTTTGTTTCTCCTTTTGCTTTGATGTATCCGCATGGAAATTGGGGAGGAGGGAATGAGCCCTAAGGGCCATCTGGTTTGACTCCTTTCCGGCTAACTCCTGCCTGTTACCAAGGTCGCGGCACCAAAGAACAACTTGTTATCACCTTTTTGGCTCGGAGTTCTCACAACAACTTCACACCAGTGGATTGGCTGGGGCAATGGGGTGGGGTTGGACAATGGGAAAATAACCTAACGGAGTGTCAAACTGCCAGCCCGCGTCATGGCGAAACCGCGCCTACCCCATTGCCGGCAATGGAAAAAAGTCGCAATATGTCGTGACACGTCACGTGACATTGCTTGTTTGACATCCCTGACCTAACATTTTCATGTGGGAACTTCAGATTCCACCTGGTCTTTCTGCAATGACTTTCTCTCAGTAAAAGATCCTTTTGAAACAACGCTCGTTTCAAGAGTCATGCTTTCCTGAGGAGATAGCTGAGGAAGAATCTTACACATACATTTTAAACATACATATTCATGTTTTTATTCAGAATGTCTTTGCAAAGACAAAGGTAATCAGAAAAATCATTATTACTGCAGCTAATAAAGGGTGACCAAATTCAAATAAACATACCTCTCCTTTCTATGAGGTTTTTCCCCCAAGGCTATTGTAAATATTTTCATTCCAGTGCAAATTCCCAACATTTTATATCACTAATCTAAACAAGTACAGTAAAATGCTGTTGTGTTATGTGTGCTTTCGAGAGGCAGCTTTTTTGGTCACTGTGGAAGTTGTACATTGAGCTAAACAGGTTTTTTTGGTCTGCTCTAGTAATTGTCTTCTCAGGGAATGTTGTTATGCAGGCATTAAGTACGTAACAAGAAGAATTATGTAGAGTTTTCATTTTGGGTTAAGCAATCAGGGCTATCCTGGATCTGCTTGTTTTATTATTGCCCTCTTTTCCTTTTCTTGTAAATCTTTTTGAGCCTTGAATTTTCACCAATTGCCTAGTCTCTGCCTTGAAATACAATAATATTTCCTTGATTTAGACAGAATTGTTTTCAGGAAAGTGGAAGTGTTAACATAGGAAAATCTGGTGTAACAGAAAACTGTAGGAGCAATACTCAGTTAGTTCTACAAAAGCAGAATGGAGGTTCACCTCAAATGAATTTTGCGTAACCAAAACCCAAATTAGAGTTAACGTAAAAATTGTAATGAAATAAAAACAGGTAGAAAGCACCCTACTATGAATATGTTTAAAGCAGCTTGTGATGCTTTGCTGACAGAATGAACTTAGTGTAGGATATTTTGCCACTTCTAGAAATAAGGAAGAGTTGAAATAAAGGTTAATTGGTTTTTAAGGGTTTTCAAATTAATTTTGCTGTAATTTAATTGGAGCCACATGAAATAGGCATTGCTTATGTTACAGTCAGCTAATTTTAGATGAGGGTCAGTGACAAATATTGGACTCTAGTAGAGTGACAAAACGTGCCCACTGCAGGAGACCCATGGTCACTCTTACTTAGGAGGGGAGAGAAAACTGCTATGATTTGATGCTATAATTGGGCAGAATAAGGCAAATTTAGGATATCAGCATAGAAGAGCAAATTGTATATTTTTAAAAGTATTTGTGTTCTCCACAATCAAGCTCCAATAATTTTTAGCTAGAAATTATAATATGATTGATCTAAAACAAGGAAATGTTCAGGTAATCAAAAGCTTACAAAATTGGGGACATTTAAACTTCAGTTGAGACAATAATTATTTCATTAATTAATTCAATGTACTTATTAGCTACCTTAGAGATTAGAAGAAAAAGGCTGTTGTGAGGATGTAGAATAATAAAACATATTGCCTACACCACGGGTCGGCAACCCGCGGCTCCGGAGCCGCATGCGGCTCTTTGAGGCCTTACCTGCGGCTCCGGAGCCTCCTCCGCCATTTTGGCGAGCGCATGCGCGCATGCGCGGGCGGGTGCTGGGGGTGCGCGTGCGGGGGTGCGCATGCGCGAACGGCTTGCGCACATGCGCGAACGGGCCGCGCGCATGTGCGGGTGCGCGCGCATGCGCGAACGCGCGGCTCCCAGGGTTTTTTTTTTTTAGGCCAAACGGGTCCGTGCGGCTCATCCGACGTTTCGGATGGCCGACCCATGGCCTACACAAAGTCAGTACTGATAATTTGTAACAGTCTGAAAACAAGTCAAATTAAAATGGCTCACCCTACCCAATGAGATAGTCAAATTAAAACAAATTCCATTCAGCGTATCAGTGGTACCCATAAAAAGAAGCAATAAAGAAGAAATGTATCTTTTAAGTTCTTCTAAGAGACTATGAGTGTGACATCTGATGCTCTTCTATGTTGTCTTCCATAGTGGATCCCCTGCACAAAAGCAGTTAAAAGCAGGGCCCGCAAGATTTTCTGGGACACTACACATCCTCTTCACAACCTGTTTTCCCTGTTACCTTCTGGGAGGAGGCTTCGTGGTATCCGTAGCAGAACATCCAGATTCAGCCATAGTTTCATTCCATACAGCATTAACCTTGCGAACTCTCAAACTTCCTCCTTGCGTTATATATTCAAGATGGACAGTATTTAATATTTATTTGCTATGTATATGTAGGGATGTGGGTCTATATATATGTTGTACATAGTATGTTTAGGTGTGTGTCATGTATATGTTTCACTTTGAGAGCGGGCAACTAAATTTCATTTTTTTATGTGTGCCATTGTGCCCACAATATAAAAAATGACAATAAAGGTTATTTATCTTTATTTATCTTATCTTTTATCATATTAGAAAATTAAGTAATAAACTGTATCATGAAGGCACTCACAGAGAGAGCATGAACAAACTATCAAGAGCATTAAGCGATATAATAAAGTATATAGAAACAGGATTGTTTTAACTCACCTTTTGAACATGACCTATGAGGTGATTAGCTGGACTTCGTAGAACAATAAATTCTAGAACCTGGCACCTGAGATGAACTGATCCTATAGATATCCAGGGCCAAAGAGATAGGTGAAGTATAGCCCTTCTGAAGACCACTGTGAGTATGGACATTCAGGTGGGGGAAAAAGAAATCCACCAGATAACTGGTTCAAGATTGGAGATGAATCCTCTTAGTCACAATGTTTCACCTTGTGGAAAATACTGCCCACGCCCTAACAAGCAAAATGGCTGGTTATTTACTATTGGCATGCTAGAAAGCCCTGAAGCACTAGCACTAGCCCTGAGACTTATATACCGCTCCATAGTGCTTTACAGCCCTCCCTAAGCAGTTGACAGTGATTAGTTTTGGCGTTAAGGAGAAGACCTGAAGCCTGCGATGGATGAAAAAAGAATCCATATCATGTTTATAGGTAGGACAGGGAATTTCCACAATTTTCATGGGGTGTTTGGGGCAAGTTACTTTAATTGTGCAAAGCTAGTTTAAGTCTTATACTTCAAAATGGCACTTGCATCACTAAAATTACTAGTTTGTGGCAATTGTACCAAGTCAAATTCATCAACATGTTTGAGGTTGTCATTGATTATCATGAATTTAAAGGTAGGAACCAGCCTTTTGAATTCTGATAGAAAATACATTGAAAGCCCATGCAAGGAAGAGACTATTAATGTCATACTGTCAAATGACCAAGCTGCTATCGGCAGTTAGTATTGAATAGGTTTTCAAATCCCATTTAATGGTACCCCCTGCATACTTAGAGCCCTATTTTTCTGCATAAGACTGAATGGTAAATGGCAGACATATCCTTTCTGCCTACCAAAGTCAAAGTGCAAAGTATTTAAGACCAGGCAAGTAATGTTGGCTCCGAAGACTATTAATGGTAGTCCAACTTGTATTAATGATACAACAATTATACCTCATGACAGCCAGTATGGTGAAGCAATTAAGGCATCAGACTAGAAACTAGGAGTCTTTGAGATCAAATTCTACCTGAGGCACAAACCCAGTTGGATAACCTTGGGTCAGTCACACACTCTCAGCTCTAGGAAGCAGGGAAGGGCAAATCACTTCTGAAAAATCTTGCCAAGAAAACTGCATGGACATAATAATAATAATAATAATAATAATAATAATAATAATAATAATAATAATAATAATAATAATAATAATAATAATAATAATAATAATAATAATAATAATAATAATAATAATAATAATAATAAAGTTGGAAGGGACCTTGGAGGTCCTCTAGTCCAGGGCTTTTCAACCTTTTCACCGATTGTACCACTGTTAGGATATGGCAATATTCGAGTACCACCTAGCAAGGTGTCAAAAACTTGATGACCAAAAAAAAAACCCTGTTCAAAGTTGCAATTGCACTGAAATGACTTATGACCATTTTCACACTTATGACCGTTGCAGCATGCCCAGGGTCATGTGATTTATATTTGGATGCTTGGCAACTGATTCATATTTATGATGGTCACAGTGTCCCAGGGTCATGTGATCCCCTTTTGCAACCTTTTGACAAATAAAGTCACTGGCAGGGCTGCTGGTGGCCAAGTGCTAAGGCAGGACTTCCCTCCCTCCCTCCTTCCCTGCCTCCCTCTTTCTCATGCCCACCTCCTTCTGAAGGAAGAATTTGAAAAAAAAAACCCATATTTTTTCTCTTCCATATATTCATCAAACAAGGAAAAGCCTCCAGAAACAGAAAAGACAAACTGCTGAGTGAACTAGCTTAAAAAGGCACATTTCCCTTTAAGAATTAGCTACTGGCTAGAAAGGAAAGTAAGGAAGAAAAAAAAATGTAGTAAGTATTGGCTGCCGGCTAAGGCAGCCTCCGCAAATGGCTCCATTCATAAGTAAAAGAATCTACAGGCAAAATCCATTCAGGAGAAAAATACTTCCAAAATCCCTTGCAGCAAAACTTACAGCTAACAATAGCAGAGCAACAGAAGCTAACACGAGACATCAGCCATCAGCCAAATAGAAATTGCCAAACACTCCTTAAGAACACAAAGCCCACATTGCACAAATCCCAGAACTTCAAAGTCACAAAAGCACATAAGAATCCTTCCACTCTCCATCTCCTCCCTCTTTCTCATGGGGGAGGGTGAGCCAAAAGTGAGCCTGGGGCCTTTGTCTCTCCCCAGCCAATCTGCAGCTCCAGAGGACTCTCTCACTGTAAGTCCTTGCCTGTGCTGGCTCTTTCCCTTCCCCGCTACACTTGGCTAGGCAGGGCTGCGTACCACCTGCCACTTGTTAATGTACCACAAGTGGTACGCGTACCACAGGTTGAAAAGCCCTGCTCTAGTCCAACCCCCTGCTCAGGCAGGAAACCCTATACCATTTCAGACAAATGGCTGTCCAGTCTCTTCTTAAAAACTTCCAGTGTTGGAGCATTCACCGCTTCTGGAGGCAGGTTGTTCCACTGGTTAATTGTTCTAACTGTCAGGAAGTTTCTCCTCAGTTCCAGGTTGCTTCTCTCCTTGACTAGTTTCCATCCGTTGCTTTTTGTCCTGCCCTTATGGCGCTTTGGAGAATAGCTTGACTCCCTCTTCTTTGTGGCAGCCCCTGAGATATTGGAACACTGCTATCATGTCCCCCCTAATCTTCTCTTCATTAAACTAGACATACCCAATTCCAGAAACGTTCCTTATATGTTTTAGCTCCAGACCTCTAATCATCTTTGTTGCTCTTCTTGTCAACTCTTTCAGAGTTCAACATACTTTTTACATCTGGTGAACCCCAACGGAGCACATATTCCAAGTGTAGGCATACAAGGCATTGTAAAGTGGCTAATATTCACGTGATCTGATTCTATCACTCTGTTAAGCAGACGAACACTGTGTTTGGCTTTTTTGGCAGCTGCAGCACCACTGCTGGCTCATATATAAGTGATTGTCACTAGGACTCCGAGATCACCTCTCACAGTTGCACTATGAGCAAGGGTTACACCTATACTTATCATGACATTTGGTTTTTCTGCCTAAATGTAGAACTTTACTTTTGTCCCGTTGGAATTTCATTTTGTTAGTATAGCGCCCAGTGTTCCAGTTTGTTCAGATCCTCCGTATCTTAAGCTACTTGGCTGCCAGCTTGGTGTCATCTGCAAATTTGGCAGTTCCCATCTACCCCTCGTCAAATCGTGATGAAGATGTTGAAGAGCACTGGGCCTAGAACAGAGCCTGGGGTCACCCAACTACACACTTCCCTCCCTGTAGATGGCAGTTCCATTGAGGACCACACGCTGAGTACGCCTGGTCAGCCAGCTACGAATCCATCTGGTGGTGGTGATGCTGTCTAACCCACATTTTTCTATCTTGTCAAGTAGTAGGTTGTGATCTACTTTATCGAATGCCTTACTGAAGTCCAAGTAAATTATATCCACAGCATTGCTCTGGTCCACTAATTTTGTCACTTGGTCAAAGAATGCGATAAGATTTGTCTGGCATGATCTGTTTTTGACAAACCCATGTTGGCTTTTAGTAATGACTTTGTTTGTCTCTAGGTGTTCGCTAATTTGTTGTTTGATTATCTTTTCCAGAATCTTCCCAGGTATTGAGGTCAGGCTGATAGGTCTGTAATTTCCTGGATCTATTTTTTTCCCTTTTTTGAAGATGGGAACTACATCAGCTCTTTTCCAGTCCTCTGGTAGTTCCCCAGTGCTCCAGGATCTTTGAAAAATATAGTTCAGTGGTTCTGAGATCACATCTGCCAGTTCCTTGAGAACCTTGGGGTGTAATCCATCTGGTCCTGGTGATTTGAACTTGTCTAGGCTGGATAGGTGCTCACTTACCATTTTCTTGCCTATCTTAACTTGTGTTTCTAATCTATTTTTTATGGTACTGTTTTTGATAGGTTGGACTGTTTTTTCCTTTGTGTAAAGACAGATGCAAAAAACGAGTTAAATAGTTCTGCTTTCTCCCTGTTGCTTGTCACCTTCTTGCCACTTTCACCCACTAATGGACCAATCATTTCCTTAACTTTTTTCTTGTTTTTTACATGTTGAAAGAAGCTTTTTTTGTTATTTTTGGCTTTGGTCGCAAGCCTTAGTTCATTTTGAACCTTAGTTTTCCTCACTTCATCTTTGCAGGCTCGGGCTATTTGCTGATATTCTGCTTTAGTTATGTGCCCCTCTTTCCACTTTTTATACTTGTCCTTTTTATCTTTCAATTTATCAGAGAGTTCTTTATGCAGCCATGCTGGTTTCTTTTGAGAGCTATTGTTTTTCTTCTTTGTTGGTATTGTGCTAGATTGGGCTTTTATTATCTCACTTTTCAAAATTTCCCAAGCTTCTTGAGTTGTTTTCCCCTTGAGGATTCTCATCCATGGAATTCTTCCCAAACTCTCTCTAAGGTTATTGAAATTAGCTCTCTTAAAGTCCAAGACTCTAGTTTGACTGTGTTCTATTGCTTGTGCTTCCAGAATGTTGAATTCCAATATTGCATGATCACTCCCCCCCCCCCAAGGTTCCTGTGGCTTCAACACCTTCTATCATTTCATCTCTTTAAAAAAAAAAAAACAAGTTTTATTAATTTTCCAATTTTACAAAGCTCCAGGTGATAGGGAAGCAACATGGTGATTGGGTAGTGCATAATCAAATAACAAGCTCTCTCATGCATATATCAGGTTACATCATCAAAAATTTCCTCTTTATTTCCCTTAGTTATTGTATCACATTGAAATTAATACATTGCTAGTTATAGCTCAGTCGGTTAAGAGATTTATCAATATATTTTAACTTATACGCCTTCATATCCTGTTTTGAATTTTACCTAATTTCAGTTACAGTATTCCAATTAGCTTAATATCCAAAGTCTTTAGATTTCGGGTAACCCAAAGTTCCCTTAGTTCATTACAGAATAATTGTCATATCTAAAATACATTTATTATTTACTCAGATAGATTCTTACTTTATTTCACAAACATATTCCATTTCTCATCCTAATACTTCATCACTTACTAATAAGATAACCTTTATCATCTCGGTCCAACTTCTATATTATAATCCAAGACTATTATTCTAGTGACTATTTTTTTTTATTTCCCTTATAGATCTAAATCCTAATTATTAAATCAATTAGTATCTTTTAAAATCTCCTTAGGCCATTAAGTAAGATTTTAAACTCTTCCATCATAGGTCACATTAAAAAAAACCATTTTTTTAAGTCCAACTCTAGCTTTCTTTTTGTGCCAAGCAGGCTTCCATAGCAGTGCCTCTAGGTCCTCAGGTGGATCTCCCTTCATTCCTACACATGTCGTTTGAATCAAGGAAGACCATCCAATTATCAATTTTTCAAAGGAGCTGGCCCCTTCATAATCATTAGATTGTTGGTTCAATAGTTCAAATCTCCATGTTTGGCTCAATACATCTGTTGTCAGTTCAGTCTGGTCCTCTTCTTCTTCCGGTTTCAGCTGGTTTAAGTAGAAAGTCGTGTTCAATGTTGTAATTGTTGTTTGGTTGTCTGGTTTTTCTGGGTTCTCAATGTGATGTACATGTAGGTCCTCAGCACCTTCCATATTAGTGTTGCTTTCTTCAATTTCTGATGCTGTTAAAGTTGCAGGTTTTTTTATTAAGATCAAAGTTTGGGTATCAGGATTCTCAGTAGGTTGTAGCTGGTATTTTTTGAAGTCCACTTTAATATTAATTCCTTCCTCTTCTGTTGCCTTTTGGATTGTAGGTTCATCAGTTGGAATCTGGGCTGCATTTTGTAGCTTTGAGGTGGCGCCTTTATTTTTCAGTCTGGAATTCATTAGCTCAGTAGCCTCAAGGATTTTTTATAACCTCCATAAGGTGCTCTATTGTAACTAAGGCAGCCACATGAACAGTGTTGGGTGGTGCAGTGAAATCTAATCCAAATCAGTGACTATAACAAGGAGACACATTTACTACAGCATGGAAGTAGATGTGTTTTCCAAAGATTTAGGAAGAGCAGGAAAAGTTAATTGATTGATGATTCTAGTAGGACGGGGGTTCTTAACCTTCTGTATCTTAAATCCCAGCTGTCACACCATCAAAGAAACACCAAAGCCCCTTCTTTCAAGAAGCTTATTTATATCTTTACAGACATTATAACTTTTATATTTGTGGTATGCTGGAATAAGAAATCAGATTCAATCAGTCTGTATGTTTACTTACATGATGCTATGTGTTTCTTTAGGTCTATAGATGTCCTCTGTGCCTCTCCTGTAACATCCTTAAGAATGGATTTTTTATTATTGTGCCAATCTGTGCCAGTTAGTGACTAATTAGAGTTCAGACAGAACTCAAGAATATGTACCGTCATACAGCTTTATCTCTTCCTGCTATAAATGCAAGATCAGCTGGTAAGAATAATAAGTACAATCTTGGCCCATTTTATAAATCAAAATTGTTGGAATTTGTAGAAATATATTTGTAGGAATGTAATGTTGTAGGCACCATGAATGATATACTGTGTTTGTGTTTCTTCCATTTCCTTTTCAATTACAAAGCAATTCTTTATTTACTTGGAATCTTCTGCAGTCTGTGTACATGCTCAAACCATGTTTGATTGATTATCTGTGTGAGATCTGTGTAACCTTGGTATTTTGCTCTTGGCACTTCTGGGTGTAGGAGACCAGGAAGTCACTTAACCTCCTAGCTTTGGACTGAATAAAATGGTCATTTGGACCCTCTCAGTTTGTTTGTTTCTTGATAAGTTATTTTTACCAAGACACAATTTTAAGCACTTCAAATTGCAGAAGCTTATCTTGTCTCCCACCTAGATTACTTTTTCAATCCTTTGGTAATAATTGTATTATGGATTGAAACCCCAGGCACCAAATAGGTGTTTTCTTCAACCCACTCTTCTGTAAAAGAGTGGAAACAGAGTTTGTAGAAATCATCTATAAATGTATGAAATTATTTGTTATAATTCTAATTTGGCCCTGATGTCTTTGAAATTTTAGGAGACATAATTGTGGCATCCACTTAGCAACTTTATAAGGTCTGTATTTTAGAATTCACCACTAAAAATATCATTCACTGTTTAAATTATGACCAAGCCTGAAATAATTGTGTTGCAACCTACTGAATCCCATTGAGATTACTTGCCAGGACAGATTCAGATGTACACACAGTATTTTTGTTTTTCAAAAATACATTGCAAAAATTACAAGAAAATTTACCTTTTTAAAAAAAAAATTATATATGGGAAGAGTGACAGTAAAAAAGCTTCCCTGTGTACCTGCTCTTCTTTTTCTACTTAAATATGTCAGTAAAGAACTAGTCTACCTGGAACTACTATGTATTTCAAACTGGGCTGTTCTATATAATTTCAAGCTTGTGAAATACATTTTTTAAAGAAAGGAAACAGCATCCTTTTGCCAAACTCTGTGTTTTTCCCACAGGGACACCATTTATCCTCCACTCATTCTTTAAATCTTTTCTTGGATTTCTGGAGCCTAGTTTAAATGTCCCCATGTTACTGTGTCAGCTTAATATGTAGGCTACCTTGTGTGGGGGTGTGGGGTGTGTGAATGCATTTACCTAATTTGGATACCTTATACAACACCACAGACACAGAAATCATTTCACATCAGATAGAGGCTGTGTTACCATTGGACTACAGAAGTGGTCATTTCCTTTTGGGGGAAGTCCCCAATTTTTCATGCAAAAGCCCTCCAAGTATCTCCAAGTAGGGTCAAGATCATGAAGCATTAACACCAGTCTATAATCTTAAATTATATAGTTTGACTTGGTATAAAAGCTTCTTGAATACCTATGCTTATTCAATACAGGAATGTTGAATTTTTGTTTTTCCTTCAAAGGCCTAATGTTTTGGAACAAAGAGGATGAAATATTTTTGTTGCTTTGAAGCTTTGAAACAGAGGTTAGGGGGAATCTCATTGCCAGAGATGCTGCAATTATATCAGATGTATGAACTAGGATGGGCTTTTAAAAAGCAAGGATTCCCCCTTGGTTTAAATGACTCATATTCAGCAATTTCTTTGTAAATTCATAGATCCCATCAGTTATAGCATGTCAACAATGCTGTACATCTACTTCATTTAAAGGCGATATACAAATCTTAAGTTAATAACAATGAATTCTTCTAAAAGTCTTTTAAAACTCTGGATGATTTCGACTTTAAAGTTAATAAATCTGCTGGGAGCATTTGATAGGATTAAATTTCTTTTACATCCATTTTAGCAAGTCAGTGAGAATGGACTGGAAAGATAATCCATAAATGCCGTTACTATGACATGAGATCAATTGTAACTTTTGTAGATTATGTTGGGGTAATTGAACAAATTTGTACATACTACCATCTTTGGCGTCATTCCTTTTTGTGAAATAGTTTTCAAGAAATTGGAAAAATTCAACCTAAGGCATATACATTGAATTAATTCAATTTTCCAATTTATGGAAAATTGAAATACATACACTACTGTCTTTCTTAAAAGCACTAGATCGTAAAGGGGAAGGAGATAAAAAAAAACTCAAGCTGTTAGCTGCAGGTAACTTCACTCTTTTCAAAATCCATATTATAATGTCATTAGACAAGTACATAACCTTTGTATGGCCAAGGGCTCTATTTTCCACTTGAGCACTAGCTAGAAAAGTACACTTCAAAGATGGGGACAGAGAAAGGAGCTGTGAGGTGCTCTCACATTCAACTTTATAACTTAGAGGCAGTTTGGGAGAAATGTGGGAATTATTCTCTACACTCTCAGATATGTACGTAGCCCTAGAGATTCTGATTGTGCCTGTCTGATGAGAGAATTGTTGTCATAGAGTTGATCCTTCTTCAGTCAGCAATTAACTCTGACTAGGTAGACCAACAAACAAACAACTAGGAGAACCTAAGCTGAAAATAGTACAAAAAATAAGGTTTTCAGAAAAAAAAGGAGCATGTGAAAGGGAAAGATGTGAGACTAAAATAGAATTGGAGTAGCCATTAAGAGCTGGTGCACATGGGCAAGAATGAAGACAAGTGCTAGAATCCAGATGCTGGATCATAATAAGACACCAAATCTCTGACCTCTAGTTTACATTTATGGGTGCATGTAAAATAATTGAGAAAAACTGCTGGCAGAAACTGATAACTCTTAGTAGTACTACTAATACTAGTACTAGTAATATTGGTTTGGCATGTTAATACATGTCACATTAGTTAATTATGGTGGATATTTTACTCTTGATTGGTGTACTTTCAAACACACAGTTCATTTGTTGTTTCTTATGTTGCAAAATTCATTTTGAAGTTGGTACCTGCCTCCAAGCCAGGCATTGTATCTAGTCCCTACTTTATGCCTAAGTATTAACAAGTCTAACAGTACTGCTTTGTCCTTTGTAGGTTTATGATATTTTTAACCCTTTTTTTAAATCCTGTTCTTCAACAAATCCAATGACAATAATGGCTAAAAATATAATTCCTGTGCAACATTCTAAACAATAGCGCGACCTGGTGGAGTATTTTAGATTCTTGCTGTACGATTGAATACAGTAGAACCATTTTTCAGACTCATTCAAAATTCAGTCATTAGTTCTTTAATTGCCTTAATGCACCCAGAGTGTAAACGTACTGTGCTGAATTGTACAACACAATAGCCTGAAGAAATTTCAGATATTCTTATATTTGCATCAGATTGTACAGACCAACATCTCTACAAATGTCACCTCCTGCAAAATCCAGATTTCAAGATCAGAATAGAGTTGGAAGGGTCTTCTAGTCCAACCCCCTGCTCAAGCAGAAGGCCCTATACGATACCCTATACGATACCCTATACGATACCAGACAGGTGGCTGTCTGGTCTTTTCTTACAAACCTCCAGTGATGAAGCACCTACAACTTCTGAAGGCAAGCTGTTCCATAGGTTAATTGTTCTCACTGTTAGGAAATTTCTCCTTAATTCTAGGTTGCATCTCTCCTTGATTTGTTTCCATCCATTGTTTCTTATCTTGCTTTCTGGTACTTTAGAAAATAAGTTGATCCCGTCTTCTTTGTGGCAGCCTCTCAAATACTGGAATACTGCTATCATGTCACCCCTAGTCCTTCTTTTCTCTAAACTAGCCATACACAATTCCTACAACCATTCTTCATATGTTTTTGTCTCCAGGCCTTTAATCATCTTTGTTGCTCTTCTTTGCACTTTTTCCAAAGTCTCAACATCTTTTTTTAATGTGGTGACCAAAACTAGATGCAGTATTCCAGGTGTAGTCTTACTAAGGATTTATAAAGCGGTACTAATACTTCACATGATTTTGATTCTCTGCCTCTTTATACAACCAAGGATTGTATTAGCTTTTTGGGCTGCTGGCTCATGTTTATCATCCACTAGCACTCCAAGGTCCCTCTCACAGTTGAGCCAGGTTTCGCCTAATCTGTACTTGTACCTTTGGTTTTTCCTATCTAGATGTAAAACCTTGCTTTTCTCCATATTAAATTTCATGTTGTTGGATAGGGCCCATTGTTCAAGTCTGTGGAGATCTTTTTGTATCCTGAGCTTGTCTTTCTGGGGTGTTGGCTATTCCTGCCAGCTTAGTGTCATCTGCAAATTTAATGAGTTCCCCTTCTATTCCCTCATCTAAGTCATAATGAAGATATTGAAGAGTACTGGGCCTGAGATAGGAACCTTGTGGTACCCCACTGCTTACTTCCCTTCATGTAGATGTGGTACCATTAAGAACTATTTGTTGAGTACGGTTTGTCAGCCAGTTACAAATCCATCTGGTAGTGATGATGTCTATGCTACTTTTTTCTAGTTTACTAAGTAGTAGATTGTGGTCTACTTTGTCAAATGCTTTGCTGAAGTCTAAGTATACTACGTCCACAGCATTTCACTGGTCTACTAATTAAGTCACTTTGTCAAAGAATGAAATAAGATTGGTTTGGCAAGATCTGTTTTTAACAAACCCATGCTGGCTTCTAGTTATAACTTTGTTTCTAGATGACCAAAAATTACATCTGGATTTTTGTAGCACAGATCTGGCAGTCCTAATTAATGATAACAGAAACATTATTTATGAGATTTATTTATCTATCTGATGTATACAGCCGTCCACCTCAAGGCAAGTGACTCTGGGTGGCATACAACAAAACTAAAACATTATTTTGCTCTTCTCTGAGAACACTTAACACATTAGAAAAACTGTTGCAACTATATCTCTACCTCTTAGTCATCCAATCCTATGTACAAAAAGATTGAACTAAAGAAAAGTATTCAGTAAAGACTCTTTTGCATATATATATATAATGTTGCCTCTAATCCATCCAAAGTCCATTTAGTCCCACCTTCTCTTTGTCCCAGTGGCCAACCAGAAGCCTAAGAGAGGTTAACAGGCATGAAGAAAATAGTCACCTTCCGCTGTTTTGGGGCTACTCATATTGTTCATCCTGTTTGAACATGTGGAAGATGGCTTTAATATACTGCAGGTTATCACAGTTGGGCAGCAGGAAAATTAAAGCAGCAGGAAGGGATATATCAAAGACAATGGTCTTGTGTGATTATTAACCTTGTGTAATCATAAGTAGTAATTATTATTAATTTTGGGTCTGTTTTGTATTTCTTGGAAGGGTTTTCTCCAAAGGAAGACATTCTAAAGCCATGTTTTGACAAAATTTATTGTACATTTGCCTATGGCAAGCAAATTATTGAGGTTTTAATCCATTTAGAGTCAATGCAATCAGCCTAGACCTAAGCCGTCCAGCCTAACCATCTATCAGTCCTAACCTGTCTTTCAATTTCCAGCTTGATGCTCTTCCCATCCCATTGCTTTCACATTGTTCCATTTGACTTACAGGAAGCTGATATTTCTCCGAATCCACTGGTCTTCCCACCTCCATGCAGGCTGTCAACCACCTGACATCAAGAATCCTAAATCTTGAGCTGTCCTCCACCTTGCGTTTATGCAGCCATCCCAGGATTTCAGAGTAGGAATTATTCTCAGCCACAATGTGGGTGACACAATCACTAGAAAAACAAGCATAAAGGTTGAGTTTCCTCTTGAGCAGGATTTTATAACAGCAAACAAGAGAACTGCCAGACAGGGAGGAAGATACAATTTGATATTATAAGAACTCCAAATATATTATTATATTGCAATAATTCTCTAAAACTCAGACTCAGTATCTATTAACAGCCTTATAACTTGCATTTTCCCCAGCCATTTCATGCCCACAGTATGAAAAAAAAAATGGCATGCTTACATCCTATAATAATGAACATTCTTAATATTACTCAGTTGCTTTGGGAATAAATTGTGTGCCTGGTCAGTTGCCTTGTGAGTAAATTGTGTGCCTGGAATAAAGTCAGAAATCTTTTTGGGCTAAATATTTTAAGTAGTTCATTGCTAATGTTTTCCACTAAACTTCAATCCTCAAAAGTAAACCCTTTGTACATAACAATTTGTTAAACATATATGAAACAATCCCTTTGAACTATGTGCTGTATATACCAAGCAAGCAGTTTAAATTCAAGCATAACAGTCTGTGCTACACTGATATTTTAGTTGTGGCTTTAATGAAACTTTAATGATTGGGTGACTAGGTAACTAATTATAACTGTTCTTAAATCACTACTCAAACAGACATCCTTATGGCAGAGTCTGGTTTGGCATATTATGCAAAGCATTAGAAATGGGCATGCCACAAAATGGGTTTTCTGAGAGGGTTAGCACAATTGTTTCAAAAGGTATGCATGCAAGTGTATCCATAATCCCTTCATTTATATGGGGTTTTTAGCAGAAGTGTTGTTGGTTCATGAACACAAGTGCAGGCAGCTTCAAAAACAAGCATGCCAACTCTTCTAGAAGACACCACTCCAAATACTAGAAATATGTAATGTTCCATGCTATTAACCCACAGAATGTAAGCTGATGGAATGACCCCACAGCTCACTTTCAGTAGCAGAGACGCAAACAGTGACTTGCCACCACAGTTAATTAGAGTCGCAGGCTTAGTAAATACTGGAATATGCTATAGCGAAGAACAGAAATGTAAATGCTCAAAAAAGAAAAAAAGGAAAAAAAATGAGTGAGAGAATAAAAGCTTGTAAAAGGTCTTCAGGGGTAGGGAGGGAATGGATAAATACTGTATTTTCAAGTTTTCTTTCCTTGGCTTTTGCTCTTTATTGTTTGTTTATGTCCTGCCTGAATTATTTTTATAAATAACCCAAGGTGGCAAACATACTTAATATTCCTCCTCCACTCCTCTTCCTCCTCCTCCTCCTATTTTCTCCATGACAACAACCTTGAGCTAAAAGAACAGGACTGGCCTAAAGCCACCCAGATGCCTTTCATGTCTAAGGTGGGACTAAAACTCATGGTGTTCTGGTTTCTAGCCTGGAGCCTTAATTGCCACTGATCTTCACAAGGCATATTGTGCTTCAATGGTGGATTTGGCTTACAGTGACTTAAAAAACCCACAATTAGTGGTGACTTGGAAATCATTTCTTGTTAAAACACCATCGTGATATTAGATTTTATGGACACAAATGGAATCTGCACACCAGCCATAAATCACATCCCTATATTCTCCCACAAAAAAACAAGCACACTGACTTTTTCAATCCAATATTAACTACCCAGGACCAATCCTATCAAAGTATGGCAATCACCTCATTTTGCAACCATCCTGGAGCCCCTAAACTAACTGTTGTAGAAAACACCATCTCATTGCTAATGCAGAAATGTGACTCAACTGTCTTCTTTATAAGGAATAGGAAGACCGTCATCTTCTTGATCTTGTTGAAGGAAAAACCTTCATCGTGGTTCAGTCCAAGCCGGGAATAAACAACATGGCGACTGCTTTAGAAAGAAGGTTGCAGTTTATTAAAGAGGAGAGCCAGACAGAAAGATGGCTCTGGAAGAAAAGAGAGAGAGAGCACATGTAGGAAGTGGGTTTTTATACCTTCTTGAGCCTTTTATTTGGAGTTGTTCTTGTGGCACTTTGACCTGAGTCTGAGTGTGCCTTTCTGATATTCTGATGGTGGTGGGCTAATCCTATTATGTCCCAAAGATCAATCCTGCTTCCCTGGGGCTGTGGCTGATGACTCTTAGATTTTTGGTGTGAGGGATTGTTGATTCTAGAGATCTTTCTTCCTAATCCCAGTTTCCTGACTCCAGTCTTTCTGACAAGATTATCACATCTGCAATTCTGCAGACTTGGTTTCTGTTTGGGACAGAGAGACTTGGGGGCGGGGTTGGTTTCTGCTTTTAAAATCCTTTAGGGAAATATATTCTGCCTTTTAAATATTTCCAAAAATATTTCTTTCTCGGGGGGGGGGGCTGACTTCCCACAAATCCCCCCTTTGTGCCATAATAGTGTGGATGACATACTTTTACTGGTACAAGATTAAAATTGATCTGATCAGGGAGACTTGGTAAACAAGCTTTAAACTGTTAATGCAAAAAAAAAGGGAGGCACTAATAGAGTTCAACCATGAAGGTCTAAAGCCAGGGCAAAAGTTATGTTAGATGGAAAAGAAATGTATCCTGTCCAATATTCTGTGCCAATTCTTTTTAAATGTTGGATGTCACTTTAAGCTTCCAGTCAGGTTTTGAAGCACATGCCTCTCAAAATTCTTCACAGCCATGGTCTTCATCAGTAGATAACCACTGGCTGCCCATTTTCAAGGGTTGTTTCCTGCCTTAGCTCTTAGTTCAGTTCATCCAGCTTAGTGATGTCCAATTGAGGTTAGTCAGTATGCAAGCCAGGCTATTACATTTTCTTAAATTGCACATAGTGAGCCCTAGGACTCCCAATCTGAGTCCACCAGTGCAAGATATTCAGGACTTAGGTTTGGAGATCTCTTTTCTGCTACTTCCCTAGGAGGTAGGTGAAAGAGATAGACTCAGTGTGATTATGAATGGTGTGTGTGCGTGTGTGTGTGTGTGTGTGTGCAGCTACTAATACAAAACAGGCAATACAAACATTCTGGATAAATTGGCTTCCGGTTCCGGATCGCGGCACCAGCGGACGTGCGGGGAGAGCCTTCTCTTCGCCGTCCGGTTTCCCTTCATCGAGAGACCCTGGAAAGGGTCGAAAGTCGCCCTGGAGAGGCGACCATCACTGAGGAGGACCCTCGTTTGATTGCGGAAGGGCAGCAGCCCTTACATTTGATCCAAGGCAGCTCCTTTGGATCGATGAAGAAAAGTTCAGCCATTAACATGGCCGATCACCTAGCCGCACCAGCTAAGCCAAAAGCACTACTAAGCACTGAAGCACCGTGGAAGATCTGGTGAGACCCCTTTTTACCTTTCTTTTACCCTAACTACCTTCCTGTGAAAGCCTTCTGGAATATTTTTCCCCGCTTTTAATACAGCGGCGTTTGCATACCTTGGGAACTTAAGCTTGGAACCAAAGGGAAAAAAAAAGAATATCTAACTTTAATAACTAAATAATTGGATTGCTATTTTTCCCCATTGTTTGAGACTTGGGGGTCCCAAAAAATTCCTCTTATAGAGACTTAACATCTTATCTATTGACTAAGTTTGAAAAATATCTTTTCTTCATTTTTTAACTGGATAAAAGCCTAATTGACGTCTGGAAAAAAAGATTTTATGGTCTACTGGGGACACCTTATGGCTAAACCTGGCATAGCAATTGAATTTCTTTGACTGTGAGGCCTGTTGACTCTTTTGATTTGCTCTTCATACTATCTAAGGCAGGGGTAGGCAACCTCGGCTCTTTTATGACTCGTGGACTTCAACTCCCAGAATTCCTGAGTCAGCTATGCTGACTCAGGAATTCTGGGAGTTGAAGTCCACGAGTCATAAAAGAGCCGAGGTTGCCTATCCCTGATCTAAGGAAAAGAAGTGGAAACAGCTGAGTGCTGAAAATAACTTCTAGAATTGTGGAGGTGGACATTGGCTGACTTTCATTAAACATAGCCTCTACTAAAAGACTACTTCTAAACACTATGGAAATGGAGGAACTTTACCCACAACTTAACTATAAACTTATACTTGAAAAAATTCTTGAAGCCACTGAGCTAATGAATGCCAGAGTGAAAGCCAAAGATGCTAACCAGAAACTACAAATTGAACCCCAGACTACAACTGATCAAAGTATAAACCTAAAAACAATAGAAGAGGAACAAGTTAACAGCAAAGAGGATACTGTACAACAATATTTACAACCTATTGAGAACTTTGAGAATCAAATACTGACTCTAACTAAAATACCTGTAACTTCAACACCAGCAGGAACTGATCAACAAATACAATATAGTGAGAACCTAGACAACTCAGACAAGCAAATAATAATCATAACATCGGACACGACTCTTTATTCTAGTCAGATGGAACTGGAACAAGAAGAAGACCAGACTGAATTGAGGATTAATATTTCAAATCAAACATGGAGAATTGAATTATTAGAGCAACAACCTAATAACTATAAAGGGGCCAATTTCTTTGAAAAATTGACATCTGGATGTTCTCCCTTGATTCAAACAACAGGTGTGGGAATGAAGGGAGATGCATCTGAGGATCTAAAGGCCCTGGCATGGAAGCCTGTTTGGCACAAAAAGAAAGCCAGAGTTAGATTTAAAAATGGGACTTAAAATCTTACTTGATGGTTTTAGAGTCATTGACTGACTAGTAAAAGAGGAGCCATCAGGATGAAAAATAAAATATACTTGTGAAATAAAGTAAGAATAATTACAGGATATGGTAATTATCCTGTACTGAAGGGAATGAAATTAGGCTTACTCGAAGTCTGAATATTATGGTTATTAAAGGCTAAATTGGAATGTGGTAACTGAAAATAAGAAAAATTTTAAAACAGGATTTGGATATCTATAACTAAAATGTTATTGATAAATGTATTGATTGATTGAGCTTTATTTAGAAATGTATTAATCTGAACATGATATAATAATTAAGGGAAATAGAGAGGGAACCTCAATGTTGGAATTTTTAGAGATATTGATTGATTTAATATTTAGGATTTAGATTTATAATGAAAATGAAAATTAATTGTTACATTATAGTTTGAAATTGTAATATGGAAATGGGTTTGTGATAATGAAAGATATTGTATCAGTAAAAGAGGACCTACCAGGATGAGAAACAGAATATATTTTGAAAAGAAAGTAAGAATGTATTTTTTGGAATAATATATGCATCCTATACACGATAATTATTTTGTAATGAAATGAGGGAAATTAGGGTTATTTGAAGTTTAAATATTACGGTTATTAAAGGCTAACTGGAACATGGTAATTGGAATTAAGCAAAATTTAAAAACAGGACTTGGATATGTATATCTAAAATGCTATTGACAATTATATTGATTGATTCAGCTTTATCTAGAAATGTATTAATTTGAATATGATATAATAATTAAGAGAAATAGAGAGGGAATTTTAACGATGTAACCTGACAGATATTTGAATGATTTTGTTATTGGATTATTGATTACCCTATCACCATGCTGCTTCCTAATCACTTGGATGTAAAAACTGAAAAATTTAATAAAACTTCTCTAAAAAAAAAACATTCTGGATAAATTTTCCTCCTGCCAGACAGAAATCCAAGGTGTTCAGGATTTGTTGTGCCAACTATTCCCAAATGCCATCTCTCCATAAATACATTCAACCGGCTTATTACAATACAAATGGGGCAAGAAAGAAAACCTTACAATGAGTTTCCACCCTCCCCCCCCCATAGTCTTCCTAATTTTCTTCTGAGGCTTCACGTGGGGACCAATGGCTCCAGGGCTCCTTCCTTCGTCTGCAGCTTTCACAGGCATCTGGGGGAATGGTAGGACTTGGGAAGATCTGTTCCACTCAGGTTGCATGGTGACTTTTTAGTGGATGGCTGGATTCAAAATCCAATTCCATGGCTCAAATGGATGGAGGCAGCATCTGGGTCAGTGTGGTCTGCTTCCAAAAGGTTGTTGAGTCATCTATGCAGGGCTGAAAGACATGAGAACAAGATCTCCTCCACCCTTTCTGGGTGGACTCTCCCAGGAGAGGCAGACAAAGGCATGGAGAACAGAGGATAAGAAAGGGAGAAGTAGATGGGGGGTAGCTTATAGACAGAGTTTGAAAAGGCATTAATACTGCAGTGGTTAAAGAAACAGATAAGATGGGGACAACACAGATGTGGACAGAAGAGAGGCTGGATTCTGGTAAGAGAACAACAAAATGAAAGGTCACACTTCTGAACTGAACATTTGTAACATGTTAGAGAGGACTTTAGGACTTGTAACTTGAAAAATGCTGGTCATGTTTCAGGAAAAGGATAGACAGATAAAACCCATTTACAACATATACAGAAAATGCAAGAGTGAAACTTTTCCAGCATATGAACTTAAAACATTCCCTCCTGGTAACTTTGGGCTTTTCTTATGAGTACAGAGAGAGAAAGGGAAAAAATATTTTTTTTTCACTCTGTTTGTTGGCCGAGTGAGGATATTTTACTTTTGATGGCTTAATTTAAGCAGAATTTCTAGCAGAATTTTAAAATTCTTTTCTCTTTGGATTAGAAACAATTAACAGTCACATTTACCTCACACACAAAGACTTTAACACACATATATACACAAAGACAAGGAAAAGAGAACAGAAAAGGGAAACAGAAGTCTTAGTTTTACACATCCTAGTCATTCCCACCATAAATCTCAGTTAACTCAAATTAGGGAAGGCACAAATCTTAAACATACCACGTGGTTGCAGAGAAAGAAAGAGAGAGAGAGAGAGAGAGAGAGAGGAGAGAGAGAGAGAGAGAGAGAGAGAGAAAGAGAAAGAAAGAAAGAAAGAGAGAGAGAAAGAGAAAGAAAGAAAGAAAGAAAGAAAGAAAGAAAGAAAGAAAGAAAGAAAGAAAGAAAGAAAGAAAGAAAGAAAGAAAGAAAGAAAGAAAGAAAGAAAGAAAGAGAATCACTATTTCTTATATTTTAATTTCCCTTTAAGTACCTTTATTTAGCCAAATTGGTTTCCCAGCAAAGTCCTGAGCAAAGTCCTTTTTTTTTTTTTTAAGTTTCTCTACCTATCTCTTTTTCATACCTGCCTGAACGGGCAATTGCCTCCTGTCCCAGGCATTAAACAAGTCTTCCAGTGGGGAGCCTACCATGACCCTCGAGCTACAGCTTCCCATGTTTCCCTATTCCCAATATAAGGATTCACTTCGTCTCCGCCGGGTCCCAGCAAATTTTGGGGTTCCTAGTGAAGCCCCTCACCCCATCTACAGTTTTTGGACCAAATAGAGTCTGGGGGGACTCCAGCTGCTCCCCGCAGTGAGTATGTGAACTTCCTTCACTGGCCTTTTCCTTTTCCTGTCTTCAGTTTTTGGACTCACTAAAGTCCGGGAGGACCTCCGCTTGGTTTCCAGAGGTAAGGAATACTCCTAGCCCGAGGCTTCATTTCCTAACTTTGCTTTGCTTTGCTTACAGGGCCTAACCAGCTGGTTGCCCAAATCTAATTCTCTCATTCACTCATTCCATTCCATTTTCACATAGCCTCTCCCTTTTCCCTAACAAAAGGTCCTGCGCTCTGGCCAAACCCCCATGCTTTCCAGGGTCTGCCACTTGAACAGATCCTATCTGCGGTTAGGAAAGGCCAGAGGGAGCAAAATCCAACTGTGATTGGGGAAAGGGTCTTCTCACTCATACACACAGAGACATACACACATTTCTCTCACTCCTCTGGGCTTTAAAGTTAAAATTTAGAGGTACTCACCTTCACCCTCTTTCCGAAGCAGCCCTTGAGCTCAAACCCAAAACTCCCTTTACTACCCTGGCTCCACATGGGCAGGGCCTGGGAAACCCATCCACAGACACAAGGGGTCTGCTGCCAGCAAGATGGGGCTTACCAGTCTCAGTCCATTGGAGAGGTTAGCTTGGACTCCCATCCTGGGTGCCAAATTGTTGAAGGAAAAGTCTTCATCATGGTTCAGTCCAAGCCGGGAATAAACAACATGGCGACTGCTTTAGAAAGAAGATTGCAGTTTATTGAAGAGGAGAGCCAGACAGAAAGATGGCTCAAGAAAAAAAGAGAGAGAGCACATGTAGGGAGTGGGTTTTTATACCTTCTTGAGCCTTTTATTTGGAGTTGTTCCTGTGGTATGAACTTTGACCTGAGTCTGAGTGTGCCTTTCTGATATTCTGATGGTGGTGGGCTAATCCTATTATGTCCCAAAGATCAATCCTGCTTCCCTGGGGGTGTGGCTGATGACTCTTAGATTTTTGGTGTGAGGGATTGTTGATTCTAGGGATCTTTCTTCCTAATCCCAGTTTCCTGACTCCAGTCTTTCTGACAAGATTATCACATCTGCAATTCTGCAGACTTGGTTTCTGTTTGGGACAGAGAGACTTGGGGGCGGGGTTGGTTTCTGCTTTTAAAACCCTTTAGGGAAATATATTCTGCCTTTTAAATATTTCAAAAAATATTTCTTTCTCCGGGGGGGGGGCTGACTTCTCACAATCTCAATCACTGGCACCAAAATTTCTTAGGACAACCTTGAGTCTCTAAGTCCAACTATATACGTGCCAATGATGTTTCTAGAACATAGTTAGAAATATGGTGAGTTCATTCTGATCTTTATCATTTCACAAACACGAATACCAAAGAAGCTGAACCTGTAGAAAAAATAATAGCAGTAGTGTTGTGATGGGGGGGGGGGGAAATGTTGTGCTTGCTCATTATGAAAGCAATTATACAGCACAATCACATCCAGATCAGCTATCCTGAAAATTCACTTTTGTTCCAAACACAGGGAAGCTCATTTCTCTGTTGCAAAGCCAGCAAACAGTGCCCGTATCATTATATGGAGACATAGCCAGGAATCAATGACTTGGCCCCATTGTTACTTTAATTTTATTATTCCAAAGCTGTTAGGGATTGCTGTTAGTTGGATTTATTTTCTGCTGCAAGGTTAGTAGCATCTGCACAGAGCAAGAAAATAGGGCAGAGGAAAATATTTAAATCTCCTCCTTCTTAAGGTCTAGTACTCTCATCCAGTTTTCCCTTAGTGGTAGGATAAATCTAAGGCTAAATCTAAAAAAATTGGAAAATGTTGAAATAGATTTCCTACAGAAAATGCTATTTGGCCCAACCAATTTAACAGGAACTTTGGCAATAGCAATGCCAGGAGAAAGTTTCAGGCAGTGAAAACTCTTATCCTCAGTTGCAAAATCATACAACAAATAGGTAGAGAATGTAGCATAGAGTTTTAGGTATTCTGGAGACCCAGTTGTTGAATCTATATAGTAACCATCAAGCCAAGAAGGTAGACATTCTGTTTGTAGATAAACAATCATTCCAAACCATCTGGCCAAGAAGGCCTATGATGAAAGGTCCAGAGCAATGAAATAACATTGAAATAAATCACCAACTTCTAGCTTTCTTGTCACTAATTCAAGTTTTGGTCCTTAGGCTGAGCAACTTAATTGTCAGAACCCCTGAATGATTTCCTTACCCGGCATGTTTTGTTTTGTTCCTCCATTTCATCATCTGATCCCTAAACATTGGTTTAGTTTAGTTAACATATTGGTTATTTATTTGCCACTGACTTGTAAACCAGACAGAATAACATAGTTGTAAGGGACCTTGGAGGTCTTCAAATCCAACCCCCAGCTCAAGTAGGAAACCCTATACCACTTCAGACAAATGGTTGTCCAGTCTCTTCTTGAAAACCTCTATTGTTGGAGCGCCTACAACTTCCGGAGGCATGTCATTCCACTGATTAATTGTTCTAACTGTCAGGGAATTTCTCCTTAGCTGTTGGTTGGTTCTCTCCATAATTAGTTTCCATCCATTGCTTCTTGTCCAGACCAAGAAAGCAATACCACAGGAAAGCTAAAACAATGTTTATTGAAATTGGCTATAATGACACAATCTTGCCATTTTACTGTGCTGTACTTCCTCCAGTCTTACACTTCCAAATGTTGCTTCCAAATTTTATTTCATTGCTCTGGACTTAAAACACTGTTTCAGCCCCTTTTGCCTAGGTATCAGTTCCTGCATATTTCCATCAACCATTTTTTTTTCTTTCTGCAAGTTCCCACAGGCAATAAAGCAGCAAATTGCTGAACATTGGAAATGTGATTATCTGTTGATTCAGGGCAGGAAATGAAATAAGAGACATCAAGTCTTTGGATAGGTTTAATGCATTTTAAATGTAGTTTCACAGCTTGCCATGATAACAGAAAACATAACAGAAGCAGTGACATCACAATGCCTTCCACACTTGCATCCCAATAACCAGAAGCATGAGCATAAAGTGTGGCATTTGATTCAGACAATCAAATCACAGCACATTTCATCATCTCCCCCTCTCGGATCTGTGAAGACCCATGACCTTAAATTGCAAAATTTAAAAATCAAGATTGACACACGTCTCAAAACCACTCAAAACCTCTCAAAATTAACCTACCCATTTGCATGATATCATGACATTATTGCCCATGCTTGCTGCTACTCTTGATCACTGAAAATAATCTCTCGGTCAAAAAGAAGGATGCTTCAATGATCATCCCCCTTTTCCATTTTTAAATGAAGTTTCTGGCTAAAGTTTTATGGCTCTCATGTTGTTTTCTTTGTGTCTTGAGAATCCTGTACTTTATGCAACTCGCCAGACTTGAATATCTTTAGGGTATGTCAGCAAGAGCTTTGAAAGCTAATCCAGAATTCTACTTTCATATCAGCCCCACCAGCTGTTAACAAAAATGATAGAGACTGGATTTATGTTTAACCCTTTTTATTATTGTCTGGGCCAACATCCCATAAGGGAGAATTAGAAGAGTTTATACTATCATACTGTATATATACATATACTACTGTATATAGCACATTTATATCTGTGACAATATAGTATTGTACTATGACAATATAGTGTATTGTCATACTATCCTTTTTTAGATGTTTTAAATCATTCTGCGCACTCTTTTACACTGGAAAAGTGTGAAATACAGTAAGTTGTCCTGAGCAGTAACAAGTCAGTGCTATGTATATCTGTTCAAAAGAAAGTCTCATTCAATTCAGTGGGATTCATTCTGGGAAAATGAAATTGAACCAAAAGGGCTGTGTAGTACTTTAGATTCAAAGTCAAAAAAGTGTGCTGAGATGTGCCTTTTCTATGGATCACACTGAGGCTGTGGAGGGCAGTCACAGGATCCTGGGAAAATTTAAAGAGCTGCCAATTCAAAGAGCTAAAAATGGCCACATAAGAATTCCTGTGTATTCCAAATCACATTTTTTTATATGGACCTGAAATGGTGTCGAGTTCTAAGAATATCTTTTCCCAAACTGATGTCTAGATATGCTGAGGTTTCTGCTTCCAAATTTCTAGCCAGTGCCCAACTGGTGGGCACCAGGTTGTGGAAGGCCAAAATAAAAAGATTTCAGCAGAGAAATATAATCCCATGCATGTCTGCTCAGAAGTGAGTCCCACTGAGCTCAATTAGACTTCTTTCCAGCAAACACAGGTAGGACTGTAGTCTAGTATCATAATGATCAAACTGATTGCACATCATTTTTCAAATCAACATTATGTTACCTTCCCCTTTAATTAAACTGATGTGCTCTGCTTTGTGCTCTCAAACAACAACAAAAAAATTCAGTTAGAGTTGTTTAACTTCTGCTTCCTGTGGTTTATATCCCTTTATATAAAATGTGCATATTTAATGTATTTGTGGATAGCTGAAGTTCTGGGAACTCTGCCATTTCTGCACTCACAAACAGCAGCTCAGCCAGCATGCCCTAGTTTCTTCTGTTATTTTACAGCTGTGTTGTATCCTTGGCAAAACAAAAAAATATAAGAAATGTAGAATTTCCACAGATATTGTTGACATTTTAAAAAAATATATTGACAGTTAAATTGTCCTGGTTGAAGTGAATTCAAAACAGTTTCCAGTAAAACAAGGGACATCTTCCAGTGCCTGCATTAAAAAAAAAAATTGAAATTGTCAAGTCCTCTTTTCTTCTCCACATTTGCTCTGGCTGAAGTTATCATTTTGCTATCAGGGACAGGAAGAGAAGGAAAGAAAAGTGGTTGGTTGTTTTTCCTTTGTCAGCTAGGAAGCTATATCTAGCTGACTTCAAAATGTTAAATAGGGTTAAATGGGGGGGGGGGTCAAAGCCTGGGGGGGAAACCCACGGTTCATCCCATTTTATGTTTTAGGTAAAACCTAAAAGTATTCAGCAAGAAGACCATGGCAATTCATACTGTCAACAAGAATAGGGTTAGGGTTAAAGGACACATAGATGTGCCCATTAACTCACCAGCCTGAAGAAGATTTTGCACTTCTGACTGTTTTTTGTCTGTCTGACATCAGCAGCTGCAAATGCCAACTGGCCATTGTCTATTTAATAAGTGTTTTTGGAAGGGGAAAAATAGGAACAGACACCCTAGTGCAAGTACTTTTGTGACCATATTTATTTTGGGATTAGGCCCAGAGAAAAAAAACACAGGAAAATAGCCCCCAATGCTTTCTGTAAACACTATGCATGCTTGCCTGGTCATTTTGCCCAAAATAGTTGGTATAAGGGGAAAGCTACTTAGATACTAAGACATCCCTCTTCCTGCTTGTAAACTCTCACTGAAAGATTGACAGGGATTTAAGGGACGTAGTTTGGGAATTCAGCACTACAGTGCAAATCCTGAATTGGCCCAGTGACACCAAAACTAAAGTAATTAAGCACACAGGTTGGGAAATGGAGATACAGTTTCTATCAAGATATTTAAGCTGCGGATTCCAAAATTTTAGACATAGATTTGTTCCTCTCAACATTAAGACTTCCTTTTATTTTATTTTTCTGCAACATTTCCACCAGAGAATGATACACCTGTTCAAAAGCAGCCACACTGTTAACTGTCTTGGAGAGGTGATTACTTTCCAGTGCTATTGTTGGAAAGTAGGGCTTTTGTTTCAGTTTGTTTGGTTCAGCTTGTTGAATTCAAGAAGCTGTGCCTCCATTTCCCCCATTGAAAAATGTCTTTCTTCAGCCTCTTTGTAACTTCTGACTTCGGGTCCTATAAGGGACACGTTAGCTTTAGGCTTGGAAGCTCTGCCTCCATGTCCCAGACAAACTGAGCAGCAGTGAACTTGACAAGTATTTTATTCATTTTCTCAGTCTCTTCAGCACCAGACAAAATCCAATCAGGCTACTAGGCGATTCTCTCTCCTTCTCTCCCCCACCCCATTGTTTTGGATTGGAAAAGGTGAGAAGATTTTTGTTGCTAGAGAATGTTCTCAAGACAGCAGAAATTAAGACAATCATGGATTGCCTTCAAACAGAAGTTGAGGTTTGGGAATGAAGATGGTGGCAATCTGGAAGCTACTTCAAAATTCTGAATTTCAATCCATTGTCATTTCTGCACATCTGGGGTTTTTTCTTCTCTCTCTCTCTCTCTCTCTCTCTCTCTCACACACACACACACACACACACACACAAACACACATTCTTTATACTAATATCTGCCACCTCAGATTTCTTCTTCCTCACCCCTGCCTTTACCATCAGTGATTGATAAATATTTGAGAAGGAACTGCAGATGGTGGGAGAGGCCAAAACGTTTTCATATCAGATTCAAATGTTTACCAATGTTGTTTTCAATCCTCATTGGCAGCTGGGTGGTTATTTTTGTTGACTTGTTGCCATGGGAGGTTGATTTTAAAATTGGTATCTATTTCTGGTGAGGTGTGCAATGCTTCAGGGTTATTTTAAGAGAAGGGCCTTTCACTCAAAATAATAAGGGGAATGTAATAAGATAATTTACATGATTTGAAGTCCTGGAGGAGGAAAAGTGGGTTATATAGCTAACATATTGAAAAAGAAAAAGAAAAAGAAAAAGAAATGAAAGCAACTATTAAAAAAAACAAAGTCATCTTTCAATAAAAAATAACCATTTAAAATAACAGTCTCACCCAAATACAGTATAAGAAGTTCTCAACTTACAATTATTACCGGGACCAGAATTTCCCAGTCCAGAGAAGTGTAGAGAAGAGCAACAAAGATGATTAGGGGACTGGATGCTAAAACATATAAAGAATGGATACTGGGATTGGGTATGTCTAGTTTAATAAAAAGAAGGACTAAGGGTGACATGATAGCAGTATTCCAATATCTCAGGGATTGCCAGAAAAAAGAGGGAGTCAAGCTATTCTCCAAAGCACCTCAAGGCAGTACAAGAAGCAATGAATGGAAACTAATCAAAGAGAGAAGCAACCTAGAACTAAGGAGAAATTTCTTGACAGTTAGAACAATTAATCAGTAGAATGAGTTCCTCCAGAAGTTGTGGGTGCTCCAACACTGGAAGTTTTTAAAAAGAGATTGGACAACCATTATTTGTCTGAAATGGTATAATGTTTCCTGCTGAGCAGGGGGTTGGACTAGAAGACCTCCAAGGTCCCTTTCAGCTCTACTATTCTATTCTATTCTATTCTATTCTGTTCTGTTCTGTTCTGTTCTGTTCTGTTCTGTTCTGTTCTATTCTATTCTATTCTATTCTATTCTATTCTATTCTTAAGCAAAGCGGTTCTTGAGTGAATCATGCCCAATTTTATGACCTTTTTGCCACAGTTGTTAAGCAAATCACTGCAGATGTTAAGTGAATCAGGCTTCCTCCCCCACCCCCCCATTGACTTTGCTTGTCAGAAGCCAGCTGGGAAGGTCCAAATGGCGATCACATGACCCCAGGACACTGCAACCATAGTAAATACATGCCAGTTGACAAGGATACAAATTTTGATCATGTGACCGTGGGGACGCCGCAACACTTGTAAGTGAGGTACTTGTGGCACTTTTTTCAGTGCCATTGTAACTCTGAATGGTCATTAAATGAATGGTTGTAAGTTGAGAACTACCTGCCTAGAGACTAGCAATGCAGCATTCGAAAATTGTTGAAATTAATTACAAAATGTTATCTCATCAGGAAGGCTAAAGGCAGGCAAATGTTTTGAATTGGAAGTTGAATTCCTTTACAAACAACTTCACAGCCCCTAAGAGTCAAGGGGGAAGAATTGTGATATGGAGACATTATTTGAGGGGAATATGGACAGTGCTGCAGTCATTTGTCCCTCTGGAAGGAAGGGAGGTTGAATCAAACCAATATATATATAAGGTTTGTCAGAAGTATTTTTCTTAGGCTTTATATATCTTGGCTTGATTCAGAAGTATTTTTCTTAGATCAGGTTTGGAAACTCTTACATTTTCCATGGGCTGCAATGCCTTCATAATAGCTCCAAACATATCACTGGATTAAGCCTGGTTCCCCTTCCCTCTTCCATTCAGGTCAATTTCTCCATATACCAGAAAACATGAGCAATTGCACCAAGGCACTTAACGACAGGTGAGATGGCAGGAGGGCCCGAGAGACTGAAGGGCCAAAAGGCTCCATATGTTCAAGACACAATGTTTGGAATCTCCACTATTGACTCCGTAAGTAACAATACATACGTTTATTTGAGATAGATTGCTCCTCAGATTTTGCATCAGTATAACTGATGTGCTTCCACGTATGTAACAGATATAATGTTCATGTAATAGAAAAAGGCAGCTGATAGAAACCTCCTTGTGTAAGATAGCCAGGAGCAGAGTTAATTTAATTGCGGCTATAACATTCAGCACTATTGCTATATTAAGATGCCTGAGTGTTCTTTCAACACATTGCTAATGAGATTCTCCAAATTAAGAAGGTTTATTTACAGGAACAAGATATTATGCACTGTGATATTATTTTACTTTAACATCTGCTATCGCAATTTTCTACATTTGGCCATTTAGGTTAGCTCAGGTTTGGGCATGTATCATTGCATGGATGACCTTTTTTAAAAAAATAAAAAGTGTGAAATCTAATATGGATCAGGGAGCTATAACCTTTTCGCTTTCCCCACGTTGCACTTCTGATCATGCTATAGATTTGGAAAGACTCCAAACATATATCAAAAACATCTCAGAAACCACCAACAGACTATTACAACCACATGGAATCAGCTTAGCACACAAACCAACTAAACCCTTAGAAATAGAAATTAGAACAGGAAAATTATCCTTTTGTCTTCAAAAGACTTAAGTAATCCAGCAGCCCCAGAAGAAAAAGCAGGAGGTATCTACAACATACAGTGTAATGACTGTGATAGCCACTATGTAGGACAAATAGGCATAGGTTTGGCAGAACACATCCATGAACATAAATTAGCAGCAGAAAACATGATGAAAACTCTTTAATTTCACAATTTATGGACAGACTTAACCATAGTTTCCACTGGGAAGCTATGACTATCCTAGACAAAACCAAGTCCAAAAACACTAGAGAATTTCTAGACAAATTAGATTGCCAAATTGTCAAAACTTTTTTTTGATTTTCAAAAAGTCAAAACTCGCCATCAGTAGACACATAGACATAAACGATATCTACACACTGTAGACATAAGAAACAATCAACAAGCCAAAAAGGGAACAAAAAGACCAAAACACCTCTCCACCAACAATCAACACCCAGATGAGCATAGATTAACTCCAAGATTAATATCAGACCAATAATCAAGAAATAAACAATACTGCCAAATAAGCTAACAATAAACAACCCAACTAACACCATGCCCACCAACACTGACAGAGACACTCACTAGAATGTAAACTGAGAGCAAACCCCACTCCCTACTAGCACTGATGATGTTATCTAGTTTGGGCAGTGAAACATCTGCAAGAAAACAACCAAGCTCAGAGAGTAGCAAAGACCCCTCAAGAATCCTTCCATTGGCAAGAGTAGGAGATTTCTTTTCAAACTAGGTAGCAGTTTCCAGATATTCAGATTTACAATAATGATAACTAAGAAATGTATACTGATGAAGGCAAAAAAAACTTGCAGAGGCCCTGAAGAACAACTCCAATGAAGATGTCTGAAGGAGGTGAGTCCACTCATTCTGAAAAAAATAGCATCTAAGTATGATATATGATAACCACTTTCAAATACTTTAAAGGGTCACTTCAAAGATAATGGAATAAGCCTGTTCTCTATTACTCCAGGGTAGTTTTCTTCAGGTTGTTACCTTCAGGTGAAAGGAAATATATTTTCAAGAATTCTAAACCAACTTCTCCCAATTTGGGGAGTTATTGTGCCAGAATTCTGGAGAACTTCAAGCTGGAGAAAGTTGTTTCAAAAACAACATCCACAATTAGAAAAGTTTCAAAACCATGGTTTCAAATGAAAAGAAAATGAGTCTTGACTACATGTTAGAGACACCATTAGGAGGGAAACAAACATCCCAAATGTAACAGGTTCTTTTCATAATTGATTTTATGTAAAAATTAGATATAAAGTGTTGATATGGTAAGTTTCTTGTAGAAGTAAAGCATTTGCTCATTTTGCTTCAGCAATAGGATCACATTCAACTCCCTTCACTCCATACCCAAAAAACCCTCCCTTCAAAATCATATCACCAAACTTCACTGGCTTATTGCTGATTTTCAGTGACATGATTTTGTATTGGTCTCTTTTTAAGTGGTAGCTTCTTGCTAATCTTGACTGAACCTGAATAACCCTAGCAGGATGCACCAGGTTATTATTTAGGAAATCTCAAGGTTGTAGGGCAGACTGGGAAGTTGAAAACAACATCCTGGAGAAAAGCAATGGCAACCCATTTCCATGTTGCAGCCAAAAAAAATGACGTGGATGTGTCCAACTAGTTTTTGGGAATAAGGGAGATGGCTTTGGTAAAGATATGCAGGCTCCTTAACTATTCAAAAGGGACTAAAGCTTTTTAAAGTCCAGAATGTCTGGATAATGTTCAAAAGTGGATCAGCAGACACCTCCCTGTAAAACGGGGGAGGAGGTACAGCAGAATCAGAATTGCAAGTTTACATCATTATAGCCAATCTCAATAAAAATGGTTTTAGCCTTCCCATAGAGTTGATTTGCTGATCTGGTCAACCTAGGGGAACTGATAATACTCATCAAGAGTTGCACTTGACTTGAGAGAGTCTTCACCTAAACTGATGCATTAGACTTCTGCAGGATTAATAAATCTCTTATGCATTGGAAGAGCTTTCTCCCGCCTTCTCCAAAATTGTCCCAAAATTTCAAACCTGCCCTCTCTGGCAGCATAACCATATACCCAGCCACAGTCTTATGTTCCTCCATATTAATGCACTCTTCTGAGAAAATTAAAATAGTACACTTCTGTCTTGGAAAGTGGTCACAATTGCAAATACAATTGTGGGAAAGCCCACTAATTCCTTCAGAGTAGGATTTCCAATCAGATTTTCCCTCCTAAGCAATACCTATTAAAATTCTACAGTTATTAATTGCCTGCTGAAGTGGTACCATAACATATTTAGCTCCTTTACACACCTTCTCTATTGAAATAATATGGATGGCTCACTTATAGAAACCTTCTTATTTATAGAACACCCACATTACTTTGAAATAGGGCATTGAAATCAGAGCACTGCAAAATGCACAGAAATATCACAAGACTAAAATCTCATTCCATAATTGCCAGACAGAACCACATAATAAAATATGCCTAAACTTAAACCTATATGCAGAATTAATTATTTAACAAAGAGGACCTCATTTTGAATGTATAGATATTTACCATAGGTGTAGTGCTAAATGCAGTTGTATATTAATAACTATTGTTATAACACTAGATGAAGCTAAACATAAATAAAGAATGCTTGACAAGCCACTCACTCTAAAGTTACAATAATTCTTCATACTAAAGCTTAATGCTTTGTTATTTTGCTAGCACTTTTTCAAATGTGGTAAATGTCTAAAATTGCTAAAAGATCTTCAGAAAACACCTATATATGCTTTCCAGTACTTTATACAATCAAGATGCACACACACCTGGGGCAGCTGAGGGCCACACTTGAGTCCTGAATCATATTGGGGCAAGCTCTCATACACACACACACACACAAAATAAACTTGGCGTGACATTTAATAGACACTAATAGAATTAAATGAGCTTCAGGCCATATGATTGTTTAATATTTTTCTGTCCGATCACATTAAAGATTATTAGACTGAGTCATGTTTTGGAGAAGCTCTGGGGCATCTCTCAAAGTTTCCAAGGGGTATCTATACCTTTGGTCCTCAGTCTGTTTCAAATCTGTTGGACACACTTATCTACACTGATAGGCATAAACTTGCACTGACACTTTTCAACCCAATTCTCCATTCAAAGAGCTATTAATCATTTTCGTACCTGAACTCGTTTTCCACCCGGAAGCCTTTTCTTCTTGCTAGATCCATCAGGAAAGTTCTCCTGGTCATTCCCATTTTCCTCTCCACAATGAAAATTGTGATGTCCCTAAACTCTATTTTGTAGCTGCTCAGAGGAACTGCAATTTGCATTCTTTTCTGCCTTTTCCTCATGGGACTAAAGTTGGTAGTTTTGATCTTATTCATGATACACTATCTACTTTCCTTTGTTTGTTGAAATCTAGACTTCTTTCAGGAAAACATGAAGCTGGCAGTCAGTCGGTCTGACCAACCAACAGCCTGCTTTTGAAGTTGCCATCCAGTGATGTCACTTGCTCTTCCCCCCCCCCTCCAAAGTCACAAAAAAGAAGGTTTTATGCTGTACACCTATTTATCACTTTTCAGAGCGCTCCTGAATCAGATAACTTTTGAGTACTTTCTAGAAAACCAGAAAAGATATAATTACTGTCATGGTCTGTCTTATCTGAGAAAATAGTTAAATAACTTCCATAAAACTTATCTGCAGCTGATTTTTGAAATAATAGCCCAATTTATCCAAGGAACTACAGCAGGTGAATGTCTTATATAAACAAAATAGCTTCAGCGTGGGATAATGAACCGAGCTATACAGAGGCTAATTTAGCTAACTAGTCAAAATATTGTCCTCATTTTCAAGTACTAAGTACTGAGCAGACTTTCAATGACAGCTTCTTAGTACAATGTCGGGGGTGGGAGGGGGGGAGGGAACTAAAGTCCTGAGCACAAAATTCTATATGGATTTATAATTTTCCTGTTAAAATGCTTGCCCATACAAGATCACATGTGAGATTCCTTACTTCTCCACTGTGACCTTAATTTAAGGTGGAAATCTAAAGAGGCTTCTACATATATATAAAGTTTCTCAGTGAGTATGTTCTGGACCTCAAGCCTTGCTCGCCTAATCCAATGAAGAAATCTCTTCCAAGGGGAATATCAACCAAATGACTGAGGTAATTCTCCTGATCTAATTAGATTAATACAGAATTTTGCAAATGTTTCCTTCATCAGATATCATTACATGATGTCATATAATTGGACAGAGTCAAACAACTGGCCACAATTCTCCAAGACTAGCCAATTTTTAAAAGTAGCTATTTATAGTTGTGATTTAGTACAAGGTTACTCAGAAAATGTTGGCAATCTCCAGAGATTTCAGCCATTTAATCTGCACAAGACAGGTAGTAGATAATAATTTCATAAAAGACACCCATCTGCAGCATCTGGGGTTGTTGCTAGAATATTGAGATGAGGGGCAGTTGTGTTTTCATAAGGCCAAGATGGACACTGAGGATGTTCCATTCTTCATTCTCCTTTGCACAATACCTCCCTATCATTCCAGGGCTGTTCTTCAATGTCTCACCTCAGGAGCAGTGGTGGGATTCAAATATGTGAAAAACTGGTTCTCTGTGTGGATGCCGCGTCCGGAAATCCATTCTGGGCCTGGGCAACAAAAAATTAGCTACCAGTTCTGCCGAACTGGTGCAAACCGGCTGAATCCCACCACCGCTCAGGAGTATAAATCCAAAAGTCTGCCTGGAAAAGGAAAACCCTACAGTTCCCCTTGTGTTTTTTAATTTAAATTCTGGAAGACGTTTTAAGGAAATTGGATTTTCTATTGTGATGCTTATGCATGTAGTCCTCAGCTTATGACCACAACTTAGCCCAAAAATTCTGTTGCTAAGTGAGACATTTGTTAAGTGATTTTTTTCCCATTTTATGATCTTTCTTGCCACAGTTGTTAAGTGAATCATTGCAGTTGTTAGTTAGTAACCCGATTATTAAGTGAATCTGGCTTCCCATTGATTTAGCTCAGGGGTCTTCAAACCTGGCCCTGTTATGACTTGTGGACTTCAACTCCCAGAATTCTTCAGCCAGCGTGCCTGGCTGAGGAATTCTGGGAGTTGAAGTCCACAAGTCATAAAAGGGCCAAGTTTGAAGACCCCAGATTTAGCTTGTCAGAAGGTCGCAAAAGGGGATCATATGATCCTGGGATACTGCAACCGTCATAAATATTAGTCAGTTGCCTCTGAATTTTGATCATGTGACCATGGAAATGATCTGGTTAAGGCATCAGGCTAGAAAGTGGGAGACCATGAATTCTAGGCCCAAAGTCAACTGAGGGACCTTGGGCCAGTCACTCTCTCAACCCTAGGAAGGAACCAATGGCAAATCGCTTCCAAAATCTTGCCAAAAAAACTGCAGACTATCTTGAAGGCACTAAAAAGAAAAAAGAAAATCCTTTCTATCACGTTTTGTATCATGGCTTCTAGATGCCACTAATTAATTCAGAAATAATGATAGAAAGTTCAGCAATCTGAAACAATTGCAGTGTCAGACGTGCCTCAGCTTGAATGATCCTTAACTCCATTTGTTGAGAAAGGTATAGTTTACTAGAAGTCAAGTGAATTACAGTAACGCAAAGCCAGAACTGAAAATCATGCGTCAAAATCCCAAAGTCTAACTTTCCCTTCTCTTAGGTATCTCCCATTGCTAGCCCCCTCATGTCCAATTAAGTTCAAAGAAGGTGTTTTTAAAACAGTCACTTCACGTGTAGGATGGTAAGCAGCTGCGTTCTGTTCCCATCCAAATGACCTTGAGGCCTTATCTCAGGGAGATATGGCAGCTGACATGCAGCAAGTTCAGCAACTTTCTGTGGTGAAATGTAGTCTGGATTCCCAGGAGGGTGGGGCTGCATTCCAGAGAGCCAAGAGGCAGCAAAGTTTAAAGTTTGTTTGGAAGAAAGAGAGTTAAGACAGATCCTCCCTAGCAAATCTCAGAGTATATTTTTAATGATGCAAGTAGTTGCATTAATTTGGCAAGTTTTCTGTCTTTAGGTGTGGAACAATAAAGGAACCTGCTCAGAAGTAATTCTACATTCCTTTCTTGGTTCCTAGGGCATGATACTTTCCCCAATAAACAATCATTGTCAGGTCCCCATAGATCCCTATCAGGATACTGCCATTCTGGTGGGAGGGGGAAATCTTGGGACTTTCTGTGATGTATCCATTTTACTTTGTTCCTCTCCTGCTTTGATGTATCATCCTGGGAATGGGAGGGGGAGGGATGAGCCTGGGGCCATCTGCTCTGTCTCATCTCCGGAGAACCAAGATCGCGGCACCTGAGAACAACTTATCACCTTCTCAGCCCGGAGTTCTCACAACACCTTCGCACCTCTGGATTGGCTCTCGATGGCCTGGGCAGTTGGGAGGGGTTTGAACAATGGAGGTTTAACCTAATGTTTTCACGCGGGAGTTTTAGATCCTGCCTGACTTCTCAGCAATCACTATCTCTCAATAAAAGATCCTTTTGAAATGCTGCTTGTTTCAAGAGTTTGACTTTCTTGAGGGGAGACCTTACAGTCATGCTAGCTAAAAATTATTTAAGAATTGTAATCCAAAAGAATGATAAGGTCCTTGCTGAGGAAGCCTTAAGTTTTAATATCCCTGCATTAGTCTTCTACCATAACCAGTATTACATCAATACACGTTCCAATCAATTTCAGAGAAAGGTTATCAGCACCTCCACTTCATATTTTTACAGGCTTTGTTGTGTTCCTGGATTCAATATTGTATACTATACTGTAGAAATAATTACTGTACAGGTAGTCCTCGATTTACAACCATTCATTTAGTGACCATTTGAAGTTACAGCTGGAAAAATGTGGCTTATGACCAGTTTTCACACTTACCACCATTGCAGCATCCCCATGGTCACTTAATTAAAGTTCAGGCGCTTGGCAACTGACTCATCCTTCTGACGGTTGCCATGTCCCGGGGTCATGTGATCAGATGGCTTTCAACAAGCCAAGTCAATGGGGGAAGCCAGATTCTCTTAATAACCACAGTGATTCACTTAACAACCATGGCACAAAAGGTCATGAAATGAGACACAACTCATTTAATAACAGTCTTGCTTAGCAATGGATATGTTGGGCTCAATTGTGGTCATAAGCCGAGGACTACCTGTATTGAAAACGATCTTATGTTTAAATCATGCTCCAAACTTATCCAAATGCTGAAAGGCCTTTCTACAATGACAAAATGAATTCTTTAAAATATTACCTCTTCGTTGACACTTAGAAAGAGCGCAGAACCAGTCACCGGCTGGCTGGCTGGCAAGATTCCAACCTCATGCAGAGCTTCAGGGCTTCCTGTTATCTGAGTCATAGCACCATGTGCAATATCTCATTCTTCATTGCCCATGATTAGAGATATAAAACCATATTGGCCACAGAACTGTTTGGGGTAAAATGTATGTCACAGACTTCCTTTAGATCCTCATCAGTGGATTTCCTTGCAAAAACGTGTGCAGCAGTATCAAAAAGATTAAAACTTTCTCAAATTTGTTTTAAAAGTTACATCTGTGCTATGGGGAACTATGAGCCTTCTATGGCAGCTTGGGGATCTGGATAACGATTATTAAGGAGTAATTTTGGTTGAACTGTGTCTACTGAGGCTTCATACAATAAACAGCAAGGCACTGTTTATCCTAGATTAGACTATGGTCTAACTGTCTGACATGTGGATGAACAATCTTATGCCCTCCAGTTATTTTAGTCTATAGCTCCTACAGTCCTTTGTTATGGGTCATGTTGTCTGGCTCTGTTAAAGATCAGCTGTCCAAAGTACAGGTAGTCCTCAACTTATGACCATAACTGAGCCCAAAATTTGTGCTGTTAAGCGAGACATTTGTTAAGTGAGTTTTGCCCCATTTTACGACCTTTCTTACCACAATTGTTAAGTGAATCACTGCAGTTATTCAGTTAGTAACGAGCTTGTTAAGTGACTCTGCCTTCCCTATTGACTTTGCTTGTCAGAAGATAATAAGGTGATCACATGACTCCCGGATACTGCAACCGTCATAAATATGAACTAGTTGCCAAGCATCTGAATTCTGATCATGTGATCATGAGGATGCTGCAACAATCGTAAGAGTGAAAAACAATCATAAGTCGCTTTTTCAGTGCCTTTGTAACTTTGAATGGTCACTAAGCGAACAGTTGTATCTGGAAATTCAGCAGGTTGAATTATAACCAATACAGATTCTCCATGGTTGAACATAGTCTTTCTCTTAATATGCAACCATGATCATTTTAACAGGACCTGCTAGACATCAGCTCTTGATCCTTTTAAAAGGACAATCTGTGTTCTGATATGGAATTCTCCTCTCCTCACATGAATGAGTTTAGGATACAGCACACCAGTACCTTGCCTGTGATCCAACAAAACTCTCACAGTGACTTTGATACACTTTAGAATCATAAAGGACTCTTTGTGGCAACGTTTTTTTCTAGCACTGTCATATCAAGAAGTTCATCTAGAAATGGGTAGGAGATAAAACAGCATTGAAAACATGCCACTAATTCATAAACAGCTCAAGAGGCCATGAAAAATCCAGGGACTCGTATAGGTTTTGGTATCTACTGACCTCGGCTGTTAGATCCATATTGTCAATTTATTTGTTTCTCTTTATTTTAGCATCCAAATTATGCAACATTTAATCTGCTAGAACTAAAATGAAGATACGGCTCTAAGTACCTAGTTTCTCTTTTTTCTGTTTTTTTTAAATAGCTTTTTTCTATTTCTCTGCACATCTTCACAGTCATTTCAGTAGTTCTTCTGTTATTAGTTTCTCCTGTGAGACTTGCTAGTGGCTTGAGAACTGTTTGTAAAGTTATTTATTTATTTATTCGTTTGTTCATTCATTAATTTGCTATGAGCATTCCATCTGTCGCTAATGCCAGTGAGCAAAAAGTTTAGAATACGTTCGAAAGGATCTTGCCACCACCCGTTCTTTGAAGGATTTTTAACAAGATCTCACACTGGGGCAGATTGAGAATCAAAATAGAGCGCGTGAGCATTTTTGCCTTGGAAAAAAAAATAGCAAAAAAATAGCACAGAGTTGGATATCTGCAAAGACATAGCACCTAGCTGTAAAGACTGACGGATAAGATACACTCTAAAGTTGCTTTCTAGTTTCTTTTTCTTTTGTTTTCTTTGTGTTAATTTCCTATCACTTCAGGCATCTGTTCTGATTACCACCAAGGAATCATTCTGCATTCATTACAGCTTGCAACTTCTGTTCATCATCCAACTCGGTCTGAGTAAAGTGTTAATTAGTTGTACTTGCTGTCACTGTTAAGTTGGCAACCCCAGGCTTCTACAAAATATGACTGTTGTATCAGAATCTGAGGGTATGGATTATACTCGATACACACAAAGGATCTGCTTGACTTATAGAGGCAGCGGGCCTTGAGCTGCATCAGCACTGCATCTGAAAGGCTCAAACCATATTTATCTATTTCTGGAGACAATGTCTCACAGCATTTTCTAGAATAAATGATGATAAAGTCTGCACTGAGGCTTAATTCAAGCACTATGCCATTAAAGAAACAGTGTGATGCTCTGCTACTTTAAAATGATGATGACCTCCGAGGTGGACTAGCAGTAGAGCCAAATAATTGTGCCAGTGAAATTCAACAGTTTTGGATTAAAGCAGGAGTGAGCAACTTTGAGGTGGGGGGAGGGGAATTGAGGCTGTATTTGGCTTTTGAATGGCCTCACAGGAAGGGTATAAAATGAAAAATAATGAGCCGAGCTTGGACAACAATTAAACTTAGATTTATTTTGCTTCCACTACACTTTACAGAATTAAATAAAAATGGTATGATTACTCTCCAGACACCTATGTAATCATTTCCCCCATTTTAATGCATGAAACATTATAATTTGTTAACAGTGTCTGGAGGTCTCTGGAACTCAAGTTTTCAAAGGCCTCTTTCAAAAATGCATCTTCCAAAAATAGCTTGTCCTCTTTGATAAACTCAAGACACAGACAAACAGACGGTTTGTAAATTAATAACTTAGAACTGAAAACAAATCAATCGATTAACCAATGGATGAGTAGGAGTTGGTAAATGTAAGCCAATGACCAGTTCCTGAAAAATTCCTTAGCTCCTCCTCTTCTTTTCTACTGTTTTATAACCTTTCAAAGAAAAAATACTCAGCAATTAGAGAAGCATCGAAAATGAGTTACTACTTCTGCTTGTTTCAACTTTCATTCTACAAATATGGGTAACCAGGATAGGCAATCTTTCAGTGGATAAGATAATGGTAAAAAGTGACTCGGGTCATGTGTGCAGAGAGTAAAAAAAACAAGCTTGATGGAAATATTCAAAAATGTCACCTAAGTAAAAGGTTGTCAGCAAACAACCCGTTAACTTACCACCAGTAAATTCAGAAGGAACACCACTAGAAAAAGTTGAAAGGGTCACGCACCTCGGTTCTAATTTACATGAAAGCTGGGACATGACCGCTGAAGTAAAGACAAGGATAGAGAAAGCTCGAACAGCATTCTTCAAAATGAAAAAGTCACGACATAAGCCTAAGATTGAAAATCAGGCTTGTCAGATGCTATATTTTTTCTATCCTGCTCTATGGAGTAGAGAGCTGGTCTCTGACAGAAGGCCACCTGAAGAGACTAGAAGCATTTGAAATGTGGATTTACAGGCGGCTGTTACGTATAAGCTGGGTTGACAAAATCAGAAATGAGGAGGTGATAAGCCGCCTGGGAAAGCCAAGGGAAATCATCAAAACAATTAAAAAACAAAAATTAGAATATTTCGGACATGTGATGCGACACCCAGAAAAATACGGCATTACTCCATTTAATCCTCCAGGAATAAGATTGGAAGGAAACGAGGTCCAGGGCAGAAGAAGAACATCATGGCTTCAAAATCTAAGGGACTGGTTTGGACAAAACTCAGCAGCACTTTTCGTCGCGGCTGCTGATTAAAAACAGGATTTGCCAACATGATCGCCAACGTCCGATAACGATATGGCAGAAGAAGAATGAAGAGAAGAAGAAGAAGAAGAAGAGAGAAGAAGAGAAGAAGAAGAAGAAGAAGAAGAAGAAGGAGAAGAAGAAGAAGAAGAGAAGAAGAAGAAGAAGAAGAAGAAGAAGAAGAAGAAGAAGAAGAAGAAGAAGAAGAAGAAGAAGAAGAAGAAGAAGAAGAAGAAGAAGAAGAAGAAGAAGAAGAAGAAGTAGTAGTAGTAGTAGTAGTAGTAGTAGTAGTAGTAGTAGTAGTAAAAGGAGCAAAAACATTTTTAAGTCCAGAGCAAAGAGGTGGAATTAGGAAGTGGCTCGGGCAGACACAGCCCTGATTCACTGGAGTATAAGAAGTGGAGGAGATACAGCACAATCAGACCTGCATAATTCTATTCTTTTTCATCCTAGAATTTTCCCACAGGTGCAGGGTCCTTTTTTTTTGGGGGGGGGGGTCAACAAATGCTATTTCACACCATCAAATACAATAGCTAAATCCAATTGGATGATTTTCATAATCTGGGTTAATTGTGTCCTGCCATTTTTGCTTGGGTTTTGCACATGCATGTTTGTTACTGGAGTTAAAATGGTAGACAGTACAGGCAATGGTGGGGTGTTGCTCGTAGAATGGGGCCATACCATTGTAGGCATTTTTCCCCAGAGTTGTTCTGCAATAGCCATTTGCTACAGACTATATTGTTGCTGATGTGGTCAGGAAGAGAACCATCTAATGACCAACAGAGAATGTGCATCTCTATACAAGTAACGTACAAAATTCTATTATAACTAATCTCAATCAGAGTAGTTTTAGCTTTCCTGTAGAATTGATTTCCTGGTCTGGTTTTCCTAGTGGGATTCATACATGACATATGTAAAAAGGCCCAGAACCTCCTGTCTACTGATTTTGAGTGGGGAGGATGTACAGATTTTTCTCAAACTATCTTAAATATGTTTTAGGATTCTTCCTGCAATTTCTATGTTTCCAACCTCAAAAGGGTTGGAAAATATATTGATTTTTAAGCAGTTGTCAGGGGAGACTCCAAGGGCTACAAAACAGGGATCGATGGACCACATGAAAGGAAATTCAGGACTTTAGGGCCTCAGGTGGCCTCCTCCAGGAAAAAGCACATGAATAAGCAGCCATATCCATCATTAGGATGATGGATAAAGTGCACTGCCTTTCTCCATGCCATTCCTACAAGAATTCACAATTTGCTCTCCTATATATCACATTAACTAAACCAAGGATCAAGGTTCCTGTCCATTGGAGTATCTTACCTCCTGAGTTGAGATTTGCTCCCACCCACCTGACTTTTTGTAAGAGCTCATAGTGCAATATTTCATTAGGAATCATACTTCTGGTTGAATTCTCTTGATTTCACCCATTTTCAGTTCTACATTTTTTTCCTAATGCATAAAATATTGCAAAGCAACCAAATAGGACAGGTACAGATTTCAAGAAATAATAAGCACTGCAGTCAAAACAATTGCAACCAGCCTGTTTTCCATTGAGGACCTATATATTGCATAAACCAGAAAGAGGGCTGAGAAAATATCTACAGACCCCTCTCATCCTGACATAAACTGTTTCATCTTCTCCCCTCAAGATGCTGCAATAGGGAATTGCATGCCAAAACAACTAGACACAAATATAGTTTCTTCCCTGATGCCATCACTCTGCTAAACACCTAACTCCAACAGCACTGTCTGATGCCTAAGGATACAGTATTTACCCATGTAGTAGGCTATAGATAATAATAATAATAATAATAGTTGGAAGGGACCTTGGAGGTCATCGAGTCCAACCCCCTGCTCAGGCAGGAAACCCTATACCATTTCAGACAAATATTATTCAGCAGCTATATTGCTGTTATCCTTGTCATCTTCTCATCTTTCTCATTTTCTCTTCTTTCTCATCTCTCATCTTTCCTACTACCTTCTCCTATTGGTATATTATGATTTATCAATTGTTGTTTGTATCCTACGATTTACGATCTACGGCTTATCACTTTGTTGTTTGTATGTACACTGAGAGCTTATGCACTGGAGACAAATTCCTTGTGTGTCAATCATACTTGACCAATAAAGAATTCCATTCTAAAAAAAAAAAAAAACGTTTAGAAACTGTGTGATTAGATTTTAATCAGTGTTGCTTGTTCTGAATAAATCCATTTCATTGCAATATTTCTGAAATCTGCATTCCAACAATACTTTGAATTATTTAGTTCAGCAGCTCTCCTTTCTGTTATCTGAAACTCATTATTCCTTAGATTAGACAAGTTGTAAGTGGCGCCAAACAGTGATTGAATGATTACAAAGTATTATGTATAATTTGTGATAAAAAGAAATCCCTCATCATAATAACAGATGCAAATTAATGAGCTAAAAAGAAAAGACTGAAGAGAGTCAGAGAGACTTAATTATGCTACATTATTTAAATGATAAGGAATACCATTTTGATGTTATATAAGAGTCTTTAACATATAAATTTGGAATAGCAGTCAGTTTCTACAAAATGTATCAGAGTGAAGCCATGCCCCTTTTTAAGTGCATTAATAGATACAAAGATATGGGGATTTTATTTTACTGCTGTAATGAGCATGTCGACTTTTTTACAGGTAGTCCTCGACATACAACCATTTGTTTAGTGACCATTCAAAGTAACAACAGCACTGAAAAAAAGTGACTTATGACCATTTTCCGCACCTATGACCATTGCAGCATTCCCATGGTCACGTGATCAAAATTTGGATCCTTGGCAACTGGACGGTTGCAGTGTGATCATGTGATCATCTTTTATGAACTTCTGACAAGCAAAGTCAATGGGAAACAAGATTCATTTAACAACTGTGGCAAGAAAAGATTCACTTAACAACTGCAGTGATTCACTTAACAACGGTGGCAAGAAATGGTAAAAAAATCACTTAACTGCCTTGCTTAGCAACAGAAATTTCATGTTCCCATCTGCTGCAAAACGTGTCCTCAGGGCTTGTAGAGCTTATTACAAGGTCAAAAAAGAAACCCACATAGTAATGTGCAGCTGTACTATGTTTTCCATTTAACAACCTCCAAATCAATCCATGAGACTCATGCCAGAAGCATCCCTAGTAGACGGTCAAAAAAGTCAACAGGGTGGCTTTAAGCTGCCATCTTCACTGTTTTGAGCTCCATGCCAATGCTGCTCTCTTTAATATAACTGAGGAAGGAAGTTTAAAACAGTCGAGCCTTTTAATGTACTGTAATTGTAGTAGTTTTGTCATTTTGGGGCAAAAAAAAATGTCTTTGAACTTTTAATAATTTATTTTAATTGACGTTTAAACAAATTGTTGGAGGTTGCCCAGAACTACAAAGAGCCATAAAAGAGTGGGTAAAAACGGTCCACCATCAAACCGACAAGAAAATAAACAAACGCACAAAGAAATAAACATCAGAATCTAGTGCATATGCAGCTTCTCATGTCTTCTGCAAACGGTGCAGCTAAATCAATCTATTCTGTCATTTTCATTATTAAGCAAAAGGTGTCAAGCTGTTGTTCATCACCCAGATGAGTTCTAACGGAAGGGTATATATGCTCTGCATTCAGAAGAGATCGCAGACGCTGAAATGGTGAGGGTGGGAGAGAGAAAGACCTGCCTTGGATGGGACCGAGCAGGTGTTCAACCATAAGATGAGACATGAGAGCTTCCTCCTCCCAAGTGAAGGTTCAGAATCAATTAACTGTCTCTTTTATTCTGAAAACATGAATTGAACTGCCTACAAAAACTCCAGGAACCCCAAACGGAGATACAAACTAACCTTCTGAGTTCTGAGAAATTGACTGTTTAACTAATGCTGGAGCCTGTATTGTTATATTCTCAGGCATTTTATCTCTTTCCATTTTAATGTGGAATTAATTGCTAGACACCCCCCCCCAAAAAAACCATCACGTGCCATTAATGCACCATTATGAAAGAGGGTTTAATTTCTCCAGCTGATTATTTTTAGATCCTTGGTCATTTTTGTCACAGCAACATGTGAATCCTCTAATGTGTGTGGCATACATTTAATCAGAAATAAATCCAATTTATTTCAATGGCACTTACTCCCAAGAAAATATGCCCAGGTTAACGTTTGGCAGACTAAACTATTTTTGAACCAAAGCGCACCAAACTAGAATGCAGTAATCAGAGCTGGGTTCAACCTTAGAGATTTGTGCGCATACACAAATGCATTTTTTTTAGTTAGAATGTCATTCCTTAGTAAGTTACATAGTGGTATACGGCTAAGCAGATTTGTTCAGAAGTGTTCTCTTGAGGTCAACAGGAATTCACAAATTGATTAACTGGACTTTATTTATTTTGCTATATATAATCTAAAGCGTATTGAATATATGTAGCGTATGTAGGGTACTAGGCTGGGCAGACACCAGCCAGAGCATAGAAAAACTAAAAGAAGCAGTGCAAGATTGGAAGATGTGGAAAGACCTGGCCCATAGAATCGCCAAGAGTTGGACACAACTCAACGAATAATATCATCATCATTAGTATGTGTGGGTGTGTGGGTGGGTGTTGTGTTAGTGCTGGCAACAGTTACATTCCCATGAACTGCACAGCAAAATGATGTTGCTACAAGACAATTGAGGAGGTCTACCAGTTGCTCCAGTTCCCTGAAGTTAGAGCCAATGTCCCATCAGCACTACGAAACAATATTTATCTAGCCAGGCTTCACAATACCACCAAAGAAAGGGCAGATGTGCTCCCGAAAGCTTCCTGCAAAATCAAGCTCCATAGGATTTGTTCCAAGCAAGTGAAGAAAACCACATTAAAAAGAAAAAAGAAAAAGTAACATAATAGAGGAGGGGAATGGGCTCTTTTTGGATGAGAATGATAGAAAGAATTGTAAATCGCTCTGCTGGATCTCATCACAAATGATCATATCCAACATTACATAGCCAACTGCCCTGATGGAAAGTGATGAGGAAATGGTATGGACACAAAGGTATTGAAATGCCATGGCTGAAATATATTTTATACTTAATATATTTATTTAGAAAATTAAAAACCCAACCTTTTCCTTGAAACAAGAGATGAATGGTCACAGCCAACTCCTAAAGGTGGCCAGTTGGACAATTGCCATGTCAAATGGAGAAGTTATCTCAATAATAATGTGATCATTCCCAATTTGCAGAAAACATCCAAAAAAATGACATGTGGCATGGAGAATATTCTCCGGTTTCTCTTCAGATCATAGAAATCTTTTGGCCTTTACTAAAATTATTTATAGTATACCAGGCAATCTTATTTGTTTTAACAAGTGTGGTTATCAGCTGAAACTGTTTTCAAATTGTTCAGGTCTCCCCAAAGTCCTTGCTCTTTTATTATTTAGAAGCAATTTGGCTTGGCTATGTCTTAACACAAGTTTTTTTTATTGTATCATTACAGATATACTAATAATTCATTGTTATATTTTTCATTTGCTTTTCACTGAAATATCCTGGGACATACAAAGAAATAGCCTTTGAAAATCTTTGCTGATGCAAGCAGAAATTCAGTTTGCATCCTAAAAACAGGCTTACGTTTATTTTCCAATGGCTGTAAACCTGATTAGAAATGGACCTGTATTCCTCACACCAAGAAATAAATATAATGGGTAGAATGCTATGGTGGGTTTCCATAGAGTTAGCAGATTTAAGAATGAAAAAGGGTGCTTCTCTCCATTCATACTCTACAATTTTGTTCTAGAGTATGCCTGAAGCAATTGAAGCATATTTTGGAAATATGGAGGAGGACAAAAGGCAGTCCAAGTGTATGAGCAGAAGTCCTTTGACAGTGAATAAAGATAAAGGTAAAGGTTTCCCTGTCAGTCATGTCAAACTCAAGGGTATTGTGCTCATCTCTGTTTCTTGGCCAAGGGAGCCAGTATTGTCCAAAGACAATTTCCATGGTCATGTGACCAGCATGGCTATACACAAAAGGCACACAGAAGGCTGTCTCCTTCCCATCAAAGTGGTACCTATTAATCTATTTGCATTTGCATGCTTTTGTACTGCTAGGAGGGCAAGTAACGGGAGCTCACCCTGTTGTACGGAGCTCGGGTCTTGAGCCCAGGCTGTCAGCTCTCCCGCTGACAAGGCCGATGTCTATAACCACTGAGCAGTAAATACCACCCATTAAATCCTGCATAAATTAAATATTAAATGTTATAAATTCCATTAATGGTAGTGCCAGTGAGATGTCACCCACTCAGATTCAATGCCTGGTAACTAGACAAACTTTTACTACGTAGTTAAACCTTGCTCATAACTCTCCTAAAAAGATATCAATAAATCCCTTTCATCCTATTTTTCTACTTTATCCATTCTCTTCTCTTTCTTCTACTTCTCTCAACCTTACCAAGCTTAATCATTTTTTCTCATCCATCATTAGCAACACATGCTCAAAAGAAGAGTCAGCCATCCTTTGATCCATGATCAATCGATTCTTATTTGTGGTCTCCAAATCCACAAGTCAAAGGCATTTACCTTTTTTTTCCCCTCTGTCTTTGCAGTATCCAACTTTCACTTTCATCCAACATACTTTACAACAAGAAAAAATATCACTTTCACTATTCTGAAAAGTCCTTATCTTGTCTAAATTTCTCATTGCTGTTCCTCTAGGATTACCCCCCCCCTTTTATTTCTCCAGTATACCGTTCATCTTTGTCTATTCTTGAGCCCAAGAAAACAGAATTATTCACTTATTCACTTCTTTGCCATAAATGTACGTTTACTAAATGCACAGACCAATATTAACTTCATTAAATATTAACTGAGATAGTTTAGTGTTCAAGTTTATGTTCATAAAGAACTTCATTTTTGCCTAATGAAGTAATGTCATCTGTATATTTCAAATAGTTAAATCAATCCAATTTTTATTCTAATTGTCACTTCTACCACTCTTGCCATTCTTATTATAAATTCATTGTGTGTATTAAACATGCACAGGGATATTTATGCCTTGTCTCCTTGTCTCACTCCCTTTCCTCTGTTTCTCCAGATTTAGTTCTTGCGGTGGCTTCTTCATCATTTGTAAAGATTCCTGGGAGAATATTTTCCTTGTATTCTTCTGTTCTCTGTGATATGATCTTACATTAGTTATTTGTTCCCATGTTCCTCTGGTTTTTCTGAAACTTCCTGGTAACACATTATTTTTTTTCCTACAAGTGTGACAAAAATCTACCTGGAAAAAGGCAAAAAAATTGATATCCTACTCCCAGATCTTCTACATGTCCTGCCTTGTTTGACTATAAGTTTCCTTGGCTTTAATAAAATACAAGTCCAAGTCACAGCTTGAAAACAATCATTTCCTGAGATCTCTGTAATTGGCACATAATTCTTCCATTCACATAAAAAAGTGAGATGGTCAAATTGGGGAATTGATTGGTAATATTGCATAACACCATTGATTCTCATCCTCTTTATCAAATGATCTGTTTTAAGGTGGAATTATTAAGAGCTTTACTATATAAGAATGGAAGATTCTCTAAATTTTGCTGAAATTCTCCTGACAATTGCAACTTTTGTTGCAACAGGCCATTTGTGAACACAGCAGAAATATACACTGGTATAGTTGTACACAGGGCTTTTTTTGTCAGAGAACGCACCTTTTTTCGACGGATTTTCCAGAGTCGCGTTCTTTTCCTATTGTTTCCCTTCCTATCCTCGTTTGTTTTTGAAAATGCCCCACTGGTGGTACAGTGAGAGCGGGGTCCCCTCCGGCGCTGTCTGCCTCCTCTAGCAGGAGCCATGAGGCGCCGGAGCACCACAGCCAGAGCGTGGCTTGATTGGCTGGGTTGGACCATGTGGTATGGAAGCCGATGATGGCAGTGGGAGACACATAAACATGGAGGCCATCTTTCACGAGAGGGTGAGCGAGCCTTTTGCCTTCCCTTACAGAAGGTGGGGTGTGAGGTTAAAAAGAGGCGAAGCGAGAGGAAAGGAAGGCGGCTGGCGTGGAAGCTTGCCCGACAGCGAAACTTTGCTGTTTTGGTTCCTTGGGTAGTTCAAAGGCTGGGATGTCTACAAAAATCTCTTTTTAGTCTTTTATACTTTATATTCAAACTGCAGAGGGGAAGAATTAGAATAAAGCCCATGTCTTGTGATTTGGAGGTATTATTATTAAAAATAATATATATTAATTATGTATTGGTCAGATGTAAAGGTAGACCTATAGTATGAGGTTTAATCAGATCTATTTATTAAATTGGGTTTAACTTAAAGGTAAATTAAAAGTAATCTGTTCACTGACAAAGTTTCAACTTTAATTTGTTTCAAGTCAATATCCATATTAAATTCCAAATGTAAATTTTTCCACCTTGTTTGACAACTTCTTAAAAATAATTCAATCTTTTACAAGCAACCAAATTTTTTTTATTGGGCCAATTTCATTCCACATAGAAAGCTGACATTTCCACTCATTAAACTAAATGGGCATGCCAGTGGTAAATGTCCCAAAAGATTAATAAAATGCCTTCTTGTAATTTAAAGCCACACAGTGCATGGTAACATTAATAGTATTAACTTACCTTGAACAAAATCCTAGTCTTTTAGATACACTAAAAATTGAAGGATTTTTTTTTCAACTACAAAGGTAAACCTTGTAGGGTCGGCAAGGCGGGTTGTATGACGTGTGTGAGTTCCGGCATCTTTTTTTTTACAAAAAAAGCACTGGTTGTACACATAATTATACATTTGTCTCCTAATCCTATGTATGCTACTGCTTTATACATGTATTTCTATTACAAGAATCTGGGTATGTTCCTTCTGATTAGATACACATGGACACATGCAGCTATACATATACACACATTATCAACATAAAAAAAACCACTTTCACAAAATTCTAAGAGCAAATCACTGTGCACTGAAGTGCTTTGTGGATTTCAGGCATTCATTTATTATTTGTCACAAAGGAGAAACATGGAAAATAGCAGGTGATCAGTGATGTTGGTATAAACATGGGTATTGTAGTAACAACCTACCAAAAACTCAGCAGTTACTGCAGATTGATTTGACAGCCAAGCCAAAAAAAAATAATCAAGAATACAGAAGTAAAAAACTAATAGCCTTGGATTTCAGGACAAAATCCTATCTAATCTCCTTTAGTATTGTTAACATGGGGGGATAACAGAAGCTTTAAAGGCCATTTGCAGTGGTTCAGCATCCCAAAGAGCAATTTGTTTCTAACAAATCATTTTCATTTCTTTAGAAACATTATCGGTTAGAAGATATATGTTCTCACCACCCAAAGTAATACTCATTGATCTTCCTGGACTTATGATGATGTTTTAGCTATAACCTTTATGAACTCCAGAGTATTCTATAGAAATTATAGAGTTGGCTGTTGAGTTTGCAGTATATTAATTTCCCTTATTGTCTCCTAGGACTATGATGATACCATGTCAGCTTTATCTCTAGTCTTAAATAAATACCTCTATGACCACAACTTAAGAAGTAGTGCAAGATCGGAAGACATGGAGAGTCCTGGCCTGAGAGTCGGACACAACTGAATGGATAACATCATCATCAAGACTACAACTTATTTTAGAAAGTAAACTCATTCTCCTATCTGAGATGGGGGACAAAATAGAGTTTATCTCTATTGATCACCACTATATTTGAGGGTAGAAGGATAATGTAGAGCAGAGATTTTCATACTATGGTCTGTGGACCATTGGTAGTCTGGAGATCCACCACATGTCTACTGCAGCCTTATCGTATTCATTACATTATTCATTTGTGAAAAATGGACCGGTTGATTTAAACTGGTTCATTGAAACACATAAGTGGTAATACCAATAGTAACCTGAATACTAGAATTCAGAAGACTAGCAATATTAAAAAGATCTCAAGTGGAAAGTAGAAATGTGATCTCACCCAAGCAAATCCCAAAGAAAAGAAAAAGGAACAAGAAATATAACAGCAACAACAACAACAACAACAACAACAACAACAACAACAACAACAACAACAACAACAACAATAATAATAATAATAATAATAATAATAATAATAATAATAATAATAATAATAATAATAATAATAATAATAATAATAATAATAATAATAATAATAATAATAATAATAATAATAATAATAATAATAATAATAATAATAATAATAATAATCTAATAATAATAATAATAATAATAAAAGTTGGAAGGGACCTTGGAGGTCATCTAGTCCAACACCTGCTCAGGCAGGAAACCCTAAACCATTTCAGACAAATGCTGTCCAGTCTCTTCTTAAAAACTTCCAGTGTTGGAGCATTCACCACTTCTGGAGGCAGGTTGTTCCACTGGTTAATTGTTCTGTCAGGAAGTTTCTCCATTCTAGTTGCTTCTCCCTTGATTAGTTTCCATCCGTTGCTTCTTGTCCTGCCTTCAGGTGCTTTGGAGAATAGCTTGACTCCCTCTTCTTGTGGCAGCCCTGAGATATTGGAACACTGCTATCATGTCCCCCCTCGTCCTTCTCTTCATTAAACTAGACATACCCAGTTCCAGCAGCCGTTCCTTATATGTTTTAGCCTCCAGTCCCCTAATCATCTTTGTTGCTCTTCTCTGTACTCTTTCTAGAGTCTCAACATCTTTTTTACATCGTGGTGACCAAAACTGGATGCAGTATTCCAAGTGTGGCCTTACCAAGGCCTTGTAAAGTGGTATTAATACTTCACCTGATCTTGATTCTACCCCTCTGTTAATGCAGCCTAGCACTGTGTTGGCTTTTTTGGCAGCTGCAGCACACTGCTGGCTCATGTTTAAGTGATTGTCCACTTAAATTGATAGTGAATATTGATGGTGAATATTCAAAAACGAGATTTTACTGAGCTGGAGATTTACTTGTCCCTAATCCCTTAGCTTCAAAGATGTTTACTGAAGATTATTTTCAACCAGTTTATGCTAAGAGTTGTTATTATAGTACGTGGTAAATAAAATAATTCACGAAGTAAATAAATATTTAATTTTGATTTCTTATTTACAAAGTTTAATTTTAAAAAGGCCTTAAAACTAGAAAAGATGGAAAGGCACGGAGAAATGTAAGTAAAATCTTTCTTTTTTAGTCACTGAATATTATGAATGCTTTTAAGGCCACAAGTATAGAGAGGGAGATGCTTCTTTAATTGAATGGCCTCAATTTGGGGATCCACAAATGCAGAATGTTTGTGAAACACGGCAATAAATGGTCCAACACAAGCTGCCTGACACAACACTGCCCTGAATCATATTTATTGATTTGCTTTGAGATTTGATTTGATGTTTGCTTTGAGATTTGATTTGGTTTGGTTGCTTTAGCCCGCATCTCAACAAGTGATTCTGTTGCTATTTTCAACTTATCAGCATCTGCCATCTGAAATGGTTACCTCATTCTGCTTAAAATTAGAGCTGGCCTTTGATTGAATTGAAGTAAAAATATATACAATTCTTCTGTGACTGCCAGCATACAGAATTCTTGTGGCCAGCTAGCTTATACTGTATCTACTAGCAGATATAATTCTTAGCCTATTATATGAGATCGTTTCCCTCAGTGCCACTACTACGCATATTTTGCTTTGTTTTGAAACAGAAATCATCTTCAGAATGCTGATATTTTCAGGATCTGATGTGAAAAGATATTTCATTTGGAATCTGGGAGAAGCTTAACACAATCAAACAAATATATAGCCTCAAATCCTGTTTTAACAGACTTTTATGCATGTTTTAAACTCCAGAAATAATAAATTAACTGGAGTAGTAAACATTATTTAAACCGACCAAATATAATAGGGTGTGCATGTATAAAAACATTATGGCTAATGTAGAGGAAAATATAATAAAGAGCCAAGTGGGTCATTAAAAGGAGATTATTGCTTTTCCTCAAATGAGCATAAGCATATGAGCTCCCCCTGCTGATTCACATGATAATTTTATTTTGGTTGCTTGTTCCTGTTTTTGAATGTTTGTGAGGATATTTGGAAGATCCCAGGGGTTTCTAAAAATCAGTAGACGTTAGAGGCACGTCAGACTTTAGAAATATTCAACACCTCTTCAGCAAATATGAAAACTCAACGTAAACAAAATCAGATACAATATTATGAAAAGTTAGATTTTTATTTTTTTTTAATATTACACATATTAAAAGATATTAAAAGCTCAGGACTGTATTGGTTGGAAACATGCGGAGGAGGCCTTCATCCTGCAGTGGGTAGACAAAGGCTAAAAATGAATGGTTAAAAGATTTACTTCCTGAAAATATTCATAACCAACACATTACTAAGGTGCAACACTGGATGTGTACAAATTGTCTACTGCACTACTTGGCAATTCCAGACAGCTTACTAACATGGGTTGTTAAGGAACATATTTTTTTTTAAGTTTTTTATTAATTTTCTCATATTACATTCACATATTGGAAAAGCAACGTGGTGGCTGGGTACAATAATTCCATTACAATTAAATATCATCCATACAAATCTCAAAATTTGACAGTAACTAATTTTCTCTCTTTCCCCCTTGATATATACGTGTCTCATTCACAAACCAGTAGAATTCTTACTCTATCAAATAAAAAATAACTTTCTAATATTCACCAATAATCTTCAATTTATGCATAGCTTAATTAATTTAACATTCAAACTTTTAGACAATCAATGACCTAATAAGTTTTTCTTCATTTTAATTTTCCATTCATATTTTAAATTTAATGTTAATCTTTATCATTACCCAATTTTAAATGACCCCAATTTCTGTCACAGTTCCCCCACAATCTAATATTTAAAGTATACCTCTTATCTATATAAGTTCTCACAATCTGTATCAGTAAATTAAGAATATAATGTAATATTTTCTCAGGTCTCCTAAAATCTCAAGTTTAATAATCAAAATTTCTTTTATTTTCATATTTAATATTTCCTCTTTTTCTGTCTTTATATCTACTATCTAGCTGATCAGTAATCTAATAAGCTTTTCTCAGTTTTAGTTTTCCCTTAATATTTGAATTTAATGATTTATATTTATTTTTCCCAAATTTTTAATTAACACAATTCCTTTGTGACAATTCCTCACAAAATCTAATGTTTAGGATATACATCTTATATATAAATTCTTACCATCTGCCTCGGCAAATTAATAACATAATATACCATTCTTATTTTAGTATTTATACTTCTAAATTTTACATAACCAAAATTTTCTTTTTTTCAAGACATTACAATATCTTATATTCAGAATACATATCTATTTGGATCTATTCTATTTTAAATCCCCTATGTTGATCCCAACCCCATTCCTTTTCAGTCTTATTCTGGCTTTTTTTTCTTTGCCAAGTCATTTTCCGTGTCTTTGCTTCTAAGTCATCAAGCAGATCTCCTTGTATTGTTGTGGCTTTCATTTGGCATTGAAGAGACCATCCAATTACCATTTTTTTTGAGAGAACTAACAACTCTAGCAAGTTGTCTCCTTGTTTTTCCATCTTGATGTGACTGTCCCGGAGTGTTTATCTTCTCTTTCATCTGCTTTTCTTTTTGATCCTCAGGTTCCTTCAGATTTATGGAGAGAGTCCTTTCTTTTTTCTCTTTTGTCAATTTGTTTTCTGTATCTTCCATCATCTGTGTTTGTTGAATAATAACATCTTCTGTCGTAGTATTTAATTGTTCCACTTTTTCTGTAGAGTTCTGTATAGATAATTCTTCAATTGTAGTCGTAGTTTGAGTTTGCATGCCCTGACTGCTTTCTTGTTTTTTCCTGCCATTTCTTTTTTTTTTTTTAAATATATTTTATTGGATTTTTATGGGGGTGGAAAGGTTACATCAAGGTGCTTAGGAAACACCGTGGAGATGGGTATATCAAACATCCAAAAGAAAAATCACAGATATATAGCTCAAATTAATTCATTGAAAATTCCCTCTCTAATTCCCTCATATAGTATTGCATATTCAAATTAATACATTTCTAAATAAACTTCAAACAATCCTATCAAACATCAATCACATTTCAATTATAAAAATCCAAGTCCTGTTTTTAGGCTTTACTAATTTACAATTACCATATTCCAATTAGCCTTAAATAGACATATTATTAACACTTCGGGTGTCCTTCATTTCCCTTTTTAACATAATGATTATATCTAAAATGAGTATATTATTCCCACAATAACATTCTTATGTTTTCTTCATTAATACCATTTCTTCTCTTGTCACCAATCCCTCTTATTCTTCTTCTATTACAAAATAATTATCTTATTTAAAATAAAAATATCAATCCAATAGATACATTTCTATCTGATTTAAATATATATTCTATCAATTCATCTATGTCTATAGAAAGTCTTTTTAACCCAGTAGATAAAGTTTACCTCTCCAAGTAATTATCATATCTAAAACAAAATATTATTACAAAGGATATCCTCTTACAGAATTCACGTACTCCGTTAGTTATTAAATCAGTCAAAATCTCAAAAGCCTTTTTAAACCCATTAAATGAAATTTTAAAACACATTTTTAAATCTAACTCTAGGTTTCTTTCTGTGCCACACCGGTTTCCATAATAAAATTCCTGCATCATCAAACCACAATATTAGAAAGTCAGTATTCCTCAACGCTTCAGATTGGTCAAAGTTCTCTTCCCTTTCTTCTAGTAGCCTTTGGATGGTGGAAGCCGTTTTATTCCATGTTGTAGTTACTAGTTGTTTATCCACATTATCACAATTTTCAATAACTTGTATCTGAGTGTCAGTCTCTATTGATGTTGATGCTTCAGGCATCTCAGTTAAAGTTATTCTTTGATCATCAAGCTTCTCCATAGATTGCATTTGGGGTTGTATAAAGTTGATTTGTTCCTTAGTTTCCACAATTTCTCCCGGTGTAGTTTCATAGTTGAGTTGTAGATATGGTTCCTCTTTAGGTTGTATATATTGCTCACTAGTCTCTTTAGCGCCACTCTGCTCCTTCTCCACTGTTCTTCGACCTATAACTTGATCCGTCAAAATTTGGAAGTAAGAGTTCATATCCTCCGTGGCTTCCAAGATTTTTTCCAGTATAAGCTCATAATCCAGCTGTGTGTTAAGTTCCATGTCAGTGGTGAAAGGATCTTTTAATCTTTTAGTGGCTATATTTCGTAAAAGTCAACAAATATTCACCTCCAATATTTAGTAGACCAAATCACCACACAGCTGTTTCAGTTATCTTACTCTTATCATCCTTTGAAGGTTAAAGCCATCCTCCAGCAATGAAAAAAAATATACAGTTGCAGTAACACTTTTCGTCACAAGATGTCCTCAGCAGGCTATAAGGTCTTTCTTTCCAAGTTAATAGATTTTTTATTTTTCACATTAAAAAAATAAAGAAGAAAGGCGTCTCCAAAATAGTAGATAGCGTAGTTATAATAGTAATAATCAAAAATAGAAATGTTTTCAGGCTCCCTCAGTATTCCAGGAGTTGAATAGTCAATAAAAAGTTAACTGGTTTATTTTTTTTTCAATTCCCAAAGCTGTTTTTCCCAAGTGCCCAAATGCTGCTCTTTCACAACAGGGAAGTAATTCAAATACAAAAGCTTTTTACAGGAGAGTAATTAGGGAAAGAAGGGGGAGGAAAGGTCTCACCCGGATTCTCCACGGGGGTTCTTTATGCTTAGTTGTTCTTCTGGCTTTCGGCTGGTGCAGCAAAGTGATCGTCCATTTTACTGGCCGATCTTTACTCCGACGGCCCTAAGGAGCTGGCTCGGACTGAGGAAGGAGCTGCCGCCCTTCCCCCATCAACAAGGGCCTCCTCAACGGTGGTCGCCCCTCCAGGGCGACTTTCAACCCGATTAAGGGTCTACCGGCGGAGGGAAAACAGCCGGTGGGAGAGACGGATCTCTCCGTGCGACTGCGTGTGCCGCGATCCGGAACCAGAATCTAGTGAAAAGAGTAAGATTCAACTTGAATTGAACCAGGGACTGATTACAGTCTGAAAGCTGAGTGCAAAGTAAGGTTTATTTACTAGTATGGGAAAATAACAAAAGATTGAAATGTTCTTAGTTTAAATTGAGAAGGTTCACTTTTGTAGGCAAATTTCAGTAGATACTTCTGAGATGACATTGCATGTACATTGTATTTGGCAAGAGGTTGTAGCTTGTAGAGAAAAACCTCAGCATATTTGAGATATATCTGGCCTTTTTTATCATCTGTTTTATCATACTGAACAATATATGCTAAAACTGCTATTCTCCTTAGTATTAGTATGGAATGCCAAAAGTCTGATAATCTTTCTTCCATTTTTTTCTCTGTTACTAAAAACCATTTATGTAAAAGCTATGTTGGGTGCAGAAAATCAATATATACTGGCATATATAGTAATGATCTTGCCAAATGAAGATTGTGACTTGGACTGGAATGAATGAATGAATGAATGAATGAATGAATGAATGAATGAATGAATGAATAAATGAATGAATGAATGAATGATTTTTTTTACAAAAGATTTTTTTTTGTATATATGAAATAGACAGAAATGTAGAATGTAGTAGAATTTTTTTACCTGAAAACCACTTAGAGTCTCTTAGATTGAATGGGCAGTGCCTAAATTTGATAAATCAATCCATCCATAAATTTAAGGTTATCCGATCTTGTGCACTGAAGAAAAGGGTCTGGTTTTAATTATGAACCAAACTATTGTGTGTCAGAAAGTATGAAATGGGAACATATAGATTGTTATGGCTGCACACTGAAAGAGTAATTCATAGGTTGATGGCAGTTCAGTGAATAGTAATAATGGAGGAAAGAGCTGAATTTGGGGGCAAACTGTGCAATAATTTGAATGAATGTGACATTGGAGGTGGGAAGGTTATTTTCTTAGGTGGCATGAACAGATGGATGAGGTAAAGATGAGAGGATTCAAAAATGTGATTTGGAGATACAAGAGGGAATGAAAATGATTCTTGGTGCTTGCTTAGAAAAACTAAACATTTTCAAATACATGCTTAATATTAAAGTCTATTCATATACATTCATAAAAAAGGAAAGAATCTAAACTGGATTTTTATTGTTTATAGTACTTAGCACTTAGACTTATATACTGTTTCACAGTGCTTTACAGCCCTCTCTAAGCAGTTTACAAAGTCAGGATATGGCCCCCAACAATCTGAGTCCTCGTTTTACCAACCTCGGAAGATGGAAGGCTGAGGTAATCTTGAGCGGGTAAGAATCGAACTGCTGCAGTCAGCAGAATTAGCCTGCAATACTGCATTCTAACCACTGCGCCACCATGGCTCTTATCTGTTTATGATGAAATACTGAAATAATTATTGAAGGAAACTTTATGAAAGGTTCTAAATGTGGGTCAGACCATTACTTGGGACATAAAAAGAAATGAAAGAAAGAGAGCAAAAGTAAAATGATTGCGGTTGTGTATGAGAATACAAGACAGTCTCCCAACCAAATAAGAGAATGTAGATGTAAGCTGAAACTGCTTAAAGCAAGTGCAAGAATTAGTATGCATCATGCTATAGAAGCGTATGAAATTACATTAATGGGAGGTAAGAAAAAAGATGCTTGATGGAATGATGAAATTAAAGAGGCTGAGGAATGATGATGTTGAATAGCAAGAATATTTTTTAAAAAACCCTTAATTCAAACAGATAATAACTTGCGAGCATTTAGAGAATCTGAGTGACCTACTTATCTCATTGATTTCAACAAGTCTGAGTAGAACTAAAAGCTCCATTATTTTCTTTCATAATTACCTAAAACAAAGGCCTGTTGAATTCAGTAGGAATTAGTTCTGCAAGAACATGATTTGTTCACTTAATCACGTCTTTGTAGGGTTTAAAAGCAAATTAGGATATCTCTATTGTCCTCCTAAATTGCTTTTTGTGGGTGCCAACCAACAGGCAGGTCATGGTCATCCAACAGGTATTGAATTCTTATAACATCTAAAAGTCTCCAACAGGTTTTTCAGCAACAGCTACTGAACAAACTGATCTCCACCAAAACAGAGGATATGTTCTATCACAGACTGACAAATGGTTAAAAAACAGGAAACCAGTAAGAGAAGTAAATAAGCAATTCTCACACTCAAAAATCTAATCTCCCAGGGAATGGCTCTTGAACTTTACAGCCTGTATATAAATGTTCAGTTAGAATTGACGAATGAAGGCCCATGTTTGCTGATGATACCAAACTGCAGTGTTGATGATACCAAACTGCAACATGAAAAGGTGATTCCCAAATGACCTTTCTAAATTGGGTGAGTGGGATCAAAATGGCACATGCAGTTCACTGTAAATAAATGCAGAGTGATCCATGTTGCGTATGTTGGCACAAAGTCCATTTATACCTAGATAGAGTCTGATCTGGCAGTGTCAAAGGATGAATGGGATCTCAGAGTGACGGTGAATAGCGCAGGGAAAATGTCATCCCCAAACACAGCAGTTGTAATGTTGGGATCTTCAGGGAAATGAATTGAAAATAGAACTGCTAAAATAATCGTGTCCTTATGCAAACTATGATGAGGCCAAACAGAGTATCCTTGCTCTCTGCATTTCTAAGAAAATCATTACAGGACTAAAGAAGATGCAAAAGGAAGCAAACCAAAATGACCCATAAGGAAGGACTACAGCAGTTGTGTTTGTTTGTTAATCACATTATAGACATCTATAAGTCCTGAAGGACTCTTAGCTGTTGGGACTTTTTAGCTTGGAATAAAAGAAGCTAAGGGGACATAGGATAAAGATAGATAAAATATGCATCGGGGTAGATGACGTGGTTAGAACAAGATCGTTCTTCCATTCTCACAACTTGAAGTTATCTATTTAGGGAGATGCAGGAGTGACAGAAGTAAATACTTTCTCACACATTGCTTGGTTAAACTCTGGCATTTGTGGCCAGTATTTGTAGTCAGCAGCTAGTTGGGTAATTTTAAAAGAAAAGTTCCGAGAAGGTCAATCTGTCACTGGCTATGAATATTGTTTATTACCTTCTGAAACATACACAGCACATCTTAAATATTGGTTGCTGAGAAGTGCAAGAGAGCTATGTGCTGACCACTTCTTTTTAAGGACAACAAGGTCCAGGCAGGATTGTTCTGAGCCTCTTTCTCACACTTCTACTTTTCCAGGGGTCAATAACTATTTCCCCTCTTATATCTCCTTTTCAAGTCCAGTGCTAGATTGCTCTGCACTAGCAGTATTTACTATCACCATTCCCCCCCCCCCCAGTATTTTATTACTCTTATTAAAATACTATATTTTACAGATAAACATTCTCTTAAAGGATGCTGTAAACTAGAGGTCCCCAACCTTGGCAACTTTAAGACTTGTGGACTTCAACTCCCAGAATTCCTCAGACAGCTTGGCTGGCTGAGGAATTCTGGGAGTTGAAGTCCACAAGTCTTAAAGTTGCCAAGGTTGGCGACCCCTGCTGTAAACAGTCAATTGGGTGCCGTGATAAATCTAACACATTATTATATTCTTCATACACAAACCAATGTATTAATATATCTGTCAGCAAATTCTGCTTTGTGCATCAGTTGTTTTGAAATTGGTAAGGATGTTATCTCAGGCCCAATCCTTTTTTTTTTTAGAAAATTGTGATCAAATTATTAGCTAACAATAATTTTCCACCCTGTTTCTGTCTAAACTGTAAAGAGATGAAAAATATTTTTAACTTTAAATAGAAAAAGATAGAAAGGGAAAGGAAGGCGGGATTTTTACATTAAAAGCTTTCATGCATCAGAACCATGGTGCTCTCAGTTTGTCACATATGGAGATTAGCAACAACTTGATTGAATAGACCCAGAGCGCAATTCCACAACATGTCAGCCAGTTGGAAAAGTCTCACTCAATCCATTCTTTAATTCCGATTCCAAATTCCAAAACAAAATTAAAGAAATAGAATAAACAAGCCACTGGGATGTATTGCTTCACTACTCTGATCTCATTGAATGGCACCATTACCTACTCAACAATATCACTGTAATGAAATGATCTTGTTGCAGGGCCAAGTTGTCAAAAGACTCTCTGAAGCAATAATTGCAGTTATTCAGGTACACTGTTAATTCAGGCTCTCGTTATCACTTCATTGTTGTTTAGAGAGACCAAGCAGTTTCCTGCATCTTCTTCAAGAACCAGTTTAGCCTTCCCTAAGTTTCCAAATACACAGCCAGCATAGCTAATAGAGGGCAGGATAGGAGAAACCGTAACCCTTCCCATATGGAAAAAAGAGAGGCAATTTACACAGCATCCATGAGCAAGACAATCAGTTGGCTAAATCTACTCCTTTGGTATAATGTTAATTAACATGCACATCCTTTTGGAACATACACATCTGACACCTTGTCACTCTTGGTGGCTTGGTTCTACACAGATGCACACCTTATATGGACTCCAGCGCTTTAACTTCAGGATTCAAACTAGGATTATCTGCATCATTTTCCCCTACAAGATTATCCTAACAAAAAAAATGAGGAATTTAAGCTTGGGTAATTGAGATGTTTAGTGTATCCACAAACCAGGCTAGTTGTAGGAAATGACCGTGCATCATCAGTCATGAGTCCCTGCATGCCCACAAGAGATTTAAGTCCAGCCCAACTTGAATTTCTTTTTAACTCCCACTAATTTCCCTTGACTGTTAGTAGTTTGGATTCTTGTAGAGAACTTAAGCTTGCAATAAATCTTTATACTAATTTGAACTGCCCGAATCTTCTGATTTCCCTGGCACTTGATATTAGTACAGCCAAGCATAGCTATGAGAGGTTTGCCCAGACCAAAAACTGACATTCAAGGGGTTCACATATGACATCAAGCTATGATTTGCTCAGCTCTGATATACTGCATATATTACTATTGTATCTGTTTTCATATAATGCAGGGAGGTATAAATTATATTTTATAAACTCACAACAGTTGGAAGCCAACAAAGCATATATTTAAGCCTTGCTGGAAAAACCTACTGTTACTGAAATCCTATCTGGCAAAAAAAAAAAAATCTAGATTTTAGGGAGAAGAGGAAGAACAGATAGGCGAAAAGAAGTTTTCTCTTCTTTCTATACGGAGGTTATGGTAAGGCTGATAATTAAGTACAGTAAGATGCAATTGTTCTAAAATGAAAATTCCTCCAAGCCATTAAGATCATGAAAAACAGCTTTAAGAGATAAAAATAAATAAATATTGAATTTACACTTCCACATTATTGGGCTGCATAAAACAAAACCAAGAAAATCCTTCCATATTGATTTTTCCTAAAATTGTCTGGCCAGTTATTTGCTTATTAGCAAGGTTATGAATTGTTATATAAAACACAACCTAATATAAAAATTGGGTTTGTCAGGGAGGAAATATAGCAGCAAATCCTTGGAACTATTGATCAATATAAGGGAGTAAGTCATATGAAACGTTTACCACTTATAAAAAGCTTGGTAAGGATTAAAGTATTATTTCCAACCTACTCTAGATTCGGCTTTCTGAAAATGAGTTGCTCAAGGATGGGAAAGCACAGAGCACCTGCTCAGCACTCAGAGCTGAGTTAATTCCCATTCCCTGGTTTTAAAATCTTAGTTTAGCAACCAAGGTACATATCATTTAATAGCAGTTCTGGAGGAAGATTGCCAAAGATTTAGCTAGAAGCACCTTGAGATTGTTCCAAGATACAGGCAGTCTTCAATTTATGATTGGTCGCTTAGTGACCAGTCAAACTTACAACAGACTTGAAAACAATTACTTACAACCTGCCTTCAAAATTATGACTGCCCTAACATGGCTGTGATGACATGATCACATTTCAGCGGTTTGGCAACTGACTCACATTTACAAACAATGGCAGCAAAAGATGGGTAAGAAATGCCCATTGCATAAGTCGTTTATTTAATGACCATTGAGTTTAGTTAACAACCATGGTGACTCACTTAATGACCATTATAAAAACAGTCGTAATATCGAGTCCAGTCACATAGTGCCTCAACTTATAAGTGCAATGACTTCTGACCAAAATTCTGATCCCAATTTTGGTCATAAGTTGAGGACTACCTATATATCCCATGAGATCTCATTTCAACTATCCCAACCATGACATCCTCCTGACACCACTTCAAGCTCTAGACACTTCTCCAACATTGCTCAGGGTAGTAGTTGTCTGCACACGTGGAATGCTGCATCCAGTTTTGGTCACCATATTATAAAAAAGATGTTGAGATTCTGGAAAGGGTGCAGAAAAGAGCAACAAAGATGATTAGGGGGGCTGAAGAACGGTTGCAGGAATAGAATAGAATAGAATAGAATAGAATAGAATAGAATAGAATAGAATAGAATAGAATAGAATAGAATAGAATAGAATAGAATAGAATAGAATAGAATAGAATACTTGGAAGGGACCTTGGAGGTCTTTTCGTCCAATCCCCTGCTTAGGCAGGAAACCTTATACCATTTCAGACAAATGTATGTCTAGTCTAGTGAAAAGAAGGACTAGGGGTGACACTATAGCAGTGTTCCAATATTTGAGAGGCTGCCACAAAGAAGAAGGGGTCAGCGTATTTTCCAAAGTACCAGAAGGCAAGACAAGAAACAATGGATGGAAATCAATCAAGGAGAGAAGCAACCCGGAACTAAGGAGAAACTTCCTAATAGTGAGAAAAATTAATCAGGCTTGCCTTCAGAAGTTGTGGGTGCTCCATCACTGGAGGCTTTTAAGAAGAGACTGGATAGCCACTTGTCTGGAATGGTATTTTGACACAACACTCTGAACTAATAGATAACCTCTTCCAATGCTGAGATAATATCACCTGAAAAAAATAGGCGGTTTGCTATAAAGTACCAAAAATCACAGCTGCCGGTCACGGCTGAAGAAACAGCTTTTGTTTTCCTTTTTTGCCTCAGATCTCTGTTTCTGCTCCTGCATTTGGGAAATGGGTTAGCTGCAAACAAATAGCTTGAGCACATCAGACCTCCCCATAAAGCAATGAGAAAAAGATTTGAGAAGATTTAAGAGGTCTGTCTTATCTCGTGCTTGCCTTTCCCTAAATAGTGCAGTGCCTTTGCAAATGTGAGCAATCAGAGTGAAATGAGGCTTGGATTTATGGCATGTTGGCTTCATGTTACAGGTAGTCCTTATTTAGTGATACTAATTGGGACTGAAAACTCCATTGTTAAGCCCCATGGTTGTAAATTAAAATGTGACTGTGCCATTTAACAACAATAGTTCTGGCAGTCCTAGCTGCTATCATTAAACAAGTGTTAATTTTGTTAAGTGACGTTGTTAAGTGAGAATCTCATGTGACCACAATTTCCGATTTCCTGCCAGCTTCCCAAATGACTTTGCTTATGGGAAGCCAGAAGGAAAAGTCTCAAATTACAATAACATGACTGTGGGGACACTGTGATGGCCATAAGTAAGAGTCCCAGTCATAACTACCACTCATTCCGTACTACTATAAGTTTAAACTGTCACTGAAGAAATGGTTGTTAAACAAGGACCACCTGTACAAACAAGGACCTGGTATATAGCAAGCCTCTTTGAAACACCAAAATAGAGAAAGTAGATCTATAATCTTCTGATCCTTCTCTGAGGTTCTAATCAGCTGAGATCCAGGGAGAGAGATAAGGGGAAATGGCTGCAAACCAGATGAAGAATCTATTCTTAAAAACAGCCTTGAAATCATAATGTTCACTTTTCAAGAATATTCACCTGAAGACATTCAGCATGGCCCTGTTCTTTCCATGTATCTTTTTTCCCCTTTTATCAATGATTTTTGCAAGTGTATTTTGAATGGGGGTTTGATATCAAAAATTGCCATAAGCTGAATGCGCACAGAAACTAAAAAGCCCAAGACACAACAGCAGTTCAATATTGCTGACAATCGGCTTGCCAGCCGAAGAACAAACATAATTCAAAGAAATTGCCCAATTAAACTGAAAAGCATAGTGAAGTACACACAAAAGAAACGGCAACCGAGCATTTCATCGTCAGTTGTTATGAGAGATGAAAGAGAATGCTTGATACATGTGGATAACAAGAGCCTGATGATCGTTCTCCTTTTTTTTTTTTGGGTCATCCTAGTTAAGGTCTATGGAGACCTTTGGGGCTTAATTCTGAGTAGATCTGCCAAGGCTTGCACAGTGGAAAGGCAGATCCTATCATCCAATCAATATGGCCCAAAGGATGCAAAGAGAAAAGGAAGGGGAAACATGAAAAACTATGGTGAAAACAAGGCAGGATCAGCTGTCTTTAGGCATCCACAAGGGGGGTAAGATGAAAGGTAGGAGATACTGTTGTGATGCAAATGCTGCAGATTAGGTACTTGTGTTGGAGTTCAGACATAAGGCTATAAGGGCATAAGCAGTGGTGGGATTCAGCCAGTTCGCACCACTTCGGCAGAACCAGTAGCTCATTTTTTGTTGCCCAGGCCCAGAATGGACTTCCGGAAGTGGCATCCACACAGAGAACTGATTGTTCACATATATGAATCCCACCACTGGGCATAAGGTGTATGTGGTGACCTCATACTGCATAAGTATTGTCATGCTGAGTCTATCACACATGTACATGCAGCAGTTTTGTCCACAGAAGGACTGATGTGGGGCATGGTGTCTCTTTCGCTGCAAGGGAATAATCACATGCCCCACTGAGTTCAAACGGGTGAAGGCCGTACACACAAGCCATAATCCTATAAAGACCCCACATAGTCCATAAGGAAGGGCTCAGAAGGAAGATAAGAGGACAAGGTAAGGTTTCCCATTCTCAAAAATGGCTTAGCATTTACATGTAGTCCTCGACCTTCAACCATTCATTTAGTGACCGTTCAAAGTTACAAGGGCACTGAAAATGGGGACTTATGACCATTTTTCACACTTACAACTGTTGCAGCATCTCCACAATCATGTGATCAAAATTTAGATGCTTGGCAACTGGTTCATATTTATGACTGTTGCAGGGTCCCAGGGTCACGTGATCCCCTTTTGCAACCTTCTGACAAGCAAAGTCAATGAGGGAAGCCAGATTCACTTAAGAACCATGTTACTAACTTAACGACCGGAACGGCTACCTGTATTAGGGGCTTTGGTCAGACCTCTGCTGGTCTATATAACCATTCACACATTGACTTTGTTTATTTATTTACAAATTTATATGCAAATGTAGACCCAACTACCAAAAGAGGCACTGGGCACTGAACAAAATAAAAACACAATACAATAAAAAAAAGACAATAAACAACATTGAGGCTCTGATAAAACTCACCTTCATCTATCAACCACCTTGTGCAAGCTCTGTCAACATTCTGGTCCCATTGCCTGGGGGGAAAGTTAGACCTCCGCTGTTTTCCTGAAGCCAACAGGATCAGGGCTATCCAGACCTCCAAAGGGAGGCTGTTCCATAACACAAATGCCATGACAGAGGAGGTTTGGTTCCAAGACCCCACCAGGCATCATTGTTTGACCAAGAGGACACAGAACATGCCCCCCGCACACACCAGATCTAGTAAAAACAATGGGGGATAGGCAGTCCCTTAAGTAACCTGGCTCCATTGCACATAGGGCTTTAACCAACACCTTGAATGGCAGGAAGTAATAAACCAAATATCTAGCTCCAACTTACAAGAAAGGACTTTAACACTTCATCACTTGCAGAATCACAATCGTATTAAAAATGACTGCGGCCAATCTTTCTTTTTTCAATAACATAGGCTTTATCTTTTCTAATATCCAGATGGGGAGATTGAAATCTTAAACATGGAAAGGTGGTACAGCCCTTCAATTGCCATCCTGTGCAAAGCCCACCAGCTTCCCCAAGCTATTACTGGTCTAAGCACATCCTTCTCTGGACTATCTACCATCTCCAGTGGATCTCAGTCAATATCATCTTTTACCTCATTCACATTATCAAGCAACCACATTTACAGAATCATCAAACTACAGTGCTATAATCTCTTAACTAGCCCTGTGATTGCCATGTAGCCTTGTGATTCATCACTATATTGATACATACTGTCCATCCAATGTTTTTCTGAGTCCAAAGCAGGAAAGGACTGCAGTGTTCCCAAAAAATGGCTAGGGCAGAAGGAAATTGGAAAGCAATATATAACAGGCCAGATTTTGCCCATCCTGTATTGGAGGGTAATAGCAGGTTTTTCTTTGTGGCATCCTATTTTACTTCCTCTTCTACTGTAATGTTCCCTTTAATTCCGAATAAAATCAAGTGCTTATTTCTGCAGGACAAAATAAAGTATGCACAATAAATAAAGTTAAGCAAATTTCCCTAATTAATGATTATTACAGAATGGGAAATTGGTCTTTAAAACAAAATGTTTAGCTCTACTGAAGCACAGAGAAAATGGTTAACAACTCTTCCAGGGGTTTTGTCAGAGAATTCTGTACAATCTGAATGCATTGACAATTATAAGCCTCCTTCTCCTTCTCCTTCTCCTTCTCCTTCTCCTTCTCATTCTCCTTCTCCTTTTCCTTTTCCTTTTCCTTTTCCTTTTCCTTCTCCTTTTCCTTCTCCTCCTCCTCCTCCTCCTCCTCCTCCTCCTCCTGTTTACTCATCAGTCATTCTCTAAACACATATAGAAGGGGTAGCTTTCAGAAGAATAACCATGATAACAAATTCCATGGGATTCTAAGCATTTGAAAAGAGGATCACAGCTATTTGTATGTGGTGAATTACTCTTTAATACTGTGCATCCTTATGTGATTGTTTTGCTTTGGAATACTTTAATGAAATTCGTGTATGCTGGATATAGGAATATAAAAACAGTGTGTTCATCATAGTTGCCACTAGCGTAATGTCAATATTGATTTTAAAGGCTGCTGTATATTTCATATGTTAAATAGCTACGGGAGCAACTTGGTTACAATTTAACAAGAAGCAGTATAATTTCCAATTAAGTGTTGCTTTAATGGGTACAGTAAGACATTGCTTTAATGACCAAAGTAGTCAAGCCATGTAAACAAGAATAAGGACTTTGCTTCCTGTAAGTGGAAAAAGAGTTTAAAATAGTTGGTTTTCAGTACTTGGCTTGCCTCACTCACTTTGAATACAGAAACTGCAAACTGGTAGATAAAAAGCAGACTTTGATGTAATTCCATTCCATTTTAGTTCTTAAAAATAAATTAGCAACGGGGAGGGGGGTTAAACAGGAAGAAGAGAAGCAGGATGTGGAATGGAATATCCTCACTCTTCAATCTTTATGGAAAATTTTACATTCGTTGTGTCACAGTGACTCAGGGTTCCCAGACCCAACAAGCTGACCTTTGTCAAAATGTTCGCATAATTGCTATGGCTTTATTTTGGAATGGTAAGGTTTCCACTGAATCTTCTTTCTTCTTTACTTTTAATGGGATGCATTTGTTTCTTTTTTTAAGTGAAAAGAGTTTTGTAGCACTGAAGGATGAAAGACCCTCGGGATGGGGATACCATCTTATCATCCTTCAGCTTTGGGGATTTCTCCCTTTCTCCCACTGAGTTGCTCCACTGCCTATTCTTGATTCTAAATTAAGACCTATATTGTCTAAAAATTGAAGGTACTACATAGATCAGAAATATCCAACTTTAGGCTCTGGGGCATATTGGCTTTTACCCTGCACTTCAAAATATAGATGGGTCAGGATTAAAGAAGAAGATGGGGGCTAAGTTAAAACATCCCTTTCATTACAATGATTTTAATTAATTGCATTTTATATGAGTGGTGCCAACTGCTTTAATCGTTTTCTCTTTCTATCTCATTAAAAATGTCAATTTGGTGGGCATACTTAGAGGTATTCTGGGAGTCACTTTCAGGGATTCCAGACACCATATATACCCTGGGCCTCGGGTTTTGTAAAAATGGATATTATTAGCCCTGGAATAATATCCAGGGCTAAACATATTGGAATAATAAGCACAAAGTTGCAGATCATGACTATAAACCATGTATCAACTACATTTGATATGGAACAAGAATAAGTGGTTGCCAAATTATTCCATCACCAAAAACTTTTTCTAAGGTTTATTTTTTTTAAACCAAACATATGAGTTCTACAGTGCAGCTTTGAATAAAGGGAATTTCAGAGCACCTTCTCTGTCTGAAATCTCCCTTTTGTCAACTGTGTAGGACTGCTGGCTTCAAAACATATAATTCTAAGGTCAGTTCTGCCTTCTCTTCAAACATGCTTCCCCAAAGATCCTAATTGTGTGTTTGCATAGGCATGATACAACAAATAGCTTTTAAAAGTTGGGAGTGCTTGTTTTGTTTATTTGTTTACTCACAACATATTAATGAGCCTTTTAACACAGCGGATGGTAAGCAAATCTGATGATGACAATAGTAACAGTAAAGGTATACTCCCATTATTTGACAAAGTGAAAAAGGGGTTGCATCTTTTTCTTCTTGCAACTAAAATCAGAGAGAAATATCAATGACTTTCTAAAGCTGAGGTTGCATTTGTGCACTGATATAGCTGATATGCTATATCAGAATGGGATTTGCTTGTTTGTGGCTGAACATTTGTGAAGTGTGTATGTGTGTGTTTGTGTATACACTCCTTTGGGTCTGCAGTTTTCTTGGAAAGGTTTTTCAGAAGTGGTTTGCCTTTGCCTGCTTCCCAGGGCCGAGAGTGTGTGACTGGCCCAAGGGCACCTTGCTGGCTTTGTGCCCAATGCAGGACTAGAACTCACAGGCTCCAATTTCTAGCCTAGTGCCTCTAACACTACACCAAACTGGTTCTATGTTTATCTAGCTATTATAATACAACTAATTCTAAGTTAACTGTGCTAACTGGGACCAGAAACTGCATTGTTAAGTGACATGGTCATAAGTCAAAAAATTGTGTGACCACACCATTTAATAATGGCAGTCCTGGCAATCCTGGTTGCCATTTGTAAGCAAAGTACTCAAGTGACTGTGACTTGTGACTTAATAATAATAAAGTTGGAAGGGACCTTGGAGGTTATCTAGTCCAACACCCTGCTCAGGCAGGAAACCCTAAACCATTTCAGACAAATGGCTGTCCAGTCTCTTCTTAAAAACTTCCAGTGTTGGAGCATTCACCACTTCTGGAGGCAGGTTGTTCCACTGGTTAATTGTTCTGTCAGGAAGTTTCTCCTTAATTCTAGGTTGCTTCTCTCCTTGATTAGTTTCCATCTGTTGCTTCTTGTCCTGCCTTCAGGTGCTTTGGAGAATAGCTTGACTCCCTCTTCTTTGTGGCAGCCCCTGAGATATTGGAACACTGCTATCATGTCCCCCCTCGTCCTTCTCTTCATTAAACTAGACATACCCAGTTCCAGCAGCCGTTCCTTATATGTTTTAGCCTCCAGAACTCTAATCATCTTTGTTGCTCTTCTCTGTACTCTTTCTAGAGTCTCAACATCTTTTTTACATCGTGGTGACCAAAACTGGATGCAGTATTCCAAGTGTGGCCTTACCAAGGCCTTGTAAAGTGGTATTAATACTTCACCTGATCTTGATTCTACCCCTCTGTTAATGCAGCCTAGCACACTGCTGGCTCATATCTAAGTGATTGTCCACTAGGACTCCGAGATCCCTCTCACAGGTGCTACTATTGAGCAAGGTACCACCTATACTATACCTGTACATTTGGTTTTTCTTGCCTAAATGTAGAGCCTTACTTTTTTCACCATTGAATTTCATTTTGTTAGATAGCGTCCAGTGTTCAAGTTTGTCAAGATCCTCCTGTATCTTTTTTTTTTAAACAAGTTTTATTAATTTTCCAATTTTAGAAAGCTCCAGGTGTTAAGGAAGCAACATGGTGATTGGGTAATCCATAGTCCAATAACAAGCTCTTTCATACATATGTCAGGTTACATCATCAAAAATTTCCTCTCTGTTTCCCTTAGTTATTATATCACATTCAAATTAATACATTGCTAGTTATAACTCAATCAGTTGAAACATTTATCAATATCTTTTGACTTATACGCCTCCATATCCTGTTTTTAACTTTTATCTAATTTCAGTTACAGTATTCCAGTTAGCTTAATATCCATAGTATTTAGGTTTCGGATAGCCCACGGTTCCCTTAGTTCATTACAAAATAGTTATCATGTCTAAAATACACTTATTATTTATTCAGATAAATTCTTACTTTATTTCACAATCATATTCTACTTCTCATATCATCACTTACTAATAAAATAATCTTTATCATCTGAATCCATCTTCTATATTATAATTCTAAACTATTATTCTAGTAACTAATTTTTATTTCCCTTATAGTTCTAAATCCTAAATATTAAATCAATTAATGTCTTTTAAAATCTCCTTAGCCCGTTAGGTGAAATTTTAGGCTCTTAAAGGTCACATAAAAAAACCCATTTTTTAAGTCTAACTCTGGCCTTCCTTTTGTGCCAGACAGGCTTCCATAGCAATGCCTTTAAATCCTCTGGTGGATCTCCCTTCATTCCTGCATATGACATTTGAATCAAGGGAGACCATCCAGTTATCAACTTTTCAAAGAAGCTAGTCCCTTCATAGTCATTAGATTGTTGGCCTAATAATTTGAGTCTCCATGTTTGGCTTAGTATATTTGTCGTGGGTTCAGGCTGATCTTCTTCTTCTTCCGGTTTCAGCTGATTTAAATAAAAAGTCATATTCAATGTTGTAGTTGTTGTTTGGTCGTCTGGGTTATCTATATTCTCAATGTACTGTGTATGTAAGTCTTCAGTACCTTCCGTCTTAGTATTGCTTTCTTCATTTTCTGTTGCTGTTAGAATTGCAGATTTTTTAGATGAAATCAAGGTTTGGGTATCAGGGTTCTGAATAGGTTGTAGCTGGTATTCTTTAAAGTCCACTTTAGTGTTAATTCCTTCTTCTGCTGTTGCCTTTTGAGTTGTAAGTTCATCAGTTGAAGTCTGGGCTGCATTTTGTAGCTTTAAAGTGGCGCCTTTATCTTTCAGTCTGGAATTTATTAGCTCAGTAGCCTCTAGAATTTTTTCAAGTATAAGTTTGTAGTTAAGTTGTGGGTGGTATTCCTCCATTTCTGTGGTGTTAACAGATAGTCCTTTAGTGGAGGCTATTTTTGATAAAAGTCAATAAATGTCCACTTCCACTATAAAGAGTTGTTTTCACCACCCAGCTGTTTCAAGTTCTTATCTTTTTTGATAATGTCAAGGACAAATCTTAGTCTCACAAGTCTCCCAGTCAGAAAAAAAATTCACTTGCTGTACCAAATTTCACCACAAGATGTCCCCAGTAACATATAAAGTTAGGCTTTTATCCGGTTTAAAAAAGGAAGAAAGATTCTTTTTTTTCCAGCATAGCAAATAGGTAAAATAATAAGTCTCTGTAGGAATAGAAACCTTTTGGGAGCCTAGGTATCCAAAAATTACAAGTCCAAATATTTAGTCGTTTAGTTTAGTTGTTCATTTTTTTTGTTTGCCTTAGCTTTATATTCCCAGAGTAGGCAGAAGCCGCAGAATTAAGAGGGGGGGGAAAGAATTTCCAAAGGCTTTTACAGGAAAGTAGTTGGGAAGCAAGAAAAGTAAGGTAAGGTCTCACCCAATTCCTCCACGTTGCTTTCATCGTGCTTAGTAGTGCTTTTGGCTTTTGGCTGGAACGGCTTAGTGATCGGCCATGTTAATGGCTGATCTTTTCTTCGTCAGTCCAAAGGAGCTGCCTTGGATCAAACGGAAGGGCTGCCGCCCTTCCGCAATCTATCGAGGGTCCTCCTCAGCGGTGGTCACCCCTCCAGGGCGACTTTCGACCCTTTCCAGGGTCTTCCAACGGAGGGAAACCAGACGGCGGAGAGAGTGCTCTCCCCGCACGTCCGCTGGAGCTGCGATCGCAAACTGGAAGCCAAGATCCTCCTGTATCTTAAGCCTGTCTTCTGGAGTGTTGGCTATTCCTGCCAGCTTGGTGTCATCTGCAAATTTGATGAGTTTCCCATCTATCCCCTCATCCAAATCGTTGATGAAGATGTTGAAGAGCACTGGGCCTAGAACAGAGCCCTGGGGCACCCCACTACACACTTCCCTCCATGTAGATGCAGTTCCATTGAGGACCACACGCTGAGTATGGCCAGTCAGCCAGCTACGAATCCATCTGGTGGTGATGCTGTCTAACCCACATTTTTCTATCTTATCAAGTAGTAGGTTGTGATCTACTTTATCAAATGCCTTACTGAAGTCCAAGTAAATTATATCCACAGCATTCCTCTGGTCCACTAATTTTGTCACTTGGTCAAAGAATGCAATAAGATTTGTCTGGCATGATCTGTTTTTGACAAACCCATGTTGGCTTTTAGTAATGACTTTGTTTGCCTCTAGGTGTTCGCTGATTCGTTGTTTGATTATCTTTTCCAGAATCTTCCCAGGTATTGAGGTCAAGCTGATAGGTCTGTAGTTTCCTGGATTCATTTTTTTCCCTTTTTTGAAGATGGGAACTACATCAGCTCTTTTCCAGTCCTCTGGTAGTTCCCAGGTGCTCCAGGATCTTTGAAAAATAAAGTTCAGTGGTTCTGAAATCACATCTGCCAGTTCCTTGAGAACCTTGAGAACCTGGTGATTTGAACTTGTCTAGGCTGGACAGGTGCTCACTTATCATTTTCTTGCCTATCTTAACTTGTGTTTCTAATCTGTTTTTTATGGTACTGTTTTTAATAGGTTGGACTGTTTTTTCCCTTTGTATAAAGACAGATGCAAAAAACGAGTTAAATAGTTCTGCTTTCTCCCTGTTGCTTGTCACCTTCTTGCCATTTTCACCCACTAATGGACCAATCATTTCCTTCACCTTTTTCTTGTTTTTTACATGTTGAAAGAAGCTTTTTTTTGTTATTTTTGACTTTGGTCGCAAGCCTTAGTTCATTTTGAGCCTTAGCTTTCCTCACTTCATCTTTGCAGGCACGGGCTATTTGCTGATATTCTGCCCTAGTTATGTGCCCCTCTGTCTATTTTTTATACTTGTCCTTTTTATCTTTCAATTTATCAGAGAGTTCTTTATGCAGCCAGGATGGTTTCTTTTGAGAGCTGTTATTTTTCTTCTTTGTTGGTATTGTGCTAGACTGGGCTTTTATTATCTCACTTTTCAAAATTTCCCAAGCTTCTTGAGTTGTTTTCCCCTTGAGGATTCTCATCCATGGAATTCTTCCCAAACTCTCTCTAAGGTTATTGAAATTAGCTCTCTTAAAGTCCAAGACTCTAGTTTGACTGTGTTCTATTGCTTGTGCTTCCAGAATGTTGAATTCCAATATTGCATGATCACTTCCCCCCAAGGTTCCTGTGGCTTCAACACCTTCTATCATTTCATCTCTGTTAGTGAGGATTAGATCCAATATGGCTAATCCCCTAGTTCCCTTCTCTACTTTTTGGGAGACAAAGTTGTCTGCTAGGTTTGTCAGGAATCTGTTTGATCTCCCACTTGGTGCAGAGTTTGTCTCCCAGTTGATGTCAGGGTAGTTAAAGTCCCCCATTACTATTGTGATGTGCTTCCTACATACTTTAGTTAGCTGACTAGCAAAAAGTTCATCTATTTCCTCTGTTTGGTTGGGTGGCCTATAGTATACACCTATGGCAATGTCATTTTCCCTCCTTTTATATTGACCCAAATGCATTCAAGACAGTTTTCATCATTGTTCTGCTCTATTTCTGTTGAGATGTAGTTATTTCTTATATAGACAGCAACTCCACCTCCTCTTTTGTTTGGTCTGTTTCTTTTAAATAATTTAAAACTTCTTGCTGGCTTCCCCATTGACTTTGCTTGTTGGAACTCATAGGTCACACTCGTATGATCATGGGATGCAGTGAAGGCTATACGTTCAAGGACATTATAACTATTGCTCATTCAATGCCATCATAAATTTGAATGTGCTGACATCTGGTCATTAAACAAGGGCCAGCTGTATATAAAAACAGATGTTATTTATTTAGCATATGATGAGAACATGACAAAAGAGAAGTAAACATATAGACACAATCCACATAATTATATAAAACTTCTACGGCAGTGGTCTCATAACTAGATGTCCAATTCAGCTATCCAGGCAATTGCCTAGGGACATTGCTTCATGCAGATCTTCTAAGGAACCAGAGAATGCACATCAAGGGCAATCTTGCACAATATGTTTAATAGTTTGCATATCAGCAGCACAATCAAAACAAGGGGAATCTTTCCATTCCCTCTGATATAAGGAAGAGGCACTTCTTCCAGTATCAAATGTAATTGTGTTCAATTGGTATTTCAGCATAACAAGTCCCACATATAAATAAGATAAGATGCTGTATACAAATAGCATATAATCTCCTTCTGTACAAAAAAAAAAATCAGCATGGCAGACTTCCGGTTCCGGGTCGCGGCGCTGGCGGTCGTGCGAAGAGTCTTCTCTCTTCACCGGCCGGTTTGCCTCCGCCGGTAGACCCTGGACAGGGTTGAAAGTCGCCCTGGTGGGGCGACTACCGCTGGAGAGGATTCTCGTTGACTGCGGCGGGCACGGCAGCGCTTTCTACAGTCCGAGACAGCTCTTCTGGGCCGATGGGGAAAAGATCGGCCATTAACATGGCCGATCATCTAGCTGCACCAACCGCAAGTCAAACAACATCTAAGCGTCAAAGAACCACCGTGGAAGATCTGGGTGAGACTTTTCCTTTCCTCTCTCTACCCTAATTATTCTCCTGTGAAAGCCTCTGAACTATTTCCCCAATTTTATGAAGCAGTGTTTGTGCATGTGGGACTATAAGCCTTGAAACTATAACTAATCTATTTTGATTATTTTTTATATTTACTTTTGGGTACTCTGGTTCCCGAAAAATTTCTCTTATTGAACTTTTTTTTTTTATCTACTTATTAAACTGAACAATATTTTTTTTCTTATTGCTCTTGTTCTCTTAATTGGGAAAAAATACTATCTGGAAAAATACTTTACAGCCTACTGGGGACATCTTGTGGTGAAAACTGACATTACAACTGTACTATTTTTTGATTATGACTATAACTTGGCCTTCAAATTATCACAAAAAAGCAGCTGTGTGGAGGTGGACTGCTGATTGTTATTAAACACAGCCTCCACTAAAATACTAAAAGACTACTTGATCACGGAAATGGAGGATTTTTTCCCACAGCTTGACTACAACCTTATATTGGAAAAAATCTTGGAATTTACTGAGAATATATACTTCAGGAGGGAAACTAAAGATGATTCCCCAGAACTACAAACTGAGGAACAGATCAACACCATAGAGGTTTGTGTTCAACCCTATGTACAACATGAGACCAAGGAATTTTATTTACAACTTAACTACGAAAAAGCCTTTGCCTCAAAATCACAAATTGACACCCAGACTTCAGCTGATTTCTTCATAAACCAAAAATCAACAGAACAAGAACTTATCACTATCAAAGAGGATTCCAGACAATTCTATCTACAATCCATCGAATATCAGATTTATGACATCCTGGACAACCAACTAATAACTATAACACAAGATAAAATTGACTACGTCACCCAGATGACAATGGAAGAAGGACAACAGACACAAGACCAGATTGAATTGAGGATGAATATCGTAAACAAAACAACGAGATCTATTGACATAGTGGCCCTTTTATGGAAACCGGCCTGGCTCAAAAAGAAAGCTAGAGTCAGATTTAAAAATAGGATTTAAATCTATACTTGAACGCTAAAAAAGGTTTTTTTAGAGATATGGTCTGAATTAATAGTAACTGAGATGAAAAATAAAACTGGGACTGATCTAGTTTAGGATTTAGATTTATAACTGTGAGGGAATTATTGGTTAGATTATAATTTGGAATTTTGAAATGAAAAATGTTTTAAATGTATTCCTATCTTAATAATAATAATAATAAAGTTGGAAGGGACCTTGGAGGTCATCGAGTCCAACCCCCTGCTCAGGCAGGAAACCCTATACCATTTCGGACAAATGGCTGTCCAGTCTCTTCTTAAAAACTTCCAGTGTTGGAGCATTCACCGCTTCTGGAGGCAGGTTGTTCCACTGGTTAATTGTTCTAACTGTCAGGAAGTTTCTCCTTAATTCTAGGTTGCTTCTCTCCTTGATCAGTTTCCATCCATTACTTCTTGTCCTGCCCTCAGGCGCTTTGGAAAATAGCTTGACTCCCTCTTCTTTGTGGCAACCCCTGAGATATTGGAATACTGCTATCATGTCACCCCTAGTCCTTCTTTTCATTAAACTAGACATACCCAATTATACCCAATTATAAACTAGACATACCCATCTTGATTATATATGGTTGAAATAGAGTAAGAAGGTATATATTTTCTCTTTTATTTTATTTCTATTTTTTACCCCTTCTTTTTTATGGAGATATGTTTACCATAGGTATATCTATTTTGTAATGGAATGAAAATAACGGAATGGATGTTGGGATTGATTTAATATTTAGGATTCAGATTTATAATTGAGAATATAGTTTGGAATGGTGAAATGAAAAATGTTTTAAATGTGTACCTATTAAGATTATACATGGTAGAAATAGTGTAAAGATATACATTTTCTTTTTTACCTTATTTTTATTTTTTATTCTTTTTTTGGAAGATAAGAGGTTTATGTTAGATATGATATTTATCTTCTAATGGAATGGAAACAATAGAATGAGAAGGTAATTGTTGGAATATTATTGTAGACATGATAATGGTTATGTTATGTAATTAGGGAAATTAGGGATGCCTGAAATATAAATAGTATATTTAATTAATGTTAAATTGGAATGTGGTAATTGGAATGTAGTTAAACTTAAAAACAGGACTTGGAATTTTTATAGGTAAAATGTGATTGAAAATTTTTTATGGACGGATTGAAATTTACCTAGAAATGTATTTTTTTTTTTAATATGTTTTATTATTTTTATCGGGATAGAAAGGGAAGGATAGGTAAAGGTATAACATAGGGTAAAAAACAAGGATTAAACCAAGGGTAAGGATAGATACAATAATGGGGTTACCCCCAACACTAAATCAATGCTTTAGCAAGCAGACTGTCGTCCGGGTATACATATTAAGTATGCATGATTAACATAATACTAAAAAGCTATATTAATAAATTTATCACTATTAATGGTAAAAGCTTAACCCAATACATATCATTCATTCTATAAGTAACAATAATCAGTATACAGTTAGTGATGTATTACTAAGTAAATATAGTTACATATAAATATCAATATAACGCTTATTAATTATAATTAATTATAGTTAAATGTAAACATCTAACCAAAAAGTTAAAAAATATTCAAAAAAAAGTACATCATTTATCTTATTTAATTTCATCATCCTTTTTCATTCTGTCTTATTGCTAACCATTGATAAAAATTTTCCCATGTTTTAAAGAAAATTGTGTCTTCTTTCTCTTTAATTTCTAAAGTTAATCTATCCATTTCTGCACATTCCAATATTTTCATAATAATAATCTGGTCAGGTGGTATCTTTTCATTTTTCCAAAATTGGGCAAATGCTATTCTCGCGGCTGTTAATATATGTAAGATTAAATATTCATTCTCTTTTCCGTAATTAGATCTTAATATTCCTAATAAAAACAATTCCGGTTTGAATTCTATCTGTATCTTAGTCATCTTTTCTAGCCATCTATGAATTTTAAGCCAATATATCTTTGCATTAGGGCATATCCACCAGATATGATAATAAGATCCTGGTTTTTGTTTACATTTCCAACACATATTTGATACATTTTTAAACATTTTCTCTAGTCTAACTGGTGTCATATGCCATCTATAAAACATTTTGTATAAATTCTCCTTATATGCAGCCGCTTTAGTAAGTTTAATATTTCGATCCCATAGTTTTTGCCAATCTTCTAAGTCTATAGAATATCCAAAGTTCTTAGCCCATACTATCATTGTTTCTTTTACTTGTTCTTCTTCCATCTTCCAGCTTAGCAGAAATTTATAGAGTTTTTTAATCAAATGTTCATCAGTTTTTAACAATATTTTATCTAGCGGTGTCTGTTCTTTATAAAATCCTGTACACTTTATATCTTTTTCATATCTTGTCTGAATTTGCAAGTAAGACCACCATGTTAAATCAATACCCTGTTGCTGAAGAATTTGTCTGTCTTTAAGTTTCCCATCTTTGTCCAAAATATCTTTATAGCTAACGAGTTTATCATAATTAATTAAATTTGGGTAGGAAAAGGCTTCCATTGTCGAAATCCACTCAGGTATTTTCATGTAAATTTTATGTTTAATTTTTTCCCACTCTGAAAACAGTACATTCCTTATAGCATGATTTTGAAAATATTTATGTACTTTATTCTTCTCATACCACAAAAATGCATGCCAACCTAATTGCAAATCATGCCCCTCTAAATAAAGAAGCCTTTTGTTTCTCAATGTAATCCATTTTTTAAGCCAAAGCAAAATAGCTGCCTGATAATAAAGTCTCCAATCTGGGAGTCCAAAGCCCCCTCTGTCTTTAGAATCTTGTAATAATTTAATTTTAATTCTAGCTTTTTTACCTTGCCATATAAATCTGATTATTGTAGCATTTAATTCATCAAAGAATTTTTGATTTAACTTGACAGGAACTGTTTGAAAAAGAAAAATTAGCTTAGGTAAAATGTTCATCTTAACAGTCGCTATCCTTCCTAGTAATGATAATTGAAGATTTTTCCACTTCTCCAAATCCACTTTTATTTGTTTTAGTAATCTCTCGTAGTTGTCTTCTTTTATTGTTGTATATTTTGAAGTTAAATAGATACCTAAATATTTAACTTTTTTAGCTATTTGAAGGTTTGTCTTTTTAGCAAATTGAATTTTTTGTTTATCTGTTAAATTCTTCGTTAATACTTTAGTCTTTTCCCTGTTTATCTTCAACCCCGCCATTTCTCCAAATTTCTCTATTTTCCGCAAGAGTTTAACAGCTGTCTCTAGTGGTTCCTCCAAAATAAAAACTAAATCATCCGCAAAAGCCTGTAGTTTGTATTTTTGGTCTTTTATCTCCAATCCTTTAATCTCAATATCTTGCCTAATATTTCTAGCCAACACTTCCAATGTAAAAATGAATAACAAAGGGGACAATGGACATCCCTGTCTTGTGCCTTTTTTAATGTCAAAGCTGTCTGTGTAATCTCCATTTATAAGTATCCTTGCTGATTGTTTATTATAAATTGCTTGAATTGCATTTATAAAATTTCCGCCAAAGTCCATCTCCTTCAACTGTTGAAACAAAAATTGCCAATTAAGATTATCAAAAGCTTTTTGCGCATCAAGAAATATAAGCACCAACTGTTTCCCTGGATGGTTTTCATAATACTCCAACACATTTAAAATAATCCTTAAATTATTCTTTATCTGTCTTTTTGGTAAAAAGCCATTTTGGTCTGAATGGACGAATTCAGTCAAAAATTTCTTCATTCTTTCTGCCATTATTGTAGTAAATATTTTTTATGGACGGATTGAAATTTACCTAGAAATGTATTAACCTGAATATGTTATATTAATGGAGGGAAAGAGAGAGGGAACCTCCAAGGAGTTAACCTGACTAGTAAATGTATGTTTTTGATTTTAGACAATTGCTGATTTGTGAATGTATGTTTTTGATTTAAGATGATTGATTACCCTATCCCCACGTTGTTTCCTAAATATTTTGTTCCAAAAAAAATAGAAAAATTAATAAAACTTGTTATTAAAAAAAAAAATCAGCATGGCAATCGCTTATGAGAAGAGAAAGAACTTGATGGTGATCCACCAAGAGTAAGATTTTTGCAGCCTGCCTGAACAAATAAGCACAGAATTGATCCAAGCAAAGAAGCAACAGTAATTGACTCATTTCAATACAGCCCATGTAAAACATTAAAGCAACAGAAATAACTTAGTTGGCTTCGTTTAAATGCACATGCAAAGTACACATGTTTGCCTTTGATAACCAAGCAGCAAAGAAAGCAGCTGTCAACAATTAGCATAAGCCCATTTTTTTCCAGTGTGTGAGTTGGCCACAAGAGGAAGCTGGTGCAGGTTATTCTTTGGCATCCTTTTATGCAGTTCAAAACAAAAACAAAAACAGCATATTAAGAGGATTTGTTAACATATAGGTATAATGCAAATGTTTGCATTTGGCAACCTGTTTCAAAGCCCAAGAAACAAAAGCAACATCATTTTGCACCTGATTATTCATTTATTCATTTATATTCTGAGTCAACTTGGCGTACATAGTATTCACTTCCCCACAGTGAGATGGATTGGGCTGAGAGACAGTGACTGGTCCAAATTCACTTCTGAGCTTCTGTGGTTCAGTGTGAACTTCATCCTACCCTCCCAGTCCTAATCCTTAATCACCTTAATCACAATATACACTGGTTCTCTACGGCAAGCAATTATTGTTTATATATCAGGCACAATTTTGCATTTGGCAATCTGCTCAAAAAACCAAATACGACACACTAAAATCCCACAGTGTTACATCTGAACTCTTGATCTGTAGACCCCACAATGCTTAAGTAGCTAGTTTAAAACATATTATTTTACAGTACTAACTCTACAGAGTGGGATGGCAGAGGAGGCCACCCAATTAGGCAACTGTTGGCTTGACCCTAAAGTTCGGTCTCTTGGTCCTTCTATGATCTCTAACTTGTGTTTTACTTTGAAAGGCAGCAATCCAGAATAATTCTCAGCACTGAAGACATGCTGAATTGACTCTGTAGTTCTGCATATCTCCTCGTCCCTTCAATTAGCATCAGCACATGGCAACTGAGACTGAATGCATGCCTGCTGTTTTTTTGGCTAATGCAGTCTCCATGGCTTGAAGGACTGAAAAAAAAGCAAAACCCCAATTTGCAGGATGCTGGAAGACTCAAAAGAATATATAACAAAAGACCATTTTTTGGCATCAAACTCTGGAACTTGGAGAGAGCTCTGAATATTCAAAACAGCTATTCTGAGCTCAGAACATTTGAAGGCCAGAACATTTTGCGCAAGCTTATTACGGAACGATATAATAATTAATATAGCTGAAATATGTTGAAGCAAGCAAAACAATACATCAATTAAATTAAAAACGGTATTAAGACATGAATAATAAGGAGGTATATTTGAAAGACTGTAGACTCCATAGACCCTGAGCTACATATATTCTTTCTATTGGATTTAAAAGATTATCATAATTGATTGGAGGAGTTGGAAAGCATTTTAATTTTTCTTTATTTCATTGTTTTTTTAACCTGTACCTTTGCTGACTTTCCCCTTTGGTACCAATCAGCATTGGTGTGTATGTCGATCTTCATACATTGCACAATGTGACTCTTGGCCTCACATAGCTGCCCAGTCTTACATTACTGGGGGGGAAAACTTGGTAAACTGTTGGTTAGAGATATTCCTCAAACTATTTTAAATTTCAGATTAATAGTGAGAACTTTGTCTGTTCAGCAGGCTATGTTAAGGAAATGAAAATTCATCTCAGTGTTTAAATGTAATGACAGTCAGTTCATCTCATTCAGAATTTTGACATGACATGCTGATTGTCCCCAAGTCACTTTAAGGAGCGGTATGACTTTAAGCAATGATGACACAGGGAGGAGGGAGGAATTGCAGAGGAACTTCCTCTAATGACTTCCAGAATTCAGTCATTTATGTTTAGTGAACCGAATAAGTTCTAGCATTACCAGAAGCATCTCAATTCTTCCTGGCAGGGGCTCAGCATGACTACCAAGCTGCCCTTGCGAGAAGAATTTGAGACCTGGACCTCTCTACAGGTGGCTGATCTTCTAAGACAGGTACTGAGCTGTTCTAGGATTCTAGCTGAGTGATGGTCCAGAGTAGATCTTTCTTTATTTCTACTTCTGGTTTCACTCCAAGAATTAATAAGAGGCAAGCTTTTAGACGCAACTGAGAGCAGAAAATGCCAGCAGCATTCTTTTTGTACTAATCTCTTAATAAATTTATAATCTATTAGACTTGGAAAGTTGGGCATCTTCCAAGAATTCACTACCAGGCATAAGGGTATATATTGTATCCAGACTTAATTGTGTCTAGTAGAAATCCACTGAAATGAAGGGATCATGGATTCAGTTAGTTAGAATTGATTCAGCTAAGTATTTCTTTCTGTTCATTCAAGAAAGGTCCTGTCTGCACCAGAGTTAAACTTATCAAAATTAAGAAAGAGAGCAAGAAAGATGACAGTGCTGGTTCTGGGGGATGGGGGCTGAGAGGGAGAGATAGAAGACAGAAATGAGGAAGAGGCACAAGAGATCTGAATAGGTATGAGAAGTTGGAACTCTAGGGACTCTTGTGAATTCCTGAAAGTTGTCCCAAAGGTGCTTTTTCAAAAGGCAACTGGACTTTGTTTTTGCTTGAAGACATTTTGCTTCTCATCCAAGAAGCTTCTTCAGTTGAGACATTTTGTCAGAACTGAAGAAGCTTCTTGGATGAGAAGCAAAACATCTTCAAGGAAAAACAAAGTCCAGTTGCCTTTTGAAAAAGCACCTTTGGGACAACCATGACCTGGATGACTGAGAATCTCCATAGACATCCTGAACGTTATCTTATCATAATCCCATAATCCCACAATCCTAGAAACCTCTTTGTCATTCAGGTCTGACTGTAATTTGGGAAACACTAGTTCAGTTTTCCTGAGCCAAGCATTCCTCAAATGTATTTGGACTCCAGTTCCCCAAATTCCCAGACAGTACAGCCAATGTCCATAGTCATTGGGAACTGAGGAATGCTGGAGAATACTGGACAAACTTAACTCAAAGCATCTGAAATATCAGGATGGGTCAAGGAATAAATCAGATGTACTTTTCAATGTGGGGTCTCTATGAACACAAAGCAGTTTCAGTTTTCCACACTAAGCATCAGAATGCATTGAAATTGAGCATCTTATAAATTCAATTAAATCCATAAAGTTAACTGTTGGATTAATAAATCTTTGATAGTCTTGTTATCAGGATTTGAGAAATGCTATTAAACGAGTGGTAATCATGCTTGAAAATGCATTGTTTCCTCAAAATTATATTACATTTTATCATATAATAAAACAAAGTGATATTGGATAAATTAAAATCAAGAGAAAAATAAAACAAATCAATACAAAGACAAGGAGACATATATTTAAGCACTACTGAAAATTGTCTGAAGGTTAATAGGCAGCTACCAGATCCTGTTTGGGGAGGTCTCTAAACTTATAAACATCCATCATCAGTAAAATTAAATATATACAAGCAATTAAAAGTCCATAGGGTACGTGTTATTTTACTGCCTGTAGCAAAACCATTTGCAACTATATTGGACTGACTCCAGTCACAAAACAGAAAAGGCATTAAAATCAATAGGACTAATTCAGTCATGACTAAATAAAATTAAGCTTTCTTTATTTCAAAGCTATTAAATATGACTAAGCCTATATACAGCGTATGATTTACTTCTCTGTTCCAAACATGAATTAAAGGCATCTTTGTGCACACATCATCATTTTATTTACTTCCCAGTAGATACTAACCTTGTTAGTCAAAGAATAGCATAATTTATATTTTAGTGATATCCAATTGCACATATCCATGGAATGCTGTTATATTTTCACATGCACTATACAACAGATATTTCTCTGTATTGCTGTTTTAATATGCTCTAATGTGGAGAACAGCAGCTCCGTCTTTGCAGAAACTTAGCTTCAATAGCTTCACAGCAGTACTAGCAATTCTCAGTAAATTCAAATGATGTTTGAACAGAAGATCAAATTGGATCATACAAAAGTCTGATATGTAAAACACCAGGAATTCAAAACATTTTGAGCTCAAAACAATAATGTCAGCTTCAAAATAATTGTCCTAAAAGTTCCAAAAGCTTGAAATTGAAAAATTGTGCACTCTCTTACATAAGGTCTATCTTATTCTGTCCCAGCACTGAAAACCAGAAGCTAAAGGGGAAACCCTTAAGTAGGATATAAATGAAATCCAGTTCATTGCCTAGCAACTAGCAATGAGATGCAGACTCCCTTTGATGCTGGAGATAATAACAGCTTTCACTGAAAGTAAAAATTGATAGCCCTATCCTCCATTAATTCCTTGTGTCCACTCTTAAAATTTGTGGCATTGAATTCCATAGATTATAATCTAAATCAGAGGTGGGGAACTATGGCCCCTTTATGATTTGTGGACTTCAACTCCCAGAATTCCTGAGCCACCCATGTTGTTGTCCACAGTTTTTGAAGTCCACAGGAGTTGAAGTCCAGGGGGGGTGGCCATAGTTTCCCACCACTATCCAAATGAACACTGATTGATTGATTGATTGATTGTGCAGAATCTTCATTGGTTACCTTCCTTGCAAAATCCAGGATTATAATATCGGAATGTGAAAAGTCCTGATCTACTTTTCCCCTACCAAATTTATATGATTCAGTTGCATTTCCTTTACCTCAGGTTTTTCTGTGTTTACAAAAAAAAAATGGCTCCTATCCTGCATTCTCATCAGTTTTGCAATTTCCTTTTTGAAGTGTGGCAGGCCCATTTTTTAAGGGCAGTCACACCCTAGATTTCCATAAATACTTTATAATATTGATAGATCAAGATTAAGAAGATGGGAGGGAGGAGATAAGAGCTATCTAATCTGAAATGGATTTGGTGCTGGGCTTCTTTAAGAGTTGCAATCACACTTAATCAGGCAAGTGAGATGTGAACACCAGTATTATATTCCTCACAAGTACAGATCATATATTACTTATACTGTCATCTTCTTTCTCCATTTCTCTTCCTTTAATTCGGGCCTTTTTGTTTTCTTTCTGCACATCATCCTTGAGGTTTTCTCAAGATATGTGGCTTATATTTGCAGGAAGATTCTCATGATCCCAAATTTTAATTTATCAGAAATAGCTTCACACAAATTTTAGGAATGAGGAGAAATGAAATTACACACATCTTTTATTAAGCAGTATTTTCATGTCTGAAATAGAAAGTCAAGATAGCAGGCATAGGGGCACCACGCGAATCAAGAAGCCCTGGGCTATTCTTCATGTCTCATTTTAATGGTTCATAGGGATGTAGGTTGTCATATTGCATCATTTCGGGCAACTTTTTCCTGAAGCAGCCTTTTTTGTGAAAAGGCTAGCTTAGCTCCAAGAACATCTGTATGCTATGTGGTTTCATATATGCAATCCCATTGTTACCAGGGAGATTCCTCTGGATATAATTTCTATCAGGCCTTGCATCAGTTTCCCAGCTAGAGGTTGTAGGTTTTTATGGTTTCTGACTCTTCATTGAAAGTTTCAATCTCATCCAATGTAATCAAAATACACCAACAATAAGATAGCCAAATAAACAATAAAATAATCATCGAGACATTATTAGATAGAATGCACCATATAACAAAGTTTCCCTGCTTCAAGATAGATATTCTGCCTCCTAGTGGCGTTGCCATCCCTTCTACCGTTCTCAGACTAGAACCGAACTAGTTCCATATGCCATCCTCATAACAAACATATATATCTGGGTCAGAATTAAAGATATATTGCAGGAGTGCATCAAGGCAATTTAGCCAAGCTAGCTTTCCTATCCCAACAGATAGTCCTAGGACTCAAGAGCCCTAACTGGCCAATCCTTCCTCTAAACATATTGATAAATGTTCTCTTATGTTTGTTTGTTCTGTAGTATAATTTTATATTCTTTAGTATTTATTTTTATACTCCACAGTAGGTTGATCTGAATTAGTTACATCAGAAGTATGCAGTATTAATAAATTGACCACAATCATGTAAGTTCTCTTCTTCTAAGAATGTCGCAATCATCCGAATGTGCTTGTTCTAAAAAAGCCACATCCTCACTCGTTCAATAAATAAAAATTCAATAAATTAAAATTAAACTAAAATCAATTAACTATGTGGTGTAATAGGAAATAGAGAATGGATTAAATAGGTGAAAGAGAGGAAGAAAATACAAAGCCAATAGATTGTCTTGTTAGCTGGTCAGTACCATTTCTACTCCCCATTCAGCATCATTTGCTATCTTGATAATGAGTGTAAAAGTAATCTGAAATATAGCTGCATGTTTACAGATGTGTGAGTAATCTTGAGTGTGTCTATATGTAGAAAATGCTTATCTTCTCCCTCTGTATAATCCATTGCATGTCTCCATTTAAAAAATAACCTTTACAGTCCTGATACATTTATTTTAAGTTTGCTTTTGTCCAATCTGCTGAATGTTTGCACTACTGAATTTTCCATGACTACTAACTTCCTCTTTAAGAACTAGACATGCAAAGCAGGAGGGGCAGTTGCAGGGGAGACAACCACGCACCAAATAGTTATGTAGAAAAAGTACTAATATGTTATAAACATTTAAAATAAATTCTCAAGTGCCCTGCCACCACACGAAGAACCTTGTGCTAAATTTATATTCTCTTTGCAGGTGTACCCTCCTCTAATCTCTTCACACATGCAATGCAAGCCATAGCATCTTTGGGTGCAGCAGGATGTCCATAGGATAGGGCCTCCCAAAGCTTTTCCTTCATTAACCAAAACTGTTCATCAGAAAGTCCTTTTTACCCAGCTAAAACAGTTTAAGTCAAGATAAATGCCCCTGTTGTGATTGGGTAATGGATATTTGGGTTGTTAGTCAAAGAAAACTCAGTTTTACTCAATTTTGGTAATTTACCCAGGTTTGAGAAGCAGTGCCATAGGAGAACTTGAAGTCCAGCTTCCGTACCCATGTGAGCAGGAGATAGTCGTAAGTTGGATGAGCTGCCCAGAAGCTTGAATGAGACAAGGACTTAGACTCCTCCTTAAGGCAGTGGTCTCCAATCCTTTTGGCCAACAGCCATATCAGGAATGTAGAGAACATCTCATGGGCATGTTGGAAAAAGGCTACCATAACAAGTCCATTTATCAGAATTGTAAACTATTAGGCTTGCTACCTCCCTTTCCCTCTGCCTCCTTCACTCCATCTTTCACCTTACTCTGTTTTAGACAAGGATGGGGCACTTCCCAAAAAACCACTTGACTGTAGCTAAGGAGCCTTTATATGTATTTAAGAACAACAGGGGCTATATCTTTCAGTACAAATGATGTTGCAACTGCTATTTTGCATTATGCCATCCTTGCTTCTTGGCCTTTTAAAAAAGATTTATTTTATTTAAACTGGTGAGTCAAACAGTAGAGGCTGGCAGGCCCCAAGGCAGGTGTTTGTGGACATTCTGGTTTCCATTGCAATCTCAGAGCCCAAATGTGGTATATGTGGTGTCTTATATGTGAATCCAGTCCACTTGGATTTAGTCCACAAGCCATGGTTAAGCAAATAATTGCTAATTGTGCTACGTAAACAAATCCAAAAGGTTGAGTCTAGAAGACTGGTTGGCTAGTTGGTTGGTTGGTTGGTTGGTTGGTTGGTTGGTTGGTTGGTTGGTTGGTTGGTTGGTTGGTTGGTTCGTTCATTCGTTCATTCATTCTGTGCCATCAAGTTATTTTTACTCCTAGCAACCACATAGACAGATAGAAGATACACCGAGTTATTATACAGAGATTTCTAAAAGTTCAAGCTATGAACAGATTGTCAATGCAAATGCTCTAACTTAGAATTTGCACCAACATCAACAGGATAACTTCATGACACATTTTTCATCATTGGATCTGTTGGTTCCCCCCACCCTGTGTATGTCCATGGAAGGCAATATTGTTATCTCAAATGTTTAAAAATGTAAATTACAGAATGTAGTATCACCTTCCCCTCTTCCTTTTTTCCAGTCTGGGATGCATGACTGCGCCAGAATAGTGGAAAAATTAAATATAGATGGAGCTCGATTTTTGGTAAGTTATTTTAAATGTTTCCATTTAAATGAATCTAGATCGTGGATATGTACAATAGTTGTACAAATATGTATAAAATAGGTAATGTTTCTGCACTGATAGCATCTCATAATATAATATGACACAGGCAAAATATTTGTAGGAGAGCAATATAAACCAAAGTTATCAAGTATCTTTTTAAAGCTTAAGCCAGGAAGGTGTCATCTAGAAACTGCTGATGCAAATTTCAACAGCATGTCCAGGGGTGAGAACAGCTGGCAGTTACCATGGGAGTCACCAGCCAACACCTGGAAGCCACCGATTTATGAAGTCTTTGACTATAACTTCAATCTTATGGAGATAGAGTCAACTTTGATATAGTTATGCATACTCATATGAATTTTTCATATGGCTAGATTAATGTACCTTATGTTGATTTTAAATTGAGCAGCAGATTACTGCTAGAGACTAGGTATCTGATGATTACAGGTAGTCCTCAACTTACAACCACAACTGAGCCCAACATTTATGTTGTTAAGTGAGAAATTTGTTAAGTGAGTTTTTTCCCATTTTATGATTTTTCTCGCTACATTTGTTAAGTGAATCACTGCAGTTCTTAAGTTAGTAACACGACTGTTAAGTGAATCTAATTTCCCCATTGACTTTGCTTGTCAGAAGGTCACAAAAGGGGATCACATGACTCTGGGACATTGCAAGCATCATAAATGTGAACCACTTGTCAAGTGTTCAAATATAAAGCACGTAATCATGGGGATGCTGCAACAGTCATAAGTTTGAAAAATGGTCATAAGTCACTTTTTTCAGTGCCATTGTAACTTCGAACGGTCACTAAATGAACTGTTGTAAGTTGAGGACTACCTGTATTACACCAATGTGTTATCATCAGGACTGTTCTCACTTTCACTGGACCAGGTATAGCTATTGATGCCACAGTGACATGGCAGAGTAGAGACATCCTCACCATAGTAACTATAGTATCAATATATTAGATTCCATGACATATAATTAATTCATTGGCTTTCTACTGCACCGCTTTCTCTACTCTACTACAGACTGAATAAGGCTCAGATTGTCATGGTAACTATTTCTCCACCTTTCACCACTCTTCCATGCCCACCCTATAAGAAGAGGTGCAGCAGTATTTGATTCCAGCTGCTCCCCTGAATAGAGTTTGATGTTCTGACCTCAGTGATCCTGAGTCTCCCTCAGTCACAAGCATTCAGTAGATGCAGTCTCAAACACTGGACTTAAAACAATTTTGCAGACTAAGAGATTGTGCACTGTGTATTGTGTTTTGATGATGAAATGTGAGTACAAACTATCCACCATTAACTTTTAAATTTTAAAAACATAATCTATATTAGGAAGATCTCCTAAAACACATTCCAAGATAGACTGCAATGATTTGGAATGCCAAATTAATTTTTTCTTGGCGCCCATAGAACTTGAAAATGCTATACTAAGCCATCACTGTTGAAGGAAGAACATTCAATAACTGAACAATGATATTACAAACAATTGCGGTGGTTGAGCTTCATGTGTCAAACCCTGGATGTCAACTGGAAATGAGCCATATAATGTACATTATACATATATAATGTATAACCCATAGAAGACACATAACATGCCTTAAAACAGATCAAAATATCTTTAGGATTCCAGGCTTCCTGCTGACAGAGTCTTTGTCATAGGTTTTAGCAGCGGAGGTATAGTCTGGTTTTCACATATGGCAATTGACATACAGAAACCAAGACTTTTAACCTTTTCTACTATATACATTGAAACTATTTACAACAGATATATAGAACATTATCTTCCCTTTTACCCAATATCAGCTTTCCCCTTTAGTTTCTCTCCCAGAACTACTGCCTTCCAGCTCTCCTGCCAATGGGACTTCATTTCCTTTCCCTTCCCTTCCCTTCACTCCATCTCCTCCCCTCATTTCTGGGACTATTGAAGAGATGAAAGAAAAGGAATATTTACAACCAAAGCATGGCCTGCACACTCATCTCCTTTTCTTGGATCTGCTAGCCAATCATCTTCTCTGTTGGGGAAGAATCTCTCTCAGGATTCTCTGCCCAGTCCTTCTCCAGAGACCAGGGCTTCTTCTTCCTTCCTCCTTCCCATCTTGTCTTGTGTGAAGATGTTATCTCTCTAGGACTTAACTTCTCTTCTTCCAAGGAAGCCAGACCTGGACCTTTCTTCTCCCCCTCCGACCGACCAGGAATCAACAACTGCTCTGCATTCTCACATAACTTTACTTTTCAACTTTTCTCTCCAGCCACTCCATTTTACACAATCTTTTTCTCTTTTCTTTTTCTCTTCTTCTCTTTCTCTCCAATTATTGCCCCCTGGGCTGTAATCCCCAGCATGCTGAACCAAAGGGATTGCTGTCTCTATCATTCTCCACAACAGCTCTGTCTAGCAGCAGGCAGCTCATCGGCCCTCACGACAACCCAGCTACCCTTCAAGGCTAGAAGAACTGATCTTCTTCTCCCCTTTTCTCTTCCATTTGCCAACTCACACCAGCACAACAGCAGCCATACGAGGCCATTAAAACCCACATGTCATGGTCTTCCACAAAGTTTCCTTCCACGTCCTTAAAAATTAGCCGGATTGCTTATGGATATTTTGCTATTACCTGCTTCCTGATCAGTTGCCATAAGATAAAACAATATTCATGCGAAATGGGATCTGCAGCCAGAATGATATAAAGAGAAAGAGAAATGTCTCTGGCCATGCAGAATTCTGGGTTATTTCAGTTCTATCATGTTTGAAGGATATGGAAGTTGTTGAAAGCAATTTCTGGTTAGCCTGATTTTTCAGGTTTGATAGAGAAATTTTGTCAAAACCCAGAATATTATTCTTGGTGGCCATTGGAGTTAATAGTTGGACAATCTTCTTTAAGTCTATGGTTCTTGATCTGTTTAAGCTAGCAGAATTCAATGATACTTCTGAATAGACATGTATAGAATACGTTCGTGCTTCTAAGATTTTGAACTGGGCAAAAACAAACACACAAAATATACTCTATGCATAGAAAGACCAACAGCCTCATTTATCACGCCAAATCATAGTACAGTGGTTTGGTTTTATAGATGTGTTTAAACTGTGATTTGATGCCAGGTGTGAACAGTTAAACAGATATTCCTAGATTATGTCATTCTTACCTGCAGGATATGTCCACTTGAAAGAAAAAAGTTGTACCCAAGAGAGTTAATAAGAGAAAGGGCTGTTTACACATCTTTGTCACTAAGTGTCTTGTGTTCAATTTCATAGGATTAAGCAGTATACAAATGTAGGTAAAAAAAATGCATGATAAGTGAATGTGCGCACTAAGTATTATGTGTAACTTATGGCTTGTTTAAAAATCATGCTTTAAAATTTCCTTAGCATTATGTGTGAATGGGACCACCAACAATCACAAGAGGAAAGATATCTAATATATCATCTGACATGTCTAGAACTGGAAAGCTGTGAAGTAGAATCAGTAGAAGATTTATTTTTGGGACTTCTTAGATTATTGCTTTAATATCAGGTGCAAAAGGCCAGGTTCACACATGAAGGGCCAATTAAACTGATTAAACTGATTTATTGCTACTCATGATTATGCACAGGAATATTCTCAAGTAACAGTTCAGGAGTTAAATAAAGGTCAATATTGTTCAAGGGAGGGGGCAGATGTGGTCAGATTGTGACTACATAGGGATTCTAGGCTGATCCCTCTTTTAACTCCGCCCCCCACTTCTTCTCCTACATTTCATGAATTAATGTGGTTTTATTACTGAGTTTAAGTTTTCACATACTATTACTTTTATCTGGTTTATTTTGTGCTAAGGGGAATCTAGAAGAGGGAGTCAAAAAAGTCAAGATGGCAGTCATCACAGTACGATGGAAGCCCCCCCCCTTTTTTTCTTTTTTGCATGCTTCAAATATATGATGGAGATGAAAAGAGGCAGAGCTTCAATTGTGTGATGGCAGCTGCTCTCCTGACTTATTGGTCTTTCCTTGCAGATGCTCTTGGCCAGTTTGGTTATGTGATTGAAAAGATGGTGAATATATTTGGATTTTTTTATTATTATTATTTTGCTCCCAGCAGATCCATGGCTGGGATTTGGCAACAAAAACTAGTTAATATTTTTATTTCTCCTTCATTTCACCACCACCAAAACAAATCCTGACTGCTTTGGAACGCCAGTGGAAACTGTTGGCTTCTTAATTTTTACAGCAAAAGCTCTCAAAACTCTGTTATTTGCAAACTGTTTCTCTTTCCTCATAGACAGAGAAGGTCCATATGACCGTGCAAGAATCTTCCCTGTATTCCTGAACAGACAAGCAAATTTATCTCTAGCAGGGTTTTTTTTATTAAGCATTCTATCTGCTGAAGCAGAAATGTGCCATTTGAAGTGGAACATAAAATGGATCTGATTTACATCAATCTGCGCATTCATAATGCTGACCCTAATTGGAGGAGGCTCATTTAGATTATTTTTTTATCTTCCTTCTAGTAGTTTTAAGATGAGTCTTGTTTTCCACCCCCATTTATTAAAGCATCACTTAAAATCAGTTCCGAGAAAGTTTTGCACAACAACCCGATCTTTCTTATTTGCAGCCTGGAGCTAATTTGACAGGCTGTCAAGCTTACTCTCTTTTTGAATAGGGGGGAAAAAACTAGAGAATGCTCTTATGTGAATCTAAAATGATTCCCAAAGGCAACAAGAATCAAGATGCCGAAACAGAGTTGTTTTCAAAATTCTGTAATGAGCTTACTCGCCAAGTGTGGGACTGAAACAAAACCAGGATTTAGTGAAGGCAGTAAAGTTAGATGCATTGGGGTCTGCAGGAACAATTGCCCTATACTGGGGGATTGATTTTTAAAGAAGGAAATAAGGAGATCAAGTTCATGATAGCTAACTTCAAAGTTTTCTTTAGCAAGATTTATTGAAAGGGAATGGACTAATGTTGAAGAAATCTCAGGAGGTGGATTCCTTCCACTTTAGTAGCAAATTTATCTCTTAACTTGTTAAAGCTGAGACCATTTTCATTTTTAACTAACAGCTTCTCTGTGAACCTTGAGGAGGCTGTTCTTTCCTTGGAAAGCTCAGGAATGTGCAGGTAGTCAAGATATGAATCTGAAGTCATAAACACACAACGACTAAGGCAGTGAATGAGAGAGAAGCCACTGTGGCTGCTACACCACTTCCTTTCCTGCTACTGCTCCCAAATTAGCCATTTCTTAAGTTAGTAGCAACATTGCTATGTGACCTATCTCCCCTTTTTCCTCTCCTCAATCAGGGAAGGAGATTTCAAGGTGACTGAAGAGATGAGGGGAAACCCTTATATAACTCTGGCCGTTGCTGAGGTGATGGTAGAAAAGTCACAAAAAAGAAAAGAAAAGAAAAATTTATCTCAGAACAGGAAAAAAATTAGGGCACTCATGAAAGCAATGAAGACCAATTATTATCAGTGAGGTGTAAAATATTACAATAAAGGATTTTTGGAAAGAGAAAAAACAGAGAAAGAGGGTATCAGGAGGAATGTGTAGCTGGCAGGACACTATCCATTCTCAGGTATAACACAAACCAGATCATTCTGATGGAACTCAAGGATATATGATCATAAATTATCCATGACTTATTACATTCTTTATTGAAAAAGTTGTCAAAAACTTTAGATATATACATAAATGTATGAGAAGTACTTATTTGTGTTGCTGCTTTGCTCTATTTTCTTATTTTTATTGATTTTTTTCTTTCTTTTCCTCTGTTTAAATAAAGAAGAGAGGGAGGGAGTAGAAGAAAGAGAGAGAGAGAAACAGAAAGAAAGAAAACAGAAAGAAAGAAAATAGAAAAAGAAAGAGAGAAAGAAAGAAAGAAAGAAAGAAAGAAAGAAAGAAAGAAAGAAAGAAAGAGAAAGAAAGAAAGAAAGAAAGAAAGAAAGAAAGAAAGAAAGAAAGAAAGAAAGAAAGAAAGAAAGAAAGAAAGAAAGAAAGAAAGAAAGAAAGAAAGAAAGAAAGAAAGAAAGAAAGAAAGAAAGAACTGAATTCTGAATTATTCTTAGGAGCTTCTAGAACTAAGTTTGCAAAGGAGAGAAAAAATCAAGATGACTTTTTTCTGTCTTCTGATTTATGTTGGCAAATGGGGTTAAAACATTCATTGAATAAATGGATAGGGATTCCCCCCCCCTCCATCTTCTGCAATAAAAAGGGGAAAATGCAAAACATAAAAAAGCCCTATGTTTAATTATTGCCTTGCTGCCAGTAAAGAAGATAATGGATATATATGACTTGTCAAGCTGTTCCTTCAGTGCTCCTTCTAAAAAAAAAACATTCAGCATCAATAATACTTCTACTTTAGAAAGAAGCTTCGCTGTTAATGCTTGCTGGATTTAGCAGTGTCAACTGTGGCCTCATTAATGAAGTCTAAACAGGGCAGTTGCTGCTGGAAAAAAAAGGCAATTCTGTCTGATTCCAAGTTGTTTCAATACAAGCTTAGAGATGATTGGTGAATGGCTAACATTCATCTAAGCCTTATTCTTTTATTTGAAAGCTTTCCAGATTATTTGAAGCATTATTATCCATTATGGAATTTTTTATAAAGCTTTCAGGCAAAAAAATGTCATCTCTCACAAACCCTTCCCCCCCTTTTTATTCTTTTTTTCTAAGAAAGTCATAGAGGAAACTAACAAGCAAAGTCAGTAACAAGTGCTTCAGCAAGCTTTTGAAAGAACAGAGCACAAAAAGACATATTATAAAGCTGGGATGAACTTTCTTTCATAGCTGAAGATATTTGTGTTCCTCAATAATAACTAGTTAAAGACACTAAAGTACACAATGCAAAAGGATAAAAATAGAACACTTACTAATTGACAGACAAAGAGGGTTAGTCATGTATCCTCTGTGACTAAAGCTATTGCTAAAAAGTAATCAGGGCAAGGAAGAAAGGCAGTGATGATGTTACCTCAGGGTTCTTCAAATTTGGCCCTTTTATGACTTGTGGACTTCAATTCCCAGAATTCCTCAGCCAGCATGCCTGGCTGAGGAATTCTGGGAGTTGAAATCCACAAGTCATAAAAGGACCAAGTTTGAAGACTCCTGTGTTACCTAGTTTGGATAATGAAACATCTGCAAGAAAACAACCAAGCTCAGAGGGATCTAGGACAACTCAGTATTGCCAGCTTGGTGCAGCCAGGTCACGGTCACCAGCTCACTTGCTTGTCTACCCTTGCCTGCCCGGCTCTCCTTCTGGCTGCCCACAGTGAATTTTCCCTGAAGCAAATTGGCCATGTTGAGTTGTCCTGCAACAGTTTGGAGGCAGTGAGTTGGAAGAGGTGACTCTGCCGAGCTGGCCGCACCAAGCTATCTGAGTTCAGAGAGCACCAAGGACCCCTCAAGAAAAGATATTGGTTGAGTAATATGCCAACCAATATACCAGGATAACTGATCAGGTGGCCAGGTGTTTTGAACTCCCACAATCCTTTACCATTAGTTCTATTTTCTGAAGTTAAAAGGAACTGAAATGCAAGATAACTAGGAGTCACCAGATTATCTAAACACAAACTATACAATTGACAGATATCTAAAAATCTTTCAACAAACATAGTTTACAAGTTGTAAGGGATGGATGTAGGCCAGTTATCTTTCCAACATTCGATGTAGTTTTTCATATAGATACAGATTTGGAGATGGAGATGGAAATATATAGATATACAATAGATATCCACACATGCCATGCATATTGCTCTAAATAGAAATATAACCAGAGGTCTTGGCAATATAAATTTTAATACAGAAGGAATATGGGGAGAGGGATATTCAACTTACTTAGGTCTGATATGGCTAGTCTATTGCTCTGTTTTATTTGGTTGCTGCTTCTGTGTTTTATCTTGCTAATCACCGACCATCATTCCAATTAAAAATAATAAAATAAGTAAGAGAACCTAGGAAAAGCTCAAACCAAAGACTATCAGCCTTACCAAGGTTGCCTGGTTCTGAACACTTGCTTGAAGTGGACTTGGAAAAGTGACTGTTTGGATACAAAGGTGACCAATAAGTTGAATTAATGAACATTTGCTGTCTTGAAATACTACTTTTTCTGGGGTGTCAATTGTTGATATAGTTGTGATGCTGGTTTCTAACCCTCGAAAAGATAGACATATTTTTGTAGTATCAAAGAAGTAATTAGCACCTTCCCCATTAAACCAAGATGCAACTAGAAAAGGATCAAAGGTGATAGGAAAGCCCTGCCTTACATGTAATCATTGGCAAAGGAGGACCAACCCACATACATTAAATTTCCAACTTTCTGCAATAAACCTGTTTAGTCAGGTTCTGTGAGAAGTTTGTTTTTATGATTTTAAGGCACCATGAAGGTCTTGACAATAGCTGGCCGACAAGTTTGATCTCCTTCCTCACCCTTGGGAAGGTTCCTTTCCCTTCATTCTCACACTAGAATAGGTCACATTAGCAAAGGTTGGCCTCTTTGGGGAAGCATATGATTGCCTCAAGGTTGTGACTTGCTGGTAGTACTCTTAAGATAATTGATTAGATAACAGGGGTGGCAGAAGCAGGCCTGCCCATTGAGATATGGTGCAGCAGGGATAGGAAATGACAGAGAAAGATGCGGGCACAAAGAAATTTCCAACCTTTACAGAACAGATTTCTACCACCTCTTCTTAAAATAGGCCAACACCAGTTGGCGTTATCCTGGCAGATATGCAATCATTGTTGAAAGACTTTTTTCTTTCCCAATCATGAAGAATTTAAGACTAGCAATTAGCTCCAGAGTGCTGTCTTGAGCTCTTATTTGGAACGCTAAGAGTTGAAGGCGCATTTGCAGTAACAGGACCAGCACAGAAATGAAATGTTCCATTAGCACAAGAGAGAGCAACATGCAGACTTGTAGCTTGCCATATTAGAGAAGCTGAGAGTTGATGAAGTGAATGAAGCTCAAAGCATTGCCAGCCTTACCTTCCCAAAAGAGTGCTGACAGTCACAGAGTTTAATGAATTGAGTTTATGTTCATTGTCTACTCAATGTCAGTAGGCATTAGAGCCCACCATAATTTTCAACCTCCCTCTCAGTATCTTTCTAATATGAACATGAAATGTTAACAATGGATATCATCTGTGACAACAGGAAAACTATCAAAGCATTTAGCCACCATTTGATTTAAACTGCCGCATCCAAGTGGGTCTCCATAGGGCTCCCTTACAATGTTTCCCAAGATTATTGCATAGAACAAGTCAACATTTTCTTAATACTTTCTATCCCAGATTTGCTTTTCAGAGTAAGATAGACAGCATATAAATTAAAAAAATAAGTCTCAAGTCCAAGGTCTCCTTCCTGGTCAATCACAATCACCCCGAATCACATTAGTATATATTGAATGATAGTGTTTTCCCCACATTTAGTTGCTTTGGTCTACATTTCCTATTTTGATGCTCGTACCTATTTTGCCATTCAAGCCAAGAAACATAGTACCCAAAGACAGACAATCCCTTGATTTTTGGCAGTAAAAATAAAATTAAATGGACTTTTACGACAACCCCAAACCAGTAAACACGTTAGATGTTGCTGCCTGAAGCACATTCAAGTTCTACTCCACTAGAAACAGCCCTAAACATGCTTCCCCATTCAGAAGCAGTTTCTCCTTTTATCTATTATGCCACCATTAAAAGTAGGGTGATGCATCTATTGGGATGACACAGCTGACCCCAAGGGCATTACAACAGCCCAAAAGGTTGGGGGTTTCATGCTTGCTGCTCCCTGTTTGTGCAGAGGACCAAAACTATACGGTTATTTATATTCCTATTGCTAAAATGTTCCTGACATTAAACACCTCAACTGAAATTAAACATTTCAGAACCAAGTTCTGATTTATCATAGAATGAGTTGTGTCAAAATGAACACAAAATATAAAAGCAACTCCCACTTAACATTAAATATGGATTTAAAAAGCAGCAGCTTTTGATGTCTAACTTTTTTATTCTGAAAATGTATAGCTATGAATTCTGGGGAGATAGAACAGGCTTTTATGTGGCTTTGAGGAATACACTGAATCATGCTATCATAGTTTTCTTTATTATTTAGCAATTATCCACTATTAAGCCATCATCCAATAGAAAGATTCTGACAGATTTCCACAAAATAGTATACATGGCCAAGATCATGGTTTTCCCAGCTGTCACATATGGCTGTAAAGACTGGAGAAAAGTGGATCCCTTTGGACTCTAATGCTGAAAAATATTGTTGAGAATACTTTGGACCAGAATAGTAGGTGAAAGAAACTGACTGCTCACATAGAAAGTGCTAATAAAGAAATTACAGCTTAAATATTATGGACATAAAATGCAAAGGTCAGAGTCATTGGAGAAGACCTTGATGCTTAGAAAACTTGAAGGCAACTAGAAAAGAGGCTGACAGAAGGCAAAATGGCTAGATGCTATCAGTGATAGACTGAAGCATCAGCAGTATCATTGACAAAAAAAGGAAGAGTTATTGACAGACAAGCCTGGCAAAATAACATCCATCAGGTCAGGAAAAGTCAGAAGCAACTGAACAACAATGAGTCCCAGAACTTAATCAAAGATTTTTAAGAGAGACTGGAGAGATTTCTTTACTACTTATATAAAACTTTTTTCCTCACATATTCAAACATATGCTACTGGTGTCGCCGAGCATCAGGATAGCTTGCATCCCCCCCCCCCCACGCCTCTGCTTGGAGGGCCGGGCCGGTGGTTGCAGCGCTAGGACTCACCTGCGCTGTGCAGGCTGCAGCTGCTACTGGACACTGTTCGGTCCCCATGTGCTTGCCGCCTCCTGTACTGGCCACACCCACTCCCCCAGGGCTGATGACAGTCTTAACTGGGGCTTATTTTGGGGGTAGGGCTTATATTAGGAGCACACTAAAAAAAATCAAGCTAGGGCTTATTTTCTGGTTGGGTCTTATTTTTGGGAAAACATGGTATCAGTCTTAGAAAGAGGCCAGAGTACCCACTTCTGAAACCTTGCCAAAGAAAACTGCAAGGACTAGTTCGGGCAGTCACAAGACTGACTCAATGCAACAAAAATTAAAAATACTACAGCTGCAGTTAGGTCTCATAGAATGACAGAGGATTTCTTTCTGAGTCACAGGCATAGGAATACATGGTAAAATCACATACCTGTAAAAAAAACAAGCATAATGATTGGATTCACCATTGGGCTAAGCCAGGGGTCCCCAGCCCCTGGTCCATGGACTGGTACTGGGCCGCAGCATACCAACAACCGGACCGCACAAACAAGAAAAGCCCCATCCACAGGATGCAGGCAACACAAAAAACCACACACCCTCTGGTCTGCAGAAAAACCTCTCTCCACGGAACTGTTCCCTGGTGCCCAAAAGGTTGGGGACCTCTGGACTAAGCCATTGTATATATTTTTATTGCAAACTGTGTATTCACAATTCTGACTTGCATATTATACTGCTCAAACCCAGCCATTCTGCTTTGGAAACTGTATTGTGTGGTTTCAAATGTGTGAGTTCTACCAATGATGGTTTACTCAATAACGTATGGTTGAACCAATGTTTGTTTAGCACTCTATGAGTCATTCTGTTATGCACTAAGACATTAGCAAACAAGGGTAAGAAAGGTTTTATTTTTGCAAGCACAAAAGAAAGCAAATGGGTATGTGGGTTCACTTGGCCCAGACCAGGAGATAGAAGTCAATTAAAGTCTGTTGTTACCGCATTCATTCCAAATGTTAGTTCCCCCTGTCCATACATACCCAGATACATAAATGGCTTGAAGACCTATATATTTAATTGACAGTTTATCACATTCTTAGAACCACACATAACATGTTTGATCCTTCCAAATGCCATTAAAAATTCTTTCCAGCCATAAGGGGAAAAGAAAGTTATTCAGTATGCCTCACAGAGAAATACTAACCAGAACATTTGAGATTTACCTCCATCAAAATGAATGCATTCTGTCATCTCCTAAATTACACCATCTGCTGTGAATAAGATTGAAGCCAAACAAGCAGACGCACATTTACACAGCAGCCAGAAATATGTGAGAAATCTGCACAAACTCTCATTCCCAATTAGCATCAACTTTCAATTGTCATGAACTTTAAAGGGAAAGCATGGAATGGTTGAGATCGTTATCTACACCCTCCAAAAGGGGACAACTATTCCTTTAAGGGGCTAATTTGAGAACCATTTCTAAAGAATCCACAAAACTTTTTTCCTCCCCACAGGAAGTCCTTAAAGGCACAGCAGCTCTCATGGGCTGGCATTAGGAACTTCCAAATTCTAGCAATCTGTCCATTGTCAGCATTCCCTACAGAGAAATAAAAACTAGCTGGAATTCTGAATGAACTGGAGGAGGCTACTGAAGTATTCATCAGCTGTTCCATATTTTGAAAAAACATCATGAAGGCACTCAACCAAAGACAATATGCAAATGTTTCTTCTTTTACCTGGTAGCTTGGTTTTGGCTATCAGAATTTAACTTAACATCACGTAATTATAATGTGAATAGGACTTTCTGAGTAAAAATAAAAATAAAAAATGCTATGAACAGAAGTGAACATTTAAAAAAAATCAAAAGTTCCAGAGCAGGCGACAGCAGAAAACTTTAGCTCTTTCATTGATTTTAAACTGCTGGAGAGGAAGAAATATTACATTGTGATATATGAATGTTTGCAAGAAACACATAAATATTCAAGATTGCAAAGACAATATATAAGCATTCAAGTTTGCAGTGAAAATACATAAGCATTCAAGTTTGCAATGAAAATACATAAGCATTCAAGTTTGCAACGACAAAAACCTTATGTAGTCTTTTAAGTATTTCGGTGGCCCCTTTTCCCGCTCCGAACGTCTCGGAGCTGCTGCTAGCTCCCAATCTGCAAGCTCGCCTGCCAGGCTTGGCAGACCGGTGCTTTGTGACCGTCTGACACGGATAGAGCCGATTCTTGAAGGCTGGTCTGTTCCGGTAGGCCTGAGCCAGTGTTCCTCGATGGGGTAGAACCCACCGGATCGACATGAAAAGCCGATTGAGAAGCCGCTTGTCGGCATTGTCCTGTAGACGCAGTGCCTGAGTTAGGAGCAGCCTCGTTTGCAAAGCCCCCATTCGGCAATCGCCAAATCTCGCTTTCGCTGGGAGATTCAGATTCACGATCACCATCGTGTTCCTCCTCCTCCCCCTGAGCAGAGTCATGAGCGGAAGGGTGATTTGGTAGCCTCCGACGCAGCTGGTCAATGTGTCTGCGAAGCACTCGACCGTCTTCCAGGGCCACTTCATATGAGAGTGGCCCTGACACCTTGCAAACCACAGCTACCACCCACAGTGCCCCATGCCCGTAGTTGCGCACCCAAACCGGGTCGCCCACTTGCAAGTGCCTTGGAGCCTTAGGCTGCGACGCTTGTGAAGCAACTCTGTCTGGATGTAGCCGATCCAGCTTCGTGATCAACCGCCGCCCCCATCGCAGCTCAGCTGGGCTTCTGCCCGTTGCAGTGCATGGAGTTGTGCGTTGGCAGAGTAAGAAGTCTGCCAGTCTATGGTGCCAGTTGCCAGTGACAATTCTTTTCAATGATTCTTTGGTCATTCTGACCATGCGTTCCGCTTGACCGTTCGAGGCCGGGTGGAAGGGAGCCAAGGTGGCGTGCCTAATCATATTTGCCCTTAAAAAGGACTGAAACTCTGCAGAAGTAAATTGAGCCCCATTGTCTGATATTAAGACATCGGGCAAACCATGTGTTGCAAAGATGCTTCGCAGCACCTGGATGGTCCTGGCAGTAGTCATAGTGGGGACAGGTGTCACGTCTAACCACTTGGAGTGACTGTCCACCACAATGAGGAAGAGTTGCCCCTGAAAGGGCCCTGCAAAATCAATATGGATCCTAGACCACGGGGCTTGTGTGGTTTCCCATCTATGAACAGGGGCATGTGGCATTTCAGGTCTTGATTGCTGGCAAATGTGGCAGCTGTGGACCTGGGCCTCAATATCTTTATCAAGCCCAGGCCACCAAAGGTAGCTTCACGTGAGCGCCTTCATCGGGACTATTCCCGGATGTCCCTCATGCAGAGATTCAAGGACTCTAGTCCTCAGTGAGGTCGGGACTATGACCCGACTGCCCCATAGAATGCAACCCTTGTGAGCGGATAACTCGCTCTTCCTTCTCCAAAAACTCTGAAAGTTAGGGCCTGGACAAGTTTCCAGCCATCCTGTGAGCACCCAGTTTAACACGTGACTCAGCGTGTTGTCTGAAGCTGTTTCAGCAGCCACATCCCCTGTGTTAAGGGGAGACTCAGGAAGATCCTGGATAGCCAGGATGTGGTTGGCTGGAGCGGGGTCTGGCTCTAGTTGTGGCAGAGGCCATCTGCGTGGCCCATTTCTTTGCCCAGTTTGTGAACTAGACTATAATTATAAGCGGACAGGAAGATTGACCACCTCAACATCCTTGGAGAAATAATCTGGGGAGTTTGCTTGTTCATAGTGAACAGACCCAGAAGAGGTTTATGGTCCGTGAAGACTGTGAAATGGCGACCATACAGATAGTCATGGAACTTCTTTATGCCCGCTACTATGGCCAATGCCTCTTTATCGATCTGGGCATAATTGCGTTCAGCTGGAGGACATGGTTCTGGAGTAGTAGGCTATAGGAACTTGTGTCCCATCAGCCTTGAGGTGGCTTAACACAGCTCCGATCCCGTACGGGGATGCGTCACACACAATGCTGATTGGCAGCTTTTCATTAAAATGGGTTAATACTGAGTTTGATGACAACAGTGACTTAACTGCTGCAAAACTGCATTCGTGGATGCTCGTCCACTTCCACTGAGCCTTCTTGTCCAAGAGCCGGTGTAACGGCTCTGCCACTGCGGCCTTGTGGGGAAGGAAGGCATGGTAAAAGTTGAGGAGCCCCCAAAAGGCCTGAAGTTCTCCTTTTGTCTTGGGACTGGGTGCCTGCTGAATTGCTTTGAGCTTGGATTCAGCAGGGTGAATGCCTGCGGCATCTATACAGAAACCGAGGAACTCGGTTGACGCGACCCCAATTTTACATTTCTCCTGCTTTAGCTTCAGCCCCACTTTGCAGAAACGCTGAAGGACGGCTCTGAGCCTCTCTATTAGACTTTCGACTGAATCCCCAGCTATGAGGACATCATCGAAGTACGGGCAAACACCAGGAATGTTGCGGAGCGTGTGCTCCATCACGCTCTGAAATATGCCTGGGGCTACACTAACCCCGAACTGCAGGCGCCGGACCTTGAACGCACCCCTGTGGGTGACTATAGTCTGGGCCTCAGCCGTGGCATCATCCACCGGCAGCTGCTGATAGGCTTGAGCCAAATCTAATTTGGCAAAGATGCGACCTCCCTGTAGTGACGCCAAGATGTGGCTGACTACAGGTACCAGATAGGAGTGCTGCTGGAGTGCTTTATTTAGTCTGCATTTATAGTCGGCACAAATGTGCACCTCTCCGTTGGCCTTAAGTGGCGTAACTATGGGGGTTTCCCATGGACTGCTATCAACTGGCTCTAAAATGCCTTGTTGCAACAGCTTGTCCAGCTCTGCATTGATTCTTTGCTTGAGGGCGAAAGGCACTCGATGAGGTTTGATCCTTATCGGTGCAATAGTAGGATCAAGCCGGAGGGCTATTGGGGGGCCTTTGTATTCCCCTAATTCAGGGCTGAAGACGTCAGCAAACTCTTTGCAAATGGCCAAAAGGCCCGATGTTTGCACACTGTTTAAACCAGTCACTTGGATGCCTAATGCATCAAACCAATCAAGCCCAATGAGGCTAGTGTGGTTGCCCTCAACAACTACAACTTCCAGGGGACCCTCAAACCCCCTGAACTGCACCCTTAGAGTAGCTTCTCCCTTGACTGCTACGCGGAAGTTTTGGAAGTCTGTTAATACAAGATTGGACGGCTTTAGCTTAACTTGTTTGCCGCTGCGACTGCAAATTTGTTTGAGTGTTCCTTGAGAGGTTATTGACAACGCGGACCCCGTGTCGAGTTCCATGTTACACGGAACTCCTTGCAGCATTACTTTAAGCCGCAGCTTCTCTTTAAGCGGGCGATGGGCCCCTGTTCTATGCACACTCCTTCTACTCACGCAAAAACCCACCCAGTGTTGCCCGGGGACCCTGGTACCTTTCCGGGGTAACTCTTCTGGGGGGCTCTCTTTTCTGTGACCCCTACAGACAGTGGCGATGTGACCTTGCTTGTCACACGCCCGGCACGTTGCTGTGCGGAACCGGCAGTCCGCCCGTTTGTGTCAGCCTCCATACCCGGCACATCGAGAGAAGGGAACTGCCTTGTCAACTGGTCATTGTGGCCTTCTTTCAGGTAGCTGCTGTAGCTGATTGACCTCGTGGTCTGATTCGGAGTCTTCGACCCTCTTGGCGTCCTCCTGGTGGACGGCCTCTACAAAGGGAGAGCACTTCTAGAGCCGTAAGGCCTTGACGGCCCGTCCGGCTGTTTCTTCGGCTGTGATCTCCCTCAGAGCATCTTGGAAGGAAATTGTCTCTTTCGCAAATATTTTTTGCTGGAGCTCCTTGCTCCATAACCCGCAGACTAAGCGGTCTCTCAGCCTCTCTTCAAGGTCCTTAAATTCACATTGCCGAGCCGCTTGATGAAGGGCGGCAATGAAATCAGTGGCAGACTCGCCTGGGTGTTGGTCTCACCGTTCGAATGCGTGCCGCCAAGCAATGACCGACAGCTTGGGCTCAAAGTGTTCTTTGAGCATCTTCTTAAGTTCTGAGTATGCGATGGACTCGAGCAGAGCTGGCACGACTAAGTTCTCGGCAATGTCAAAGGTTGCTTGGCCGCACACGCACAGGAGCATTGCGGCCTTCAAGCTGTCTTCCCGGACTTGGTTGACCCGTAGGTAGTTTTTGACCCTTGCGACGTAGGAGCTCCACCTCTCAGGATGGGCAACGTCGAATTTGGAGAGTTTTCCTATCTTCGCCATGGTGAGTGTTGCCCTGGCTCCTCAATTATCTCGTGCTGCCCAGGCTTCTGTCAAGCTCTCTTCGTACTGGTAGGAGTGGAGTGGGGGGGGGAATATGGTTCCGCCAAGGCCTCTTCGCTAGGCCTTTTCCCCCTTAGTGACTCAGCTCTTCGATGTTCAGCACCACGATCCCACCTTCATCACCACTGTTATGTTTTAAGGTTCATTGCGACATTGAGGAGGCAGCAGGTGCAAAACACAACTCTTTATTCTTATTAAACAGAAGCCAACTAACATTTGCTCCACCCCTATTTATATAGTCAGCCCTAAACGGCAACCAATAGGATCCCAGCAACCTTCCCGCCCAAATGCCGGTAATTAGCATGTAGACAGGAAGTCTGGCCTTAGCCATCTGCCAGTTCTAACGGTTTCTTCACACTTCTCAGAAACCCAATTCCTAGTAAATCACAGTGATGCACCACAATACATTACAATATATATCATCTCTTAGATCCTGCCTCCCTTGACAGGATAGAAACATACAAGAGAGGTCAAAAAATAAAGATGGTGGGCAGAACCTTTACATGTGTCACATTAAGAAGGGGGTAATTTAGGAGATGACAGAATGCATTCATTTTGATGGAGGTAAATCTCCAATGTTCTGGTTAATATTTCTCTGTGAGGCATAACTTTCTTTTTCCCCTTATGGCTGGAAAGAATTTTTAAGGGCATTTGGAAGGATCAAACCTGTTTTGAATGGTTCTAAGAATGTGATTAACTGTCAATTAAATATATAGATCTTCAAGCCACTTTCCTTAAAAGCCTCAGTGTAACCATCAATCACCACACAGCCACCATCTTGGTTTTCTTGCACTCACCTGAAGATTCCCTTGGAAAGAAAAGTTATAAATAGAAATAACTCCTAGTAAATTTGTGGAATGTCAGCTTACTGAACAATGCGACCTCAGAAAAGAGATGCATTTATGAATGTTCTTTGTGCAAAGAGTCCACAAGTCAATTTTCTTCTTTCCAAAATTACGGTCACTGTCTGTCTGAAACAGAAAAGGGAGGCATTCTGTGAACTTTGCAGCGAATCATCTGAACAGATTTCTTTTTTTAAAAAATTCCCTAAATCGGCCTCTGTGAAACAAGAATTGGGGGGGAGGGTGTTGTCCTTTAGAAAACCTCCAAAACAGTAAATCTGCATTAACGTAATTTCCCTTTAACTGCCCCCTGTGCTCATTTAAAGCTCGTTTCAAAAATTAGTTTTTCTACTTCCTGATTTGAGAAGTTCTGCCAGTAAAGAAGTATGTCTTTTTATGGCTCTTCTGAGAGTTAGCAATTTAATTGCACAAGAAAAGCTGACATTTGTAGTTAAACTCTAAGGAGAAGGAAACTCTATATCAGAAGGGATGAGATCATTAGTGATGGCAAGGAGCCACTAATGAAAAACCAAAAACCTATTCTGGCAAGTAATGCTTAGTAATATTTAGTAAGCCATTAAGTAGTTTGGTAACAGAATTGCTTTAATTAAAATTGATTGAAATCCCCTAGTTAACATTGTGTTTGGATTCTTCTTGCTTAAAGGAGATTGGATCCCTACTGATAAATTTCTTAATAAAACTGAATAGTTACAGTATAGCTCTGTGTTTCTCAAGCTTGATAGCTTGAAGATGTGAAGGAAGGAAGGAAGGAAGGAAGGAAGGAAGGAAGGAAGGAAGGAAGGAAGGAAGGAAGGAAGGAAGGAAGGAAGGAAGGAAGGAAGGAAGGAAGGAAGGAAGGAAGGAAGGAAGGAAGGAAGGAAGGAAATGCTAACTGAGGAATTCTGGGAATTGATGTCTGCAATGCTGGCTGGGGAATTCTGGAAGATGAAGTCCACCCATCTTCAAACTAGCAAGGTTGAGAAACCACTCATCTAACTTGAAAATTCATGCTAGGCTTTCTAGTCTCTGCAAAATTTCAGTGTTCTTGAATGAAGAGAAGACCAACGGACCATTTGCATTGCAGATTGCACATATTCCCCAGTATCCTGAAATAAAAGCAACATATATTGGGTTGAAATACATCTTCTTAGTAACTAGTGTGATAATTGGTAGTAGACTATGTAATATCAGCTGGAACTCATTCAATTAAATTCATTCTCCTCCTGGTATTATTAAGGGGGAAAAGTTGAATCAGGATAATTCTGAATCCTAAACACTATATAATTTAATTACCCAAACCTGTATTCTAATACAGGAAAAAGAACATTGGCAAGGCTTTTCATTTTTTTCCAGTTGCCTTTAAATAAGATTTTCTCATCTATAGATTTATATATTTAAATTATACATTTTTAAATAAGATTTTCTCAATTTATGGGAATCCTGTGCTTTCCCAGTTGTTTGTGAAATTCATGATATAAGACAGTTCTTTTATATATATATTTCCTTCTATTCTATTCCATCTAGGATTGCAACTGGAAAAACAAAAGGAGATATATATAATCTATTTCTATATCATTTGTATCTATACTTTTCAAGAGCTACTCTTTAAAGTTGTTTGCTTTCAGCCTCATATAGGAAGTTAAAGAATATATTTTATCACCATTTCTAATTTTTAGCATCATATTTTTGGAGGATTAGAAAAAAATAGTAAAATATTCTTATACTGGATTTTTCATATTTTTATTAATACATTCTGTAACTTCTAGATAGCCAATTTGGGATAATGGTTAAGGCGCATCAAGCTAGAAATTAGGAGACTGTGAGTTCTAGTCCCTTCTTGGAATGGAGCCAGATGGTAACCTTGAGCCAGTCACTTTCTCTCCAGCCTAGGAAGGAGGCAATGGCAAACCATTTCTGAAAAATCTTGCCAAGAAACTACAGAGACTTTTCAAGGCAGTCTCCAAGAATCAGATACCATTGAACAGAAGAAAAAAATAACAATGTTAGGGCGGCACAATCGCAAAGGGTATTCCTGGATTACAGAGTCTCTTGGGGGGGGTCATTATTTTGTTTTTCCACCACATAATTTACATGCTGAAATTGCCCCACAAATATTGGCCAGGTTCATACCTAACAAGACAGGAATTTAAATAATGGTTTGTTGAACAATCTCTGGAAGCCTGATTCATACCTGCTGTAATGATATGCAACAATGGCTATTTTAACATTCTAAATCAGGAACAAAACATCTACTGTATGACTTATATTATGCTTAATGAGGTCCCTATCTCAGTAATCCTTACTTTAATCCTGTCAAGTAGGCCATGTTTTAATATCCCAACATTGCTTTCATTATTCATTGATTGTCCGATTGTTCCTGTTTGGAATGAATCCAACAATATAATCACATTTAAAAAGTCAAATAAACATTGCCAGGATAATCAAAGAGCATTGGAACAGACCCTCCAGTGTGTATACCGTATTGCTTATCATTCATTAATTCAGTCATTCATTCTGATGAAGACTTTTCCTTCAACAATCAATTCTTTACTAGAATTTTTATCCAAATTTATTCCTCAATCAAATGATGATGCAGAATGACTTATTGTTTATAAATTATGATGGTATTACTTTTTTATCAGTAATGCATTCAGATTTTTCAGTTTCGGTAACAACAAAGATAGTTTGGGAAAATTGTAGTCATAATGATGCAATGCTGAAAGCCTGAACATCTTAAATAACTCTTATTCAGTTATAAATTAAGAAGTTTAATGTTATTTAGTTGAATGTTTTAGCTTCTATGTTTACTGGTTTTATCTTACTCTAACTGAAATTCAGATGTGATTTGATTAATCAGGAATATCAGGACATCAATTAAGCTGTTACAGTAAACACACTAAAGAATAAGCCATACTAAACTTGGTATTCTTACTGTATGTCTGAGTAGATATATTTAGGATTACATTGTCAATTATGCTAACCCACTCTCTTTCACCATTAAAATATCTGTGCATTCGTTTGAGCTAAAATCCAATTAAACTCAATGCTTTTAATTATTTACTTATTTACTTATTAAATTTATATGCCTCCCAACTCACTGTCGAGCAACTCTTTAATTCTTTAACAGAGATACTGCTGAATCATATTTACCATTTATTTCCCAGTAATTTAGATGACACAAAATTTAAAAAAAAAACTTTGCATACTGTAGAACCATCTGTTCTGAAAATACAACCCTGGTATCAGAATCCAGTTACAGTGGGGCAAAAAAGTATTTAGTCAGCCACCAATTGTGCAAGTTCTCCCACTTAAAAAGATGAGAGAGGCCTGTAATTGTCATCATAGGTAGACCTCAACTATGAGAGACAAAATGAGAAAACAAATCCAGACAATCACATTATCTGATTTGGAAAGAATTTATTTGCAAATTATGGTGGAAAATACGCATTTGGTCACCTACAAACAAGCAAGATTTCTGGCTCTCACAGACCTGTAACTTCTTCTTTAAGAGGCTCCTCTGTCCTCCACTCATTACCTGTATTAATGGCACCTGTTTGAACTTGTTATCAGTATAAAAGACACCTGTCCACAACCTCAAACAGTCACACTCCAAACTCCACTATGGTGAAGACCAAAGAGCTGTCGAAGGACATCAGAAACAAAATTGTAGACCTGCACCAGGCTGGGAAGACTGAATCTACAATAGGCAAGCAGCTTGGTGTGAAGAAATCAACTGTGGGAGCAATAATTAGAAAATGGAAGACATACAAGACCACTGATATGGGAGAGAACTAAGCAAAAAATCTATACTAAGATACCAGAGTGGCTGTCAACAATGGAAGCTTTTGCTTACCCAAATTTAATTAATTACGACAAACTTGTTACTTATAAAGACATTCTGGATAAGGATGGAAAACTTAAAGACAGGCAAGATTTACGACAACAAGGTATTGACTTAGCATGGTGGCCTTATTTGCAAATCCAAACAAGATACGAGAAAGATGTAAAGACAATGGGATTCTATAAAGAGCAGGCACAACTTGATCAAATACTTTTGAAAACAGACGAAAATTTGATTAAGAAACTTTACAGATTTCTCCTAAAATGGAAGATGGAAGAAGAACAAGTTAAAGAAACAATGATAGTATGGGCAAAATTTTTTGGATATTCTATAGACTTAGAAGATTGGCAAAAGCTATGGGACAGGAATATTAAACTTACTAAAGCAGCTTCATATAAAGAATATTTATATAAAATGTTTTATAGATGGCACATGACACCAGTAAGATTAGCAAAAATGTTTAAAAATGTTTCGAATAATTGTTGGAAATGTAAACAAAAGCCAGATACCTATTATCATATCTGGTGGGTATGTCCTAGTGTGAAAAAATTTTGGTCTAAGATTCATATATGGCTGGAAAAGATGACTAAAATGCAGATAGAATTTAAGCCAGAACTGTTTTTGTTGGGAATATTAGGAGTAAATTATGGGAAAGAGAACGAGTACTTAATATTACATGTATTGACAGCTGCGAGAATAGCATTTGCTCAGCATTGGAAAAATGAAAATACACCGTCTGATGAGATTATAATCAGGAAAATCTTAGAATGTGCAGAAATGGACAGACTAACCTTAGAACTTAAAGAGAAAGAAGACTCAGTCTATTTTAAAACATGGGAAAATTTTTACCAATGGTTAGCAAAACGAAACAGCGAGTAATAATGGTAAAATTTAATAAGAGGAATGATATTTACTGATTAATTGATACTCTTTATGATTACTGTTAGTTCTATTGATTATAGCTATTTACTATCATATTAACTATTGTTATTGAATATTTGTATCCGGACAACAGTCTGCTTGCTAAAGCGTGAAAATGTTACTGGGGGCAACCCCATTTTTGTACCTTCCCCTATCCTAACCCTATCCCTGAACCTTACCCTCAACCCCGATACCTATATTGATCCTATCCCTTCCTTATTTTGAAAAAAATTAATAAAATATTGTTAATAAAAAAAATATATATGAATCAGTTGCCAAGTGTCTGAATTTTGATCATATGATCGTGGGGATGCTTCAATGGTCATTAAGTGTGAAAAATGGTCTTCAGTCACCATTTTCAGTGCCACAGTAACTTTGAATAGTCATTAAACAAACTGTTATAAGTCGAGGACTACCTGTATCTCAAAGCTTAACTTAAATCATAGACTACCTTTGTGGGAGAAAAATGTAGATGGGAAGAGTCAAATACCACTTTGAACTCCTTGATGCAAACTTGAGTACCAACAAATTCATCAAATAGATAAATAGGACCTCTGACTTTCCCAACCCATTGTATCAATGTAGAATTTGACTGAAATTCATTTCCATGTTTTTATACTGCTCTTTTATGTGGAATATCATTTTATTGAACCGTTTATCACACTAATTTCCTTCTTATTTTCATACAAATGCAGAGGAATAAAGAGAAACAGCTGCTTGGGCCGGCAAGGGAGCTATCTGCACAGTTCTCAGGCCTTTGGCTAGAAGATCATTTGAGTTAAAACATAGAGATGTGCCGGCTCTTTCTGCCTCAACTCTTCAGTGTCCACATATTTGTTAATGATGTTTAAGGAAAGGTAATCATAAGATGACAGGACTTCCAGATATAAACAAGGGAGTGACTTGGCTCCAGTTTAACCTTCACTCCCAGAGTGGGAAGTTAAACTTTGCTTTGAAGTTTGGCACTCAGCTCACCTCAATTTGATTGCTAAGGGAGTGCATGAGAGTAGTACCCGGAAAAGTGACAAATATGTGATTGCAGAAGGTTATTGATAGAAGTTCTAGTGTGGAAAACAGAACTTGAAGAAAAAATATTGCATAGTTGGGAGAGTTCCCCACATGTTCTGGAGCCATGTCTGGTAACGCCCTAAAGAGCAATGAAGGACAGATACTAAACCTTTCTCTGAAAATGTAGTAACTTCTGGGTGATCTGTCGTCTCCTCCTCCTCCTCCTCCCCCTCCTCCTTCACCAGTCAGGTAGAACAAAATTGAAAAAAAGTTCCAGAGGTTCCAGGAAGGAAGGGGAGGCACCCACTACCACTCACAAGACGCAAACATGTCACATTTCAAGGTAGGATCAGGTTTGAACATTGTTCTGTAGCTGTCATATCTGTACTGATCTTCATCCTTCTATCTGTAAAATGGGAATAATCATGATTTGTTAAAACCAGGCAAAGATCTGTTGCAAAAGCAAATAAACATTGTACATCACTTTTATATAATGTGTTAGCATATCTGTTTCATTCTAAAGAAGATATGAGCTGAGTATTGCCAACACTTCTATTTTGCCATGCACAACTGCCTTTTTAGCCATTTCCTGTTGGGTGCACCACAAAGATCTCTGGTTGTACAGATGCAAATATATCAACACTTTTTAATATTTTAATTTAGTACTGCCTGGTTTATACCAGATGCAATCCAGTAAGTGTATGCAAATATATGATTCAATATGTAAATGTTCCGGTTTTAGACTATTCTAGGTCAGATTGCATAATATAATTTTAGGATTCTTCTCACTATTGAATTTCCTTCATAAAAAAATCATCTTAGAATTTATTTTATATTTCCATTTTGTAAGGTACATTTTCTCTCTTTTTCATTAAGGAATCAAAATAAATGTCTGCCTTTCTGTGCAGAAATTACAAATATTTCTTATATAATATTACATAATAATACTTCACTGTGATAAAAAAAACTTGCACATGTTGTTTTTTTAATGAAAAACAAAGGCTTGATGCATCGATTTATCTTAATTTGAAGATGTTGAAACCTGAGGCATTCTAGCTGCCAATTTTACTGTTACTTCCTTCTCTGATTAATACTGCCCATTTATATCTAATTTATTACATTTGACCACCTTTTTTTCTGTCAAAGGTGAAACTGGTTTACTGACCTCAATAGAGTTTTATCTCTTTCCACAGTTAATAACTTTGGCTAGTGAGAGGGGATCCATATAAATTTAATAAATAAATAGAAATAAATACGTCATATTGCAACTTTTTACTCTGTTTGCAACAAGCTGTATTAAAAAAAAGTGACAATTCACAATTCTAACTCACAATGTTCTAGTAAAATCAAGTAATTTAGGTTGAAGACCACAAAAAAAAGCACATATGAAATTAGTTAAGTGCCATCAAAATATGTCTATGGAGATTCTCAGTCATCCAGGTCATGACTGGCCCAAAGGTACAAAGAAAGTCCAGTTGCCTCTTTAAAAAGCACATTTGCCATCAAGACAACCCCACACCCCTTCTCTGCCACTGCATGGATGAATGCCCACTATCTCAGCCTGACACCGACCATAATCCACAGTTCTATTAAACCTCCAAGGACATTCAGTTTTCTTCAAACCTTTAATCTAAAGTATTTAATGTTTTTCACATCTTCTACTTCTCTTTATCAGTGGCGTATCAGTAGCTAGGGGATAGTCTACCCTGGATGCAGGCAATAAGAGGATGCTACTGAAGACCACAAGCCCAGTAGAGGGTGCAGAGTCAGGTTGCTTCTATTCATGCAGTGATCAGCTCTTCGGTGGTAGGCACAGTGCAGGCACAGTGATGGATGCCTTTCTCAGCAACTGCTGCTTTCAGTGTTTTGGCAGATTGTTTTTCAGGCTTGAAGTTTCTTCTTCCTAGGTTTGAGAGAGAGGGACTGGCCCAAGATCACCCAGCCAGCTTTGTGCCTAAGGCACATTCACTACCTCCTGGTTTCTAGTTTAATGTCTTAACCACCACACCAACCTGGCTCTTGATGGTGAAAGAGGGGGATGGATGTTAAACAATGATCCACTCCAAATGTTGAATATGCTAGATACGCAACTGCTCTCAATCTTATCTACTATGTTATTTTTTCTCATCCACTGTCTTCACATAACCCATATATATGACTTTCTGTTTGCTGATTGTTGCCTCAAGGGAATAATGATTTTTTATTTTGCCTAGGAACAATTGATTATTTATTCCTACAGTCCATGGTACCCTTAGGAACTGGCTCCAAATTCATAATTTGAAGGCATCTATCTTCTTTCTCTCATTCTTTCTCAGTATCCAGCTTCTACAACTCCCCAATACCAAGGAAAAACCATTGCTTTAGTTATTCTGATCATTGTTGTCATACAAATGCTCTATTATCTTGTCAAGATTTGTGATATTGCTATCCTTCCTAGGATTCATCACCCTTTTTACTTCTTCAGTGGGCTGATCATCTTTATTTCTCCTCTAAACAATAACAAAAAAAAACCCCATCAAAATATTGCCACCTTTTGGCATCAATTGTGAGTTCATTCAACAAACTGATTAGCATTATCTTTATGAACTTTAGGATCTATTATTCTTTTTAATATCTAACATTAACTCCAATGTTTTCTTTTCCATTTTTACTTTTGGAAGGAGCTCCTGTAAGCTAACAAAGGGGTATTGTTTGCATTTCTAAATTGTTTTTCAGCTTCTCCTTTTGACTTCAGCTCAAATCATGTCATCCTTGTAAGATATTTGCCCTGCACATTAACCAGGTATGAGAACAATATGTATCTTCACCTCACTCCTATTTCTATTCTAAGTCATTCAGTTTCCCAAACTTGTTTATCTATTTTATTTTATTTTGTGTCTTTTTTTAAAATCTGCCTGTTTATTTGGCACTTCTCTCTCCATATATGGTTGCAAGATATTGAGCAAAACCTAGGTGAGATATTAGCAGAGTATTTCAAACTTGTTCCTTCATTATCCAAAACTGCTCATTGGAAAGTCCTTTTTACCCAATGTAGGTAAAACTCTTTAAGTCAATTTAAATGTCCCTGTTGTTATTGGCTAATGGATTCCTGTGTCATTACCCAAAGAAAAACTACTTTTATTCAACTTGGGGTAATTTACGCGGGTTTGAGAAGAACTATTTGGTAAGCTGCCCTTTCTCTTGTATCTCTCTCCTTTGTTGTGGATATGGTATATAAAGCTAGTTTGCTTTTATAAGAAATAAACATGTTGAGATAAACAGCTAACCAACTTCCTGACCCCTCCTGCTGGCATATCAGCAGGATGCATTAGCTCTTCTTAATCCTCAAATGCAACTCACTTTTCCCCAGTGGGCAACTCAAAAATAAAATCCCTCAGCACAGCCAAGAGGCATTTCCATTCTGAATGCTACTTGTAATTAGACAAAAACTACTGCTTTTTTACAGTGCTACTGAGAACTTACTGATTCAGACTGTGCCAGGTTGACAGTTTGGTAAATAGCAAATGTAGTGCAGTCAGCTTTTTTTCTCCTGAGGGAAATAGTTTATCCTCTAGTTACCACCTCTAAATTCTCAAGCTTTATTTAGGGTTCCATTCTTCCTTAAGCTAGCATGGGGAAAGCATGAATAAATGATTACAATTTCTCTTTCTCTCTAGGTTTTTTTTGCAGGAAATTTGAAATAAGTAGGAAAAGCTCACCAAGTTTTATAGAAATTAGCATAAGAGTTTTTGTGTTAGAAATCTTTAAAGTATCTTTTGAAAGTGTCTATAAATGTTTGGTTTCTGTGCTTGCCTGCTATTGATGTCATTTTTATAGTAACACTGCAACCTACAATGAGGTATGTCCAGAGCAAATTTCAAGCAGATATGTTGAGTGCTTTGGTATGAGTGACAATGTCAAATCAAATCAATCTTTATTCAGTCATAGAGCTGCAAATAAAATACAAATTAATTAAAATAAAAAGGAAAATATAATTATTCTACAATATCTAAAAAGGATTGGAGTTAATATTGTGGCATACTGTGCAGACTATAGAGCAGTACTTGACTTTGGTCAAGAAAATAATTCCCGGCGTAGGAATTCTATCACAAGGCAGCAACACTGGTCTGGATAAGAGATTGGGTTAACTTAAATAACAGAAGAATCTTAATACTGGAAGGGCACGATTTACAAAAGGAGTGGCATGCCTTCATGTGGGATAAAGGGAACAGGTCACATTCATATTTCTATAGACATAAAATAAGAAATGCATTGTTACGAACTTGGGATGATATAAGGAAAAAACATTATATGAAAATTCCTGGCTGGCTATCCACCATGGAGGCAATGATCCACCCCAATACATTAGATATAAGCAAAATGCCCAGATACTCAGAATTTTTAGATAAACAGGGAAAGCTTAAAAATAATCAGTTACTAAAAGAACAGGGAATATCTATCGATTGGTGGCCATACTTACAACTGCAATCTAGATACAAGAAAGATGTGGAAGAGTATGGAATTGACACGGAACCAAAACAACTAGACAAACTATTGATAGGCCCCGAAGGAAAATTAATATCCAAAATATACAATTATTTATTAGAATTTGATAGAGTAGAAGAGGTGGTGAAAGAACCGATGATTGCATGGGCAAAAAACATAGGGCACAATATAGAATTAGAAGATTGGGAAAGAATTTGGAACAAAAATTACACCATAACAAAATCCGCTGCATATAAGGAAAATCAGTATAAAATGCTATACCGTTGGCACCTAGCCCCAGCAAGATTGGCGAAAACGTATCCGAACCAAAGCCCAAAATGTTGGAAATGTAATCATCGTCAAGGTACCTTCTTTCATGCTTGGTGGCTGTGTCCTGAAGCGAAAAAGTATTGGACTAAGATACAAGGGTGGCTACAAGAGCTAACAAAATGCCAAATAGAACTAAACCCGGAAACATTTCTCCTGGGAATACTTAAAAAGAAATTTGACAGGGAAATAAGATATTTGATTCTACACATATTAACTGCGGCAAGAATTGTGTTCGCGCAATACTGGAAGGAACATAATATACCACCAGAGGGATTGATCATCCAGAAGATATATGAATGTGCCGAAATGGATAAACTCACTTTAGAACTAAAAGAAAAAGACGATTCGGAATTTTACGCGGTTTGGGAAAAATGGTATACTTGGATAGATAATAGAAACAAAAATTGGAAATATACATAAGGCTATTGTGGGTTAGATATTGAATGTATATAATGTATATATTGTATAGAATGTTGATCCGAAGTATATAAAAATGACAGTCTGCTGGAAAAAAATAAAAAAATAAAAAAAATAAAAAAAACATCCCGAGTTGATCAATGTATCTGAATTCACAGACAGTGAATTAAATAATAGTAACTAATGTTCACTTCTTTATATAATTATAGATAAACAATTGTTTGATTTCTTTTTCAAACACATAGACATCATTACTTTTCTGCTCAAAATATTTGTGCTCTGATTTGAATGGAATCCTGATTTATTTTACCTCAGATCAAATTGCTTTGAGGAACTGCTATTTTTATTCAGGCCACTAGATGTCAGAATTTTCTTAGTTCTTTCTTCATCCCAGATTATCTTCCTGCAGCAATCCTTGCAATTTTTCATCTTTTTATTATTTTCACTGCCCACGTTTATGCATATACATACCCAAATGTGTCTATATATGTGTGTATTCTGCAATGGATTTATTGCTTCTCCTCTTCCCCTTTTCCTCCCTTTCCTTTTTCTTCAATAAAATTTTTCATATGTCCCTATTTGTGTAGTGCGCTTATGTAGCATATACGGCATATAGGATTTATAAGTGAATTATATCTGCACATTTTATTTCTGAACCCAAGTGGATCTTTTCCTTATCATATTCACTTGGAAATTATCTTTCTCTCAATTCCAAGAAACAATGTGAGGTCTCTCCTTCTCTCCTATCACAAGTGAACTTCAGCACACATGGAAACTTCTCCTTTCTATGAAAATGAGATGTGGTATGTCATGATTTTTTTTTGGGGGGGGGAACTTATTTTAAAAGTGAAGCAGGAAATTTCCATCTCATAGACTAGAACTCATAGTCTTTAGGTTTTTTAGCCTAGTGCCTTAACATCTAGGCCAAATTGGCTGTCCTTTAATTAAATAAAATAATATAAATATATTTACAAAATTTTCCAATTGTTTTGAATAAAGATACAGACTCTAAAATTAGTTTATGCACCACTACATTTTTTATAAACCCTTTTCAGTTATGATGGTCCAATATGTTATTAGTTCTGTATTTCCTTTGTCTTTTGTTTCTGTCTGTGGAAAACAGTTGATCGCAACCAAAAGCACAGGAAAGAGATAATATAATATTACTTTAGTGTCAGGACTGTCCAGACTAATTGCTAGAGTTTATAGAAGCATCTGCTGGCTTGCAAATATTAAAATATTTGTTTTTAAATTTTATATGTACAAAATGTTACCTCTGAGGATTACGTAGATTGTAGGTCACAAACTAAGTCTCAGTGCACAATTAAATGTTATGTTATCAAATAATGGATATCATTTGTTCATTTATGAAATCTTCAACATAGTTCCTTGACCAAAAAAAGGGAGGAGAGGAAAAGAAGGTTTTTTGCATCTTCACTCAGGTATTTTTGCTTTAGGAAACGATGCTTTAATAGATATTAAAGAGGAAAGTGTTTATTTTAAGGAAGTACACAATCTGTTTCCTTTGAGACAAAAATCATTTGTTTTTCTTTATCATTGAGGTAACTGTTATTACCTCATAAGTAGCAGGCCTAGATATAAGAAAACGTGTGGGGCAGGGAAGAGTCACTCTTTTAAGGAATGTAAAAAGCTGCCATCTCTGGGCTACAAAAATCTGGATGACTGCAAGATTGCAGCAAATAGATACAGAATCTGCCAACATATTGCTGATATCTCAATATGTTTCATAGCCCAGAACTGGTAGCACTAAGAATGTATTGTTTATGGCCAAGCAGTATGTGTATGTTGGACTATGTTGGCATAAAGGCAATACTGAAATATACAGTTATAATAATTCCTTCTCTTTTTAAAAAGTGTAAGATCCAATAATATGGCCAATTCATAGGGCTGTCTGTGAGACTCTTAATCAAGTATGCTGAGATGAATCCAAACTCCCTCTAAAATTATCATTAACATCTGGGGGAAAAATTGTTTCAGATTTTCAAGTCGTTAACCTGTAGGGAAAGGAATGGCAGAACCTGGAGACGGAGTTTAAAAAGGGATCGGCTTAGAATCTCTATGTAGTCACAAGCCTTCCTTGAATTCTGTTGACCCTTATCTAACTCCAAGCAGGTGCTAATCGTTAGTTGAGAATATTCCTGTGCAGAAGCATCGGTAGCCATAAATCAGTTTAACTGGATTTTCACCTCTGGACTACTTCTTTTGCACCTGACATAACCAGAGCAATCCTACTATGGAGGGAGAGGAACCCTGAAATAAGAGTCTTTATTTTATTTTTTATTTTATTTTTCTATTTTTATTGTAGGGATATTACCTTACCTAAGTAGAGAAATAGAATGACCACAGGCAGGCAAAAAGGCAGTGGGAGAAGGAGCAATTTCTGATTTCCTACCAGCTTCCCTATTGACTTTGCTTATGGGACGTTGGCAGGGAGTATCAGAAATCACAATCATGTTACCATGGCTGACCACAGCAACACCTCTGTGGTCACAACTTTTGAATACAACTGGTGTGAAGATCCCTTTAAATTTCAATTACACAGGATTAATGGGTCCTGGATTTTGTACACATTCTATAAATTAGTAGATTTGAAATACATTGATTCAAAACATTTTGTACTATAATGCACCGTTTGGGCTAACTGAAGGTTATAAACAAACAGATAGAATTTTAGTACTACAGATTGTTTAAAGCCAGGTTTGGAGGTTAATAAATAGCTTTACAATCCCACTCATAATAATGAAATAATATGTTGATTCCTATTTCTGGAAATAAATAAGGATGCCTATTCTTTGCATAACTGTTTCGTTCTAAGATTTAAGAAATTTAGAAATATTTTGACTTGATTTTGTAGGATATGATGAGGCGGAACCCGAAGGCAGAGTCAAATACATCATCTGTTTGGAATTCTTACACAGCGACAAGTGCCCCAGTGAATTCCGTTGACTCTTATCTAGCACTAATTTGCCTTGTTCATTAGTAAATCAGATGCTTGTGTATAGGTAGCATGTAATAAACTTTTAGTGCTTTGAACTCAACTCCTGTTCCTGATTACTTGAGCCTGACAGATTTATTTCTGCTCTTCATCACATGTGACTTTTGCCATTAAAAGCTTGATGTGCTATTCCCTCCTTCCTTTTCTGTATGAGCGTATTTAAAATATAACAAAATATGAGTAACTGCTGCATATTGATATTCATTGTAATATAGACCAAAGGTGAAAACCATGACATCAATAACAGAATGATTAGGTTTGGCTTTTATATTTTAATGTTCCACTAGAACTTGCTGATTTCCATCTGAGTAATGCATCTCCTAATTATGGCATATAGTATGTAAAACTGGGTTTCTGTTTTATGATACAGTATAATTAGAGGATTAGTATTAAATATAGATGGTTTTCTGGTGTCTGAAATGCCATATTTTCCCAATTTAGAGAAGAATCATAACAAAAAGCAGATATGCTGGAATAGGAAAATAGTCTGCTGTTATGCTGAGGCACTACATTATTCTCTTATATTTTGTTAGGAACAAGGCAGAAATGTTTATGTCGTTTTGGAATGCAATAAAAATGGTCAAGCTACCAAGCAGCCAATGTAATTTCTTTCTGTGGTATTCGGTGAGTTATAGTTGATTCACACATGACAAATAACATCTGATACTTAAGCCATTAAACCATTCTTCCTTTTTATTATATTTAATTAATAAAAGAAAAAAAGGTTTTAAGCTTTAAAAAAATCTGATACTTAAGCCCTCAAACAATTGTTTACCATTCATCATTGATGTGAAGATTATATTCTACCCTGCTCACACCCACTCAAGGCAGCTAACATACAGAGAAGGTCACAAATTACAATATGGCTGACACAATGTTATGATTAAAAACCCGCCCCTTTAGTTCAAATGCACATATGAAAAAGAATCACAGTGGAGTAGTGGCATCCTACAAAAACACAAAATATGACTCCTTGCTGGTCATTTGTGTAACTATTCATTAACCACTGTATTTCTCAAGTAATATTCCTGGGAAGTTTTTGCACTATACACTTTGTCCCACTTGTCTTCCATGATAATTATTGGGTATTTTAGTAATAAAAAGTTAATACGTAACCTGGATTTAATTGTCTTGCAATATATCATAAACTTAAGGTGGTGTTAAAAGAATATGTCTGCTTAATAGTGTATAATAAGCAAACTATGCTCCAGCTAAAGTAAATGTTGATTTCAGTTAACTTCATTTGGTTTAGCTTTTTTTCCTGCATAAGCACTGATTTTATTCTTTTTCTCTCTCTTTCAGCATTTATCCGAATATGAGAGAAACAGATTCAGTATAATGGACCAGCCGTAAGTTTTTCTTTCACACAAACACTCTCACACACATATATTTTGAATGTTGTACAGAAAAATAATCCTTGATGTGTATGTATTTCTGTCTTTAGTTTGAATTGTGGTTTTTTATAATATATCCAGAATCATCTTTTCAGATTAATATTCAAAGATATATGCAAAATGTTCTACTCTGGATCTGGAACATTATGGAAACTCTGGAACATTCCATCTTCTTCCAGACCATTTCAGTCTTGTGGTCTTCTGGAAATAAACCTTCTCTAACAAGTAGTAGTTTGTAGCATTCCAGTCATTGTTTCGGCCCCAAAATGGCTAAGAGCTAGAGCAAACTGGAGTTCTCTAGAACCTTCCATTTCCAGAACAGAATGTTTATCTAGACTAATTCCAATCACAAGACATCAGTTTAGTTCAGCCGCTGCATATCTTTTTTAAAGAACCCAAATATATATAAATTTTTAAACCTCCTGCATTATATTTTTAAAACTGCCTACTACATGCTGGTTCGCTAGGATATTATGGTTCTTTATGAATATTTAAAAAGCAAATGCTTCCCTCAATTCAAGCTCGTTCTCAAGACTTTCTACAACTTCCTATATCCATGCTTTTTCCTTGGCAGTAATGTGGAGATATTGGGCCACTGCTTTTTTCCCAAAGGTTTCTTAAAATTCCCAGTATAGTCTTCAGTTAGATTTCCTGGAGGTTTCCCATTCAAGTACTAACCAAGACCAGCATCTAGCAAAAGAAAAACATATGTGACTGCATCATAGTCTGATGATATGAGAATCCATAGTTCATTGCCTACAAATCAGTGCCTTTTTGTGAAACTAAACTACTTTTATAAGCTATGATTTAGCATAAACTTTATATCAGCATATTATTGTTTTCTCCCTAAAGAAAAAAATACATTATATGTATAATGTGATACTTATATACATTTCTTCTTTGGATATGAATGCAAATATTTAAAATTTCTCTTTCCAGTGATTATGTTGATGACATCCGGTTAGATAAGACTGCTTCCATAACAGAAGTGTAATTATTAACAATCTGTATAAGAAAATGTCAATGGAATTTTATTTTAAACATTAAATCTCAGAAGATAGTGGTTTCAATAGGACAGAATAGGACTGATCATCTCCAGTCTGCCCATCTCCAAATATGACTGGATTTTGTGTCAGGATTGTGCATCCTAGTAGCTAAGGATTGAACTGTGGAGTTCTTGATGATCTCCGAACTTGGGTGTTTTTTTTTTTTTTTGGCAGACAATTCATTACCTGACTAACAATAGCAATAGCACTTATATGCTATTTCACAGTGCTTTATAGCCCTCTCTAAGCGGTTTACAGAGTCAGCATATTGCCCCCAACAATCTGGGTCCTTCATTTTACCAACCTCAGAAGGATGGAAGGCTGAGTTAACCTTGAGCTGGTGAGGATCGAACCCCTGGCAGTCAGCAGAATTAGCCCGCAATACTGCATTCTAACCACTGCACCACCATGGATCTATAGTTTACTAGGTAATATCATCAGTGCTAGAAAGGAGTGGAGTTTGCATTCTGTTTATATATATATATATAAGGGGCTTGCCCTATCAGTGTTGGTGGGACTTTCAATTCCCAGTCAAGGAACTACTAACTCAGACAAACAATCAAACAGTAAACAACTAATCAAGGAACCTCCAAGACCACTCCCTCTAACATTGACAGGACAAGCCACTAGTATATAAACAGAGAGTAAACCCCACTCCCTACTAGCACTGATGAGGTTACTCAGCTGAGTAATGAAATATCTGCAAGAAAATAATCAAGCTCAAAGAGCACCAAGAACCCCACAGTCTAGTAATTCCAGACAGCACAATCTCTGGCTCAGAACTACAAGCCTGTTGCAGCTGGTTGAAAGAAATTAAATTCAATCTAACACTGCAATTATAGTTCATTCATTCATTATACTTTGACTGATGACCCCATATCAATTCATTATCTGTTTCCCTTTGAACCATGGGAACATATCTGTGTATTTAATCTGATGTATTATATTAAACATCTGTGTATTATATTCTACAATATCTGTGCATTATATCTGCCTAAGTGGTGAGCAGCTGACAATTCCAACATAGACTAAGATAAGGTATGGAAGGAATTAAGATTAGGGATCAGGAGGGAAATAAGAACTTTCATTAAAGAATTATTTGGAATATATTTAGCAATGGGAAGCAATACAGCCAACTCTATGCTTCTCGGTCAAGGTACAGTATACATGGATACACACCTCACTGCATTATTCTTATTCTCATTGATGGGTTTATAGAATTCTATCTCATCAGGCCAAGAGTAACTTCAAAATATTATTCAAATCCATTGCTCCACATTTACATTGCTTTATAGACTTGTTATACTTTCCTTTCTCTTCAAAAAGACTGCAGCTCTCACTGCTTTTTTTAATCACTGCAAAATGAAAGTTCTTTGTTTTAATGAATCTGAGCAATGTTTGTGGCTTCCTCTCAAAATTGGCCATTACTGTTACCAATAAAGTGGGCTCTCTTGTGTACAGGAATATTTGGGGACAAAAAAACCCCTCATATGCTGTTTAATAGACATGAGGCTTGAAAATTCTTTCCACTATTAGTCTGTCAACTCAGATTTACTATATAGTTAAACCACCATTACTGGTACAATTGAGAGCTTGGTGGTCAAGAAATGTTCTATTCAGAAAGCTTCTAAAGTTCTATAGGCCTCAGAATATAACCATGAGTAAGTAAAAAGTACTGGAAAATAACATTTCTTTGTAAACATCTAATTTACAAGGTAAGAACTGTCTATCTTTGACACAGCAAGTGCCCCATAATTATACCACCTTTTGGAGATGTGTTCTCATCTAAATTACAGGCAGAAGCCATTCAATTATCTCTAAGATTGATGCCAGTTCTTTGCAGCACACAAAGTACTAGAATTTAGATGCTCTTGCAATGCTTGGTAGGAACAGCTGAATTGTGTCTGGAATAATTGGAATGAGTGCTAGTGCTTCATATTTCACACCCATATATTTGAAATGTTGCAAATACATGAAAACTTCATAAAGTTCCTATTATTTGGATGTCCAGATTTGATCAGTCTTATTTCCAGTTTTGACTATTCCTTTCCTAGAGTCTCCTCTGTAGAATGTTGCCATCTAATATCATAAAGTGATAGATATGAATTTAAAGATGTATATACTCTTTCATTTATTTACTTATTAAATATTTATGGCACCCCTCTCATTGATATAGTGACTGGGTGGCTTACAATATAATAAAAGGAAAAAGGGGGGGGGGAATGCAAGGCAATTAAAGTTAGGCAAGCTTAATAGAAAAGCTAAAAACCAAGACAATTTATAAATATGGTGAAGATGTAGAAAAACTTTTTTTAAAAAAAAAAAGTATTTGCCTGTTCTTTCTAGACATGCACTTAGGACATTCAAAATTGATAATGTTTCCTATTTTGAAAATACTCTTGTATATATCTTGTATATTTTTGTCATCATGGTACATTTTCATAATGCCAAAACTCAATTTAGCTAAGGTGCTAAAAATGGCTTTGCATGGGTTTTCTGAGTCTTTGTATGCATGAGCATTGGGATCTCTGGAAATTTGTCTTATTATTAAGACAAGTTTTGTTGCAGGTTTTGTAAAGCCTGGCAATTCCAGAAATAGTGGGGTTTTCCTGCTGTAATATTAGCTATACATACAAGAGTTAAGCAGCAGTGGCACTTTTCCATATGGTCCAGCAAAAAACAAGAGCACTTTGCTGGTTTGTTGTATTTCAGACAGGCAGTAATAAATTAATGGTAAAAACATAAAGATAGCATAGTCAAATGTGCTTAAATTTCCTAAACTGGTAGCACATTATTCAATGCTGACTTCTAACTACAATCCGACCTGTATAAAAATAGATAAAGAGAGCTACTTGTGAACGATATTTCAGCCACTTTTCTGCAGTTGAGTAGCAGGTTGTAGCTAGTATGAAATGCTACCCCACCTACTCTTATCTCAAGAGGGAAAAAGAACAGTTTTGGGCCAAAATATTCCAAATATTTTAATTTGCTGTGTATGGGACAACATATCTCAGTCTTCCAAATTTTTAGAATCTATGTTAACCCACTTTTAAAAAAAAAACTGTGGACATAAACGGTAGCACAAATCGGTTTCGTAAGATGCCAGGGTTATTGGTTGATATGGTAAAAACTTGTTTAAGATCTCCTTTGACATTTCCTATTTGATTCCAAACATTTCCTTCCTTCCTTCCTTCCTTCCTTCCTTCCTTCCTTCCTTCCTTCCTTCCTTCCTTCCTTCCTTCCTTCCGTTTTTCCATCTTTCATTTCTTTTTCTGTCTGTCTTCCTTCTTCCTTCCTTCCCTTCTTTCTTTTTCTTTTCTTTCTTTCTTTCTTTCTTTCTTTCTTTCTTTCTTTCTTTCCTTTCTTCCATCTGTCTGTCTGTGCTGAAATCTAGTTTCCCATTGCCATGATTAGACAGAGATTCCTGCAACAAAAATATTTGAAACTGGATTTTTCTCTTCCTTGCTAGACTGCAAAGTTGGCACTTTCTATATTGAGGGAATTTCAAATCAAGAAATATGATAAGAGTTAGGAAGGGGAGTAAGATGTAGTGGATTCATTGCCTTCTGAAGAAGCTTGTGTAGGTGGAGGTAGAGATATGATTCTCAAGCTATTCCTGTGCACTGGTATTCAGTTGACTAGACCATTTGCCTATATTCAAGCTGACCAGGGAAAATATTTAGATCTCTAAATATAGTGAGGCTTATTCATAGGAAAGTCTCCAAACCTGATTTTAATACATTTAAACTTATTTGTCTTCTCAGTATTCTGTTCAAAATATTCTTAAGATGTTTAGAATCCACTGTTTTAAACTGTAAGATACAAGATAAAATGCATTTTGTGAGAGTTTTTATATGATCAGGGGAAAACAACTTGATCTCAGATCTGTCCATTACCAAAATTGGACAAAAGAAAAAACTATCTAGAGAAAGGAATATAAGAATTTGAATGATGTTTCATTATAATGTTGTGAAAAGTCATTTTGGTGAGATGAGCAGTTATTTATTTATCTATTTATTTATTTATACAATTTATATAACAGTTCCTGGAATTCTTTTTTAATGGCTTCTTAGATTCTTTACAATAAATTTCATCCATCTAAAGTTTAAAGATTTGTGCCAAAGGTGCTTTTTCAAAACGCCACTGGACTTTTTCATGAAGACTTTTCGCTTCTCATCCAAGAAGCTTCTTCAGTTCTGAAGAAGCTTTTTTACAGAACAGAAGAAGCTCCTTGGATGAAAAGCGAAGCATCTTCAAGGAAAAACAAAGTCTAGTGGCCTTTTGAAAAAGCACCTTTGGGACAACATGACCTGGATGACTGAGAATCTCCATAGACATTTGGGGATTTGTGTGTGCCTGTTTATCCAGACTGCTGGGGAAAGCCAGACAGTGTACAAATGCTGTTTTAACACAAATGCTCCATCTCAACATCCCAGACTTCTAATTATTTTGTGTTATTTTCTAAAATGCATATCAAGTATAAAAAGAAATATTTGTTAACTTCACTGTGGTATAATTACTATATATTACTATAATAAAACAATCTTTATTATGGTCTTAGACCAGTCTTTATAGATACAATATATACATACAATAAAATATATGTACCGATATCTGAAATTCTGTATTATAATAACAATATTATAATAATATTGTTATTACTGACAAAGGTATATCCTTTACCAAGTTTGAAGGTAATATTTTTATGGTACATTGTCAACACTGTTGTCACCTTCACTATATTGGTTGGTTTCACGCTTCACACTATGCTATGATTTTTAAATTGGTTTAAACCTGTGTTTCTCAAATTTGTCAACTTTAAGATATGTGGACTTCAGCTCCCAGAACTCTCCAGCTGGTTGAGGAATTTGGGCAGTTGAAGTCCATGCATCTTAAAGTTGACAAGTTTGAGGGACACTGATTTAAACAATAGTCAACACAATTTATACATATTATACAAATACAACATGATTTATATACATATCAGCACTAAACGAACATATATAACAAGATCAATTTGTTTAAAAAGCCATTGATTCTAATAATAATTTATTAAATCTGTATGTCATCCAACTCTCAACTATTCTAGGCAGCTCTGCTTGTAAGGTTACTAAAAAGCCTGAACTGAATACATTATGTAAGAAATAATGTTTGCTTTTAATCCTGCTAAGGCCAAAACAGAATGTCAAATATTGGTAATGTATTTTATTGTATGTATAAAGGCCATAATCAAGATCTTGCTATGCTGTACAGATACTGATTTTATGTCCAGCATTTGACAGAAATCTTTTTGATTGAGCAAGGCTGAGCATTTTTCATGTACAGCATTTCCTCTAGTAGTGGGCAGTGGAAAAGGGGCATAAATGTTTTAAGCATATTATGTGAGGGTTTCCTCATTTTAAATTAAAGTAATCCCCAAAAAATGGATTGTGGTATCAAGTTACATTGCATCTGTTTTAGAAACTAAGTTCTCTTTTAAGTAAAAGGTCTGGGAACTTTTCAAACTTGAAACATTTTCTTAATTTGGCAACTCTATGAACCCACTTGCTGCTTTTTTAAAGACAGAAAGCAAATTATGATAGTTTTGGGGGGGACTGATTTCTTATGTGAGGTCAAGGGTGATCTTGAGGGTGAGATCATCAACATCTCATGAAACGTTGCTAGCTTCTGTCCGAATCAATGTGGTGCATCACTGTACAGCTCATTTACTAATCCATTGCTATGGAGGATAAATCTATTAGACCCCACAATATGTGGTGTCTTGCTTTTCAATTCCAATCCCAATTCTGGTTGTAAGTCAAAGACTTACCTGCACTTTATTGGCATATGACTATAAATTAGAAGTACCTATTTCATATATTCATTTTTTTTTAAAAGCTTGTTAATCTCTGTTAAAATAAGTCCTCAGATTATGTTTTGTTTGTTTATGGGTCTTCCTAACTATCCAATTAATTTATAACAAGTTGCTAAAACATTATAAGTTTTTTTTTAAATTAAGACTGCAAAGAATTCTGATTCTGGAGGTAGAGAAATACTCCATAAAATATCCTAAGATCTTTTACAAACCAATCTTGTAAATATTTAGTTAGAAGTAATTAAGTCTGGCCCTTATAATAACAAGATGGTATTTAAAGACAGAGGTCTTTGGGTCTCGCTGTTGGCCTCACTGTGGCATTCATGAATAGTACAGGGGTGAAGAGCGTTCCAGCTCCAATGAAGATGTCAATGATCAGTTGACCTCTATTTCAATTTCAGTTCAATTCAGAATAGAATTAGAAGGGACCTTGGAGTTCCTCCTCCTATGCCATTCCAGACAAGTGGCTGTCCAGTCTCTTCTTAAAAACCTCCAGTGATGAAGCACCCACAACTTTTGAAGGCAAGCTGTTCCACTGGTTAATTGTTCTCTGGTTCAGGCCACAGTCTGTTGAGCTGATCTGTATTATTCATGGCTTCTGATGAATATGCCCAAAGGCTCTGCTTATATTTTTAATTCCTTGTATAGTAGCCACAGTATGTACGTTGAACTGCATTAATATAGCGACAAGAGAGAGAAACCAATTGCCTTGAGGCAATGACAGTTTTAAACCAAAGAAATTCGCATTCTTCAAAAGGGACGTTCCTGTTTCAAGTCATGCAATAGAAGAATATATTTGCCTCTTGGATTAGTTGATATAAGTAAATATACTTAGCAGGATCACAAATCTGCCTTGCCCAACATAGCAACTTGTGAGAGAAGACCAAAAATTATACATATAAAGTTTGCATTGTAAGACAACGCCTCCTTTTCAGTAGTTCAGCTTTGCAGAAAATGCTGCACCTGGCTCTCAAAAGTGAGAAGAAATTTGTCTCTCACCCAAGCATGAAAAGTTGTACATTTATAATCTTAAACCCTGTAGCTGTACCAACACATGGACAGGAAACAGATGCTTCAACCATTTTAAAGACTTATCACTTTCACGTTCAGCATTCAAGTTATTTATGTACTTTCTATTATGACAATGCACCAGTCCTATCCCTGGAACAAGTAACCAAGCTCTTCCTCTGCTTGTTCCCTATCAGGCAAGTCATGTCATAAGACCCATACCTTTTTCATCAGAAGTGAAATGAGAAAAGCTAGCCCCCTGCTTCTCTTTCTCCCATTCTATCTCTCAGTGCCAAAGAACAAAGGAAAACAAAATATACGTCATTCAGGCAATCAGAGAGGCCCACCCTATAATTGTCTTGGATGGTTCTGCATCTTAGCAACAGTTAGCAATATGGAGTAAAAAGTGGCAGGAACAATTGTATAAATAAACTTCTCTTGCAGTAGCAAATAAGAAGTACCAGAAATGGGCAGATAATTACGGAGAAGTGAATGACCAACTGAGGGGAGTTCTGCAATTGTACAAGAATGAGTTCATCATTCATTAACCAAAAAAAAAAAATCCTATAAGCCAACAAGCAATTAAAAAAGGGAAACGTGGCTATAATAACACTGAACAAAGAATGGACTTTCCACTCAACATCCAACTGCTTCTTCAATATGGAGATGTAATCAGTTATGCTAAATCTAACAGATCTCAACCCACATAATATCTGTCTAGTCAGAACCAAAATTATCCAGACATGAGCAGGCATCTACAGGCATCGAAATATGATATTTTGAAAGCTGATATTTCTTCATCATTCTTCTTCCTTCATGACTTGTGCCTTTGCAAATTACACTTAGGAATCAACTGAAAGATGCAGATCAGCTAACACAGAAGGACTGATTATCAGTTTAATTCTTGGACATTTTGAGACTTGACCGACCATGATAAAATGCATTTATTTATTTCCTTTGTTTCTGTGCAGCTAGCATATAGTGAAGATTAACCCCTTCCAAGAGTATTGCAGTAGCTATAAAAAAGATGGCAGTAGCAAATAACATTTTTATATGCAGACAATCCTGAACTCCTCTATATTGAACTGAAGGCTGAACTATCATCTGCCAGCTGATTTTATGACTTATATTCATGAATCAGTCAACAGACCTTGTAAGCCTTTTTAAAAAAGTAACTTAGAGTGACATAACGTAAAAGGTTTAGAAATCTATTCTACTTTGCAAGACAAGAGGTATTGACCTCTGTGACACAAACATAACAGCATAACATTAAAGATGTAACCCTGATTCTGATCTGGGTTAAATAAGAACAACTCTCAAGAACTACTTGTAGTCCAGCTGTGACCATCCTTTTGATCTAAACAACTTTCCTCAACCAGATGTCTTCCAGATGTGTTTCATTCTGCCCCAGTTAGAATACCATAAAAGTTCAGAAGTTGTTGGATGTTATCTAATGAGGAGGCCTAGCATATTGGAGGATGCCAAACTGAGGCAAGCTGATTACCATCATCTGGCCTACTTTCATATCAGATAGCAAGGCAACAATAAAAGCTACCTTTGGTATCAAGAAACAGATAATAGAAAAACAAAACAAACTCAAAAGCAGAAGTTGTGTGCCTTCATTTGGAGGTTTTGTTCTCAGGGGAAATTAACTGTTATTTTAACAGTTGCTAAGTGAATCATGAAGATGGAAAGATAGGACATGAGAAGGTGCTGTTTTCATCTGTGCCTGTTAGTTAAATAGAAGTTTGCAAGGCAGCATAGTTCTCGGCTGAGATTAGGTAATTTGATAGACAGTGGCAACTGGCAGGTTTCCTTCCAACAGCCTGGACTAGAAATAGATAAACAGGCACATAGACATACAAAGCCTTCTGATTTATTCTAGAACAGCTAGAAGCCATTCATCCACCCAGCCACTCCAAATTCCAGCAAGGTTTGCGTATCAAATACAACTTTTACTTATACAGATAATCCTTGACTTATGACCATAATGGGGACTGCCCATTAGTCATAAATCGTAGCAGTCATAGAGTGGGTCACCCATGTGACCAACCCAATTTTACTACACCTTTACTTTACAGCAATCATTAAGCAAATCCACAGTCACTAAGGAAATGCCAAACTTGTTAAGCAAACCCATTATTCACCATAGGTCTTTTTTTGCTGAAAACTGGACGCGAACACCAGTTTTGGGCAAAAACTTCATAAATCACATTCACGTGACTGCAGGATGCTGCAAATGGCTGCAATTGCGAGCTGGTTGCAGGACTGCCCAAAATGCAATCCTTCGATTATTGGGGCGTGGCTGTTGGAACTTTGGAATTGGGTCATAAGTATCTTTGGGGGGATGGTTGTAACTTTGAACATTCACTAAGTGAGTGGTCATAAGTTGACCACTATATTAGTGTTCTTGTGCCTTTCTCCTGAGCATTCTATGTAAGGGATTAGAAGCAAGCAATTACCTTTTGTGGAAGAAATACAGTTTCCATCTGTTTGGTGTTTATGCAAGGTCTGGTATCAGGGTATTTGTCATTGATGTGTGAGAAATAGTTGTCACAGTATGGCTGCCTGCAAAAAAAAACCTCATTATCATTATAATAACGTAAATGGTTTACAACTTGTAATTTTTGTTTATAGTGCACTTCTACGCCCCAGTTAAGAAACAAGAGTAGTTAATCAAGAGCTATCAGGCTGCTTACAATTCTTTTAAAGGTTAGGATTACTAGGTCACATGCATTGAACTGAATATGAAATCCACATTCTTACTTTACATTTTTCAACAACATTATTGATTTGAAAGGTATGTTATAAGCAAGTTAATTGAAGGAAAAAATATTTGCAAGCGTGTTTGTGAGTGTGTAGAAACAAAGAGGTCACCAGGAAAAACAATAAATTTTCAGAACATTTAAGTAATTTCAGAACAAATGCTTAAGATGGTTTACTATTGATGGCTATATAAAATATAGTATCCATTTATAGGTCAAAAGTAAGCTTTGTTAAATGTGGCTGGTTTTAATTAATTTTTTAATGGCTTTGAACATTTGTAGCCAACCAAGTTCATGCAGTTACCTTATGGTTCAATGAATTGTGGAGCTTCAGGAAATAGAGTAATTCAGTGAAAAGGTGATGCCCATGAGTTTCGTTGATAATTAACCAAATTTAAGAGATCAGTATTTATTTGAGGTACGATGCAAACAAATGCATTGTAGACTAAAATCTAGGATAAATTTAATTTACTAACTTCCTAAACTAGCCCATCACAATCTGATGTTCTTTAGATATAACGATTTCTGAATCAAAGTCACATTTGAAAGTGGAAGAAATTTTTTCAATCACTTAATAATCATTGAGTAAGACCCAGCAAACCTAAGTACTTTTAACCCAGGTCTAGGCTCTATACATTGACTATATACATATCTACTACACAAATAGTTAATAGAAAGGATTTCACCATTTCAGACGGTAGGTGGTTAATTCCAGTTCTAAATTCCCCTTTATACTAACACAAACTAATCTCCAAACTTCCTGCAAATACTAAATAAACATATAAAATAAAAAATACAAGGGAAAATATGTCATCTGTGCTTATTTACAGCTATATTCTTTACAAGCAAATTCAAGATTTCTTCTTTTTGTGGTTTTGAGCCGGTATTGACTCCTGGCACCTGCCTGGACAAGTCCGTGCAGTTTTCTAGAAACGTTTTTTCCCCTGGAAGTGGTTTGCCATTGCCTCCTTCCTAGAGCTGAGAGACACTGATTGGCTCAAGGGTTCCCATCTGGCTTTGTGCTCAAGATGGGACTAGAACTCACAGTCTCCCAGTTTTTAGTCTGGTGCCTTAAGTACTGCACCAAACTGGCTCCAAAATTCAAGACTGGAGAGTATTAAAATTGTATAATTGTTTTCCTGTCATCTGCAATAATATAATCCATTCTCATCTAGCTGGATCTTTACTCCGGCACACCTGGTGAAATAATTTTTTTTAAAAAACCACGTGCAAATCTTTCAAAATGAAAAGAGAAACTTCTGATTGGAGAAAATGAAGGTCATGGACTTGAATCCTCTCTCCCTAGTAGAGGTCTAATGAACAACAAGCACAGTTCTCCAAAACTCTTAATTAATGTGGCCTTTGCTCCGGATTTGTTATTGAAATGTTAAAACCTGAGACAAGACATATGCACCCATTTCAAGTATGGCATCACTGAGGGGAAGAAATTCAGCGCTGCGTGTCCCTTTATTGTTTCTGCTATCACAACTCCTAGATATTGTATTCTGTCACTTTTCTAGTTCCTGTGCAAAAGCTATTCTTGCTCATTAAAAAGAAACAACGCTTTGTGTTTCAAAGCCTAGCTGCTGCTCCATCACCCTGGGGGGAAAGACATCATTTTCATGAATGTATTGTGGTGCACTGAAGAGATAAGAATTACTGTAATAGTGTTTCTCAACTTCAGCCACTTGAAGATGTGCGGACTTCAGCTCCCAGAATTCCCCAGCCAGCACTGCAGGCTTCAACTCCCAGAATTCCCCAGCAAACATTTATTTGTTTGTTTCTCTTTCTTCTTGCATTTCTCCCCACTCCAGCCCACTTTTTTCTAATTCCTTTTTTCTGTTTCTTCATATTTTATCTGGCATGGCAAGTTATACTACGATCAACTCTTTCCAATTGGACTTCTGACAGTAGGAAAATACGATCTACGGTAATTACTAAATGAATTGGTTTTCCATAATCACATGCAAATGATGATGACCCTCTGCACTTTATATTATTATCTTTCCTGGTTTTGCACCAAGCATTTTTATTTCCTTTTATTCAGTCTGATTTAGAGAAGTTATTATTTTTTAAAATGTAAAATAACAGAACTGTAGTGTTGTAAGGTACCACAGCGATCATCTAGTTCAGGGGTGTCAAACTCAATTTCATTGAGGGCCGCATCAGCATTGCGGTTGCCCTTGGGGGGGGCGGATGGGTGTGGCCTACTGGGTGGGCGTGGATGGAGTGGGTGTGGCCTACTGGGTGGGCATGGCCAGCTCTACATCGTTCGTGTCAAGGAGGCCTGGGCAGGAGTGGGACAGATCTGAGGGTCTCTGGCAGAAGGGGGTGGGACCATGGCAAGTGCCAAGGCATGGTCCACTGGAGGAGCCTCCCCAGCATGCACCCAGGGGCCGGGGCCGATGCGGCAGGGGCTGGTTCCTCGCTGTTTCCAGACGGCCTTGTGGAGCTAAGACTGAATGCGTTTCAGCATAGATGGCCACCACAAAATTGTACATTGGCTCCCGGCCGGCCTGGGCCAGGGCCAGGGCCAAGGCAGCAGGGGCCGTTCCCTCACTGTTTCCAGGATGGCTTCACGGGCCACATGAAACCACTTTGCAGGCCGCATCCGGCCCCCGGGCCTTGTGTTTGACATGTCTGATCTAGTTCCACTGCTTGCAAAATGCAGGAAAACCAATTAAACCTTTCATAGGCAAACTTGCTCCCTATACAGTTGGGTAAGGCTACAGTATACCTGCACAGACAAAATGTTGAGCAAAGCCCAGAGCAAGTTTTAAGGCTCAGCCTAGCTATCTGCCAAAACCTGCAGGGGTCCTTCTTGGCAAATGGTTTCTCTCCAACTGAGTGACATGTAACAGTACCTCCATAGCCTCTGGAGGGTCTATAGATGGATACATGTCAAGAAAGTACAGCATAGCATTGCTGGCTGGGGAATTCTGGGAGTTGAAGTCTGCACATCTCCAAGTGGCCAAAATCGAGAAACATTGCTGTAACAACAAGGAAATGCTGTAAAACCAGCAAACCTTCTGCCCATCTATCCTTCCCAATGCTGAAATCCATAGGATTTCATAGGGGGGCTTTACCAGAGAAAAGGGGGTCTTCTAATTGCCGGCGGTGTTTGCGGGAAACGACAGTCCCGGCAAGAGGGTTAAACCGTCACCTTTTCCAGGATCAAGGTGTCGCCTTCCCTTCCAGCCCAGGAAGGAGACAGGAACCTCCCCGCAATCATGACTCTATGCCAAAGGCGCAGAGATCAATCCCAGCCCCGGACGGGGGTGGTTCACACGCCCAATAGGTGTGGATCTTCTTCATGTTTGTACAAACACCCTATTAGTAGCCAAGCTGGCTCGGTCACATGACGGAGCCGAAACGTGAAATCCGGCCGGCGCCCGATCAAGTTTTGCTTCTCCGAAAGACGCGCGGAGTCGCTTCTCCCGGGCGCAGGAGAACCCCGCAGGAGGATCCTTCATCGCTTCGGCCTCTTTCGGCCGCTGCCCCCTCCCTGCCCGACCTCCAGGAACTAGGCGGCTCGCCAATGTCCTTCTGACTGGCTGTCGCTTCATGAGGGCCACTTGGACGGGAGAATGGAGAAACTCAATAAACTCACCGTGCCGGCGGGACAAAAACTCAGGTACGGCTTTCCACCCCACTCCGTCCCGATCCCCACCACCACCCACCCCGCTTGGCTTTTTCCTCTTCCTCCTTACACAAAGAGAACGATTCAAAAGTTCTTGCCTTCCCCTGTCTCTTAGTAGAAGTCTGGGCGACAGAAGGCAGAGGCACGAACTCGGGAGTAGGCAATAATTAAGCAGCCCAGAAATCCGCAGAGGATTCAGAACGATGAATGGGATGGTGGGCTTTGGGATCGCACAGGAATCTTTCCAAATTGTATATGAATGGGTTCTGCGCGGCAGGTATGGTGACCGTTCCCTTTTCCCTCTCGGGGAGGGTTTCTACACCTTAAACCTGGCGGATCTTTTCTCAATACAAGGAGATGTTTTGTCTCGAGTAGCAACTTGCCATAAAACCACGCCAGTGTATCCAACAAACCGATTGCATTTTTATATACACCTCTGTTTGCGAGGCAGCGTGCAAGGATATATTCATAACCTTTGGCGGTCACGTGTTTGTTTAAGTAGGCTAGTGTACTTCCTCAAGTCCTTGATTTCTCTCTGGACGCAGGAAGCTTTCTTCTGTAGCACAAGGGGTTGTGTGCATAAGAACACAGCGCGCTGCTTCTACTAGCCTTGTGGTGATTGGCAAAGGCTTGGTCTAGCCTTGTGGTGATTGGCAAAGGATCTGCAGATTCTATGCTGGAGTTTTCCCAGCACTACCTGGAGTTGCTAGTAACAGAATTTGAACTATCCTGCACGTCATACACTAGACCAGGTGTATCCTTATATGTGATACTGGTTTTGATTTGATGTTCCTCTACTGCCTTGGGAATGATCATGGCACCAGTCCATATTTGATATTGATGCAATGTAGCTTGTAGGACTTGGATTTGTGGAATTTGCCAGTTAGACACTTCAACAAAGTTTGTAGCAACATTCAGACATACATTGCTAAAAGTTAGATATGTGTGCGTGTGAGTATACACACTTTCTTAGATTTCTACTTAGATAAAACATAAAGACACAAAATAAAAAGGAAAAAAGTGGGAGAAATGCAAGGGGGAAGGAAAGGGAAAAGAAAGGAAGTAATTTCCAACTTCCTTCAGTACGGTGATAAAAATTTAAAATACATTAACCATTTGCTCTAAAATTCAATAGTTCACAGTATTTCTATAATCATAAACAGTTCTAATTGTCAAATCCCAAAATTAAAATTTCATTTCTTTCAGATTCAAGCAAAAAGTTCAGAAGTAGTCTCCATGTGGAAAAAAGCTAAACAAAGTCTTTTCTTTAATCAAAGGAGTTAGATTTGCCATCCCCTCCAGTTCCATTAACCTCGCCATCCATTCTTCCATTGTGGGAATCTGTAAATGCTTCCATCTCTGTGCATAAAAAAGTTAGATGCTTTTGACTGCAGGAATGAAACCAAAGAATAACGTGCAAAAGCTAAGAGACTGGGAATAATTTCATTATTTACATTGCAAATCTCAGCAATGCACATATGTATGTATTCCAGTAATGCTTTGTGCAGTCAACATACCAAATTTTGGTGCTCTGCACACAGCTTTCAGTACCTATTTCTTTACATCTGAGGACTTTTTATCTCAGTTTAACTGTGGGTGAGAGCATTGCTGAGAGTTCTCTGAAAATGAATACTGTGTTAAGTCATTAAAAGTGCAGTCAACCCAGCAAAATATAAACACAGATCAGAAGCCAAGTGAAAAGAGAAAGTGTAGAACCTGGTTAAAATTTAAAAAATTGAATCTAAGACATTTCATGAATCTGCGAACAGAGGAAATTGTATGCATCTGCTGAATTTGTTCATTTTAAGTCTCTTAAAATGAATGGGTACTGCAGGAACATGCATATTTTTCTGATGTCTTGAGTTGGCTTTATTAAAGTCTTTTCTGAATACATTTTTCTTTTGCCCAGTGTGATCCCCCTTCCTACCGACAAAGCTGGCATCCAGGAGCCAATTCAGAACATCTGGTTTGTGAAGAGAAAGATGAGGGCAGTTCATGGGGGTGATGTTTAAGAGATGAAACGGGCATCCACTTGGAAAATCCTTTGTTGAGACCAGAGATAACTGGTTGGCAGAAAAAGAAGAACTGTGGATTTCAAAATAGGCTTAGTGTTATTCATTATACATAGTCCTCAGTTTACAACCAGCCGTTTAATGACTGCCAAGAACAGTCCTGCAGTGATTGTTAGATGGTTTTGGTGGATAGCTAGAAGCATCCTTAAAATTCATTCTGGGCTTTGTGGACAGCATTTTGTCTGCGCAGGTCCACTGTAGCCTTGCCAAACTGAAGAGGAGGCAAGTTTGCCTATGAAAGACTTAATTGGTTTTCCTGCACTTTGCAGATGATTGAAGTAGTGGTCCTTTCCAACTCTACCATTGTATAATTCTACAAAATCAAAATTTTAACTTCTCTAAATCAGAATGAATAGAAGGAAATAAAAATGCTTGGAAGAGGTATGAAGAAGTCTTCATACAAGAAAGATGAAGATTACACAAATATGGGGCAGAGAGCTATCACCTTTTGCAGGTGATAATGGAAAACCAATTCATCCAATAATTCATATAGACCATATTTTCCTACTATCATAAGACAACTTGTAAAGAGTTGGTTATACATACCAGGTAGTGTTACCAGGCATTAGTATTAGAAATGAAATACTGTAATTATAAGTTGAGTTTTATTCTTGTTACTGTTTATTTTAAATGCACGAAAAATCTGTTTGATTGAAAGTGAGTGGGTTGTACTGTCCATCACTCACAAGCAAAGCTGTATTTTATTCATTTATTTATAAAATTTATTATACTGCTGACTGAGATTTCTTGGCAGTTTATAATAAAACACAAACTCAGAACTGAAATCTGAATTGTTAAAAACTGTTTAAAATTGCCATTCTAAATGTTAAAAAAAGCTGCAAGTTCAGGATCCATTTGAACATGAGCAAAGGGTCAGCTGTGATTCATGCTTCTGTCATAACCTCCTTGGATTACTATAATATTCTTTGCATGGGACTCTCCCTTGAAGACTACTCAGAAACTGCAACTGGTTCAAAATGCAGCATCTCACTCATTGATGATTCAGTTACCCCAGTCATACAGAACTGGTGTTCTGAGCACTAGGTTTCCAGTACAATTCAAATCGTTAGTTTTAAGGTATAATAATACTCTGTAAGGCTTGGCTTCTAAATAAACTGAAGACTGTCTTCTTTACATAGAAACATTCTGTGCAATGCATAGCCCTTACCAATTTCTAGCAATATTCTTCCAGTACTAAAGGGTGAAGTGGGTATGGATTCACAGATAGTTATTTTCTGTCATAGTCCCTAAGGGCCTTCCTGAAGTTAGAAAAATTTGAATGGTTCTAGAGGACATTTGGGGTGATAGACAGCTGCCATATGCATCTTCTTTTACAGTACTGCTTTTTTATGATAGACTTGTGTTTTAATGTTGTTCATGTATTTACAGATGTAGACAATTGGAAATCTTTGTAGGTTACACTGATATTACAGTGGTTAGGCTTCTCATTAGGTCCAAAAGGGTTGATTTCAAATCACTGTCAGAGAATCCTGTATAGGTGAATCTGTTTAGAGGATCTCGATGGTAGGAGGTCATCTAGAACAGCCCCAACCTTTTGGGCACCAGGGACCGGTTCCATGGAGAAAGGTTTTTCTGCAGAGTGGAGGGGGCGTGGTTTTGCTTGTTGCCTACATCCCACAGATGGGGTTTCACATTTTTGCACGGCCCGGTTGCTGGTATGCTGCGTCCCGGTACTGGTCCACAGACCGGGGGTTGGGAACCCCTGATCTAGAAAGAAAAATCTCAAGTTCTCTTGAGTAACCATATCTCAATATAGAACGGAGTCTAAGCTTTTAAAATCTAGGCTTATCTGAAGTCTTGCTAGGCCAGAATCTCACAAGAAGTGCTCAAGGCTAGCCATGACTGTATTTCCTTCTTTCAATGTTTACGACATTGTGAACCTTAAGGATTGCTTGTCTCTGAAAAAAGTGGTTAGGTCACAGTTAATTGCGTGGCTTGGTTGGGAGAGCATTTCCATTTCCTGGGTTGTGTAGTCTCCTGAGATTTTGCTCAGTTTGCATCATTTGAACTAGGAAAACTCTTCTTTGGATTTTAAATCATTATTTTTCTGATCTAGTTTTGTCTAAATGCTATGTTCTTAATGTCTGGTTGTCATTGTTTTCAAGGATAACTTTTTAAATTTTAATCATGTCATTGCTGCCTTGATGGGGAATCTTTCTAGATAGCAGACTACAAGTGCTTTATATAACAGTAATTTTTACTATTAGGAAATTTTGTCCCACATTAATCCCTAGGCAGGATTATGTTCCTTCTTTACAATCAGCAGGCATAGACAAATCAATAATTTGTCTAGTTTTGACCAACATTTCCAAATAAAACTTTTTTGTTGATCCTAAGAACACTTTTAGAATCTTATAGAAGAGGAACAAGTTTTACAGGACAAGATAGGAGACTGATCTAAACGTAAATTTAAAAATGATAGGCTATAAGTATGATATGGGAAAAGATCTTTCACTGAGCATACAAAAGAAACTGGTTGATGTCTTTAGTATTAGTATTGTATGGCATAATTATATTAGCCAGGAGACCACAATGCTGTTGCGAACACCTAGAGGCAAACAAAGTCATAATCAAAAGCCAACATGGCTTTGTCAAAAACAGATCATGCCAGACAAATCTTATTGCATTCTTTGACAAAGTGACAAAATTAGTGGACCAGAGGAATGCTGTGGATATAATTTATTTGAACTTCAGTAAGGCATTTGATAAAGTAGACCACAATCTACTACTTCATAAGATAGAAAAATGAGGGTTAGACAATATCACCATCAGATGGATTTGTAACTGACTGACCAACCACACTCAACTGGCAGTCCTCAATGGAACTGCATCTATATGGAGGGAAATTTGCAGTGGAGTACCCCAAGGCTCTGTTTTAGGCCCAGTACTCTTCAACATCTTCATTAATGATTTGGATGAGAGGATAGATGGGGAACTCATCAAATTTGCAGATGACACCAAGCTGGCAGGAATAGAAAATAAACTCACGATACTGAAGGATCGTAACAGACTTGAACATTGGACACTATCTAACAAAATGAAATTCAGTGGTTAAAAAAAGGAAGGTTCTGCATTTAGGCAATAAAAACCAAATGCACAAGTATAGTATAGGTCACGGGTAGGCAACCTTGGCTCTTTTATGACTCGTGGACTTCAACTCCCAGAATCCCTGAGCCAGCCATGCTGGCTCAGGAATTCTGGGAGTTGAAGTCCACGAGTCATAAAAGAGCCAAGGTTGTCTACCCCTGGTATAGGTGGTACCTGGCTTAATACCGGTAGTAGTAACTGTGAGAGAGATCTTGGAGTCCTAATGGACAATCTGAGGAAGCAGTGTGCTACAGCTGCCAAAAAATATGAGGAAGCAGTGTGCTACAGCTGCCAAAAAAGCCAACACAGTTCTAGGCTGCATTAACAGAGGGATAGAATCAAGATCACGTGAAGAATTAATTAATACCACTTTATAATGCCTTGGTAAAGACCACATTTGGAATACTGCATCCAGTTTTGGATTTATTTATAGATAAGAAATGGGATATGGGCAGAAGCAATTGTTTGTTATTTTTTAAGAAAAAGTGATAAGTTATTAAAATTGTTTATCCTTTGTGATGAAGTGGGAAGTCATTTCTTTGCATATTTCTTTTCTTTTATTCTTATTTTTTCTTTTTTATGTTTCTATTTTTTCTTTTTTACACTTCTATTTTTTTCTTGCCTCCCACTTGGAAGATTGAGAGTTCAATCCTAGACAGTGATAGATGTTTCTCTATCAGGGCGCAAAAAGAATATATCTGCTGCAAACTCCACATAGGCATCAGGAAGGGCATCCGGCCAGTAAACACTCAGCTCCATTCAGTCATCCCAACTCCACCCCGATAAAAGGAATTACAAGTTGTAAAAAGAAACAAAAATCTTTTCTTTTTTTAGTATGTCTTAGTTTTTACCTTGCAATTGTAAATTTTAATAAAATTACTATTTAAAAAACTGGTTATGCATGTATTCAGTACCTGTCCTCTGGCAATACTTGGGTTTGATTTAATCTAGCTTTTCCCAAAGTGGTAATCTTCAGATATGTTAAAACTTTAGCTGCTAGAATTTCTAGTCAGCACTAGGCAAGTTGTCAAAATATTTTGGAAACTGACATTCCAATACACCTGAGACTCCCACCCATACTTCTACATAGTTTAAAATAGTTTGCCAAGTTATGATGTGTAATCAGAAGTGATCCCCATTGGTGACATGGCAGCTTCCTTCTCCATGAATAGGCTTATCTCCATGTCTTGAAAGGTGAGCAAAATAATTTCTCTTTAGGATAAGTACTTTCATTAAATTTTAAACTTATTAAAATAAACAAATATTTCTTTATATAATGAACTAGGTTGAACAGAGGCAATAGCCTGCATAAGCAGTTTTTCCTCATGTTGTCTAAATGCAGGTAGTCCTCAAGTTATGACTATAATGGAGTGCGCCCATCATGATCATAACTCATGATGGTCATCAAGCGGGTTGGTCACATGACTGTACCAATTTTACAACGCTTTTTGAGGTGGTCATTAAGCGAATGCCACAGTCATTAAGCAAACTAACGGTTCGCCATGGGTGTGGTTTTGCTGAAACCCAGAAGTATATGCCAGTTTTCAGCAAAAGCGTTATAAAATGTAACTACAGAACACTGCAAATGGCTGTAAATGCTACCCAGTTGCCAGGCAACCAAAATGCAGTCACATGACTGTGGGGGAGGGGGGAACCTGAATGTTTGAACTTCGAATCTGGGTGCTATGTACCCTCCAGACAGGTCTGTCAGAACTTCAAACAGTCTCTAAACAATTGGTCATAAGTCAAGAACTATCTGTACTATTAATAGACTTCTTTACAAATGTGAAGGTAAAAACAGCAGAATGTCACTCCTATCAATGATATTTGACTATCACTAAGTATTGTATCTTATGATTTATGATGAAGTGTTGTATTTCACGATTTATAATGAATGTATTTTCATGTTGTATATGATCATGATTATCACTATTACTTATATGTACATTGAGAGCTTATGCACCGAAGACAAATTCCTTGTGTGTCCAACGACACTTGGCCAATAAAAGAATTCTATTCTATTCTATCCTATTCTATTCTATTCTATTCTATTCTATTCTATTCTATTCTTAGTTAAAATCTACATTATGTTCCTTTAACTGCAGTGTGAAGAGTGACTTTTTTTATTTCTTTTTCAGATAGGATGAGGTAAAGGTAGGTTTAGAGTTCAGAACTGATAGCAACCACTCAAAAATATCACTTTATTTTTATTTTTTTTTAGCCACCTATCAGCATAGTCCTTGGATTTTTCACAAAACTGCAAAAAAATCCAGTAATAAATATAACATGCAAGAAGACATATAAATAGTATAAAAACCTATTTAAATTAATTCTCACTTTGGAAAAGCTTTTTAAAAAATAAAATAAGCCGTTTGGCTATTATAGATACATTTTAAAGCTGGCTTAAAGCAAGAACAGATGGTCATCCCGGTACTGTATTGGGAAGTTCCCTAGATACGGCGCAACCACAGAGAAATGAGTGGCTGCTATGAAAATAAACCTCCCAAGATGATCTCTGTCTTGGAAGAGGAAGTCTTATTTGGGTGTCCTTAGCTCAAACGGTTCAAGTTTTTAAAAATAGTAACGGTATAAAGATTACACTGTTATTAGTGTAAAGATTTGAAACAGTGGTATAAAGCAGGGGTCTTCAACCTTGGCAGCTTTAAGATTTGTGGACTTCAACTCCCAGAATTCCTCAGCCAGCTTGGCTGGCTGAGGAATTCTGGGAGTTGAAGTCCACAAGTCTTAAAGTTGCCAAGGTTGGGGACCTCTGGTAAATGGATCAATTTGATTGCAGCATTTTGATGATTGGTGCACCAAAGGACAGATGTACATTAAATGCATTACAGCAGTGGTTCTCAATCTTTTCTTCATCACGGACCCCCTTTAAATACCTTTTGTGGCCACAGACTATGGCCATGGACCCCCAAGAGTTAACTCAAGATTTAAATCATAACATTCCTTCAAACCTGCACGGACCCCCTGTAATGACATCGCACGTCCCCCCCAGGGGTCTGCGGACCACAGGTTGAGAACCACTGCATTACAGAAATCATCTTGGAGGTTATCAGGAAAGACACCTTTGGTTTTTTATCATTGGTAGCCAAAGCTGATAAAAAGAGTGTCTAGGCACACTTTTTAAGATATTAAGATCATTTCCAAGTTCTGTTTCTGCTTTTGGAGATAGTGTCATTTCATCTAAAATAATCAGATTTAGCACCATGCTAGAATTATGATCCCTTGCATAAATGGAGTATCTCCATTTTATTTTATCAACTGATTTTCCTTCATCCATCACATTCCTTGGGTAGACATTTAGACCCCATTACCTGATGATGTTGACACAAAGAATTGGATTTGAATGTAGTTGTTATGCTAATAACAGTTCACTCTAAAGCTCCTGATTTCTTTCAGTGGTTTTAGTGTATGTCTAGAGCAGGGGTCCCCAACCCCCGGTCCGTGGACCAGTACCGGTCCGTGGCATGCCAGCAACCAGGCCGCACAAACAAGCAAAGCCCCATCCACGAGATGCAGGCAGCACACAAAACCACACACCCTCTGGTCTGTGGAAAAACCTCTCTCCACGGAACCGGTCCCTGGTGCCCAAAAGGTTGGGGACCTCTGGTCTAGAGGTATCGGGGACAAAATGAAATCTTGAGGGACCTCAAGAAACATTGCAGAGAAGTGCCCCCCCCCCCAATTCTCAGAATTGTCCAGTCCAGAAGAAAAACATACTCAATAATATCAAAATTTGCTGAGCAATCTAGGAGAATCATCCATTAGGCTGACCAGGCCAGCATCAATCTCATAACTTACTAAAAAGCCAGCTTGAAATAGATGTAGAGAATCCATTTCATTTAGGACTGTCTGCAGATGAGAAGCTGTCTCCTTCTCAATTACCTTGCCCAGCTATGGAAAGTTAGAAACTGGCCTGGAATTGGGAAGCTGGCTTCCCTTGAGAAGCAAAGGAGTTCTTAAAATAAGTGCCTCTATTAAATAAGAAGGCAATTTCCCATGTAAGAAAGGCAGTGATAATTCTTAGTAGCCAAATTCCAGAGCTTCCTGGCAGGTGGACGTAAGCCATGTTGGACAAATAATGCACTGCCCCCCAAAACAACTATCCACATCATTAGAATTATTGGTTGAAATTGATCTAGTTTAATCATAGAGGAAGAACACCTGAGCCTTCTCTGACTTTAAATCTAAATTGTTGTGTTGAGGTCATCTCAGTTCTAAGAAACTTGTTGAAAGCATCCAATTCTGTAAGTTCTAATTTCAAATGTAGAGGAACAGATGTTAATTCTTCCACAACTTTGGTCAGTTCAGATGAACAAATCTGCAGATGGCGTTCAAAAATATTGCTTTTCCTTTTAGTATGGACTGCCACAGCAGAGCATCTCCAATTGTCTATTTGTTGTTTCTTTAAAAGATTTGAGGAAAGTTTCCTACCACCTGTACTCAGATCTTTTTCCATGCTGCTTTCTGTTCCACATCTCATGTTACATCTATCCATAAGTCTTGTTTGAATAAGGCTAACACATTTATACTTTTATATGTAAGTAAATAGCAAATGGTATGTACTAATTGTTTAGTTTATGAAAATAAGATAGATTGTTTAAATCTTTAAAGAAGAAGGACATTTAAAACAAATGTCATTTTTGTTTCTCAGAAAATTTAGAGAGAAAAGGGAGAGAAGGTATCCTCTCTAGTACTCTTAGAAAGTTTATATCAACTTTTATTAGACTTTATATTGTTAATCTTTTCTGAAGAAAAAAAGCTTAGATCAATAGTTCCTACATAAAATACAAAGTATTGGCAGAGTTGTCTTTTTGATGTTGCATAATTTGACTCAATAATGGTCTATAATGTCATAATTTGACACAGTCCTCACATTTTATACATGTTTGAAATAACATAGTCAATGTACTGAATATTCTTGTAGTTGTTCTATTTAGGCTGCAAGCCAGTAGATGATGATGATGATGATGACATAATGATAATGATAATAATAATAAGAGTTGGAAGGGACCTTGAAAGTCTTCTAGTCCAACCCCCTGCTCAGGCAGGAAACCTTATACCATTTCAGACAAATGGTTGTCCAGTCTCTTCTTAAAAACTTCCAGTGTTGGAGCATTCACCGCTTCTGGAGGCAGGTTGTTCCACTGATTAATTGTTCTAACTGTCAGAAAATGTCTCCTTAATTCCAGGTTGGTTCTCTCCTTGATTAGTTTCCATCCATTGCTTCTTGTCCTGCCTTCAGGTGCTTTGGAGAATAGGTTGACTCCCTCTTCTTTGTGGCAACCCCTGAGATATTGGAACACTGCTATCATGTCACCCCTAGTTCTTCTCTTCATTAAAGGTGATTCTGCAGGAGTGGTAGGCTCTCATGAACTCAATAAGCAAAAGAAATTCTACAGAATTCCACTACTACTTTGTCCTTTCCCCTCTTGTATAATTGTACAGAAATCCATTGCTTTTTAAAAATTCTTTAAATATCTTCTTTTACTAATTTAGCAGATCAAAGAAAGTGTATCACTGGAAAAACAAATTGACAGCTCTGTCAACTCTGCCAATTAAGCTAAGCAATTAATCACATGAAATGTCAGTTTTCAATCAGAGGTTAAAGCAGGAAGAACTACTTTTTAAAGTTTTTCTGTTACGTCTTTTTGACAAGACTTCTTTCTCTTCGAAAAATACATGATTAAAAAGGTTATTTAAAATAATTGGAACATTCAGTTTCTAAACACTTATAATTAGAAAAAAGTTTTAATTGGCTCAATTTGTTTCAATAATAACCAAAAGTATATGCAATTACTCCTGGGAAAAATTATCTATATGTGGTCACTCAGAGTGGACATCAACTTAATGACACCTAGCTAATCAAAATTTTCAATTAAGCCGACAATCTAGGATAACACTAAGTTTTTCTTCTTCTGAACTATACTCCATCTTCATTTCTTTTTTGCTTTTTCTCCTTTTTCTAATACATCTGTTTTATAATGGCTGGTTTTATAAGCCACTCTGAGATACGCCAGGGCCAATCCATTTTAGCCTGCTCTACTGTGGGAACGTATTTAATTTATATTCAGTGTATCATGCAATCTCAGATAATTGGACTGAATAAATTATAGTTAATTTTGCCAGAGATTAATATTTCACACAAACATACATGTTATCATAATTGTTTCCATTGTTCATCCTTTTATACTCTTGCCAATTTAATTTTAGACAATTATGGTTCCTTTAGATAGATTTTAGATAATTTTAAATCAGGGGTCTCCAAACCTAGCAACTTGAAGACTTGTGGATTTCAACTCCCAGAATTCCTCAGCTGGGAGTTGAAGTCCACAAGTCTTAAAGTTGCCAAGTTTGGAGACCTCTAATTTAGACAATTAGGAAACTTAGTACAGAGAAAAAATTGAACACGGAAGTACTCATAAGTGGGTCAACTACCTCAAAATGTGGTCCTGACAATCTAAAATCTGGTCCTTTTTAAACATGTCTCATGTACATTGCACACACATGAAAGGAGTGGCTTTTGATTATCTGGACACATCTGCCTTTTTGAGATTGTTGTCCCCAATCATGGATGTACCTGCTTGGGAACTGGGTAGAATCAAACCAAATCACAGCACGATTACAAGTATAAGAGTTATTTCTTTTGTTATAACTTAGCATAGTTCAAAGCCTGCAATTATGGTTTGTAAACAATGATTAATGGCAGCAATCTTCTATTTATTTGCTTTTTAAATATTCTGTTTTTTTTCCCTAAGAAAAACAAGGAAGAATTATTGTGAGATTGCATTTCTAATACAGTGGTCACTTGGGGAGAGCTAGTGTAATTTCTACACTATAACACTTTCTAACACTGATATTAAACTATTTGTCAGTGATCAGCCATTAACATCCCTTCACACAACTATTCAAAGTATTTTATGGTTAAGTTATGTCAACTTGAAAAACTAATCCACTATTTCTGTGGAAAAGGGTATTGAATTCAGTGCTCTGATCCCTTTAATTTGATGGGTGATATTATCAAAGTTACAGTCATAACTACCTGGCCATCACAGGTTTTATAAATTTATATTATTTGAGAATTACAAAATACCTTATGTTGAACATAAAAAATCAGCTATAAGGACCTATGGTCCAAAATATCTTGTTTGTATGTCTTTGAGTCTTTTTTTTTTTTTTACTCCTGGCAGCTGCCTGAACTAGACCCTGTAGTTTTCTTGGCAACATTTCAGAAGTAGTTTGCCACTGCCTTCTTCCTAAAGCTGAGTGAAAATGATTGTTATCAACTCTTCATCTATCAGTTTCTACTAAACAGGCTTTTGAAAAAGAAACCTTAATAAAGTATTATTGTTTATCTTATCAGTATGATAAGTTCTGGAAATTATTCTCTATGAGGAGTGGTGAAAGGAATCAGATAACATAAGCTTCTAGAAAAGGAGAATTACAATGGTGGTCTACAAATATCTAAAAAGCTGTTCTGTTCCCTTTAGAAAGCAAGGCAAGTCATGGACTGATAAATTGTCTCATAAACAAAGGAGAATCAGGTTGAAAATGAGCAGGAATTTCTTGATGGCAAGAGCCTAGAACAGTGATGGAATCTCTTCACAGAAGGTTTTGAGATAAGAGTTGAATGGCCATAACAGGGATGGTTTAATTTAAGACAATGATTAGATTCCCTAAAAGGTCCCTTCCAATTAATGCATTCTATGATTCTACAAGTATCTTGGAATAATTAAACAAAATCACTAATAACCCAAAACATAATACTCTTTTAGGACATTTGTAGGAATTGTTTGGAACCTGCAAGCTCCACCCACTATTCATAAACTATAATCCTTTTTAAAAAGTTTCACCTGCATACCTATTTATATAAAACTAAAAGACTTGCCAACCAAAATAAATGCCAGCTGCATAGTGGTTTCTCTTTCAGTGAATGCAGCAAATTTATTCCTTTTCACAGTAATGGAGCAAACACTGAAGCTGATAGATATTTCATACTCCTCATGTGGTCTAGTGAGAACCATAGATTTTTTGATTTCCCAGAATTTCACTCAGATTTCTTTTGCTTGATGTCCTCCAAGATGTGTTATCCCTAACAACAGTCATCCACAAGAGAAGAGTGAGAACAACTCTTCTTGTTGACTCCAGATTCAAACAGAGCAGATGCAAGGTTTTCATGGATGGAACTGAAATGTGTGTGCTAATACCAGCAGATTAAATCATTAAATTATATGTAATTGGTCCTTTCCCATCCTGACACCATTCAGCTGTGTGGCTGTTAAGTACATTCCAGGTAGTAAGTTGCTGAAGGCTGATCATATTGAATTACTGTCCACCTTCCTTTACATAAGAAGACATTATGTCACACATTTATTTTACAAAGTTTCACATGACTTCCACTTCCCCTCCATCTTCAGTCGGGGTGAGGAAATTTCTCTTATTTTTATGCAGTGCATATCCTGCATGCTGTTTTTATCTTTAATTGACCTCCAGGAGGCAGTAAGAAAGTATGCCGTTTTGAATTATCTATTTTGGGAAGTTGCCAGTCCTTTTAAAATATCCATTTTTAACTTATCCACTCTTGGTGATTGTATGTGAGTGCTAATAATGTGTTTTCATATGTTTAAAAGGATGTCCACAACTTGATTTTATTATAAAATACAAAACAAAGAGTATGGTGCATTTTGCACCTTAAGGAAAGTATTTAATTAAAGAAATTAATGTCTTGACAATACAGTGGATATGTATGTTTGAGTACATGGTAATGTAAGACTTCAGAATATTTAACATATTTAACATATCAATTAAAACAGTTATTGCTTGCAGATATAAAACAGTCTTTTATATACACTTGTAAATTAGAATTTATCCTATAGGCCAGAAGGCAGAATATAGAGGAGGAGAAGGAGGAGGAGGAAGAAGAAGAAGACGACAACTAAGACATTGTCCTGCTAGTCTTTGACTTATGACCATAATTTAGCATGGCAATTACAGTTGTAAGTCATGATGTTTGTAAAGTGGGTCACAAAGTGGGTCACGTGACTGAATCTGATTTTATTATCTTTTTGTGGTGGTCATTAAATGCTGTAGTTGTGAAGCAAATTCATTGTTCGCTATAGGTCAGTTTTTGCTGGAAACTGGAAGTAAACACTGGTCTCTGGCAAAAGTGGCATAAATCACAATCACACGACAACAGGGTGCTGCAAATAGTCATGAATGTAGCCTTGTTGTTGAGCGCCCAAAATGTAGTCACATCACTGGGGGGGGAGGGGGAATGATATCAGAACTTCAGAACTTGGTCATAAGTACCTTTTTTGCGGGTCCATCATGACTTTGAACAATCACTAAGCAACCAATCATAAGTTGAGGACTATTTGTATAATACATCATGAGAATGATAATAATTTACTTGTATAATTGTACATTCACTTTCTAGGAAGTTCCTCAATATGTGAACTGAATCTTCTGTCCAATTACAGATTTTGTACCATGCTACAGCACGTTTCATGACACTGAGTTACTGACATTTCCCACTAGGAAGATAAGTACTTTAAAGACATTAAAATACAATATTTTAGTTGTTGATGATGTTGGGTGTGAAAAGATAAAGATGTCAGTAGTCGTGCTCAACTTCTTGTGACTTCAATGGACAGCTTTATGGCATTTCTTGATAACAATGTGAAAGTGGTTGGCCATTGCCGTATTTCAGCATGTTGCAGTATGTATTATAATGTAATTAATGGTGCAATCTGATAGTAATTCTTACCATTTTTTTTCATACAGGCAACTTCAAAAAATAGTGCATGATATCAAGAAAAATGATAGTGGAATAATGAGCAAGTTCAAAAAGTAAGTTATGGACGTAAGCAATCCACACAATGGAATTATTGTTTTCTTTTATTTTGATGCTTATTTTCCGTAATTATGTCAAATGCAGGGCTTTTTTTGTCATAGAACGCCCAGAACGGAGTTCCGGCACCTTTTTTGGATGGAACCTTGTAGGGTAGGCAAGGCGGGTTGTATGACGTGTGAGTTCCGGCACCTTTTTTTTTTTTTTCAAAAAAAAGCACTGGTCAAATGTATCTATGTACGTGGTTATTTTTTCTATGTTCAATTGGGCTTATCTCCAGAACATTTTTGAATATTGTAATCTGTACATCAAATGCAAAAGATTTTTCTTGATGCTCGTTTTATCCAACCAACTATTTAGAATCTGTTATGGTAATATAATAATAATAATAAGCTATGTTCCAACATCTTAACAGCTCTGTTGTCACCAAGAGCTAGGAAGCCATCCATTTATATAGAAAAAGGTAAGCATATATAAGGACATCACCTTTGTTAGAAAAATCTCAGCAAACACCGAAGTGGTGGAACCTTCACATATTGCTAGCATCCCTTATGGTGGATGAAACTGCTGGCAATTGTAGTTCAGTAACATCTGGAGGACTGCATATCATGAATCTACACCATAGGTTCAATACATAGCCTCCATGGGAATGACAGAGAAGGGGGGGGAGGCAAATGTTCTCTCACCTCTAGCTGAAAAACGGCAACCTAGAAAGTTTTAACCAGTTAATATCTGTGACTATTCCTTTCTGATCTTGTCATATTCAGAATTCATACTCCCTGGTATGAAACCGCTGCCATACTAGTAAGTATTACTCAAGGACATCATGAGGATTATAAGCAGATGTATTAAAATCACTCCAACTTGCTGGCTTCCTGTTCTTAGCCATATAGCACTGCCAGCTTTACGAAGGCAAGACGCATTAGTGAGACAATGCAGAAAAATTATGAGCAATTTACTTCTACCGGTGCATGCCGACCTTTCTCATTTATCAGCAGGAAGACTCAAATCCAGGAAGCCTCTACTGGCACTTGCACAATATCTGCCCAATAATTTTAACTTCAATTCCCAATGGAAAGCCAAATGGGTCGCTGAATGCCCAGACATAGGAAGACATATAAATGGCCCCACTAAAAAGGTGGCATGCCTTTTTTTTGTGCGATCAAAACACCACATCAGCAATGGACAATATTGAATAGGATTCATACCTCAACAGCATCTGCTGAGACTCTCTGTATAAATGGGGCATAGTACCCTCCTCCTCAGTGTGACTGTGGGGTCCCATGTCAAACTGTAGATCACATCATGATTGGCTGTAAGCTGAGGGGATATACCAGTCCAGTATCTTATTTTTTTAGTACAAATGATGCTGTGCTTCAATGGTTAGATAGCTAGACTCTTAATATTTGAACATAGATTTTTTTTTAACATTTATATTTTATTGGGTGTTCCACTAATGTAGACGAAATGTTAATATATATTGCTAGTCCACGCGCTAAATAAATAAATAAATTCATACCCTCTAGTTCAGCTGGATGAAAAAGGTATGCTATAGAGAAAACAACAGCTTCTATCTTCAGTGGTTTCCAATGTGAACAGTGGGACAATGATAAAATCAGTAGCCAAGTCAGAGTCACGAGGGTCTGCAGCTAGTTATAATGTGGCGAAAATGATGAAACATGCATCAGAGTGTCTCAATACAACTCCTACCCTTTTGTGTGTGTGTCATGACATTGCTGGAAAGTGTATCACTGTGTACGTTTCATCACCTCCCCATAGGTGTTCACATTCTGAGTGACGAGAAAGAACAGGCAAAACCTGACCATCTTTTCAGATGATATCTCTGAACACGTTCCTCTCTTTTTCCCTAAATAAGAATGGCTGGTATTCATAGCAAATCCTACTCCCCTCCTTTAAGGGGCAATGTGGAGAACCTGACCTGTGCAGACCAGGAAATCACCAGGGACACAAACTGCAACTTTCAGAGAGCTTTATTCACCTGCTAAGCCATAAAGCAGTCTTTATTTGGAATTGGCAAATTGTTTGAACCAATTTAGTTCTGTCTTATTTAGTCATTCATGGTTAAACAAACTAGAATTTAACATGAATCCAGCCCATCTCTACAATGCAATCTACATCAAGGCGAGCATTTCAGACCAGTGATCATTCCATTTTATAATATTAAGATATCCAATCTCTGAAGATCTGCATCTCTGTCTCAATTATTGCACAACCTTCTCTTAATGGATAAAGTTTCAACATCTGCATTAAAACTGCTGCCTATCTCGTTTGGTAGCATAATATCAACTTGTCCGGTTCTGTTGCAATCAGCATGATAAAACAAAACAAACACAATTGCTTTCCCTCCTTCAAAGATCTTACAGCAATTTTTCTAACAGCCATTTTCCACACCCACATCTGCTGTGTATACTTTTAAGTCTATATTTATCCCTGAAACAGTTGCCTAAATATAGATTATCCACAGAAGAGTATTCCAGAACAAGAATCCTTCCTGATTAATTTGTATATCCCTACAAAAATTATTACTTTCCTTTGCAAAGCCAAACCTGCCTTCCTCACCTTTGGAGGCCTCTGCTTCTCCTAGGCTCTAATTGGGGGACAAGGGGGGTCATATGGTCAATGCACTCTGCAGACTCTTCAATCTGTGGGATCCTAAAAACTGTCCCCTGCCTTCTGCAGCAATTGGACTTTTAAGAAATGCTACTTAGGATTCTGTGGCACTTGAAATTGGACCAAAAAAGCTGCTTTAGAGTGCATTCCTGGGAAAGAGGCCTGCAATGCTGTATTTTGCACACTCTAAAGAACCTTTAGAGTGTCTCTTGTAATTCAGGTGAAGTTTTTTCCAAGTCCAGTTGACAAGCAGGATGTTTTTTCCCCCTAGGGTTTTAATGAGGAAAGGAATGCTTCTATCTATCTGAAGACAGCGTTACTCAGCCCCAAAATGGTTTTTCCTGGCAGTTGATTAGGGCTTGTTGTGAAATGTTTGGTGTGAGCGATGTGCTATCTCTCTTGCCCATCTGTAACACGTAGCTGTTGGAGAGAAAAGGCACAGAATTGCAGGAAAATCTGCAACTCTCAACCTAACCGCCAATTATCAAAGAAAAGAAATCAGTTCAGCCTTTTGATAAGGTTCCCCTACTCCTCAGAGGAAGCAAACAAAGGGCATTAAAGAGGACTCAGAGATAGGGAAGATATCCTTACATTTGACTAGATTTATTGTTATGTATTGATGTGAATAACTTGGAAACTGTTGAAAACGGTCAAACGACTGTGTCAGTTTAAACTCCAGACTGTCTGTCTACATACTTGTTAGCTTGTGTTTTAAGCGGGAAATACTGCTTTAATTCTATTGGCCGCCGCCTAGCGGTGAGTGTATAAATAGAGGTTAAGCGGCAGTTAGTGCCGCTTCTGTGTTAACTTAATAAATGAGTTGTTGTTTGCACCTGCTGCCTCGTCAATGCCTCACCGGGCCCAAAACATAACACTTATCATGTGAGACTCAGTGGGATTATCTCTGAGAAAAGGTTCTGCTTGACAGAAAAAAGATTCACCACCTCACATATTATGACCTTGATCAACAGATATAAACCATAACTACCCCAATAAGGTTGGGCATTCAAGATATCATTGCCTTGTGGGAAGATGTCAAAGGTCCCATCGGGCTCACAGTCTGACCAAAACAGTTGTCAAAATTGTCCCCTATTTTTTGTTTCAACAGCTGACATGCAACAGCATATTAATTTTTCAAGGGAGGCTCCATTTAAGTTTTGCTGAAGTTCTCCAATTCTCTATTTTGTTTTGGCTTTGATGCATAAGGTATTCTCAGGTTACTAGTTCAGGTGGTGACTAAGCAGGTGCCTGTCATTTAGTAAACAGCAAAAGAGAGTCTATATTGACTCAAAACAGAGAAACAATGCCTGATTTAATATCAGAAACAAGAAGGCATAGTGACATCAGGATAGGTCTTTGGCTAATGGGATTGTCCTGGGAGAAAAGGGTGGGTTGGGGAGGGGATGACAAGTTTAGACCAGTATATTTTGCTTTCTGCAGCCAAGAACAAGATGTAGTAGCTTTCCTACTAAATGAAGCTGTACTTGATGTGTTTTTTTTTCCCTAAGCAAAATGTAAAGGACATCAAAGTCCTATTGATAATATGACAATATTCTCAGAGTTCAGAAGTTTGGGTGGTTAATGAACACTTTATTATTCTGCACTTCCCAGAGTCACCTTTGGTGAGATGGGCAGCTATATTTGATTAATAAATAAATAAATATAAAAAGCTGTATGACCAGCCTTCTCTCAATAGAATGACATGTCAAAGAACAGCAATTGGCAGAGATAAGATATCAAGCCTGTAAGCAATGTATCAAAGTGAACTATAATTCAATGGCCAATCTAAAGATTTTGACTTTTAAAGAAAAGGGAGAAGAGAGAAGAAGGCAGATAAACTTTTGCTGTGGCAATCAAGTGCCCCTTAAATCATAAAAATGAATCTCTATGGAGATTCTCAGTTATCCAGGTCATGGTTGTCCCAAAGGTGCTTTTTTACAAGGCAACTGGACTTTCTTTTTTCTCTTTGAAGACATTTTGCGTCTCAACCAAGAAGCTTCTTCAGCTGAAGAAGAGCTGAAGAAGCTTCTTAGATAAGAAGCGAAACGTCTTCAAAGAGAAAAAAGAAAGTCCAGTTGCCTTGTGAAAAAGCACCTTTGGGACTAAGAATGAATCGCAATTTCTTGACCATTCCATTTTGTGACCTCAGCAGCCCATCACGCCTTGAGACAGCCCAGATAGTTTCCTTTGCTGAACTAAGACAGAGAAGTGAGGTGAAGCATGTAAAGAGAGAGGAAGCAGTATCAAAAGGAAGGCAATAAATTGTAACAGAGTTGAACACAAAAGGGGAACTGGTGACATAATATGAAATATCTTTGTCTAGAGAGCTCCTGACAATACTGAAACTCTAATTCAGGGGTGTCCAACCTTTAAGACTTAGGGACTTCAAGTCCCAGAATTCACAATCCACAAGTCTTAAAAGTCACCAAGGTTGGACACCCCTGCTCTAACTGAAGGCTAAGAGTTTCTCTCAGGGAGCTGGAAACATCATCCGGCGTAGAATGAAGTTTTTATAATAAGGGTTAGCCAGATGGGTAACTGTATATGATCTGTTCCTGCTGCTTTATCCATTTGCATTGATAGCAATGAACTTTTTACTTATCTGTTGATTTCTTAAGAGCAAGCAACTGTCAAAGACCAAATCAAAACCAAGTTTATTTTTCCTAATCAGCTAGCAATGCTGATGGCAAAGGCTGTGAAAGTCCAGGTAGTCCTTGAGTTACAACTATCCATTTAGCAAACTGTTCAAAGTTACAGCGGCACTGAAAAAAATGACTTACCACTGGTTTTTACGATTGTCACATTGTCCCTGCAGTCACGTGACCAAAATTCAATCCCTTGGCAACTGGCATGGATTTATAATAATTGCAGGATCCTGGGATCATAGAATCACCATTTCTGACCTTCCCAACTGGCTTCCAATAAGCAAAGTCAATGGGGGAAGCTGGATTCACTTAAAGATTGCATGTCTCATTTAATGACAGGTGATTCACCTAACAACCATGACAGAAAGGTCATAAAATTTGGCATGACTCACTTAACAAGCGCCTTGCTTAGCAATGGGAGTTCTAGTCCCAATTGTGGTTGTTAGTCACAGACTACTTGTAGATGCTTGTCAGAAGAGTACATGACTAAGCACTTGTGGGCTGCAATCTTGAAGTTCATATATACGAGGGCAGCACTCAAAGGAGTTTGTTCCTTATTTCATTCAATTATTTCATTCAAACTTCACTTGAGTTTTTAAAACGGTGTTTGAAGGGGTCCTTTTGCAGTTCCCATCTAGAGCAACAAAAACTTCCTGCAAGTGAATGTGGCTGCCTTAGCTGAACATTAAACTATTGTTTGTTTTTGAGATAATATAACAATATTGGTGGTGTGCATGTCTTAGGCAGTTCCATTTATTAAAACAATAGAATTATTGCTAAAAACTTTCATAAGCAAACAAAATTAACCTACTTGAGAATCACTGTTTTGCTTATTCCTTTTCTCCTGCCGATGTATAGGTTCCAAAATGAACAAGTGGCCTTAATATGCAAAACTGGAAAAAATACATGGGATCGGTATGACAATTTAGCATCGTACAAGCACTGATTGTGTAGCATGATGTCCTCTTGCCTGCTTTCAGTGTAATGTTGTTTGCATTTGCTACGTGGGCTTCAACCCACTCTTAACATAGCAAGGATTAGAAGCATGACTTTCTCTCTTCTTTGCCTTTCATCGGATCCATCCAGAGGCTGTTGCCCTAGCTTTCCAGGTCCTTTCCTTACGAGTGCAGAAACAGGGTCTAGAACATGGGGGTCCAACATTTTTGGCTTGCCTGGACAGCATTGAGTGAAGAGGAATTGTCTTGGGCTACATATAAAATATATAATATAGTTAATGTATATAAATCACATAATAATGTTAAAAGTTTATGATCTTGTGGGGCTGCATTACTAGCTGTCCAGGGCCTCATTTGGCCCATGCGCCTCTGGTTGGACATCTCTAGTCTAGAATATTAAAGGACCATGTCATGTTGTCCTTATTCTATGATATATGCCTGGAACATATTTTCATAAGCAGATCTGATTTACCACATGCTGTAAAAGACAAACTCCAGTTAGGCACATTTCCCCCCGGCATGTGGGGGGATGTGGGAACCTGCAAGTATTTTTTAAAAGCAGCAAATAGCTCAAAATATATTAAATGCTTTGTAAAAGCCAACCCCATCTCTAGAAGTAATTGACCAGCCTCAAATTAATGTAGAAATCCAATATGGTGATCAAGGAATTCTTCCACTATATGCTAAGCTGCATAGATAAAATATTAGGTCTCTCAAGGTGTAAATGAAGACGTACAAAATCTAACCAATGATACATTCCAGATTGTCAAAGATTCCCTTTATGAAGTGTGGGATGTAGTTGAGTAGGGTAAGAATTGACTGAACTTCCATCAAGTTTCTCCCTGCAATTTGCACACAATAGCCAACCCTAACTTTCAAATCTACAGGAACTTTTCAGAGGGAGAGAGGACTTCAGGGGGGAAGAATTGGGAAATTTGTCTTCCCTGAACATGGTTAACAGCCCAAAGACTGTGCTTTTTGTCTACACAGAAGTAAATCTCATGGAATTTGATAAGGTTTCTTCCCAGATAAGAGATGCTGAGTATTGCCAAGTAGCTTAACATAGTGTAGGAAAGAGGCAAGCAATGCACAGGATGTTGCTCCCAATCAGATTTTTGCTGCCTCCAAAGAACTCACAGATTTCACTGTTGAAATACAGCAAAAATGCTGGGTTTTGGTGGCCCTGTTTTTCCCACTGGGCCACCAGCCACAATCTTTGTAGTTGTTGGAGGCTAAAAAGAAAAAGTCAGAAAGATCAGTCCTCCCCAGTTGCAAATAATAATAATAATAATAATAATAATAATAATAATAATAATAGCTGATCTCCTTTGCCCCACCTCAATCTTTGAAGTGCCTTCCAGCTGAGACTCCTATTTAAAAAAGAGTTTTGGTTTTTTTTCATGTCGTAGTTTGGCTTCCAATTCTTGCAGTTTTAGTACTCTAAATTAATTAACTAATTTAACTAATACTTTTCTCATCTTGGCTTTGACTTTAGATGCTATTTTTGAAAAGGTTTCTTGAGTCTGGAAGATGCGGACAATGTCAAAAACACTTTGCTGCCCCAATAATCATCTTTCTTGTGTTCTTCACAATAAGCTTCTATTTAGCTCTGGGTGAATAAAACTCACAAGCAGGAGGGCAAAATGAGAAGGGTGTTTGGGGTGTTTTTTTGGTTTCCTGGTGCCTTAGGCTCTTGGCATCATTCTCATTTGTTCTTGCCGAGGAGACCTTGAAAAGTGCTTTGTAAATCTTATTTCAAAAACATTTCCCTTTCTTTCCATTTGACGTCCACAAGTTAGTGAACAACATCAGTGGAAAACAAGATGCTTACATGAAATGTAAGGTAAAAGCTTCCCTGAGGGAAGATCGAATTTCTGTGACTCCATGGATATTTTTAAGAACAATTGTCTTCATCTTCTGTGGGACTTCTTAGTGGAAGTATCCTACTTCTCCCATATTGACTAGGTCTGACTCTGTTTAGTTTTCTTTAAAGTCAGCTAAGTGCTACCACCTGCTCTGACAATTGTTCTTAAAAATTAATATACAAGCATTAAATTCTATTATTATTTTTAGCATTTGAAATAATTGCTCTGTATCACCTACCTTGGATGTCCTTGTGGTCTCTCATGCTCCTATACAACCTAGTTAGCCTTTTCAAGACCAGCCAAGTTACAATGGTAACTGTTGAAAATGAAATTTAAGAATCATGAATGAGATTTTTTGGAAGAGATGGAGCAATCTTAGCTAGGAAGCCATGATCTCACAAGACATTTGTCTCTTGGCCCAAAGACAACATCAAAGTTTCCAAATTTTGAATGCTACGTATCTAAGTTGTGGGCTCCAGTATTCTCAATGATTTATTCAGTACTTGTCTTAAAGGAATTGCATTCATTTAAGCAGGCTATTTCAGTTAAAATAACTTATGGCCTAACTCTGATCAGATTTGTGATGGAAAGAACCAAAATTGGTCTCAAGTCTTTGTGAAGCTGAATAGAATTAGAAAACAAAGCCATGAGTCTTTTTTTAACGGCAAAATACTGGTTGAAATAAAGGATCCATTCCTGATTTAAAATACCAAGAAATTCTGAAGCCAATTGCATCACATCCTGTTAAAAGTACAAATGTCCATGTTCTATTTTGCATTGCATAGACTACATTCTATACCTTTGTGACTAACCAGCAACCTGCATATCTTTTACACCTGCAACTATCGTGTTAATTATCTTTTCTATAGAAGTAGCCATGTTTAAATACACACACACAGTATATATAGATTCTTTTGCATTATTATGTTTGTTTTGCTTAGTCTCTTTGGAATTCTTGTCAGCTGCATGTGTCTTTTATTACTAGCTTTCTGTAGTTGCTGTAGTCCTTGCTCTAGTGCCAACTGTTGCCATCCCACAATTATATAGAAAATGAAAAATGACACTTTTTTCCCCACAGGTTAACAAGTAAACCACCACCAAGCATACCACCAGTTGATTATGTTCCAGGTATGGAATTAACACCATTATTAGGTTTTAGGATTGATGCAGGCATGTAAATCAGAGGCGTGGGATTCAAGATGGCGGCATGTGTGCATGCAAGCATCACATCAATTAGGGTGGAAGACAGTCCCTAGTTTTTCCTCAGTTGTGCCTGTCAGGTGATTTATATGACTGAAATGTATGCTGATAGTCCTCGGCTTACAACCGGCTCATTACGAGCTATTGGTTCGCTTAACAACTGCAGTGTTAACTTAATGACCACCGTCAAAACAATTATAAAATCGGGTCGGTCATTATGACTGTTATGACTTACAACCATGATGGGCAGGCTTCATTATGGCCACAAGTCGAGGACTACTTGTAAATGTTTTCTCAGTGATATGGGAATTACACAAAACAAATCTTTCCCACTTGCTAAAGTACTGTCTCTCAGCAAAAGCAGAAGTAAGAGTACCTTCAGTGCATACTTGCTGCAAAATGTCCTTTTGATCATTCTTCTCCTGCAGCACCACAAAGAATCCAGGATAATTTTCTCTGCTTTTAGAAACTAAAGTAAACCACAGAAAGTTGCATCAGTTTGAAGGTCATGTCCTAACAAGCAGAAAACTGTCTGCAACCTTTGTTTAACTACAGTTTGGGGAAATACTTCAGAGTGCCATTTGTGAAGCTCAGCAGAAAAGCACTGTGTACATAGGACGTGATTTAAGGAGGATCCACTTTGAAGATCCTTTATAATCAAACTCTGTCTCAGTCCTAGTTTTTATAGGACTCTCTTATTTCTCATTATTCTTACGGAGAACTTTGCAGATACCTGCAACAGGAATATTTGCCCAAATAACATGTCTACTTGTCACTTGTGCTTGTAAGAAGACTTATGTTGATATTATTTGTACAACCTAAATTTAGGAAGTCAGTGGCTGCAGATCAAGCAGCCCGCAGCCATTGTGACCGAGGCTCACCCATTCCACTCGCTTTTCTTGAAGAACAAAGTCTTTATCAGACTGGGACCATAAATATATAATTTGAAATGTTTGAAAGATGAAGGACACGTTGGTACAGTATCTTCTCATTTCAACTGGCCTAACAGTTTGAGTTTTCTTCAAGGGTGAGAAAGGGCTGCTCCTTTCAACACTTTGCAGAAGGAAGCCAATTGACTAAGACCAACATCTCTATAATCTAGCAATTGAAATAACTGTTGAATGCATGGATGGATGGATGGATGGATGGATGGATGGATAAGATATTTCAGCAGGGAAGATTTATAACTAAAACGCTATTCCCACATTTGAACAAACACTCCTAAAATCAAGGGAGATTATTTTGTTCATATCCCAGCTCAGTCTTTCATTTTATTTTATTATTTATATGGCCACCCATCTCATCAAAGTGACTCTTGGGCATTTAACAGTGATTAAAAATGAACAGGGAATACAACAACTATTGATGTAACCACTTCATGGTTGTGTTGTGCATATAATAGGGACAAGTAGGGACTCTGTAAGGCAAGTAAAAAAAGTCAAATGGCAGCCACGATATAACCCACCCACCCCTTTGTCCTTGTATGTCACCATCTTGATTTATTTTTTTAAATTCTCCTTGTGGATTCCCCTGGGGATGGAGAAATACAGTTCTCCTCTTAGCTCCTGATTTGTTAAATAACCTTTTTTTAAATTAAAGATGCAACAAAGCAAAACATCAATTACTAGCATTAAATGTATCTGCAAGAATTCCGTCAGCCCTACAAAGATCTCACTAGGCATATGAGAACTAACTAACCAGAAATGAAAGATAAGAGGAAATATTTCCCCACAAAATGCAAAGATTGTAGATGTAATAAAACCTGATTATCAAATCTCACCCTACACAGATTATCCCAAATTTCAATATAATTATATATATTTGATTTGATTTGTTTATCCTAATTGGAATTTTGATTTTGTACTATTGCTATTGTACTTAAAAATGTTCAAAGATCAAGTATCAAACAAAAAAACAAGTGTTTGGAAGAAAATGGCAGCCAAGTCAAGCATTTAATGTAATTTATATAATACATTGTCTATAGGGCCTATAGTTATATTATAGGGCCTACTGCTATACTTTCTATATTAAAAAGGAAGACAATCAAGAAGAATGCTTGAAGAGTTTACCGCCAACCATTTAACTGTATAATTTATTTTCATTAATTTCAGTGGGTGCAATCCAACATTAATCAGTTAAAATCCACATGTCTTAATTTAATCATGTTTTAGTGTGCCCATAAATGTGACTGGGCCCAGTCTATCTGCTTTTGTCAGATATAGTGATATAAATAATGAATTAATATTCATGTAAACATAACTTTATTATAGAACTGTAGTACAGATGAGAACATTTGTCTTTGGCATCTTGCTCACATGACTGTTTAAATATTTTGACTAACAACTTAATTCTAATTTTTATTTTAGACCGTACAGAAGAAGAGGAACAGTGGTCAGATGACTTTGTAAGTTTCTTCCCCACCCAGGGCCTCAGCAGGGGCAGTCAAAATCAAGATGGCAGCTGTTATTAGGCCATTGCACATAAGAAAAGGGACAGAGTTTCAGTTGTGAGGTTGCAGTTACATACTGATTCTTTTTAGTCCTCTGCCCCTCTATGCTTCAAACATCACATGTACACAGCTATACATTTTGTGAATTTTTCAGTGTGTAATAGCCTTTCCCACTTAGATCTTCAAGATGTGTTGGGATCTGTAAATTTTCAGGCAGCCGCTGCTTTTAAAAAATGGCTGTAAATCTCAGTCAATCTATCCATCTGTGCACCCATCTGTCTAAAAGTCCACAGATCACACTGTTTTGAAGCTCTTTTTTATTCACATTTTTATGTCTATTTGGCCACCCTGACATATCAGTACAGCAAATACCTGGGTTAAAACACTTCAATTTAGGGACAACCGATAGTGATTAATGGAGCCTATTGTAGCAAAATTCAAGCTAAATATACAGTGATTCAAGTTAAATACATTATGGTTCAAGTTTATTAACGAATATTACTTATACAGTATTACATAATAATATTGCTCCAGCTTAGATACAAATCTGACTTAAAGATGGATCTGGGGAAACTGGGAACTACTTTACTTACTGTAAATGCTTGCAATAAAGACTGCTAGAATTGAAATTAGCTTTGAGATCAGAGCATAAAATGCCATCTCAGCCAGGTTCAGAAGAAGATAAATATTTTTATGGTGATTAATCATGGCTCCTTTAGTTCCATATGAATTCTGACACTTCTGCAATGCTATTTCACATTTAGATAGCTGCAGTGAATTCAGTGTCGTAAAACTGCAGCTATTTTTATTTATTGGCTTCATAAGGAAGAAGAGAATCACAGTCTTTCTATCTTTTTCTTTTTTCTCCTTTTCCTTCTTTCCTTCCGACTTCATCAAGCCCTGATGTTTCTAGTACAGCCCTGTATACCATCCTTCTCTTATTTTAGTTCATTTTCTTCATAGCCTCTTCCATTGCATCCTTCTCTTTTTTTTGTTGGGAGATTAATTTGTCTTGTAATACTTTTTCATATGGAATTTATAATTTTGTTCCTGCAGTTATTCAGTTTTTCTCTATTTTTCCTTTTTCTTCTATGTCTATTTTTTCCAAGCTCCACTGCTGACAGTACTAAATAATGGACTGTCTCATATTCAGACTTACTTAACATTTTTGATTCCTTTATTGATTATCTCAACTTTTTTCATAAACAATAAAATCAATCGTGTTTTTCAACTCACTCCTTTTCCGTGTCATGCACAAATAGGCATGCTTAAACCAAGAAAAGGCTTTTTCTAAGCACATATCTACCAAAGAATCACCATTCTCATTCCTTTGTTCTTTTGATAGCCACGGTTACGCTCACCTTGTTCCCATCCATTCATTCATGTCACCTAACAGAATGTTCTTTTATCCAAATCACATTCATTTATACTCATCTCTGGTTCTTCCACTATCACAGCTCCTATTACCATTCTGTACCTATTAACAATTTATGGATTCCAACTTTCATAGGCAACTGTGAGATAGTATTAATTTATACTTTCTGACATACATTTAGCCTTTCATTCATCATTAAACCAACATTCCTACTTCCCTGCATGCATTTATCAACTCCTTTTTACAAGATCAGGCTACATCTATTTAGATCTATTATTCTGTTCCACTTATTTCACAGGTACCAATATACCTTCTTTGTTTCCTTTCATTCATTAACTTAAGCTCTTCTACATTCTAAGTCAGGGTGTTCCATATGCTATGATGGTTGATGGGCCCATACATATTAAGTTTTAGTATCCATTATGGCTTTGCTAATCAAGACTTACACAGAATGCTTTTTAGTATGCTACAGAAGGCCTTACACCAGGCTAGCCATACTGTATCACAGGCAGCATTTTCATCTAAGAATGAGAGCCAGTTTGGTCTAGTGGTTAAGGCACCAAGATAGAAATCAGGAGATTGTGAGTTCTAATTCTGCCTTAGGCATTAAAGCCAGTTGGGTGATTTAGGGTCAGTCACTGTATCTCAGTCCAATGCATCTCACAGGGTTATTGCGGGGAAAATAGGAGGAGGGAGTTAAATATTATTATTATGAATTAAGTATATTCATTGCTTTGAGTTATTTATAAAAATAATAAAGACAGGAATAATAAATAATAGTAGGGACACAATTGGTTTGGACACACTTTGGCCAGCATGCTATAAGCACAATCAAAGGCCAGTTTTCTCCCCAGCAGGCTCACGCTATTGTATGCAAGCCATGATCTCTGTTGTAAGCCAAAATACCTTTGCTGTCATCCTACCATTTAGAAATAGATGCAATGGCCTGTCACCCAATTAGACTATGACTGAATATTCACATCTGAAAGTAATGATTACAATTTACAGTATGTGTAGGGCACAAAATGATGGGACTTTTGGTAATATTTGGGTGTCATTAAAGTAAGGGATTCTTTTAGTTGTTGAACCTCATCATTCATAATACATTGAACCATTTTTAAAAGTTGCATTTCACAGTTTTCTAAGAAATTCAGCAATCTTCTGCTTCCAGGACAGCGATTATGAAAATCCAGATCACCACTCCGATTCTGAGATGTATGTGGTTCCCACAGAAGAGAACTGTGATGACAGTTATGAGCCTCCTCCAAGTGAGCATGAGCCAAAGACAGTCCCAATACCATTCTCGTGTGCTCGGGGTGTATATGCAGGTACGTGCGTTATGTCCACACTCCTGTTTCTCAAGATCAAAGTCAATGATAACGGAATTAAAAGAAGCCGAAGAGTTTCAAATGGAGGCAGAAGCTTTTTAAGATTCTGGGAGGTCCAAGGGCAGAACAGTCATTTGAGCGTACATGCAAACTCACACTCAGATATACTTCCACATACATCCATTTTTTTCATGGCTTTTGATCCATTATAACCAATAATAGAATAATCAGGAGCAAGTGGAATAACCTAAAATGCAAAAATAATTCTTGACCTATATGTTTAAATGAATTCTACTGCCTAGAATGACAAATACTGATAGTTTTAAATTGTCCTTTGGATGAGGTTCTCCATGTGGATGGCCCCACATGGAAAACTCATACACATTCTTTTTCAAGTTCTCAGTTTTAAAAACAATAATCCTATCAAGCTTGAATTTCTTCTTATCTAATTAGAATTTCATTTTGCTACATTACCTGTAAATTAATCTTTTTCATTGATTATACCAGTTTCAGATGATTTATGAACATCTTAAATCATGAAATCTCCAATAATGTCTGTTTATTATGACAACTGCCCAGGAACGTACATTCTCTTTTGATCAATTACCAGTCAATAAGAAGATCTGTCATCTCACTCTAATAATACCATGAACTGTATGGTTAGAGACACTTGGGTCCGTATTGGGAAGGGGTATATTAAAAAGTCAAGATGGAAGCTGCAGTTGAGCAGTTGAAGACCGGGCCATCATCTTTATATTTTTCAAACACATAGGTTCCTAGATAGAGATTTAGTCGAATTATGTCTTCAGCTGGTCCTCACCAATCATGATTGAAACTGGCAATTCTGCTAATAAGCACCATGGCCATAAAGTAAAACATCACACAATTTATGTGAACTTAACAATGCCAGTTCAAGCTGCAGTTATTAAGCAAATCAACAAGCACTGTAAAGCATCACATCATATGACCACAATTTGCAACTTCTGCTGGCTTCCCCATTGACTTTGCTGGTTGGAAGCTGGCTTTGAAGGTTGCAAATGGTTATCATGATACTCTGGGACGTTGCGACCATCATAAATATGCACCTGAATTGTGATTACATGACTGGGAGGATACTTTGATGGTCAGAACTTTAGGGACTGGTCGTAAATTTGTTTCAGCGTTGTTGTAACTTAAACAGTTGCTGAATGAGCAGTCAGTAAGTGAAAACCATGTGTATTAGATTGTTTCTGATTATACAGTTTTTCATATTCCCCATTTAGTCCATGAATAATTGTCAGCTCAATATGGATTTTAATAATAGACAAGAAACTAACAAGCCTATCTCAAGAGAAATCATTATTCTGTTGGCAGCTCACTTGGTGTCTGAGGGAGAGCAAAACAAGGGGTGGGAACAAAAGATATTGGGTTACAAAGAACTGGGAAACCACATTACCATTAAAAAGGAGCTTATCTTTTAAGTTGAGACTTCCAACTTAGGTTCCCAATCTACATTTTTTCCACAGCACCTTAAAATCTCACCATGAAATTTGATGGCAAAATTACCAATTTTAAATAAAGCTTCTGGAATAAAAATAATAATAGGAGTGGAAATGAAACTGAGAGGCAAATCACACTCTGCTTTAAATTTTCTCAACTCTTATTTCCATGGCATATAATTGTGACACCAAAATTTGGACATTGATGTAATTCAACAGTGTGAACTTGTTAATTGTGTGTTTGGGTATGGTAAAAGATTTAAAGGTAGAAAAGAGGGATTATGCCTCCTAGACCTAGAGGCTTTCTTTCTCATTCCCACCCTATATCTCCACCCAAAAAAAACACTTAAAGACATTCCAGAATTTACATCCCATCCTTGATGTGGTGTCACTACCATAATGAAGATACCATTTCAGCTAGTTGGGGGGGGGGAGATAAGGCCCCTAACCTGGGAAAAAATTGATCACTTCAATGCTAAGCTTTAGTTTTGTTCCAGCCAAATAGATCTAGTCTCAAACCAAATACAGTGTTCCCAAAGATACAATTATCCTTGAGGACTATTTATTAAAATAAAACTAATCATAATTTGCTTTTTTTCTGAAATGCTTAAGATGGTTTTGGATGGTGCACTTCAATATTGTTAATGAACCTCCAATATTGTTAATGAAACTGTTTTTATCTAAATGACTGAATTCATTTTATCCAAATTGCTATATTAAACTATTGAATTATGGCTATGACAATTCTCCCTCCTCTAGGTCATGGTTGTCCCAAAGGTGCTTTTTCAAGAGGCAACTGGACTTTCTTTGTTTTTCCTTGAAGACATTTCACTTCTCATCTAAGTTTGAATTATAGGTTCAGGTTGGCTTCAGTGATTGGTTGCCTGGGAAAATCTCAGTGCAAAATAAACCAAATCAGAATCCTTTTTGTTCACCTTATCTTTAAACAACATAATAGAAACTAACAATATTTTCCAGGTGTTTTTTTTTTCTAATTCCAATCTATCAATGATTCAGTATAGGTTGATGATATGACTGCTTTTTCAATTACACAAATAGATTTAAGGTGATCATTAAGTATTGGACCTTTGGTACTTACTGTTAAGAGATGAAACATAAATTTAATCATAACTAAAAACTAAGATATATTCTGATATGCATTTAATATATTCCCTTATTTTATGGAATATATTTTAAAAATTTATTCTTTCAGTGGCATGGTTTAATTAAAATTGACCGGCCTAAGTCAGATATTTATAAATCACATTTTGTTATTTGGAAGAGTCATTACAACATCCAATGTCAAACAATGTCTGTAGCTGATAGTATATTATAGTTCCAGCAAAGTAACTTGTGGTTTTTTAGCATCACAAGGATAACTTAAGATCCGTGTCAAACTTTCTGGGCAGCTTGTGACAAAGTGTGCTACCCATTGTCTAAATCAAGCAATGTAAGTGGTATTTGATGGAGTTTGGCTGTGGTAATAATTAGATGTCTTGAATAATCCGATGTTCTTAAGTCAAATTGCAGGTGCAAAAGAGTAGGAAACTCAATGTATTTAACATCCTTAAGGGAACTAATCTCATTTAGTATAGAGATAGAGACCATAATTTCCATTTTCCAAACCTGGAAAAAAAACCAGCTTGATCATCTTCAAAGCCACCAACATCAATTACTTCTCCAAACCACCATAGATCATATAGCATGAAAAATCCTATCAGCCCCATTCCAAACAAAAGGGAAGTAAAAACCTTTGATTTCACTTCACCCAACGACCATCTGTGTCCTCACCTCACCTTGCATGTCATGTACCAAATAACAAACAAAAGTCCCAGCTGTTGAACCAATCTTCCCGTTGGCAGAGCCAGAAAGTTTCAGCAATATAAGATCGGTGTTCCAGCAAATGGAAGAATAAACTGCCCACAAACTCCAGAGTTTCACAATTGAAAATGAGCTGTTTTAGTGTAGCGTCAAGTACTGTGAAGAAATAAACTTGCTCTGATGTTGCATATAACCATTTAATTTTATATAGATGTTCTCTTGCTGTCCAAAACAGATTCATGTGGTTGCTGGTGCTACAGAACTTGTAACAGTGTAGGTGGGATTCCATTCCATGGAAATACAACTGCATGAAAATGGACGGGAATGCCCTTAATATTATTTCTTTTAATTATACATATTTTTTTCTTCTGCCATTCACAGATGACAAACGATCTAGCCAACAGAAGACTTGGCCCCCACCTATTCCGCCAAACCAATCTTCATCTGTATCAAAGAAACCAGCCACTTTACCCTTGCCGCCATCTGCTGTTCAGAAGCCCAGACTCCCACCCAAGCCAATGGACGACGAGGTGACGCTTCCCATTTTTATTACACTGACAGAGACGGAACAATCAGGCAGAAGAAATCTGCTCTTGCTGTTTTTGTATGGGACATTTATATTCCTTTTTTTTTTTTTTGCTCCTTCTGTAAAAGGAGGTTGCATGGCAAATTTAGTCATACCTAAAGCTGCTGCTAATGACAAAGCAGGCTGACAAAGATGGAGGACACCAGGCACAGAGAATCAAAAGAGATTTCAGTTGCAAAGCTACTAAATTATACCTAACTTATAATTTGGAAGATAGCAAGACAAATTACTTGAGTCAACCAGCTTAACTAAACCGAAAGTAGGCAGCCTAGGCCTGCCCCAACATGCTTGCTTTTGTTCCACCTAATTTTTGAAAAAGTTTAAAAACAAAACCAAACAAAGACATGCTGCAAAAGAAAGCATCCATTTCTAAACATTCTATTTATCAGCAGAAATAGCTTTGGATCCAACAGAGAGTAGTAGAGAACATTCTGAGACCAAGTTGTCTTCTTGAAAGGGAATGTCTCGTGCCCATATTTTGCATCCTTACCTGGGGTGGGTGGATCTTGTTACAGTAACTCATGCTTTTGCCATTGCCTGCTTAGACTATTGCAATGTGCTGTATGTGGGACTGCCTTTTAAGATCGCTCAAAGGTTGTATTTGGCTTGACCATATGCTGACCAGCATTCACTGGTCACGTCACACCAGATCTCCATGACCTAACCCTGGTTACCAATAAGCTTTTGGGTGGAATTTAAAATGCCAGTGTTAACCTATAAAGCCCTACATGGCTTGGCAGTTTGTTATCTATAGGGTCATATTCTCTCATTGAAGTTAGCCTGACCATCTACCCAGAAGAACTGTTCCTCTTTAGGAAGGGGAGGGAAACAAGGCTCAGGTGACCTGCATTGGTGGTTACACCGTCTTTTGGATCAGCCTCCCAATCAATATCGAACTGGTTCCCATCCTGGCTGCATTTCAGAAATAACTTGAAGCACAAAACTGAAGCTTTGGAAGGATGTGATTCCATCCTCATTGACAGTCTGTAGACACAGTCAATCAATCCATCCGAACACTTTGAGGCCACATAAGAAATTGATTCATTTGCTGTCATCAGCTACTAGGTTTGTTATGCTAAACAACTGAAGTACATCTTGTGTTGGATAAGGGTATTTAAAAGCATGGGAAACTGCTTTGGCCAAAACATGAATAAATTAAGAATCTTTGAAGGACTGTACTGCTGAGCATAAATATAATCAGTGCTGGTCACCATTTCCAGCTACATTAATTTATTTTATTTATTTGCCAAATTTATATGGCTGCCCATCTTGCCCAAAATGACTCTAGGTTGCATACAATACAACCAAGAATTAAAACATTTTGTAAACCATTAAAACAATAACAATAGATAAAACAATCCTATGAGAGGGAAGTTTGCATATAGGATAACCCACATAAAGGCTGCCTAGCATGCAGGAGATCCAAAAACTACATTGATATTTTTTTCCCTAATAGATTACCTTCATATTTACAAATGTTCTGAATAGAAATATTGATTATAAGTCTTTAAATTGTTTGAATTTCTTTTTAAGATCACTCATTGTTATATACTTACACGCACGTGTGTGTGTATGTGTTTACCTAGATTTTTTTTTCTGCTTAACTTTAGTTTTTATTATTGGTATGGCCTCTCTTTTTTTAACCAGATATGTTTTATTTTTGTCTTGATGTTTTGCAAATAAGCAAACAACCAAAACCTCTAATAAAATTCCAGGTTAAAAGATTCTGGTGCAATATAATCAGATAGATCTTTAGAACACATTTTTCCCTCTACCTGCACAGCCATTTAAGATTTGAAACGAGGTTTCTAAACTGAGCTCCAAAACAGACAGGGAAGCAGACATCAAAGTTTAACATAAATTACCATTTTATACTTTCTGCATGTGTCTCCAGGAAGATAATAGGCTGCCCCCTTTCTTCCTTGCAAGCACGATATAGGTAGTCCTTGGCTTGCAACCATTCAAGTTACAATGACACTGAAAAAAGCGGCTTACAACTGATCCTCACATTTTCAAGCATCACAGCATCCCCCGTGGTCGTGTAGTCAAAATTTGAGTGCTTCACAACCAGTGTGAATTTATAACCGTTGCTGCGTCCGAGGATCATGTGATCGCCATTTGCCATCTTCCCAGCTGTCTCCCAATAAGCAAAGTCAATAAGGAAAGACAGATTTACTTAACGATTGTGTGATTCAGTTCACAACTAAGTTCCATTTATTTTAAAGTTGAAACATTATGGCACGCATAAAGCTCTACTGAACATGGAGAGGAATGCATTTGTTTGCCTTATATTAAACACACAAATATTAAATCATCGCTGCATTTTCTTTTAGGCAGATTATGTTGTACCAGTTGATGATGATGATGATGAAGATAATTATATAGAACCCACAGAAGAAAGCACTTCACAGCCTGTAAAACGTAAGGTTTGGATGATTTTCTTTGCCAGGGATATGACTAAGGCATTGACTGAAATATGTGAAATATATAAAAAAAAACCTGTTATCAGAGTTTTGTATTCAAATTAAGTTTTCCTTTTCTTATGAGAAGATAAGGACTTTAAAAGGGAGAATGGATGTGTAAAGAATTAGAGCCAAGTAAAAAAAATAGCTTCTATGAGAAATAAAAACAGTGAGAATTAAATTCTTGGCAGCTTTATAAAAGAAACTTCTTGGGACATGGCAGACATGCTACTTTCATTGTACTGTATATAATATATTATGCTCTAGGGTAGTGTTTTTCAAACTTGGCAACTTTAAGATGTGTGGACTTCAAATCCCAGAATTCCCCATGCTGGTGAGGAATTCTGGGAGCTGAGGTTCACAGATCTTAAAGTTGCCAAATTTGCTCTAGGGTTTACAGTGCTTCAGAGGTTTAAAAAAAAAAGGGGGGGGGCTTCATGGAACACAAGGAGAAATTCATAGCACCTCCTTCAAAACAAATGCATCTGTACCTGAGATCTTACAAGTACAGTTTTTTTCAGGAACTGCAGAAAGGGGTCACGTTTCTATGTCTGCATTCCTAAAAGCACCTTCACGTTTACATCCAGGGTATTGCATGACCCTTTGCTCTTTTGGAAATAATGGATTTTTTCCAACTGTGTCCTTATATATTTGGGAAGAGGTACAGGCAAATGGCCTCTGAAATTAGAAAAATGTGTATATCACTCATCCTTTTGAAAAAGCAACCTGAATATTCACTGAAACAAGCAAAAGTAAAACCTTAGGTAATTGATCAGTGGGGGGGGGGCTCAACTGTGTTTCTGGATTTTGACTTTCTCAGAGATCTCTAATACTTTGCTTTGATCCTTTTTAGCACCCGTGGTGAACAGGTCGACCAAGCCTCCCTGTTCTGTACCATCACCTTCCACACTAGGTATGACAATTTTGCGTTTATCTTCCCAAAATCATGCAAAGATGCAATTAGTGGGTTGTGAAATAAATTTATTTAATTCTAGGCAACCAAATTGGTTACATTCCCTTAAAGGAAAGTAGGATTCCAAAGGGAAATGAGTTATATGTTTTAAGAATGCTTCCCCATAACTCCGGAGATTTGCTCTATATAAGGCACCAGGCTACAATGCCCCTCCCCTTTTACCATACATATGTACAAAGGGGCAGGACTTCAGTCACATTGCTGGGACCACAATCTTGTCTGGTTTGGGCCTTTTCCCCTTCAGATGCTGCTGAATGCAGGATTTGAAAAGAAGCATAAGGTTCATGCATGATATCCTGCCTTTAGTGAAATGATACAGAGATAAACACTATATAGCCGAAGGCTTCATTTCATGTTAATTATATTTTTAGCATGAGCTGCAAGTATCTAATATTTTCTTCAAAGCCATCTCTTAAGGCCGCAGTTCTTCTGTTTATTCAGAAATTATTTTCATTGGATGTGAAAATATTTTAATTCCTAGCAATTCCTTTAAGAAATAAAGTAAAGACTACCTTTGAGTCAACTCCGGGTGACTGCATTGAAGACATTTTCTTGGTAGCGTTGCAAAAGTGATTGCCCCTTGTCGTCTTCTGGGGTGTTCTTTCAGTGCCCCAGCATCTAGTCGGAATTTGGAAATCTAGGGTTAGACTGGAAAATCAAAAAACCTAACTGGGAGAAGGTATAGGCCAGGGGTAGGCAACCTTGGCTCTTTTATGACTCGTGGACTGGCATGGCTGGCTCAGGAATTCTGGGAGTTGAAGTCCACGAGTCATAAAAGAGCCAAGGTTGCCTACCCCTGGTATAGGCAAAATATATCTATATTCACATTCATAAAATCACCATAAAACTTGGAGACTTTATATAAAGGATTGCACTGTTAATCTAAAAATGAAATATTTGTGTCATTCATGTGCCTAGGTTTGCACAAAAATGGCTTATTTCTGTTTTTATTCTCTTGTCTGCAGATGTATATGAAATTCCTGAGGAAGAGGTAAGATGCTATATATGCTATATAAAAGGCTCACCTGTTTAGGAAGATCCTAGGAAGAGAAGAAAGATTCAGAGCAGAAAGAGGGAAATAACTGTGCATGCGGTACATGAGTGTACAGGAATATCACGGATATGTTCAAAATTACATTTTATAGGTAGTGTTCAAGAACACAAAACACAGTTTTCAACTTTTTTCCCAAAATGACACCAATGAGATCCATTTCTAAGGAAAGATGTGGATATCAACCAAGTTTAAATCTTACTTATTTTGCAATAATAATTAAAAGAAAAATATGTTAACAATGTTTATTAGTTTTCTAGAGTAAAATAATAGTAACAAAGGCTTGGATCAGCAATTTTGACGTGTTTATTTGACCTGCTTTTGAAATTCACTACAGAAGGGACATTATATCTCAAGTTGTATGAAATAGTTGTTGCAGCATCTCCTACAAATTGACAAGAACTGGCATTTTAGGGGAAATGTTCCTTAAGAAAATTAAAAACCTAATGTAATTTGTGAATACTAATCTAATTCACTTTCTCTAACAGAAGTCATCACCTCCATTACCCAGGTAACTTACTACTCACTCTGAAATTATAAGTAAATGTTGCTACATAGTAGAGGTTATTTCCATAATTTATTTTCTCCTAAGAAAGTCTTAATGTAACGTAGATAATTGTAAGTTTATGACACAGTGGAATTTTAGTACAATGATGTGTCGCAAAATAGCTGATGTGAGGTCAGGCATGAGACAATTTATGCTAGAATTTGAATATGATGAGCCCAGCTTTTTCCATGTGCTGCTTCTATGTCTCAGTCTACAAACTGTGCATATCATATTAAAAATATGAATAATAAGCTGCACACTGAAATAATGTACTTTAATTCTACATAATCCCCCAGCAACTGATATTTGGAGAACTGTATGAGGCGGAGGCAGAATGTAGGAGAAAGAGTGGAGTCAAAAGATGAATCAGCCTGGAGTCACTACGTGGGCACAAATGGACTAAGTACAACCCCTCTTGAATTCCGTTAACCCATATATAGCACCAGAATATTGCTAACTGTTAGTTGACTAATATCCTGTGCATAGGCATGAGCAATACATTATTTTAATTGGAACTTAATGTCTGGCCTTGGTCTTTCGCACCTCACATTAATCTAGTCAACTATCGGTTAGCACTATTTTGGCACTAGATAAGGGTTAACAGAATTCAAGAGGGGTTGGACTTAGTTTGTGGCTATGTAGCGACTCTAGGCCAGGGGTGTCGCGACACAACGTGATTTTTTTTCCCTTCCCAGAGCTGGGGTGGGTGCAGCTTTCCTGTGACGCATCTGGCCCATGGGCCGGCAGTTTGATACCCCTGCTCTAGGCTGATTCCTCTTTTAACTCCGCCCCCGGCTCTGCCACTCCTCCACCTACACAGAACATCTCTGGGGAATATGACTTGGAAATGTAGTCATCCTGTGTGAAAAGCCTGTTTGTATATTTTGTCCATAAGGATATCCAAGCCACTTCCTCCCAAGCCAGCTTTGAGACCATCTGGAGGACATTCTCATGAACGCAACATACCTAAAGAATCATTCATACCAGATGCATTGAAATCAGACAGGTTAGTTTTCAGTTTTAAAAAAAGTTTCTATAAGTTGCTAAGGAATATAATCCACGTTGAGCATTTAATGTGGTTTTGTGAATAGTGTTGCACTTTGACTAGGAAGAGTCAAACATTTATACAGCCACACATGTACCTAAAGTTTAAATTCGGTCTCATTCAAGAACAGATAGGACATATTTTTTTTTAAAAAAAAAGACTAGAACCCATGAAGCCAATCTAAATAAATTATTTACCATAAGACACTGCCACATTTACTGTAAGGAGTCAAAATTCCCTAGGCTTTACAAGCTGTGCAGATCTGGCATTGGTCTTCATCCAACTGGGAGACCAATCCAGCACAGTCCATGGACTTTCTCAGTACTGGTGGGGGATCACGTGACGTCGCGAGTTTGACATGTCTGCATTAGATCCTTAAAACAAATAATTGCAGTTTTATTTAAAGGAGAAAAATAAAGCCTAAAACATCATCTGTGTTTTCCAGAAACATTTTACCACTTCCAATGCACCGCCTTTCACCGAAAGCTGTAAGTATTTCACATCCAAGTTCATAATACAATATGAACAGTCTGGACTATTGTAATGCATGCTAGATGGGGCTGCCCTTGAAAAATACCCAGAAGCTTCAGTTGTTTCAGAATGCAACTGCCCACACAATTTTGCATTAGCATGTAACACCAGTTTTGCGGGAGCTGTACTGGCTGCTAATCTATTTCTGGGTACATTTCAATATCCTGGTTATCACCTTTAGAGCCCTATGTGGCTTGGGGTCAGGCTGTTTGAAGGACCACCTCTCCCCTATTACATCCACTTAGCCCATCAGGACAGGAAGGCAGGGTATTTTGCAGGTCCAATATGGTAGAAATGCATATCTGGCAGGATCATGAAAAAAGGCCTTCTCAGTGATGGCCTCTTCTCTATGGAACACAATCTCCCCTTTTCCGAAAGGCTTTGAAAATTGGTTTGCCAGCAGGCCTGGACACCATGAATGGAGATGGAGATGATCAAGCAGTTGATTTGATTGTGTGGCTACGGCCGATGGGCGAGTAGTATGATTTTTATGTTGTGGAGTTTTAATATTGTAAGCCATCCAGAGTCACCTCTGTGTGAGTTGGGTAGCCATATAAACTTGCTTAATAAATAAATAACATAGAAGCAGTGAAGTTCCACAGGAGCCATGACACATTCAAACTCCAGCCCAAACTCCAGGATAATTAAAGTGCCCCCTCTTGCTCATGCCTAGATATATGCATACAAACCTTCTTTATCAGAGTCTTATTTATTTTTATTTATTTATACTTCATATTTCTTAATCGCCATCTTCCTCAGACTCTTATGTCCTATGTCCAGATCCGGAATGGCTGCCATTTAGGGTTTATAGAAACTGGAATTCAGACCTACAAAAAACCATGTTTCGAAATTTGATTTTCACAAAGCCATTACAGTGTTTATGCTGGGTTAAACAGAAACCAGAGATCCTGTTTTAAAAGTTTCTGAAATAGGGATTGGATGGCAGTATGGCCAAGCTCATTATTGGACTTTTTATTTTGGTGCCATTCGAACACAGTGCTTCATAAAACAAATGTTTTTCAAGCTAACCATTGTTTTCTCTATAGAATGTAAAGCTATTACCCAGAGGGCAATGCTCTTTAAATTCAGGTCAAAAACTCTGAAAAGTATCATTCCCTACAACGGTATATAGAGTAGTTTAATTAAGAATTTTATTGGCCCCTGATTTTATCTTCCTGCGGATTAATGCTATGGGTCTTTTCATCATATCTTACTGAAGGTATATCACAAGTTTCCCAAACTTGACAGTCTTAAGATGAGCTGACTTCAATTCCCAGAATTCCCTGCCCATCTTAGAATCAGACATTTCAGAGGATTCCCTGTCTTGAACTTCATAGACTTATATATGGCTGAAAAGGAATATTCCAGGGTAGTTGAAAAACTGATGAGTAATGTGTTGACTCTATCCAGGGCAGGAAAGAAGCTAATGAATCATAATGGGGAGCCAGCAGAAGCTTCTCACAACATTAAAATGAAAGAAACAAGTTTGGCAAGGGAAGACTAATTAATGGAACTCACTGGGAAGCTACAGATTTGTAATCAAATCGATTACAAAGGAAGGATTATGAAAAATGGGGCTAAGTCACACAACTTGCTCATGGCAAAAAGGTCATAAATGTGCAAGCATTTCTGAAAGGGTTGTACTGACCAGTTGGGTCAATTAACTACCTCAACATTACAAAAGTTATAATTTTAATATGAGACCAGTTTAGTCTAGGTCACGGGTCGGCAACCCGCAGCTCCGGAGCCGCATGCAGTTTTATTTAGCCTGGCAGGCTCTTTTGAGATTTGGAGGTAGGGATGTGTTGTGGCTGCTCTCACAAAATGGCTAACTGATGGGTGTCTATCTTTTCTCTAAGTGGGTCTCTCTGCTATGAGATCAGGAGGGCAGAGATCTATTCAGAAGAGAGTGATTTATTAGAATTCTCCAAGAGAAAGAAAAAAGGAAGGGGGAGAGAGAGAGAGAGAGAACTCATGCACAGCAGCCTCTATTTCTTTTTAATTAAACTCTTTTTAATTAAACTCTTTTTAATTAAACTCTTCAATCAAGGTCCCCCCTCCCTTGTGTGTGTGTGTGTGCGCGCGCGCGCATGCGCGCAAGTTTTGCGGCTCCCAGTGTTTTCTTTTTTCTAGGAAACGGGTCCAAGTGGCTCTTTGAGTCTTTAAGGTTGCAGACCCGTGGTCTAGACTCTAGGTTAAGGCACCAGGCTAAAAACCGGGAAACTGTGAGTTCCAGTCCTGCCTTAGCCATGAAAGGCAGCTAGGTGCCTGTGGGCCCTGTCACTCTCAGCCCAACTCACCTTAATAAGATTGTTGTTGTGGGGAAAATCGGAGGAGGAAGGAGTTTTGGGTATGTTCACCATCATCACATCCTGTGCTAAGCACATTGGGCTACAAGCGTGCTCCACAATTTTTGGTCTGGATATGTTTGCCACCATGAATTATTTGTAAAAATAATAAAGTCAGGATACAAATAAATAAATATTGATGCTGCTGATTATTGATGTTTGTCTATTGATTTTATGTAGAACTATAATTAATTTGGTGATGACATCTTCATTTAGTCATATAATAAAAATAAAGAAGTACCTTTGTGACACACGTTATCACAATTCCTGGATTACAATTTGCCCAGAACTGTTAAATAATCTGAAAACTATTTTAATTTCAGGATCCAGAGGTCCTTGGAGCGCAAACTGATGGAAGTAAGAATATTCTGCCTTAAGCCAAATGTGCCGGGACTTCTAAGATGACTGGGAGCACAGAAGCTGCTTCCAAATAGCAATGTTTCATGTTGACTTTATCATTTCATGTGTTCCTATGAATGTGCAGGAGCAAAGCCGTTGCATCTGTCTATCAAAGCGCCTTGATTTTGATGACAGATCTTTCTGAGTTTTTCTAAGAATTGTTTGAGCTTTTCATTTTTGCTATAACATTTTTTAACAGATGGGGAACCTGTGGCCATCTGATGTTATTGAACTACAATTCTCAGCTACCCTGATGAACATGATCAGTGATTAGAGATGACCGTATGAAAATTGTACTCAGCAACATCAGGGGAACCATAGTTCCATGTTAACTTCAAAAGCTGGGTTAATGTAGCATATACTGTAAGAATATATCGATTGTGGAATCTTTGCTTTAAATTTCACATTTTCCACAAATATAACCTTATATCGGTGTTTCTCAACCTTGGTAACTTGAAGATGTGTAGATTTCAACTCCCAGGATGTTTGGGTGTTGAAGTCCATATATCTTCAAGTTGCCAAAGTTGAGAAACACTGCCTTAGACAAATCATTTTCTCCCTCTGCCTCTCCCTACCATATTAAGGGAATAATAATGCTAAAGTACTGCAATGGGGCCATTGTAGAAATGACAAAATAATATGAAATGCATGAAAGTTTCTGTATTTTTTTATCCATAATTGTAACTGTGTATTGATAATACACCAATTGTTTCCAGTAAATGCTGTATGATGGTAATGGTAAAACTTTGATGTTATGAATCTCCATTCAGTGGACTTTGGATACAATAATTAAAAATTGCATTTGAACTGCTTCACTAGACAATGTTTGTGCAGTTTATGTAAACTGGAATTTAATTGACATTTGGCTTTAATAGACACAGCTTCTCCCCACTTTGTCTATAAAATCGAAATTTTATTGTATGTTACCTTTTCAAGATGTTTTAATAACTTTGAGAGTTAAGTTTGAATGTTTTAGGTGTTTTGAACTGGACTGTGCAAATCCTATGAAAAAAGAGATTCATTCCTGATTTTTCCCATACAATTTGGTTAGTGGATTTGCACAGTTCTGATTTTCAGTGGCTTTCTTATATTCAAAGCAGTAGTAGCAGTAGTCTAAACTTTAGAAACTTAACATTTTGTTAACCAACCGATGCATTGAACTAACTACTGTGTTTGGATTTTTAGATAATACCAGCAATGGTGCTGCAGAATTTAAAATTCCTTCTGTTAATGTTCCATCTCCATTTCCCAGGATCACGTAAGTGTTAAAAAATCATTCCTTTTCGCTATAGAAACTGTTCCAGTTTTTGTAATCCTTAAACACACTGTTTACCAGAAGCAAAATTATGGATTGTAATCATTTTATACACAATGTTATTGAAGTGCTTAACAGCTCTGATAGATTGGATAGATGTAAAGAAACGTTTTGTATATTTTAAGCACTCCTGAGAAAGCAGTGTGCAGAGTCTGTGATGTACATTAAAAAAGGGATAGGGCTTTAATCACATGGCCACAGCTGCCATCTTGACTTTTTTGACCCATTCTTGGCATTTGTTCACCCCTTTCCAGCTGGGCTTAGTTCAGGTTTCTTCATGTCTAACGTTTTTTAATATCAGTAATCCCAGTCCTTTCTGGTACAAATCTGTGGACTCCTTGACTTCTGCCATTCGGACTGATTTGATATCAGTGCCACCTCACTGTATAATGTCATCCTTTGGTAGGTGGGCAGCCTAATAGAAGCATTGCTCAAATTCCAAAACAGCTGGACTTATTTGGAGAACAGGCAAATACTGGGATGGAGTTAGCTAGCCAGACATGTCATTCCTTTTCTGTGTAAACAGAGGCAAGGGGACTTTTCTTACTCTGATTATTGCACTGATAGCAGCTCAGTTGACTATTGTAGACTACTACCTGCTTGAAGAAAGGGACACTGGCATTCTTTGCTTCTCAGGATTCTGTGGTTGCCAGAAGGAAAGACAGTGACAGAACCTACTTGAAAATGGTTTGAAGAGATCCAGAAATGTAAATAGCAATAGCAGTAGCACTTAGACTTATATACCAATTTACAGTGTTTTACAGCCCTCTCTAAGCGGTTTACAGAGTCAGCATATTGCCCCCAACAATCTGGATCCTCATTTTGCCGACCTCGGAAGGATGGATCGCTGAGTCAACCTTGAGCTGGTCAGGATCGAACTCCTGGCAGTGAGCAAAGTTAGCCTGCAATACTGCATTCTAACCACTGTGCCACCACGGCTCCTATGGTGCTATGTACTGTACAGGCAGTCCTCGACTTACATAATTTTACAGGTTTTACTACCTTTTTTGCCATTGTGGTTAAACTAAGCACTACGGTTATAAAGTGAATCATGCAGTCATAAGCAAATCTGGCTTCCCCTATTGGCTTTGCTTCATTGGAAGCCAGTTGGGAAGATCATAAATGGCAATCACCGGTACTGACCTTGGGACACCTCAAATATATGCAGGTTGCCAAGCCCCCAGATTTTGATCACATGACCATGAGGATGCTGCAGCAATCATAAATATGAGGACCAGTTGTAAGTCACTTTTTTTCAGTGCTGTTGTAATTGTTAAATGACTGGTTTTAAGTCAAGGACTACCTGAAGGACCTTTGAATCCAAGCCTAATGCTTTCCCTACAAATTGCACCAGTGAGAATGATACACACTATGTTTATAAATTGTGTGATTGTCAGAGCTGTCTAGCTTCACTTTGTCATGCATTGTATCAGTATGGAGGCAGTATGAGAGACTTCCATTTAGAGTGCAGGAAAAAAAGGACTTGCATAAAGAAATATAGGCATCCAAACCTGAGTGCTCATAAGTGGGATAATTAGGAAGAAGATTGTACAGGTATAGTATAGGGGGTACCTTGCTCAATAGTAGTAACTGTGAGAGGGATCTCGGAGTCCTAGTGGACAATCACTTAAATATGAGCCAGCAGTGTGCTGCAGCTGCCAAAAAAGCCAACACAGTGCTGGGCTGCATTAACAGAGGGATAGAATCAAGATCACGTGAAGTATTAATACCACTTTACAATGCCTTGGTAAGGCCACACTTGGAATACTGCATCCATTTTGGTCACCACGATGTAAAAAAGATGTTGAGACTCTAGAAAGAGTGCAGAGAAGGGCAACAAGATGATTAGGGGACTGGAGGCTAAAGCATATCAGGGAACGTTTGCTGGAATTGGGTATGTCTAGTTTAATGAAAAGAAGGACTAGGGGTGACATGATAGCAGTATTCCAATATCTCAGGGGTTGCCACAAAGAAGAGGGGGTCAAGCTATTCTCCAAGGCGCCTGAGGGCAGGACAAGAAGTAATGGATGGAAACTAGTCAAGGAGAGAAGCAACCTGGAACTGAGGAGAAACTTCCTGACAGTTAGAACAATTAACCAGTGGAACAACCTGCCTCCAGAAGCGGTGAATGCTCCAACACTGGAAGTTTTTAAGAAGAGACTGGACAGCCATTTGTCCGAAATGGTATAGGGTTTCCTGCCTGAGCAGGGGGTTGGACTCGATGACCTCCAAGGTCCCTTCCAACTTTATTATTATTATTATTATTGCAAAGCAAATGGAAATTTAATAATACTCTCGCATCCGTACTTTGTTTTTCTGTAGAAAAAAGCTAATGAATCCTGCAATACCGCTGGTGAGTTTTTATTTTTAACATCGTCACACTGAAGAGTAATTCTAAAAGCAACCCAAAACAATTAATTAATTATATCAATCTATGTTCAATCTATGTATCTGTTTATATGGACTATGTATATGCATATATATATATGTAGGTCTTTGGTAATTCGGGTTTTCTCCCGCGTAAAATTGGAAGTGTCTTGGCGACGTTTCGACGAAGTCTCATTATATATATATATATATATATATATATAATATATATATATATATATATAATATATTCAATAACACAGTCCTCGATCTCCGGGAGAAATATAAACCAGCTGTTTATTGTTAAAAAGTTTAAAACAATAAAAACAACTATTTACAATATTAAAACAACTTAGCTTTCGCTGGTCCCCTGCCAGCGTCCTCAGAGTAAAGTTTTGGGGTGGAAATTACTTTTATAAACCTTGCTAGCCTAACTGCTTACTCATTGACCATGTGATAGGGCCATCCGTCCTGGCTGACCGTAATTGCCTTAATTGTCCCGCAAGCTAAGTTGTTTTAATATTGTAAATAGTTGTTTTTATTGTTTTAAACTTTTTAACAATAAACAGCTGGTTTATATTTCTCCCGGAGATCGAGGACTGTGTTATTGAACAGATATGCCCGGGATTCGTATTTTTGTAGTTATCAAAGACATATATATATATATATATATATATAAATTGCTGTGCTGAATCATAGGAAGTTTACATGTGATAAACACTGATTCAAGCATAGGAAATGAGCAAACATAGCAAAGGTGTCATAATGTAACCAAAATCTATATAAAAGCATTACTTTTAATAGACGCAGTCATTATCAACTTGAAACAAAGTAGATAAGAAATTAGACAGAGCACAAAGAATGGGCAAGCAATGGCACAGTTCTATTTTAGCCAAAGTTTCAGATGAAATCTGGGAGCAGACTCCAGCGATGCCTGTTAATCATTATCAGTTAGTATAAACTTGGATCAATTGCAGCAGAACCATCCCAATAGGTGTTGGGAAGAAGAAACAAGCACTGGTTGTAATACTTGTTTCCAATGGTTGATCTCCCATTTCTGTGATTAATATTCAGGATTACATATTGTTAAACATACTAACCTAATTAGAGCATTTTTTGTTACTACACTATCTAGTGTAGAGTTCTTAAGCTTGCACATTTATATCCTTGTGTTGGCCTGTTAAAAGTATTACCTTAATATGAATTTTGACATTTTTTCCTGTAACCAGGACAAAAGCCTTTTTCAATATATTTAGCTTGTATTCATATTGGCGAATCAATTACAACCTTGATATTGGCAATCGCCAAACATTTAATTTAAATTGTTTTCTATTTATATTCTGTTTTGAAAGACACATATTATGATTCAGAATGGATTCCACTACTAACCTAATGAATATGCAATGGCTAATAAGACAATTGCCTAGTGCCCAGGCTATAATTTGCTACAGTGAACATATAACTCAGTAAACTTTATTGTCAAGAATACAAAGCAAAAACAATCATTCTAAATGCCTTAGCCTACTAGAGCTATGCGGAGTTTTAATTGACCAATTGTGATTCAAAGATGATTACATAAAATATACAGATTTAATTTATTCAAGAAAAATTCAAATTTTAAAACTGATTTGACAATTCAATTGCTTTTGTCAGGGAAATCAAGGGGGTGATCCAAACAGTCAAGATAGCAGCCCTGAATGAAGCCCCACCCCTTTTTGTGTAGTTAAATCAAATTGATTTAGAGCGACAGCTTGAAATTGAATCTAAGTTTTGAAATACAAATCAGAATGTTTCACATGAAAATGAGTCAACATTTCAAACCAAATGAACAATTCCAATGACTTGTACATTCCTTTGATCCACAAAATTAAATAGTATTTTAAACCAGCCCTGTGCTCTCTGGATGGGTTGCATTTCAGTAGCTCAACTGGATACTGACTGTGCTGACTAGGGATTTAAGGACATTGATGATCTACCACATCTGGAGGCATCAGATTGAGACAGGTTACTCTAATTTTTCAATATGATTGCCTACCACATCATCATCTCCATTATCCCATTAATAAATGCAAAAGAGTTTATCTGTAAAACTAACTGCTTCTGCAGAACAGCAAGTACTCAGCAATACTGCAGAATGCAACAGCAATTTATGCTCACTTATTCTTGTACCCTGTATTTGGTTCTTCTATCTCCATTAGTAGTCAAACAATAATATTGTGGTATGTTGCATCAGACATTCTTTCCATTGATCAGAAGTCTGAGGAAAAAAAAGTGTATAAGTAAAACTTATTTACGTTTATTTGCTTTAATTCTATATTGTAGAAACCAAGCTTACCTGATAGAGACCACTTAAATATTGCTGAAGGTAAATTGCTTTTTTTTCCTTTTTCAAAACTTTTAATTTTATTGGTGATTGCCACTTTTCCTATGGAGAATAATATTGTAGCAGTGGTAGAACATATGAATTACCTTACCAATAACTTGCTTTTCCAGTAAATAATAGAGACAAGCAGTGAGTTGAAAGGCGGGTATATTAAGAGTGTGGAGAGATGTTGCAAGTACTGCATTGGCTAAAATAGCTAAACAAGTCTTTCTACAAATAAATATTAATATTAATTCCAATAATATGGGCAGAAGACCGTATTTGTGGCTTCATTTGCCGGCTAGACAGACCTGGACCTGATCCAGAGGACTATCCTCATGTTCTCAATTTAAGAACAAAGAAAACGTTTTCACCTAGGCCAGTAGCTATAATTTCCATTTGTTCCTCAACTTAGGACCATAATTGAGCCCAAAATTTCTGTTGCTAAGTGAGACATTTGTTAAGTGAGTTTTGCCCCATTTTATGACCTTTCTTGCCTCAGTTGTCAAGTGGATCACTGCAGTTGTTAAAATTAGTAACACAGTTGTTAAGTGAATCTGGATTCCCCATTGACTTTGCTTGACAGAAGATTGCAGAAGGTGATCACACGACCCCAGGACACTGCAACCGTCATAAATATGAATCAAGTTGCCAAGTGTCTGAATTCTGATCACCTGTAATGGCTGTAAATGTGAAAAACGGTCACAGGTCACTTTTTTCAGTGAAGTAACTTCAAACAGTCACTAAATGAACTTTTGTAAGCTGAGGACTACCTATATATTGCCTGGAATTGTTTAATTCATTCCCATCTTTACGGTATAGAAAAGGAGGCTAAATTAATCAATAAACAGTTAACAATTAATTTAAGAATAGGCATAAGTATTTGACAAACTTCTATTAGCCCCAGAGAGCAAGGATTGTGGGATTTGTACTCCCAACCTGTTAGTGTATCACAGTCCAATTTTTGGTGAACTGCGGTCCTTGCAAAACACTAAATGTCTGTTTAAATAAGATCGCAGTCTTTGTGTATGCATGGTTGTTTTCTAAAGATAACACATGTACTTTTGTTCTAAGAATTAATGAACAGAATGTAAGTTAAGGTACAGCTCAGATAAGTCTATTAAAATTGGTTTACCAGTCTTTATTTCGCAGGCCAAGTGATATTATGGATTCACACATAATCCAGCCAATTATGATTTATTCAATTGACTGTACTTAGATAGTATGACTAACTATAATGTATGATCAGATCATTATCTACACATTGAACAGAAATAGGTTGGTGTTTTTTTAAGTAACTTGCCCTTGATCTTATAGCAATTATAGGCAAAATTTGCATAGTATCTTAATCCAGAAGTGTCTGTGGCTTACTTAAATTTGGCATAATTTTATAGCCCTGCTTTTTCAGGGGAATCCTATGATCAATGTACATGTATTATTTATATAGCGAGATATTTAGTAAGTAGAGGATAGAATGAATCAGCAACAACTGTTGACCTTGTATGTCAGCAAGTGCAAGATCAACATCTGAGCCTAGAATCTTTGCTGTAGTTCAAGTTGGAGTAGCTCCACCAAAGCTGGACTCATTTGTGAAGCTAACTAATCAGACTTCTCTATCCTTTTTCAAACACAGATAAACCTATACCTGCTGAACGCCGCCGGGTTTCCAGTCACGACATGCCTCTTCCACCCATCCCTTCTAGCATTCAAAAGTAAACATCTGTCATTTGCTTTTAAAACAGCTTTATTATTACAGACCCTGGTTTTGCAGTTCTAACTCTAAAGTGGGGAGGCTCAAAAAGAATATAAAAGTGGATAAGAGGTGATGCAATTGTATGTGGCACTAACACGTCTTCCATATTGCTTTTAGACAACATTAATGAGCAAGTTCAGCTTTATAGGAAATTTATAGTTGCAATCAAAAATGGAACTTGGTTATGTAGGCTTTTATGCCTCATGTAAAGTATCACAATTTGTTTCTTCTATGAAATCATCATAAAATCAGTTACAAATTGCCAGGAAGATGGAAATATCATAACATCACAACCATAGATGCTGTTAGTCTTTATTATCAACTATTGTTAAAGAGTAGAGCAGCTTCAAATCCCTTTGGATAATTCACACTGGGGTCATCAACCAAGTAAAAGATTGTTTAAGCACAGATTACAAGCCAACTTACGTTGGGTTTACACTATATGCTAAAATTAGGAATAAAAAGTGGAAAAGGACCTGTGTTACTGCCTCTTTAATGAATGGCATACAAATAAAGGTAAAGGAAAAGGTTTCCCCTATTAAGTCATATCTGACTCTAGAAGGCAGTGCTCATTCTGTTTCTTAGCCAAGGGAGCCAGCGTTGTCCAAAGACATTTCCGTGGTCATATGGTCAGCATGACTAAACAACAAGGCACACAGAATGCTGTTTCCTTCCCACCGAAGTGGTACCCATTTATCTACTCACATTTGCTTGCTTTTGAACTGCTAGGTGGGCAGGAACTGGGGCAAGTAACAGGACCTCATCCCTGTCGTGTGGCACTTGGTTCTTGAACCCAGGCTGTCAGTTTTCCAGCTCACAAGCTCAGTGTCTTTACCCACTGAGCCACTGCACCCACTTGGCATACAAATACAAACATGTATTTCCTAGGACACCACAAATACAATGCAAGTCAACAAAAAAGCATAATTTCTTTAAGGGATCACCAAAATATAGCAAGCATGCCTACACCAGATTTAAAGCATCTTTCCAATCACTTTGCTACTGAATGCACATACCTAAGTTAAACAAACAAATTATGTGAACCCTAAATAGATCTTCCTAACAGTCAGCAGGTAAGGAGCTTTTACAAATCATGAGACCTTTACAATAAATGTTAGATACTTTAATATTTTTCTCCTACATCACCGAATTCTGGGCAAATGCAATATGATATCTAATGCCATTTTTTTTTAATCTCCAACCCCTAGGCCGTTACCTCAGAAGCCACCAATCTTGTCAAGTAAGTATTCTTAATTTGATTTAATTTACAATTGGTGTCCAGTTAATTCATTTTGATCAGGGTAGAAATCTTGCTGGTAATTATTGCCATGACCTTCAAAATTTTCCTTATTTGGTCCTTGTCACTGATCTAGAAGGAAATAACCCATCCTAAGCAATAGAAAGCAAATACAGCTAAAGAGTAGGATGACAATGTTGCATCTCTGGCTCTTTCATTTGTAATCTACATAGATAGCAACTGTATTCATGGTAGCCTACAAATAATATTCTGTTTCTCAGGATCTCCAGAACCTGCAAACCACACCATACACCCTCGAAGTAATAGCTCTCAAGGTTGTTCTACAATAGCAGAACAGGTATAACTCTGATATAAGGCTTTTTTAAATAAGTGGGAAGGGACTAGATGTCACTAAATTTTGATCACAATCTAATGAGCTATCGTTTGGATAATTCACAAGTTCTTCATAAATAAATAACTACTCATTTCAATATTTTTCTATCAAAAGAATGTTTATAAAAATCACCCATTTACATTACAGATTTTGTGATTAAATCTATACAAAGGCTAATATTTACATATCTCCACATCATTCATAAATTATTCACATCCTGTGAAACACTTCCTGATTAATGTACAATTTATTAAACTTTATTTTTTTATTACAAAAAGAAGCATAGGAAATCTTTGGTTTTAGGGATACATAGATAGGAATGCCTCTTTTTCTTTTTCTTTACAGGATGCTGGCGTTCTTGGTCAAGCATGGTACATGGCTTCTAGTGATCGGAAAATAGCTGAGGATGCATTATATAAATCAAACAAGGTAAAAAGTATTTTCTTGATCTCATAGCTTCTAACAATTCTTCAGAAGCATAGGAGAGAATCTGAAAAAAGAAGCATTATCGAACAGGCAGAAAGATACGCTTCCATTTTCTTCATATATTATAATTTGAATAACACCAGACCTTTATTTCTGAATATTAAAAAAAACAGCTTTATGCACTTGTTAATAATGACAAGGAGTGTTAATTATGGCAAAAATTCAGGGAAATATTAGTATTTCACCAGAAAAGCATAGTTGGGTAAGATTCAGCTAATTGTACAGAGGAAAAAAATGGTAGACTAAAGGAGGTGACCTGCTAAGTTAAATAGAGAATGGGAATGCAATTAAATTGGTAGGCTGCACAATAAAATATTTGCGACTACATATCCTTTCAGGAACAGGCAGATGATTGTTGTAAACTGGATTGTTTTCGTAATTATAAAACGGGGGTCTACAGAAATTATCCTAGCATCCAGGTTGCTAGAACAAATTCACAGGGACACTGGAATATTTTAAATTTGGACTAGTTGCCTACTTAATATTAGGTAATTCTTTAGACCTAAGGGCTCCATAAAAAAGAAAAGTAAGAAAGGTCACTGTGAATCAAGAAAATGTTGAAACCTCTGCTTTACTCTGAAAACTGTTTCTTGATCTAAAGCTCTAATGTAAAGAATTGTTTCTTCTCCCAGGTAGAAAAAAGTTTTGTAACAGTAGAATCCCTGAAATCAATGCAGAATGAATACAGTTTATATTCCTAGATAATTCTCTATGTACATTTACAAAGATACATGGATCTTTTGTGGACACAAGCAGTAGGCTGTGGGATTGTAAAAGCCAAAGACTCTAGCCCAATACTGGAGGGATTTTCTTTTTATCAATTAAGATATCAGAAACAAAAAAGGATTAAGAAAACGGAACTATTTCTTCTGATTATTCCTTGAAATTCATGCTTTCCACTCTTTTTTTCAGGATGGGTCTTTCTTAGTAAGGAAGAGTTCTGGACAAGATTCTAAGCAACCATATACGCTAGTTGTATTTTATAACAAAAGAGTATATAACATTCCAATCCGGTTTATTGAATCTGAAAGGCAATACGCTTTGGGTAGAGAAAAGACTGGTGAGGAGGTGGGTGATTTATTTTGGATTTTTATTCTAAATACATGCATGGAAATTTGGTTACACTGCTTAGAAATATGTTGGTCTGTATGTTGATCATAAAAATGAACAGTAGCTTCTTTATAGGTAGAGATTTTAGTTCAAGGGAGTCTAATTAAAATGTGAATAGTTTGTCATCTTTAACTATGAACCTCTCCGTTTTTTTATTAAAGATTTCTTACTAGGAGCTTTTAGTGGTAGATAATCTTAAAGGGAGCAGAATTTAGTCAGCAGCATCCCTATAGGAAGGGATGTTGTTCAATTCTAAAGGGGGAAATTTCTGGTAGGGAAATAAATCATGACTTAATTAAAAAAAACAACCCTAAAACTTCAAATTATGGTTGCATGCTTTTAAATAATAGGACTTTGTAACAAAATATAGTTGTCTTTTTCTATTTTGAACAACTGTTTTCTTATCAAGCTCTTACCACAACCTTTGCTAATCTGCTGTAATTTCCAAAATGTATTGGGACTAAAGTTTTAACCCATCTGGGATACTATTTTGGAAGAGTGCCTTTATCCAAAAGGATAAAAACAGTACAGATCTTGCCTTTAAAACCATATGCATTACATAAATTCATCTGTTGTTCTTTAAACAGTTTTTGAATAGTAATTGTTCACATTTTATTAATGTTGATCATTGAGTGTTAATCTAAAAGTTACAATTATAGTCAAGAAACTCTTATCCTGGTTTTGGAATAAAATATTTACTTTGGATTAATCCATATTTACTTGCACTTAAAGTGCCCACACTAAAATCAATGAAATTCCAGTAATTGCTAAATTTGGTTCTATTGATTGCAGTAACTCCACTCTTGCACAAAACAATGAGTAGAGGTCAAGAGAATGTAAGAATCATATGGGAGAATTAAATTGTATGCATATTTGAGCTTTTTGATTAGTGCTTATGTACAGAAAAAGAAAATGTTATAAAACTGTTGAACAAGGAGCTTTCTCTATTATCTTCTGCCAATGTTACCTATAACAGTCCTATATGGATTATATTGCCTTGCACCTATATGTTCCATGTTCCACTATTTCATAAGAGAGGAGAAAACCCTACTTGCCTCATTAGTTAAGAGTATGGGCTCAATTATGTTAAAGAGGTGTACTTAAGTTACTTTAGGATGCTGACATTAAAACTATTTAACCATTCCATTTTGGTAATGACAAAATAAAGCCATTTATAGTACTAGAATTTTGTCTAAAAAAATGAGGCTGGCCTTAAGAGACGTACTACTTGCAGTTTAGCTTACTCTACTCCTACTCTTCATGGGAACAATTCACGTGTACAAAAGTGCTAAAAAGTATTGAAATTAGAACATATAAATATTGACTTCTCAAACAGAATTGTTTAAAGCTATTTGAGTAGAAAAGAGATTTAAATTCTGATTGTTGACCCATTCAGCAGGATTTGTGTTGAATAAACTATTTTTGTTTTCCCAATCCAGCACTTTGACAGTGTGACAGAAATAATAGAGAATCATCAGCGGACTTCTCTCGTTCTCATTGATAGTCAAAACAACACAAAAGACTCCACCAGGCTAAAATATATTGCTAGAGTTTTGTAACTGCATCAAGGAGCATCACGAAATCATCTAGCCCTTATTTTCCAAGGATTTGAGCATCTGAACAAACATGCACAACTATTGTTAGAAGAACTTTCTTCACAGTTTTTTCCAGCAAGCACCATGCTGATTGTTACCAAGCTAGTGGATTCGTTTATGAAATGCTACTTCAATCATAAAGTGCCCACGTGTGGCATACCTTAAAAAAGACATTACAAACTCTGGAGGCAAAAAAATCTCAGTGGCAGACAAGATGTATTTAAAACTATATCTGCTAGCTGTCTATGGAGAAAAGTCCAGTTGCCTCCTGAAAAAGGACCATTGGGGTATACCTGCTAGCATATACTTGTCTTGTTAAACTTTGTATTTTTCAAAGCTAGGGTATCTATATTCCAAAGAACAATTATGTAACCAGCTAAAAGCAGGATTTTTATTCCTCTGACAGCCATCTAAAATAATCAGGATGTTTATTTAGTGTAATGGACTGGTACTTGTTTTACCTGTATTTGTTGGAGCTATTGTCAAATTCTGATATAAGTGTACGTATATGAAAATTATAATTTATCAAGATGCAGTTATGATCCATAAGAATTTACATGGTAAATACTTAAATATTTCTTAGGTGTTACATGCTTTTGCAAAATGTTTCAGGACTGTAAAATACTTTGGCCACATGAACGTATCAAATAAGTATTCAGTGTTTGTTGGGGGGGGTGCAGGACTTTTTTTTCCCTACTAGACTCATCGTGCAGTTGTGATCTGCATCCAGCAAGATAATGTTATTTTATGACTCTTGGGAAATTTAAAATGAACAGTTAGAGCTTTAGAATCTTAGGCGTACATATTAGCTTGGCTTCCCATTAATTTTAATAAGGGTACTTGCTGCATTCCAAATTCTACCATTTGTTTTTTTGTTGCAGTGGTTGTACAATTGATAAAAAAAGACTAAATGGTTTAGTATCTCAATTGAAGATAAGTCTTCAATTTATGAGAGCAATTGGGACCAGAATTTCAGTCAATAAGTGAATGTGATCGTTAAGCGAGTTATTACATGGCTAGACCTGATCTTATGAACGTAGTCTTTTAAGTAAATCAGTCATTAAGAAAATCTGGTTACCCCAATTTACTTAGCTTGTCAGAAGTCATCTGGGAAAGTAGCAATCACAATCATGTGATCACAAGATGTTGCAACTGTAATAAATGCAAATCAATTGCCAGGTGCCCAAATTACAATCACATGACCATGGGAGGTGGTGCAAAGTTTGTAACTTCAAGGATGGTCATAAGTAACTTTTTCCAAGGCCATCATAACTTCAAACTGTAGTTAAACAAATGATCATAAATTGAGGACTTGCATTTTTTTAAAAAAAATTAAATATTTAATAACAGTAATAGTACTGGGCATACTAAATGTAAAAATTAAGATAGAATTTTACTTTTTCTTCCCAAATAAGCAATATATAGTTTTACTGTTCACTCATGGGATTATCTACATCCAGTTTCACTAAGTTTTAATTATGTTTTATAATTTTTTTTTCTTTCCAAACAACACATTACAAAATGTTGCATTTGGATTCTGATTTAACTGGAACATAGTAAAATGATAAATAAACCCAGATTTCTTTTTAACGATGGCAAAGACGGGTATCCTTCGAATTAGTTTGACATACTTCAACAATTTAGCGGTAAAAGGAAACCAGAAGTGGCTGGATACTATGAAAGCTGACACCAGAGGACAGAACAACTCAAAGTAGTGCAAGATTAGAAGAGGTAGAGATATCTGGCCCATAGAATTGCCAAAAGTTGGACATGATTGGATATCATCATTTCAACAATATCACATACTTAGCTCTGATGTCTGATTTTTGTTACAGGTTTGCAGCTAATGTCCAAATATATTTAAATTAGCAACATATTTATCTGGCACTCGTTTCTGTCACCTTGTTTAAAGAATTAGTAAAGAAATGGGTTTGTTTCCTAGTCTCAGTACACATTTTTAACTTATTCCAGCTGAACACAACATAATCTTAAAAAGGAATGCTACTTAATTGTATCAACACTTGGAAGAATCTATTATTTTACCCAAAATATTTAGAAAAAAAATAATTTTGTGCCACATAACAGGATTGATCAGTATTACAAGAAAATTAGGGGCAAAATGATTCTGATCTTAAATATTCAAGCAGTATGACAGGCAGCTGTACTGTAGCAAAGGCTAGGCATTGTACAAGTGCTTAAGTCATGTTAGCTTACATATGTGCATGTTTACATGCCTGGCAGCAGACATAGAAAATTTTATTTTGCAAACAAGTTGAAACTCGATCTAAATACAAGGTTGAGCCCTCCATCTAATGTTTTCTTTTTTATAAATACAGAATTTATTTTATAAATGCAGTATTTATAAATACAGAATATAAGTGATGTCTAGGTACACAGGTGTTTAATTATCTTGATACAATTGCTCCTATTTAATATTTAATTTGTTTAGTACTCGGAAAGTCAGCTCAAGTAACAAAACAACCAAGATTTTTTACCAGCAAGTTAATTCCTTGACATTAATAAACACCTGTGCTTTATTCAATGTTTAAATTATTCAATACAGTTAGAGTAATATATCTATGTAACAAATTTATTAACAAGAAATACGTGCAGGGGAAATTTTAAGAGGTAATCCTGAATTGTAATTTCAAAACACATCACTTTAATATCAGTTAAATTATTCACTTTCTTAAAGGGGGTTAATATATTATTTCTATCAATATACAGGTTAACAGCATCCAGTACCTGTTTGGACTTGACTTAATTCTCAACTTAGTAAAAAAATTTAAGAAATAACTATTCCCTTGTCCATTATTTTACATGAGAAAGGAACAGACTACATTATTATTCAGTGTATTATTCTTACTTGAAAGCTGTGTGTATCTAATACAAAGTTGAAAACTTTTCTTTTGGCAGGTCTGCACTACAGCAAAGATGGTTTTCTGTTATTCCTTAGTGAGAGAAAGATGATCTGTTCCCAGGTAAAAGTACCTAACGAGACCAGACGTTTTAATTATGCAATTACATCCCCCCAAAAAAAATATTTTGCCATCTTTAAGCCTTAAGAAAGCCAGTTTGTGTTCAAGGTCAGTAGAAACTTAAAGAGGATTTCTGAAATCATCTATGTGCATTTTCAGTACAAAGGAGAAAAAACTTTCTGATAAAATCTTCAATCAACCTGAGAAATATTTTGTCTAAATCAGAAACTATGTCCAAGCAACAGATTTTTCAATAAATTCAAATACTCTTAACATAGGTTTATGAAACATCAATGTTTCATATCCCGACTGATAGTATTCCGTTTAAAAGGAACTCTTTCCAAAGTGTAACAACAAAGAAAATCACATTCTGCTTTCTAGCATGACCATTATCACAATGATAAGACTGTCTTTTACATGCATTTGGTTGCAAAATTATGGAATCAGATTCTTAATAAAATTTAATACCAATGTTGTAGGGATGACAAATGTTCACTTGGAATTCTCAGTACTGTTATACAAAGGGAATACATTTTTCCAACAGTTATCTTCATCAGGCTTAAACACAGTAATAAGTTTATTGATTTGTATGAAAAATACTTCACTAAGAAAGTAGACAAACTGCACAGAAATAGTACAAGTGTCATGTGCATAGCAATATAGCTTAAAGCATTCACATATGGCTTTGTTTTAAAAGAAACTGTTAGGAGACCTGGCCCTATACAGACCTATGGTTATACAGTTGACACAAAGTAAACTGCTTCACATCTTTTAGGCACTTGCTAACAACAGTGATCAATCCCTGGAAAAAAAATCTTTAAAAGATCAAGGAAAAATACGGCAATAGCTGTGGATAGCTGAAAACCCTTTTAGTAGTGCATGCACAGAGCTGGAAAATCCAATTCCTGTGCAAGATTTTGTAGCAAATAACCAAAGTACAAAAATATGTACACTTTCATGTTTAAATATATACAAGACAGAAAAGCCCTGAAATTCATTCTCCAATTACAAATATATGCCATGATAGTAACAAACACAAATTAAACTGCAATAGCAACTATTTAATTAAAATTTATAGATTCATTTTAGGTGCTAACATGAAACTTGATTTAAAAAACGTAATTTTAATGTGTTCCTGGATGCTATCAGCCAAAATAGTTTTCAGTCAGAGGAACATGATTTTTTATTCTTCAATAAGTTATTCTAATGAATTCCAGTCTCGAGTGGCTTCCATCAGATGACGCTGTCCGTGCCCTACCCAATTGTCCTGATTGTCAAATATCCTCCCACAAAACCAGCAGCTAAATTTAGTTTTCAGCGTATTATCAGAGGTAGTTTTCACAATCTGATAATTATTTTTGCTAGTCTTCTTCAGTGTTAATTTTAAAACAAATCTTTCTTTTACAGGACTTACAGGTTTTAGTATTTTGTGTTTTCTTCGAGTCAGTTCATTAGTAATTAAGTACAAACTGTTGCTATAATATGGTGGCTCCAGAAGAGCATCTATTGTTCTCTTTGATAAAGAGACCTTTAGAACATGTCCTTTAAACTTTGCAATAGTTTTCATAACATTCACAACTTCAGGAACATCAGCATCAGGGTGGTTTAGTACAACGACAGGCTGATTTCTACGGGGGCATTTGACAAGTTGCTTAGAATGAAAAGGAAGTAAATTTAAAATCCTTATAATATCTTTTGATGCTCTTGGTCTGTAAGGGGTTTGAAACAAGGATTCAAATTCATTCATGTCTAGCTGATTTTTTTCTTTACACTTTCGATGCAATGTTTTCTTTCTAGGAGGTCCCTGAAAGTCATCCTTAGTTTTCCGTTTCAAATTCTTATTCTTCTGTGAAACTGTAGCATTTGAAACTTTAGCATCATTTTGCTTTGAATGACGCTTAACCTTTGAAATTTGTGTTGACATATTCTCTGTTGCTCTTTGATTTTCCAAACTGCTTCCTGCGTTAGCAGTTTCTTTTTGAGTTGAATCAAGTGGGATCTTTTGTGACCACATCTTACCATCTCTAGAGGAATGTACCAGTTCTACAGAGGAACAAGAATCTTTTGATTTCCCATTTGCTGAACAAGCATTTGCTGGCATCAAACTACCTGATAAGTATAAGGCATTGCTAGAAGGGCGAGCTGTATTTTTCTGATTTAGTGCAGGACTATTGCAACACTTCATACTGTTCAACTGCAAAGATGAGACAGTGTTGCTAACTGGTTGGCATTTGTCTGCAGCAGGAAAAGTCTTAATTTTAAAAAAAAGTTTTTGTTGCATTGCTCCATGTTTCTTTGGTTCAGAACTTTGACTATGAGTAGGACCTTGAAAAATACTATGGTTTTGTACAATAGACTTGTTCGATGACATACATTTAAGAAAAACTGCTTGTCTACCATTGGGCAAAAGTGCATACACAGGTTGTTGTTCCTGTCCAACCTCTGGCCGTTTCACTGACTTTGCACAAGCAGCCTTACTGCCTTGAAATCCAGCAAGTATTTTCACGGAAGAAAGTCTGCTCTCTGGATTTGTAATGCTGTGCTGATCGATTTGTGGAATGGCAATGGATGAAGCATTTACTGCCTCACTACATGTATTAATACTAGAATTTCTTAGGCTTCTAGAATCATTTGTTTGTAGGTCCCTGTCTGAGGATACTGGCTTCTTAGATGCAATTTTCTCTAAAACCTGAGAATTATTTTCAGCGGCATTTGCAGCTGTTCCAAGGGAACCCCTACCAAACGTCAAAATCATTCCAGGTCTTTTATTTAAAAGCAAAGATGCAGTTCTGGTTGCCTGAGCATCTGATGAACTCACTTTTGTAGAAGGCCTTCCTGAAATAACTTGTAATCCTTGCTTGCGAGCAAGCTGCAAAGGTACAAAAAATCTTGGTGGAGTTGACTGTAGTACTGTTTTTTTCTGTTCAGGAAAAAATGGACAAATTTTACTAGGGCCATGGATAGTATAGCGCATCTTGTCTTTCGCCAACTGTTGTGTTATGATTGAATCTGTCTGAGTCTTAAGCAATGCACCAACACTTGTTTTCCCTGATGCTGAATTTATTGCTTCTGTTCTAAGAGGCAAAGGGATTTGTCCTCCGTTCTTCAGGTATATACTTTCATTTCTTGCAGTGTTGTTCATATTCAGTTCTCTCTTAAATTTATCAGAAGAATCAGTTAAATTGCAGTAAGGTGATAAATCATTATGTGTAAATGTCCTACAATTTGTATATTTGTTTGAAAAAGATCTGTCATAATTAGTTTTAACATAGTTATTTGACTGAACGATGGTTGGTCTTTTTAAGACCTCTTGTAATGACTGGTTTATTTCAGGTGACAAATAGGTGGATGCCTGCTTGCTTTGAAGGGAGAAAACTGATGTTATTTTAGGCATAAGTGATGAATTTACACAATTAGAATCATTTTCTTGCTTGGATTTTCCAGCTACATGTTCCAACATTTGATTTACCTTAGTATTCAAATACAATTGTCCATCATGATTTTCTAACCAACACTGTTTGTCAATACTGTGAGTGGGTAGGCTGGCTGAGAATACTGGAGTATTATTACCATTTACAAAGCCACAAAGAGGCAACAGTGATTTTTTGTCTAAATTTAATTCTGTTACTGATTGTGAAAAACAAGGCATAGATTCACTTGTAGGCTTGCTTTGCAGAGGATACATTTTGTTGTAAGTAAGTTCTTTTGATTTTTCCAAAATGCCTATTTTAGAATAATTATGGAAAGGCAATGGTGCCTGATTGGAAAAATCTGTTGATGAACAATAGAGATTATTGTGTTTATTATTATTGTTTACTTCACCATTCACCACTTTGAATTCTGGAGGAAAAGGTTTTTTCATGGGATCATAATGAAGCATGCGTGAACCAGAAGGGGATAAAACCTGAGGATGGTCTTGAGGTATACAATTTTTCCATGAAACTGGACTTCTAGTCTTGACCATCAAATCACAAGGAAATGAAGATGTTTCAGGTTTCACCAGCAAACGGCTTGCACACTTTCCTACCATTACAACAGGTGGTACAATATTCTGCGATGCATTGCAACATAATACATTGCCTTCTTGCTTTATTTTTCCTGAAAACTGGTTAGACGATGGAGATGTTGACAAGTGAACAGAATTATTCCTAGGCATTTGATTATTTTCATGAGATCTAGCAACTAATGGTAAATTACAGTTGTCAGCTGTCTCTTCTTGGCATTCAGTTGTACCATCTTTAATCCCATCAAACTTATTTCCTCCTGGCAAATTCTGTTTTTCTGTAGGTAGCAATTTTATTACTATATGTTGTTTTCCATCCACCGTTTTGAATCCCAAAAATTTAGCACTGTAGTTTGCAGGAACAGATATTTTATTATTTTTAACCATCAACACTGTAGGACCATGAACTGCTTTTTTCATCAATCCCCGTGTGGAGCCTAGTCCACCTTCTGCTCTGTTGTACTGAATTGCTGGAGACGATTTTGTTCCACTATAAACAAGCTTTTCATTTAAAAGAATGTCATGTAGTTCTTTTACAGATTGACCTATTTCTTCTGATTTAGGCAGACTCTCTTTCAAGACTTCGAAAACATCATCTTCTTCTTCAGTTCTACAGCCATCAGTGGTAATTTTTTTACGTCTCCACAATGCTTTCCTTGATGCACCAGTTTTGTACCTTTTCAAGATAAGTTTTAGTCCCGTTGAATTCTTCACCCTTTCATTATCATCTGTATTCATTTTATCTTTTGCATAGAGATGGTCTTTGTGTAAGGTAATAATATGTTTTAAAAGGTAGTTTTTCCGTGATGCCATATAGTTACAATACTGACAACTGAAAGGAAATGTGCCAGTGTGTGAAACAACATGCTTTTGAAACTCTTCTTCTGAAAAACTTACATGATGGCATTTTTCACAATTATACTGCATTTCATTATGCCTATGTATATGTTGAACAAAGGTGCCTACATCTTGGGTTGAAAATCTACATTTTTCACATTGAAAATTACCATTTACACAATGTTGAGATGTGAAATGTTTTGTTAAGTCCAATAGAGTGTATCGGTGATCATCATTACAGATTTCACATTTTACTAAGGTGCTACGATGCGTTCGGCGATGTTGGTTGAATGACTGAAAGTCATTAGCTGAAAAATTACACATTTCACAGGGGTATGATGGCAATTCTCCCTGGTGTAACAATTGAAAATGTTTCTGTAGATCATTTGGGCTATATCTAATGTTGTTTTGGCATTTTGTACAACTGAAATTCAGTATTTTTGCTGTTTTCAAGCCTTCCTCATAATGTAATCCTGATTTGTTATGTGGAATATAAATCTCAGAATAATTTACACTGTTCCCATTCATATCCATTTGAATGAAAGATGCTTCTACAGGTTTTTCTTTACAATGAAATAATTTCATATATTTGTCAATTTCATGTTTAAACATTATTTCATTTGGTATATTTACCCTAGGCAATTCTATTTTCACATTTTTTAGGCCATAGGCAACAATATCTGAAATTGTAGGTTCAAATGTAGACTTTTCAATAGTAATATCAGATGTAGAAACACATAGTCTATCTGACTCATCATCTTGTAATAAGTTGGTCTTCTGAATGCAAAAAAATTGTTCTTGCTCAGATGGCATTTTTTGTAATGTACTATTATTGCAATCTTCGTCTTTTAAGACTCTGAGCTGAATTACTATGAGAGTTCCACAATTTTCTTAACTTGGCATATCTGAAATAAAAATATCAAGTTAATTTGTAAAACTTCTAAACGAAAGCAGATGCCCAGAGTCCCATTTTAGACAGCATATAGTACTGGCAGGAAACATTACAATACAGGTGCTAAAAGGATATGGCTATAAAAGTTGTTTCTTTTAAAAAAAATAAATTAGTCTTGGGTTGTTATTAATATGCTCGGATTTCTCTGGCTTCATCCTTTATGGCTAAGTTTCAGGACACCCAAAATAATTTTTATCTACTGGTCATCATCCTACACTCGCTGAGTCATTCTTTTTTAGATAACTGTTCCTCATGCTTGTCAGCTCTTCTCATTGTATACCCTCTTTTGACATAGTTACATCAAAAAGTCATTGTCCAGCCACTACTATCATTTTTTCCAAACTGGTTCAGGTCTGCCAATATCTTTTTCATCTAATGTCCCTGACCTTTTCCCTTTAACTTAAAAAATTAAAATCCTAAAACGATCAAATAACTGATTAACCAGATAATCATAATGCCTCTTTATTTCATGATATAATGTAACAAATACACTAAATGTTTTGCTAAATATTCTGAAAGGAGCACTTCTCTTGTTTTAAGATAAAGAAAACTAATGCCTTATTTTGTTCCCCTTACTATTCTTGTTTCCTTCCTGACTTTCATTCACTGACTTCACTACCTTTACCAAACAGTTATTTTGCTTCTTAAAACCATTATTTAATGGTTAATAATAAGACAATTAGCACAGATATCTCTCAGGGCTGTGTGCTATCCTCATTGCTCTTCTCTCTATACCAATGGCTGCATCTCTAAGAATCTTCCTGCTAAAGTACTGAAGTTTCCAGATGATAACCACTGTCATTGGTCTCATTCGAGATGGTCAGGAGTCTACATATAGGCAGAGGGTTGAACAACTGGCCCTGTGGTTCAGCCAGGACAATCTGAAACTGAACATGCTTAAAACTGTAGAGATGATAGTAGATTTTAGCATGAACCCTCCTATTCCACCACCTCTTACTATATTTGACAGCACAGTATGAACAGTAGAGACCTTCAAGTTTTGGGGTTCTATAATCTCCCAGGATTTGAAATAGACACCTAACATTAGAACCATCATTAAAAAGGCACAACAAAGAATTTTCTTCCTGTGTCAACTCAGAAAGTTCAGACTGCTGAAGGAGCAGTCTGACATTTGTACTTCTATAACTGTCTGGTTTGATACAGCAACTAAACAGGACAGGTAAAGACTCCAACAGATAGTTAGGACTGCAGAAAAAACAACTGCAACCAGCCTGCCTTCCATAGAAGACCTGTAGATCACATGGGTCAGAAGGAGGGCTGAGAAAATGGCTACAGATCTCTCATCCTGGACAAATAAACTATTCTATTCCTGTTCCTATCTATTCTATTCCTCTCTTGCTCTCTTGCCATTTATTATGCCTAGTGTTGCTTTTCATCAATGCTGCACATTCAAGAAATCCTTTCTCAAAACTTGTATTATGGGAATCTTATAACAGAAGTGTACAAATATTATCTTTAGTTATTTTAATAACTTCTTCCTCTATCCATTCAAAATCACAATTTAGTAGCAACTATGGAGTCTCTCTAAAGGCCACATATATTCTTAGAGCTTCAGGTCTTCTTTATTTTTAATCTGTAAACAATTTGTGATAGGAACTATTAAATATTTTTTAAATGTCATGTAAATAACAAGTTAATAATGCCAGTAGGTCTAGTAAATTAATAAAAATATTTATGAACTAAAATTGTAGAATATGCTATAGCTTTATTGCCTGGTCATCAGTATATTGTCACCTACTATGAATAAGCACACAAATTATGATTTATAAGCCAGAATTCATTTATAAAAAATTAAAACATAACACTTTAAGCCAGGCATGTTCAATCTGTGGCCCATGTGTCACACATATGGCCCTGGACAGCTAGTGATGCAGCCCAAGATTTTAAACTTTTAACATTATGATGTGATTTATATACATTAACAATATTGTGTTTTATATGTGGCCCAAGACAATTCCTCTTCACTCAATGTGCCCAGTCAAGCCAAAATTTTGGACACCCATGTTTTAAGCTAAATCTCTCAAATCCCATTTTAACTTTTTAAAGTGTAATCAAGTTATAAAACTTACTCTTTAAGAAAAACTACGATGCCATTTCCAATAGCTTGCTCAAGAGGTGAATTTGGAAATCAAGATTCAAAAGAGGTTTTCAATGTACAACACATCCTAAAATAAAGAAAATATTATTTTTAAAACACAAAAGTACTAAAAGTTAGAATTTGAGTCATTTCAGATATGTCTGTCCTCAATAAATTGGAACAAATTCTGATGTCATTTTACTATAAAAGCTGTCATTCTCTATAGTTGAAAAAAGATACAATACTGAAAATAGTTACACTAACTAGTCTTTTTAGCACTGAATAAAATAGTTACGCTAATTAGTCTTTTTAGTCTGTATATGACTAACAAATAATATTGCTTCCTTAAAAAGTCAAAACTTTTAGTAAAATTAACATTTTATTTAAAATCAGAATATTCTAAATGGCGCATTTAAGTTACAATAGTGTGCCTAACAGGATGTGTCAGAATGAACAACAAAAAATATTTAAGAATCAAAACCTTTAAAGTATCCTTTAAACAATTTCCAAAATTAGAACAATCTTGACATCCTTATACAGGATAGAATCTAAAAGCTAATTAATAGAAGAAAATACTTTAATTTTGCAGGAGAAATCTAAGACTTTAATGTTATATGTAATATAATTGATAAAAAAGAAGTGCTCAAGTCAACTGATGAATTATTAGTGTAAAATACCCTGTATTTTGAAACTGTTCAAGATTCAGCAAGGAGAAAGAGTTTACAATTTTGAAATATAGCAAAATATTATTTGTGCCATCTACATCTTCCATATAATGAGTTTACTTATAATAATGCCATTTTGGATGCTTTTATTATTATTTTAAATAAAAGCCTATGTATTAGGTTAAGACTACAACACTAGCTTGAAATGGCAGACTTACAGTGTAATGCAAGTACTCTATGAAACTTGCATCTTATAAATTATCAAGACAGAACATCCAGAACCTGTTATTTAATAAAATGGCCCAATGACATCAGAAATAATCATCACTCTCTTTTGCTATAAAAGTATTAAATCAATTATAAACATAACTTCCTTGGTCTATTTATTCAATGTCTTTCAAGATACGCTACTATACATCATTCTGCCCTGTAATGATGTAGTCATGTAGTCCTGCTTGCTTTTGGAATGATGCTAGTAGTCATTATCTATTTCTGAGCAAGAAATAATTATGGTGTTTGGGTATAAAACTAACCGAAACAAAATAAGAAAATATCAACAATTAAATTACTGACCCCTCACCATCTTACAGGCTTTTCAAGATTTTTGACTTGTTCCTTTTAACAAACAATTAAGGGCAATGCTGAAAAGCTCCAATATAAAATAAAGATCTCTCTACTCAGAAAACACATGCTATTTGTTTATTACATTTATATTACTCTGCAATCTCAAGTGATTTTACAGGAACATATAAATCACTCAAACAAAAGACTAGTAGACTGACTATTCAGTCTGAAGCCATCTACCATTGTAAGTTTACATGGTGAAGCAAAAAATGCAATTCAGGAAGGCTTGGATAATGTGTTTCAAATTTAATTTCCTAGATAAATTAAAACTTGTAGTGAAAATTCCTCAGTTCTTATCAAATATCTTTTATTTCTTCTTTCATCTGTAGTAATCCTCATGATCTTAAACTCAGGAATCCAGGAACATTTATCTAACAGCTTCATACCAGCACCATTGATTTTTAAAATTTTCCTTCCCATCAGAAATAACAGCATTATTCCTTTTGAGAGAGGGTCAACAATAATCTCCACCATAATGCAGAACTCACCAGGTGGCAAAGTTTTCAGGGATTTTTTTTTGTCTCCTCTTTTCAATTTTCCTGTGGTTTTGTCACCTGCACATTCCCTCTCCTCCATCTCTTTGCTCCTTTCTCTCACTGCTCTGATTGCTGGACAAAAGCAGATAGATGCCTGCTATTTCTCTTAGCTCTTTTTTCTCTCCACCTCTTTCTTTGTTCATTAGGTGAGTGAGAGTAAGAAGACATTATTCTGCAATAAAGTACAATCCTCCACCAAGGGATATACTTCTAATTAGACATCAATAAGATTGCCTATACATCTTGTTCCTTTCACTAGCCTGAAAGATGGAGGAGAGAAATGATGGATGCATGTATTTAATAGAAAAGTTTACTTTACTTGCCAGTGAATAGTGTTTCTATTTCTGAATGGCTAATTGCAAGAACAGTTACCAAGTTAGTTCCCTGGGTCCTTCTAGAATTGGAAAAAGAGGCATTTTAGATACAAATATGTGTCCATGCACCCTAAAGTGCCATATTGTGCATAGTCAACCACTTCACCTGCTTGGGGAGGTTCCTTTTGAACTACTGGAAACAAGTGTATGAAAGTGAGTGCCTTGCGAGGATTAAGTGTGTTTAGCTCCCACTCGGACGCTTTAAAAGTGGGGGTCAACGATGTAGCAGGTGAAGAGCACCTCTCAGCATAATGGGGTGAGCACAAGGACGCCAAGGGATGTAGGAAAACCCTACCCCAAGTTGCTACAAAGATGTCCGGATGATACCAATGTGAAGAAAAGGACGGCTTTCCAAGCGTTTTCCAGACCACACGCCTAGAGACAGGTGAGCCCATGCAAGGGTTGGATGCCCATGGAGGACACCTAATCCTGGATTCACCCTCCAAGTGAGGGGTGGCCGTACGCGCGCACAAAGTTCGTCGGCCGTTGTTGATGCCCGGTCTTCCGCGCGGCCATGGCTGCCCGGGCTGTCACAGCGCACTGCCGCCTTCCTAAAACTCCCACCACGCGCTGCCAAGCCCTTCCCGAGCCGTCCCCGCTTCCCGGGGGCAGAAATGGGGGGCGCGCCACCAACTTTCCCAACGGCGGCCGCGGGAGGGCTATGGCGGAGCGTGGGACTATTTGATGCCTCAGCCCAGCCAGAGGGCGGGTACCGGGGTCGCCCCGTCCTGCGAAGAGCCCCTCTCGCTCCAACCGGCGGCGGCGCGGGGCGGATGGTCCCCCCCTTCCCCGTCGGGGTGCCCAGGGACTCGTGCCTCCCCCGCGCCCGCCAACCGCTCCGCTCGTTGGGCGTCTCGATTACCTCGCCCGTCTCCATACTCCGACGAGTCACTATTGGCGGCCATTACACTTTCCATCCGGGGACTGCGGGAATTGCCGAGCTCAGCAATGGAGGGAGGGGTGGGGTGAGAGCGGCGGAGGGATCTGCGCCGCGCATGAGGCCGAGGCCCGAAGAAGTGTGCGGGGCCGCGGCCTACCCTCCTTCGCCTTTCTGTCTTCACCGTAGCGCGGTGGCGGGGTCCTCAGCTCTTTCCCTACGTCGGGAAAGGCGGCCTGGGGGACGGCTGGCACCCGCTGCGCGGAGAGTTTCTAGGAAAGTAAAGAAGGCAGTTGCGCTCATTGCCTTCCCCACCGAGTCCCTCCTCCCTCTCCCCTCCCCCCGCTGGTGTTGGTGTGCGTGAGGGCTCGCGAAGCTCCGGGGATGGCTCGAGCACAATGCACGGTGTAACTCAAGCACAAAAGTACCTTTCGCCCTGACAGCCTCTCCCTCTCGGGGAAACGGCCTGAGGCGCTCTACCTCCCCTAGGAGGCCGGCACACAAAGACAAGACCCTCCAAGAGGGAGCAAACAAGGCGCCCCTTCGCCTTGTCTTCCTTCCATCAAGGAGGAACGCCATCTTTCCTTTGGCTCATCAACCCGTAGCCATTGTCTGAAAGGTGCTTCCTGAGCGCCAGTCATGTAGACTTGTCCTTCCTGCGCAGAGCAGCGTCTTTCGTGCAAAGAAAGTAGGCCCTGTTGGGTCCTTCCAAAGTCCGTCTCTCCCGATCGGGAGACGGGTCAATCTGCAAGCCTTTCCTTGCTGGGAGATCCATGGGTTTGCACAGCCTTTTTAGTGCAAGGCAAGCAAAGAAAAGAAAATGGCCGGGCCCTCCGCTTATGATGTCTTTAGACTTGGGGAGAGGAAAGAGGACTGAAACAATGGCAGAAAGTATCGCAAGTAGAGCGCCTTTGTTTCAAAGCTGGTTACAAACCGGGAAAAGAGAATCAAAATAGGAAGAAATTCTCAGGAATCAATATTGGGAAGTGCAGAACGATGTTGAAAGTTCAGAGCTTTGTAGTCCAGCTTACATCAGTGCAGCGTTCAGATATCTTCATTGGAAGATAAAATCAATAAAGCTGGAGAGAATAACAAGAAAGGAAGCTATCAGAGGAAGTCTTTGGGGTACATGTGGTAGCTTAAAAGACAAAGCAAGTCAGAAGTTTCAGACAAAATGATGAAATCGTTTTTCTATTCTAGCTCATTGTTTCCCAACCTTGTCAATCTTAAAATGTCTGATTCTTCAGCTATCTTAAACTTGGCCATGTTGGGAAAGGCTGTTCTAGTCTACTGGAAGAACAGATTTTCCAATTAATTAGGGCTGACATCAACATTCATCACTTACACTTTCTTTTTCATCCTGGTTCTGTGTTCTAATTTTTTAAACCATATCTTACCTTAATATTCAAGGAAGAAGACTATTAGACACTCATTTGAAAGTTTAATCATCTACAATCATGTTTCCCAAACTCCTTTTAGGAATCACATTTCAAAGTTTTTATAATGGGCATAATAAATTCTGTGCAATCCCTTCATCATATATATAAATGTAATGCTTACAGTACATAATTTTTATAGGAATTCTGTTGGATTTAATGACACCTATAAGCTTAAGAGCTGGCCATGAAGTAACATTTAATGCAAAGGCTAATAGCCGTCTCCTTTAGATTCCGATCATAAAGATCTTTTATAAATATAAAGTAGAATATTAGTATTTGCTTTAAAGATATCTACATATTTAATAAATAATTTAGAAACTAAATTAGTTTAACATTTTCTAACATTTAATATATAGTTAAATATGCTAAAACATAGTATGTTCATATATTAAATATAAACTTTCAAGCAGATTGTTTTGAATCGGCATACCATATATTTTTATTAGATAAGTTGATTATTTAAAAATATGAATATCCGATCTTTCTCCATAATTTAAATCATTTCAAGTATTTAAGATTATTGACAAAAATACAGTACAAAAAATATATTTTAAGTAAATTTGGAACTAGCAAAAAACAGTAAATGCAATTAAGTCTTCAAAATATTTTCACCTTGCATTGTTTTGCTAGTATTGACTGGCAAGAAGTGATGTACATTTTATTGGCCTAGATTGGCATCAGATACAAATTTTATGTAAGTTTTTATTTCACTATCTGAACAGATTAAACAAATTCTTGATCCTTTTTAATGTGTGTCATCAAGATATATAAAATCCCCATGTATGAAGTAACTCTGAATTTAATCCAATAAAATGTCTTTCATGAGCAGCCCTATTATTAGGAAAAGCTGGATAGACAAATCAGGTAACACATCTCAGAGAATGAGGAGTTAGAAATTAATACAGCTGTAAAGTCTGGCCATTAGGTCCAATCCCCAGCTCAGAGCAGGAACCCAAATTAAATATCCCTGACTCTATACCTTCTACATGAAGGTCTCTGCAAAGAGGATACCATTACTTTTTCTGTGTAATTGGTTATCCTGTTAAAAATTCCTGTAAACTTAAATCCATTGTTTCATGGCCCAAACTCAGGAGCACTAGAGAACAGAGTTTGATTTTCTGGGTGACACCCTTTCAAATACTTTAAAAGTGCTATAATATTTGCCCTCTATCCTTTTTCAAGGCTAAGCGTACCTCATTCCTCCAACTCTATTCATTGGAATTGTTCTCTACTCTCCTATTATCCTTTTTACTCTTCTCTGAACCTGTTTCAATTTATCTGGTGGTGTCTACAATTGGATTTAATCCTTGAGATAGGATCTGACCGGCCCAGCATATTCCATATAAACTTCTTTTGATACAACTTGAAATTTTATTTGCCTTTGCAGACATCTCACTTCAGTTTTGTACCTTCTGCAAGCTTAACAAGAATTCCCCTCACATTTGTCCAAATCATTATTAAAAGAATTGAAGAACAGAGGCCTCAGGACAGAAGCTTGAAACACTCTATTCAATAACTCCTCCTGGTAGATGAGGAATAATTATTGAGAGTTCTTTCAATACAATTTTTGAGCCACTATGTAGCCATTTAATTATCATGTCAACCATCTCATGGCTTATTAATCAAAATGTCAAGAATATCAAATATTTTGTTGAAGTCAGGTTATATTTCCAACATTCCCTTGATTTATAAAGGGACATTAACAATGTTTTTTGACTAGGTTTTCTGGCAAGATTTGTTTTTGATAAACCTTTCCTGATTTCTGGTAATAACAATTTTTCAGTGTGTTTCCATACTGATTTTTTTATGCTCTGCTCCAGAATCTTATCAGGTTCCGTGTCAGACTGATCCGTTTGTACAGTAGTTAGTTAGATCCCTCTTTCTTCCTCCTTTTTTTTAAATAGGGACATTTGTTATCCACCAATGATAGGATACTTCACAAATGCTATAGAATTTCTCACAGATAAAACACAAGAGTATGGCCAGGCAATCAATTAGTTCCTGCAGAATCCTGCAGTGCAATTCATTTCATCCAAAAAATGTAAGTGTATTTGAAGTAAACATTCCCTAACCAAGTTTCTATCAAACTTATGTCAATTCATTCTCATCATTTTCTGATGCAAAATATATATTCTTTCTAGAAAAAAATGGGGAAAAAACAGTAGTGGGCTACTTCTTTTTTCTTTTCTACTGTTAGCATTTTGTTTTCTTCATTAAAAGAAATGGAGACCAATTCCTTTCAAATTTGAACTAATATATACTTACATTCCCCCTAGTAAACACTGATTTTTAAAAATATATTTTTGTTTTATAGAAATTCACTGTTACCTCAGATTCTGGGATATTATGTTTTATAAAGTTTTATTTGAGGGGGCTCTTAATTTACCTCTTAATATCCAATAAATTATATGTTATTAATATGCTACTGTTAACATTTCCTAATATTTCATTCTTTTTTAGTATGTTAAAGACTGTACTTAAACACTTTTAATACTCTTTTCCCTTGATTCTCATATTTTATATTTTATAACTTTAGATTTATATAAAATATTGGTTTTGATAATAAGCTTGAATTTGAATCTAAACTTTATTTTTTTTAGATCTTTCCTCGGCAAATCTCCATCTGTCTTCCATTTTGTTTCTTTATGGGAATGTGATTTGGTATCCCATTTTTAGGAACTCCCATTTGTAGCTCCTTTTCAGTTTTCCTGCCATTCTCCTACATATTATTCCTTAGGAATTTAATAAAATCCATTTTTATAAAATCTCAGATATGCATTTAATTCTCAATTTTACCTTCAGTTAAGAGGTCCAGCATTGTGTGGTCATTTTCACTCAATATATTTTTTCTCAACTAATTTTTCCTTATAGATTAGTATCAAATCAAGGATAGCTGATTCTCTTGGGCTTCCCACCATTCTCTGACAGAGAAAGTTCTAAGTAGGACATTTTAGAAATTTCGTAGAAGAACCATGCTTAGCAGATACAAAGGCAATTAAATCACTACAACTTAATAACTTCTTTGAAGGTTTGTAGGTTGCTTTTGAAACCTATAATTCTCAAGTTCTCCCTAGCATTAGAGATATCAACAGAAGTATTACTTCTGTCCATACGTCTACTTATTTTATCCTGGATGAGTGAATACTTTTCAGTCCTGTTTTTTTCTGCAAACAAATTGTATCTCTCTGTTGCAGTACTCTAGTCATTGGAATCAATCCACTTAGTCTCTATTACATCATTTAAACCATACTTGACTTCCTTTCCTCTATCCCATAGATTCATCCTTTAAATATTAGAACACCATGTGCTGCATCGCCTGTTTTTTCTCCGTCACTCACCCATCTCCAATATTGAATTACTAGCTTTCAAATATAAAAAGAAGGATATTAGTTTGTATTGCACTAGAAAGAGCATCTTTCTTGCTATTCAAATTTTGAGTGCTTACCAAAATTTCAGTAATTCAGCCCCAAGTACTTTGTTTTTCCTTCATGATTTACATTACTTTAAAATCATAAGTTTTATTGCTATTTCATGACTAGATTTCAAACTATGTTAGTCTAATCCAAAGGTTTGTGCACAAATGATAAAACTGTTTAATCCTTTCTTTTGTAGAAGCAAAAGACTTTGATATATATCATAAACCAATTTTGCAATTTGTCCATTTGCAAGCTTTTTACCATGTCCTATAAGAGAGGAAACTGCTGCAAAAATACAGAACCAAAGTCCATTTGTCAACCAGAGTTGAATGTATCTTTATGCTTATTTATGCCTTCCTTCCTCTTGGTTTTTTTTTAAACTGCATGCTTATTAAAATATGCTAATGTCACATACACAGAACTCTTTTCTTATTCCACATTAATTCTGAATAACTGCCATCTAATCTTTTTGACTTTGTAATAACTAGAATCAAGTGGAATACTTGATTAAACCTTCTGCATCATCCATAAACAGCTTTCAACAGGTAGAATAATACCTTCTAGCACCTTACTTATTCATCCTTGTAGGAGGAACGAATAAAAATTGAAGAGCTATGCTGAATCAGACCAAAGACTTATTTAGTATTCAAAAGCAGACTTACTCAGATACTAAAAATAAAATAGAGAAAGTGTAATTAGTAATTACTCATAACCTTATCTTCCATGCATCTGTCTAATCCCCTTTTATTTCCAAGCTGGTACTCCACTCCATTTTGTGGTAGCAGATTTCACAGATTAACAATGCACTATATGAAAGAAATACTATGAAAGAAGAGGAAAAATATTTTTCCTGTTTTTCCCAATTGATCTCTGCAGCATTTTGTTTATTTCCAAGAAGATACTTCAACGTTCATGAAAGCACAAATGTAACACAGTTCTTTAAAGCAGCGGCTCCCAACCTTTTCTATACCCCGTACCCCTAGAACACTTTTGATATATTCTCGCACCCCTTACCAAAGTTCAAAATAATGGCAACAAATTATACATATACACTATAATTTTGAAAACCTAAGTTTTCGCACCCCCTGGAATATCGTCTCGCATCCCTGGTTGGGAACCCCTGCTTTAAAGCAACTGTTTCTTTCCCTGGGATATATAGTAATTATTACCTTAAAAAACTGCAGTAGTTCTAAAGATAAAGGTAAAGGTTTTCCCTGTCCAATAGTTTCCAACTCCATTTCATGACTATCCACCAAGGCACACAATGCTGTTACCTTCCCACTGAAGTGGTACTTATTTATCTACTCGCATTTGCATGCTTTCAAACTGCTAGGTGGGCAGGAGCTGGGGCAAGTAACAGGAGCTCACCTCTTCGTGCAGCACTCAGTGTCTTTAATCACTGAGCCACCACGCCCCCCCCCCAGTGGTTCTACAGATTTGCAAACAAGTGCTACATTTGTACCACTATAACTTTTGAAATGCCTCTGGAAATGAATTGTTTATAATATATATAACACTAAAATAGTCATATCTCCAAATGTTATAGTTTGGTAATTATGAAATCAATTGTTTTGTGTGTTTCCACGTTCAATCATTTTACTGAACATTTACATAGAATGGGATTATTGGCTTGTCCTGCATGATTTATGATCACTAGACTTGTTTTTCTATAAATCATATAAAACAAAAAACAGAATAAAGCAGGATATAGAAATTGAAAATATTTAATTTGCTTGTACCTTCGTTGAATTGATACCTTCTAAAATGTTTCAATGTATCTATTTTATTTCTAGTCTTATACATAATAGCAAAAATAAAATTATGGACGTATCAATTGATTCATATGGCAGCATCATGTTATAACCTGGTTATAGGCCAAGTTAGTATAAGATAGAAAGATGTCCACAAATGAACATGCATTGAATCAGAATACATTTAGAAATTAAGTGTATTAAAGTAGATAAGGAAATGATAAATATTAGCTAAAACAGCAACTTTAAAATTTAACTTCTTCCTCTTAAATTGATCAAATTAAGAAATTTTATGAAATAACAAATGTAGATTTTTACAAATCTGATAAAGTGGAATACAGTCCAAAAAACCTAATGCCATACTAATTTGTTATAACCACAGCACAAAGTATTCACGGTTTTATTGCAGAGTGTTATGTAATTTCAAGTTTTTATTTTTTCTGAGCTTGTATTTATCATTTCCACCCCAATGATGTTCCGACACAGAATACTGTAACTTTTCATAGACCTTCATCTTTGTTGCTATGTACTTACTAGTCTAACATACGAAAATATACTTTTTGCTGCAAATCAGTGAGAAAAGAATTTGTATGCAGTTGGTAGTTCTCCGCTAATCTTGTTCATGACAGTGTTCCAACTCCTTCAACTACTCCTTCAATCCTAGGCTCAGGATTCTGATGAAAAAAGATAGTTCATATCAGCGTATGGATCAGTGTTTCTCAGCCTTGGCAACTTTAAGATGTGTGGACTTCAATTCCCAGAGTTCCCCAGCCAACCATGGCCTCTTAAAATTGCCAGGACTAAGAATGCTTTGCATTAAGACTCATTAACTGCACAGGGACTTACACCCATGTGAGTATGTGCTAGGTGAAGGTTGTAATCCTGGGTACACCTTGATTTGGAGTAATCTCTACTAAACTCAGGCTTACTGTACTTCTAAGTAGCCAACTGTTTTCATTACCTCTTGTTCATAACCTGGCAAGCAACATACAATATTTGTAGTCATTTAGTTTGCTTTGAGGAATACACAGGATTCACATATAACAATAAGATATTGTGACTTGACAGTTATGACAACTAAATGTTTACGATTTGTGTGAATCCAATATTTATGGTTTGTAAACCCCAATTTATGGCTTAGCAAATTGTGTAAATTCAAGCTATAGCAGTTTATTTAAAAAGAATTATGGTTAATCAAAACACAGCTGTGTGCAATGTGTGAAAAGCAGCAACTATGGCATATAGACCTAATATTATTAGCAGCAGTGATAAAATAATATGACACTAAAAGACAAAAAATGTACCAGCTGTGTGAGTTTTCTGAAATCCAGGCAGATGTCTTATCTCTTAACTCTGCATGATAAAATTAATCAAATAATTTAAAAAGATAAGTCCACTGAAATGCGATTAAAAAAAATTAAGTTCCATTAATACAGCCTCAATACAACAGACTCTACCAAGTAATCATTTTTTGGAAGAGATCAAAAACTAGAAATAAACTGAAGAGGTACTGCTGTAACCGATTACAGAAGATGAAGCTTATTTTATAATCATACAGTACATCACATAGTCTTCTATATTTGCTACTACATTATACTGGCAAAGAACACTCCAGATGAGGAAATCGGGGAAATGGTTAAGAAGAAAGGTTGGACCTCATGCAAGTACCACTCTGTACTATTAATTAAAGCAGAGACATCTTTTTCCAGGCTAAAAAAAGCTGAGCTTGAAAAAAGATGCAGCTGCTATGAGTCAGTTCATTAAACCAGGTCCATCTTCTTTTATTTTCACATGGAAACTGGAAAAATGTTGTGAGTTTAAGTCATAACAAAAACATTCATGCATGTTTTGAAGCATTCCTTCCAAATTATTTTCAAAATTGCACAGCCTCACTCTGCATCACAACCATTTTCAATCTATAGTCCCTCAAAACCTTTGAAGCTGACTGTCAATCATCTTCACTTGTGTGACATTTGATACTTCAACAGCATCTGGAATTACAATCCTGATTATAAAATAGCTGCAAAGGGAACTACACAGCTGCAAATTGGTTGTTCCTTTAGTTTCTGTTTTAAAAGTCAGTGTGAAGAAACTGAATGGCTAAAATGTCAGCATTATTACAACAGAGACGACTGAAACTGACCTGAAATTCACAAGAGTTCTGTTTATTTCCCCCATTCACTGGAAAGGGCCAACTCCTGCAGGGTAGAAGGTTGGATGAGGCAAGAGTTCAAATCAGTGGAGAAAGATGTCTTCCAGCATAGCATTTCCAAGGAGAATGCTAATTTTGATTATGCTAGTTCTGATGTGGTTTCAAGTCCCTGGGAATAACACTATTCCATTCTTGAACAGCACTGACATAATGGGCTTAGATAGAGCCAAGACTGGTTTGAACTTCTTATCTGGAAATGCCCAGTGTGGGATAAAAACAAACAGATTTGGTTAATGTGTAAAACTAGGATCAGAGAAACCGAATTTGAAGTCTTCTTTCAGCCACTGAAAATCATAATGTGACTTTGGGCCAGCCATTCTGTTTCATCAAATATATGTGAATAAAATGAAGATTCCCATGTAAACTGTCTTGACCTGGGGGGAAAGAACAGAACATAAATCAATACAATATACAATACAAAAATACAATATGTAATTTTGATTTTGACATATATATTCGACAGGTAAGGTTAAAGTGCATTAAAACCTGTTCAAAATCTTCCACTATATTTAAAATAGTAAAATTGTGCAATACAAATTGAAAATTGTTTTCATTCCATAGTCTGCCTTCCTAAAAGAACAGGAATGACAGGTCTGTCAGCTAAATTTCTGTACTACATAATTTGATAGAACTTAAAATGTATACATGTAATTGTATCTGTAAAGTGTACTGCAAAGTGATCTACCGCATTTATGAACTTATTTTATCTATTTGATTTATATCCTACAAAGACTTGCAAATAGAAATAGAACGACTGTGACAAAAGAAAGCAAAGGTATACCAATAGTAATAGGCACCTTGAGTGAAATCCAAAACAACTGGAGATTATTTGACAATTCATCATCAGTCAATTGCAAAAAATGGCTTTACTCAAAACAACTTACACCCTGCAACCCTGAAACATCATTAAACACCTTGAAAAGGACTTGATAGGTAGATAAAATGTCAAATCCAGTCTGAACATCTGGCTGACTGTGTGACAAGCCATAAAAATAACAATGTGTCATACACATTGCTTGTTCACATAGTATGTGAGTAGATGTACTTGTCAAATATTCCTAAAGAAGCAGGAACAGGTTAAAAAATATATAAGGTATAAAATAGATACGTCTCTTTAACTACACCAACTATTTTCCTTCCTACACATTGACCAATGTGCACACAGAAGCATATATACTTCTCTTTTCCTTCTAGAGAAACAGCAGGAAGAAGACAAGGTAGGTTAAAGAGTAGACATTATAAGAAAGGGAAAAGGGAGAATAAAAGTAGATGAAAATGAGGGAGAGAAAGAGGTATCTGGAAAGGAAAGGATAGCCCTGTTTAGAGGTGATAAGTTGAGTCCAGTTCAGCAACGAACACCTCCCAAGTAAGTCATAATCTTTGATTAATATCAAAGGTATTCAGACTTTGCAGTAGCCCAGAAATCCAGATTCAAAGGACATATGTGATTTAGGCACATGTGACATGTGTCGGCAACATCCTAAACCAAATTACATTTTTCTCAAAACCACCCATCAGTTACGGAGGGCGGCCAGGTGAGCCTAGAAAAAAATGCAGGTGCTTTAGTGCTTTTGCTTCCACATGTGTTCTGAATCATATCTTGCCCTTCAAATCTCTACCCACTGCAAATAATGACAGTCCTATACACCTTCCACTCATTCCTTTGTTTTCAACAGCTTCTTATCAGAAAGAACAGAAAAATGTAATTAGTCATGGGAATTATTTGGAAAATACTCAGAAATAAGTACCATTCAAGTCAATTGCACACAGTGCATTGTTACTAAATTCCTACTAAGAGCAAGAATATGTATTCATTCTATTAAACAGAATAATTCTCCATTAGAGTGTTCCCTTCAAATGGAATTGAAAAGATCTCTAAGCTTTAGCATTCAAAAATTAATTTTGAGGTTACACATTTTTTATATTTGAAAACCACGTCCCCATGAGAAAAATGTTTGTTGTTTTCCATCAGCACATAGGCAAATACAATTTCCGTATACGGTTTGAATATTTAATTTAGCAATGCTCCAACATACTTATAAAATCATAGGAGTTTTTTAAATATATCTGAAGGAGTAGGATACGTTTTAAAAGTCTATACGATGACATTGTCTGAAAATATGAAAATGAAAATATTGCCATGGTAAACCCCAACTGCAACATAGCAATGTTCAATTAAATGTTTCTATTGCCTTTTTAAACAAATTATATTGCCATATAGATGTCAACTTCACTATTTATTTATTTATTAAATTTATCTGCCACCCATCTGGCTTAAAGGTGACTTGTATTGAAGTATTGAAGACTTGCTTATGTTCAGAAAGAACTTATGTTATCCTTGATGTTTTAGAACTGTTACTATACTAATAATTGATTGTGTGTGTGTATACAGTGCTTTTTTTGTTAAAAAAAAAAAAAGTGCCGGAACTCACACACATCATACAACCTGCCTTGCCTACCCTACAGGGTTTACCTTTGTAGTTGAAAAAAAAAAACCTTCAATTTTTAGTGTATCTAAAAGACTAGGATTTTGTTCAAGATAAGTTAATACTATTAATGTTACCATGCACTGTGTGGCTTTAAATTACAAGAAGGCATTTTATTAATCTTTTGGGACATTTACCACTGCCATACCCATTTAGTTTAATGAGTGGAAATGTCAGCTTTCTATGTGGAATGAAATTGGCCCAATAAAACAAAATTTGGTTGCTTGTAAAAGATTGAATTATTTTTAAGAAGTTGTCAAACAAGGTGGAAAAATTTACATTTGGAATTTAATATGGATATTGACTTGAAACAAATTAAAGTTGAAACTTTGTCAGTGAACAGATTACTTTTAATTTACCTTTAAGTTAAACCCAATTTAATAAATAGATCTGATTAAACCTCATACTGTAGGTCTACCTTTACATCTGACCAATACATAATTAATATATATTATTAATAATAATAATACCTCCAAATCACAAGACATTGGCTTTATTCTTATTCTTCCCCTCTGCAGTTTGAATATAAAGTGTAAAAGACTAAAAAGAGATTTTCATAGACATCCCAGCTTTTGAACTACCCAAGGAACCGAAACAGCAAATTTTCGCTGTTGGGCAAGCTTCCACGCCAGCCGCCTTTCTTTCCTCTCGCTTCGCCTCTTTTTAACCTCACACCCCACCTTCTGTAAGGGAAGGCAAAAGGCTCGCTTACCCTCTAGTGAAAGATGGCCTCCATGTTTATGTGTCTCCCACCGCCACCATCGTCTTCCACACCACATAGTCCGACCCAGCCAACCAAGCCACGTTCTGGCTGTGGTGCTCCGGCGCCTCTTGGCTCCTCCTAGAGGAGGCAGTCAGTGCCGGAGGGGACCCTGCTCGCACCATACCACCAGCGGGGCATTTTAAAAAACAAATGAGGATAGGAAGGGAAACAATAGGAAAACAACACAACTCTGGAAAATCCGTCAAAAAAAGGTGCCAGAACTCTGTTCCGGTGCGTTCTATGACAAAAAAAAGCCCTATATATATATATATAGGTTGGGTTCCATACTGTTAATCTTTCTTTATTTTTAAGAACAGTTGGTGCTGACATTAGAACTCACATAGAAAGAATTTTATCAAAACATAATGCATATAAAATAAGATTGAACTTTGCATTGCCTCATGCAACATTTGTTTTGATATTAGTCTTCCTTGTTTCCCTGGTGGATGCCTTTTTCTGGAATAGCTCTTGTCATGCCACGTATAACAAATGAAAATGTAATTTGTTTGTTGACAGAATGGAAAGAACTTCAATATAAACAGCCTCATCTATTCACCTATCATAAATTTCATGCATCCTTCTCAAAAACTTTAGGGAATTGCATTCCTTAGCCTCTGCAAAATTTTATTTCAAAATACTCTTGAGAAAGCCAATACAAATAAATCATTTTGTATTTGCATCTGTATTGCAGATATATTTTGATTTTTTTTCTGTTTATACTGGTATAGAGACTAACCATTCACATTCTGTCCTCAAAACCACCCAGATCGGGGTTTCTTAGACTGTGAGGTGTACCTCCCTTGGAGGGGGGGTGCAGATCTGTCCAAGGGAGGTGTGAAGAAGCTTTTACCATAATTACATTGTTAACAAAAATTCCATCTTTCCCAAAATTTCATTTTCACTGTATTGTTTTCATTGTTCATTCATTTTGGTGTTTGAATTTTTAAAGTGTCTACATTAAGAATATACGAAAGGGATAGCAAAAAGTTTAGGAACCCTGGTCTAGATCAAATGGCTCTATACCACTCCTATTGTATGTCCTTACTAATCGCTCAAATCAAATTTGAATTTGAATCTTACAATAGAAACAAAATGCTGATTTCCTTTGTTGCATATTGAGTTCTTGAAGGCATTGACCAGACCGAGTTAAAGCAACATGCTTTATTGCAAGAATAACAGAACTAACTCAACTGACAAACTGACAGATATTTATACATGCCGCCACTAGGCAGCGACCAATCAAATTCAAAGCTGGTTTCCCCGCTCAAATATAAACTTCAGTTTCCCTCCAAGACAGTTGGAGACACATTTAAATCCAAACACAATAACGGTCAATATTAATACATAACACCCCTTTCCACTGGACAAGTCAACCCCCAGTACACTTTGTGAACGTAATCATTTAAGTATGCTGGTGGATTACGGGTTCTTTCAGAGCGCCGCAAAACTGTTTGGGGCTCCCGATCGACTGACCGTTTAGCCATGCTCGGTAGACCCATGCTGCTAAGTCTGTCCGCACCGGGTAGACCGGTGCCGCTGCGTTCGGCCAAACCGGGTAAACTAGTACCGCTGTTTTCGCTCGCATCACTCGCCGGCAAACACGGTTCACAGTTTTGCATTGATTCTGGATCAACTCGTACGGTCTCTGTCGGTCTGGCCGATTTGGGAATGTCTGCTTCCGTATGCAAGTCTATAGTTCTCTCGTCCTCTGCACCAGGACTCTGACTTGCCATCCGCCGCCGCAATTGGTCAATGTGGCGTCGGACCACACGACTGTCGTCCAGGGCCACCTCATAGGACAGAGGCCCTGACACCTTTGACACAATAGCAACCACCCAAGGTGCCCCTTTCCCATAGTTTCTTGCCCAAACAGGCTCACCCAAACGTAAATTCCTCAGAGGCTTGGGTTGTGACGTTTCTGCAGCTCCCTGTCAGGATGGAGACGGTCCAACTTTGACGTTAGTCGACGACCCCATCTCAGCTCGGTTGGGCTGCGACCAGTAGCGGTACTTGGCGTTGTGTGCTGGCATAAAAGGAAGTCTGCCAGGCGATGATTCCAGTCTCCAGTTGTTAGTCTTTTAAGAGACTCTTTCGTTGATCTCACCATCCGTTCAGCTTGGCCGTTGGAAGCTGGATGGAATGGGGCTGAAGTCGTATGCCTGATCATGTTGGCTTTGAGGAAGGACTGGAACTCTGCTGCCATGAATTGTGCCCCATTCTCTGACACAATTACATCCGGCAGGCCGTGTGTAGCAAAAAGCCTGTGCAGTTCCTGGATGGTCCTGGCAGTGGTCATAGATTGGACAGGTACTACCTCAAGCCATTTTGAATAGCTGTCCACAACAATGAGGAATACCTGTCCCTGAAATGGTCCTGCAAAGTCGATATGCACACGAGACCATGGAGTCTGCGTGGTCTCCCAGCGGTGCACTGGAGCGTGAGGCATTTCTGGCCAGGTTTCTTGGCAAACCCTACAGCTCCTTACTTGAGCCTCAATGTCTTTATCCAAACCTGGCCACCACAAGTAGCTTCGTGCAAGTGCCTTCATCCTGACGATGCCAGGATGCCCCTCATGCAGAGATTCTAATACTCTGGCTTGCATTGTGGGCGGACAATCACCCTACTTCCCCACAATATGCAACCCTTATGGGCTGACAGCTCATCTTTTTTACTGGCAAAACTCTGGAACTCGGGACTTGGCCTGTTTTCTGGCCATCCCCTCAACACCCAGTTCAAACTGTTTTGTCAGTGGCAGTTTCGGCGGCTACATCTCCCGCGTGTAGGGGTGTTTCAAGAAGATCCTGGATTGCCAGGATGCAAGCTGATGGGGCTGGGGCTGGATCTGTTTGAGGCAGAGGCAGTCGGCTGAGTGCATCAGTATGGCCCATTTCCTTGCCAGGTTTGTGGACTAGCCTGTAAGAATAGGCAGCCATAAAAATTGACCATCGCAGCATCCTTGGCGATAGAATCTGCGGGGTCTGCTTGTCTGCTGTAAAGAGGCCGAGCAATGGCTTGTGATCAGTGAAAATGGTGAAGGGTCGCCCGTATAGGAAGTCATGGGATTTTTTAATTCCTGCTACAATAGCGAGGGCTTCCTTGTCTATCTGCGCGTAGTTTCTCTCTGCTGCAGATAATGTTCTAGAGTAATAAGCTATAGGAGCTTCACGGCCATCTGCCATTTTATGGCTTAGAGCTGCTCCAATGCCATACGTTGATGCATCATATGCTAAAATCACAGGCAGTTTCTCATTGAAATGTGCTAACACGGTTAGATGATAGCAGTGATTTGACTGCTCTGAATGCTTTGCCGTGGGTGCTTGCCCAAACCCAGGGTGTCTTTTTATCTAAAAGACGATGGAGCAGCTCGGCCAATGCCACTTTGTGTGGCAGGAACGAGTGATAAAAATGTAAAAGTCCCAGGAATGCCTGTAATTCCCCTTTGGACTTGGGGCTTGGGGCTTGTTGTATAGCTTTTAGCTTAGCTTCTGATGGGTGGATTCCGGCGGAATCTATCCAAAATCCCAAGAACTCGGTAGAGTCCACTCCAATCTGACATTTTTCTTTCTTTAATTTCAACCCCACTTCGCGAAATCATTGAAGTACTGCTCTAAGGCGATCTGCTAGTACAGCCGCAGATTCACCTGCAATCAGGACGTCATTGAAATAGGGGCAGACGCCTGGTATATTTTTAAGTGTGCATTCCATAACACTTTGGAACAATCCCGGGGCAACACTTACCCCGAACTGCAGGCAACGAACTCTGAATGCCCCTCTGTGAGTGACGATTGTGCCTCAGCTGTGGCATCGTCAGCTGGCAGCTGTTGGTAGGTTTGTGCGAGGTCGAGTTTGGCGAACAAACGACCTCCTTGAAGTGATGCGAGGATGTGACGAACCACTGGCACTGGGTAAGCGTGTTGCTGTAGTGCCTTGTTGATTGTACATTTGTAGTCTGCACAAATACGGATGTCCCCATTTGACTTTACTGGGGTCACTATGGGAGTCTCCCACAGGCTACTGTCCACTGGTTGGAGCACTCCCTGTTGTACTAATTTGTCCAATTCTGCATCAATTTTTGGTTTAAGCGCAAATGGCACTCTGCGCGGTTTAATCCTGATTGACGTGACAGCCGGATCAAGATGAAGGGATATGGGTGCCCCTTTATATTGTCCTAAGTTAGGACTGAATACATCAGCGTACTCTTGACATACTGCTGCCAGGTCAGCCATCTGAGTGTGATTTATGCCAGTTACTCGGATGCCCAGGGCCTCGAACCAGTCTAATCCTATTAAGCTTGTACATTGTCCTTCAACGACCACAACGTTGAGGGGACCCTCGAACTCTTTGAACCTGACTCTCACGGTGGCTTCGCCTTTTACTGCGACACGGCAATTTTGAAAATCTGTCAGAACAAGGCTTGACGGTTTGAGTTGAACTCGCTTCTTGCCCTGTCTGCAGATCTAACTGAAAGTCTTGTACGAAATGATAGACAGAGCTGACCCTGTGTCGAGCTCCATGGAGCAAGGAACCCCTTGTATTTTGACTAGAAGTCTCAGCTTCTCTTTAAGAGGGTGTTGGGATCCCGTCCGCAGGATGCTTCTCCTCCCAGAACAGTATCTGTTCTGCCCTGGGGCCCATTTACCTTTCTGCTGGGCATCTGCAGTCTGAGCATCTCTCTGGCGACCTCTACAGACTCTGGCAATGTGGCCTTGCTTTCCACAGGCACGGCACACTGCTGTGCGAAACCTGCACTCAGTCCTTTTGTGTTGGCCCACGCAGCTTGCGCAACTTTGAGGACTAGTTGCTTATGCTGTAGGACGATGCCATCTAACGGTTTCCCTCTGTAACCGGTCGATCTCATCGTCCTCTATCACATCTTCCAGCTCAATGGACTCTTGGTGCACAGTCACCTGGCTGGGGGGTGTCTTTTGAAGCCATAGAGCTTTCATTGCCCCACCGGCGGCCTCATCCGCCATGATCTCCTTCAATGCATCTTGGAAGGATAGCTTTTCCATTGCAAACAGGCGCTGTTGCAAATCCTTATTCATCAGCCCGCATACGAGCCTGTCCCTGAGGCGATCCTCCAGGTCAGGAAAATTGCAATGGCGTGACGCTTGTCGGAGTGCGGCCATGAATTCAGCTACCAACTCCCCTGCCTTTTGCTCTCTCTGTTCGAAGGCATAACGCCAAGCAATTACGGAAAGCTTGGGTTCGAAATGTTCTTTCAATTTTTTTTAGATCAGCATACGATACTGATTCGATGCTGGCTGGCACCACCAAATTTTCGGTGATGTCTTATGTGGCCTGTCCACACACACAGAGCATGGTCGCTGCTTTCAACCCGTCCTCTCCGACCTGGTTGGCCCGCAAGTAGGTGTCCACCCTGGAGACATAGGAGCTCCACTGTTCTGGGTGGGAGATGTCGAACTCATTGAGTCGGCCCACCTTTGCCATGGTGGATTAGTTGGTGAGGTCTTGGACACTGCCTTTCTTGCAACGAAGGGAATGAACTGCCTATATCCTGGGGACGGATCCCTCAGGACAATGTGCCTCCAGTTTGGCTTACTGGCAGGCAGGGTTGGGACATGGTCCCGCCAGGGCTCTGATGCCTGACCTAAAACCCTGTGACTTTAACTCTGATAGGCATCACTCGTTTGGCAAGATCCCATCCTTGTCGCCACTGTTGCATATTGGGTTCTTGAAGGCATTGACCAGACCGAGTTAAAGCAACATGCTTTATTGCAAGAATAACAGAACTAACTCAACCAACAAACTGACAGATACATGCCGCCAGTAGGCAGCGACCAATCAAATTTAAAGCTGGTTTCCCCGCTCAAATATAAACTTCAGTTTCCCTCCAAGTTGGAGACACATTTAAATCCAAACACAATAACGGTCAATATTAATACATAACATCCTTATTTATTATATTTATCATGTACATTTGGTTTCAAAGATTTAAAGTTTAAATCTTTAGTCGACTCTCCACCAAAACTACTTCTGAATCTCATCTGTGGTCTGTGAATAAACTTCATTGAAATCAGTCTAATTTACTATTGAGTATATGTGCATGAGTTTGAGCTGTTAATTACAAACATTTAAATTCCTTGAAAACATGATTGTGTATAACCAGTCAGAAATAAACACCATTGTTTTGGGAGCCACTGAAAAAATATGGAAAAGATATGAAAATGAATGTTTTTTTAAAATGCAAAGTGTGATACATGGGGGAAAGGATAGTTCCTTTCTTTGACCGATACCGTGTGTTAAATCAGGGGTCCCGAACCCCTGGGTCATGGTCCACTACTGGGCCATGACCTATTCAGAATTGGGACACATGAGTGGCTGGCTGGAGTGCATGTGCAACTCAACCTGCACAAGCAGCGGGCTGGTGGGCACTTGTGCACATGTGCCCCAGCCCGCTGCTTGTGCAAGTTGAGCTATGAGCGTGTGCACGTGTGCGCCGGCCTGCCACTCGATCAAGGGCTGCATGTAAGTCTGCACGCCGGCCCACTAGGCCACCACTCGCGCAGCTGAGTTTCCCTCTTCCGCCCCCCCAGCCGGGCCACCAAGCCGCAAAGGTTGGGGACCGCTGTGTTAAATCAGAATAGATTTTCAGAAGCCTCAGTAAACAAATTATGGATGTCCATCATCTCTCTATTTTGGCCCTAATATAAAATACCTTCTAGAATAAAGTATTCTTAATATTCATTAATTTTTTGAGGAATTCCAAGCAGAATATGTATTAATCTTTCCTCTGCTTTAAATCCCCACAACTATAACAACAATGCTGGCAGGTAAATTGGGCTGAGAATGCTTCGCCTCCAAATTATCCATGGATAATATAGTTATGGATGATCTTGAACCTGGGTTATTTCTGTTATAGTCCAACACCTTAACTGATTTGTTAATGTGGTATTTTGCCCTGGTGTTCATTGTCAAAGGTAGAATGTAATACATGCACCTTAAACCATACATATTTTATTTTGAAATAAATTCTATATTATTCATTGGGGCTTACAGAAAAGTGCTTAGGATTAGATCAACCATGTTTGGCGTTGGCTGTTTTTAAAACCAGGTACCTTCATGGGCTTAACCTACTTATTAGGAAAAAAAATAATAAGTTCTGCCTCCTGAAATCATTTTGATAATACAGCCCAAATAACATACTGTGTGTAGGCTAAAACAGAGATATTTTTATTTATGTCATTTGGAATTGCACTCATTTTAAATAACTGGAAAAGCATTGAAGACTGTTGTACTGAATAGACTGTTTTTCTCCCCATTATGGATTCCAAAGTCGCTCTTTGTATTGTCATCCAGTGTAGAAAAAACCAACTGCATGGGAAAAAAGAAGAGCAAAAGCCTAATCCAAATTAGAAAGCGAATGGGTATAAAGGATTAAAACCACATATATTCTGTGCCTAAGTCCTGATCTAAGGCACCTCTAGTTATGAGGTTCCATAATTGTTATTTACTTAACCAAACATTTCCTAACCGTAATTAACTGAATAACATGTTTGAGTAACATATGAGCTACTTATAAAATAATAAAGGCAAGGTAAAAAGCTAGATGATGATGATGATGATTGGCTGGATTCACACAATACATTAAATAAGGGCTTTTCAACCAGTGGTACGCATACCACCTGTGGTACTTTGCCACGTGGCAGGTGGTACGCGACTGCTAGCCAAGTGTAGCAGGGGAGGGGAATGAGCCTAAGCGAGCCAAGCCTGAGGTAGAGGCAGCTGCAGCTGCATGACTGTCTGGGCTCGGCAGAAGCCCCAGGAGCCGGCAGGGCTCCAGCTGATTGGCTCCAGCTGATTGGTGCTTCCGGAAGCAGCTCAGAGCTGAAGGTGAACTGAAGAAAAAGGGGGGGAGGAGAGAATATAAAAGGAGGTGGTTTGGGTGGGCGAAGGGAAAAAAAAGACAACAGGAAAGGTTTAATCCCTTTAAACAAATAAAATTAGTTTTACCCCCTTTAATTGAGTCTGTCTATGGCTTTTAGAAAGTTTTCTTTGAAGGTAAAGAGGCTTAATTTAAAGCTAAAGCTTTTCGCAATTGCCGGAGCCTTTCAGTCTAGAATTGCAACGTTGTGACACATGACACGCCTGAGGCAGCTTAAAGAGAAAAAACACAAACGGAGGCTTATTTTGTGAGCCTTTCTTGCTTTGCGCTTGATTCCTGTGTCTTTAAGGTACAGGGAAGAGATTGGGGGGGTGCATTCTTACTACACTATGGAAGAGCTCAGAAGGGAGAGAGGAAGAAGGGCCGACCAGCTAGCTCAGGAGTCTACAAACTTAGCAACTTTAAGATGTGTGGACTTCAACTCCCAGAATTCCTCAACCAGCCATGAGGGCTGAGGAATTCTGGGAGTTGAAGTCCACAAGTCTTAAAAGTGTCAAGTTTGAAGACCCCTGAACTAGCTGGTAGTGGTGCATATTAGTAAACATGGATAAATTCATCATACATTTGTCAGTGCAAAGGGAAAGTGATTCAGCAAAGGAACAGCCACCGAAGAAATTAAAATTGGTACTTTTTTCTTTTTTTCTACAGTTTGTAATATTTTATTAGATTATAGAATAAAATACAAAAATACAAAAGCAAATAGTAGGACACAGTGGGGAGGAAAAGGGGGGAAAGTGAGGGGGAGAAGGGAAAAAGAACAGACTTCCTCTGTTGCTGTAGAAGGAAGCTTTAACATTGAACCTCAACTTTTTACTTTTCCATAATATTATAAACTAGCCATTTCTATAACAACAAATGAATCTAATCAGTAAAACCCAAAATTCCCCCCCTTTTTTTAGTCATCAAGTTTTTGACACCTTGCTAAGCACTGGTGGTACTCAAATATTGTCATGTCCTGAAAGTGGTACAATCTGTGAAAAGGTTGAAAAGCACTGCACTAAGTTCCTAATTTCATAGTAGGAACCAGACCACACAACTGGAGATGGGCAGCGGTGAGAGAGCGAAGCTTCTTCTGTATTTGCAGCCGCTCCCCAGCACTAGCATCACCACCTCAGGTCCACCTCAGTTCATCAAGCATTTGATTCTTATAGGAGCGTGAACACTACTGAAAACTCTGCATGTGAGGGATCTAGGCTGCATGCTCCTCCCCCCCCCCCCCAGCCAATCTGTGGAAAAATTGTCTGCCATGAAACCAGTCCCTGGGGACAAAAAGGTTGGGGGTAGATTCTCTAGAAGACAGTCTAGACTCTACGTGGCTAGCCAATTCTGGTTTATTCAAAAAATATGGTTAAAGAAACTGCCTAAGTGCAGTAAACAGATACAGCCTTTGTTTAGAAAGTGAGCCTTGCATTTCCACAAGACAATTTGTAGTTATTTTAAAAACAGAAAGAAATAGATAAAAATGGTTGCATTTGTATAATCCTCCAGTCCATCTGGAAAATTTATTCAGCCCTGAGTTTGTGGCAGAATATAACATTGTTCGCAGGCTGATTATGCCTTCCACTAACTAAGGCTGACTATGTTTGAGTGCAATGGCAAAACATGGCTTCATCAAAATAGGAAGAAAATATTAAGCTGCTCCTAAGGGAGAATCTTTCAGGATTTACAGCAGCCTTCCCTAAGACTGGTTGGGGATTAGGGGAATTGAAGCTAAATATAGCTGGGAGGACCATGTTTTATGGCTTAGCATGCTGTGTAAACCCAATTAACAATGGATTTTTCAACAAATCAAAATATAAATTATAGAAAGGTAAATTTAATCCAAATGCAAAAATGTTAAATGTCAGGATTTAGCATAAACAAGTGAGACTTAACTAGAAAGGTATAATATACGCTCTTCCTTAATTTTTACACGGCATGCTAATAAATCATGTTTTATTTGATGCCCAATACTTACTGCTGGTACCTCCACATTAATCTTAAATTCTCAGTTACTGCAGTTGCCATGATTAAAATGACTTTAAAAGAAATTCAGCCCTAATATATCAAATTCAATCATTATAAATGGATTCATATGGAAAAGGGGCAGGATGGCTCAGCAGTTAAAAACGCTGAACTATCAGCTGGAAAACTGACAGCCTGCGTTCAAGACTTATGTGACAGGGTGAGCTCCTGTTATTTGCCCCAGCTCCTGCCAACCTAAAAGTTCAAAAGCATGCAAGTGTGGGTAGATAAATAGGTACCACTTTGGTGGGAAGGTAACAGTGTTCCATGTGCTTGGCCTATAATCCTGCTGACCATAAAGGTGTCTTAGGACAACACAGGCTCCCTCGGCTAAGAAACGGAGATGAGCACCACCCCTTAGAGTCGGACATGACTGGACAGGGGAAACCTTTTCCTTTACCTTTTCATATGGAAGCATAGTTGATAAACAATTGGAACATTTGAATTATTCTTCTTGAATTGTGAATTGAGAGTACAGGGGTGTAGTAAATTTTTTAATTCTGGAAGCAGGAGTTTTTGATGAATTCCTACTTTCAATTCCTACTTCTAAAAAGAATGTGGTGGTTTAGGTGATACATTATAAAATACAGCCAGTTTGGCTAGCAGTTAAGGCACCAGACTAGAAACTAGGAGACTGTGAGTTCTAGTCCCACCTTAGGCACAAAAGCTGGCTGGATGACTTTGGCCCTGTTGCTCTCTCTCAGCCCAAGTCAACTCACATGATTGTTGTTGTAGGGAAAATAGGAGGGAGAAAAAGTATTAGGTATGTTTGCTGTCTTGAGTTATTTGTATAATAAAGGCAGAATATAAAATTTAAATTTAAAAACATTTTAAAAGCACAGTTTCAGCACATGAATGAAACACTGAGGAATTACAACAAGATAGCTGGCCTCCCTTCCATTCCTTGGAACCTATGGAACCCTACGATTTTGTTAGATTTGGAGCAGCAGTTCTAAAAATACAGTTATGTGGGTAATAAAGGTTGTGATGCCATAATTTCACATACTGTTTTTGATGCTTTAATTCTGTATTTGTACACCTCTCAAAGGGAGATGGGCAGTTCCAAAATCTGATAAATAAATAAATAAATAAATAAATAAATAAATAAATAAATAAATAAATAAATAAATAAATAAATAAATAAATAAATAAATAAATAAATAAATAAATAAATAATTTTTTTAAAAGGCCTAGTTTCCTCATTTTTATGTAGGTGGATCTTCCTATGCTTGTGCACAACCATTAAACCAAGTGTTTACTTTTCTTTTCAAGGATCCTGATGCAAATAATCCTCACCAACAGGAGCCATGACTAAAACAAGCAACTGCCTCATTGAATACTCGTTTTGGCCAAGGTAGAGCAAGGGTGACATCACTCCTCACCCACTTTGCTAATTTAAAGTAAGATCCTACAGGAACGAAACTTTAGAATCCCATTGTTATTCCCTTGTCAAAAAATGCCACAGCCCCTCTTCTCGATTACAAAGGATAGCTCTGAGAGGGCAGGTGGTTGTGTACTGGTTAATTGTGCCCCCAGGCTTTCAGATTTTTTCTGCCTAATGACAGCAGATCAATTACTCCTAGGCAGCTGTAATTTTAAAACAAGCTAAATAAAGTTATTTTCTGGGTTATTCTGCCAAACATATTTATCAGGTATGTGGGGCTGTTATGTTAGACCTTTTTCCCACCTGACTTTTAAGTTGCTATTCCACAGCTTCTGCTTTCGGTGTGTTGCAGGCAAGTGTGTATCTGTGTACATGTGTATGCATCAGGATTGTTAGGTTTGTTGGAGAATTTTGAATATAGAATTTTCTGAAGACAAAATTACTAGGTGGCTGTGTGGAGTTGTATGAACAGCAGTTTTTTCAATGATTATATATGATTGCATAAAGGAACATAATTACAAATTTAAATGCTCTCCTGACTACTTCTTGGGGATGACAAAGTAGCACATGCGAAAGAGACTATGCGGGTCTATTCAAGACAAGGACAATTAACAGCTATACTTCCTAGTTTCTTGTGAAAAAGGCCATCAGATGGCTGCCATCTGTCCAAGAGGATTTGTCGTGAATTTAAGCTCCCTAGACCAACAAAGACATTTTATGTATAATATACCAAACAATGAGACTAAGATATGTGAATGAAAAGATTAGTGGAATTTTTTTGAAATAGCTGAAACAATGACAAGAGCATCTTGCCATGAAGACCTTGAAAAGCCACTATAAATGCCAAAATCAAATCAAGTCTATGCAGAAGCCAAGTAAATGCCAGGGCTGAGAAAGAGATGTGGGAGAAACTTGAGCTAAATGGATTCCCAGACTGTTATGAGAAGCTGGAATTATCTGGAACAGGCAAGGACACTGTAACCGAGTCCATCCAACTTTCTTCTGGTCATTCTCTTCTTCTCTTCCCTTCCACCCATTCCAAGCATTTTAGGCTTTTCCACAATATAATAATATTTTTTCCAGGCTGGAAGATAATAAGTTAATAAAGAAATGGTTTACCTATATATCAGGAGCTGCTAACCAAGACAGAAAAAATTCTGACCCATTTTCTCCAACTTTATTACTCTTACTTTGAGCTAGCTACTCTGTGTGATGACGTAGGAATAATGAACTAATGGGGACTTATTATGGTATATTTCCTTTTGCAATTAAAATTTACCCATGCAACAAATCATCTGACTCACTTCTTTCTCTATATATAGGCGATGCTCCCTTTTGCTGCATATATTCAGCTAAAGGCTACTCAGCCATTGGTCAAGAATTTTAGTTTGGATTCATGCAAATGTGACAAGATAAATTGTGATAATGGAATTAAGGTGACATACAGTACAAAAAAATTATCCTTCTTCCTTTTTACAACTTTGGGGTGAGAAGGGAGGAGAGCATTGGTGTAACATTCTATTTAAAATGTTACTTTAGAAATGAAGTAACAGTGTTTTAAGACATTGTTCATAAGAAGTAAGCTACTATTGAATGGGTTAATGGATCAGGTAGGCTGAGAACCTGAATTCTAATCCAAGGAGCACTAAAATTCATGTAGAACTAACCTTGCCATAGTCGTCCAATGAACCTACAGTGATGAAAATTGGATAGGTCACTGAGAATGCAAAGGATGTCCTCTGAACTAACACTGCCCAATATGATATTGGACCAGTTCCAAGCTTTTATATTTTGTTTTTCCTTGCAGGTAGACTGAAAAGAGAACACATCATGCAGAGGTAGAAGAGAATATTGGGGGAAAAGGCTATTGAAAAAGAGGCCCACAGAAGACAAATTGGTTGGAGACTGTCAATAATGACAAAAGCTTGCTTTTATAAGAAATGAAAGAAACAATTACTGAAAGACAATCCTGGCAAAAATATGGCCATCAGATCAAAGAATTAGAAGCAACTGAATGACAATGGCTGAGAAGAAAATTGGAGGAGATTGAGCTGCAGAATCTAGACCGCCTCTAGATGTCTTCCAAAATTTAGAGTTGCCTGTATCTCCTTGCTACCATCTATTGTAGACATGTCAAACACAAGGCCCGCGGGCCGGATGCGGCCCGCGAAGTGGTTTCATGTGGCCCGTGAAGCCATCCTGGAAACAGTGAGAGAACGGCCCCTGCTGCCTTGACCCTGGCCCAGGCCAGCCGGGAGCCAATGTACAATTTTGTGGTGGCCATCTATGCTGAAACGCATTCAGTCTTAGCTCCACAAGGCCATCTGGAAACAGCAAGGAACCAGCCCCTGCTGCGTCGGCCCCGCACCCTGGGTGCATGCTGGGGAGGTGTCACCATTTGTGAGGAATGAAGAAATGCACCATCGCCTGGAAGTGACCAGCAAATGGCCCTCGCCTACTTCACATATCCGGCTTGATGGGCTCTGGGGGAGAGGTTTTGGCAGGCAGCGGGATGGACTCCTCACACCGCTAAGAGCTGAGCCGGGTGGCGCAAATCTGATGAGAAGTGCAATGCTGCCTAGCCCCCAGCCTGCCCGCTTTCAGCAGGCAGCAAGGTGCAAAGCTGGTGAGCTTCGCACCGCCCAGCTCAACCTCTCGGCGCTGTGAGGAGAGCGCCCCGCTGCCTGCCGAAACCAGGCAGGCTGGGGGCTGGGCAGCATCGCACTTCTTTTTGGATTTGCGCCGCCCGGTTCAGCTGCTCGGCGGTGAGGAAAGCGCCCCGCTGCCTGCCGAAACCAGGCAGGCTGGGGGCTGGGCGGCATTGCGCAGGTAATGTTGACTCTCACGCTGCTCATGGCATCCCCTCCCCCAGAGCCCACCAAGCCAGATATGTGAAGTAGGTGAGGGCCATGTGCTGGCCACTTCCAGGCAATGGTGCATTTCTTCATTCCTCACGAAGGGTGACACCTCCCCAGCTGCGTTTCTTGCTTGTTTTTCTCCCTCCCTCATCTCAAATATTTTCCCAGCACTCTGTACTTAGGAAGGAAGGAAAGAAGGAGAGGAAGGGTCTGAGGGAAGTCCTGTCTTAGTCCTGCCCTGCTGCCCTTTCACCATCCCCTTGCCCCCTCCTCCTGGCCTATCCTGGGGGTCTCCCATCCTATTGCTAAGGAAGCTTTGGATACAAAGCCAGGTCTCCTCCCATGGAGAGGGAATGGGCCTCCCTCTGACTTTGCCCTCGTACCCATCATGAGCAACCTGGCTAAGGAGAGTAAGCACAGCAGCAGCAGCCTTGAGGAGGAGGTAAGTGCAGCTGACTGCCCCCTTGGGGAAGTGGGGCTGGGCTTGGTGCCGCAGGTGCTCGAGGGCCAGGCTGGGCGTTTGACCTCTGCTGCCCAGAGCTCTGGGCAGCCCGCACCAGCATCCAGCCCCCCCCCACATGGCCTAAGAGGAAGAGTGAGGCTCCTCCAGTGGACCATGCCTTGGCACTTGCCCTGGTCCCACCCCCTTCTGCCAGAGACCCTCAGATCTGTCCCACTCCTGCCCAGACCCCCATAGGCACCCTTGACGCGAACGATGTAGAGCTGGCCATGCACACACAGTAGGCCACACCCACTCCACACCCACTCAGTAGGTCACACCCACTCTGGCCACACCCACCCGGCCCCCCGAGGGCAACCACAATGCTGATGCGGCCCTCAATGAAATTGAGTTTAACACCCCTGATCTAGTGGCTGCCTGGATTCTTGCAGCCCAGATATGGTGGTAGCCTTACAGAAGAGGGAAAAACAGGTTACCAATGAGCAGAATCTAAATCTGTTAGTGATTGCCAAGGAGTACTCTTCTCTTGGCTTTCTTGCATACTTGCTTTCGTTCATCCATTCATCCATTCATTCATGTGATGAATAGCAGTGGTAGGGTGTTTTTTTTAAAAAAAACAAATATTGAAGTATAAAACACTAACTTCAGAAGTTTTCCAAATTACAGGTAGTCCTCAACTTACAACCACAATTGAGTCAAAAATTTATGTTGCTAAGCAAGACAGTTATGTGAGTTTTGCCCCATTTTACGGCCTTTTTGCCACAGGTGATAAATGAATCATTGCAGTTGTTAAGTTAGTAATACAGTTGTTAAATTAATCTGACTTCCCCATTGACTTTGCTGGTTAGAAGGTCATAAAAGGTGATCACGTGAGCCTGGGATCCTGCAACCGTCATAAATATGAGCCTGTTGTCAAGCTTCGGAATTTTGATCACATGACTCTGGGGATGCTGCGACGGTTGTAAGTATGAAAAACGGTCTTAAGTCATGTTTTTCAGTGCTGTTATAATTTTGAATGATCACTAAATGAACTGTTGTAAGTCGAGGACTACCTGTACTATCTTAGGGCACAAATCTTATATTTCTCCAAGTTACGAAGATTTTAAAAAATGTAGATGTCATGGGAGGGATTAAAACAAAACAAATGAGTTTTATTCAGCAATTGGCACACAGGAGAACTACAGAAGCGGTGTCCCCACACACACACATAAAAGAAGATCTGATTGTCATGGTTCCGACAGATGAAACTCTTCAAAAGAACTTCGAGACATTGTTTACTTTAAAGAACCTTTTATTTGAGAAACAAAGTATCGGCACTACATAGTTGAAACCAAAAACTAAATTCCCCTCCCCTGGATACAAAGTAACAAAGCATAATTCCCTCCTCCAATAGTCATAAATCACTTTCCCCAATTAGTTTGAAGCACGGGCTTTCTCCCAGCTCTCCAGCCTGCCAAAACTCTATCAACTCTGGGCCCAATGACCTTGGGTTCCCACGGCTTAGTTATTATGGTTATAACTAGCTGGACTTACATCCCCATTCCCCTTCCCAGCATCAACTAACTCTAAAAGCAATAGAGAAAATGGCTGCATTTCCATCTGTTGTCAAAGCAAGAACATCCGATGTTAGCAGTGTTGACATCCGGCCCCTCTTACAAAAAGGACAAATCCTGTAATGCAAACAAAAGCACAGGTTAGAGGTTGCCTCTTGGTTTGTTAGGGTGTTTCTTATAGAACCTATTAATGAGTCTATCAGCTTTTACATCGCTAGATTTCACCCAGGTGGCCTCAGACAACGGATATCCCTTCCATTGCACTAAGTATTGCAATTTCCCTTTAAAAATTCTTGAATCAAGAATACGCTTTACTTCATAGTGAGTCTGTCCTGCCACTACGAGAGGTCCAGGTGCCTTCTTAGGGGGAGGTCTTAAGGTAGAATCCCAAAAAGGTTTCAACAGGCTACAATGGAAAACAGGGTGAACTTTCCCTAAGAGCCTGGGAAGTTTTAGTTCTACCGTGACCGGGTTAATGATCTTTACAATGGGGAAGGGTCCTAAGTACTTCGGTCCTAACTTCTTACTAGGTAACTTAAGCCGTAAATGTTTGGTGGACAGATAAACCTTTTCCCCAACTTGAAATGTCCTTTGAGAAGCCCTTTTTTATCTGCCTGTTTTTTGTATGTCTTGGAAGCCTTTTTCAAAGCAGTTTTCGTGGTTTTCCAGACTTCCTCCCACTCCCTCACCCATTGATCAAGAGTCTGGGAAGCGGAGGGTCCTTGAGGATATTTGAGTATTGGGCTGAACTCTTTTCCTGTGGCCACTTTAAAAGGCGTGAAGCCAGTGCTGCTGTGAACAGAGTTATTGTAAGCCACCTCTGCGAAAGGGAGGAGGTCAGTCCAGTTTGTTTGTTGATAATCCACATAGCATCGGAGATACTGTTCCACCATTGAGTTCGCAGATTTAGCCGCCCCATTGGTAGATGGGTGAAAGGCTGATGATAGTCCTTGAGATGAGCCAATTAGTTTAAGAAAACTCCTCCAAAACCTAGCTGTAAACTGCACCCCCATCAGAGATTATTCGTTTTGGTGCGCCATTCAGTCTGTAGATGTGTTTCAGGAACATCTTGGTTAGTCGTTGGGCAGACGGGAGCCCCTTGCAGGCAATAAAGTGAGCCTGCTTTGAAAACAGATCTATCACAGTCCAGATGACTGTATTTCCCCTACTTTCAGGTAGGTCTACTATAAAATCCATAGCAATTTCTTCCCATGGGTGGGAAGGGTCCGCTACTAGTTGTAATAACCCAGGGGGTTTCCCCAGAATTCTTTTCATGGTGGCACATACAGCACAACTCCGGACATAGTTTTCTACGTCCCGTTTTAACCCCGGCCACCAAAATTGCCAACGGATGAGGTGAAGTGTTTTTAAATATCCAAAGTGTCCAGCCTGTTTTACATCATGGTCGTGACGGAGGGCATTAAGGTGGAGGGTCTCGGGCAAGTACAGCTTTCCCCCTTTGTAATCCAAACCATCCCTGCAAGTTAGGGAGGTTTGATTGTCCTTGAACCATTAGTTGATGAGGAGCTCTCGTTTTATTTTCTTTGCCCCAGGGTCATCGGGGTTTGGGGCTCTTGAAGGCGGGACTCTGCACGGCATGAGTTGAGAAGCAGTTTGTGGAGTGGAAATAATTGCTTCATTAACCTCTTCACGCTGGCTGTTGTACTGGGGCAGTCTGGATAAAGCATCAGCTAAGAAGTTTTTTTCCCCCGGTATGTACTTTAGGGTGAAATTAAACCGGTTAAAGTATTGTGCCCATCATACTTGTTTTGGGGACAATTTGCGGGGAGTTTTCAGTGCTTCTAGGTTTTTGTGATCAGTCCATACCTCGAAAGGCACCTTGCTCCCTTCCAGATAGTGTCGCCAGTTTAATAGAGCCCATCGGATCGCAAAGGATTCCTTCTTCCACACAGCCCACCTCCTCTCGCACTCAGTGAATTTTTTTGAGGTGTAGGCGCAGGGTTGTAGGGTCCCTTTGCAATAACATAGCTCCGATGGCCACATTGCTGGCATCGGCCTGAATCACAAAGGGCTTCCCTAGGCAAGGATGCTTTAAAATCGGTTCGACCGCAAATAGTCTTTTTTAATTCTCAAAAGGGGTTTGACAGTTCACAGTCCATGCTAATGGTTGGCCCGGATGTGGCTTTCCTCCCTCCTTCCCTGTTTTCAGTAATTCCGGAGCTGTTTGCGAGTCTTTGGGGGCTGCCATTCAATTACGGCTTTCACTTTGGTCGGGTCCATTTCAATGCCTTCGCTGGAAATTCTGTAGCCAAGATAATCCAGTCGGGTCTGGTGAAACTCACACTTTGATAGTTTAACATAAAGTTTGGCATTCAACAGTTTCTTTAGCACTTCTCTCACTAGTTTTACGTGGTCAGCCACATTAGTGCTGTATATCAGGATGTCATCAAGATACACCAAAATTCCTTTGTATAAATGGTCATGTAGTACCTGATTGATCAGCTGCATGAAGACAGCTGGAGCCCCCTGTAGTCCAAACGGCATGACTTTAAATTGGTAGCTCCCCATGGGACAGTTAAAGGCAGTCTTCCACTCATCTCCCTCCTTTATCCTCACCCGGTAATATGCCTCTCTCAAGTCCACCCTTTGCCAGGTGGGTTAGTAAGTCCTTCAGGAGGGGGAGGGGGTATTTGTTTTCCACGCTCACCGCGTTCAGACCTTTATAGTCCACGCAGAGACGATGCAACCCGTATTTTTTTTCTTTAAATAACACCCGGGCTCCCACGGCAGACTTGGCCCATTCAATAAATCCTCTCGCTAGGTTCTTGTCCACATACTGCTGCATCTCCTCCATTTCAAGGGGGGACATAGTGTACATTCTCAGTCATGGGAGTTTGGCTCCCGGGAACAGTTCGATAGGGGAGGCAGGATGTCACATTCTTTCTCACTAAACACCTCCGCTAGGTCCCAGTACTTGCTGGGGATGAATGGCTTGCCTGGTTGAGACAGGGCAGCTATCTGCTCTAGCTCATTGGGTGGGCTAAGTTCTCCTATAATGTCCGTCGAGTTAAGGGGGAGCTTGGGTCCTATAGGTACCCTCACAGTCCTCATTCCCTTCTCCCAGTAGATAAACAGCTTCCATTTGTCTAACCAGGCTAGACCTAGGATCACAGCCTCAGTCATTTTCGGAGCCACCATGAAGCAAATGAACTCCCAGTGCTCACCTATTTCTAAGTGTAGGGGTTCAGTCAATTACATGACTAAAGTTCCTCCCATTAGGGAGCCATCGGTTTGCTCAAACCTCATGGGTTTGGAGAGCAGCCTTGCTCATATGCCCATTTTCAGGGCAAGTGACAAGCTAATAATGCGCCGGGAGCATCCAGAGTCCACTAGTACTTTTAAATCTAGGGATTATGAGTTTGGCAGGTAGTGAAAAAGGTGGAACGTGTCGACTTACCATCGGGTCGTTCTCTCCTTCGTCGTCGCTGTCATAGGAGGGTAGAGCAGCGGCAGGTCTGGCTTGGGTCTCAACATCCTCCTGCATGGGAGATGTGAGTTGGGCAACAGGTTCCTGCACGATCCAGTTGGATTTCTCTTTTGCCAGCTGCTGGGCTGGTTTCTTCCTCGCTGGTGGTCCCGGTCTATTCTGCTGTTGAGGGTAAGGGACTGGGCAACTCGCTGCTCGATGTCCCTGTTGTCCACATCTGAAGCACTTGATCGGTGGGCCTGCAGGTGGCCTGGGATTTTCAGGAGCTGTGGCGGTTGGAGACTTTCGGGGGGATGGTGGCCGTTTGGGTTGATCTGGCCTCGGCCTGGCTTCTTGCGGTAGTGGCTTCTTATAGCGGGCAAGCTGGACGTTCAGTCTTACTGCTGCCTGGTACCATTCTTGCAACTGATTAGGACTGCTCGATAGACACAAGCCTGGGAGAGGTGGTCATCCAGTCCCCCCTTGAAGTGATGAACTAGGGATTGCTCGGGCCACCTCTCTATTTGGCCAGCTATCTTGCGAAACTCTTGTACGTATTCCAGTGCAGGCAGTGCAGTGCAGGCCTGCCGGCTTGCCTTATCTTGTGGACTTGCTCCTTCACTTTGAGGGCAATGGATGGGTCCTCGAACCTTGCTCTCAGTCCTAGAAGGGTCCCCCAACTTGGGTGCTTGCTCATTGTATAAATTGTTCAGCCACTTGGATGCTTCCCCTTCCAAGCTGGACGCAACCATGTCGACCATAGCGGCTGGGTTCGGGTAGAAATAGGTGCAGCGGTTCAAGTGAGAACGCACCTGGTTGAGGAAAAAGATCAGCTTCTCCAGGTCTCCATCGAAGGTTGCTCTAAGGGGTGGCGCCATCAGCGGTTGCTGTGCTCCCCAAGAAGCCTGCATTCTTGGTGGTTGCTGGCCTCCCCACTGTGGATGTTGAACCCCCAACGATTGCTGGCCTCCCCATGGCGGCTGCTGCATCCCCAGTTGCTGCAGGCCTCCCAGCGGTTGTTGCACATTCGGGGACTGTTGCCACCCCCATGGCTGTTGCTGCACTGCCAGCGGCTGTGGCATCCCCAATTGCTGCATGACCCCCAATGGTCTCAGCAGCTGCTGAAATGGCACCCCCAATTGCTGCAGGCCTCCCAGTGTTTGCTGCATGTTCGGGGGCTGTTGCCACCCCCACTGCTGCTGACCTGCAGGTGGTTGTGGCATCCCCAGTTGTTGTAGGCCCCCCTGCAGCCCCGGAGGTGGTTGTTGCTGGATCCCCATCGGTTGCGGGCCCCTCAGCGGTTGCTGCACATTCGGAGATGGCGGCCAGATCCACTGCTGCTGCTGTACTCCCAGTGGTTGCTGACCCCCTGGTGGCTGCATCATCCCCGGTTGCTGCAAGGCCCCCATCTGCTGCTGCACATTCGGGGGCTGCAGCCACCCCCAATTCAGTTGCTGCACTGCCAGTGGTTGTTGGCCTCCCATCTGCTGGGGCTGCAGCATTCCCTGTTGCTGTATGGGCCCCGGGCTGGGTGGCCGGTAAGTACATCGATCCGGGCTTTGGCTGTCCCGGTGACAGCTCAGGCTCTTATCTCGCTGGCGACAGGGAGACAGGGAAGCTGCTTGACCTGCGCAGGTGGGACTGGGGCTTCCCCTCAGCATGAGTTGGTGGCTGCCTCGCCGATCATCATGATCGCTCGCGTATGGAGAATGGGAGGGTTGTTCTCCACTTTTTATCTCTAGCTCCTCAAATCTTTCCACCAACTTCTCCACTGATAGACTATGGACTGCGGACAGGTATTTCCACTCACCCGAGTCCTCAGCGGTAGTTAATTTTGTGGCTCTCCACCAGTCCGGGGAATGCGACTTGCGGGAAGCCCCTCTTTGCAGCTCGACCTCGTCCACCTTCGAAGCACTTGATTGTGGCAAGGCCATCTCGAGGTGTCTGGAGTCTCCACTAGGTAAGGTCCATTCTGATGACTAGATCAGCTGTCCTCGCAGCTTGGGTCTTGTCCCCATCTGAGAGACCTGAAAAAGTTCCTTCTCCACCGGCGCGCTGGCCTACGCTCCCTCCTCTGAGGTAGCAGCCACTGCCGGGGTGCTGGTTTCAGACGCTCCTTCTTTCTCCATGTTGAGATCTTCCCCAAATCTTTATTGGTCTATCCCTCAATTCTAGGGACAGCGACTGGGGCTCGGGACCCCATGATAGTTAGGTAAAAATTGTAGGTTTTGGTTTAATGTCATTGTTTACTTTAAAGAATCTTTTATTTGAGAAACAAAGTATCGGCACTACATAGTTGAAACCAAAAACTAAATTCCCCTCCCCTGGATACAAAGTAACAAAGCATAATTCCCTCCTCCAATAAACAGTCATAAATCACATTCCCCAATTAGCTTGAAGCGCGGGCTTTCTGCCCAGCTCTCCAGCCTGCCAAAGCTCTATCAACTCTGGGCCCAATGACCTTGGGTTCCCATGGCTGAGTTATTATTGTTATGACTAGCTGGACTTACATCCCCATTCCCCCTCCCAGCATCAACTAACTCTAAAAGCAATACAGAAAATGGCTGCATTTCCATCTGTTGTCAAAGCAAGAACATCCGATGTTAGCAGTGTTGACACTGATATTGTTTTGTATTGAAATTTGGCATCCCATTTGATCTGATACCCTAGGTCAGGGGTCCTCAGTCTCCGGACTATGGACTGATACCAGTCCGTGGCTTGTTAGGAACCGGGCCGCATAGCTGGAAGTGAGCGGCGGGCAAGCAAGCAAAGCTTCATCTCTATTTGCAGCCCCTCCCCAGTGCAAGCATCACTGCATCAGCTCCACCTCAGATCATCAGGCATTAGATTCTCATAAGAGTGCAAACCCTATTGTAAACTGTGCATGCGAGGGATCTAGGTTGCATGCTCCTTCCCCCCCTCCCCCCTGGTGGAAGAAAAATTGTCTTCCACAAAAGCGATCTCTGGTGCCAAAAAGCTTGGGGACCCCAGCCCTAGATGACTGCCTAGCTTGCCTATGGGAACAGACCCAGAAAATTGATATGACCAAGATTAGTAATCATAGAGTAGCTCTCAAATCATCAAATGGCCAGTAAGTGATCTGCTATACATATCATCTCACATATCATGCTAATCTATGGGTTCTTGAATGATTGGTCACTGTTAACAAACCTCATTAACAAACAGTGATATCTGGTTTATGCTGTACAGTAACCCTATGTGCAGTATGGTTTTAATCTAGTCTAGTGTGTGAACCTAGCCAGTATCCAATTCATAGTATTAAGTATGATATATTAATTAAGCCACAATGGGTGAATAAACACATTGTGCTTGGCTATAAACATGCCAAGCCATACCTCATATGCATACTTCTGTAGTTTGTTTGGTTTGACTGTAATCACATAAACTAAAGCTATGTTTTTAGTGAATGTGTTAACTAAATCACAATGGTTAGGTTTACACATCATCAACAAGCCACATTTTGGCTTGGTACTATCCAGTATGTGAATCCAGCACAGAAGGAGTGAGTTGTGGGTAGTTTATCTTTCAGCTAACCTTCTTTCTTGTTCTTCAGTTAGGAAATACTGATCCAACCATGATCTGTTTACCTGTTAGATTAGTGTTTGTCCACCTTGGCAACTTTAAGATACGTGGGCTTCAACATGCTAACTGGGGAATTCTGGGAGTTAAAATCCACATATCTTAAAGTTGCCAAGGTGGAGAAACACTGTGTTAAAGAAACACTTTATAATAACCACTATTGGCTGCAATTGGAGATGAGAAATCGGGACACTTAAAGATACTGTGGGAAGAATCCAGAGAAAGAAATATTTTGGGGAATATTAAAAAGGCAGAATATATTTCCCCAAAGGAATAATGGAGAAGATCTTTAAAAAGATAGAAACCAGCCCCCAGAAACCAGCCCCAGCCCCTCTCCCCCAAGCAGAAACTAGGCAGAGGCCAGCTTTTAGAAATGCAGATGTAATAATCCATTCAGGAAGGTTGGAGCCAGGAAGCTATTAGGAAGACAAAGACATCTAAAATCTACATACCCCCACCCAAATTCTAAGGACAGGAGACATAATAAGATTAGCCCACCAATACCAAAAGAGCATACTCAGACTCAGGTCAAAGTACATGACACAGGAAATACAAAGCCTCAGACAGGAACAGGAAACAACCTCAAGAGCCCCAGAAGGTAAAACCCACCACTCCCTGCTACATGTGGTCAGTTTTCCCAGAGCCATCTTTCTGTCTGACTCTCCTCTTCAATAAACTACAAACTTCTTTCTAAAGCAGTCTCCATTTGGACTGGACCCTGATGATGATTTTCCTTTCAACAATACCACTTCCAAAACCACTTACCTACACAAATGAAACACTGAAAAGAATCTTCCTAACATATCAAGTCTGACGTTTGTCCTACTGCCAGTTCTCATAGAAATTAAAAGCAATGACGCAACATAAAAATGATCACTGCAGATTAATCCCTGCAGAATTTAAATTCTTCAGTACTAAAACTTTACCTTAGTTTCAACTACAGCTGCAGTTCCTCATCTTTAGTAGCAGTTATATGGGCATGCCAAAAACATATCTCTTTTAAAATAGTAGAAATGTGATAAAATATCCTTGGTACAGAAGATAAATTACACTGGAATTACACCATACATTACATTTTTGCTCAGTCCTGAATCTTTGATAGCCTATCCCTCTTAGATCCCACTAGCTTTCACACTACATTCTGTGCAAATTGCTTTGCCATATTCCAGTTAATTTAACAGTAAAAAAACACTGTTATAATTTAGGAAAGAACAAGGTATTTTGAATGTAAGCAGAGAAAAAGCATTCATGGTGGCCATTAATGTACATTAAAAGGATACACAGGTATGAACATGAAGTGCTGGTAATTAAATAATAAACAATGTTTATCATTTAATTATTTAATTACTGTAAAAGTTACTATCAGAATGAGAAAAAAAATTCAACTTTTAAAATATACCCCATGCAATCATCCAATTTATTCATGAATCTTTTTAGTAATATATGTTCTTTGTACACTTTCCAAAAGTTTACTTCAAAGTTATTACCATTCTGGAAACATTTTTAAGGATAATTAGGAAAAAGCATTAACATGCTTCCTTAGAGAATCATCTTCTCCAACTATGTGCCCTCCATGCATACAGGGTTTTCAACTTCCAAATTTCAGGGTATGAGTTAACCATTGTGAGATTTGTAGTTCTAACATGCCTGGAAATCATCAGGTAAAAAAAAAAGTTCCTTTTTTGCCTGCTTCTGGTGTTAAAAATCTCAGATCCAAACACTTTTCCTCTGCCATGGGCATAATCATTTTTGCAATATCCTTATAATGATTGTGGCATAGGTGTATAAATTTGTAGAGGCAGCTTTGAACTATTAGTCAATAACCCTAAATTTAACCGATTTTTGGAAAAATCACAAGACACTTAAATAAGCAGTTATAATTGATACTCAAATTATAATTGAAACTCAAATACTTTGGCCACCTAATGAGAAGGAAGGACTCACTGGAGAAGAGCCTAATGCTGGGAAAGATTGAGGGCAATAGAAGAAGGGGACGACAGAGAATGAGGTGGCTGGATGGAGTCACTGAAGCAGTAGGCGTGAGCTTAAATGGACTCCAGAAGATGGTAGAGGACAGGAAGGCCTGGAGGAACATTGTCTATGGGGTCGCGATGGGTCGGACACGACTTCGCAACAACAACAAAATTGGTGCGTAAAATCACGGGCAAAAACTTTTTGGTGGCTAAAAAATGGAACAAAAGCCACATTAATCTCTGTCTCGCCTGTTTGCAACTACTTGAAAAAGGTGGTATTTTATCATTCTATTGCCATAGATCACCCAGAAGTACAAAGACTAAATCTGGCTGTGGTTTGTGTGCCTGTATGCATTTCTTTTTTCTCTGTGTGTGCTTGCATGTAAGAACCAATTTCATTCGTCTTTCTTTCAAGCCTCCCTTTGCCAGTCTTGGTTATAAACCTGATTTAGCAGTAACTTCAGATGCATTTTAGAAATTTATCTGTTATAAAAAGTGGCTTGTACAAGTTTATGAGGAAGACCTTGTTTCTACTTTGTATGAGGAGCTATAGCACTGGGGAAGGACAGTTTAAATGTCCTGTTAACTTCTCGGATGATCTCATGCACACATTTATTTATTTTTAAATCTTATGTCCATTTAGGAAAATAATTCATCTCCCTTCATCTCTAAACTGGTGTCCTCAGGACTAACCTGGACAAATGGTAACTTCAATTTCTGAAGTATACCAAGATGGAGTTACCAATCTTCTACAATGTGCAGGATCTGAGGCTACATGCTTTCATTATATTTCTCCCTCTTGACCACTTTCCTGCAGGTGCATCTATTTGTATGTGTCCCTTTTTTTCCTAGATATGGTTGTGGAAATTCTGCTGGAACCTAACTCCTGATTCATAAGACAACCATAATCTATCAAGTTGGTGATCAAGGACTAGGTTTGTTTTAATCCCAAGCCTGGCAGCAATGAAATTTAAAGTTGCATCCTTAGCACAGAAGCTTTTTCTGTAGATATTTTGTACAACGAGAGAGAAAGAAAAAGAAAGAAAGAAAGAAAAAGAGAAAGAGAAAGAAAGAGCATATTTGAGTTAATATTGACTACTGGTGATTGCCTGGACTAGGCCCTATAGTTTTCTTGGTAAGATTTCAGAAGGCCTTTGCCCTTGCCTCCTTCCTAGGGCTCTGAAAGAATGACTCCCCAAGGACACTAGCTGATCTAGAACTCATGGTCTAGACCAGGGGTAGGCAACCTTGGCTCTTTTATGACTCGTGGACTTCAACTCCCAGAATTCCTGAGCCAGCCATGCTGAGGGGAAAGGGAGAGTTTCCAAGCTGAGCCATGCTGGCTCAGGAATTCTGGGAGTTGAAGTCCACGAGTCATAAAAGAGCCAAGGTTGCCTACCCCTGGTCTAGACTATTATTAGGAACACATAAAAACAATTGCATTGTGATCTTAAATATGCTGAAGTTGATGGAACAGTTTCATAGTAAATGTTTGATAACTTGGGGGGGGAAGTGACCTCCTGACTTACCTTTAAATAGCACATAAAAATAAGGGACATATAATAAATAAATCTGAAATACCCCCACTCAGTACCATATTAACCCAAAGACCTCAAATGTTGTACTATAAATGTCCCTATTAAGTAGTTTAGGAGATCTAAATATTAAAGTACCTATTAATAAAAACCAAATGTTTCATCTTGTCTTAATGGTTAAATTTCTTTAAAAGAAGTAACTTTCCAATCAGGAGAATACAATAGCCTTAAACCTTGAGCAAAGTAACTTCTTAGCATGAAAAAAAGAAGACAGGATGATATTAAAAGAAGCAGAATTCCCAAATTATCTTTCTCAAGCCATCCTCTTTGCCATAAATTCTAAGCATGCTCTGAAATCCAAGTTCTTACTCATGCATCTACTCGTTAACTTAATTCAAACTTTATGGATTTTGCTTGGGTTTCTTTGCATGTTCATATCGCTTCCCCTTAGTTTTCCTATATCCTGCTTTCCACCATAAGCTCCTTAATATTTAGAGATTTCATAACATTTACCCCCTTGGGTTTTCAGGTTGTTTAAAGGTTTTTGAACTTTGGATAGGAGCTTCCTCTCTTTTCTAGAGTTGAATCAAAGAGACCAATCCTTGGATCCAAGCATAAGAACTCCTAAACCAGGAAAATTAAGCAGTAGCAGAAAATTCAACTGGACTATCATGTTTTTCTTTTACTAAAGAAACCAAGGCACTTTTATTTATCCCCCATCGGCACATAACTTCCCCTTTTATTCTTGAAAGCAACTACAATCCTCATTCTAAAACAAACATGCATTGGTAATCATAGATCGGTATATATTATGTACATATTATAACATACGCAGAAGGTATTTATTTACAAAATCTGCTTCTCTCCATCTGCTGAAGCAATGTACCAGGGGAAAAAAGCTTAATGGCAAAATTTTTGCCACAAAGCAATTCACTGGTGCATCCACACAGCTAAAGTGCAGCTCCGGTCATCCCAAATCCAATGACTATCAGCAAGAAAGGGTGTTTTGTTTTGTTTTTGCTATAAAGAAATCTGTTATGCTTGGGCTCATGCTGACTTCACAAGTCCTGATTAAAAACTTAGTTGCCTTGCAAGCCAGCATTTATGCTAATCATAGGTTGTTCACATTTGTGGAAAAGTACAAAGCAGTTGGTTCCCTTGCAGCTATGCATAAAGAAGAGAGGGGAGAGAGATTGGAGTCATAGGGTTAAATTATTTAATGATTGACTGATGAATGGACCCCTATCAATAAAGAAATTCCCAGTTCAGCTAGACAGCTTAGCACACATAGGCAGTTAGTTCATTTCCAATTCAAATGACAACATTTTAACATGAGGCAAGTATTATTTTATAAAATGGTTATTTTAAGCAGTGTTGGAGTACTCATATATATTGCTTCCTAACCCTTAGATTTGATTCTCCCATCAGTATTTGTATTCAAACCTATTCCATGGAATGTTTGATTCCTATACCTAGGTTGCCCATCTTAGCATAATTTTGAAGCTTCTTCCTTTCTTCTTGCCATAATTTTGGGTTCACAGAATAATTTTTATTCCAGATACATAAAGACACACTGGATGAGTTGGGTGGCCTTATACATCTTATAAATCAGGGGTCTTCAAACTGTGCCTTTTATGACTTGTGGACTTCAACTCCCAGAATTCTTCAGCCAGCGTGCCTGGCTGAGAAATTCTGGGAGTTGAAATCACAAGTCATAAAAGGGCCAAGTTTGAAGACCTTTTATAAATAAATAAGATACATTCCTAGTTCTCAATTTGCAGACATTTTCTCTCTGTATAGATACTACTCATCAGACTCTAACTTTGTCTAATATCATCTGCACTGTTGTGTCATTTTACACTTGTGTATGTAGTTTCCATGTTATAGTAAGTTTTCATATTGTCCAAACAATATATACTTACCAAATAGTATTTATTTCTGTAATTCAAGCCAATAAATGTATCCTATCAGATCTTTTAGTATTTAACCAAATCCTTATTTTAAATAGCAAGCCAATTTTTTTCAGGTTCAATATAAACTGCAGACAAAAGCTTAGGCCCTTTCCCAATTAAAGAAAAATTAAAATTTGCATCCCATTGGGCAGAGTGTGGTTTAAAAGGTCAAGATGTCCGCCATGACCACACCCTACAGACACCCTTGCCAATTGGGCTTCAGATTTAATTTGCAGCACAATTGAGAATTGTATTTGGCTTTCCTTAGCGTATTGCAATGTGAGTCAGGACAAAATTACATTTGATTTGATTGTAAAAGTGTCTAAAAAGTAAGTTCCATGACGTTTGGAAAGTTTGGAAACATACCAAGTTATATGTTTCTCCATACATCTGACTTCAGCAGGTCTGATCTTAGAAGCTGAGGATCAGTCCTGGTTTTTACTTACATGGTTGACCATGATTGTTAGGTGGATTGGGAAGTTGATTAAACATTCTAGAAGGCATTGGTAAATCACTTCAGTATTGTTGTAGAAATCCCACAAACATCTGTCTGAATGCAGTCCTCATGTATCGAGCTTGTCTACAGGATGTCTAATTTTTTAACTCTGTTATATTAAAATTTACATCTGGCAACAATTTTTGCAGACTTTTACGTATGGGTGAATATGATTTGGAGGCCTTCCCTAGAGGAAGTACAAATGCCCAAGATTTATTAAGCATTTAACTAGCATTAAGATTACATCCTGCCTTAGGTCTTACTGTTCTGTGTTAGGTACAAAGCTAGCTGAGTGACTTGGGCCAATCACTTTTAGTCCTAGGAAGGAGACAATGACAAACCACTTTTGAAAAACCTGGCCAAGAAAACCTCAGGGAATTGTCCAGGCAATCTCCAAGAATTGGAGGGGGGTAAAGGTTACATCCATGTGAAACTTCTATGCCCCAAAATTATAATAAAAAGGTATTTTGAGACATACAGGGAATTACAGATTTCAGTGATTGTACTTGTGAATTTGTCATAAGTAGTGTAAGGACTAGAACAACCTAGCACCGTTGTGATTACAATTAATTTCTATTCATTTGCACTAAATTGAAACTGTAGCCTATCCACACAGGAGACAAATTTGCCCCAAATAATTCAATATATGAATAGAGGCAATAGGCTAATATTTTTTTTCAGCATCAATACTCTTCAGCCCTCCAAACACAGGAGAGCTTATTGTAAGGCAAGCCATTGTTATCACTGTAATATTCCTCCACTTCCAGTTCTTGCTTATAACATTTTTCACTTGATTCAAGTGAACACATTTAGGCAGGGTTTGCATAGCATATTAAGTCAAAATGTTTGCTTCTTTGTTACTTAATGTGTTGCCTGATTTTAAGCACTGCAGTTTATAAATCATGGTTTATAGTTCAACATGAACTCTGCCACTGTGATTTATCCTATAAATGATTGTTAAATATAGTATAATATATGGCTTAAAATATGCTATAATCTTATTGGGTAAAGGAAACAATGTTTTCTGATTTATTTCATGCATGTAAATTGAGTGATATTTTGTCTTCATGCATTTCTTTTTTCCTTTCCCACAACCTCCTTCTTCTAAAAAACTGCCAAAAAAATTTAAGGGGGCCAAGCTAAATAATCTTGGCTGTGTTTGCATGTCCAATTTTTGAAATCTTTCATCATTGTTCTGGGTAATACAGGAAGTATTTTGTTACCCAACAAAATTGCTAATGAAACTTTAACAAAGCCGCCTGACTTTCCCAAAGTCAACCAAGCTATCTAATCATTGATCCTGGTGGTCCCTCTAGAGGTGGGAAAATGTTTCAGCTTTTCAATCTCTCTCTCTCTATATATAGTCAGTGCAGTTTAAAGGAAGAATTCACTGCCTCCTTATAATTTTTAAGAAGGAGGATGCAGATTCTTTGGGGGGGGGGAATCAGCTTGAAATAATTCATCTTACTTGATACTACTGCAAACGCTCTACTGAGATAACCAAAGTGGCAGATATTAAGGCTAACAAGGCATGCACTTATTCCACTCATAGGATTTACACAAGTATATCCATAGAGAAGTAAAGGAATTCCAATCTTCCCATTACACTAGAGGTGATTCCCCCTCCCCCAATCACTCCAGAGTTGTCTGCTGCAATTTAATGGCCCCTGCAGTCTTCTCCAATTGTACAGGCAGAGTGTTGTAAGTACTACAGTTGCAAAAAACTGTCCGTGTGATGCCCTGCCATTTTGGATGGGAAGGATATGAAACTTGGCATCAACTCTCTAATGTCCTTAACACAATTTTAGAAATTAAAGAAATAGTAAAGGAGAATATTTGTAGCTCAGGATTGAAATGAGGGGCAGTGCTGATGATGTTACCTAGTTTGGGTATTAAAACATCTGCAAGAAAACAACCAAGCTCAGACAGCACCAAGGACCCCTCATTAAAGAACAATATACCAACTCTCTCAGAAATGCCCAAGAAAACAAAACATCCCAGTTCTGCCGTTTGTGACATGACCCAGTTTGTTGCTGCCTTTGGGATTTCCCCACTACCCCCGAATTGCCAACTTTCATTAAAGGGGCCTCCTTTACAGCACAGATTTTGTAGTGAATTGCTGGCGGTGTTTACCACAATCAAAATGCTACTTTGAGTAACTCAGTAAATTCTAGATAAGCTTCCAGTGTAATACTAAGAAAATTACTTGGTTCTCTGATATTTTATTTTTTATTTTTTACTATTTTTATTTTTTCTACATTGTGTTTTTACTATCCGTAAGCCGCCTAGAGTCACTGTGAGTGAGTAGTTGGCTATATAAATTATCTAAAATAAATATTAATGCTTCTAATGTTTTTAAGTACTGTACAATTTGCCTTGGATAAAACTGGCACACGGCCTGCCCATTTGAGAAAGTGTCCAGCATTGCTTCTGGTGGATCTAGCTCCCTTTCTTACAGCAATATCCATCTTTTAAATGAGCCCTGAAGACTCATTTAGAGGTGGATAGTTTGGACCCCGAGAGGGAGAGGATTTTATCATGTCTTTAATGTTTAACTCCTTGGGATTTCACCTTTTTTATTGAATTTAATGTTTTTAACTTGCATGTCTCCTAGAGTTGGGATAAGTTACTTATAGATTTGACAAATAAATAGGATGTATAGAAATTTAGCAGACTGCCCTGTTGGCATCCATATGAAGTTTTGGGCAACAGTGACCTGTAAACCAGCAGCACAAAATCAAAAGAAGGAAAGTTTCAAAAGTGAATGCAGTGGTGAGATTCAAATATGTGAACAATCGGTTCTCTGTGTGGATGCCGCTTCCGGAAGTCCATTCTGGGCCTGGGCAACAAAAAATTAGCTACCGGTTCTGCCAAACTGGTGCGAATTGGCTGAATCCCACCACTGAGTGAATGGGTACATCATTCTGACAGCAGAGGGATAAGCACCACGTAGCCCACAAACTATTGTTGGATTGAATACCTATCGTGCATCAAAAAGCCATGGAATTAAAATTCAGCAGCTCTTGAGTAAGCCATACACTGCTTATTTCTGCATGGCAATTGTTCTGGCTTTTAGAACGTTACTAAGGGTGTCTACAAGAGAGACATCCTTCAAATGAAGCAAATCTCCAGGAATCCTGGTTTTCATTTTAAAAGCAAGTGTCTGACACTTCTAGAAGCTGAAAAGAATATTTACCCACTCCTTTTCTAAGAATTTTTTTTCTGCTCTTTTGTGTCTACAGCTAGTGAATGAAAAGTTAATTCAGTGAGAAATGTATCCAATGGGGAGAATTAAAGTTGATTGTAGGAGCAATGTAATTTATTAATTACTAGACGAGTTTGTGGCATGTACAATATAATCAGTTGAGATAATACAGCATGTGCTTGTTCAGAGAGCAGTTTTTATCTATACTGCAGTATTGAAGAGCTCTACTGAGGAAAAGATCCCTTGAATGCTTCGTTGAAAGTAGTGCCTCAGGTTATGCTGCCAGCTGAATGGAAATACTGAACATACTGAAGAAAGCCAGGAAAAAATATTCACTAGATTCATATTCTGGTTTTCCCTCCACAATAATTTCCAGGCAGGTAACAGTAATAAAATAAAAAATAACAGATACAGATCCTCTTCAGGGGAGCTATGTGAGGCAAAGCACAGAAAAGGAGTAAGAAAGAGCAAGCCAAAGGAATTGATGGATGAGATAGTAAAAAGAAATATAGTTAAAACAAGTTTATGCAACACCATTCACTATATCTCTCCATTCCTTTCTATCCTCGCAAGCCATCTTTGCTTCCACTATACCCATATACTGCTTCCTACATTGCCCTTTATTCAGTAGTGGGATTCAGTAGTGGGATATGTGAACAACCGGTTCTCTGTGTGGATGCCGCTTCCGGAAGTCCATTGTGGGCCTGGGCAACAAAAAACTAGCTACCGGTTCTGCCGAAGTGGTGCAAATTGGCTGAATCCCACCACTGCCTTTATCCTTGCTCTTTCAGGATCTCATCATGTCCATCCAATCATAACTTTCTTCTATATCTGTCTAGCCATTCACTCATTCTTCGAGTAACTGTATTGTTATTCATTCCTTCCGTAATACTAACCTACCTCAATGTATTTCTTTCGTGCTGGTCACTCATTCATTCATTCATTTTCATTCATTCATTTATTCATTCATTCAGCACCTGTTCAAATTTGAGCTACCCATTTTGCCAGATATATGTCTTATGTAACCCTTTCCGTTACGTTCAACTTATATTTTTCTAGCATATCCACAACTTATTTCCCAATAACAAAATGGGCAGAAGCAGACAGCCACTTTTACATGTTTCAACAAATGTTAATTCTTCACAAAAGCGCATATAGTACATGCTGCCTTTTTTCCAGCACTTGACATTCTAAATGTTTTCCGTTCATTTTCTGATGTATGGTAAATATTCTAACAAGATACACAAATTCATCTCATTTGGCTTAGATTTTGTCATTTATGTATAATTTGCAGTCATTCACTCCATTTTTCCTGTCATGTACAACTGCATTGGGTTTTGATGCATGAATTTTCTGATCTGTACTTCTTGTTGCATCATACAATCTATCTTAAAATCACTGCAAATCATTTGAGTTCCCCATCAACAACATGCCATTGTCAGCATACAAAATGCATGCACATTCAGATCTCCAACCAGCATCACCACAAACAATTCTGATATATATATTTAGTCACAATACATTAAACAACTTAGGAGACACCACAAATCCTAAGTAGTAATCTTTCAATTACAATTCTGCCAAATACCTCCTCAAACCCAATTAACAAAGTCACCTTTTTTCTGTTCCTGTCTTGCTGCATTTCCTTTGGATAACAGAATAGTGGCATTCTTTCAGTTATCAGACACAGTCTTCACATAAGCAAAGAACACACATAAAAATATTTGTCTTAATTTATCCCATGACACAATTTTAAAAGCTTAATTTGGGGGTTTGGTAGGAGAGCACTTTGCTTCATGGAAGCATTGTGATCTTATTCATCCTTAAAAACATCCACAAGAACAAACCCCAAATCAAGGGGAAAATATAGAAAATTAGCCATTTTGCTACCAAATTTGATAGTAAAATTTCAAGATGTATTTTATTTTTTTACTGAATGAGGTGCTGCAAGCCTTGAAATAAAATACCTCGATCAGTCATCTCACCTCTGCAAATTCTCTGCACCCACAAAAGTTTATGTATTTTTAAGCTCTTTAATGTGCCATACAGCAAATGGTTCTCCAGAAACAGATTAACATGACAAGCTGAATGTCTGCAAAAATTGAAAAAAACAGGTTTAGGAATAATGTTGCAATGCAGTAAGTATGTATTTGTAGTGTTCATCACTACATATATGCTCATTTTTCTTGATTGCTTTAAGTCACGACAAAAACATGTCAAGCACCAAGGAAATCAGGAGATTCAGGCAGTTCAAATGAGTGTAAAGATTTATTGCAAGCTTAAACTCTCTACAAAAATCTGAGCTACTAACAGTCAAGGGAAATGAGTGTGAATAAGAGATGGGCTGGACTCTTGCAGGCGCGCAGAGACTTGTGACTTATGACTCGTTTGACCCCTTCCTCAAGCTCAGCCTGATCATCTCCTACAAACTTGGTATATTTTTCAGAATGTATTGGGTTTGGGGGAGACAAAACTGCCTATTTTTTTTTAAGCATCATACTACTGGAAAAAAAGTCCCATGTTTCCAAAAATAAGCCTCCATATGAAAAAGTTGAGGTGACAGCAGGAAGAATATAAAGCTACATGTGAGAAGTTCTTAGAACTTAAGAATAATTTGATTCTCTGGCAAGTTTATCTTTGTTTTCAGATGGGCGCCAGCTCCTAAAAAATGTTGTGATGCTCTTCCAATGCCCCTGGGTACTCTTCTTAAAGTTCATGGGCTTCTGCCAGTGTTTAAGTGTGGTAACAGTGCTCATATTCTCATGGCAACAATGAGAAGATTACTTCAAATAATGCTTTGATAGGTCTGTAGCTAGCAGCAGTTTTCACCAAGATATCTAACTTCTTCACCAAGCAGCAGTTCTAGATTCTTGTAGAAGATCTGAAGTTAAGAGATCCATGAAGTCATTAAAAAAAAGACATTACAGATACCCTAATTTGTCACACATTCGAGGCTTAATGAACAGAAGTCTATTCCTGAAAAAAAAAAGTTGAATAGAAAAGGCAATTGCTACTGCCTTGTTTTCGAGTGACCTTCTGCATCATTAGGTTTAATCTCCACCCTTCCCTTCCAATGTAGGTCAAAAACTGTTCAACTAGACAGAGACACGGCACAATCTTGTTGCGCAAAGGGTACCCAGATAATTTAAATAAACCTGCAGAACCAGACTGGGTTGTACTGAAAGGGGTACTCAAAAGGCCCTTGACAGTATTCATATTCAAAGAATTGTAAGAGTTCATTTCATCCAAAATCTGCCTTAAATCAATCTCCAGGTCAGATTTGAACCATTCCACATTACATAACAATTCCTCACTGGCTGAGTTCATATGACACATGGAATGACACACTGGCCAATTACCTTATAGTCTAGGATGGTGAACTCCAAACTACATGGTTAGTTTATGGCCCAGTATCGAGAAAACTGGATTCAGTAGTTAAATTAACCATGAATAGGGATGCTGCGCAATGACAGCCACAGAAATTAATTTACATCTTGCCCCTATTGTGTTTAAGTGGGAGGAATAGACACACCCATCATCTTGGATGTGATGACTTGTACATATCCAGGGGAAGATCACAACCTCAAGATATAATAGGTTGGGAAAGAAATCATCTCAGTAATAAACAATGATTTACTGAAGCCTAAATTGTTACGAGGTTGTCAATTGTTAATAAATAAGATTTCTTCCATTCAAAATAGCAATATAAATGTTAACAAAACCATCATGTTTTGCTATATTAATATTACGGTACAATCTATTGTTCAGTTTTGCCTTTTGCAAGCTCCACAGAATCTGTTGAAATGGTCTTTTGAGGATCAAAACTTTGAATTTATAGACTCTTATGTGGCAAACCTGTATAAAGCCAAAAATTCTCAAGAACAAAACTTAGCATCATGCCACTAGCATTTTTTCTACTCAAGAAGAATCCCAACAGATATAATATAACCTACCCAATAAAGCAATTTCTTTGGAATAGGGAACATATTTATGGTAAAAGACAAAAAAAAAACGTACTATCCTATATTTATATATTCGGATCAAATTAAAGTTACTACATTTCTGGATTGCACAGTAATTGCAATTCTTTTGCCTAGGTGAAAATCAAATTGAAGATGTGAAAAACAACATATTTTGGATGTGTCTTATATTTTCTGTGGTTTTATATAAATTTGTCAGCAATAACTGCAATACATAAATTTCATAACAATAAAATCAGGAAATGTGTATAAACACTGAAATACATTTTAAATGCCTCTTTTTACTTTTCAGGTCCATAATGTGGATGCTAATGGGAAAAAGATTCCAGTTATGTGTTGACACCGCTGCGAAGACTCCCTCTATTTGGCTGCTCATCCTCTTTTGTTTGAAGAAAAAAAAATTCAGAGGAAAATCTTAGCATTCGTGTAGGTAAATAAGGGAATAGAGATTTCTTCAGGAAACTTGGGTCCTAGTTATTTAGGATTTTGAAAATTAAACTTCACACTCTGAATTGGGCCTGCAAAAGGTTAGCAGTCATTGCAGGGAGTAAAATATTATATAATGTGATTCACAGCAGAGAGAAGAGTATCCCCCCGAGAAGTTTCCTTTGTCAATCTCAAACCTGGAAAGTGAAGAGAGATAAAAATAATGTTATATCTCCAACTCTAGAATCCCTCATAGTTCAGGGCACTGCCGTTTTAAATTAATCTCTCCCAATGCAATTTATATTAAAGCCTATTCCAGGAAAGTAAAAATAAGACAGTAGCTTTAGCGAAGGGTAGAAAGGCTTTCTTTCACAGAGTCCAAAGCTGAATATAAATCCCTTGGTGCACATAGTGAGAATAAAATGTCCAACCAGCATGATCAGACCATCTAGGTACCCCAACTCAAACTGAACACAACATGGAACTAGCAATAGATTTATGCAAGTACAGAACTGTAATTGTTTTCCCCAAAAAAAGTATACTTCAACGATGTCTAAAAGTAAATGCAGAAAAGCTACATCATACTCTCAATTTCCTCTAATTCCCAGTTGTCACCGGCCTTTGATTGAGCCTTGAGCAGTGGTGGGATTCAAATATGTGAACAACTGGGTCTCTGTGGATGCCGCTTCCGGAAGTCCATTCTGGGTCTAGGCAACAAAAAATTATCTACCAGTTCTGCCGAAGTGGTGCAAACCGGCTAAATCCCACCACCGGTCTTGAGTGAATTTTTGCCTGCAAAATAGGAGTTCCTTTCTATCTGTGACTTCCTTAGACCATTTGCTAGAAAGCCTTAAAGAAAACCTCCCCTGTTTCTGTAAGTCAGTATTTCTCCACCTTGGCAACCTTAAGACATGTGGATTTCAACTCCAAAAATTCCCCAGCCAGCATGTAAGCAACTGCTGTAAGCAATGCTTCCAGAGACATCACTTTAAAAGAAAATATGTTCCACCCATTCACACCCATAGATGTTTTTATATCCTCTGTGAATTAAATGATCCACAAACTTTGTGAGGCATGATCACAAGGTATCCCTTTTTCTGTAATGTCAGAATATACTGGAGATTCTTAAAAGCAGTAGCATAAATAGTATTTAGCTTTAAGAACATTTTTAGCTGTCTCTTATTAAAGTACATCCTAAGAAGATGGTAAAGTAAGCACGATTTGACAACATTTTTAAAGATAGCTTAAGTGGCCTCAGCTGCCTTTAGTTTCAGACTTATAGCATTAAAGAAAACTCTCAAGCAGTTTGGCTCTGTTAAACCACTAAGGCCAAATCAATGCAGTTATATGGCTAGTTTGACTTGCAAAATTAAGACTGACCTGCAAGAAATTCAGGAAAATTGGATTATACTCTGTCAAAATGATTGCTGACAGGAACATTAATTTCGGGGCTAAAAGCCGGATGAATCATTTTGGTAAGTGCTGTAGTATATTCCTTTCCTTACGCACCACTATGCCACTGAAAACCAGCCCCTCCCAACCACAGCTGTTGGCTGTTTTAAACAAATACAAACCCTTAACCTGCTTAAAACAACATCTGACTTATTTCTTAGAACCTTTGTTTTTTGCAATCTGAAAGACGGAGCTACAGTATATGAGCTACAACACTCTATATAAGCACTAGCTGGCAGCAAAGAGAGAAGATTTATTATATCTGTCTGCTGCCATTTGTTGGTTATCTAGATTTTTGCAGCCCAGATAAATTGGCCTAGAACTTTCCAATGATATGATAGACACATTCCTGAAGATTCTTGGACTCACATCTATCTTTCATAGCATGGAAAAACATCAAGAAAGGCTGATCCTGCATACACAGATCTTATTCATTAGAATTTATATACTGCATATGAAATATGTATATCCAAACATTCAACTTTACAAAACTGAAAGAACAGATCAGACTACCACATATGTGTATTTGAAAAGGCCAGGATGGGAAGAATCAAGACCCTGTACCTACTAACCTATGTTAAAAATCTCCTTGTCCATTCTATGAACAAAACATGAAAGATGCATCTGCTTGCATCATCTGAAAAAAAATTGTGCAAACCAATTATTTTCACCCTAATTCCCATTTTATTAATTGCTTGCTTACGGTTTGAATTGCCAAAGACTATTAAGAGATGATGTGCCCAAGTCATATTTTACTGAGAAATCCCATTGGAGTCAATATGGCTTATCCTACCGGTAGTAGCGTGGACAGTTACCTTTAGAGTAAAGCCCATTAAGACAGATTTTGTAATCTTCAGAAAATTATGCTATAGGCACAGAATTATGCTATAGCAGAGACAGATAGATGCTTATCTACAGGGGAAAGTTCCATTCCATTCAAAACTGGATTCACTCTCAATAGATATGCATCAAATTGAAACCCAATTATCCTATTGCAGAGTCTTTAAAAACAGCTTTTATTAGGCAATGCACCCTGCTTTACGTCTGTAATTAAATACCGCAAAATAAACATGCCTTGCAGAGTTTATGTCTAGAGAGCAACTTTGTCAAACAATGCAAGTGAAAGATTAAAATGAAGATTACAATGAAGCCCATCTGGGGGAGAAAAATTATCATGACGTTTCTGGCGTTGAAGGAACAAGGCGAGCGATCTCTTCGAATATTTAACCATCCACACGATTCCCGTGTCTCTCGGATTCCCCTTCCCTGCCTCTCTCTTACACGAGCTTCGCTTTAGAAACTTTCCTAAACTTTTAAGGCGCTCCCGATACGATAACTTGCTCAAAAGGCATTCGCCTGCCTACCCGGCCAACTCAGAGGCTACAAAAGCGTACCGCGTCCTTGTCATATTTTTTTAAAGGCAGCCACCTTTCGCAATACACACCTAAACCCATTTGCACAAAACCTGACCACGTGACGCCCCATCCGCCGTCCGTGTGTATCTTTTAATAAGTCTGAGCGGCTACGGCAATTCAATTGGCCCAAAACTTCCTCGCATGTAGCAAGAGGGGTAAACGAAGCGGCGGAGGCCTGTGGATGCTGTGTGCTGATTGGAGAGCACGGCTTGAGTGGAGTTGTAAGGCGAAAGGGGATTGGTGGAGGCGCGGCCGCATGTGTCTGGCTCGCCGTCTTTGTATATACAGACTCGCTTGCCGAGCTCTTTAACAATGGGCGAAAGGGGCTGCTCCACCGGACGGGGCTGGTAGCGCCAAAGGTCCCGGGGGATACCGCAGCTGCTTTTAACCGACATGTCCGGGGAGATGCTGGAGGCGCTTCTCCCTTCCCGGCCGCTGTAGAGCAGAAGCGGAGCTGCGAACTCCGGTAAGCTCGACGACGGTCGGCACGGCGTTGGGGGAAGAGGGAGAAGCGCCCGTCCGGGGCAGCCGAGGCGGGGGAAGCGGGTCTAGCCCTTTGTTGTGGCGGCGTCGCTCTGCCCGGGGCTCCCACCTCCAGCGGGAGAAGTTGGAAGTTGTTGCGGGACAGGCGGAGGGCGGCTGCGTTCCTTGGGCGAGTCGGTCCGGGTGCCCTTGTCAAGAGTCGCCCCTTCCTCGCCAGTGGCCCGGCTGCCCCGCTTGAGAAGATCCCTCGGACTCCGAATCAGCCGGTCTCCTGCTGTCCCCGGGGAGATCTTCCGCTGATCGGGACCGCGTTCCCGGCCGGCGCCCTCGGCCGGTTTGCTTCCCGATGCCGCCTCTTGGAGCTGAGAGGAGTGGAATCAGCTGGGCGCCCCCCGGCTGGCCGCCTCCCGCCTTCCCTCGAGGGGGGAAGGTCTGGGACTCCGGCCGGGGCGGGCGGAGTTCCTGCTGGTAGCTAACTGCGGGGCGCACGTCCCGGCCGCTTGCCTGGGAGTTGGGGAAGCAGCATCCAGCGGGCGATGAGCTGCTGTTCAGAACCGGCGCGGCTTCCCTTTTTTTTTCCCCCCGTAGGCTCCTCCGCTCTGATCCCCGGCCGCCTCATTCCCACCCCATGGAGCTGGAGGGGCAGTGGTGGAAAGGACAGCTGGCTGCCGACATCCACCAAGCTCTTCGCTACAAGGTAAGTCGGCCGGATCGTCCTGCGCCCTCTCTTCGACGTCCGACCCCGATCCTTGGAGTCCGTGGCCGGGCGGAAGAGGCAGATCGGGCGCCCGGGGCTCAAGTTTTGCCTTACGGATGCGCTCGCTGCCCTCCCACTCCGAAGCCAAGAAGGTTTGGGTCTGTGGTCTTGATCAGCTGTGGAAAGAAAGGCCCGCTCTCTGGCCTTTCTAACCCTCCCCTCTTGAATGTCTTCTGTTCCCCCCCCCCCCTTCTGAGTCATATAATTAGTCTTTGCACTCACAGGTGGGGGAACTGAGGCAGAAGCTCTAGATTCCAGTCATTATTCTTCCTGTACTACTTGCTTCTGGAGCTTCTTTCAGGCCCTGGAAGTGATGCTACTGAAACTTCCCAGGACTTCAGGGCATTGTGATTGCTTGTGGGTTTCAGTCAGGAGACAACTGGCTGTGATCCTGTAGCGTTAGTTTGTAGGATCTGGCTAGACAATGCCCTGAAGTTAATAGATCTTCTCAGTCAGCAGCCAAACCCACTGATTTTCAACTGCGGGAGATATGTAGTTTTGTTGGTGCCAATTTCCTTCCTCTCGTCTAATCCAGTCCTGCTCTCTGCCCTAAAGTGCAGATACAGAGATTGGTGGGAGCATTGTTCCTTTATGAGAAGAACAGTTAGCAGATTCTGCTTTGGGCCTACTAAAGTTTTACTTTTTGGTGAAAACCAAAGTAAAGATCCCATTCTGCTCAGGGGTTTGTTCAGGACGGCATAATAAAATGAAATGGTCCTCCCAAGTTGCAGGATGCTTGTGGCTGGAAGTCAGATGGCATGTAAATTTAATAACTTATTATTGCATCTCTTTTCCAAAACCTGTAGAAGAAAAAGAAAAGGGATATGTCAGATTTTAAAAGTTCATTCAGACTCTTTTGCTCTCACTCAATTTTTTTTTCTACTCTAAGGGCTGTCAACAAGTAACCTTAATCACTGAGTAACCCATCTAGGTGTTTGTGAGAGAAAGTAGCTTATTTCCAAATCCCGCTGTGTCTCCTGTTTGTCTATTGCAAATGCTTCTCTGCCACTTCAGTCACATGACTCTAAGTGGCTTACAGCATAATGCAGAATGCATTACAATAAATCAACATTTATCAGAAGCTGTCATAATACTGCCAATGCAAATTCATTATACTTATAATAATACCAGCACCATTAAAACCACAACCTAACCTAAACACATTTCTTCTTTATTTGAAACATTTCATCAGGCTGGAAAAATTTCTAGTCACTATCCCTGAAGTTTTTCTAGGTTGACTGACAGCCCCAGATTGGGTTGCTGAACATAGTTTCCTGGGGCCATGGCTTAGCAACCTAAAAAATGATGACAATGTAAATAGATGCTGGGTTACAGGAACAACTGTCGGAGAACAGTTGAAGGGACCTCAGCAGCTGAATGCTACTGATTGCTAAGATTTGCATTTTAGTTGGAAACTGCTGCTCTTATTTGGGTCTCTCCCTCTAGGCCAGGGGTGTCAAACTGCCAGCCTGCGGGCTGGTTGCATCATGCGAAGGCCACGCCCACCCCAACTCCGGCAATGCAAAAAAAGTTGCGATACGTCACAACACGTCACATGACGTGGCGAGTTTGACACCCGTGCTGTAGGCAGACTGCAGTGAACATGCAGAGTTGGATTCAGAAGATCAGCTGAAATAACATTTATTGATCAGCTGAAATAACATTTATTGATCAGCTGAAATAACATTAAAGTAAAGCATCTGTAACAATGCTCAGGTTTACCCAGCACTGAGGCATCTATGGAAGTTTTACATACTTTTTTTTCCTTTAGGAAATACTAGGCTCAGGAACAGACACTGCATCAAGTTACCAATGCACTGCATTGATCCAGTTAATTAGGGTTTATTCAATGAACCATGATCAAATAAAGTGATTAACAGCAATGTGTTTACCAGGCCTGGGTGCAGTCATTTTTGTCTTGTCTTATAAATGTTTGATTATCAGTTTTTGAAGATCTCTTGGGATCTATTTATTTTTTTAAAAAGGCTCCTGGTGGATATTCACCAGGTGCAGCTTCTTATCATTATACTGTAATGATAAAGAAAGCTGCATTAGTTAGGTTCTTACTTTTAACATAAATCTTTTTAGAGCAAGCATGGAATGGGTGTAATGTACTGATTCAGTTCTGTTACAGATGTAAATACTTAAGACTTCGTTAATTCTTTGAAATGTGGTTGTCTCTAATCATTAATATGCTGCAGTAATTATCTCTCTAGTATAAAAAGACTTTTCATCCATGTGTGATTTTAGTTCCCATTGAGGAAAGAAACATATCCAGTTTTCCCCTTGATTATAAGCTTCTTTAACCCAGAATGAAATCTTCCCAAACTCAGTGGAAGAAAATTGTCAGTAAACCTAAACCTGTAACCTTTAACCTCTTTATAATCTTTTTATTGAAGATCATATTTTCAGAATCCATGACTTTAGTGCTAAGTTATAACATGGTTTTTATTTGGTGATGTTTAATATGTTAGCTTGGAAATTGTGGTTTGTAAATCATGATTTGTGGCTTAATATGCAGAGACATGTTTACCCCAAAAGCCATGACTTATGAAATCATGATTTAATTTACTGTATGAAGGCAACATAAAAAAAACCCAACATTTCTCTTTTAGACCATTCCACCTCCTTAGTGGTGTTTGTATCACAAATCTAACTACTCACGATGTTGCGCAAACCCAGTCCATGTAGTGGCTTTAAGGCTCAATAGGTTATTGAATCCAGATTATCAAGTTAATTCCCTTACTAATCAAATCATTATACAGAAATAGACAATGTAAATACCAGTCCTGTTTAAATTAAACCAATGTATATTCCTGAAGTTTTTAGAAAAAGTTGTTTGACCTGTTCATAAGATTTACTTTTCTGCTTTCCCATCAGTTGGAAGGTTTGGTTGATCTCGCCATACCTCAATCAGATGCCTCTAAGTAACTTAATGTACAACTCTGACCTGAGAAATTTAGTTCCACCATTGTATATTGTTCTTTGTTAAATTGATAGGATTATTTGATCAGGTAGAATGTTCTGATTTCTTTATTTATTGAGTTATCTTTTGTTTATTTTCTTATCTCATGTTATTTTTTTTCTTCGGATCCATGACACTGGTTGACCATTTTGAATCAGTCAGCAGAGCAGTTATTTATTTCAGTTGATTGAATAAACTGGCTGTTGCTGAGGTTCATATAAAATATTAAGCCATATGATTTGCAAACTACAATGGATGGGTTTTGGTACAAGGATGACTAACAAATCCAAAAGCCGGGCTTGTTTTTCAAATGAATGTTGCCTGAGCCACGAATGCTTTTAGCTTGATGGCCACAAGCGCATATCAGGTGATTTGCAATGAAGTGGAGTTACAAGGGGTTTTCATTAAGCTTCTTTTATGGAATTGTACCAGGAAATGTTAGAAGAGAATATTTGTAGCTCAGGGTCGAACTGTGGGGTCCTTGGTACATTGATGATGTTACCTAGTTTGGTAAAGAAATGTCTGCAAAAAAACAAACTTGGAAAGCACCAAGGGGACCCACAATGTAATCCTCCTTTTGCAACTCTACCTTGTTTGTTCAGCATTTTTTCTGTCTTCATAGAAGAACAACAAAAATAAAAGAGACAAAATAGCTCAATAATATCTTATAGATGACCTCAACAGCTAAATATACAGAAGTACCCAGAACCTTTCTTTGGCTTATTGTGATTGATTGTATCAATACCCAGTGTCCATCTTGGTCTTTCTAGATTAATGATCCACTGACATGTGGCATTGGTTATTGGTAGTTCCAATATACTTCCAGTCTAACAGATGTAGATGCCTCTAAAATATGAATTGCCTTCAAGTCAAGCAACATTCAGAGAAGGTTCACTGTTTCAATTACTGCTACTGTGATTCATGTTAAACTGCTCCATCCAGTTTTACCAACTGTAAAGTGGAACTTAAGTATGTGACTTTTTCCATTGCAGAAAAATAGTATGAATAAATATAATAGCCAAAAGGCCCTAACAACGTAGAATAGACTAGAACAATCTACCCCTTTCTATCTCTAATAAATTGCTTATGTTCTGGAACTGTTAATAGAAGACGTAAGTTGTCTTATACCCAAGTAACACAGTAAAGAATAAAACTGAACTTTAAAGTTGTTTGTGATGGTGGTGAAGGAGAAATCAGCCAATGTTCACTATGATCAATTTTACTAATATTGATGTGTTACATTAAGCTGCAGTATGATTTCTTTAATATTGAGTTAGTGAGGTGGTGAGCTCAGCTATTGTAATTTTTAAATAGATTTCTTGTTAGCATTCTTTGTGGATCTGATCGTTGTAATAGTATGACCTGGTGCAATGGTGCAATGGCTGGTGCAATGGCTGGCTGGGGAATTCTGGGAGTTGAAGACCACACATCTTAAAAAGATATAGCAGTCTTTTGTTTCCTGTTAGCTCTAATTGGCTTTCAGGAGTGGAAGGGCAGGTATCAATATTATGCCTGTCTTCCCCACTTGGACTAATAGCCAGGCACAGGGAGATACTTTAAAGAATTTGCTGGCATTCTTTTGAGAATATTTTTTTTAAAAAGATGGAAAATCTGTTTGTCAGTATATTCACCGTCAGTATTTTGTTCTATCATAAATTAAAATAGATTATTAGCAGTGGGTTTGTATCATCCAAGCTCACAGGTTTAGCATTGATAGAAAAAGAAACGAATGTGCTTTATGCAAGCAAAAACAAATTTATACAGCAAATGAGAGACATCAAAGACAAATGATGATTGTCAGGCCCACTAGGTAGATCAAACCAGAATATCAACTCCACAGCAAAATTGAAACTATAGTTTATTGAAATAGGCTATACTAATGACATCTTGCAAAACTGATTGCCCTTTAACTCCCTTCCTTCTTGTATCCCAGTTAATCAGAGTTGTTTGTTTGGCTCGCTTTGAATATTATCTTGCTTCCTGGAACTCAAAGAATGTTTTAGTCCTCATTCCCAGGATAATATTTTTTTTTTTAATTTTTTCCCCTTAGGGACTGGAACCTCCAAAACCTTATTAGATTTCAGAAAAACATAAAATACCAAAAAGCAAAACTGTCAAGATCACCTCTCTTACTCTCAGTACAACTACTGGCAATTTATTGCTCAGACAATATTTCAAGTTTAGTAAATGCCTAACATTGCCTTCTTCCATTTAACTGTATGCTTTATTCAAGGAAGTTCCCCCCCCCCCCCATCCCCATCCCACACCCTTGGCCAGTTTTCCCCTTGGGTTAGAATGTCTTGGTTCGGGTCATATAAAATGATTCAATGCAGTTTTACATTTCAACATTTTGCTGTAGCTCACTGGGGAACGGAGATATGTAGATATGATTACTCTGTACTTAGTGTCTCCATCCCCTTCTCTCCCCCAAGATGGAAGTGTTGGTGCTGACAACAACCATTTCAGTTATTGCCTGTGTGATAATAGCAATAGTTAAGGGAAACTCAACCTTGAGCAACAATAACAATGCCCGAAGATGAGTGCTAAAATTCTTAATCTCCCTGCAATTTTTTTCAAGTGTTGTGTTAATTTAATATCTGTGATGCACCTGTTGTTCATAAGATTAAAGAAGGAGCTGCAGTGCAAATTCTGGGAATGTGAACTCTACAACTCCTTGTGTTCTTTTTAAAATATAAGGGAGATTAAACAATGATCCTAGGGAACCTGAATTTCAAAATAATCTTAAATATGTTAAGCCTGTTCATTGGTTATGCTGAATGCTGTGAACGTTTTTATAGTATACTTGCTCAATATATTTTATGGGTTTTGACATGGTTTTATATGTTTTGTTTCTCTGTTTTTGTATTGTGCTGCTTCTTTTCAAGTTTTTAATGAATGTGAGCCACCCTAGTGTCACTTACGTAAGATGGGCAACTATGCAAATTGAATGAACGAAAGGAATGTAATTTGGATGTAATTATTCTCAGTGCAAGTTTCCATACAGCAGTGGCTGTTTTAAACACTGTTATTCTCTACTTAGGAGCTGAAGCTACCCTGTTATAAAGGCCAGTCTCCCCAGTTAAATCTGAGAAGGTATTTTGCAGACTTGATTGCCATTGTGAGCAACCGATTCCGACTCTGTCCTGCTGCCCGGCATCTTGCTGTTTACCTGTTGGACCTCTTTATGGACCGTTATGACATCTCCATTCAACAGCTGCACATGGTTGCTCTTTCCTGCTTGCTTTTAGCAAGTAAGTTCAAAGCAAGAGCTCAACAGATAGAAATTGCTTACCCAGACTAGAAATCAAATAGTTGAATTCCAAAAACGGTTGGGAATTCAATATTAAACCAGCCATCCTGAAACCCATCATGGATTGCAGAAACCCAACTTTTTTATTTGCTAAGCTGCAGTGGTTTCCTGAAAAAGAAATGGATTCTATAATTTTAGGGGCAAAATTTGCACAGCCTGTGTTACAACAAACTTTAATTTGTTCTTTTGAAAACAAAATGTGATGCTGCCCGAACTCGGAACTTCTTTCACACATGAATGGTATCTTCTATTCTTCTGATCCGTTACAACAACCTTATGATATTTTGTAACGGCTATTATATCCCTGATTTGATCAGTTTAAAGGGTTCATTTCTCAAATCCACCGAAAGGTGCAGGATATTGAAGGATTGGAGGGGGGGGGGAAGCTAAGCTAAGGGCGCAAAACATGGATCTCAAAATCATTGGCGTTAAAAATAAAGGGCACTATGTATTTTTGAGTCCCAGAGGTTTAAAGACTAATAAAGTTCAGGTGCCTATTTTAGCTCTTAAAACTCCTGGCCGCCCCCCCTTCAAAAAAATGGGCCCAGCCATCACCCACTTTTGGACTGTGGTCCTAGATATCACAGAATAGTGGATCGACCTGGAAAATGATGGAAATTGCATCTGCTTTAACAGGTTTGTACTTTGCTTTGTTTTGACTTAACTCAGTTTATTGTGCTTTACAGATCATGCCCTGAAGCTTAGCTTTATGTATGAACTCAGCCAGTTGTGGGTAGTCAACAAACCAAGATTAATTAAGCCATGTCTTGGCTTGATAGGTGGATCCGGTCAATTAGCACCATTACAGTGTGGTTCTTAACATTCTGCACCTGTTTTTGAATTGCCGCCTGTAGGCCAAACTGTCTGTGTCAAACACTGGGCTGATTGGTTTCACAATAAGTCCAGTGGCCCTTGTAAACAGTTGAAGTTCTCAAAAAGTCACACTTGTCCCAAATAACAGAATACATCTGAAAAATCTGTTGTTTTAGGCTTGAAAATATGGAGATCAAAAGATATTTTTTTCAATGTATCATTTAGCCTAAGTAAAAAAAAAAAAAGGGATTGCTTACCACGTAATGAGCAGCTCTGACAAACAGAATCCAGTCATTTAAAGTTTCCTGCTGCCAAACCTTGAATGGAGAAAATGATTTGAAATGTGGCTGCCAATCTGGCATCATAGATCTGTCATTAGAGATGATAAAGAGTGTAATAGAGAGAAATGAACCCAGCTGTGCTACCAGCTGTGCAACAGTGTACTTTTTACCAAAAGCAATGTCTTTTAAACCAGGGGTCTGCAACCTTGACAACTTTTAGACTTGTGGACTTCAGCTCCCAGAATTCCTCAGCCAGCATAGCTGGCTGAGGAATTCTGGGAGCTGAAGTCCACAAGTCTAAAAGTTGTCAAGGTTGCAGACCCCTGGTTTAAACAACTAATTCCAGGTAGTTGTTAACTTCCTACCACACAACTGGGACCAGAATTTCCATTGCTAAGCAAAGGGTTGTCGAGTCAGTCATGCCCAATTTTATGACTGTTTTTTTTGTTAAGCAGATCTGCCTTTTCCCATTAACTTGGCTTGTTTGAAGCTGGCTGGGAAAGGTCGTAAATGGCAGTCACCCTGAGACACAGCAACGGTTGTAAATACCCGCCAGGGGCCCAAATTTCAATCCTCTGACTGTAGGGATGCCGCAGTGGTTGTAAGTACGAGGAGCAGCCATAAATCATTTTTTTCAGGGCCATTGTAATTTTGCAGCGGTCGCTAAACAAACGGTTGTAAGTTGAGGGCTATCTATAGTAACTGAGTCTTGTTAGAAAGACAAATCGCAGCATACAGAAATTATTATTTTTTTAAAATCGTTTAATTGCGTTCTAATGATGTTTTATCCGTTTCATATCCGTCAGGTAAATTTGAAGAAAAGGAAGACAGTGTGCCTAAGCTTGAACAGCTGAACAGCTTGGGGTGCATGAGTAACATGAGCCTGGTCCTAACTAAGCAGAATTTGCTGCACATGGAGCTGCTCTTGCTAGAAACTTTCCAGTGGAACCTCTGCCTGCCCACAGCTGCTCACTTCATAGATTACTATCTCTCGATCGCCATTCATGAATCGGACCTCCATGATGGGTGGCCGATGGTTTGCTTGGAAAAGACCAAATTATACATGGCCAAATATGCCGACTACTTCCTGGAAGTATCCCTGCAAGGTGCTTTTTTTTTTTTTAATGGCTTTGTTCAAACTCCTCCCCATGGTTACTTAGCTGCAGGGTTTGTGTGTGGCTGTGTGTGACGTAACCCTAATCCTCTGTCTCTCTCCAGATCATGCATTTTTAAATTATGCCCCTTCGTTAGTGGCTGCTGCATGTGTGGCTTCCTCCAGGATTATCTTGCGTCTTTCTCCAACATGGCCAGTGCGACTACATCGCCTGACAGCATATTCCTGGGATTTTCTGTTGCCTTGTATTGAACGACTATTGGTGTAAGTGTTTGGAATGGTTTTTCTCACTTAATAGGGCAGTACAAGTAGTCCTTGGTTTACAACCATTTGTTTAGTTACCATTCAAAGTTAAAACAGCACTGAAAAAAAGAGACATGCCCATTTTTTAACACTTAACAACCGTTGCAGCATCCCCTAAATTAGGATGGTTGGCAACCGGCATGTAGTTATGACGGTTGCAGTGTCCCGGGGTCACGTGATCCCCTTTTGTGACCACCTGAGAAGCAAAGCCAATGGGGAAGCTAGATTCACTTAACACCTGTGTTACTAATTTAACAACTGCAGCGATTCACTTAACTGTGGCAAGGAAGACGTGAAATGGGACATAATTATCTTGCTTGGCCATGGAAATTTTGGGCTCAATTGTAGTTCTAAGTTGAGGACTATCTGTAGTTACTTTAATGAAGTGCAATCTGAGGGCTGCGAGTGAGGTTTTAGGTGGAGGAATTGCTATTGAGTTTCCAAGTTGGAAAGCTGAGGGTGATGACAAGCTCCCAACACTGTTGCATTTCAGTCTTGAATGCATTCTTAACGCCTACATCTGCCAGTTACGACACATTTCTCTAATTTCCCCTCTCTTTTATTCAGGGATTTCTGTAGGTATGCAAAAGGAGATCAAGACAGCAGGCCCAACTGGACAATGGTCCATAAAAAATTGGCAGAGCTACAATCAGAGTGTTGGGTCTGCCATTTTAGCTTTAAAAAAAACAACAAAAAAACCATACCCTGCAGACACTACTGCCTTAATCCCAAATAAAATCAAATTCTTGCATAATGTGATATTTACCCATAAGAAAGTTATTTTTTTAACATATCACAATTATCTCTTACATATAGGGATGAAAATAAAAGGTGCTGTTGAAAACAAAGGAGTGGGCAGGAGGTTCAGATGCCTGCCTGAGCTGATAAATGCCAAGTATGGAAGCCTTTGAAGATCAGCTCTTACTTAGGAATAACTGTTTACCTAATAGGTTTAACAGATTTGCAGGATCTATACAGTCCTTCCTTCTTTTGCCTTCGGGGTTGGGTTATTTCTTTTCCTGGTTTCAGTGTTTTCCAACCATACCCATTTTAAGATGTGTGAACTTCAACTCCCATAATACCCCTAACCCAACCAGCAAATAGTGGTGTGTATGTTTTTCCTAGAAGAAAATGAATAGAGTAGAACAGAACAGAACAGAACAGAATAGAATACTTTGGAGGTCTTCTAGTCCAATGCCCTGCTCAAGCAGGAGACTCTATACCATTTCAGACAAATGGTTGTTCAGCCTCTTCTTAAAAGCCTCCAGTGATGGAGCACCCACAACTTCTGAAGGCAAGCTGTTCCACTGTTTAATTGTTCTCACTATTAGTAAGTTTCTCCTCAATTCCAGATTGCTTCTCTCCTCGATCAGTTTTCATCCGTTGTTTCTTGTCTTGCCTTATGGTGCTTTGGAAAATAAGCTGACCCCCTTTTCTTTGTGGCAGCCTCTCAAATACTGGAATACTGCTATCTTGTCCTCCCTAGTCCTTCTTTTCTCTAGACTAGCCATACCCAAATCCTGCAACCGTTCTTCATATGTTTTAGTCTCCAGGCCTTTAATCATCTTAGTTGTTTTTCTCTGCACTTTTTCCAAAGTCTCAACAACTTTTTTGTAACGTGGTGACCAAAACTGGATGCATTATTCCAGGTGTGGTCTTACTAAGGTTTTATAAAGGTTTTATTTCTTGAAATAAATAAGTAGGAAATAAGGTTTTATTTCTTGTAACAAAAGTGCTTACATTGAATCAAGAAGAACTATTGGCCCATTCCCATCAAGCATGAATGAAAAAAATAATCCTCTCCTTGTACATGGGCTTGGATGAACTGTAGATTTCAGCCAATGTAGTCAAACAGAAAATAATCCTTTTAATTTTAATATTCTAGGGCCCATGATAATGACGTAAAAGAAGCCAACAAGCAAAAAGGACAACATAGCTCTCAACCAGCCCATAACACTTTATTTCAAGCAACCAGTCAACCCACACAGCAGCACATACCCCATTATATTCAAGCTCATCAGACTCCTCTACCGTATCTTCAAACAGCACCGCAACAAAACTGTGAGCCAATTATGTCAAGCAGCAGTCATACCTCAATCTACCCGATGCAGACTTGCCCAGCTGGTTTACAAGGTGGTGTTCAGGCTCAAAGTCATATACAGACTTCTGGAATGTCACTAGCAGTCCCTATAGAGGTGAAGCCATGTTTAAATGTCTCCTATAATCGAACCTATCAGATTGCTGGACGCTACCCTTGTATTACTCCATGCTTTGAGAGGTGACGACTACAGCAGAACTCTCTGTGTGACCAGTGTTAAATAAATAATAGAGGGCAATTTTGGGTCCTTCTGAAACCTGGGAAATGGCTGAAAGAGAACACCCATTTTTTCCTCCCAAAGGTAGCTCAGTTGCAGAAACTGCAAGTACAAGAACTTGCAGAATAATGGAGAAAGATGGAAAAAAAATATTTCTGCCACACTGTAGTTCTACATGCTGAACTTAAAACATATCCTTAAAAGCGTGTTGAGAGATACCTGTCCTGACTGCAGGTTTTGTCTTCCTGAAAAGACGAAAGGTTACACGTGATGTTGGCGACACTGCTGCTTCTACTTAGCTCTGTGCAGTATTGAATAAGATACTGAACCATGAAAGTCCACTAAGTGCCATTGCTTTCCAGAAGATGGAAAGGCAAGTGGGAGAAGAGGCCCTCTTCACCTAATGAGCACCTCAGTTCTTTGACATGCCCATGGATGAGAACTTGTATTTCAGTGGCCTTGGATTAACGTTCTCCAATCTTCCACTTCAAATATTCTCCACTGAAGCTATGTAGAGATAAATTATCATACCAACTCAGGGAATAATCAGAAGTTACTGTGATACAGGATAGATATCATTTAAATGGTTACCTCGGGTTCTGTTCCTCAGGGTAATTGTAGTAGTAAATACCAAAGGGAGTTGAGATGCTCATCCAAGTACTCCCTTCACCTAAATGTGCTTTGCAATGAGACAGGGAAAAATAGGCATATTGTATTTAAATGAAGCCAGTACTATACCATAAACGATGGAGTATTGTTTGCAATTTGCTCTACTTTATTCAACCAACTATTTGTGTCCCAAAAAATTTGTTTTTCTTTTTTCATTGTATTGATTTCTGGCTTCAAGGTACAATTGAAATGCTTACAAGAAATAAAGCCTTATTTATGATGGCCAGAGAGCAGAATGAGAAATGGAAGTTCTCAGACTCTTACAGCACAATTGTATTTCTATATTTCTATTTCTTTGGCCACATCAGCTGCAATTCAGATATTTTTATAATGTGAGCTAAGCAGTCATGATAAGGGTATGACATATGACCATCAGAGGTCTCTTTAAGTTCTTAGATTCTATCCTTATCCAAACCAGAATTATTTGAGTAAATAAGCAGTAAAGAATTTTGAGAGTCTTCTTGTTAGCATTCAAGATTAAGGAGTGAATAATTTGCTATACTTGTATCCAGTGGTATGTGATCCATGTTTTTAGAGATGACTGAGAATGGAGGTGATAAATGGATGGAGAACCTGAAGATAGACATTAATAATACATGCCTTCCCTAGTGAAAAACAGATCATCCTAAATACTTCTCATTTAAAGGGAAATGGCCTTAAAATGGCTCTCTATGAGCTGACCATGCTATGAGAAAATATTATTTAATTTGGAGGAGAAGCTATCCTCCGTAGTGGTAATTATTTTATGCCATAATGTGTTTTGTGTGTGTCTCCTTATAAAAATGGGGAATTTTGAGGGAAAGAAGTACAGTAAAGCTTTCTGAAAACATATACTGGGGAATACTACTTCTTTCCTAAGCATATTTTATTACTGTGTTTGCATGTCTGAGCAGGGAAAAATTGATTAGGTAACAGAATTGAATGTCTGAGGTTATCTTCTTACATCATGTCATTTCTCATGATTTCATTTTATGTGGGGATGAAGGATTGCAAAATACATCAGAAAAGGAATGATACTAATTTCAAATTGCAGTACTGCTCATACAACTCTTTTTTAACTACCTCAATAATATGTTGAATGTACAATTTTGTGGAGGTCCATGACTTGAAATAACAGTACATTGTTCCTAAAATTCTTATGTGTCAGTCCTCCATAAATGAGACTGCAGATTAGACATCTAATACATCTGAAAATTATCTTTCAGGCGTTTACACTCAAAACATTAGTTAATAATTAACACTGGAATTGCGGTGGGAGAGGTAATTTGTCTAGTCAAACCAGCAAAACTCACCTAAAACAAATGATCTTATTTAAGGTATTTAAGTAATTAGACTTCTTTCTAAAAATAGATCCTCTACAGGTTCCTAGATTTGTGACTCATTACTTTTTTAATTTATTATTTAGCCTTTTGAGTTTGTTGTTATAGATTAATATTGGCAATAGAATATGCACTGTGCAACATTTCCTATTTTCTTATACGTATTTGGTCAACCTCCACTGAATTGACACACTGCTGAAATTCCTACTGCAGGAATTAAAATGTGTGTCGTCAAGAAAGAACTACACATTTAAAAAAAAATGAGTGCCATGCACTCTTTTAAAAATAAAGCTAGTTTTGCGTAACTTGTGTGTGTGCTTGAATAAAATTGCATTCATAATGATAGTGATATTGCAATGCATTCCAGGTTTGTTTTTGACTATAATAATACAACAGACATGAAAAAAACAGGAAAAGTGTTCATTTATTAAAAGTGTGAAGTCTTGTACTTCATCACTAACCTTGTCTAGAAAAGACAACAGAGAGAAAGAATGGAAAATTATTACAACTCTGAATAATACTGAATCCCTATATACATTCTGCTAGAATATGGAAAAAAATGTTTATTTTAATATATCAGGCAATACTATTTGCACAATTACATGCAAGAAGTCACAGAAAACCCATCCCTTTTTTTTGAGCAAAGTCCATATCTGGTTGTGCACAGATAACATTACAGAACAGAAAACAGTATGATGCCTCATCTTGAAAAAACAGTTCCTTAGTTGGTGCATTCTACCTCAGAATTTAATTTAATTCTAAGTTAAATCTGCTATAGATAAATGCAAGCACAGAATAGTACATATCTGAAAAGGAATCATTCAAGTATGAAAATTATGTGCTTCATCTTTGCTCCAGCAATTTTCAAGGCAGGATTTGCATAGCTCTGAGAAGTATGTTCAGTAATGTTGGCATTGGGTCATTTGGGATTAAAAACCCTAGATGCAAGGAAGATATTATAACCACCAACTATTATTGGCCATCCAATCAAAGGAGTGTGCTAACATTTTACAGTTAATGCACCCTACTTGGTGGCCTCCATTTAGGAGTATTGGTTTAAAAACTACATAAATGGTATTTTTAAAATATCTAAATTTGGCAGCGGATTGACTAGAAGACATCCAAGGTAACTTCTAGCCCTATATTAAATGTTCCACTTATGTGAACTGAACTTCTTGCTTCTACATGCTACTAGATGGCCATATCTGAGTTTGTTACACTTTTTTTTCTTTCTGTTTATGAATTGCGTGAATCCCAGCAACCATATATGTATGAAAACTCAATACTAAAACTACCTCCAGTCATAGAGGTCCTATTCTCAAGGTATTTGTGTAATGGTTTCAGAAATTTATTTGCTATGGTTTATATGATATTCCCTCCTAATTGCCAACCACTAATAATACCCATCTTAAAAGATAGTATAACCTAGTACACAGTGGTCTATCTGCCATTTTTTAAAATAGCTGGCTCCTGAAATTGCATAGCTGCTTTAAGGAGATGCAGGCAGGTACTATATTCATACTTCCATGAACTTCAAAGCAATCTTTTTGGAACTGAATTTGAAATCATAATGTGTAACACCATTGTGTAGTACGAGTAACTGGTACAGTTTACAATTTCAGAGAAAAAATACCAAAATATTTGGCTATTAGTTGCATAGAAACCATTGCCATTTGTCAGTAATTGTGGAGAAAAGAACATATACCAGACAACCATATCTATAACATCAGTAATTCATACAATAATAATATATAAAACACAAAATAAATGTATGGCTTATTTATAAAACTTAACTGTAATTCTGACTCGGATTATATTTCAGGGGAAGAAGTGTAAAGCTGAGGTGTCAAACTCGCAGCGTCGCATGATGTGTTGCAATGTATCGCGATGGGGTGGGCGTAGTTTCGCCATGATGCATCCGGCCCGCAGGCCGGCAGTTTGACACCCCTGGTGTAAAGCAAAACATTACTAATTAATCAGCAACTCTCCTTTTGTCAATGCTTTGTTGCTACTGTGAATTTTGTCTAACTTCAATTCCATTAAAAGGTCTTCCTCTCACCCTACAGCAAGCAGTCCTCTCCAACAAGCTGTATTCCCTAATTGTGTGACTGGCCCAACAATCTGATAATATGACAATTCTGTGCAAATAGTATAAATGTAATGTGCTTCAAGATCATGGTCATAATTTTAGCCTCTCTGCAGCTCACAATTATGTGTGTTAACAGTGCCAAGATGCTCTTTACAACAACAAAAAAAGACACTTTTTCTGCAGTGGCCAGGCATATGTGCAATATTAGACCTAAGAGAATTTTCTGGATTGTTGTCAGACAGACAAATTCTTGATTATATAACAAAAATCAATCCTGACACATTAACACTAAGAAATAAATCATGCTTTGAATGGGCGGTTCAAGCAGTATCATGAAGCATTCTTCAAATTCTTAAGAAACCATAATCAAAATACTGTTGGTTGATGCACAAATTATAGTGACTTCTCAATTTTATATCATTTATAAACTTTTTTTGGAAGGATTCAGAAATATAGTTTATTGAATCATCTTGAAAGTGATCATTAGCTGCATTTTTTCTACTGAACAATGATCAGTTGACTAATTTTTATATTTCAAAATACCTTGACATTAAATATAACACTGCAGTATTATAAAAACATAAATGCAGACATCCACATAGAAATATCTTTGTTTATTCAACTTTTAAACCACTTATCTCAAGCAAATGACTTGTATCAGCAATTTTCAGCATTCATGGTAATAATTATCTAGTTTGAATATATTGTGTGTAAATTCTGAGCTTTCTCTTCCTTAGTGCTACTCAGAGGAGGTGTTCAAAAACTTTGTTTCCATTTTTAGTTGAAAGGATTTAATGTTATATCTTGGCCCTCAACTGTAATAATACTATAATTTAGGAAAATGAACCAAATTGCATTATAAATCTACGCTAAGATTACCCACAGTTTGCCCATGATGTGAATGTATCCAATAACTTTACTTTAAATTTAAACAGACTCATTTCAATATGAAATGAGCAGCAAATAAATTTAATAAATAGATTAAAAATAAATAAGGAAAAGGAACGCTCATGAACTTAGTGATCATTTATAATTTTTATTTGTTATTTATCAAATATGAAACCTGCTTAGCATTGCATTTGAATAAGATTATGGGTGCTGAAATTACTGTTCGATTACGTACAATACAATGCTAGGGGAAATATTTAATGAAATACAGCCAGATACCAACTCCTTCCATTTGCATTCTGATCTCCACTAATATAAGACCACCTTGACATACACTATCTGTTGTCTGTATTATGCACACTTTATGGATCGCTACATGTGATATTCCTTTTATATGCTGTATCTATCTTAATATTATAAAGCTTAAGCTGAAAAGCCTGTTATCAAGCATTTTACAAAGCTATACTGTGTTCCCAAAGCCAACATAGTATGCCTCTGCAATCAAACTTTATGACTTACTGTGTCAATCAAACCTAAAATCACATTCCTGAAACTGGGACTTGTAAAGAAATTTTGTCATTGATTAAAAATTGTTGGCTTTCAGAAATCTAAAATTGCCATTTAGTGTCCAGATGCCATGGTAAGCCTCAAATGGTGATTAAAGAGCCACAAACAAAAGTGAAAGTCAGATGTTGGGACATTCATGATGTACCCTTTAACCATTTCATTTTATTCTTACAAAGATAAAGTTTAGGTTACATCATATTTCCATAGCCAAGATCCTGATGATTCAAAGCCTGGTGACCATTCATAAGGCATTGAAAAATTGGCTTTTACTCCAAGCAATGGCCCCTGTGGGTAGCTGAGCCCATATATATAAGAGATTATTTATGTGGGTATGTATGATGCCACAAATGTGGTGTTTTTATAGTTTTATAGTTTGTGTGTTATTGTTTTTAACTTGTTCTTTATTGCCCAGAATTGTATAACAAGTGGGCAGCCAATTTAAATAAATGAATGAAAGTTTGTGAAGAACTTGTACTCTCCTATAATAAAATGGGTTCTGAGTTTGTTTGGATCCAGAAGTTAAGCAGAGTTGGGTCTGATCAATAGTTGGGTGACAAGCCATGTGAAAATTCAAGGCTGTAGAATGGGAAGTAAAAAATTATCCTGGAATACAGTAATGGGAAATTTCTTGTGAACTATTCCCCAAATAACTACATGAAAACATCTATATTCTAGGATAATTTTCTGGATCCAAACAGACTCATAAACCATTTCATTATAGAAGAGTACAAATGCCTTCACAAACTTTCTTTTTTTAAAAAAACAAGTTTTATTGAATTTTTTTGTTTTACAACCAAGTGCTTAAGACTCATCATGGAGATAGGGCACTCCATGAAACAAAGTAAAAAATATAATCATACATAAACAATTTAAATTACTTCTTTAAAGGTTCCCTCTCTATTTTATCAATCAAGAAAAGAAAAAAGAAAAAAAACACAAACTATCAATAATATTTCCACCCATTTTCAGGCTTAACTAACTTACAATTAACATATTCCAATTTGGCCTTATATAAACATATAGTATACAATTCGGGTATCCATATAATATAAATTGTTTCTAAGATATACATATTATTCCAATTATTCAATTTATACTTCTCTGTTAAATTCTATCTCTTATTCTATTTCACATACATATTTTATAGATAAACATGACTTTAAATATTTTAAAACCATTTTACATTTTAGCCTAAAATAATAAAACAATAATTATTTCTAAAATAGACTTATAGTATAACTATTATATGTATATATGTATTTTAATATTTCTCAACTATACTCTATTTCCTGTACTCTATCAAATATTTTTATAAATCAATCCAAATCTCTAGAAATTCCTCACTTGTTTTAATTTAGTCCACTTAATGCATTTCTAGTTAAATGTTTCACCAATCTCAGTCCAACTCCTTTAATTTTAGATTTTCCAATTTTCCATATTGCCATTCCAGACCATAATCAAATCAATAATTTACATCAATATTAACTCAGACCAAAGTCTTAAACCTTAGAAATCTCAAAAATATTAGCTCAGTCAAAGTCTCTTAAAGCCATTTTTACCCGTCAGATAAAATTTTAACTCTCATTTTTAAACCTAATTCTAGCTTTCTTTTTGTGCCAAGCAGGTTTCCACAATAGGGCCTCTAGTTCCTCCCATCTTAGTGTTTGGCAATACACATTTTTCCACAATTGAATCCAATCGTAGTCTTCTTCTCTTTTTTCCAGTGTTGTCTGCACTATGTAATCAGTCTTAATCAGTATGGTGATTATTTGTTGTTTGTTCATATTGTCAGCCTTTTTAATGTCTCGTATTTGAGAGTCTATTCCTGTTGCTTTTAGGATTATAGATGTTTTAGTTGAATTCTGCCTTTGGTCATCTGAAGTCTCCATCATTTGCATATAAGATGTAGCATCTTCCTCTTCAATAGATTGTAAATATATTTCCTCCATATCGTTAAGTTGTAAATCTGGTTGTGTGTCATGTTCAGTCAAAAGTTGAAATTCAGTTTTTAAGAACATCCCTTTTCCTGAGCATTCTAAAATGTTCTTTTAATTCCTCTTTCGTTTCCAAGATTTTTTCTAGTATAAGTCCATAGTTAAGCTGTGAGTGGGATTCCATTCTTCATTTTTTTAGTGAAATTTCAGCTTAGAAGCTGAATTGCAATATTATAAAATATAAGATCCAAACAGAAATAGGAAAAAACAAGTACAAAAATAAAAACAGCAAAAGTCCCAATCAGTATTGTGAATATCTAATTTATAATCCAAAGAAATAATAGAAGAGGATGTCTCAATTATTATATTGTAATCCTAAAGCGAAAAAATCTATTTTTCAAGGAAGTATATTTTGTGTTATAAAGTCAAGAACAACAGGTAGAAAATTGAGCAAGTTCCAAAAGAGATACAAGTGTCTGGGCGTCACGCCGAGTGCAGGGAGTAAATATTCAGCTGAAAATGGTTACTTTGTAACAATAGGAATGTCTGGGCTTCACGCCAAAGATACATTGTAACCATACAATCCACATGAGTCCGCCCAGAAAGCCGAGGATTTGTTTTAAAGTAGACAATAATGTTCAGGAGGGGGGGAGGAAGAAAAACACTCCACCCCCCTCCCTAAAAGTTTCCACTTAAGCTGAAAACAAGCAAGTAGAAAAAGAAAGTCACAGTAAGAATTTTTTTTTTTTCAGGATCCCCGAATTCCAACAGCTCAGATAGACAATAAAAATTAATTATTTTTTCTAAGCCCGTTTTCCCGAGTATCTGAACGCTGCCTTCTCAAGGTAGGGAAATAATTTCTAAAGGTTTTTCACAGGGAAGTAGATAGGTTATCAAGAGGGAAGGAAAGGTCTCAGCCGGATCTTCCACGGTGGTTCTTTTTGCTTAGATGTTGCTGTGACTTTCGGCTGGAGCAGCTAAGTGATCGGCCATGTTAGTGGCCGATCTTTTCCCCATCGGCCCAAAGGTGATTTCTCGGATCGCAGAGGGAGCTGCCGCTCCCTCCGCAATCAACGAGTGCCCTCCTCCACGGTGGTCGCCTCTCCGGGGCGACTTTCGACCCTGTCCAGGGTCTACCGGTGGGGGGAAACCGGCCAGCAAAGAGAACATACTCTTTGCGTGACCGCTGGCGCTGCGACCGGAACCGGAAGTCGCCTTCACAAACTTTCATTCATTTATTTAAACTGGCTGCCCACTTGTTATACAATTCTCAGCAACAAAGAACAAGTTAAAAACAATAATATACAAACTATAAAACTGAAAAAAACTGAAAAACACCACATCCGTGGCATTACAGATATACACATAAATAATCTCCTATATATTGTGAAATGGTATAGGCCCTAGGGTTTCCTGCCTGAGCAGGGGCCTGGACTAGAAGATCTCCAATGTCCCTTCCAACTCTGTTATTCTATTCTTATGGGCTCATTGCTTGGAGTAAATGCCAATTTTTAATGCTTTATGAATGGTCACCAGGGTTTGGATCATTGGGATCTACATGTTTCCATGTAGTTGTGAATTTACAAAAAGACACAGAAAACTTTTAGATGTTTAAACTCGAAATAAATTTTATTAGATTTTTCTTTATTCATGGAAACAAATAAAATAAGTCTATTACTTTAGAAGAATGAAAGAATCAAATAGCAAATAGGATTTTTTAAAACAATGTTTTTGACTAGTTTCTTATCTACAATAACAATTCAGAAACCACAAATACCAATTTCACAGATGCACTGAGTAATTCCTGAAGAGGTTTGTCAGTTATTGCCACTTACTGATGACAAACTAAAGATACTAAGTAGATCCAAACAGATAAAATCTTATTTGGATAGGGATGAATATACACAGCAAGAGCAAATTCTGTATAGGGAATTTCTGAAGAATGAATTCCTGTCTGATAAACAGCCTCAGTTACTGACTGGATATCTAGGTATGGCATCTGTAAAGGAAATCCTGTAACCTACAGGGGGAAAAAATAAATACATGTTTAAAATAAACAGCATCAAATCTTAAATATTACAAATCTGCTTATAAGAATACTGTTAAATCCAAATAGTACAAACCAAGATGACATCTAAAAATAAAACTATTATTCTAGATATAATTTTTAAATTACAGATTACCATTTTCAATATATTGAGTTTAAAAATAATCTTGTTGCAATAAAGTATAATTTGAAAAACAGCCAAGCCAGTAAACATTTGTTTCAGATTCAAAATAACAGCTAATATAAGACACTTTTTAAATTTGGACACTTTTTCAGTAAGTATTCTAATACAGTTTTTGTAGTATTTTGCAAATGTTTCTTATAACCTTTCAAGCCCATTTCACTTTCTACCTCTTCCAGGCTGTAGATCAATCACATGGGCAGTGTGAAGGATCAGGTGAAGGGAGGAAGGAGGCTCTAATCTTAGAGATCAGCTGCTTTGTAGAATCAGAGACATGGGGCTTTTGAGAGAGTCATCCTCCCCAACTGCTTGAAATGCCTGCCAGCTGTTAAAAAGCTCAAAGAACACTTGATAAATGCAGGGTGAAGAGCAAAAAAGAGGGCTCACAGAACCTTCTACCACACCTGTCACCAGCTGTTTGGGGTCCTTTTTAACTCCATATTTTGAAAGAAACCAAAGAACTGGTGAAGAGCATCTTGTCTCTTTGTGATGAGGCCTGGTAAAGTCAGAACCCTCCAATAATGCTTGAAAGTAAGCTGTAGAAGCTGGGAACAATATTTGTCTTGGATAGCAGAGGGTTATAAGAATGAGATCTGATAGGTCTTAATGAACTTTGGCTATAAATCATGTAAGAATTAGAAAGGGATGAAAGATATAGCAGACTGGTCCAAAAATTACAGGAAGCTATAAAGTCACCAAAGTCCTAGAGACTGAGGACAGGACATTATTCACTGTCTTTCTTTGGTACCAGGAAATGACATGAGTGCTTAACTTGTATATTACGTTTAAAACCTGTTAATTTGTCTGTCTTGTTCAAAAGCTGTAAAGAACAGTATATAAAAAAAGAATATTACCCCACACAAAAGATTGTTTGAATGGTTCAAATAATCAAATGCAACCCCAATCGGAAATAAATTTGAAGTAGACTGTTTGGCTTTGCAGGAGTTGCAAGTTGATTGGTTTTCTATTAGTTTCAGAATATCTTTTAATTCCTGATTCCAAAGGCAGGAATCAGTCAATGAAATAGAAGATGATGATAGGCTAGGATGAAGAATGTTTCCTGGTACAAGAGTTGGAAACCCAAACAATGCCCAAGAACCATGGGATGATTAGAGTGCACGAAAAAATATTGAGGGCATGTATGTTAAATCACCTGGTGAGCAGAAAATTACTGAGAAGCAAGTGATCCAGAGTAGAAGAAATACTGTAGATCCTCTTAGGCTTCCCAAATTCAGTTTAAATTGCAACATTTACATTTTTGCATCAAATAGTTTGATAATCTTACTCCATTTGGTGAAGATTATGAGCAACTATGGGATTTACCATTCCTGATTGAATTGCTGAGAGCAATTACCTCATCTGTGCCTGAGAAACAGATGCCCATAGGCATTTAGAGATGATGGGTGCATGCACTAATTCTAGAACTAGACAATAAGATATGTGGGACGTGCTATTATTTGTTCGATGTATAAAAAAAATACTCAGAAGCTATTTGCAAATATCTGTAGAGATTCTCAGTCATCCAAGTCATTGTTGTCTCAAAGGTGCTTTTCAAAAGGCAACTGGCCTTTTTTTTCCTTGAGGAAGGAAAAGAAAACATTTCACTTCTCATCCAAAAAGCTTCATCAGTTCTGATGGTCCACCCACCATCAGAAGTGATGAAGCTTCTTGGAGGAGAAGCAAAATGTTTTCTTCTTCCTCAAGGAAAAACAGTCCAATGGTCTTTTGAAAAAGCACATTTGCGACGACTGTTTGCAAGTAGTACTTTGTGCTGAACAGAACAATTGAGGGAACTCACAATTTTTAACATTGCAAATGGTTCTAGATAGCTGGTATGATTGATAAGCATAGGTAAAGACTAAACTCATCCATGCTGGAATGACTGGTCTAAATACCTCTCTACTGTAGTCAAAGAAGCATTGATGGTGAGTAACACATAAGGAAAATTTTTTCATTTAAAATCCTTAACACTAATGCCTTAAAATGCAGTATTGGTCTCAACCCTCTGTTCTCACAAGGAAATACTCAGAATTCATGTAGAACAGATTAGGTTTCATTACATGCTTCTTCAGAAGTTTGGAGACTTCAGAATGCAGGGTAGATAAGGCTAGAGAATGCCAAAGAAGATACAGTGAAGAACATTGAACTCTTATTGCATGACCAATCTGACATTAGTGGTGTTGGAACCAACACTATTGAAACAAATGAACACATTGCTGCTAGAAGTAAATAATAGCATTTATTGTACCAGCTCACACTCTGAAATTGCAGACGAATCTGAAATTCTTGGTATCATGGCAGAGACTGCTTACTGTCACAGCAGATATATGACAGTAGAATGTCTAATGTAGTTGAGCCTCATGGAAAAAATGGTATAAGCTATGACACTGATATGTGTAATGTTATTTCGCAGTGTAATACTTCTTTGCAAGGAGTAATAAAATTTTATATCCATGAAGCAAGAACGCCTGTGAGACTAATCATCATAGCACCTGTCTCCCCCAATAGGGTAGTTGGATGCAATAGGAGGCTGGCAACGATATCAATCTCCTAACAAGGCAATGGGATGACTCCTAAAGAGAACGGAGCTGAGAAAAGTTTGGAGAAGTCACTGGCTAATCGTTCTATAACCTATCTCAGAAACACAATTGTGTTAAGTTTTGTTTGTATAGTATAACTAGTCGGGTGAAGGAGGTATCAGTTTATTAGATTCAAGGACTTGTGATTATGAAGTCAATAGAATCAAAAGGGATCCTACTTCCTATGGAGTAAGAGGAATCTAGTTATTAATGCTAAATTATATTGTTCCCTCTTTTGGGGAAACGTCTTCCTTTATGAGTGATTCAAGAAACAGATTTTTTTTTATACTATTTGAAAAAAGGAATGATAATTGATTTCCCTTATGTTACTGGGAGTATCTGGAAGATAGTGGGATGGCTTAATAAGGATGCTGCCATATCAACCTCTTATGATTTAAAGACTGTGGAAAGTAACAGTTGTTTTCAAGCAGCTGAACTTGAGACAACTGGTATCACCTGAAATAATATTAAATAACAAAGACATAGTTGAAAAGAAAGCAGCTTTTTACAAAACTATCTAGAGAGGAACAAATTATTTCTTCATGACTCTTTTATCAAATACAAGCAGCATAGGCAAATTTCCACCTAAGTTTTCCTCTTTCATATAAATGAAACCATTAAATAAGAGTAATTTTATGCCACATTTTTTTCTAAAAGGGTTAATATACCCTGGACAAATTCTCCAGGGACAAAGAAAATAGTGAGGGGAGTTGATGAAAGAAAAAAAGAACAGAAAGTGACAACCATCTACATTAAGTTATTCTTCTAATGGCCTGGAAGGGGGTGAATTTGAAAATTGCTTAGGAGAATTAAATCAGCATATCTATTGTAAGTCTGTAAGTCCATGCTTTCTACCACTACTATTCATCCAGGGATAGATAGAGAATACCGTCAAACACTGGAACCATATTTTTGTGTTAAGTTGTGCCATGTCTTGTAGTGATTAACCAGTGTTCCTATTGCTACTCTTTGGGTAACACAATGCTCTAAGGAATAGCCTGAAGCTTATCCTTGGCTTTCTCAATAAAAAAAAGTTATGAAGGCACCTCCCTAAGGACTTTGTATGGATAATTATAATTTTATGGCTCTGTCTAATCCTCCTTTTACTGTTCTGGTTTATCTCATACAGTAATTTGGTATCTGGCTTTACCTCCTACATCTTCTGTTTCTTTAGTCTGATTCCCCTAGTCAGTAATCAATTTTTGTTAATGACTGACCACTGACAACCAGGATCCAAATTCTATTTGTTATGTGCCAACAAAATTTGTGTATAAAGCAAATAATATTTTTTCCAGTGGTAGCCTTTCGTATCCTGTGAAATGTTGTTTGGCAGATGCCCTCTCCCCAAATGAGTATTTCAGTAACAAAACACTAACCCAGTAATGCTCTTGAAAAGCCTCCAAATAACTTTCTTCTTTTTCTTTGGTTATATGTCCATTTCTAAATTCAAGCTTGGGAAGAATTTGTCTTAAAACACTACTACACTGTCGATGCCATCGAGTTGGAAGATGTGATCGCCATTCCATTATTTTATTTTTTAATGTTCTTTCAATTCTGTTTTTCAAAAAAACGCAAGAGGATGTTTATTATCATTATAGTTATTATATTGTTAATTTACCCACTAGTTAAAAAAACCCAAATACTGTTTTGTGTGAAAAGTCTTTACGATCATGACACTTTTAAACTATTCTGTGTCCATTTCAGTATACAACTTAGGAAGGGTGTTAATTTTGTTAAGAAAAATTACAGAGCTAAAACATCTACAGAACAAGCTAGGATAGTGAAACACACTGAATGGGAAAAATACTGAAAAAGAAATGTTACTAATATGGTTTGTTTCTAATAGCACTGTTGCTGCTGCAATGAATAAAGACAAAAGGATAGAAATTAAACTTTTTTCTGACTAGCAGATAGAAAGCAGAAAAAAATCAACATTGGAAGATGATAAGCAACTGTAATGCAATGAAATATGCATGTACAATAGTTCTGTTTGATGAGACATAGTCTTCATGGTTTCAGAGAAGAAGATCTAATGCTATGGGAAGTGCCTTTAAGACTGATTATTATTTTTAAGTGCTTTAACTTTTTTGTTAACCATCTTGTTCATGAAGCTTGAGGAATGTTGGGGATAGAAAGTACAATCTAAGAAAAAGTAAGGATTCCTTTTGAAATTTGCAATGGGACGAAGATCACCTTACCTTTTTTTTTAACTTTTGTAGCAGCATGATTGTTGTCCATCTTCCTCTAGTTCTGTGGCAAGCATAAGTGTTCCCACATAATAAACAGATCCAGAAAACCCTGCAGGAATGTCCAACCTTGGCAACTTTAAGACTTGTGGACTTCAATTCCCAGAATTCTTTAGCCATTCATGTTGGCTGGAGAATTCTGGGAGTTGAAGTCCTCAGGTCTTAAAGTTGTCAAAGTTGGACACACCTGCTTTACAGTCAAATGAACAGAAATGGCAAATGAATTGAAAACATGAGAGTCAGAGCATAATGGCTTTTAAAATATTTATTTATTTATTTATAAATTAATGTATTGGCTGCCTAATTCTAGTGGACTCAAACATATGCAAAGTCGAAAAAGGATTCTCCACTTTATCAACAGGAAAGACATTTGCAAAAAAGTTCATTGACAGATGTGATGTTAGAGCCAATGGCAAATGAACAGGTGCAAGTATTTTTTATGGAAAAACTCTGACTTGCAATAAAAATATTAATAGATGAAAGACATTTAAACAAAGTGGGGTGAAGCTGATTATGAATGGTTTTTATATTTTTTATTACATCTTAATGATTATATACTTTTTATCTAAAATGTATTGATTTTACACAATTTGATAATTTATGAGGTTGTTCAATTAATTGAAGTATATAAATATTTTACCTCAGCTGAAAATGACACAGATAGATATTTTTAAAACCCCATTGTGATGTCAGCTTTAAAATTGTAGGTAAACTTTTTGGGAGGAAATCAAGGAGAATATTAATGTATTAAACCAACTTATTGCCAACCAAGTTTTTACATTTTAAAAATTCATTACTGTATTTTTAATATTTTTTGGAATTGCCTAAAATTGCAAAATGGTTGTATATTCAATTAAAACATCTGTTAATATTATAATTTGGTGCATTAGCAGCATCAAAAAGTCACAAATCATTATTAGAGGCTGTTTTGGATGATTCTAAGATTATTTTTTTTATATAAATAATGAAGTGTCACTACAGTTGACATTGTTTGCAAGAAGAAATACATAATTTTACGCTTTTCCTAAAGTATAATAATGGATGTCCAACCCCAGTAACAATTGCTTTCAAAACATTTTTTTAAATGATAAAAATAATATGTAGTTTGGCACTGAGTCCCTCAACTAGAGATTAGGGGATCAGCCATATTGGACTTAATTCTCACTAACAGAGATGAAATGATAGAAGGTGTTGAACTAACAAGAATCTTGGGGGGGGGGAGTGATCACGCAATATTGGAATTCAATGTTATGCAAGCACAAGCAATAGAACATAGCCAAACTAGAGTCTTGGACTTTAAGGGAGCTAATTTCAATAAACAGAGCTTGGAAAGGATTCCATAGATGAGAATCCTCCAGGGGAAAACAACTCAAGAAGCTTGAGAAATTTTGAAAAGTGAGATTATAAAAGCCCAGTTGCGCACAATACCAATGAAGAAGAAAAATAACAGCTCTCAAAAGAAACCAGCATGGCTGCATAAAGAACTCTCTGATAAATTGAAAGACAAAAAGGACAAGTATAAAAAGTGGAAAGAGGGGCACATTGCGAAGGCAGAATATCAGCAAATAGCCCAAGCCTGCAAAGATGAAGTGAGGAAAGCTAAGGCTCAAAATGAACTAAGGCTTGCGACAAAAGTCAAAAATAACAAAAAAAAAAGCTTCTTTCAACATGTAAAAAACAAGAACAAAGTCAAGGAAACGATTGGTCCATTAGTGGGAGAAAATGGCAAGAAGGTGACCGGCAACAGGGAGAAAGCAGAACTACTTAACTCATTTTTTGCATCGGTGTTTATACAAAGGGAAAAAACAGTCCAACCTATCAAAAACAGTACCGTAAAAACAGATTAGAAACACAAGTTAAGATAGGCAAGAAAATGGTAAGTGAGCACCTGTCCACCGTAGATGACTTCAAATCACCAGGATCAGATGGATTACACCCCAAGGTTCTGAAGGAACTGGCAGATGTGATCTCAGAACCACTGAACTATATCTTTCAAAGATCCTGGAGCACCGGGGAATTACCAGAGGACTGGAAAAGAGTTAAGGTAGTTCCCATCTTCAAAAAAGGAAAAAAATAGATCCAGGAAACTACAGACCTATCAGCCTGACTTCAATACCTGGGAAGATTCTGGAAAAGATAATCAAGCAACGAATCAGTGAACACCTAGAGGCAAACAAAGTCATTACTAAAAGCCAACATGGGTTTGTCAAAAACAGATCATGCCAGACAAATCTTATTGCATTCTTTGACAAGGTGACAAAATTAGTGGACCAAAGGAATGCTGTGGATATAATTTACTTGGACTTCAGTAAGGCATTTGATAAAGTAGACCACAACCTACTACTAGATAAGATAGAAAAATGTGGGTTAGACAGCATCACGACCAGATGGATTCGTAACTGGCTGACCAACCGCACTCAACATGTAGTTCTCAATGGAACTGAATCTACCTATTTAAAGCAGAAGGAGCCTGAGAATTTAAAAGGAAAACAGATGGAAGAGAAGACAAACAGTTCAGGAAATGGAAAGACAAGGAAAAGACCTGCTGGATCTGCTAGCCCTCCTAAAAAAATGGCAACTGGATGGTTATCTCAATGTCAAATAATAGATATAACAACCCAAGGAGATCTGCTCGCTGACCCCAAAGCAAGGACATGGAAGATGATTTGGCAAAGAAAGAAAGCTAGAATAAGACTGAAAAAGAATGAGGTTTTGATTTATAGATGAGATTTAAAATAGAATATACTTAAATAGATAAGATGAGTATTATGAGAACTTAAAATAGAATATACTTAAGCAGACAAGATGTGTACTTTGAATATAAGATATTGTTATGAGTTGAGATAAAGAAAACTTTGATCAAGTAAAACTTAGAAAAATATAAAACACTAACAATTAAATTTGAATATTGATTTGTGCATAAAGGTCTTGTAAAGGTGATTAAGACACATATAAGCTAAAACTTCATTGATGAAAGCAATAAATATGTCTGTATGCTTTAAAATAGAATATATTTAAATGGATAAGATGTGTATTTTGAATATAAGATGCTGTTATGAGTTGAGACAAAGAAAATTTTGGTTATGTAAAACTCAGAAGTTAAAATAATAGGTTAATTGGAATATTGACTTGTACATAAAGATTGTGTAAAGATGATTTATATATAAGTTAAAACCTTATTGATGAAAGTAATAAATATGTCTTTATGTAGCAGTAAGGGGGAAAATTATTAGTTCTAAATATGAGATAGTAGATATAAAGAGGAAGAGAGAGGAAATATTAAATGTGGAAATAAAAGAAATTTTGGTTATTAAATTTATGATTTTAAGGTATTTGAGAATTATTAGAAAATAAGAATACTATTATTGCATTATTAACTTGTTGATGTATATGGTGAGAACTTATATAGATAAGATGTGCATCCTGAATATTAGATTTTGGGAGGAATGATGATAAAGGAATTGGGGTCATCTAAAGGGTGGAAATGATAATTATTAAACGTTAAATTTAAATATTAATGGAAAATTAAAATTGAGAAAAATTGATTAGGTCATTGATTGTCTAAAGACTGAAAGTTAAAACAACTAAGATATATATTAATTGAAAATTATTGATAAATGTTAGAAAGTTACTTTCTAGTTGATTGACAGAACAAGAATTGTATTAGTTAAAATATGAGACAGTAGATATTAAGGGAGAAAGAGAGAAAATGGGGATTGCAACAATTTGAGATCTGTACTAATGATATCTATGTGTAATAGAATTATTGTACCCAGCCGCCACATTGCTTTCAAATATTCAAATGTAATATTAGAAAATCAATAAAAATTTACAAAAAAAAAAAGGAACTGAATCTACATGGAGAGAAGTATGTAGTGGAATATCCCAAGATTCTGTTTTAGGCCCAGTACTCTTCAACATCTTCATCAATGATTTGGATGAGGGGATAGGTGGGGAACTCATCAAATTTGCAGATGACACCAAGCTGGTAGGAATAGCCAACACTCCAAAAGATAGGCTTAAGATACAAAAGGATCTTTACTTGAACATTGGGTGCTATCTAACAAAATGAAATTCAATGGTGAAAAAAGTAAGGTTCTACATTTAGGCAAGAAAAACCAAATGCACAGGTACAGTATAAGTGGTACCTGGCTACTAATAGTAGTAACTGTGAGAGGGATCTCGGAGTCCTAGTGGACAATCACTTAAATATGAGCCAGCAGTGTTCTGCAGCTGCCAAAAAAGCCAACATGTTCTAGGTTGCATTAACAGAGGGATAGAATTAAGATCACGTGAAGTGTTAATACCACTTTATAATGCCTTGGTAAGGCTACACTTGGAATACTACATCCAGTTTTGGTCACCACAATGTAAAAAAGATGTTGAGACACTAGAAAGAGTGCAGAAAAGATCAACAAAGATGATCAGGGGACTGGAGGCTAAAACATATAAAGAACGGTTGCTGGAATTGGGTATGTCTAGTTTAATGAAGAGAAGGACTAGGGATGACATGATAGCAATGTTCCAATATCTCAGGGGTTGCCACAAAGAAGAGGGAGTCAAGGTATTCTCCAAAGCACCTGAGGACAGGACAAGAAGCAATGGATGGAAACTAATCAAAGAGAGAAGCAACCTAGAACTAAGAAGAAATTTCCTGACAGTTAGAACAATTAATCAGTGGAACTACTTGCCTCCAGAAGTTGTGACTGCTCCAACATTGGAAGTTTTTAAGAAGAGATTGGACAACCATTTGTCTGAAATGGTATTGGGTTTCCTGCCTAAGCAGGGGTTGGACTAGAAGACCTCCAAGGTCCCTTCCAACTCTGTTATTCTGTTCTGTTCTGTTCTATTCTATTCTATTAACTTTAAAGAATGTTATTAATTAAAGTAATCACCTATTTTGTAACTCATCTACCAAACTTCCATCCGTTGCGACATAAAATATTTTTTCTGGCTGAAACAGAATAAAAAAGAAATTGCACAACCATGGAACATTCAAATGCAAACCAACCAGGATTTTGACAGATAAAGACATGATTTCTCAACTGTGAAAAATGTATGTTTGAAAGATGCTATTCTTATTTAGTATTTAGTAGCATCACAGATACACACTTGTCCCATTATCTGAAACTCTCACAACTGCTGCTTTACTCTGAATACTGCTAAGTCTTCATATTCCTTTTGCCTTACTATCTCTTCCCTCACATATAGACAGGAAATTTTAGTTCTTCACTGCCAAGGTTTACACTCCTGACTGTCAGGCCTATTTATTTTATTTTATTTTTTCATTAAATTTAAATGTTGCCCATCTCACTGTCAAGTGACTCTGGGCTGCTTACAATGTCAAAGTAATATGAAATATTTAAACATTAAAATATTAAAAATATGAATATTAAAATGTTATGATGCTGTGATTTAGGAGCAAACATGCTAAATCCTAACATTCCATTTCCATTTCATCCTAACATTCCATTTCCATTTGTATGAGGCCTCTCCTCAAACAAAATGAAGGAAGGAGGGTAGAAACAGCTCTCTCTTGGCAGCTGGGAACTACCATGAGTTGGAGAGCAAGATGGTTTTCCAAGCCTGTTTGCAACTCACATAAACATTTGCATATTATCTGATGGACATGTCCCTTAACTCATCTCCCTTAACTATTTCACAGAGGATTGATTTTGCATTTTGTTCATAGATTTCTTGACATTTCTCCCATTTTTAGTCTTTAACCTTACACCTTTCACCAACAAATAAATAAACCCTATTTTAATATTAGAGCACTTTGTAGGTGCACTCCTATTTCACAGCCTTTCTCCATCACTTCTTGACATTGTTTTATTGTATTCAAGAAGATATGCAGCAGAACTGTTCCACATTTGGCTAAGAATGTAGGTGAATAAGCAATGGAGGCAGTAAAACTGGTGAGAAAACCTTGGATGTGATTAGATATACCGTGTGCTTTCACAAATCAGAAAATCTGTTCTGGTCCCAGACTTCAGGTGGCCAGCACTTGTTTTACTATAGCCAAGTTTCTCTTGTCAAGAATGCATATTGTCCAAAATCTATGCTAAATGTGCTAAAAAGGTGCTAAAAACACATATCGTAGCTGGTCATACCTGTCATTTGCATTTCTAGAAGCAGCAGTATGATGCACAAAGTTATAGAAAGAACATTACTGTTAGGGTAGGTAAAGATGGAATATATCATTAAACGTTAAACAAATTTATCAGATCTTATCCTGAATTGGAGTGGCTAGCAATATCTTAATACTAGTTCCTCAGTCTACATTCCTTATATCTATCTCTTTCCACAGACATCCCTTTTTTAAGGAAAGAATTCACATATGCACACCTCAAATGTAAATATTCAATTATGAATTATAATTTGTAGATACTGAAATGGTTCTTACCTGCACTGTTTGTGTTTTTGAATTCTGGAAATTGTATGGAAGCAATTGTTTCCAAAAGCCTTCCTTTGAAATGTCAAAACTGGTGCACATAGGTGAATTGTTTTGTTGAATGTTAAACCAGACCTATAAAATGTTATTTTAAAAATGACTTACAAAATATATTTATTGTTATATACTTTATATTTTTATAAATTTAACTCAATCTAAAGAACATATGTTAAATCATGATTTTAAAATATTAGAACATTTTTTATAAGAAATTATCAAGAAAGTTGTAATTTGAGTTCATATCTTTATCAGAGGTCTAAAAAAGTAGTTTTCTTATTTCTCCTGCATTAATTTATATTCATTATATTGTGTTTCACTTATATATTCCTTCACAAGGTACAAACCTCTTGGTGTCATCTCACTCATTATTTTTCCTTGCACATAAATACAATTATAATTTATAATGTAAATATATACATTTTACTAATTTCAACAAAATATATAGAAATAAAATAGGAAAAGAATCATTTCAGTTTAATATTCAGAAATAGTAACTTAGATATTTTAAAAAAGAATAGTAACTTTCAAATTTTACCTATATTAGAAAATAGTTTTTATCTGTTCAAGCATATTACTAATTCTTCCCATGTACACAAGTATTGTTTATTTTTGAGTCCTCTGTGAATTTCTTATGCTGAAACATTAAACTAAACATCATATAAAATAGATAAATTAAAAAGTGTGCTTCTTGATCAATCACTTTCCTCTGAATAAAAGTAACTGTAGAACCCTAATTTTAAAGGACATACAAGAAAGTGATTAATCCTTTCTTCCCCATTTTCTCATTGGAAATTTGTTTTTCAGAAATTTTTGTTTGTAGTAATATCAATTCTGGAGATTTGGCATTACAGAATAGTGCTGGGGGAAAATTCTTAATTCACTTCCACTTGGGATCTTCTAAAAGAAAATGTACAAGTTTATCATGTTTTGGAAGAATTTACTTTATAATATTTGTTCAATGTAACCAAAACTGACTTCTAACAATAGAAGGCAGGATCTCCTTGGCCAATGGTGGGACAGAAAATCTGATTTTCTCAGATTTTCGTTACATGTACATTCCATGTTGTACTTTATATATGCATTCCATTGTAGTGCAATAACAAAGCTTTTAAGACTACAAAATACAGAAAGTTTTTGTCTTTAAGACTTCAAAATATAGTAAATGTCTGACATTTTCTACATTTAATTATCTTTGGTGGCAACCAAAAAGGAATCAATAAATTGAGCTACAAATCTTCACACTTGCTAAAAGCTTAATGAAACTCTTCCAGCTAAAGCAAGAGAACAACTGAACATGTTTGGAAGTTGAATGGAGAGAGCTGTCCAAGAAATTAGACACGATAGGATAGCAATCTGTTCGCTTACATTAGATTTTTTAAAATTACAGAGTATCAGAAATGTTCAATGTATCTCATCTCCAACCCCCACCCATGTCATATTAATTGTAATACTATAATCATGGAATGTCCAGCTACTTGGATAAATTAGGATGATAGATAGATAGATGATAGATAGATAGATAGATAGATAGATAGATAGATAGATAGATAGATAGATAGATAGATAGATAGATAGATAGATAGATAGATAGATAGATAGATAGATAGATAGATAGATGATAACCTTCATTGTCATTTTTTACTGTGGGCACAATGGCACACATTAAAAATGAAATTTAGCTGCTTGCATACATAACACACATTTAAACATACTATATACAAAATATGTATAGACCTACACACTTACATATAAGTAACATATAAATATTAAACCATTTTATTATAAATACTTACATTTTCCCAACTGATTAAGCAATCAACACTCTGTAGGGGGCAAAATGCATCAAACTGCTTATAGCAGTGGCCACTCAAGGGATTCCACAGAAAATATTCTCCATTTTCTTGTGTTGCAACATAAGCTACTTTCCCCTATTAGCAAAATTTTTATTGATTCCAAATACAAAAGAAATAATTTTATATTTAATTATATTTTCTAATTAATAAATTATTCATGTAGCACTCTTTTGGCAGGAAAACGTACATACATTAATATAAATATCTGGTTTGAGTTTTAGAATGAGAACACTGACATATGTAAGGTAGAAACAGGAACACCTGTAGCTCTCCAAATATTACTTTCAACACACAATAATCTAACTATCATGGTGTAATTTCATTTCTGGTTTCCCATCTTTGGTCATTCTAGTTTAAGATTATTGTATGTAATTATTTATTTTTGCTATTCAAAAAGGAGACATATGAAATAACTTGTTCTGAATTAAATCCTCAATATCTATCATGGAGTTTACTTAAATCTGAAATTAAATAAAAAGAATCAACTGGATGTGCAAATCAGTGTAAACTGAAATCATGTTGGTACAATATGCATGCAAATAATTGTTCCATCAACTATTATGGGCAAATTATTTTTTAAAACTGTAGTAAATATGTAAATTGTTATTCAACTTCCCAATTGTATTCTATTTGTATTTCTATTTCCAGTACAACATTTCTGTGCACTATTTCTTTTTATTATAGTATAATATTATTAAACTTATTAGAATATAAAATACAACTTATTAGAATATAAAATACAAATGAAAATAGTGGGAAAATGGGAAGGGAGAAAAGGGGAAATAAAGAGGTGTAGGATAAATAGGCAAAAAGAAAAAAAGCATTAACGTCTGATTCTTTTCAGCATAATAGAATGAACATAATAACATAGTCTCACCTTTTTATACTTTGCGTATTCAGTATATAGTTACTAATCATTTCTATAACAAAGAAAACTTATCTGATCAGTAAATCATGTTAGTGACAGAAAATGCTGTTGACATGGCCCAATATTGGGTAAATGTCAGTTTTAATTCTATTCATTCTACATACTTTTTACAGGTGCTATATTTCTATGACCTATTTTATACAGTATCTATTTTACTTGCTCATTATTGAACGTTAAAGAAAGGCAAAGGTTTCCCTTTTCCAGTTGTGTCTGACTCTATGAGGAGTGCTCATCTCCATTTCTTAGCCAAGGAAGACAGCATTGTCCGAAGACATATCCATGTGGCCAGCATGATTATATGCCGAGGCGCACAGAACGCTGTTACCTTCCCACTTTGCATGCTTTTGAACGGCTAGGTGGGCAGGAGCTGGAGCAAGTAATGGGAACTCATCCCGTTGTGCAGCACTGAATCTATAATTTGAGGATAAAGTAAGAAGGAAATACCAAAGTCAAAGTTTCATTTTCCTCTATCTCAATCATAAAATCCTTAAGCGGTTTCCAGATAAAAACAAAGTTAGATGTATTCTTCTCTTTGATTAAAGCAGTTAATTTGGTGACCTCCACTAATTCCATCAGTTTCTCTCATTCTTCCATTGTGGAAATTAATTGATTGATTGATTAATAATGAATTAATTAATTTCCATTTTGACCTTGTGCACTATCCCTCAGCAAGAAGCACTGCATATTCACATATGCTAGTGAATACTAATGAATACTGTGACATCAAGACCAATCCAGCTTTCAGATCAGATCATTTTGTTTGAAAAGAAACCTTTGAAAGCTTCTTTAAAAGTCTCCATGGCTTAAGTTGCTTAATTTAACATACGTGCTAATGCTTTTCTTCACATAAGAATCTCAATTTGCTTTACAACTTCACTCATTGTTCATAATATTTGGGAAGCACAGTTTTAATTATTTTGCTAATTCAAAAATTATTTTGCTCTTACTTCTAACACAGATGTTCCTAACAATACCCAGGCTTTTTTCCCAATGTACAGAAGATAATTACACAGAAGCACTGCATGTTCTTCTTTATTACCAACACTCAATTCGATGCAATGCTAGGAAAAAAAACATAAGTTACTTTTTTAAAAAAAGTATGTTCATCTTCATACATAATAGTAAAATGTCATTATAAATAGCAGAGTGTTATTATCATGAAGAAGTTTAGAAGCAGCAAGATATTTCAGCTAGCTATACATTATTAAGAAAGTTAAAAAAAATATCCCTATGGCCCAGGTTCCCTAAGTTAATTGTTTCTTCTATATTTTTGAGGTTCAGAAGCTGAAAAGAGTTTAAAATAGGTAAGATAACAAGCACTTGCTGAGATCACATCAGGAGGAGCTGAAGCTGTTTTAATCAAGTATCAGCAAAGAATGAATCTCCCCCATTAATTATTCTAGCACTTTCCTAGCAACCTGGTAAAGAAGATACTGTAAAATATGGTAAAGCAATGATATCATACAGGTATCGACCATGGTGTTAAACAGTGTGAAAATAATGATTTACAACTGGTCCTCAACTAATGACCATAACTATAATGACCAATGTTCTTGTGGTCACATGATCAAACTTCAGGTAGGAATTTATGACTTGCAGCATCCCATACAGAATAACATGGGCCCCATTTGCCAGGGGGCTTCCAACAAGCAAAGTTGGAGGATGCTAGATTTACTTAACAACCACATGATTCATTTAGTGACTGTGGCAAAAAGTCATAAATTTGGGTGTGACTCAATGACCACATCATTTAGCAATAAAAGTTTCAGTTCCAATTGTGATCATAAGTTGAGGGATATCTATAGTGTGGGTGTGTAGGTATAGGTATAGGTAATATATATAAGTATACAGATACAGATATAGATACATGATAGTAGAAAAGTAAATATCCTTTGTTGATTTTACCATTATTGAGATATTTCTCCAAGTGAATATTACTCCATGTTCAATTTATCCTAAGATTTCCTTCATTGCTGTTAGATGTTAGAAAGATCAGATTTAGAACCCCTATCAAGAACTGTGAATGAAAATTGAATGCGGCTTGTTGGCCAAATCTAACATATGCCTAAATACTGGCCTCCAAAAATTGCACTACATTGGATACCTCCTGGAGAAAAGAAGAAGTGAGGCCAGCCTCGGAAAACCTGGCACCAAACACTTAAGAAGATCTTAAGATTATTAAAGTTCCTTGAGACGTGCCAAAGATGCTGCGAATGATCGAAACCACTGGAAAACATTTGCTGCCCAATGTGGTCTTCATAGATCATGATGATGATGATGTTATATGTAAATAAAAAGCAATCTCTCAGTCTATTTATAAACTGACAAGCAGCATTAAAAAAGTTCCCTAGCATAAAGTGTACGTAAGTATCATAAGAGTAATTTCTGCTCAGTAAAATCTCAGCTTCATTAGAGAGAGGACGAGTTCTGGATATCCTCTATACATTAGGGGGGGCAGGAGGGGAGGGGAGTGCATGTCTGACTCACAACAAGGATAGCAATAAATCCAGTGGTGGGATTCAAATATGTGAACAACCGGTTCTCTGTGTGGATGCTGCTTCTGGAAGTCCCTTCTGGGCTTGGGCAACAAAAAATTAGCTACCGGTTCTGCCGAAGTGGTGGGAACCAGCTGAATCCCACCACTGAATAAATCCCTGCATTCCAGGCTCTTAATCCCATTATCTGGAATTTACTAAAACAGAATTCACAGAATCAGTAAGTATTATTATTTATTAAATAATATTTATTATTTATTAAATAACAATTCATGAAGCGAGTGACTCTGAGCAGATTGCATCAGTTGCCTGCTTGCAGACAAACAATAAATAATATATGCACAGAAGACAGGACTACTGCAAAATACTGATATAAAATATCAATGTATGTGAATGCTCCATGTTTAAATTCTTGGGTTTTTCTAGAATTGGATCTGACTTCATCTTGTTGTTCAACATATTGCATATTGAGTACTTCCCCCAATCTGGCATTAGATGAGATTACTCTTTCCAATATTATTCAATATTATTCCAATATTCACTATTTATGAACATTACTAAAACACTGGTGAATAATTTAAGCATGTAGGAAAGAACTCAAGGGAGAGGGCTTTGAATTGCAACTAATATGCAAAAAAATGATAACGAAGAAGTTAGGTTGGCATGTGAATTCATCTGGAAGACTGTTAAAGGTAAGGAAATCTTTGGTCTGTAGGAAGACCAGGAAGATAGGGGATGCTTAATCCTAAATTATCTTTATTTGATAAATTGATTCCAATTTATTTTTTCAAATGCAATACTGATCATAACAATTTCTATTCTTGGGAACAATGAAGAATATTGAACAGGATATTTGATATGAAAGAATTCCTTGGTGGCTTGCAACAAATATCCAATGTCTGTCAGACTTAAAGAGAACTTTCTTTCCAGAACTAGCTTGGAAACACTTTGGAGATACCAAATTTAAAGTATAACTTTCATTTTGGTTGCAAAGCACTCCCTGATCTATTCCTAAGCACCCTCACTGATGCATGAATTATTTATAAATCTATACTGGTGGGTGGGTGGCATTATGCCTGTTGTTTTTCTTATCACATGAGCCTTTCACTGAGGAAGATACTATGTCTTCATTGAAAACTTCCTTTTTATTACTGCTTAAATTGTCTCCTTTGCAAGACTGTAAAGCCTAAACACTTTATTTTTAAAAGATCTAAATCCTGGCCATCTACAAAGAATGTCTTTAAAAAATCTACCAAAGAAAGAAATGAGGATTTTGAACTAAAAGCCACATTCAAAACAAACTGAATAATATTTGAACTAGGATCAGCCACAAACGCTGTAATCTTGACTCCTTTATTATCCATTGTCAAAGCTAGGTGTGCTCCAAGGCCTTTTCAATGCTTAGCTCTTTGGTCAAGATTATCAAAGCTCTTCCTATTATGGAAGAAATAGCACTATTGAGAAAATTCTTATAACCACAATAGAAGCCTCATGTTCTTGTCTAAGAACAGCCTCTCTTTTCTGATCTCCAAATTCTTTTATGACATCCTAATTTTTAGATGCAATATTGAAAATGGGTATTACTGACATAATTGTTTCCCATCAATTATGGGAAAGAGATTCCAAATGATTTTTGTGTAAGCAGAAGTACTATTTTCTTTTGGTTAAAAAATTAAAACAAAAAAAGCTCCTTTTCAATGGGATAAATTGTAATTTTTACTTTCAAACAGCAACGAATCAAATTGAACTGCAAAGAATCAGATTGAACTCTGTTCAAAAGGCAAGGGATTTTTAGAAAGATAAAAAGAAGAATTAGAGGAGACAGAAATAGAGATGCAATGGGAACTGGAAAAAGATGATACTGAGATAGGCACCACAGATTTGAAGTTTTTTTTTTACTTTTTCAACTAATTATGGATTACAATTGTTTTACATGGAATATAAATGAAGCAAATGCTCCTCAAAAAAGAAAAAAATTATTATTTGAAAAAATTAAAGCAAGACATTAGTTGCCTATTAGAGAATTATAACAGGTAAAAAGGATGTAAAAAATTTGACCTATAAATCTTGGGGTGAAGAATTTATTTCAGCAGATATTAAAAAGAGAAATGGAGTTGCTTTGTCCATTAATCCTCATGGCAGAAGTTATATTATATAGCGTTAAAACAAAAGTTCTGGAAGTTTATGCCCCCAAATGAAGATAAACAACTTATGAAGAGATTAATGGAGTGGTTTCCCTCCAACTGGATAAGACTTCTGAAAAAAAATATTAAAGTTATTCAGAATAAATTACCTTTTTTCTTTAATTTGATGGACAATTTAGAATTGATTGATGTGTGGAGATGGAAGAAAAGTAGTTAAAGTACAGTTATTTTTCAGAAAGACACAAATGTTTTTCAAGAATAGATATAATGTACCCTTCAAGTAATTTTGTTATTAAAATTTCCAAAATTTTAATACACTTTATCAAAGACTTTTTCAGATTGTAACTCTGATTTATAAAAGAAAATTCTTTTTCTTTCTAATGCAGGGAGATGGGCAGTACGGAAATGTGAAAAATAAATAAATAAAAATATATAAAAGTAAATGAAGTGTTTTTACAGAAAGATGATATTGTTGAGGACTGCATAAAGAAATTAAAAGATTGTTTGAAAATAATTTAAATAAATGTACTGATTTGAGAATAGTTTGGATGCAAGTAAAATATTAGAAGTTATTTGATACAATATAATTCTGAATTTAAGAAGAGAAAGTGCAAACTATTTTGTATGATGGGAACTCATCAAATTTGCGGATGACACCAAGCTGGCAGGAATAGCCAACACTCCAGAAGACAGGCTTAAGATACAGGAGGACCTGGACAGACTTGAACACTGGGTTCTATGTAACAAAATGAAATTCAATGGTGAAAAAAGTAAGGTTCTACATTTAGGCAAGAAAAACCAAATGTACAGGTATAGTATAGGGGGCACCTTGCTCAATAGTAGTAACTGTGAGAGGGATCTCGGAGTCCTAGTGGACAATCACTTAAATATGAGCCAGCAGTGTGCTGCAGCTGCCAAAAAAGCCAACACAGTGCTGGGCTGCATTAACAGAGGGATAGAATCAAGATCACGTAAAGTATTAATACCACTTTACAATGCCTTGGTAAGGCCACACTTGGAATACTGCATCCAGTTTTGGTCACCATGATGTAAAAAAGATGTTGAGACTCTAGAAAGAGTACAGAGAAGAGCAACAAAGATGATTAGGGGACTGGAGGCTAAAACATATAAGGAACGGTTGCTGGAATTGGGTATGTCAAGTTTAACGAAGAGAAGGACGAGGGGGGACATGATAGCAGTGTTCCAATATCTCAGGGGCTGCCACAAAGAAGAGAGAGTCAAGCTATTCTCCAAAGCGCCTGAAGGCAGGACAAGAAGCAACGGATGGAAACTAATCAAGGAGAGAAGCAACCTAGAACTAAGGAGAAACTTCCTGACAAGTTAGAACAATTAACCAGTGGAACAACCTGCCTCCAGAAGTGGTGAATGCTCCAACACTGGAAGATTTTAAGAAGAGACTGGACAGCCATTTGTCCGAAATGGTATAGGACTTCCTGCCTGAGCAGGGGGTTGGACTCGATGACCTCCAAGGTCCCTTCCAACTTTATTATTATTATTATTAATTAAATTGTCTATGTTAACAATAAGAGTAATGGACATAGAATTGACCTATGCAAAGCAAAGAAACTTTGGATTTGCAAATAAACCAGGGAAATTGCTGGCTCATAAATTGTGATGAGAAAGTGAAAAGAAATGATATTGAAATTACAAGACAGAGACACTATAAACTATAAACAGATAAGGTTTCCATAAAATATTTATACAATAATATTTATCAATATATTATTCTCATTCTTACTAAAGACATGATATTCCAATGGAAAAAATATACAAATATTTTAGAAAATAAAACTTACCCAAGATTAACAGAAGAACAAAGACAAAATATGGAGCTATAATGATAACGAAAGTTTCAGAAGCAATTAAAAAGAGTAAACCTGGATCTGCTTGGATCAGATAGTCTATCAAGTTTGTATTATAAGTACTTTGAGGATGGACTTTTACAAGTTTTACAAAATATGTTGAATTATATTCTACAGGGAGGAATCATGGAAAGGGAGGAAAGCTGCCACAAACTTGGAAAGAGCTAATATAACAGTTATACTTAAAGAGGGACAAGATCTGACTTCAGTAAGAAATTACAGGTCAATATCATTGTTAAATAATGACTGTAAGTTTTTTACAATGATTTAATTTGAAGGATTGAAAATAATCTTGCAAGATTTTATTCATGAGGAAAACAGCTGAAACATAATGTTAGAACCATGTTAGACATTTTAGACAATTTGAACTATTTGGATGTATTTAATGAAAAACAAGAAAAAACAGAAATGGATGGATAGAAGAATTACTTCAAGCAATTGATTAAAATTCCATTTCTTTTCTGAAATAAAATACTTGATAGGAATTTTGTGCTAGGAAGAAAGCTATTCAAACAATGAAAAAGCAAGTGTGGCCACACTTGGAATACTGCATCCAGTTTTGGTCACCACGATGTAAAAAAGATGGTGAGACTCTAGAAAGAGTACAGAGAAGAGCAACAAAGATGATTAGGGGACTGGAGGGGACTGGAGGCTAAAACATATAAGGAACGGTTGCTGGAATTGGGTATGTCTAGTTTAATGAAGAGAAGGATGAGGGGGGACATGATAGCAGTGTTCCAATATCTCAGGGCTGCCACAAAGAAGAGGGAGTCAAGCTATTCCCCCAACCACCAGAAAACAGGACAAGAAGCAACGGATGGAAACTAATCAAGGAGAGAAGCAACCTAGAACTAAGGAGAAATTTTCTGACAGTTAGAACAATTAATCAGTGGAACAACCTGCCTCCAGAAGCTGTGAATGCTCCAACACTGGAAGTATTTAAGAAGAGACTGGACAGCCATTTGTCTGAAATGGTATAGGGTTTCCTGCCTGAGCAGGGGGTTGGACTAGATGACCTCCAAGATCCCTTCCAACTTATTATTATTATTATTATTATTATTATTATTATTATTATTATTATTATTATTATTATTATTATTATTATTATTATTATTATTATTATTATTATTATTATTATTATTATTATTATTATTTGCTAGAATAAAATATAACAATATTTTGCGATTTATGAGGAAAATTTTGAAACCTTGTTTTTAATTGTAATTTTTCTAATCTGAAGTTTGGTGTTGTTGTTAGTTGCGAAATCGTGTCCGACCCATCTCGACCCCATGGACAACATTCTTCCAGGCCTTCCTGTCCTCTACCATCTTCTGGAGTCCATTTAAGCTCACACCTACTGCTTCAGTGACTCAATCCAGCCTGTCCTCATTCTCTGTCGTCCCCTTCTTCTATTGCTCTCAATCTTTCCCAGCATTAGGCTCTTCTCCAGTGAGTCCTTCCTTCGCATTTGATGGCCAAAGTATTTGAGTTTCAACTTCAGGATCTGGCTGTCAAGGCTGCTAACATCGAATGTTTTGCCTGACATTATATATGTATGCAGACATTTACTATTTAACCTGTGTATTGCTTTAAGAGCCACTATTAGATAGTATGGGGGGAGGAAGTGAAAGAATGTGCTTGAGAACTAGTTAGCCATAACAATATTTCAGCAGTGTCTTCAAAGCTGGATGAAATGTGAGAAGATAAAATATGGCGCGTTATGGAACGGGAGGGAAAGCTCACACTTTAAACTAATTGGGGAATATGATTAATGATTGTTAAATGAGGGAGGGGAATGTGCTCTGATACTGTGGGATGAAGTAGGAGGGTTTAGATTTTGGCTTTGCTTACGTATGTGCCGAAGCTATGTTTGCCATAAAAAGATTCTTAAAGGAAAATAATGCCTCATGTTTCTTTGAAAAGCATCTTCCTTCAGAACCATAACATCAAGCCAAAATCCAACAAACTTTTCAAAACTTCGCTATTCCAAAAAATTGAAGGAATAGACTGACAAAGATCATGGAAGAAGAAGAATTGCCTAGAGAGAGAGAACCCTCGTAAATCACCCAGCTGGGAGCAAGGCCAAAGAGATTAGGAGAGCTGATCTGGCCTTCAGACTGGGAGAACCCGAGCGTGGAATCCGGAGAGTTCGTAACAGCCTTTCCACCTTCAAAGACTTCCAAGACGGATGAGTTGGAGCTACAACAAAGGGATCTTCACAGATTGCATCCCCCACACCAGTGGAGAACTGCCAAGCCTTCTGCCGCTGAAGACTCGGGTGAGTGGAGATATTCAATTGCCACCCATAGTCAGTCCGTGGAAAATTTGGCAGAGAGATTTGAAGCATTAGAAGGGAGGGGCGTGGAACAATCCCTGTTGAGAGAGGCCCCCAGCCCCTCCCTCGCAGATCAAACAGTTTTCCAATCCCTGGAGCCCCCTGCCAGGGCCTCCAGCCCCACAGAGAGAGAGAAACCCAGCCTGGGCCCCCTGCCTCAATGGGGAGTTTGGCAGCCCCCGCAGATGGAAGATCAAAGGCCTCTGAGTGTGCGTCAGCTAATAGAGATTTTACAGCAGCTTGGGGTGGTGCCAAAGCCAGGAGAGCAACAGCAAATGGATCCATCCAAGGTGAAAACTGTAATTTAGTGGCAGCCCCCCAAAACCCGCAAACAGCTCCAGAGCTTTCTAGGTTTTGCCAACTTCTACCGTCAATTCATCCCCTCTTTTGCCAAGATTGCCCTACCCCTTACAGATTTACTCAAAACAGGCAAAAAAGGAGGGAAGCCGCGACCGGGCCAACCACTAGCATGGACTATGAACTGTCAAACAGCTTTTGAGAATTTAAAAAGACTATTTGCCACTGAACCGGTCCTAAAGCACCCCTGCCCAGGGGAACCCTTTGTAATACAAGCCGACGCCAGCGACGTGGCCGTTGGAGCTGTATTACTTCAAAAGAACAAGAATGGAGTCCTGCAACCCTGCACCTACACCTCCAAAAAATTTACAGAAAGTGAACGGAGATGGGCAATATGGGAAAAAGAGGCCTTCACAATTAGATGGGGGTTGTTAAACTGGCGACACTACCTAGAGGGGAGCAAGGTGCCATTTGAAGTATGGACAGATCACAAAAACCTAGAGGCACTGAAAACTCCCCGCAAATTGTCCCCAAAGCAAGTACGGTGGGCACAGTACTTTAACCGCTTCAACTTTAAAGTACATACCAGGGGGGGAAAACGTCCTAGCTGATGCGCTATCTAGATTGCCCCAATACAAAAGCGAACGTGAAGAAGTAAATGAGGCAATTATCTCTAATCCACAACCTGTTGCACAAATCACACCTCGCAGGGTCCCTAATCCGGATGACCCTGGAGCAAAGAAAATAAAACGAGAGCTCCTCACCGATCAATGGTTCAAAAATAATCAAACCTCCTTGATGTGCCGGGATGGTTTGGCTTACAAGGGAGGGAAACTGTATTTGCCCGAATCCCTCCGTCTAAATGCTCTCAAACACAGCCATGATGTAAAACAGGCTGGACACTTTGGATATCTAAAAACTCTACATCTCACCCGCCGGCAATTTTGGTGGCCGGGACTGAAACGGGATGTGGAAAACTATGTGAAGAGTTGCACAGTATGTGCCACAATGAAAAGAATCCCGGGAAAAACCCCTGGGTTACTGCAGCCGGTGGTAGACCCTTCCCAACCCTGGGAAGAAATAGCTATGGACTTTATCGTAAACCTACCTGAAAGTAAAGGAAATACTGTCATCTGGACTGTAATAGACTTGTTTTCGAAGCAGGCTCATTTCATCGCCTGCAAAGGACTCCCGTCTGCCCAACGACTGACTAAATTGTTCCTGAAACGTATCTACCGACTGCAAGGCGCCCCTAAGCGAATAATCTCAGACAGGTGGATGCAGTTCACAGCAAAGTTTTGGAGGAGTTTTCTTAAATTAATTGGATCATCTCAAGGCTTATCATCTGCTTTTCATCCGGCCACCAATGGAGATGCAGAAGCCGCCAACAAAATGGTGGACCAATATCTCAGATGCTACGTGTCCTATCAACAGACGAACTGGACTGACTTCCTCCCTTTTGCAGAGGTGGCGTACAACAATTCTGTGCACAGCAGTACCGGCTACACACCTTTCAGAGTAGCCACAAGCAAAGAGTTCGGTCCAATACCTGAATATCCCCAAGTGCCAACCGCTTCCCAGACACTTGACCAATGGGTGAGGGGATGGGAGGAAGTTTGGAGAAACACAAAATCTGCTTTAAAAAAGACTTTTGAAACCTATAAAAAGCAAACTGACAAAAAGAGGGCTCCCCAAAGAACGTTCCAAGTTGGGGAAAAGGTTTATCTGTCAACCAAATATTTACGCCTCAAATTACCCAGCAAGAAATTAGAACCGAAATTCTTAGGGCCTTTTCCTATCGTAAAGGTCATCAATCCGGTCACCGTAAAACTGAAACTCCCTAGACATTTGGGTAAAATTCACCCTGTTTTTCACAGTAGCTTGTTAAAACCTTATCGGGGCTCCACTTTAAGACCTCCCCCGAAGAAAGCACCTGGGCCCCTCGTAGTTGCAGGGCAGACCCATTATGAAGTGAAACGTATTCTTGATTCTAGAATCTTTAAAGGCAAATTGCAGTACTTAGTACAATGGAAGGGATACCCGTTATCTGAAGCCACCTGGGTGAAATCAAGTGAGGTGAAAGCTGACAGACTCGTCAAGAGATTTCATGCAAAATATCCCAACAAACCGAAACCTAATCATTAACATATGCTTTTGTTTACATTATAGGATCTGTCACTTTTGTAAGGGGGGCCGGATGTCAAGGCTGCTAACATCGAATGTTTTGCCTGACATTATATATGCAGACATTTACTATTTAACCTATGTATTGCTTTAAGAGCCACTATTAGATAGTATGGGGGGAGGAAGTGAAAGAATGTGCTTGAGAACTAGTTAGCCATAACAATATTTCAGCAGAGCGTCTTCAAAGCTGGATGAAATGTGAGAAGATAAAATATGGCGCGTTATGGAATGGGAGGGAAAGTTCACACTTTAAACTAATTGGGGAATGTGATTAATGACTGTTAAATGAGGGAGGGGAATGTGTTCTGATACTGTGGGATGACGTAGGAGGGTTTAGATTTTGGTTTCGCTTACGTATGTGCCGAAGCTATGTTTGCCATAAAAAGATTCTTAAAGGAAAATAATGCCTCATGTTTCTTTGAAAAGCATCTTCCTTCGGAACCATAACACTGGCTTTCTAAAGAGCAGTCAGGGTTGATCTCCTCTAGGACTGACCGGTTTGATCGTCTTGCAGTCCAGGGGACTTGCAGGAGTCTTCTCCAGCACCATAGTTCAAAGGCCTCAATTCTTTGGCGCTCAGCCTTTCTTATGGTCCAACTTTCACAGCCATACATTGCAACTGGGAAAACCATGGCCTTGACTATACGTACTTTTGTTGGCAGGGTGATGTCTCTGCTTTTTAGTATGTTGTCTAGATTTACCATAGCTTTCCTCCCCAGGAGCAAGCATCTTTTAATTTCTTGACTGCAGTCCCCATCTGCGGTGATCTTGGAGCCCAGGAAGATAAAATCTGTCACTACCTCCATTTCTTCCCCATCTATTTGCCATGAATTGAGAGGGTCGGATGCCATGATCTTGGTTTTCTTAATGTTGAGTTTCAAGCCAACTTTTGCACTCTCCTTCTTCACCCGCATCAAGAGGCTCTTTAGTTCCTCTTCACTTTCTGCCATTAGAGTGGTATCATCTGCATATCTTAGGTTGTTGATATTTCTCCGGGCAATCTTAATTCCAACTTTTGATTCATCTAGCCCTGCCTTTCTCATGATGTGCTCTGCATATAAGTTAAGTAGGCAGGGCGACAGAATACAGCCTTGCCGGACTCCTTTTCCAATTTTGAACCAATTGGTGGTTCCGTGTTCAGTTCTCACTGTTGCTTCTTGACCCACATATAGGTTTCTCAAGAGACAAATAAGATGGTCTGGTACTCCCATCTCTTTAAGAACTTGCCACAATTTGTTGTGATCCACACAATCAAAGGCTTTAGCATAGTCAATGAAGCAGAGGTAGATGTTTTTCTGGAACTCCCTAGCTTTCTCCATGATCCAGCGTATGTTGGCAATTTGATCTCTAGTTCCTCTGCCTCTTCGAAATCCTGCCTGTACTTCTGGAAGTTCTCGATCCACATACTGCTAGAGTCTAACTTGTAGGATTTTAAGCATAACTTTACTTGCATGTGAAATGAGTGCAATGGTGTGATAGTTTGAACATTCTTTGGCATTGCCTTTCTTTGGAATTGGAATGTAAACTGATCTTTTCCAATCCTGTGGCCACTGCTGAGTTTTCCAAATTTGCTGGCAAATTGAGTGTAGCACTTTTACTGCATCGTCTTTTAAGATTTTGAATAGCTCAGCTGGAATACTGTCATTTCCACTAGCTTTGTTGTTGCTCAGATTTTCTAAGGCCCATTTCACTTCACATTCTAGGATGTCTGGCTTGAGGTCAGTGACCACCCCATCGTGGTTATCAGGGATGCGAAGCTCGTTCTTGTATAGTTCTTCTTTAAACAAGTTTTATTGGTTTTCCAATTTTACATTGAGTATTCGGAAAGCAGCGTGGTGACTGGGTAATCAGTAATTCAATAACAAAATCTTTAGTACATATCTCAGGTTACATCATCAGAAATTCCTTCTCTATTTCCCTTAACATTTGTTATATCACATTTAGGTTTATAAATTTTTAATTATAACAAAGTTAGTTAGAACATTTATTAATATATATTTTTGCTTATACATATCCATATCCTGTTTTTAAGTTTTACTTAATTTTTAATTTTTTATTACATTATACCAATTTAACCTTTAATATCCATAGTGTTTGAATTTCGGGTAATCCAAATTTCCTTTATTTCACTACATAAAAGTTATCATATCTAGAATATACATATTACTTACTTAAATCTATTCTTATCTTATATAAACATTTTCTATTTCTCATCCTAATACATCATCACTTACTAATAGAGTGTCCTGTATTGTCTCAAGTCTATCATCTATATTATCTGGGCTAAACAATAGTTCAAAGCTAATTCTTGATCGTTAATGTTCATTTCCCTTATAAGTCTAAATCCTAAATATTAAGCCAGTTAATCCCTTATTTTTTATCATTTAACAACAATATTTAAATCCAATAATCATATTTCCCTTCATCTAAAAATCTCCCTTTAGTCCATTAGTTGAGACTTTAGGATCCTCTATCATAAATCAAAAGATCCCATTTTTAAAAAAAATCTAACTCTAGCTTTCTTTTTGTGCCAATCAGGCTTCCATACCAATGCCTTTAAATCATCAAATAAATCTCCCTTCATTCTTGTACATATTGCTTGAACCAAGGGAGACCATCTAGTTATCGGTTTTCCAGAAAGGCTGGCACATTCATAATCGTTATAGAGCTTCTCCATCTTTGGCTGCAGAGCACATAGTCAATCTGATTTCTGTGTTGGCCATCTGGTGATGTCTATGAGTAAAGCCGTCTCTTGGGTTGTTGGAAAAGAGTGTTTGCTATGACCATCGTATTCTCTTGACAAAATTCTATCAGCCTGTGCCCTGCTTCATTTTGTACTCCAAGGCCAAACTTGCCTGTTATTCCGGTTATCTTTTGGCTTCCTACTTTAGCATTCCAATCCCCCATGATGATAAGAACATCATTTCTTGGTGTTGATTCTATAAGATGCTGTAGGACTTCATAGAACCGGTCAATTTCATCCTCTTCAGCACCAGTGGTTGGGGGATAGACTTGGACTACTGTGATATTGAATGGTTTGCCTTGGATTCACACTGAGATCATTCTGTCATTTTGGGGATTGTATCCCAGTATTGCTTTTCCTACTCTTTTATTGACTATGAAGGCTACTCCATTTCTTCTGAAGGATTCTTGCCTGCAGTAGTATACCTGGTGGTCCTCTGAATTAAATTCACCCATTCCTGTCCATTTTAATAATAATAACTTTATTATGGTCATAGACCAGCAATAGACATCACTTTTTACAATATATTAAGGAAAAAATAAAATAAAAATAGTACTGACATTAATAATAAATAATAACATCCCTGTTAAAAAAATACATGTTCTCAAAATGTTAGGGTCACTCCCTAGTTTACATGAGTGGAAAGCCGATAAGTGTGTGAGTAAATGTAATGTTCCAAAAATTATTAGAGATATCTCCAAAAAATTGGCACAAGTTGACGGCTATAAATCTGTAACCAATTTTTTTCTTGTGGACATTGCTGCAACACTGTATTTTGCCACTGCATGTGTGATAGAAGGGTTTGAGTCCTGGAGGAGAAAGCCTACATAAAAATTGTCTGCCCTCCCTGGCTCCTGTCCATTTTAATTTGCTGATTCCTAAGATGTCGATGTTCAATCTTGTCATCTCTTGTTTGACCACGTCCAGCTTGCCTTGATTCATGGATCTTACATTCCAGGTTCCTATGGAGAAAAGATCTTTACAGCATCGGACTTTCCTTTCACCACCAGATGCATCCACAGCTGAGCGTCCTTTTGGCTTTGGCCCAGTCGCTTCACTCTTTCTGGTGCTACTAGTACTAGCCCTCTGCTCTTCCCCAGTAGCATATTGGACACCTTCCAACCTGAGGGCCTCATCTTCCAGCGTCATATCTTTTTGCCTTTTGGTACTGTCCATGGGGTTTTATAATGATGCGTGAAGTCCAGATGATTATCTCTGCTATATTTCCAGAAACTCTACCCTCTGCTGGGGAGAGATGTTGGCTTTCTGCTATTAAAACTTACCAGCAGAGAGGGGGGGGGAGAAATAGTCTTTTGATCTTCATGTTCAAATGGTAAAATTGTCCCAATGTTTGGAAGACTTGGTTCCATAGCCAATTATGTTTCTTTCCCCTCTTCTGGGTTTGGATGGATTCTTCCTCATCTGAAAACCTTCTGAAGAACTTGCAAGAAATCCTGGGTTTTTCTGACAAAGTTTTAAAGAACTTGTTTTTCACCAAAAGAGAAAAATGGGTTTAAGGATAAAAAGCATACTGACAAGATGGAGGTGGGTGGTAACTGTATGAAACATGAGAGGAAAAGATGGTGAGCTATTGGTGATATGACATCCTGTTTCAGAGTAAGACAGAAACAAATCTGGTAACAGAATGCTCTCTATTAGGGAGTCAGTTTCTACTTCTTTTTGTGTATTATTACCTATCAGAGTAAGTGAGAACCATTTCTAAGAATATCCTCCCCACTGCAGGAAAACACATTCACGGTAGTATTTTATAATTCAAGTTAATTATTTTTTGTAAACTGATAAGCAGTGTGACATTTAAGTCTTTCACCAGATGACAAGTACCACATCACTCAATAATCTTTTTCTTTTCCTAGGTCCACTCTGGCTATAACAAACTGTTTTTCTATAATTCAGCAGATTACTCAAACTCAGAGTTAAATTCAGAAAAGAACAAACAAAATTACAATTAACAATATTAACAATCAGCAAAATCAAAATTATTTGCCAGTTTATATTGAAAAACAACATATTATTAAAAGCCAATCAAACACTTGTGAGAAGAGGTAGTGGCAGCAAATGCATCAGTTGTAACTTTTAATACAGTAAATTATTCATAAATATAACATATAGAAACAAAAGCTTTTTTGGGCTACTCCATAATTTTTAAAAGTGGGAAGAGGTCCTAAGGGAAAAAAGTATAAGAAATGCCCATTTATACCACACTTCCATATAAATACTTCAGATGGCTATCAGTGCAAGTTACATAAAAATAAAAGCAATTTGTAAAAATCAACAGAGCAGTATTACTATGAAATTTGGCAGTACCTCTGATGTCATCCACACATCAACATCATTATTTTCATCCACTGTATCTGCTATACAAGGAATTAAGGATACAAATCGTGATATCAGGTCCTAGAAAATTAGATGAAATGCAATCAGCAGAAAATCAAATCAGCAAATCCAACTGATTTGTTTTATGTGGAATTATAATATGCATCAATTATTTATTCATTGGATTATATTTTTACATTTATTAAGAAATATAAAGAAAAAGTTCTAATTGGCATACCAGAAATAATAATTTGAAGAGAGAAATAATCATTTGAAATGTCTTAAAGAAATATTTAACAAAATCAGAAAAAAATATTTAAGAATAATAATAATAATAAATCATACTCACAGAAGTTGAATTGGGATCTTTTGGATATATATCTAGCAATAGTTGTGGTGGATTCAAAGGGCTAATGTACTTAGTTACCAAAATATTCCTTCCCTGATTGTTAAAAACTGAGGTCATTATTCTTCTCTTTGGAAACACCGCTTTCCATGTTTGCTTAAAAATGTATGCTCTTTGCAATAGTGTTTCTGCTTCATGATCTGCAAACTAAATACATACTCAAAATTAATCCTCAACTTACAACCCTCACTTAACAACCATTTGAAGTTATGATGGACCCTCCCAAAAGCTACCTACAACCTGATTTCAAAGATACAATGGCCAGACACACCCTCACAGTCACATGGTTAAATTTTGAGTCCTCGATTCACTTTATATCTGCTTGCAGCATCTCAATGTTTTTTGCCATTAACTTCCAGTTTCCAGCAAAAAAATGGCCACTGGGTAAAATAGATTTGCTTAACAACGACAGTGTTCATTAAATGACTGCCAGAAAAATGTAAATCAGGCCCAGTCACATATGCTTAACTTACAGCCACAATGCCTTACGACCATAATTCTGGATTTAATTACAATCATAAGTTGAAGACTATCTATATATTGCACTTTATAATTGGAAAAAAATTGAAATTATCTTATATATCAAATGAGATAATTACAAATGCCTACCGTATCCAGTTCTAAATTATTTTCAGCAGAGGATAACTGAGGTTCAATAGTGGCAAAGATGGTTAAAAAGCTATATTCTTTCAGGTTCTGCCCCAAACATTCTTCTTTAGGGGATACGTATGTCTTACTCCAAGTATATCCAAGTACAACAGGTGGCATATCTATTTGAAATGTTCCACAAATCTGAGAACACATACAGTTTAAAAATACATATAATAAAGTCACAGTAAACATCTGAAGGGATGGCTGCATTACAGGGATTATACTGACATGCTTAAAACCATATTTCTTGTTTCTTATTACCTTAGATTGTTCAAGTAGAGCAGAGAAAGGAAATACAATCGATCCAAGCCAGTTTTTTCTTATGTAAGAATGACCACTGCAACTATTTGGGCAGGCATCCTAGTTAAATATATAACTTGGATTAATCTTTTATATTTAGATTAATGCATGTATCTATGTGCAAGAGACAGAATGCAAGACAGCGTATGTGCATTTTAAAAATACAGTATCTCCAACTGCAGCTTCTGTATGGTCTTTAAGAGTAATCCCATATATAATATTAAAATAATCTAGCTGGAAGTGACAAGAGTGGATCATATTGGCCAAGTCAGTATGCTCCATCAGTTGGTATACCAATCAAAGTTTAAGAAATATATCAAGGAACAAAATGAGCAGGGCCATGTGAACAGCATTTATGCATAACATCCTTTTTTCTTAAACAATATAAGAAATATTACAATTATATTTTGGACTTAATGGTAACTTTCTATTCTTTAATCAAAATGAAAAAATTATTGATTCTGATTTCTTACACATATTTACAAATCAATCTATAATTCCTTATTTAAAAACTTATTCTTTTTTTTTACACAATTTACCTCATGCTTTTCAATCACAAATTCATCAAAAATGTTAATATTTATGTTGTCTTTTATTTTAGATAGACCTAGAAAGGTATAATCATGTGCTGGAGAGCTGAAACAAAGAACAAATATTTTAAATGAAATTAAGAAGAGTTATGTTTTTTCTACTTTAAACATATACAAATTAAAAAATAATATTAAAATAATCATATATTAAATAATAATGCTCTTTAAACTATATACTGTGCTGTATAGAATCTGTGAATCTTCTATACAATTGCATACATATGTTTCCATTTGATCAATAAAACTCTAAAATCATGTCTAGATTTAGTAAATATTAAGTCTCAAACATAAACATTTACATTACATACATTTAATGGACTATTCATATCTGTTAATTTTGAACTTATCATTTGTGTGAATTTAAATCATTTGCATAATTATAAAGTTGACTAAATGGCATCATTTGCAATAAAATTTCAATTTAACAAACATAATCTTGAATCAATAATAAACTGATGCCAATGATACAAGTTTAGATTTATCCAGACATTCAAATATAATGGATATACTGTTCCCTGAATGATCTGTTAAACTGAGGTTTTACTGTTTTCCCATTTTCTTTATACAGCAAACCCCTCATAACATTCAGGTAATAAATAAGAAATCATTGCTTTGGGATCATCTTCCATTATATGTAGATAATGTACAACTGAGGTCCAATGTCTAAGAAAATGGAACAAACTGCAGTGCAAGAAGTATTTGGACACAGGAGACATGGAATTTTTACTGAGTAATTTAAATGCCACATTCATCTTACTAAAACAAACTTTATTAAAATTGAAATATTAACTCACTTAAAGTCAACTTCAAGTTCTTCGTTCCAGCATGGATGAGAGCCATCTGCAGTGCTAGTCTGATAAACTGTTTTCTGAAATGTAACTTCTACAAAAGGATGCACAGTCACCTAAAACAGAGCAAATGTTTCATCATATTAAAATGGAAAGGAAGAACAGTTATTAAAGTTAAATAACCTCTTTCTCTTCTCACTGTGGACAGTACAAGATGCACTCCAGTTATTATTTCTATTCTGTTTCTACTTATGCTAAAACAATTCACAAAATAGGTAAGGTACAGAAAGAATGCAAAGTGCAGTTTCCGGTGTTCTTTCCAACCTCTTAAACAGAGTTCACTCACAGCGTAACTGGGAAGGAGGAGGGAGAAGAATTTACAATGAAGCAATAACCAATATTCTAAGTCACTGCCTCTTATACTGGAGAATGTATTGGAGGGATTTTTTTCTCCATAACCATGGATCTGATCTGCCCATTTCTGAACTCAAGCCTTCTTTTGTTTTTACACACACACACACACACACACACAGAGAGAGAGAGAGAGAGAGAGAGAGAGACTTAAATCCAGTCCAGTTCTGTTTTCAGATAAATATTGTCCTAATGGAGAGAGACAAGTTGTAAAATATCTTGAGCATCTTTAACATTGCAATAGGTATTCTAGATAACAAGGTAAGGAGAGCACGTAAAACATGGCTTCTGGAATTCACATAATACTTCTGTTCCTATTCTCATCATAACAATAACTTTTTGAAGGGTTAACTCAGAGAGAGAGTGATTGGCCCAAAGTCACCCATGAGAACCACAGCCTCTAATTTCTAATCAAGGCATGCCCCAAGTAGTGTATTATATTATATGCATTCAAGGGTTCTTCTTCTCATCTAAATTTATTTTTGATTCATCAAATTCATTTTCACTTTGAGAGTTTAAGTTTTCCTTAAACTCTCACAGTTCAATTATAAAGTGAATAGTTTCTCTTTTAATATAGGGATAAGTACTCAGATTTCCTTGCTACTTTGGCCTGGCCATATCAAAATTTTCAGATCTTTTCAGTGCTTTCCCCCATAAATTATTATTAGTTATAGTAATTTCATTTATCATGCACATATAATTATATGCAGTATAAGACAATAAAATACAATATCAAAAATCAATAAACAATAAACTACAATTCAGTTCAAAAAGGCAACTAGAAAGTACCTGAAGGGTCCATAACATTTAAATAATCATTAAAGCCTGTATGCAAATATTAATATAGATAAAATAGAAAAATTTAAACATACATAAAAATTCATACAAGTGCTTTGTAGGTAGCCCAGGATTCTGACACCCAAACGTGAGTAAATATTATAGCCATATGTTTTATATAGAAAATAAGGTAAGAATAAAAGTTCATCCTGGTGTTGCCATAAAAGCACTGTTACTTTATCCATGTTAAAATATATTTTTTAAAAGTTCCCTAATGATTTCATTAATGCAGGTCCAAACTGCAAATTTCATAACCACAAATTTTATTTTTTTCTACAGTCTTTTACATTTTGCATTTCCTTAAGACCTGTAAAGGAATTGACTTCATATCTTCTGGTGAGATGGCCTTAATAAATACTATCCAGTTAAGGATATTCCTTGATGTTATATTTTTGCTGAAAACAGAAAAGGGTTAGGATAAATTAAAGGGTCTTTATTTATTCAAATTAATATTTTAAACCAACTAACTGTTTTGCCAAGTGTCAAGGTAAGATGTCCAGGCAATTGGTTCTTTTACATACAGAGACAACGAACATACCAGTAAAAAAAGAAAGTTTAAGCTTTATTATTAATTCAAGTAAATGGATTTAAAAGCATAAGACAGAAATCATACATAACAAGCAAGAAGGTATCCAAATCTCTTACAAGCTGTCAGGAGCTTCTTAATAACAACAGCAGAGGGTTAACTGGGGTTAATTTCCACAGTGCCAGTACTAGATTCTGTGTACTAGCTCCCAGGTTAAAGGCCAATACTAGGGTTTTTATTAAAACCTGTCATCATGACTTCATGGCCCTGTTTTTATGGTCATGAGCCTGCAAGCTCTGAACTTGACAATGTGGCATATGACTCTGGGATCAAGAAAAGCTTTGTGAGATTCCCCCCCCCCCTTCTTTGTTTAGCAAACGAGAATGAGAAACAAGCAGCTTAGCTCAGAGTGAGCTCTAAACTTGTAGACTTTTCTTAATATGAAATCAAAACATGTCATGAAACTCCTCAAAATAGAATGGTCTTCCACATTGCCACCACACTGCCATATATATTTATTATTGCTTTCTTCAAGGTTTATGAAAATGTTTATATACATACACAGAAAAATGGAACATATTTTAAAAGGAAAAAAATCATAATTACCTCAGAGAGAAGATTGGCAGCATAGGCTGAATTACCTAATGGAATATGTCTGCCTCGGGACATACGATTTGGTAAGTAAGATGGTGAATAAGTAACTGCAACCCTAAGAATATTAAAGGAAAATATTATATATGTTTCAGCCATTTTTTTCTCATTAAAATGCAGCACAACGTCTTGTCTATTGATGCATAATAGTAGGTTGACTGTTAATCTAAAGAAAATCTGAGTAAAAGTTGTAACTCAAATTTGCTAATACAAGGCAATGCAGTAGGGAGGCATGATAAAATATAAGTTGGCATGACATTACTTTTAGAAAAGTCTAATCAGAAGAATCACCTCAGCAAAACTTTCATTTTGTTGCTAAACATGGATATTGCTAATAGACTGCTTCTATTGCTATCAATCAAAAGTTATTTTGTACTATAATTTGCTTCTCTCTTAATGCATTGTAACAATAAATCATATAGAAATTTCAGGAAATACAGGAGTTATATAAATGCAAACTATTACCTAGATATTCCCCTGTAAACAAGGCAACTGAGAAATATGTCACATATTCATTCAGAAGAATGTTTCATTTATTGTAACATGATTTACATTCTTATGCTTCTATTTCATATATTTTCTCATGATTAGAGATTGGATAAGGACCATTTATTCAGGGCTGGTAAATGCATTAATGTCTAAATTATCTGATACACTTTTTTTTTTCTAGTCTAGAAAAAAAAGGAAGGCATATTCTCCTTGAGTGTGCAGATAGGGTTCCTGTCCAAATTATAGAAGTTTTCTGAATGAAGTTTGGCTCTAGCACAGAACCTGTATGTGGGACAACACATAGAATATTGTTTAGAGGAAGTTGCTGGGTGCAGCCAGACATATCTGCCAAAATAATATAGACAGTATGGAAAAGAAGAGTGAGCATAAATAGGTTTGCTCATTCATTCATTCATTCCTCTATCAGTGCAAAGGAGGTGGTAACCGGACAGTAGTGTAGTAAGTGCTATTCTTCTGCTTATATGTGTTTCTTATTTCAAAATAACAGAGAACTTCTGAAATTAAGTTTCATATTCAAAAAGTGTTATGGAAATTGCAAAAAAAAAAAAGGATGTGAGGACCATGTGTAGTTATGAGATGACAATTTGAATACTACAGCATTAGAGAAATTGTATGATAATGAGTAATTCAGGGAAGATAAATGAGGAATCAGTTGAATAATTTGGGGATAAGTAAAATATGGGGTAGTAGTACTGTAGGAAATGAAATGAAAAGTTTATTCAAGCCAAGGTTCTCAAAATTGATAATTATTTGTGTTTGACTGTTTGGAAATAATACTGCTTCTGCTTGTGTATTAGTTTAGCATAATAGCATTCCACTAAAGTTAACGAGACTGATCCAGAAAAAACATCTTGAAATGTGCCCCAATGCCTATTATTGTTATATAGTATATTATAAATCTCTGATAAGAAATTCTGTTTCATTACATACAATAGTCTAGTAATTCCAGTTATTTCCAGAATAGTAATTCTGAAAGACAGTCATGCTTTTCAAATGAAACATTATTTCAAGAAAAAAAAATCCCCTTTGTTTCAAAATCTACCAGACTTTTCGTTTTCCAAACTAACATGTTTACACTTGGTTACTTTTGTGCTTTGTTATTGTTGTTCAATTGCTAAGTTGTGCCTGACTCTTCATGACCCCATGGACCATAGCACGCCAGGCTCCCCTGTCTCCCAGAATTTGCCCAAATTCATGTTTGTTGCATCAATGACACTATCTAACCATCTCATCCTCTGCCATCCCCGTCTCCTTTTGCCTTCAATCTTTCACTTTTGTGCTACCATAAATAATTTCAGCAGACTTTTCTATATATCCAGACACTAAAGTAATATTTTAAAGCACAGTGGAATTTTTGATAAAAACATAACAAAATGGTACCATTGCTGTTTTAAGAGCTAACATGTTATTGTAGAATTGTACTAATATTTGATTTTCATTACATTTTCTTGCAAATATTTTCCATTAGCATAAATAATGTGTCTTTCTTATTCTGTCTTTCACTTGGTGGTATTTAAGTTACTTTACTAGTATTGTGGAAATTATTCTTAATATTCACGAAGAAAAGAACTAACTTATAAAATCAGTACAATTGCAGCAAATTACCTTGTAGTGTGCACACTGCAAGATAATCTGCCGCAATTGTAGATTACTGTATTATTGTTTTACTACAATGAACAGCCTATATTTTACTGTATTACTAAAAAAAAACCTTGTTTATATTCATTGAATGTTGCACCTACTTAGATGCTGGTGCCTTTCTTGCAGGAATATTATATGCTCTCAATATTCTGATAAGAAGTTTAACATCTCCATCTGAAACTGCCTGGGCTGCAACCTTTCGTCTCTCTTTCCTTTGTGGTTTCAAATGTCTTCTGCGTTCACTTAGCTTGAAAATTGCATTACTCAATTGGCTAGAATAAATGAAGAATTAAAGCAGTTATTTTGATCAGACTGAAATCCTAACACTGAAATTATTTATCATGTACCAATAACTAACTGCATGCAGACATAGGATAAAAACAACAATATTATAACATAGTAAAAGCAATTGTAGAACGCAATATAAAATAAAGAACCTCTAGTCTAAAAGGCTTGTGACATACAGTAAAATCAATACCTGTACAAACTAGCATGGTGAAGCACTATTTTTTTTATTTAGTGCTATTCAATGGAATTGCAATGAATAATAGTTTTCAGCCCAGTGACCATTTTATTAATTTATTTATATCCCCCTTTATTATTTTTATAATACTTTAAGGCAGTGAACATACCTAATACTAGTTCCTCTTCCTAGTTTTCCCACAACAACAATCATAATACATTATTAAATAAATAAATAAATTTACAGTTCATTAAACTGTGTTATGCAAAAGCTACTAGGAACTAAGAGCACCCTCTCTTTAAAGTACATTGTGTAGTGTTCCAGCAAGGAGCATCCACAGTGTGTGTGTGTGTGTGTGTGTGTGTGTGTGTGTGTGTGTGTGTGTGTGTGTGTGTGTGAAAAAAAGTCAGGTTGATGGTTACAGCACTGTAATCAAGTTTTTGTACATGTGTTGACTTCACATGCACATACAAAGGGTGGGGGCGACAATCACACTGCTGCAACCGTCTCTCCCAGTGAATGCTGTTGGTTGCAACTCATGTGGAAGTCCTTATGTGTACCCAAAGGATTCTTATTATTGCAGTTTACCTGCTGAAAACAGGCTGTTCATTGATGTCATAGTGCAAATGATACTGTAGCAGGGAATGGTGTTTACCACTTCTCAAATCTTGAAATATATGCACAAAACTGTGTACAGAGCTTAATTGGTTTTATACAACAATTTGAAAATAAGACACCACAAAGCATATCATTCTGTAAAACTGTATTTGTTCTAGTGTTTCAATAATAAACGAGATCTTTCAGACTATTTTTTTTACCTTCCAGTTTTATTAGAATTTTATATTGTTCATATTAAGCATCTGTATCCACATTGGGCCATTTTAAAAGAACTTGTTTAAAATTATGTACCTCATTGATATAATTTCTTCATAATCACTCACAAGATCTGATAAATTAAATTTGTGCCTAATGGTCAAAATTTGTTTTGCAACTTGATTTCGCATCTAAAAAAAAACATAGTAAAAAAAAGCATAAGTTCTCGGTAAAATTTAATCAACATGAGTTTAAGCCAGAAACAACATTTATTTAGATGTTGAGGAATCTTTGGTGCTCTCTGAGCTTGACTGTTTTCTTACAGAAGTTTCATTACCCAAACTAGGTAACATCATCAGTGCTAGCACTGATGGGCTTTAAACCATCACACTAGCACTGATTATGTTACCTAGTTTGGGTAATGAAATGTCTGCAAGAAAAGAGCAAACTAAGGGAGTGCCAAGGACCTCTCATTTCAATCCTGAACTACAAATATTATCCTTTATTAGTATTTAGATGTTGTTAATGCTTTGGAAGTGCCAACAGAAACCAATACATTTACGTTGAATTATCTAGTACAGGCATTGCTTGAAGCAGTTAGGTTGAGTAAACATTTTTGTTGCTATATAAGGTATATAAAAAGGTGCATGTTGCCCTTGAGGATCAAACCATACACATTATATGATGGCATCAGAGTTACTAATTTTTGTCTGGATCTGATCAAATCCTATATAAGGAAACAGATTTTTAGAACAAAAATGTTTGTTTTTAGGGGGAAATATAAATTTTATTTCATTATATTTGTTAGCAAAATCCTTCCTCTCTGTATTATGTCAGAAATTAAATAAGTTTGTGAGCAAGAATAACCACCTATAAGTAGAATTTTGTTCAATTCACTCATGCACCTTTTCTGCCCTTAAAAGTAGACCTCAAAGTAGGCTTTATAATTGTATTTATTAAAATTAAATTAGTAAAATAAAGTAATACCTCATTAGAAGCAATAATTTGCTACATTTTCAATTTTCCAGAATACTTCATTGCTAGACCGAATGTTCAAAAAACAATGCAAGATAAGAAATGAATTTCAGTATAAATTATATTGTGCTTTATTATTTATTCAGTACAATATATTCAGTACAATACAATTTGTACTGAAATTTAGGGAATGACAGGAATGGAGGAATTCTTGCATTGGGCCAGTATCGCTGGATTAATCCTTACATGCAACATAATTGCTTGAGATAAAGAAATCAAAACACCTTATTATGTGTAAGATATAATAAGTCTGTATATAGTCCTAATTGGAACATGCAGTTCTGTGCAAGGTTTGTAATTGTATTAAAATACCCATGTTCAAGTGAGATTCTACTCAATAGTATATTTAACATATAATGTAACAAGCTTTTTGTATGGTTAAGCATGGTTCTGTCCTTTTCCTACTTCTTTTTAATCTGTATATTTATGATACAAATATTCAAAGCAGGAAAAAGAAATCTATTGGCTTTAATTTAGGCTTATGATATGATCTTTATTTGAAGTACCCCTTAATGTACTGTTTTAAATATTCTTTAATAATTAACTATGAGAAGAGTAAGTTCTAATGTTTGGATATTAGTTGGTTTATTTTTCTCAGCTTCAGCAAGATGGCTTACCCATTAGAAAAGGCATAAAGAAAAGACTGGTCAGATATTTAATTTTAAAAAAATTGACACACTTATGTGAATTATTAGAATTTCAAATAATTGGACTAAGGCAGGGGTGTCAAACTGCCGGCCCGCAAGCCGGATGCGTCATGCCAAAACCGCACCCACCCCTTTGCTGGCAATGGAAAAAAAGTTGCAATATGTCACGACATGTCACGTGACATTGCGAGTTTGACACTCCTGGATTAAGGTAATAGAGTTTCCCTCTTTTCTGTAATTTAAACTTTTTTAAAAAAACAGATACTAGTCTCCTTGTTTTCCTTTTGGTTTTCTAAATTTGTTAAATACAGTATATAGCTTTATCATTTTTTATTATTTTCAGTTACTGAATCATTTGACTCATAATCATTTTTTAAAACCTAGGATTTATGTCATATCTTCACCAGTGGATCTCAGTACATTTGCCAATAAAAAATGCCCCCTCTAGTATTTAACATGAAAAAATAAACATATTTGGAAAAATAATTAACCCTATTCTTCAGGCTGGTTTGGCTATATTAAGAATGCAGTGAATGACCTCTGCTGTTCTTGATAGGTAATTTTTGAAAACAGCATATAACTTTGTTGCAATACATTTCCCTTAACCTTGACTGTTTGGGTTTTTAATGGCTTTGACTTGCAGATTGTAGTGACAAAGTTTACAGAATCAGAATTAGAATTAAAGAGCATATTAACTTTAGACAAAAATATAATAGTATCCTGTTATTTTTAGATAAAAACTAAATGTACAATTTTAAAACTAATTATTTAAATTAATTTTAAATACAGTATTTAAATACAGAAATATTTTCTATTATGGCTTTATGTAGTCCATTGTTTGGTCTATGATCAATGGCTGACATAATAAATTTGTACTGTGTTGTACTAAATTAAAGTGAAAAATGTGAGTCTTTATATGAATAGGATTTAATTCTTATTTACAAGATTTAGACAAATGTATTTTATACTGTTCAATATTCAGCTTTTATATTAATAATATAACTACAATGCATTATTCTAAGCAATTTTTATGTTGATATAGCAATGTAACATTTTATTTCTGTTCCACATGGTTTATGTATGGATTTAAACCTCTCTGAGAAACAGTCTGAATTTTGTTGTTGATGCTATTACAGCAATTATATCTGAAGCAGCATATAATTCAGAAAAACATACTATGTAATAGAGTTTAGAGGACTCTTTTTATGGAGGGACAATTGAAAGAATCCTGTCATGTTGCATTATTGTGTGGTTTGAAAGTATTACTGTTTCAGATAGAAAGGCTTTGTGCGGAGAGTGATGAGGACGACAGAAAAGATTACTGGATGTTCACTTCCTTCTATTCAGGACATGGCATATAAGCACTGCTTGACCAGAGGCCGCACTATTATCATGGAGGCTGCACATCCTCTCCATAACCGGTTTTCTTTGTTACCTTCTGGGAGGAGGCTTCATGCTATCTGAAGCAGAACAACTAGATTCTGTAATAGCTTTGTACCATATAGTATCAACCTTGTTAACTCTCAAGACTCGTTTTTCTGCTATGTATTCAAAATGGAACTGTGATTAATATATATAAGTATATACGTGTGTATGTATGTATGTGTGTATATATATATATAGCATATGTATATATGTGTGCATGTATGTGTATGGTTATATATTTATTTTGAGAGCGGGCATCAGAATTTAATTTTTTAAAGTGCGCCAGTGTATTCATAGAAAAAAGTGACAATAAAGATTAACTTATCTTAAAACAACTGTCCTTAAGTTTCATAGAAATTGAATACTACATTGTTTTATTTTCAATGCAGTAAGTAATTTCCAACCATTCATTTTCTAATATATTAAAACTGTCATACCATCCTAACAAAGTTGGCAGAACTACTTCTTTGTGCAGAAATAGGATCCATATCTGTCATAAACTTGTCCTTTTCCAATTGACCTCCATGTTCCTGAAAGAAGAAATGGATTGTTTTTATCAATTAAAAGTAACACTAGGCTGTTCGGCCAAACAAAAGATAAGTCGCCATAATTATATTCTACCTTCTTGTAAGATATAGATTCTTGTGGTCTTAGCATTTAGAGTAGTACTTTCTATTTATTTCATACAGTTATATCTACATTTTCCGATAGAAATCTAATATTTTAGCACCTCATTTTTTGCTGATGTATAATTTAAGTATTTAAAAATGTCCCACCACTTGTAAATCATGTAACTCTTATGACACTTCTTAATGTGAGGATTGAATATAGAATGTATAGTGTAATTAACACATGCAAGATGTACCAAAAATAAGCAAAAGGAACCTATGTTGATCCATGAGAAAAACTGAATTTGTAAAAAGCTAAGCCCTGGGTCTATCAACCACAAAATCATTTCATGGAATTTTGTTGGCATTATATGGAGTGGTTTCCCATTACCTTCTTCTGTTGTTGTTTTTTTTCAATTCCTCAATGCTTACCTATCACTGTGATTCTTTTAAATGCTCAGCTATGTATGTGTTGATGCACCTGTACAAAGCCATAATCAGTAACCTTCCAAAGAAGCATGCAGTGTGCCCAGATGTGGCTCCCAGCTTTCCATCACTGCTATAGCATCATTGAGAACCAGGCCAACATCAACTAGCTTAGGCATTGGAAGAGGTGAAAGTGGAAAATTGTGTAAATGCATAGTGCAAAATTAAACTTCAATATTTGTTCTTAAAGTAAAATACCTGAAAAATTGTGTCTGGAATTTCTTTGTCAAAGAGAGGAATCTGCTGAAAACAGTAGAAGCCCAACTGCCCTAAGTTCCTAAACTGTAACAGCCGAAAACGTTTGCAATTTTGAATATCTTCTGCGGTAACAAAGTTAAATTCTTCTTGCAGTTGTTCAAGGCGAAAGTGTTTTGAATCACTTTTCTCCTGAGATTGTGCATACTATTTGAAAATAACAAATATAAGTTGGGACAATTTTGCTAAATACAATCAATAAATACAAAAACTTTACTGTTATGAACATTGTTCATATGCTGAAGAGGATAAAATATAATTAAATCTGCAAAAATTTTGCCACTAAATAAGCATAAGGAGAGCTAAAGTGTTTTGGAAAAACAAAGTTATTCAGAAAATAATTGATTTTTAATTTCTTTTAAAAAGTTAGGTATATATGTATGGAAATAGTAGAACTGTTGCTAAAATGCTATGAAAACCTTTGTTGGCAAACAGAAGTCAGCTTCTAAAAGTAGTCAAAAAGATGCATCTAGAAATTCAAAGCAAGATACTCACACTGTTATACTGTTTCTGTCTGGAGAACCATGTAACTATTATAGTTAATAGATATCTATACTTCAAATAAGTATTCATCCTTCCATTTAATTTATTTTATAGACACCTAACATACAAACTAATCACTACAAAGTATTTTGAGAGTCAATTCCATGTCAGATTATATGAACAAGTGCTTCCACACCAGTCCTGTGTCTATTGCCAATCAATTTCAATTGTCCTGTATTATAAGAGAGAAAAATTCCTTCTGTATCTGCTCATACTGTAAGATTTTGTTTTGTCAAATATATATAAACTCTACTTGTACTCTCATATTTGTTAAGGAGGAATCAAAGCTACAATGAAACAAGTTGGATAAAAGAATAAAATACAGTCTAAACTTGGTTCTTATACAATTAATAAATAAGCTATAGGATCATGAAGAGTTAAAAAGGAACAACATATACAAACTTTCTAGTTATCAAAAATTATTACAAAATCCTGATTTAGTTTCTTGATCGGTGTTTCTAAGTATTTAATTTATTATTTAGAATAAATAATACACAATAATAAATAAATAAATAAATAAATAAATAAATAAAAAAGAAGATACTATTCTTTAAGGTTTATTACACAGATTCTTTCAGAAAACATGAAACTTCATTACAGAAATTTTATCATTACCATAATTAACTCAAACAAATCTGAGTAGTAAGGATCATTCGGGTCAATATTTATGTCTTTTGCCCAATCAACTAGTTTCTGGATATCAGAATGCCACCAAATTCCTGTTCCTTTTCCTGAACTGGTGTTCCTTGGTACACTAAAAAAAATGTAATATGAAATAACAGTCTCATTATGATACCATAATGGGGAGAAAGGGACGATTGCAAAAAAATATAGATTTATTTTAACATTTTAAAATAGTCACTGCATATGAACCGGTTCCGGTCGCAGCGCCCGCGGACGTGCAGAGAACTCGTTCTCTTGGCCGTCCGGTTTCCCCCCGCCGGTAGACCCTGGATAGGGTCGAAAGTCGCCCTGTAGGGACGACCACCGTAGAGGAGGGCACTCGTTGATCGCGGGGGGAGCGGCGGCTCCCTCTGCGGTCCGAGAAAACCACCTTTGGGCCGACGGGGAAAAGATCGGCCAGTAACATGGCCGATCACTCAGCTGCTCCAGCCGAAAGTCACAGCAACATCTAAGCGAAAAGAACCACCGTGGAAGATCCGGGTGAGACCTTTCCTTCCCTCTTGTTAATTTACCTTTTTCCCTGCTAACAGCTTTAAAAACTATTTCCCTATTTTGAGAAAGCAGCGTTTGATTACTGGGGAAAACGGGCTTTGGAAAAACAATTATTGTTTTTTTTACTATTTTATTTTGTCTACATAAGCAGTTGGAACTCGAGCATCCGGATTATTGTGACTTTCTCTTTTGGCTTGTTTATCTTCAGTTTAGGTGAAAATCCTTAGGGAGGGGGTGGAATGTTCTTTGTTTCCCCCCCCCTCCTGAACAGTACTGCCTAAAAAACTTTTTACTCTCTGGGCGGACTTATGTAGATTATTTTGGATACAATGCATCCTGGGACTTGGCATGAAGCCCAGAAACGGACTGATACAATGTAACTTGCTCTTTGAACTCCCACTTCCTGATTTTGGCCTGATGCCCAGACTGGATTACAATATAACAACTGACTGCCAGTTTTTATCTCTGTGCTGGTCTTGACTATTGGGTTTTTTTTTTTTCCTCTATCTTTCTTTGGAAATATATTTCTGTCTGCATTTTATATTTTATAACGCTGCAATCTATTTTTTAAGCTGAACTTCTCTAAAAAAAAAAAAGAAGAAGAAGATGGAATCCTACTCACAGATTAATTATGGACTTATATTAGAAAAAATCTTAGAAGCAAGACTGGAACTTAAAGAACATATTAGATCGTTTAGATTCAAGGAGGACTCAGAATTAAAAATTGAAGCTCAACCTTTGATTGACTATGATAGACAATCAGATCTACAACTTAATGAGATGGATGGAATACATTTACAATCTATTGAATCTACTGAATTTATTGAAGAGGAAGAGGACACATCCTACATGATGGATTTCTTTGATGATCAAAGGCAGAACTCAACTAAAACATTTACAACTTTAAAAGCAACAGGATTGGACTTCCAAATACGAGGCACAAAAAACGTTGACAACATGACAGTACAGACAATACTGGATAAAAGAGAAAAAGAATATGATTGGACTCAATGGTGGGAAAAGGCCTTTAGCCAGTTACTAAGATGGGAGGACTTAGAAGCCCTGTTGTGGAAACCTACCTGGCACAAAAAGAAAGCTAGAATTAGATTTAAAAATAAGAGTTAAAATTTTATTTGATGGGTAAAAAGGGCTTCTGGACATTGATTGAACTAATATTTTTGAGATCTTTAAGGTCACTTTGGTATGAGTCAACACTAGATTTAAATTATGGATTTGAGTATGATTTGGAATGGCAATAAAAATAATTGGAAAATTTATAATTAAAGGAGTTAGATTGAGATTGAGACTGGTGAAATATTATTGATATTTTTATTTATAAGAATTGAATGGTAATTAGTGAGATATTAAATGGATTAAACTGAAACAATTGAGGAATCTTTTAGGGACGTGGATTGATCTATGAAAATATTGGATAGAATATATGAAATAGAATATAGTTGAGAAATATTAAGATATAATAGTTATATTACTTGTTTATGATAGAAATAATTATTGTCCTATTATTATTATTATGATGTTATTATATTACTATGTCTAATGAAATAGTTTTAAAATATATAAATTCATGTTTATTTACATAATATGTATGTGAAATATAATAAGAGATATAATTTGATTGAGAAATATAAATTGAAATTGGAATAATAGATAGAGGTGAGAAACAATTTATATTTTAGGAATGCTCGAATTGTTTACCATAAGAGGGAACCTTTAAAGTAGTAGTTTAAATTGTATATGTATGACTGTATTTTTTGTTGTGTTCTCTGGAGTGCCCTATCTCCACGATGTGTTACAAGCACTTGGCTGTAAAACAAACAAAAACTAATAAAACTTGTTATGATAAAAAAAGATATATTCCAGGACTTTCAATCATACAGTCAGAGCTACTAATTTAAGGATGTAGAAACAGGCCTTAAATCATAAGAGTGTGAAAAAGACCTTTAAAAGAAGTCAACAGGGTTATATACCTGAAGTGTGGGCTACTGGGTGCAAAATTGTGCTGCACTCAAAATAATTTAAGAAAGTAATCATTTTGGGGAATAAAAGTGTGTACCTCTTAGGTTTGGGTAAGATCTAAATTTATGGATGGTTTTAGGAAAACTTTGTAGCAATAATAGCTATGATAATAAACTGAATATGTACATTGGATTCGGAATATCAGTCTGTTCTCATTCTGAGGAGAAGCTGTGATCTAGACTCTGGTATAAGCCCAAAACAGGGATATTTCATGTCGGGCCCAGCCTAAGGCACAAGGACCACTGGATCTCCAATGATGGCTATTAAGCATAAAGCAAAGTAACAAATGACATGCTTACAACTGGCCATCTGTTGGAATTCATTGTTGGAATGCATTTCTATGCAACAACTACAGTAGTATTCAGCCACTAGATGGCAGTATTTGCAAGTTTGGATTTATGGTATATATACTCTATGCTCTTTTGTTCTTAGTAGAATTTCCTGTTTTCTATTACAGTTATATAGTAAAGCACATGGTGATTGTACTCTGTTTGCTCTGTGTGGTGCTTTATATAAACAGAATTTCTAACAGGTTATGGGCCCAGAGACTGCATCCAGCATGCTGAAGCAGCATAAACAGCCAAGTCATAGGCAGCTACAGCAAATAAAAACAAGAACTTCTAACACCATCCATGATAGATTCCTAGCTAGTTATCTGGAGACAGGTTATGCCATAGCAAGAAGATTAGTAATACATATCATCTATGTCCAGGATCTATGCAGTACCAAAACTTAATGCCAACATTTTCCCACTTTCTGAGCAAAATCTGAAATGTATTACAGAAAGTCTTCGCTTACCAACTACTCATTCTGTGATGGTTTGAATTTATAATGGCACTGAAAATAAAGACTGATGGCTGGTCCTTGAAGTCACATGATTGCGATTCAGGTGCTTGTCAAACCATGCACATTCACAACCATGCAATGCCCCATAGTCATGTGATCACTATTTACAAAGTCAATGAGGAAGTTGGTAAGAATTGCAAGTCTCAGTGACATGACATCAATTTAACAATCTGTAGTGATCTGATTAATGACTGCAACTAGAACTGGCAATATAAGTCAGTGCGATAATGTAACATCACACTTAGTAATTGCATTGTTTAACAGAGTTGCCAGTTCCTATTATGATTGGTGAGTGAGGACTATCTGTATTTATATCCATTTCATGCCTCCTCCACACCTATTTAATTGAATTGAGTCATGAGAAACTATGAGTTTTCAGAATTCCAATAAAATAAATAATATAATAAAATGCTTCTTGGAATGGGGGGTAGGGGACTTGTAGAAATAGCTAGGCATGGCCATGCTAAGCCAAAGCCTGCAATTTGTAATTATCTCAAACTGAAGTGCAAAAGTAACATAGATATATGCAATTAGATTAGCTTCATTCTATCAGTCTGGTTTCAAGATAATAATTCAAATGATTACTGAGGCAAAAACAAAAATATGTATTTCCTCAATTTATGAAAATACACAATCTATCTCTAGCATGAATTAGAACTCAGATTCCTTGCAAGACAAGGAAAAGAGATACATGGCATAGCAGTTTGTAGATTGCAGAAAAATAAAAATTAGATTGTATAGATAATTTTTTACAAAAGCAAATTAAAAATATAAATAAATACTTTAAAATCGGCCAAGCAAATAACTAACAGTGAAACTAATCCATAAATATTACCACCTGTTGGAAGAAATATATGCATGTTGAAAAGTAGGAGCCAAAGGAATTCCCTTGTCATTAACTGTCCAAGATAAAGAATAAATTAATTTTCCTGATGTCATAATACATAATTCTTCTGTTTGATTTTCACCAAGAAAAAAAGTAACATCTGCAATATAAACATAACCCAAACAAACATTATTGCAACACCAGACTTTCATTTCACTTTAAATGCCACACATCTTCACTGGCTATTAACTTTAGGTGCTAACTTCTGAGACTAACAAACAGACTGCTCACTTTCTAATGACAAATCTTTGGAGCTTAAAATTAGGACCAAATGAATCACAGTAAAATCGATCTGATTAATAAAAATAGATATAAGAGCATCTGCTTTTAAATGGTTCAGATAAGCAAAGATTCTTTATCTCACCAATCATAACCTTATAATCTGTTCCAACACATTTGAAATATACATCAGCTAGCAATGAAAACATGAGGATCACTAATTTACTAATTTTTCTTCTTGGCACACATGATCATTTGAGATATATTACTAAAAGTAATGGCAATAAAAAAACAAATAATTTCGAAAGAAGGACTTTGAAAATAACTTTAAATAATTTAGAAAAAAAATGTTACATTTAGAAAGGGTTACAAGCACTTTTTTAAAAAAACGTATCTGAACCCAAAGATATTGTGCTTGTTTTCAGCCTTAAGAGGTTTCTAGCAATGCCAGCCTTTCATGGAAGCTGCTTCTTCTCCATTGCATGACACGGTCATTCTAGGATACAGTGCAAAGCTGCAGCATCTCTATAAGAAGCCCAGAGTCGCTGTGAATGAACAAGTTATTTTTACCAATAAAAGAAAGAAAAGGCAAAATTCAGAGACATCTTTTTCAAAATTATACTTAATCTTTTTCTGCCTCTAAATTTAATACTAAATACTTCTTTCTTTGGCTTTGTTTAGTATTTAAAATTTGGAGAAAAAAACTCAGTGAAACTGAAAATCTGCCTTGTAAAAAATATGCAGCGAAACAGAATGGATTTACATCAGTCTACGTGAAACTGTAGAGAACCACAGTTATCGAAGTAATTTGAAGAAATTTTATCGTGGTAACTTAACTGCTTCCCACTGCTCCAGCTGAAGGTTTAACTTGCTGTTCACAGCTAAACTCTACTTCATCCAAAACGTCCTTGCTTTTCAAAATACAGTTATTAGGAAGAGGTAAGTACACTTTGGTCAGCAACATGTTTTTATTTGACTCCATAATCTACAATATAATATATCATATAATATAAAGCATTCTGTGTCAAAGAAGAATTGAAATTAATTAACCAAAGTAAAAAGAAGAAAAAGCCACAATAAAAAGTCCCAGATATTTTATATAGATAACCTGTAAGGTTAATATTATAAATATATGCATCTAGACCTAAAAGGTTATTTTTCATGGGTTGCTTCTACATAAGCAGAGATAATCTAGTATAATGAGTAAGTTTTGGGAAAGATCAAGGTTCCTATCTTCCCAGTTTGCTGAATAGTTTTGGGCCATTTGTTTTCCCTCATTCCAAACTATGTCATGGGGGGGGGTTCTTGTTGTGAAGAATAAAATTAGAAAAGATTGCCATGTACCGTCTATTGACTTAAGTTCTCAAAAAAAAAATAGAATAGAGAAAGAAAGCAAAATAGAATACAATCAATAATACATAAATAATATCTAGGGCCAATCACTTTTTCAGACAGAGGGCAGCATTGCATGTTTTTACACTATAGTGAAGGCACAATGTTGTTGTAAATACTGAAAAAATTAAAATGTAATCAAAATCAAACTTTTGAAATCACGTATGAACGAAAAAATGCACAGGACATAGCTATTTCATGAGATTCTGCCCTTTTGGAGGGATTATTGTTTATTTTGGAGATCGGTGGATACCGTTTAAGGAGACCACAGACATTGTAATGTCAAACTCCAACATACATTTGCAAAAGAACAATGGGCCTAATCTCCTGGAATGTATAGGTTGCTAATCACAGCACATTATCTTTTCAAACATTATGGAGCACACAGTAAGTTCATTCAACAAACATGTCAACTACATGCTTATTCCAAGATAAAATAGTTAAATATAAAAATTTCCCTCAAAATAATAGGAACAGAACAACTTCCAATTAGATGAAGGTTTTGTAAAGAGAAGATGATTAGATTTTCTATGGAACCATTTGCATCTGCATAGATACCTCTAGCTGAAGGGATTCAGACCAGTTTAAAATCTGAATTCTAAAATGTTGTTGAAATATAACTTTAAAATCATCACGTAGAGAAAACTCTGGAGTGCAAGAGACCAATTTATTATTGTAATATATTTTAATAAAATATTTCTCCATTTTGACCTTTTCTCTTCTCTTCTGTTCTTCTCTAAAAATAAACAAATTATGGTTAATATTTTATTAACCATACTGTCAGACAAAAAAAACTACACATTAATTTCTTCAGAAAAAAATGAAGCATGCATTTACAGGTAGTCCTCAACTTACGACCACAATTGAGCCCAAAATTTATGTTGCTAAGTGAGAAATTTGTTAAATGAATTTTGCCCCATTTTACGATTCTTGTTGCCATATTTGTTAAGTGAATCACTGCAGTTAGTAACATGGTTCTTAAGTGAATCTGGCTTCACCATTGACTTTGCTTGTCAGAAGGTCGTAAAAGGTGATCACATGATCCCGGGACAGTGCAATGGTCATAAATATGAACCAGTTGTCAAGCATCCAAATGTAAATCACATGAGCATGGGGATGCTGCAACAGTCATAAGTGAGAAAAATGGTCATAAGTCACTTTGTTCAGTGCCGTTGTAACTTTGAATGTTCCCTAAGTGAACTGTTGTAAATCAAGGACTACCTGTATACATTTGCTAGACTCAGGTTCTGACCATTAAAACAATGTGCAGAATGTTAGTGTTACAATGTATTCCAATTAAAAATAATAGTTAAGGTTTAAATTTTCACTCCGAATTTCAACCCAATATTGGCACAGGGACATGTTGGTCATCCTATTGGATTATCTGTACCCAGACATTGACAGGAGAGTGTGATTTAGTTAACATTCCTGATTTTGATACATGTAGTCCTCAGATTATGACAGCAATTGGGACCAGGATTGCCATCACTAAGTGATGCAGTTGAAAAGTACAATGTCATGTGACTGCATTGCTTAGTGATGCAATCCTGGGCAATCCCAGTTGCTACTGTAATCTCAGCACATGGATCATTAAGCAGAAAGAGGCAAGAATTGCAGATAAAGATGAATGAGGCTGCAGCAAGAGTGGAAGGTTGCTACAGGGGAAAGTCTGGGAGGGCCAGCAGAGGCTACAGGTGAGGTTGGCAGAGAGCTTACTCTGGTGGGAGAAAAAGCAGAAATGACTTACATGAGTGACTTGTAACCTTCCCTGCCAAATTCCCCATTGACTTTGCTTATAGGAAGCTGGCATGGAAGGTTGAAAATGGCGATCAAGTGACCACAGTGTTATATTTGTGAGTTGGGCACTGAGTACCCAGATTAGAATCACGTAAATACAGGGGTGCTTTGATGGCCTGAACTTCAGAGATTAGTCTATGTTTTCAACATTGCTGTCACTTTGAACAGTCACTGAACAAATGGACATAAGCCGAGGATTACTTGAACTATTAACCACAGTCTTCTTCTAGAGCAGGGCTTTTCAACCTTTTCACCCATTGAACCACTTTTAGGATATGGCAACATCTGAGTACCACCAGTCGCCTAGCACAGGGCTTTTCAACCTTTTCACCCATTGAACCACTTTTAGGATATGGCAACATCTGAGTACCACCAGTCGCCTAGCAAGGTGTCAAAAACTTGATGACCAAAAAAAAAAAAAAAAAGGAAAAAAGTGATAAAGTACAGGTAGTCCTTGACTTACAACAATTCGCTTAGTGACTGCTCGAAGTTACAATGGCACTGAAAAAAGTGCCCAAGCCACAGCCGAGCAAGACAGCGCCCGGCAGCGCTCTTCCTCCTGTCCAAGGTTTTCATTGTGGTGAGCATTTCTGTTGAGGATTGGCAGCGGGGGTGGGGTGGGGGTGTTTGGTTTTTATTCCCCCTGTCTGCTGGGTGGTTGCAGCAGGTTTTGGTCACTTCACATGACCCTGGGACACTGTGACCATCATAAATATGAATCAGTTGCCAGGCATCTGAGTGTAAATCACAAGACCCTGGAGATGCTGCAACATTGCAGCTGATTGGCGCTTCTTCGGGGCTGTCAGGGCTCAGTGGAAGCACCAGGATCAGCGCAATCCTGGCGCTTCCACTGAGCCCTGACAGCCCCGAAGAAGCGCCAATCAGCTGGAAAGTGGCACTGATCCTGGCGCTTCCGCGCAGGCTTGTGCGGTGCTGCCACCGGTTCAGCTCATTCCCCTCCCCTGCTACTTTTCTAGGATGGTCACGTACCACCTGCCAGGTGCCAGTGTACCACAGGTAGTACCCGTACCACTGGTTGAAAAGCCCTGTTCTAGAGAGCTTGAATGAACTTCAATTCAGCTGGGCTGCTCTGGGTGCTATCAGAAGGTGATTCCAAGAAAGACCTATTCTATAGAAGATTGTAATGTTAAGTGGGGTAGAGGAGGAAGAAGAAGCCATTTTATTTACATATGCCAAAGGATGTATCCGCTTTTTTTTTTTTAATAGCCATTGAAAAGGAAAACAAAGTGGAAAAAAATGTGGAACTCACAGTGGGCATAATTTTGCTGGTGTTATTTCTGATATAAAGGTCATATGAGGGATGAAAAATGTTTTCTTTCCTTCTCTAAGGTCTGTTAAAGATTGAGAGGTACAAACTGAGTCCAAAGAATCCTAGAATTCAATATTAATATTTTTATTGTAATCAATATTCTCTCAGACAATAATATCTGCATTTGTATTGCTTTTTTTCAAATGCATTTTATACAAATTTATACACAGGTTTACTGAACTCACAATATTTTATTGTTCCTTTTTCTTACCTCTTTTTCATCATCTTCTGATATTTTGGCCAGACATTCATCCAATTCAAAATTATGTGTTTGCCTTGAATATGAAAAATATATGAAAAATAAAAAATAGACATTCAGGAGTGCACAGTCAACATTGATGTCCAAGTTATATATTGCTTTCTCCCCTCATTTTCAATAAGGAAGGCGAATGCAATTAAGAATGGAAAAGTGGGGAGAGTCTTTTCACTGTCCTTCATACCCATGGTAATCAACTGCAGCCTCTAATGATGATTTTGCATTTAAAAATGCCAGCTATCAAGAGAAAGAAGCACCTGACATAGTTCAAGATAAAATATAAATTTGATTAATTATTTAATACCATCACGAAATTATAGTCTGGGAAGTAGCAGTGTATGATTAACATATTGCTGCAGTCACCCCAAGCTGTAAATAATTTTAAGGCCACAAGGTTATGGCATTTGGTGATAGCACACAGCCTATCCACTTCTATAAAATTCTGTGTGCCACATCACATTCTATGAATAAACAATTGCATTTTCCATTAATGTTTCAGAGCCCCCAAATTTAACTCTCCGTGGCCTATTCATCACTATAATTTAATGCAAAATGAGGAAATCTGAATCCTCCACTTCCTCCAATTTATACTATAAAAATACTGCTACTACAAAAATACCATTCAATGGTATTTTTAATTTTTAGTATTTTACTTGACCTTTTCCCTCTCAACACCGCTGTGAGATCGATCAGCCCAGAGCAACCCAATTAGTTGGACAAGAACATGACTCTCCCTATTCCTTGTCCATCATCTTAAATAGCACCACTTTGGCTCTATCAATTCTCTCAATCTTTCTACTGTGTACCTGGAAAGGGCAGAAGCATTTGGTTAAAAGTGGTTTGCTATTCCATCTAAATCAACATACTACAATTAGTATTACGGCTTATAAAATTAAATTATGAAACAAACTATACATTAAACCATAATATTCAGAAACACTTCAATATTCAGATACCATATGAATAAAACATAGCAGCTATTTATAATCTGTTTCTATTGAGCTTTCCAGAAATTTCTTTCTTCATTGTATTAGGCAAATGCAGATTTTATGTCTTCTAAGGTTTTTCTTTGTTAATGTTGATTTTTTTTCAAGATAATTGAATATTGCTTGGACATTGCCTTATACATTTACCTTTGAAATTGCAGCTTTATAGTTGTACTGGTAAAAGCTTGTTGTTTACGTAAAGTCTTCATCTGTTTCCACATTTTCAGCATACTTTGTATTAAAGAATAATCTCGTTGTTGTTCCTTTTCATATAATATTTTAGTATCTCTTTTTTAGAATGAATATGTGGAAGAAACAAATTACAAAATTAAGTGAAAATTCTACTTTTTAAAGGCACAATAAAAGCTAAACATTAAATTCTCCTGTTTGGAATGCGAATACACCAAAACCCTTTTCTTATATACTTATACAAAGGGAGTGTATCTTGTGAAAAGGGAGATACATCGCAAAAAATAAGATATTTATTTGAAACATTAAAAAAATCACTATTGTTTAATTAACACCTTGAATTTCCACCACACTTGAATTTTCAACATTCAAACACAAATCATGAGGTTTATTTAATATTAAAATTAATATTAGTGGCACTTCCAGGAAAGTAATGGTGGATTGAAGGTGGATGACAATGGAATGAGGAGCTGGCAAATGGCTCAGTGAGTAAAGAGTAAAACAGTGTTCTCCAGTGGTTTATAGAGCTCTAGGAACTGAGGGAAGATCAGCTTTGCCCTACTCATGGTTCAAAAAAAATTTTTTTTTAATAAACAGCAAAAGGAGGATTAGAATGTTGATTATGGAAAGCTATAAACAGACTAAGGGGATAGATGGATTGGAAATAAGATTTTGAAATTAATTATAAGAATCCTTCTGGTGGGCTGTTTAAAATCCTATTAAAATATATGAAGAATTTGAATCTAAATAAAAGAAGTCTTCCCATGGAAAAATATGGATTAGAAAAAAGCATAAGAAGAGACTGAAGACAGGATACTAGAGGCAACCAGAAGAAATTGTTTCTTTTAACCATTTAGTCGTGTCCAACTCGTGGTGAGTTTATAGGCAAGTGCTCTCCATGCTACTTTGTCAAACACAGCTTTTTTCAATTGTTGTATGTTCAACTTTGCATCAGATTTGATGTTATCAAGCCAGCCTGTTCTTTGCTTATACCTTCTTCTTTGTCCACTTCTTTGTCCTAGCATCATTGCCTTCTCCAATGAATGTGCACACATAACATGGCCAAAGTAAATCAGGCATAGTCTTATGATTTTAGCTTCTAGTGATGAGTCTGGTTTTATTTGATTTAACACCTCTCTGTTAGTTACTCTAGCTGTCCATGGTATATGCAGTAATTTACCCAGCACCACAGTTCAAAGGCGTTCATTTTTCTTTGATCAGCCATTCTTAGTGTCCAACTCACACCCATACATCAATATAGGGAAGATTATTGCTCTAACTAGCCTTTTTGTATTTATATCAATATCTCTGCTTTTCCAGATCTTACTAATGGGATAAAATTAATTAATTAACTATTGCAGTAAAGCCTAAGGTTATCCTGCATTTGATTTCAAGAGTAGAACTGCCATCGTAAACAATTTTGGATCCAAGGAAGATAAATTCTCGAACTAATTCAATTTCCTCCTTGTTGATTTTAAATGTCTCATGTCACCTTCAGCTGCTGTCATTATCTTTGTTTTCCTGATGTTAAGACTCAGTCCTACTTTTTCATTTTTGTCCTTGATTTTCCAGATCATTTTTTTTCCAGATCTTCCTTATTTTCAGCCAATAGTGTTGTACCATCTGTGTACCTGAAATTATTTATGGTTCTTCTCCCAATCTTCACTCCAACATCAGGCAGTTCCAGATCTAATTTCCACATGGTCATTTCAGCATCTTACTTGAACAAAAAAGGAGAGAAAATGCATCCCTGTCTAACTCCCTTACTGATCCTGAACAAGTCTGTGTCGCCATAAAGCGTTCTCACTATTGCCTCCTGATCAGTGTAGAGTGACCTGATGAATCTGATCAGGTGCACTGGGACACTAAGATCATGCAAAGCTGCCCATAGCTTATTGTGTTCTATACAGTCAAAAGCTTTTCTGTAATCAATTGCCTTTTCCAAAATCCATCTAATATTGGCAATATGATCTCCAGTGCTGCACCCCTTTCTAAAGCCAATTTGTACATTGGTTAACTCGATTGATAACATTTTGTAGCCTCTGTTTAATGATCTCTAACAGAAACTTGTTTGCATGAGAAATCAATGCAATCATGCGACAGTTGGAGCAGTCTCTGGCATCGCCTTTCTTTACTAAAGGGATAAAATTAATTAAAGGAGAAGAGACATACAGAATGGAGAAAAGTATTTTAACTTTGAGAAAATTCAGGGACATTTGGGAACAATCCACTCAGAAATTTCTCTTAAAATTGTCTGCTACTATAAAAATAAGTTTTAAAAGAGGTGACATAACAGCATACAACTGAGAATCAGGCTTTCAATTCCACAAGAATTGAAAAGCTGTTAAGGGTTTGGACTTAAAAATGACAAGTTACAAGAATGATATGGAAAAAGATGTTACACTGGATTTACAAATAAAACAGACTGTCTTATCATCAAAACAAGAGACAGCACAGTCCAGACCTGGATTGTGGAAAGAGGAAGAGGTTTAGGATAACCACTCCCTAGAGCAGGGGTAGGCAACCTTGGCTCTTTTATGACTCGTGGACTTCAACTCCCAGAATTCCTGCGCCAGCTGGCGCAGGAATTCTGGGAGTTGAAGTCCACGAGTCATAAAAGAGCCAAGGTTGCCTACCCCTGCCCTAGAGTCTCCCAGGATTTAGGGTAGGGTAATAGAGGATGATGATGATGAAGATTATTATTATTATTATTATTATTATTATTATTATTATTATTATTATTATTATTATTATTATTATTATTATTATTATTATTATTATTATTGTTGTTGTTGTTGTTGTTGTTGTTGTTGTTGTTGTTGTTGTTGTTGTTGTTAGTCAGGCAAGATTCTGTCTATAAGGTATAAGAAAATAAAGAATTGTGCTAGGATGTTCTAATCTAGGGTTAGGCCTGACAATAGTATTAAGTAAGGATTTAATCTAACTCTTTATGGCTGTTATTAATGCTATAGGCTAGCTTGATCATTGATTTCTCATGTCACATCTGGTTGGACCTGTAATTCTAGCAGTTCATTAATTGTGAACAGAAAAAGAGTAATATATTTAGAGAAAAATTCTAATATTTATAACTATCTTGCAAAACAACATGTCTAATGTTTCTCAATCATCAGGAGTAGACTTGATAAAAGGTACTCATTTATATTTATTGCAAATGACAAATGTAATAAACAATGACTTTCTTTTTGGAATAGGCTCCCTGCTTCCTGGGAACCTATTATTGTAGTCCAACAAAGTTGCTTTCATGAAATTTCGTGAAACTGCTACTATTTTGAGCAGCTATATGTTCTTTTTGGCAATCTTGCAGGCTTTATTATGCAATAAAGTTTCCCTCAGGAATTAAACTAACCGCATGGGAAGGAGAGAGAAAATGCAATCCAAGTAATACTTCAGCATTAGGAAAAAATGTTAAATCACTTTCATTTATACACATAGTTGTTTAGTGACTGCATCATTTAGCAATCATTCAGTTACAGAGGTAATGAAAAAATAAATTGCAACTAATTCTCTCATTTATGACCTTTGCAGGTCTGTAAAGCAAAGGAAAGCTTAACTAAGATTGTAAAATCTTGATGTTTCACTTAGCAGCAACCACTTGCTTAATGACCAAGTTGCCGGCCCCAGTTGTGGTCACTAAACAAGTACTACCTGTACTGTGTTCCCAATCTGTACTGTGTTCTCAATCATCTCCCCCTTCTCCTCCATGTACTGATTTGACCTTTTAATGACCAACTTACTTTTAATGGGAAAAATAATCAGCAACCCTTAAACTGGTTGTTTTCCTTTTACTAATAACCTGTGATTTCAGATATGTCCTTACCATATTCTTCAATGCCTCCAACAATAGTAGAGCTTCTAATGTAATTAAAACGTTCTTAAAAATTCAGAGAAATATTCAGAGATAAATCTACTCTGAAAGTAGCCTATATTGAACTGTATAGCACAGTCAAATATCAGGAGTTCACCACAGAAATATTTTATGTTATTTTGTATTATGTCATAAAATGCTTTATGATGTGGAGCGCGGTGGCTCACGTGATTACAGCACTAGTCTGACGATTGGTAGACTTGCGTTGAAGGCCTGGTTGCTGCTGCATGGCAGGGTGGGCTTCTGTCACTTGCTCCTCTGACTCAACAGTTCGAAAGCAGTGATCACAAGTAGAAAAATGGATACCACTTTAAGCAGGGGACCATATGTGGCTCAGCACAATCAAAGAGGCGGAGTCCAAGTTCTCTTTCTAAGTAACACGTTTATTCAGTGCTGAACAAACGTGGTCGTTCCATAAGACTTGAAGCAAGCATATATAGGTGTCTTAGTTTCACTTAGTTACATAACAGGAATGCAGTTCATAGCAGATAAGGTACAGAAGTTACAAAAATACTTGTGCATGCATTCTGTAGTTATGGTCACATGTTCAACTATAAGTTTGTGGTTTCTTTATCAAAGTTTCCACAACTCCAAAGACATGCCAAGGCCTCAATTTCAACATAAGAATCTTTACATCAATCATCAGAATTATCAAAATCCTGATCAGAATCCTGCCCGGTGGGCAACTTAATGGGGACATGAAAGGACCCCCCCCCCCATCTAGGTGTCCCCTAGGCAAGGGTGATGTCACCGGTTGATCCTTTCACCATAGAAGTGCTTTGGTGCTTTTGACACAGGGAAAAAATGCTTTATGATGATTTTTATGTCATTAAACTTTTTATAAAATTTGTCAACTTTCAATTCAACAGGAGTCATAGGATCTGAATTTTAGATATATTCTGTAAGTTAGCCCATTTAAGGTACCTTGGTTGAAAATGTTTTATCCTATTGTTTTGCCCATAACAGTTTTTAGTAGTATATAGATTTCAGGCACTGCAGAAATCACAATAAAGCAAATAAAAGAAATAATACCATTAACAACAACAATAACAACAAAATAACACATCTGCAGCATGTTTGAAATGTTCCAGAATAACAAGATACCTTATTTGTGAGCTGTAATCCTTTAAAGTGTTTGTATTCAACTGGCCTGTTTTTAAATTTGTTTCTGCTAGATTTGTTGCACTTATTAAGGCTTTTAGCTGTAACAAAAAATTATAATTTGTTAATTGTTATTAGTGATTTAGCATTAACAAGTAGAAAAAGCAGTTCATAAAACTGATGCGTATTTTTATAGTAGAAAATTTCTACATTTTGCAGCCATGATGTAATAACACAAAATAAAAAGAATAGTCATAGACATTCTGCATAATTCCAGCAGAGAAACTTGTTTCACAAAAAATAAATAATCCTCAACCTTCAGTGTACAACAACTAAGTAATTTGGCTTCATTCAGCTGGCTATTATTATTAAAAGAACTTTGCAGTAGAGGATAATCTCTAATTTTTTTTTATGTTTTGGAGATTCAATATTAGGAAGCCAAACAAAGTATGGCCATAAATAGCTCTCTGTATGGTAAAAGGAATTTGTCATCACAATGTTTTAAAAGAGATTATCTATTGCCCAGTGTAAATATTTATATTATCATAAATTGACTATGGTTTTATATGTCATATTACAGGTAGTCCTTGACTTACAATTGTAATTGAGCATCCAATTCCAGTTGTAAGCTGTAACAGTCATAAAGCGAATCACCACATGGCTTCACCTGATTTTAGCTTTTTTGTGGCAGTTGTTAAGTGAATGTGGCAGTCATAAACCGAATGCCATGGTTTTTAAATGAATGCTGCAGTTGTTAATTGAATCCATTGTTTGTTATAGGGCATTTTGCCTGAAACCAGAAATAAACACTGGTTTCCAGCAAAATCATGATCATGTGATTGCAAGATGCTACAAAGGGCTGTAAATACAGGCTGGTTCCCAAATGCCCAAATGCATTCAATATTTTTTTTTTAACAAAACAATTCAAAGGCTGAGGAGGGGGAGGGAAGCAACAATTCCCCACATATTTCTAGGAAATATTTTAGACTATTCTGAATGTTAATTTGATATGGTAAGAATAAATTTATTGTCTCATCTATGCTGCAGTATTGCAATATTGTAAGCACTATAGAAATAGAGAATTTCAAAATGATTAACATGTACAGATATTATGACAACAAAATAAAGTTAGGCATATATCTAGTTTTCAAATTGAGACAAACTGAAGTCATTTAAACAACATCCTTTCAAACATCATTATTACTAGAATTTAGTGTAAAATAAAAGTATTTTCTTACTTTTTCAAAAAGCAAGTTAGTAACATTTTGCTCTTGTCTTTTCTGAAAACATTCATAAATATCAAGCAACTTAACAGCCAACACTTGCTCACAATTAAAAAGACAATGATGACTGAAGACAATACTTGATATGTTAAGATCTAGTTGATACATTTTATAGTCATCAAACTTGGCACAATTTTCCAACTCTGGTTGCATTGCCTATTTGGGAGGATGAAAAAAAAATTTCTCTTAAAAAAAGTAATTTTGAACAGCAATAGGAACTGTACTTCTATTTATGTATATTTTTAAAGCAGGCTTTCTAAATGAATCCAAAGTGAGAAAAACCTGTTTGACCTGATAGATAAAAACTGTTTGTGAGTCAACATAAAAAATATGTTTTTCTCACACTATTTCAATTTTAAGAATTATTTCAACCTTGACTATTAGATATGGTACTATTTTTTAAGTATAAATAAATAGCAATATGTGACAAAGCCATGGTTGTAGTAGGATACATTTATATCCCCCAAAACATTTGATACAAAGACCCAAAGCTGAAAGGCCTGAATAGGCAGCCAGGCTTTAAAAGCTAACTCAAAATGAGCAGAGATCTCTTAGATGTCTGCAGCTTGCTCATTCATCTCTCCTCCAAAGCAAGTGGAAAGTGATGAAGCAATTCACCAATCCTATGAAATTCCAAATGCTAGTGCAGACCTTGCATGAGTAACACCCCCTCCACAAATTGTTATTTAATTGTGGTGAAAAAACAACTAAAATATACTGTCGGTCTTCCTGAATGTATGTAACACTTCTAGCAAAGCATACTGAACGTTGTCCAATGAATATCCCTTTGTAAAATAGTGTGAAAGAATAAAAACAAACCTTTCTATATATTGTATTCAATTCTGTGATAGTCTTAACAGGAAAAGATACTATGTGATGGCTTGATTGCTTGATCGGAGAAGGTAATGATATTATTTCCCCACTTTCTTCAAACCAGCCTTTTGCCTTGATAAGGGTGATTCAAAAGTATAAAGAAAATCAAGCAAACCAGCAAATAACTGTTTTTAAAACAAATTGTTTAGAAAGTGGTTCTTAAAAAAAGCAAAATCATCATATTTACCCCTTCTTGCTGAAGGCGATTCTCCATTTTGTGGTACATCTTCCTAGGAATATAAGGCTTTCTTGGAATGTAAAATCCTTCCTCTTCTAGGAGTCGTGGCAACATATTGCTTGGTAGCTTACAGCTATGTATAACTGAGAATAATCAAGATGACTTCAAGAATGATGTATACTTATTTAGAGATTGCAATGCTAATTAGTTTTCTTCCCTTTATTGGTTACATACAGAGAAAAAAGGTACAAATGATTTGTGGAATATGTATAATAGCAGCCATATTAATCTGCTACAGATGATACTCCTAATAAAGCGAATTGCCAGTAAAAATTTTACTTTCTCCAACTTTTGCTCTTCTCAGTTTATGGAAAGATTAAGGAAATCTGAAATTTCATAACACAGAGATAATTGTATACAACAACTGTGTACAACAATATTGTACCTACCATGGCATTTCCCTATCTTGTCTCTTAAAGGCTAGACTGAATACGCTGCCAAGATTTATCAGAAGTATCATTTTTTATATTTACCCACTTTTTTAAAAAAAATACTCTTTAAAAAAGGGTAATGTTTTCCTCTTGATCCATAGTTTGGAGACAAAAATAGCTACAGAAGGCTCATCTCAGCTCCAGCTCAAAGGGTTTATGCACAATGTTCTTAAAACTTTATTTTGGTGCTCTTTTGCTGTTCTCTTTTTCTTTCAGGCCTAGTCAAAAAGGATCCATCAATTTTTTAATAAAAAATCAGCCACTAGATAAATCAGGCACTGAATTCATATTTTTTTCTTTGGAAAAATTAGCAGTGATCTGCAGGTTAATAGTTTAAAATACATTTTACTTTAAAATGATATTTTTACTTACTATTTTTTCATATTTTTAAAACAAAAATAAAGACCTTGGAAAAATGGGGAAAATACCAAAATGGTTGGGAGACTAGAGCAACTCTTCTATAAGGAAAACATATAATATGAACAACAGATGACAGTCACAGCTAGAATTGCCTTTGCACAGTTTCAGGTTGTGCACCAGTTGCAAGTTTTCCTGGATCAGGAGTTCCTGAGCTCAGTCATTCAAGCCCTGGTTGAATCACATTTGGACTACTGCAATGAGATCTACATGGGGCTACCCTTGAAGACCATTCAGAAGCTACAAACGGTGCAGATTGTGGCCTTTGGGGCCCTAGAATGGCCCAATTACACTGCTGTTCTGCAAGCTGCACTGGCAGCGGGTCTGCTTCTAGATGTAATTCAAGGTGCCGGTTATTATCTATAAAGCCCTGCATGGAATGGGTCCAGATTATTTGAGTAGGCATGCTGTGCATCCGGTTATTCAAGGAATAATGGCTGGCAAGGTCCAGGAGAAGTCTTCTCTGTCATGGCTTCTGCCATTTGGAACATCTTACCCCATGAAGTGAGGTTTGCTCCCATCCTCCTGACCTTTCATAAGCACCTGAAAACCTGGCTTTGCCAATTGGCTTGGGGCCTCAATGGGGAAATGCCATGCGTGCTGGAGGTGATTAATAGACTAATACCAGATCCCACTTCACCCCATGCACACCTTGTTTCCACCATCCCCATTATGAGATGTAAAATGATATCTGATGAATATCTGTGGTGTTATCCCACAGTATTACAATCCAGGATCATACGGAAAAAAGTTAATATGAAGAAATGTCTGCAGGAGCTAGATCAGGGCTTTTCAACCTTTTCACCCATTGAACCACTTTTAGGATATGGCAACATCTGAGTACCACCAGTCGCCTAGCAAGGTGTCAAAAACTTGATGATCAAAAAAAAAAAAAGGAAAAAAGTGATAAAGTACAGGTAGTCCTCGACTTACAACAGTTCGCTTAGTGACTGCTCGAAGTTACAATGGCACTGAAAAAAGTGCCCAAGCCACAGCCGAGCAAGACAGCGCCCGGCGGCGCTCTTCCTCCTGTCCAAGGTTTTCATTGTGGTGAGCATTTCTGTTGAGGATTGGCAGCGGGGGTGGGGTGGGGTGTTTGGTTTTTATTCCCCCTGTCTGCTGGGTGGTTGCAGCAAGTTTTGGTCACTTCACATGACCCTGGGACACTGTGACCATCATAAATATGAATCAGTTGCCAAGCATCTGAGTGTAAATCACAAGACCCTGGAGATGCTGCAACATTGCAGCTGATTGGCGCTTCTTCGGGGCTGTCAGGGCTCAGTGGAAGCACCAGGATCAGCGCGATCCTGGTGCTTCCACTGAGCCCTGACAGCCCCGAAGAAGCGCCAATCAGCTGGAAAGTGGCACTGATCCTGGCGCTTCCGCTCAGGCTTGTGCGGTGCTGCCACCGGTTCAGCTCATTCCCCTCCCTTGCTACTTTTCTAGGATGGTCGCGTACCACCTGCCAGGTGCCAGTGTACCACAGGTGGTACCCGTACCACTGGTTGAAAAGCCCTGAGCTAGATGACACAAGTATTATTTCCAGTGGCAATGCTATCAAAGGCAGGAGAGAAGAATCATTAAAAGGGACTATTCTTTTCATGGGAGCTACATTGGGAGTAAGAAATTAAGGAAATAATCAGTCCTGTGTCTCCGTGTTCATGTATGGGAAATATCCATAGAGAAGTTATTCTTGGATCTATGTCAAATTTATCTCCGAAAAAAACAAAAAAGGTAGAATATGGTAATAAATATTTACTGAGTTTTCGTATTACATGTAGAAAAGAGATTTTTCTGAAGAGGGAACGAAAATTAATTAGTTTTTGCTAGTCTCTGGGATGATAATTTTTGACCATGGCTCCTTGATAAATAAGAAACTGCTATAATGACATTGGTGCAGTTTTGTATTCCATGAAGTGCAGTCTTGAATGCAGAAATAAGGCAATGGGATTGCACTAAACCTATCATGATTTCTATCTCATCAAGAGATTTATGCCAGCAATGCCCATAGTCGAACTGGTTTTCATTCATGGTTTGAAGAGGACAGGATAATGTTGATGTTATGTATTGATATTGACCGTTAATGTGTTTGGGTTTAAATGTGTCTCCAACTGTTTTGGAGGGAAACTGAAGTTTATATTTGAGCGGGTAAACCAGCTCTAAATCTGATTGGTCGCCGCCTAGTGGCGGCATGTATAAATATCTGTCAGTCTGTCGGTTGAGTTCAGTTCTGTTATTCTTGCAATAAAATATGTTGCATTAGATCAGTCTGGTCAATGCCTTCAAGAACCCACTATGTAACAGTGGTGACGAAGGTGGGATCTTGCCGAAGGAGTGATGCCTATCAGAGTTGAAGTCACAGGGTTTTAGCTCAGGCATCAGAGCCCTGGCAGGACCACGTCCCAAGCCTGCCTGCCGGTAAGACAAACTGGGGGCACATTGTCCTGAGGGATCCGTCCCCAGGATATAGGCAGTTCATTTCCTTCGTTGCAAGAAAGGCAGTGCCCAAGACCTCACCACTAATCCACCATGGCAAAGGTGGGCAGACTCAATGAGTTCGACGTCTCCCACCCAGAACAGTGGAGCTCCTACGTCTCCAGGGTGGACACCTACTTTCGGGCCAACCAGGTCGGAGAGGACGGGTTGAAAGCGGCGACCCTGCTCTGCGTGTGTGGACAGGCCACATACAACATCGCAGAAAATTTGGTGGCCCCAGCCAGCATCGAATCAGTAACGTATGCTGAATTTAAAAAAAGATTGAAAGAACATTTTGAACCCAAGCTTTCCGTAATCGCTTGGCGTCATGCCTTCGAACAGAGAGAGCAAAAGGCAGGGGAGTCGGTAGCTGAATTCGTGGCCGCACTCCGGCAAACGTCATGCCATTGCAATTTTCCTGACCTGGAGGATCGCCTCAGGGACAGGCTCATATGGGAGCTGATGAATAGAAATTTGCAACAGCGCCTATTTGCAATGGAAAAGCTGTCCTTCCAAGATGTCTTGAAGGAGATCATGGCATACAAGGCCGCCGGTGGAGCAATGAAGGCTCTACGGCCTCAAAAGACAACCCCCAGCCAGGTGACCGTGCACCAAGAGTCCATTGAGCTGGAAGATGAGGTAGAGCACGATGAGATCGACCGGTTACAGAGGGAAACCGTTAGATGGCATCGTCCTATAGCACAAGCAACTAGTCCTCAAAGTTGCACAAGCTGCGGGGGCCAACACAAAAGGACTGAGTGCAGGTTTCGCACAGTAGTGTGCCGTGCCTGTGGAAAGCATGGCCACATCACCAGAGTCTGTAGAGGTCGCCAAAGAGATGCTCAGATTGCAGATGCCCAGCAGAAAGGTAAATGGGCAGGGTCGGATACTGTTCGGGGAGGAGAAGCATCCTGCGGACGGGAGCCCAACGCCCTCTTAAAGAGAAGCTGAGACTTCAAGTCAAAATACAAGGGGTTCCTTGCTTGCTCCATGGAGCTCGACACAGGGTCAGCTCTGTCCATCATGTCGTACAAGACTTTCAGTTATATCTGAAGACAGGGCAAGAAGCGAGTTCAACTCAAACTGTCAAGCCTTGTTCTGACAGATTTTCAAAATTGCCACATCATGGTAAAAGGCGAAGCCACCGTGAGAGTCAGGTTCAAAGAGTTTGAGGGTCCCCTCAACATTGTGGTCGTTGAAGGACAACGTACAAGTCTAATAGGATTAGACTGGTTCGAGGCCCTGGGCATCCAAGTAACTGGCATAAATCACACTCAGATGGCTGACCTGGCAGCAGTATGTCAAGAGTACGCTGATGTATTCAGTCCTAACTTAGAACAATATAAAGGGGCACCCATATCCCTTCATCTTGATCCGGCTGTCACGCCAATCAGGATTAAACCGCGCAGAGTGCCGTTTGCGCTTAAACCAAAAATTGATGCAGAACTGGACAAATTAGTGCAACAGGGAGTGCTCCAACCAGTGGACAGTAGCCTGTGGGAGACTCCCATAGTGACCCCAGTGAAGTCAAATGGGGACATCCGTATTTGTGCACACTACAAGTGCACAATCAACAAGGCACTACAGCAACGTGCTTACCCAGTGCCAGTGGTTAGTCACATCCTCGCATCACTTCAAGGAGGTCGCTTGTTCGTCAAACTTGACCTCGCACAAGCATACCAACAGCTGCCAGTTGACGATGCCACAGCTGAGGCATAGACAATCATCACTCACAGAGGGACATTCAGAGTTCGTCACCTGCAGTTTGGGGTAAGTGTTGCCCCGGGATTGTTCCAAAGCGTTATGGAACGGACACTTAAAAATATACCAGGTGTCTGCCCCTATTTTGATGACGTCCTGATTGCAGGTGAATCTGCGGCTGTACTAGCAGATTGCCTCAGAGCAGTACTTCAACGATTTCGCGAAGCGGGGTTAAAGTTAAAGAAAGAAAAGTGTCAGATTGGAGTGGACTCTACTGAGTTCTTGGGATTTCGGATAGATTCAGCCGGAATCCACCCATCAGAAGCTAAACTAAAAGCTATCCAACAAGCCCCAAGACCTAAGTCCAAAGGGGAATTACAGGCATTCCTGGGACTTTTACATTTTTATCATTCGTTTCTGCCACACAAAGCAGCATTGGCCAAGCCACTCCATTGTCTTTTAGACAAAAAAGCACCCTGGGTTTGGGCAAGCACCCACGACAAAGCATTCAGAGCAGTCAAATCACTGCTATCTTCTAACTCCATGTTAGCACATTTTAATGAGAAACTGCCCGTGACTTTAGCATGTGATGCATCACCATATGACATCGGAGCAGTTCTAAGCCATAAAATGGCAGATGGCCATGAAGCTCCTATAGCTTATTACTCTAAAACATTATCTGCAGCAGAGAGAAACTATGCACAGATAGACAAGGAAGCCCTCGCTATTGTAGCAGGAATTTAAAAATTCCATGACTTCCTATATGGGTGACCCTTCACCATTTTCACTGATCACAAGCTGTTGCTTGGCCTCTTTACAGCAGACAAGCAGACTCCGCAGATTCTATCACCAAGGATGCTGCGATGGTCAGTTTTTATGGCTGCCTATTCTTACAGGCTAGTCCACAAACCTGGCAAGGAAATGGGCCATGCTGATGCACTCAGCTGACTGCCTCTGCTTCAAACAGATCCAGATCCAGACCCAGACCCAGCAGCTCGCATCCTGGCAATCCAGGATCTTCCTGAAACGCCCTTACACGCGGGAGATGTAGCCACCGAAACTGCCACTGACAAAACACTCAGTTGCGTTTTGAACTGGGTGTTGAGAGGGTGGCCAGAAAACAGGCCAAGTCCCGAGTTCCAGAGTTATGCCAGTAAAAAGGATGAGCTGTCAGCCCACCAGGGTTGCATATTGTGGGGAAGCAGGGTGATTGTTCTGCCCACAATGTGAGCCAGAGTATTAGAATCTCTGCATGAGGGGCATCCTGGCATCGTCAGAATGAAGGCACTTGCACGAAGCTACTTGTGGTGGCCAGGTTTGGATAAAGACATTGAGGCTCAAGTAAGGAGCTGTAGGGTCTGCCAAGAAACCTGGCCAGAAATGCCTCAAGCTCCAGTGCACCGCTGAGAGACCACGCAAACTCCATGGTGTCATGTGCATATCGACTTTGCAGGTCCATTTCAGGGACAGGTATTCCTCATTGTCGTGGACAGCTATTCAAAATGGCTTGAGGTAGTACCTGTCCAATCTATGACTACTGCCAGGACCATCCAGGAACTGCGCAGACCTTTTGCTACACACGGCCTGCCGGACGTCATTGTGTCAGACAATGGGGCACAATTCATGGCAGCAGAGTTCCAGTCCTTCCTTAAAGCTAATATGATTAGGCACACCACTTCAGCCCCATTCCATCCAGCTTCCAACGGTCAAGCTGAATGGATGGTGAGATCCACTAAAGAGTCTCTTAAAAGACTTAAAAGACTGGAGACTGGAATCATCGCCTGGCAGACTTCCCTTTATGCCAGCACACAACGCCGAGTACCACTACAGGTCGCAGCCCAGCCGAGCTGAGATGGGGTCGTCAACTAACGACAAAGTTGGACCGTCTCCATCCTGACAGAGCAGCTGCAGAAACGTCACAACCCAAGCCTCCGAGGAATTTACGTTTGGGTGAGCCTGTTTGGGCAAGAAACTATGGGCAGGGGGCACCTTGGGTGGTTGCTATTGTGACAAAGGTGTCAGGGCCACTATCCTATGAGGTGGCCCTGGACGACGGTCGTGTGGTCCGACGCCACATTGATCAATTGCGGTGGCGGCTGGCAAGTCAGAGTCCTGGTGCAGAGGACGAGAGAACTATAGACTTGCATAGGGAAGTGGACATTCCTGAATCGGTCAGACCCACAGAGACTATACGAGTTGATCCAGAATCAACACAGAACAGCGAACTGTGTTTGCCGGCAAGTGACACGAGTGGAAACAGCGGTACAAGTTTACCCGGTTCGACCGAAGGCAGCGGCAACCATCTACCCGGTGCAGACAGACTTAGCGGCACGGGTCTACCGGGTATGGCTAAACAGCAAGTTGATCGGGAGCCCCAAACAGTTTTGCGGTGCTCCGAAAGAACCCGTAATCCACCAGCATACTGAAATGATTATGTACACAAAGTGTAATGGGGGTTGACTTGTCCAGGGGAAAGGGGTGTTATGTATTGATATTGACCGTTAATGTGTTTGGGTTTAAATGTGTCTCCAACTGTTTTGGAGGGAAACTGAAGTTCATATTTGAGCGAGTAAACCAGCTCTAAATCTGATTGGTCGCTGCCTAGTGGCGGCATGTATAAATATCTGTCAGTCTGTCGGTTGAGTTCAGTTCTGTTATTCTTGCAATAAAACATGTTGCATTAGATTGGTCTGGTTAAGCCTTCAAGAACCCACTATGTAACAGTTGATATGCCATGTTTTGCTACCAAGCAGCATCCCTTCTTAAGTTAATAATAATAATAATAATACTAGTAATAATAATAATAACAACAACAACATTGGAAGGGACCTTGGAGGTCATCTAGTCCAACCCCCTGCTCAGGCAGGAAGTCCTATACCATTTCGGACAAATGGCTGTCCAGTCTCTTCTTAAAAACTTCCAGTGTTGGAGCATTCACCGCTTCTGGAGGCAGGTTGTTCCACTGGTTAATTGTTCTAACTGTCAGGAAGTTTCTCCTTAGTTCTAGGTTGCTTCTCTCCTTGATTAGTTTCCATCCATTTGCTTCTTGTCCTGCCTTCAGGCGCTTTGGAAAATAGCTTGACTCCCTATTCTTTGTGGCAGCCCCTGAGATATTGGAAACACTGCTATCATGTCCCCCTCGTCCTTCTCTTCGTTTAAACTAGACATACCCATTCCAGCCACCGTCCTTATATGTTTTAGCCTCCAGTCCCTAATCATTTGTTGCTCTTCTCTGTACTCTTTCTAGAGTCTCAGCATCTTTTTATATTTTATTAGTGTGGCATGGTGACCAAAATAAATGCAGTATTCCAAAAAAAAATTTTTACCTTAGCCAAAAAAAAAAAGTGGTACAAAATACTTCACGTGATCTGATCATCCCTTGTTAAGGTAGCCAGCAGCACTGTGTTGGTTTTTGGCAGCTGCCAGCACACTACTGGCTCATTTTTTAAGTGATTGTCCACTAGGACTCCGAGATCCTTCACAGTTACTACTATTGAGCAAGGTACCCCCTATACCAGGCATGGCTGGCTCAGGAATTCTGGGTGTTGAAGTCCACGAGTCATAAAAGAGCCAAGGTTGCCTACCCCAGCCCTATACTATACCTGTACCATTTGGTTTTCTTGCCTAAATGTCGAACCTACTTTTTCACCATTAATTCATTTTGTAGATAGCACCCAGTGTTCAAGTCTGTCCAGAGCTCCTGATTCTTAAGCCTGTCTTCTGGAGTGTTGGCTATTCCTGCCAGCTTGGTGTCGCTGCAAATTTGATGCGTTCCCCATCTATCCCCTCGTCCAAATCGTGATGAAGATGTTGAAGAGCACTGGCCCAGAAACAGAGCCCTGGGGACACCCACTACACACTTCCCTCCAGTAGATGCAGTTCATTGAGACCACATGCTGAGTACGGCCGGTCACCAGCTATGAATCCATCTGGTGGTGATGCTGTTTAACCATATTTTTCTATCTTATCAAGTAGTAGGTTGTGATCTACTTTATAAAATGCCTTATGAAGTCAAGTAAAATTATATCCACAGATTCCTCTGATCCACTAATTTGTCACATTGGTCAAAAGAATGCAATAAGATTTGTCTGGCATGATCTGTTTTTGATAACCCATGGCTTTTAGTAATGACTTTGTTTGCCTCTAGGGTGTTCGCTGATCATTGTTTGATTATCTTTTTCCAGAATCTTGCCAGGTATTGAGGTCAGGCTGATAGGTCTGTAATTTTGGACCCATTTTTTTCCTTTTCGAAGCATGGGAACTACTTCAGCTCTCTTCTCAGTCCTTCTGGTAGTTCCCAGTGCTCCAGGATCTTGAAAAATATAGGTCAGTGGGTATGAGATCACATCTGTCAGTTCCTTGGAACCTTGGGGTGTAATCCATCTGGTCCTGTGATTTGAACTCGTCTAGGAGGGACAGGTGCTCACTTACCTTTCTTGCCTGCTTAACTTGTGTTATTTATCTCTTTTTATGGCACTATTTTTGATAGGTTGGGTCTGTTTTTTCCTTATGTAAAGACAGATGCAAAAAACGAGTTAAATAGTTCTGCTTTCTCCCTTGTTGATTGTCCCTTCTTGCCACTTTCACCCACTAATGGACCAATCATTTCTTCACTATTCTTGTTTTTTACATTGAAAGAAGATTTTTTTTTTATTTTGACTTTGTTCGCAGCCTTAGTTCATTTTGAGCCTTAGCTTTCCTCACTTCATCTTTGCAGGCTCGGGCTATTTGCTGATATTCTAGTTATGTGCCCCTCTTTCCACTTTCTATACTTGTCCTTTTTATCTTTCAATTTATCAGAGAGTTCTTTATGCAGCCATGCTGGTTTCTTTTGAGAGCTGTTATTTTTCCTCTTTGTTGGTATTGTGCTAGACTGGGCTTTTATTATGTCACTTTTCAAAATTTCCCAAGCTTCTTGAGTTGTTTTCCCCTTGAGGATTCTCATCCATGGAATCCTTCCCAAGCTCTAAGTTTATTGAAATTAGCTCTCTTAAAGTCCAAGACTCTAGTTTGACTGTGTTCTATTGCTTGTGCTTCCATAATGTTGAATTCCAATATTGCATGATCACTTCCTCCCAAGGTTCCTGTGGCTTCAACACCTTCTATCATTTCATCTCTGTTAGTGAGAATTAGATCCAAAATGGCTAATCCTCTAGTTTCTTTCTCTACCAGTTTCCTTCTCTGCCAGATCCTACGGTTGTCCACACTGCCCTTGCTAGAGATGACCACTAATACAGCTCTGAGATTCCTCTGTCTATTAATATTGAATGGTTTCAGTGTTCATAAGAAGTCAGAGTATTCCACAATGACAAACAACTCATATCTCCATGAAAACTTTGGACCTGAATTGATGACCCAACTTTGGCCTGTTCTTAAGAATCACTGCATTTAACATTATTCTCTCCTCCTTCTATATGAAGATATTTTACACAAGCAAAGTATATGGATTTTTGTGGAGGGGGAGGGGGAGCACTTTTTCGACATGGTACCATTGTGCCATTTTTTGCAGCATGAAAATCATCCCTAGCATTTACAAACAGTTTTATGGTGAATTTTATAGCAGGATAGGTTTAGAGAAAATGAAAACTACATCAAATTCTGCACCTGATAACAGTTCTGCTCTGAATCAGCAGATAGAGCTAATATTTATATTTATGTCTATAAAATCAGTATCAATGTTATAATATCTTTGGAAACTTATATCACCTGGTGATGTTCTTGGAATAAAGAGTTGGTTCCATCCCTTTTCCTTGTCTACTTTATTGAAATTACAGGTAGATTTTACTTCAAGTAATTCTGTCAACATTTCTTTCATATGGACAAGCAGTGGAGTTTGCTCATTTAAGCTACAGATGTTTTGAAGGCAGCCATCTGTTGATTTCTATTGTTTATTATGAAGAAAAACAATGTGAAATAGTAAATTCAGAAATAATTGAATAAAAACGAACATGAAACAATATCTCCATTGAATTCTTTGAATTGATATAGGTAATTCCTAGAAAATAATCAATATGTTCATAAATGAAATTCAGTCTGAATGAAAAGCAATGATATCCATTGTTTTAAATTTGCATGCACCGTCAAAGTTTGGCTGGAAAATCCTTAATCTTCTGGAGTAGATATTGAGAACAAACAGAATTCCAGTAGTACAATACTGGATTCTACTTATGTACACAGTAAATAGAGGGATATCTTTATTACAAACACAAAAAAGGTGTCAAAAAGCCAGTTTGTTACCTTTCAAAAGATGGGTAGTAGAAAGGCTATAAATAACTATAACTATTTTAAATATACAAACTTAATGATTTAGGTTTTGATTTTCCAATAGTATTAACAAAGAATTATCCTATTTGAAATAATTTAAGATAATTATTTATTTGATAATTTCTGTTGAATTTTATTCTATCATTTAACTTTACAAATTTCAGCAGATATGCATCAAGGACCTACCTTCAGGACAGAAATAAACAATTTCTCAGTGTTCATATTTCTGTTTTTTAACTGTACTTCATCAATACTTCAAATTTTGTAACTCATTTAAAATAACTTCTTTAACGATTCAGTAACTTATTAAACTAATGATGCAGTCCAATATACACTGAACAGGAAGCACACTAAGGATATAAAAATGTTTTGGACTAAAACAATCTGGCTATTTTTTGCTTTGAACAGGCTAATCTGTACATTGTGGAATTAGTTTGTGCACTTCTAGAAATTGATTATTTAAAATCAGAAGTGGTCTAAGTATTAGGCACACAGACACACATAGCATTCTTTTTTACAACAGCTTCCCACTTCTGCAAGGGGCTATTTAGAGCCTATGTAAAGAAGAATATAATTCAATACAATTTATTAGCTCTCATTAGCACCCAGTATTGGCAGATCCTGTATAGTATAGATTAGACGCAGTGATGGCGAACCTTTTAGAGACCGAGTGCCCAAATTGCAACCCAAAACCGACTTATGTATCGTCGGATGCCAGGTGGGCGTGGGCCATTGGGTGGGCGTGGGCCATTGGGTGGGCGTGGGCGATTGGGTGGGCGTGGCTGTGGTGGTAACGGCAGACTGGGTGGGACTAAAAAGTTCAATCAATCAATTCCAACTTTGCGAGATCTTTTTTTTTCCCACGAGAAGTTGAAATTGATTGATTGAACCTTTTTTTTTTGCACACGGCAGCGGAGGCCTAAAGCGAAAAGGTTTTATAAAACCCAGCTGAAGGCCTAGGGCGACTGCGCACGTGCCCACAGAGCGGGTTCTGCGTGCCACCTGTGGCACGCATGCCATAGGTTCACCACCACGGGACTAGAGGAAGAAAATGATACACTCTAGCTACACTGGACAATTAAAGCTAATGGTTGTTATTTCTTCCACTTTTTAAAAATTATTTTGAGAAAGTACAATGCAGCAATTTTAAAAAAGCTTAAAAAAGGCAGGCTGTAAAATACTTTATTACTTCAAATCCAATTGCAAATGCACTGTTTTTATGCATAAATACATAATATATTGTAATTACACATAAGTACATATTACTTCCATGATTATAATGAAAAATTTCCAAAAAGAGCATAATATATTTTCAAAGACTTCATTGTATGAGCTTAAAGAAAAAGTAATAAAAAAATTTTTACTTGATGTACATATACATTCTAAAATAACATTTCAATATTGTTTATTGTTTATTTCATTAAAATTAGTAATATTTTTATGATGCTCTGTATCTGTTTATTATAAAAAACTACAAGTCAGTCAAGTAAAAAAAAAGAAAAAGACAATTCATATGTAAAGAATAATACCTGTCCAAGATTTGTATCAAGTTCTTTCATATTGGAGTGTTCTTCAAAAGTTGATATAAAAAATTCAAAACCCTCATCTATAGGTACTTCATTCTAAGAGTTATAAGAACATAGCAGAAAAACTGTTGATAGATCATAGAGTAACGTTTTATTTTCTCCTAAACTATATTTTCCTTTATTTGTCCTCATATACTTTAACAGTTACCGCTCAAATATTATGCTTGATTTTACAATAGCGACCATCCACTCTTCAGTGAAATATTGTTATGTTTCAAAGATGCATAGGTTACCCTTTAACTAAAACTATGTTGGCACTTGTTCATATACATTTGTTAATTAAACAACTGGTATGAAGGTAAGTTTTGTGATCTCCCTAAATTATCCTATACTGCTAAATCTTCATCATTCATTCCAAAAGCTGCATAAACACTGAGATTATACATTTTGAAATAGCACCTTGATCCATTTCCCCCCATTTTAAACAATTCTGGGAAAATATAATGAAGAAATTTTCCATCAAACCTTTTGGCAATGCTTTGTGTGATAAGGTTTAGATTAACGTAAAACAGCATCTCTAAGTATGTATAGCCTGCTACATTAGCTTCACACTGATTAAAAAAAAGGAAATTACTATTTAAATTGCACAAAATACTATTTAAAACTAAAAAGACAATTTGAATTCATACAAGCAATATTTCATAACTACTCAAGTTATCATTTGAAACATTAATGAATTTATGACAAAAGGACTCCAGTTTAATACTGAGAATACTTGATATAACGTTCCTGCAAATTCCACTAGTTATCAGATCAACACAAAATTGTTTACAAAAAATAATTGTACCCATTGTCTGATATCCCAAACTGCACATGTAGCTATAGAAACTAGCTAAATATCTATTCCACAGTATTCATTTCCGGGCTTGCTAATAAGGTTTGATGGAAAATACAGTGATTACTAATTATCTATTTTCTATGGCACCACCAGTAGGCATGAGCTTAAATGGACTCCAGAAGATGGTAGAGGACAGGAAGGCCTGGAGGAATGTTGTCCATGGGGTCGCAATGGGTCGGACACGACTTCGCAACTAACAACAACATGGCACCACGAGTTCTAGGAATGATTCAGATTATTTGTTGTTTCAGATTTGGCAATCAAATTTTAGATATGTTCATGATACTTGTTGAAACAAAAGAATGGGGAAATGTCAGCAAGTTAGTTCAATTGCTATTAATTTTTTTGCTATTTAACCTTTTGTTGTTATATTTGACAGACTGAAAACCATATTTAGCTTTCTGCTGACATTATTTCAAAGGGCTTTTCCTGTTTTTATTGTTGACCTCCCAGATGCAGATTATTTTATTAAGCTTTCTGGGGTCTCCCTGATGCTTATACCAATAATTTTAAAATAAATATAAATATGAAATATGAAACATGAAATTGAATAGAATTTTGCTGGAAAACATTTTTGAAAAAGCAGATTAGATTTTAAAAGGAAGAAAAACAATTTAAAAGATTATGTTTTAAAGTTAAAGGGAGTAGACCCACGAGGATCAGCTAGAACACGGGTGTCAAACTCAATCGCATCATGTGACGTATCGTGACTTTTTTGCCTTTGCGGAGCCGGGGTGGGCGTGGCCTGCTCTTGACGTATCCGGCCCGTTTGACACCCCTGAACTAGAATAGAATAGACAAATCTTTCCCTATGGTATATTTCTATTCCTGTTACAAGATTACAGACATATTATGTTTGCACAGATTATATAGAACATCAACATTTTAATAAAATTTAATAAAAGATTAAGAATTAAGAAAGGATCATTTTTCTATTTATATAAGGCAGTACGGCCTGAATTACAGTTCTACAAAACTGTGCCTTTCTCATTATTAACATCCTGAAACTGACCAAAACAATAGTTTATTACTCTTGGGAATATTTTTTACAAAAGTTTTGTTACCTCAGCATTTATTTCTTGATTGTTCTGAAATCCTGTGGCAGAAGAATTTTGTTTGTGAGAAAAATCTTTTTCCTGCGCAGCCTAAAATAAATATTATGCTGTATTTACAATATTACTTTTGACATACACATTAATAACCAAAATCATTTACAAATTACTCATCATGTAATCACTTTTTCTGGGATACTTCAAGTGATGTTGAAGGTGAAGCTTTTACATTGAATTATCTTTTTTTTTCATAGAAACATAAATATTCTGCGTTTTTTTCATTTAGTTACAGACCAATTAAAACTATCACCTTGACAGTTTTCAGCTTTTCTTTTACTCTGTCCCGTAATGCTTCAGTTAATGTATCTTGTTCTTCTACTTCAGCCACAACTACAATCAAGAAAGCATACATTTTTAGAATGTAGTTTGTGACAGAATTCTTTCATAGTTCCTATAGCAGAAGTCCCCAACCTTTTGGGCACCAGGGACCGGTTCCATGGAGAGAGGTTTTTCCGCGGACTGGAGAGTGTGTGGTTTTGTGTGCTGCCTGCATCCCTTGGATGGGGCTTTGCTTGTTTGCACGGACCGGTTGATGGCATGCTGCGGCCCAGTACTGGTTCACAGACCGGGGGTTGGGGACCCCTGCCCTATAGTATATACTGTAGATCATATTATTAACAGTAAAATATGTGACTATATATTTTTTTAGTTTTTGAAGCTGTTAAATGCTTGAGTTCTGCATCTGACCCACATACAGAGACACACACTTAGCAAAATTCCAAATGAATGTATATTTAATAGGCTGCTCTGATTTAGCCTTGAACCTGACAGCCTTCTTCTCTGATTCAAAATCCTCATGGAGTTCTACTTCTAATATTCATGAGATCATGAGTTCATGAGATCAGCCTGCTGGAAAGGATAGGATGCTGTGTTTTGCACCAAAAAGTAGGGTAATGTTTTTAAATAGTAATTTCTGACACCCATATTGGTGGGGAAGAAAGGGATTAGATTCAGGGATCAACCAGCATATCTACAAATCAAATTGAACTTTATAATATAACAACCCAATTCAAAGTTTTTGGGACAAGTGGTACTTTGTAGGGAATACAGATCTAAATAATTGTGCATAACTGTTTCTGCTGTAATTACATTTCATTAGTGTTTGCATTACTATACTATGTTAGGCAGCATTGCCCAATAGTGCATTTTAGTTCTATTCAGTTGCCTTCTGTCTTTCAAGAATCATTTAGAAGTCATTGTGCCGGAACTACTAAAGGAAGACAAAGCAGAGGTGGAAGCAGTGAAGGAAAAAATGTCTGTGGCTAATCATGGAAAAGAGCCACATTTCCTGCCCCTAAAATTAAATAACCAGTATTTGACACTGTTATCTTGCATCCAAAGAATGTAAAATTCTGGAACATGCAAAGAGGATAAAGTCTGACAGTAACAGAAGGAGCTATACCATTTCATTATCAATCAAACAGTACCTCCAAAAAAAGTACAGTGCAATCTCAGACCTCTTCCATCCCCATGGTAAGAATGCTTAGAATTAGCCGGTCACCCTTCATTGCTCTACAGTTTGAATTAGAGTAGTTTAATTAGAGATTCTTCCATGAATGGATAATTTATATACAGTATCAAAGTATTTTTTTCTGGGAGAATAAATCCATCAGCTTAGCCAGTTAACCATTTTATTGTAAACTTTTTTAAAAAGATGGAGTAGCACAGTGTGTAGGCGGGGAATTATATTTTTGCTTCACTTTCACAAATTTGAAAAAAGGACGTTAACAACAAATTCAAAGGCCCTAGTGTTCTGTTCTTGCAAAGCAGACATCGAGACGAGGCAGGTTTACAACAAAGGATCTCTTTATTAAGTACATTCACAGAACAGAAGCAAGAACACAATCGCCACTGGCCTTTTATATTCCCCTTGCAAGGGGATGCACATCCAATCGTTGCAGGCCATTCTCCCGCCTTGCGCATGTGCGCAAGGCTGGAGACAGCCTATCTGGGTCCCGGGCAGACACGTGGTCTGTCCGGGTCTCTGCAGCCTTCCTGCAGCCTTTCTGAGCCTTACTGAATGACTCAGCAAAGCCTAGGACATAACACCTAGTAATCTAGGTTAAGAATGGAAGAGCACAAAGTCACAATCTGCATTAGCTGTGCGGCTGTCTCTTAAGTTTCTAGAGAATTGGAATGAGATTAGACTTCAGTGATCATTTTTCTTCAAAAGCTATTCTCTAGAAATCTGGATTATTGGCCAAGCTGCAATGATACCGATTAACTACAACAAATTAAACAGTTCACATAAAAGTTGTATAGTGCATGGAAAGAGAAAAAAGATTACTGCCAGAATAGTTTTCTGGTGAGTCTGAATAGGTAAGAGAGTAGAGGAAAAGTTGTCATATCAGCTGGAACAGTTACGGAATCAAAAAGTAACTTTCTAGAAGTGCAAAGGTATTTCATAATTTCTTAAAACAGGACTAGTGGCCCAGCTACTACCACTCTCCAGTGAGAGCTCCAGAAAAGGTGAGAAAAAGTGGGGACATTTGTAAGTATACATGGGTTGGGGAAGTAGGAACCACTTAGATGATGGTTCATTACCCCCCCAACATATGCCCAAATTACTCCTTTGGGTATAATTACTCCCAGTTAAAGAACCTGTGTGCTAAGCACTAAAGTTAGACAGAGCAGCAGCACTGAGAAAACACTGCTTTCCTCAGCCATATTTGACAAAAGTGCATTTACAGCTAAGTTTTGAAATTGTAGATAAAGGAATAACAAAATATTACAAATTACTTTAATGTTATAATTAAAATATTTCTAGATCGTTAAGAGGGGACCACTGTACTGTGATACCTGAACTTTTTCATTTTTCCACGTGCAGCTTTTTTTATTCTAATTTTCTTTAATAAAATATTAAATTGAGAAGTCAAGATAGGATATCTTCCCTGGGAAAACTTTTTTAATATTGAAAAGAATGCATAAAAAGATACTATGAAATAATGATAAAATGAAATAATAAAACTCAATTTAAGGCACACTAAATGTTCCTAAATTTCATAGTGGTAATATCCATCCAAATAAAACACTGAATTACCTTTCTGTGGACTTTGTTCTTGGGCTTCTATTTGTATTCTATCATAAAGGTCATCTTCAGTTTGCTAAATTGTATAAGAAAAATTGCTAATAAACCATAAGAACTATATTCCTTGATTGATTGATTGATTGATTGATTGATTGATTGATTGATTGATTGATTGATTTAATCAATGTATATCCCATCTTTCCTCCAGGCCTCAGATATTTACAAAGCACTTTACTTTCAAGCCTTTTTTCCATTTTAATCCTATTATTTCCCACAATTATAAGCTGACCACAGATTCAAAAATTATGAGTGCAAAACAATTATTTTTGTCCAATTTCATTATACACTATGACTACTTGTTTTATAGAGCTCTGTCATGTCTCCTTTAATTTATGTATCTCATGTTACAACTTTTCCTCACTTTTACAGCTTGAACATTTTGATTGCTCTTTTTTGCCTCTTTTTTATAATACAGTTATCGAAGTTCAGCAACCCAAATTGTACACATGGGGTTACACTGTGTATTTTTTTTAAATAGGCATTATAGTGTTGGCAGTTTTATCTTCCATTCCTTTAGTTCCTAACAATTTTTCAACAATTGCTTCAAACAGGTCACTGATCTCAATTCCCCATTAGTTTACATATGGATTACATTTACCTTAAATTACATTTGCCATTTTAACAAGTAGTATTTAGTATTTTTATTTGATATACTCTTATACCTGAGTGCAGTACAAGCAGAAAACAATATAAATCAACAATTTATACAATGTTGTATAACAAATATTTATCTCCTCAAATTTTATATTACTTCATAATTATTCACCTATGCTTTTTTGTTTTTATCTTTCAGCGTAGGTTACTGTCTTCTGCAGATTGGCTACCTGCTCATTCTAATTTAAGTGCCAGTCCCAACATGCATCTTATGGGAAATCTACACAGTTCCTCTAGCATAAGAGTTATCCATTGTTGTTCCTCTCTGCTTCCTGTTTTTAACTATTTTACAGCTGGAAGAAACCTAAATATAACTTGCACTGTTTTTGTTGTTTTGTGATTAACTCCAGGGTACAAATTGTGCATATTTAATTTAATACTTTTAAATCACCTCTTCATTAGTTCAAAGCAGTTTACATGTGCATTTTTCATGAAAATATACAAATAAAATGTGACATTGAACAGAAAAAGTTATCAACATAATTAGAGGCATTTTCTAAAAAGCTATTTCTGAGGAATATCCAAAATTCTAAAGAATATACTATATTCTATTTTAATATGGATGAAAGTACCTGATTTCTAATACTTCCTTTAGGTAAAGATTTTTTTTTCTTTGCAAATCTTTCCTGAACTTTTTCTTTCTAAAAAAAGAAAAGAAATTGTTAAAATCTTATCTGTAGGGATCCAAAGCCACTTTAAAAAAAAACCTAAATAATGGATATAATCACATTCTTATTAATCTCAATATTTAATTATCTAAAGAACAAGTATATCTAATCATTAATAAATCACTTAGAAAATAATATAACTATTTAAAAATATTTGTCGTAACTTGCCTCCATCTTTTTATCTAGTAATGCCTCCAAATCTTCATCAGAATCCATTTATGTTAATTAACTGAAAAATATAAAATATGAACATCAATGGAACTGCATCTATATGGAGGGAAGTGTGCAGTGGGGTGCCCCAGGGCTTTGTTTTGGGCCCAGTGCTCTTCAACATCTTCATCAATGATTTGGATGAGGGGATAGATGGGGAACTAATCAAATTTGAAGATGACACAAGCTGGCAGGAATAGCCAACACTCCACAAGAAAGACATAAGATACAGAAGGATCTTGACAGACTTGAACAGCTATCTAACAAAAGGAAATGCAATGGTGAAAAAAGTAAGGTTCTATATTTAGGCAAGAAAAACCAAATGCACAGGTACAGTATAGGTGGTACCTTGCTGAATAGTACTAACTGTGAGAGGGATCTCGGAGTCCTAGTGGACAATCACTTAAATATGAGCCAGCAGTGTGCTGCAGCTGCCAAAAAATCCAACACAGTGCTAGGCTGCATTAACAGAAGGATAGAATCAAGATCACGTGAAGTGTTAATACCACTTTATAACGCCTTGGTAAGGCCACAGTTGGAATACTGCATCCAGTTTTGGTCACTACGATAACTCTGAATGAAAAGCTGTAACCATCTCTTTCCTTCAAATACCTGTAAGAATCTATCCCTAGCATTAGTTTTTGGGCATGACTCCAAGTAGAGCTAATCCTAACCCTAACTTTAACCCTAGTAGAGTTTTCATTGTCAAGATGTTGAGACTCTAGAAAGAGTACAGAGAAGAGCAACAAAGGACTGGAACATATAAAGAACGGTTGCTGGAATTGGGTATCTCTAGTTTAATGAAGAGAAGGACTAGGGGTAATATGATAGCAGTGTTCCAATATCTCAGGGCTTGCCACAAAGAAAAGGGAATCAAACTATTCTCCAAAGGCAGGACAACAGATGGAAACTAATAAAGGAGAGAAGCAACCTAGAACTAAGGAGACATTTTCTGGAGTTAGAACAATTAATCAGTGGAACAATCTGCCTCCAGAAGTTGAGTTTTAAGAAGAGACTGGACAACCATTTGTCTGAAATGGTATAGGGTTTCCTACTTGAGCAGGGGGTTGGACTAGAGGGACCTCCAAGGTCCCTTCCAACTCTATTATTAGTAGTATTAGTAACATTATTAGTATTAGTATTATATTATTATTAAATATATGTATATCATATCAACATAATTTCAGCTTGACAATCAATAAAAATATACAATTACTTTAATCAAAAGAAATTTGCTTAGACTATATCCTTGGCTTTTTAATATATTTATGTTTTAGCATATTTTTCTGATTGCACATAAAGTTATTGAAGAGTTCATTGAGGGTAGCTTGTACGTATGGAATTGTGCTGTGACATATCTCATGTTACATCACTGCTATCCAACATTCAGTCTTGTTTTCAAATTTGAAACAGCTGTAATTTTTTGTCATTGTTTTTGCATTTCATTTATATGAAATAACCTAAAGATAAATTTATCTGACTTAGCTTTTCCTGAAAAAGCTTTAGATTTAAGGTCCATGGTATGAATACCATTTATCTGATGAACTGGGTAAATTGGATGCATGAACATATTAGAAAATTTTGAAGTGCCAGAAAAAAAGTGGGAAATAAAATCTTCTTCAATACTACAATTGTACCAGGATCTACATAAATCCAAATCATTTTATGAAAGTGACAGCTGAACACATTTAAGACAACATAACTTTAAAGATTTAAGCTGCATTTGTTGATTAGAAAATGTAAGTACTATAGGACAGAGGTCCCCAATCTTTTGGGCACCAGGGACCGGTTCCGTGGAGAGAGGTTTTTCCGCAGACCGGAGGGGGTGTGGTTTCATGTACTGCCTACATCCATAGATGGGGCTTTGCTTGTTTGTGCGGACCAGTTGCTGGCATGCTGCGGCCCGGTACTGGTTCACAGATCGGGGGTTGGGGACCCCTGCTTTAGGAAACCAGGTTTATATAAAAATGTATTGTGCAAAAATCAAATAAAGCAGTACAGCTAATTTATAATATTTGTGAGAACAGTTTGGCTTTGTCAATTATCAGCCAATTCTTCTCATAAAAGTAGATTGGTGCCATATGTAACAATGTACAATATCACAAAGTTGATATGTATATGATATGTGCAAGAATACAACTTAGTACTGACAAAAATATTGTTTGCTTTGAGTACCAAATTTAAGTACCAACTAAAAAAAAAAGAGTTATCTCTCTAAATCACCTAATGACAGGAGGCTAAAGAATGAGTTATTACTGTGTTTCTGAGGGTTCTACGACAAGCTTTTACAGAAGAAATCTAATAATTGCATTCTTTAAACAGAAAGCATTTATGTTGTTAACTAAGTTGTATATAATAATCTCATAGCTAGACATTATACATAAAAGTTGATTAAAAATCCAGAAGACAAATGGTAAAATATTCCATAAGTCTATACATCAAAAGAATAGCCTGAATACGAGAGATTTTATCTACAAAAAATCATTGAAAATATTACACAAAAAGTCTTATAGAAGTCTGAAGAGTCTGTTAATAGATTTCTGCAGAAAGAGAACTGAATATAAGTCAGCCCCATCCCCACAGAATCTAAAATTTAGTAGGTTGTGAGCTTCAAGATAAAATATGTGTGGATGCACTTATAACCAAAGTGATAGGTCTTAAAACAGGCTTTACTAGCTAGACTCTGGGCTTAATTAACTAGAATTAGTTGTTGAATGTCAATTTTCCATGTGCAGTTTGATGCCAGGGGTGTTAATTTGAAAATGTCCAACAATTCAGCACTCTTTCAACTTAAGTGCACCACAATTATAGATTTGAATATATTGTCATTTATATATTATATTATATTATATTATATTATATTATATTATATTATATTATATTATTATTATATTATATTATATTATATTATATTATATTATATTATATTATATTATTATAGAGGAGCAGTGGTGGCGCAGTGATTAGAATGCTGTATTGCAGGCTATCTCTGCCCATAGCCAGGAATTCGATCCTGAAGGGGCTCAAAAATGGGGCTCCATCCTTCCGAGGTCTGTAAAATGAGGACCCAGGTTGTTGGGGGCAATATGCTGACATTGTAAACCACTTAGAGAGGGTTCTAAAGCACTGTGAAGCAGTATATAAGTCTAAGTGCTATTGCTATTGCTACTTCAGAATAAAACAGAAAGTAACAGAAATTTTGCTTGCAGCCTGATCCTATAAAACTAAAGTACAAAAACTATTTAAAAGAAATGACTAATTTTGCATGGGATTTTACTCATAAAGGCACCACCTTTCACTAGGACAGTTACTTTAAAGCGTTCCCATCAGGTGCTATGTTTACACCTTACATTCTCTGAAGCACAAATTTAAAATCAAATCCAAAATATTACATAGCATTGCTGTCCACCACTATATTGAAAAAAATCCTGTGCATTAGAATCTTCTTTTAAAATTCTTCCTCAAAGAATATTAGACAATATGAAAGGCAGAGAAAAAATTACAGCAGCAGTGACTGAATGATTTATGCAAGACTGGAATACTTTTCTTACTTTATCCGATTATTAACACAAAGGGCAATCTTGTAAGGGCAACATAAAAATTGGAAGGGATCATGGTATCAAAAGCTTCAGATTGAGTAAAATCAACAGGATTATGTATAGGAGTCCATTCCTGTAAACAATGATGCCAAAATACTAAATGTACACAAGCAAAGAGCTGTGGTCACACAGTGGTTAGAATGCAGTATTGCAGGGGTTCAATCCTCACCAAGATTGACTCAGCCTTCCATCCTTCTGGTCAGTAAAATGAGGATCCAAATTGTTGGGAGCAATATGCTGAATATAAACCACTTAGAGAGGGCTGTAAAGCACTGTGAAGTGCTATATAAATCTAAGTGTTATTGGAACATCACAATTCAAACTCCACTTTGTACTTGCATCATAGCATTGCACATAAACACATAAAAAAAGTTTGCATTGTGATGTTTTGTCACTTTCCTCTGCTTCAGACACCTGTGGAGAGATGCACCTATTTCCTATATGGAAGATCATGGGGCAGAACAACCAAGACTCAGATCCCTAGCCTGGCCTTACACCAAACAAATTGGTTTTCCAAATTTGGCAACTTTAAGATATGTGGATTCCAATTTCCAGAATTCTCCACTCATCTATGCTGCATATGTTGCATTTGGTTTCACTGGTTCAGCTTTGATCTAGCCCCTGTAAAGTTTTTGCTATTGCTGTTGTTATATATGTTTCTCTCTTCTGGGTGTCTATGATTGATTTCTTAATTTTTATTGTTCCTTGCTCTGAAATTGTATGCTGCCGAGTCATCTGAAATTGGCTGACCTTTAAAATAATGAATAAACCAACCAATCAGTAACATATGGAAGGGTCTCTTCAAGAAAGATTCAATTGTTCTTCTCTCAAGGTAGCCAGTCTAACTCTTGTCATATTAGAGGATCACCATTGCCTGCCTCTGTCCAAGTCAATCTACTTCAACTGGCTCATCAGCTCAGTCGGGCATTGTCTATTTGCATCCAATTAAAGTTAAAGATGCAAGGAATTACGAGATGGTTCTTCAATATTTAAGACCCCTCTCTTATGTTCCTGCCACAATGTTAAAATCAGCTAGCAGGACACATTTGTATGTCCCACCTGTGGCATTCCAATTATTAAGCCCTTCTCCAGGAGATCTATCTGATACCAACACCAATGCTGATTACATTGATGCCAATTTCAATCTAACTCATTAAACAAATGGGAGGCAGGAGGTTGTGTCACTTAAGTAGACATACACACACACATACATATATATATGAACACACACAAAAAAAAACACCCCACTATCAATATTTTTCTATATGAAGCAGTTCAATTTGGCTTTTTACTAATATACAACCACTATCAATATTCTTTGCAGTTGAGTACTTTATTCTGCTTCATACAAAATCCTTTTCCAAAAAATTTTCTAGTTTGAAATATCCCAGACATAACACATATAGTGTGGTCAGAAGCAAATTGGTTAAGAATATGCCCAAGAGATTAACTAAATAAAAATCAGTTGTATTGTATATAGTTTTAAGCAAGGACTGTAATAAACCATTGTATGCTTTATATATGAGACTGCCTTTGGGAAAAGAGCTGCAAAGCTCTTCTCAAAATATTTATCAGGATAATTGTGCACTCCTTTTCATGGCGAACTTGTTTATTGTTTTACATTGTCTGGCCCCAATTTTTTATCTTTCTGGATTTTGTCAAAGCTCTTAATGTGTACAAGAAATTACCCAAAATGCGCAGCCTTCTGTTGAAATAACTGTATGCAATGGTGAAAAAAAATGAAGTGTTACACTTTTCCCTCAGAAACAGGGACGATTTCTTTTCTGCTGAACTGTGCCCCAATAGCCAGCACTGCTAGCTGTCTGCCTCTTGTTGAGCTTAAGTGAAACTAAAATGAATCGGTTTCTAGTTTTCCCTCCTCACATCATAGCCCACATTAAAAAAAAAAAAAGCGGAACCCCTTCCCAAGAAGCTAAACGTCCCCTTCTCACTTAGCTCCCACCCGCTTTGACGTTGAGCATGCGCACGAACTCTCCTCCACCTGAAGGGGGCGATGCCGACGCAGCTCAGAACAAAGCAGATTTTTCCGACTCGGACCTCGCCGGCTCGAGAACCGGGCAAACCCGCGCGAGCATGCGTACAGAACCCGCCGTGGTTGAACCGCCAATACTCATGCGTTCACCCGGCTGACGTTGAGGCGCCTGCGCAGTTCAAAAAGCATCGGGAGGGTTCTCTTTTGCCGGGCCGGGTCGCTTTGTTTGGAAACAAACTCCTGCCTGAGGGTACGAGCTGCCGAGTTCCTAACCTCCCGCGGCCTTCAGCCCACTTCTAGTTCTTCGTGAAGCTGCGGTTCGGTAGCTTCAAGGCCCCCAAATTTCGAGAATCGAAAGCTACCTGCCGCCTTGATCGTGATGGGCCAACGCCATCCTCTGCGAAGAAGCTGCTGGGACTTTAGGGTGTCCCTGGCGCCCCGTAACAGGATGGCTGCTGTCAGGTCTCGCCGTTCTTCAGGCTGGCGTTTGAAGTCGGCTGCCCCGCGAGCAGTTTTGCTCCGCTGCCGGCGGGAGACGAGTCTGAGCTCTTCCCTGCTCCTCCGCTCTCCAATTGTTCAATGTACCAGTGAAGGAGAATATTTGTAGCTCAGGGTTGAAATGAGGGGTCCTTGGTGCTCTCTGAGCTTGCTTGTTTTCTTGCAGACGTTTCATTACCCTAACCTAACACTTAATGTTCAATACTTTTAAAGCCATAGGACAGCCGCCCCTCGGAACTTAACCGATCTCCCATTTCGTCGGTTGCTTGGCCATGAAGCCAAATCAAAAGAGGGCCCTCTTGATTGCTGGGACTGGTTTGTAGAAGTGTTTTTCAAATTGGCTGTTACGGTATAAGGTGGCGGACCAACTCCCAGAATTCCCCATCCAGCATGCTGGCTGGGGAATTCTGGGTGTTCAAAGAATAACAGAGTTAGAAGAGACCTTGGAGGTCTTCTAGTCCAACCCCCTGCTCAAGCAGGAAACCCTATACCAAGTCCAACTGGCCAAGTTTGTAAAAAAAAAACTGCTTTAAAACAAAAGGGCTGATTCATTCAAAGGAATTTTAAAGCACCCTGGCTGCTGTACTACTTTTCTCTCAGTTGTGCTCGTTTCCAAGTACACCAACCATTAAAGAAGGACCTTGCGGATGCTAAAGCAGCAATGGTGAGAAAAGACTCTATCCCCTTGGCCTTTGGTTTCAAAAGCTGATCCTGGTTCTGTGTTAAAAGCATAATTGGAGGAGACTTGGGTTTCTCAAAACAAATCTGCCCGAACCGCATCTATTGTGGTCCTTCAGGGCAAATCTATAAGACTTCAAGAAAGAGATTTGCACTGTGTTAACTGCACGGTTCTCTCTCATTTGCTGCAGTGCTGCCCATTTTCTCTGCTGCCTCCTGCTCTTGTCCGTTCCAGCATTGAGCATGGTAAAGAAGAATACTATCCCTGATGGGTAAGTATCACATATGTACTGCCTAGAGAAATAAAAGGGGAGAGGGCTCTGACAGCCCCACCTGGTTCTCTCTTGCCTCAGCAACATCTTTGTAATCTACTGCAAGACAAGGTAAGTATTTATGAAAACATGAGCATGCAGGTTACCATCCCCCAGGTAAGTATTTGATCCCACATTTTATAATGTTCCATCAGCCATCAGTATCTCCTATTCCTCCTTTATCCTCAACTTTGGACTTGGAATAAATTAACTCTATAATCACAGTTATGTCATTGACATGGCATAGAAGGTTGATACCAAGATTACTTCAGTATAACAACATGATACCATTGCAATGGCTTGGGTTTATTACATGGTATTGAGTTTATCTTTTGATTAAACAAGAATGCTTTCTGTAATTTCATAGAACTGACCTTAACTTGGGCATGTGATTTAGTTTTCTTTTTGCAAGATTTTTGTCCCAGTGGCAATTACCCTATATTTTATTAATGTCCGATAGTTTTAACTTAGCCTACAAAGATGTTGCATTATTTCTGTTCTTCTGACATGCAAAATACCTGAACACATTTTTAAAGCAAAATAAACATGCTTTACTGAAAAAGATGTTTAATGAACTTGCTAGTGTGACTATTTTTAGCAGAAATGATATTAAAAGACAAAACATAAGTGATATTACCAAGCAGTATATTTAAAATTAGTTCTGTTATATTACTTCCTAAAGCAAAAACATTATTAAGCATGAAGTTTTATTGCTTAATTATTTCCTGCTCCTCCTCTACGGCCCTCTTACCTTGTTCATTATTATCAATGTTGCTAGTGTTACTTGTTTTTATTAATAATGCAGAGTTTTTGAAAATCTCAGTAGGGTAATATTGAACATGGAAAGCTTATTTTCTGAATCAGTTGAATAGTTAATTAACTGCTGAGAAGATACTTAGTAATTAAAATGGATATAAACTGATCAGTTTAGTAGTCCCAACATTCAGTAAAATGTTGAATTTACCATTGAGAGTAATAGCTTAACATGGAAAGAAATATCGTGAAAACTATTAGCCAAAAATATAAGGAAAAAAATGTAAGATTCGTATTTGTTATGCTATTTATTAAATTTCAAGGTGACATGATTCTAAAAAGATTCTGGGCTTTAAAAGAACACATGATATTTAAAAAGTGCTCTGTCAAACCACCTGAATAAAAACCAAAAAATTGCCATGGGTTTCACAAACACTATAGCCCAGGCCTGGGAACAGATCCAGGTTTTCAGAGACTTATGGAACTTTCAAAGAATAGGAGCCAGATGTATCATTGTGGGGATGCAGGAACTGTGACAGAGAAGGCCTGGTTCCTTGTTCCCACAAGTTGGCAACATCTGACTTAAGAGAGCCAGATTACACCCAGTCTGCCTAATTGCATTGAATTGGCAGGAACAGAGAAAGGCACTCCCTCAAATAACCAGGCCCTATTCCATGAAAAGTTTTATAAATAACAACCAGCGCCTTGAATTGCACCTGGAAGCCAATTGGTAACCAATGAAGTTTGTGAAGCAGTGATGACATGGGTAGCATGCAAGAAGCCCATAACTTACCTGTGTCACTGCATTTTGAACCAGATGAAGCTTCTGGATGGTCCTCAAGGACAGTTCTGTGGAGCCTGCATTGCATTAGTGATCATGAGATAATAAGAGCATGAGTAACTTTCTGAAGAGCCTCGCAGTTAAGGCAAGGGTGCAGCTGGTGCATAAGGTGAACCTATACAATGATCCTGGTCATAACTATCACTGGCTTTTTCAGTAGTAGCTTGCAAGACTAGGATGCTGCTAGTCTCAAATGGGAGAATGCAACCTAAGACCAAAGATGAAAATGTCCCAAACCTAGGGGGCCTAAATAGCCCAGCCACTCAGTGTGATTGGAGTTAAGCTTCAATATGTTCCTCCCCATCCAGATCCAAACAGTCTCCAGAGAGTGGTTAATACAGTGACGACTTCATATGTGCAGTCCAGATTGAGACTAGGAAGGACTGCTATGGAAGGACGTAAACTCCGCAACACAGTTCTTACAATTCACACAGCCAGTGCAAGAAAATACCGTGATTGATAGATCAAGAAGCGCAAGGATGGCGACACTTGTCTTCATTTCAGCTTTGCTAGAGATCATCAACAAGTGCAACCAATACTGTCTTAGTACTGGCCTGAAATCTGATTGGAATGGATCCAGATAATCTGCTTCCTCCAGACTTTCTGCAACTACTTCTGATCACCTTCTCAACAACCTTCTTCACAAAGGGAAGGTTGGAAGCTGGATGGTAACTGTCCACAATATAAAATCCAGCAATGGCCCCCTAAGAAGGGGTATACCCACTTCCTCCTTCAACACTGGAGAGACCATCGCCTTCATCAGAAAAACCAATACCATTGCAGGGCCACAACCACAGGTTACCTCCATCTTAACTCAGGGAGAACTTTAAAAAACATGACTGAATTCACAGTTTGGAGGACTTTTTCAGGAGTCACAGTATTAGGGCAGATAACGTTACATGTCTGTAAACCAGGCAATGCTAGGGTTAAGGTTTACATAGATCTATTTAAGTGAATCAGAATTATCTGTAGATAGCATGAATATTTATCACTATAGCTCCTGATATTCCTGGGATGTGTCTCTCAGTAAAAAATGGATCACTCTAGACAAGGCAGGTATCTGGACACAATAAGGACAGAGAAATAATGGTTTGCCTCCCTCAGCCAAATACGGTCTGTTAATCATGTTTAGTACAGTTAGCACTTTGTCTGCCTCCACCAACTCTCTAGGCATCTCTGGCACGTCATCTCCAGTTCCTCAGAAATCAAAGTACACCCCGGGATCACCACTCAGGTCACAAAGGAGCTATGGGTGCAAGGCCTCGGTCACTGAGCTGTTCCAGGCTGCAACCAAGACCTTGGCTGAGCAGCCTACTTGATCTTCAAGGAAAATCCCAAGCTCCTCTGTAATCAGAATCCATCCGGTCACCAACACTGAACAAGCCCTATCAACCTCCTGGAGTGATTGGCACCAGTGAGCAAGAGGGCAACCATAGAGTGATGGACTGATAGTAATATCCTCCAACACTAGATCATATCATAATTGCCCAAGAGAAAAACCAACTCTAATGTACAATCCCCAGTATGCGTCAGGCCTCACAAACTTAGGATTGGTGCAGCATAGCTTGGAAGCAAAGAGCTCCTAAGCCAGTGTCTCCAAGGAGATGGGCTAAAGTCCCTGAGAATTGCCAGCCTCAGGGACTTCATCCCAATCCCAGCAATGGAATACAACAACTCAAGCAAAGATGATGCTGTGCAGCAAGGAGGGCAATTCAATAGCAGCGATTTCTAAAAGCCTAACTTCAACTAGAGACTCTCCTATTTGGTTATTTGCAGAGCAGAGCTCAGAGCACCCTCAACAACTTGTGGGTAATAATAGTCACCCTTCCCTGGGGTCTCAGCTGATGCAAAACCTAAAACCACAATGGATATATTAACCAAACGGAAATATCTTCTTCTGGGCCCATCCAGGTCTTGATAGTACCAGTCAGGTTGGTGCCCTCACCCAAAATAAGATTATGGACGAGCAGATTTATTAGGTAACTTGATGTTCAAAAATAATAGCTGTGACGGTTACTATTCTGCATTGAGCTATACATATGTTCAGCATGGTAATAATTATAATTTGTGTCATATTAAATTAAGCTCAGTACACATTATGTATCATATGTACCCTATTAGTGCATGTTGAAGCTTGGAAATCATTACTGTTTGAGGTTTGTGGTAGCAGTTAGCATTTAAAGAGTTAAATTCAGTTATCTGTTTTTTATTTATTAAAGTCATACTTCACTGTTCTCTATATTTCTAGTAGATATGTGCAAATAGCAGCACACAAGTAAAAATACACATTGAGTACATAAGATTTTGATACTCTTTTTAAAAATATATCTTTTTATTTGGTCTTCTGTGAATTGGGAAAATCAAACATTTATTAGTATGCTTTGAAATGACTATTTTTGATGGTGGAACAAAAAATATCACTTAATTTATTGAAGCTTGTTCTGAGGTTATATACTTGATTTTTTTGCATATTTGTATTCATAAGTGTGATACAGAGTTTATAGTCATTTAATTTACATTATTATCTTCATCCCATGCCTGTTAAAATTATTTGTAGTTTGGCTTAATAAATTAAAGTGAAAGAAAGTTGTAATTCTGTAATTGAAATATTTCTTTACAGTGGATATATTATTTGTAAATATAAACACTTTTTATTTAAGGAACTTTCTCTTATGTTTATAATGAGAAATAAAATGCAGTATAATATAATTAATGTAATATAAAATGATTGTTACATTATATATATGAGAGCCACTTTGATGTAGTAGTTAAAGTTCTGATATAGAAACCAAGGAGTCTGTGAGTTCTTTTCCCACCTTAAGCGTTAAAGCCAGCTGGGTGACTTTGGGCAATCACTTTCAGCTCAACCTACCCCAGAGGACTGTTGTGCTGATAATAGGAGGAGGAAGAAGTATTATCTGCGTTCACTGCCTTGAATAACTTATTAAATAATAAATTTAATAAATTTAAAAAATGAATACTTAATAATCTTTAGCTTTTATTCATAAATATCTCAAGCTAACAAACAGTATCAATTTCTATATTGTTAATGAAGCCGTTATTTCCATAATAGTTGAAGTAATAATAAATATGCTTTTATATAGTTGTTTTTATAATAATACTGAAAAGTTTTCATTATTTCCTTAGATTTTAGGATCGCTTGCAAAAGGATTATTTTGCCAAAAGACAACGTTATAAAACACCTCTATAAATACAGAGTAATTTGCTTGAACATGTACTTAAGTCAGTTTTTTTTTAAATCTCTTTTTGCAACCAATTCTGAAATATCCTATGAAAATAAAATTTTAATCATTTCAGATATCTGGCATTGTTATATAACATGTTTTTATTGTTTGGCATTGTTATATGAAGTGTTTATGTTAATGATCTGGTATCATTATATAAGGTGCTAATTGTTTTATGAACCACCGTTTTGTTGTCATTTTATATAAACAACCACACAGGATCAAATACATACACATTTTGTCAGACCATAATTGCAAAGCTTCAATCATGGAATTTAGTTAGGGTCAGCTTCAAGGCTTTGCCTTATTTGTATTTCTAACTAGAGTGTCCAATAAAATTTTTCTACTAAGTTCTATGTGTTTCTTTATTTTAACAATCAGCTATAGTTAATCCTAGGGTACACCTAGGGTAAAAGTTTATACGCACATATAAAAAATAAGGGTATTCAAGTCATTTTAAATAATAGCTTTTTCTCAGATAATAGGTTGTGTGAATCCTTTCACCATAGTTATAAAGATAAGCAAAATTGTGAATCCTGTTTTATTTTTTAAGAAATGGACAATTTCACATTCTCTTTTTCAGGTACTGCTGACAAAATATGTCTTCAGTGATTTTTCTGAAAAATAGCAAACTAGTTTTTGAATCTATAACAGCAGAGCTGATCCCATCAGATAAAATTTAAGACCTAGAAGCCCTCTGGCTCTACAAAGCCTAGCTCTTGACTCCTGACATGGTCTGTAGCTTGGCAATTTTTGCTGCCACCAGAATGGAAAGACCTCATTTTGCATCCTTCCCCACCCCTTATGAGAGAAACATAGGGATTCCAAAACCTTTGTTTCTCTGGCAATTTTAAAGGGAAAAAAAGAGGGGGAAATAGATTATATAGTACCATTTCCTGGTTCCATAGTTGTGAAGTAATTAGCAGAAACAGCTCATTTGCTCCCTTTTTCTGGGAGAATGTCACAGAATTTTTTTATAAATTAAACATTATTACTTGAAAGTATTTTTTAAACTTTGGTCACATGCAAAACAGTAGTTGAAGAGGTAACAATTTCAAAAATAGACTGCATTTTAAATGGATCTCCAACAGAAAAAAAACAGAAATATGGGACAAACAACAACATGATACTGGTTGTTCCAATTTAAAGGCAGCTTTGATGTAAAATGGTTCCGTGTTGTATGATGAATTTCTTTTTATGATATTAGATACCAGAGACAATAAAGTTTATGTAGCAATACACCTTCAAAAGAAAAGTAATCTGTATTATTTCTAGTTAAACATCTTCCTTATTTCTTAGAAACAAATAGATCACTAGGGCAAATGTTTCTGGTTTGCTTTCCTGGGTTTTCCTGGAATCAGAGGCATAGAACAGAATTTCTTTACCTACGGTAACATTGATATCCAACTTCTGCTTTTCTATTACAAATGCAAAAACTTATGTCTTTAGCAAGGGGTGAGACTAAAGAAATAATGCCTTTTGCAGTTTGATCATGTCTGAGAGTGTCATCTTCTGGCACATGGTTGATAGTTTGAACAGTTGTGAAAGCAGATTGGTTTCACAAAAGCATTTGAACAAAGTGGCTTCTGTGTCCTTATTTCTACTATATTTCCTGCACTGATGTCTTCCCCAAACTGAAATTATCTACATTAAGAATATGTATGTTTTCTAGCTTGCAAAAAAAAAGGATATATGCAGTTGCTGCTTATAATCAGGAATGCGCCTAGTCCCCTGTCCTATAACCTATTCATGAACAATCAGGCAGTGTTATTTCAGTCATTTTTCAGAATGAGGTAGGTGGCATATAAATGTAATAAATATATTTCTGATAATGGTTAGATGAGAAAAATCAAGCCAACGAACCAGATTAGCCCCGATTCCAGTAAGTGCTATTGAAAACAATAACAAGAAATAACTGAGTTAATAAACACAACAAAGAGATGAGGGCACTGCACAGAAAAAACTTCAAGTAGCTTAATCTCTTGAAAGCTACAATCTCAAGCTGTTAATTATTATCATAGACAATTTAGCTCTTCATGCTGCTCTGTTAGAATTTAGGAGATGATTTTTTTATTCCATATTATATATTTTTACATATTCTACTTTGGATCAATGGTATAATGATGAAAAACAAATTAGTCCATTAAATTTAATAAACAGTACCATGTCATTTCCTTGCACATCTTTAACTTTATATCTTATTGCTTATTTTTATTTTGATTGCAGGATAAAATAATTGCAAAGTTTAAACAACTAAGTGAATAATGTATTCCATTTTTATAAATATTCTCATCCAAATATAAAAATGCACAATATGATTAAGACTGAAGAATATATTGGATTTTAATCATTCATATCAAATTTCAGATACATATTGTTGGTGTTCAGCAATCCAAATGAAATGTTACTTTAGCCACTCAGTAACTTTGGCTCACTAAACTATTATGTTGTTACGAGATTATTATAACAATTTTGTAAGGGAAGGAGTGACAGAACCTGGGGGCAGAGTTAAAAGAGGGATCAGCCTAGAATCTCTACATAGCCACAAGCAAACTAAGTCCAAACCACTTGAATTGAGTTGACCCTTATCTTACTCCTAGCAAATTCTAACCCTTAGTTGAGAATATTCTTGTACATAGGTGTAAGTAGCAATAAATCAGTTTAATTGGACCTTCATATGTAGACCTGATCTTCATGCCTGACAGTTATGATGCATCTACTATTAAATATTTTCCTTACAAAACTAGTTTAACTGATTTACAGTGGGAAATAATTGGCACTGAGTGGAAGTGCAGTCTTTCTGCAATTCACTCTAAGGTTACATGAGGCACAGAACAGTAGATTTGCACAAAGAACAGGGTCTTAGTATGATGTCTAAAGGTCCTGAAAATGGCAAGGGAAATTTTTTTCATCTTAGCATGCTGAAGGTTTCCAGATTTTTAAAAATTTATGTTCTATTTTCCAGTACTCCATTAGATGTCAATTTAAACTCAAAACAATTATCAATGGATACTGGATTTTTAAAAAAAACAAACTGCTGCCCATTATTATTTAACAAAGAACTGTAACTGATAGATTTGCTTTCCTTTTTTTAAATAGCTGTCCTTTGGGGTTATTACAATGCATTTTTAATGAGTCTTCCTTGAAAATATACAGAAATTTCAATTACTCCAAAATACGGCAATTGTTATCTTGGACTGTACATAATGATTCAATACATCAATGTTTCATTATCTCCGGTCTGTTTCTAGACCCAGTTAAACATTCTGATTAAAGATTTGGAATCAAGTTACCAACGGAATCATCTCCTTTCAGATGTATCTAATAAAACAGGACCAAGTTCACTAGGACCTTTGACGCCACTATTCAGTAGGACTCTTTGTTTCTTCTTCTATGCAGCATGTTTTGTTGGTGGTGCTGCCAATTTAATTGTTTGACAGTGCCTGTCAGGCCCTAATATAACCAGACTAAATTTGTGTAGGATCCCAGAGCCAAAAAAGTGAATTAAAATTGTTTTACTCCCTCTCTACCTAAAATTATATTAGTAATTTGAATCAATGGCATCCCAAGCAATGACTTCTGCAGATGTGATGCCAAACTTTAAAAAGTAAACTTTTAAGTAATTCTTCAGTTTAAAATCAGTATAAAATTATTGTTGTTTAAAGAGAATTCCATCATTGCTGTGTTTTATCAACTGCTACCTGAGTCTAACTTTCTTTTTTCTTTTTCTCTTTTTAATTTGCTAGGTTTACTCGGCAGCATATAAACATCCTCATAATTAATAAAAATAAATAAAAAATAAGCGCTATGGAGAGATTTTTGTGGTTTTGAAAATAAACAATCTGTAACTAGAAGAACTGGTTACTTTTGATAAAAGCAACATTTATGAAGTCTGAAAACCTGCTTAGATGGGCTGGTCCATCACCTCACCCTTTTTGAAAAAGAGGAAAGCAAACAAACAGGCACCACTATTGAAAATTGGTTCAGGTGTTTCCTCTCCCAGGGGCATTAGCATCAAGATCCCTGAGGGAAAGTTCCCTGAAAAGATAAAAAAAGAATTCTTAGACCCACAAAAACATCCCAGAAACGTATTCGGCTGAACTCTTTCTTACCTCACCTCTTACAACTATCATCAAATGTCCTAGAAATATATTAATTACAAAAGAATGGGCAAAAAGAGACTATTCATGAAAACTTCCATATACAGGTAGTCCTTGACTTACAACAGTTTGTTTAGAGACTGTTGAAAGTTATAAAGGTACTGGAAGTAGTAACTTATGACCATTTTTCACACCATTGCAGCATCCCCACGGTCACGTGATCAAAATTCAGACACTTGGCAACTGACTCATATTTATGATGGTTGCAATGTCCCAGGTCATGTGATCCCCTTTTGCAACCTCCTGACAAGAAAAGTCAATGAGGAAGCCAGAGTCACTAAACCATTGTTACTAACTTAACAACTGCAGTGTTCTGCTTAACAATTCACTTAGCAACAGAAATTTTGGGCTCAGTTGTGGTCGTAAATTGAATACTACCTGTATATTCTGAGATGATTAGCTCATAATCTCATCAATCCACAGTCTTTTATTCCAGCCATAACCAGTAGAGTTTCTAATTTGAAATTAATTATCTCAATTAATAGTAATTGTATTATTATTATTGAGTTGTATTACAGTTCCCAAACAGATTAGTGCTTTTATTTAATGATTCACTTTTTGTGTTATGCATATGTGTATGTATGTGATATGGCAGGATTTCCATGTATTACAGTCTTGATTAAAAAAAATATTGTGCATTATGTTAGTTTGTGTCTGCTGCATAAGATCTCAGTTTGCAATAAACATGCTAGAACAGAATGACTCTTCATTTGATAATACATGTTTTAATAGGTTTCTAAATAGATTAATATAACTTCTTGCACTTTTAAATTTTATAAATGTTTTATGTAATATAGCCTAGACTTATCAGAAGATAATCTTTTGAGGAAAGAAGTTATTTGTAATATATTAAATAGCTTTTGCAAATAATTCTGTATTTCCTCAAGTTTAAATAAATGTATAACACCATATATGATGTTACAATATGCATATGCATTTCTTAGCATTTATTTAAATTAAGGAGGATCTCCATTCTGTTGAACCCAAAGCTAACAGATGCTATACTAAATTCCACTCCTGGAACATGTTTCCTTTCATTGCCTTTGTCCCCATAAAAAACAAAGGAAATGTAAAATCTGTGAACGTTAGTAGTACCACATTCTGGGTTGTGTTATTGTTGTAAATTAAGTTTGTGTCTGTGTGTGTGTAAGCTGAGACCACACTTGGCTGAGGAACACCTTTCATGAAATACATGGGCCAGGTGTAGAAGCTGATGAGACCAGGCACAAATCCATTGTCTTGAATTTCATTTAAATTGAATATAATTGTTCCCCCATATATTTAATCTTTTTTCTGATTTGTCACATTAAGAAATCAAAGATGGCAGAATTCTTGGAAGGGCTCTGGAAACATTAGCCAAGATTTGGGAGGGCTGCTTGTAGCTTTATGTATCACTGTTGTATATCAAGCAAAACATTAAGGACACATTTTCTTACAGTACTCTAAATGTGGCTGAAGTCAGTGGAGTTTATAAGTGGTTGAATCATGTATTAAGATTTCATTAGATCCAGTGCATTTTTCTATTTACAAAGATAAATAGACCATGCACTTAAGCTTCCAAAGGCTGATATACGAACCCCACTAGTTTATACCATAGTCAAACTACATACAAACCCATTGTTTAAGCAAAAAAAACAACCCCATGTCTAGTTGGGATGGGAGTGTTAGTTTATTTTGCATTACTGTCATTTTCTGAAAACTTAAAAAAGGAGGAGGAGAATTCATTAAACATTTATGCATACTTGCAAAGAGTATGAAAAAGAGTGTGTATATAAGGCCCCTAAGGCTTGGCAACATTGGACTGAGAAATGCATGTAGACTTTTTTTTTAAAAAAATACCAATTTTAGCAGAAACAGTAATTTTGATTGAAGACTTAAGAGGTAGATGAACCCAGTTTTCAGTTCAGTATAGCTTCTGTATATTCCGACTCCCAAGTTCTCTTCCCATGAGTGATTGGTTCAGTAATGTGAATTGCTGTATCAGGGCACTATGGTTTTCTGTAAAATATTGTAGTCATATTTTTTTAACATTTCTATATTTAAATGTGTCTTCTTTTTATTAGATGGAGGAATGTATCACCAGTTGGACAACCTATACCAGGAACTCGATTCATTGCTTTTAAAGTACCCTTAAAAGGGGTATGTATAAAACTATTTCTATGAAGTTATATTAACTACAAAAGGAAATCAATACAGCAAGATTAATTTTATATAATCAATGTTTGACTATAAGTAGAATCTGTGCAATACTACAGATTCAGTTCTAAAGAGATGTTTCAAAGTATACTGGCCAAAAATGTAACACCCTTGTAGTTACGTTTGAACCTCTGGACAGCTGACTATTAACTTTCCCTTCAGAGGATAACAGCCTTTAATGTACTGTTAAATAAGACCAATTACACTATATGGTTTTCACACAGTCCCTCTGTCATCAGTGCTACCTCTACTATGGAGTATTTGATAGTTTGGTCGGCATTTATTTTAATGAGGGAACCATATCTTTCCTCAGTTTTTTTAAATTAATAAACTTACAATTTGATACTCTGACATTCAATTCCATGTTTGCACATTTTTCCTATGATCAAATTCATTCAGAATATTGCACAAAATTTCCCCTAATTCACCCCCTGGTTCTTCCATTATTGTCTTTCACCGAAATATAACATGCAGCAATCACCACGCTGTCACCAAACAATGGATTTCTGCTTTCAAATACACCCACAGCAACCTCGATGACATCAATTCAGAGTTTTTGCATACATTATAAACCTTTTCATTAATAATTAAACCTGTATTTTCATGCACATATTCATCAACTTCACTTCAAGCACTTCAATGTCAAGCTACTTTTATTTAGATCTTAGTACATTTTTCCCCATTTTACTTTTACAAACATATTTAGTTTTCTTTTTATTTCATTTAGTTTGTTTATAAATATGCTTGTACTTACACATGTGCTTGTACACATATGCTGTACATTTATTCCTCTTACATTTTTATTCAAGTAACTTAGCCTTTGCTTGTTCATTAAAGCTGATGAAAAGGTTCACATATGAATTAATTTGAAAACATAATAGGTGAAACAGACATTTTTTCTAATTTGAATAGTACTGTTCCTAGTTCTACTATTGATGATGTTCCTCAAAAATGGAAGAAAGGGTATTTCTGTTTGCTGTGTATTTATTTATTAAATCTTAAATTTATTAAATATATTTATTTATTAAATTAAATCTTATTGTTGAAGCAACTTTGTATCCGATAAATAATATTATCTAAGAATATACAGAGTTATACATTGTGAAATATACTTCAAAAAGATGGAAATGCAAATATAAAAGATGTTTACTTCACAATTACCTACTCTACCTAGACACTGCTTACCGACTTCTCTGTAGAATAAGTAACTTCACTTATTCGTGTTTAATTCAGAATCATGGCATTGGATGAATGCTTTCAGAGTCTATGCATTTGTTCAGTATGGGATATAAAATATGAAATATTTATTATTGTTATCCCTATACTAGCCTGTGGTAAAAGAATATATACAACTAGAGTAAAAAGAAAAACAACTTCAGTCCTTAAAAGGACTGCTAGCTGTTCTATTTATTTTTAAATAAATTGTTTATTTGCTTAGAAACTACCTTATAGTTCTGAATGCGTATGTTTTGTTTTCAATTTAACTATTTTTAAAAAAATTAATGAGTCAGATTTTTCTATCTGCATAAGAATATCTTTCCCTACTGTACTTACTTTTTTTTCTGCATCCTAGGTAATCAATCATCGACTTACACCAACTCAAAAGTTTACACCAAAAGATCTGATTGCTGCAGTGAAAGCTTTCAATATGGAGCTTGGTTTAATCATTGATTTAACATATACAACAAGATACTATGATATCAAGGTAATAGTAAATTAGTATTTGCTGGGGATAATAAAAACATTTGGCCCATGGGATTTTTTCAATAATGATACAGAAATAGTTCAAGTTGTTATGGAATTTTCAGTCTTCAGCATCGGAGGAACTGTTCTATAATAAAGGCAAGGCCTTGCTGGAAATGAACCTACCCACCTGGCCCATTCATCAGGAGAAAGCCTGCTGAAAGTTAATAGGCATGAGAGAGACAGTAGGTATTCTCTATAGCAGAGATCCCCAACCCCCAGTCCATGGCTCAGTACCAGTCTGCAGCCCATTGGGAACTGGCCACGCAAGTGGCGGGCGAGCTTATGAAGCTTCATTTGGGCAAGTGGCAGGCGCGCGCACAAAACCATCTTTTCCACCCCCACCATCGCCGCTGCCGCCACTGCCAATCCACACAGCCAGAAAGGTTGGGGATCGCTACTCCACAGCATCCTCAACTTTATGGAATGGTTTTTCCCAAGGAATATGCACAGCACTCACCTTGTTGCAGTTCTGTAGTCTGGTTATAATAATTTTATTCCCAAGTTGTTTTGGGCTCACATGGCTGACTAGATGCTGATCTTGGTTTATAACTTAGCCTTTCTTTTGTGTCTGTGTTTTTTTAATTTTTTATATTCATATGAATTTAGTTATTTCTATTTAGGTTTAGGTTTTTCTGTTTACTTGATGTAGTGAATGACTCAAAGTCCCTTCAATTTGGGGTAGGTTGTAAATAGCGTAGGAAAATAAGGAAGTTTAAAAGGAAAGAAAAAAGGGAATGCATTATGCTAGTTAATGGTACTATGTCATCCATGTGGAACATGTTTCGCAAAGTACAATAAGATATATCCTTTCTTGAGAGCTTAGAGCTTAGTATATGATACAAATTGAAGCAAAAGATAGATGCACTAAGATTTTGGAATGAAAAATATTATAATATTAGATTGGCATATGCAGAACTGAAAGTACCCTAGAGAGAGATGCACTTTGTGTCATGTTACTTCCCTAGAAGCTGGAAAAAATACAAAATAAGCACAAATCACAGCGAAGAAAATCACCAATACTTCACAAACAAAAAAGGCAATGCTATATGGTAGTCCTTCACTTACCACCACAATTGAGCCCCAAACTTCCAATGCTAAGCAAGGAAGTTGTTAAGTGAGTTTTGCCCCATTTTCTTGCACAATTGTTAAGTGAATCACTGCAATTGTTAACTTAGAACACGCTCATTAAATGAATCCTGCTTCTGACTGCTTGTCAGAAGGTTGCAAAAGGTGATCACATGACCTGGGGACATTGCAACCATCATAAATATGAGCCAGTTACCAAGCGTCCAAATTTTGTAAATCACTTTTTTCATTGCTGTTGTTAACTTTGAATGGTTGTATGGTTGTTAGTTGAGGACTATCTACTGTATATCAGGGGTGTCAAACTCACGACGTCACGTGACATCGCACAACGTATCGGGCCGTTTTTGCCATTGCCGGCAATGGGGTGGGCGCGGCTTCCGGATGACGCGTCCGGCCCACGGGCCGGCAGTTTGACACCCCTGATCTATATGCTTCCATTGTGAATATGGCAGTATCTTCTGAGTGCATAATTTGTATCTACAATAAGGAATCATTATTCTTAAATGCTAGATCATCTAATATATCAGTATTTTACTCTGCATTTTGAAGAACTAAAATCTTAAAATGTATTCTACCCTTTCTAAATGAAAGTGTTTTTCATAGTTTCTTTGCAGTGGAACATTAGAATTACGAGTTTGGTTACTTTAGTGGAATATTAATTGACAGGGAGATTGGCAGCACAATCCTATACATGACTACTCTGAAATTAGTCCCACTGAATTCAGTAGAATCCGGTAAGATAGTGTAGAAGTCTTAAACTCAGTGTCACAAAGTTTTGTCAAAAAGTTTTATTGGTTTTAAATCAAACTTCTCAAACTTAGCTGCTTGTTTCCAAATGTAATTCAAGGTACTGGTTATCACCTTTAAAGCCCTACATGGTTTGAGACCGGGTTACCTGAGGGACCATCTTTTTCCAAGAGTTTCTATCTGTCCAATCCAATCCAAGAGATTGGGACATGCTGCAGATCCTGTCAGCCAAAGAGTGTTAACTACCAGGAATTAGAAGACGGTCTTTTTCTGCTGTAGCCCCTGCCTTATGGAATACTCTCCCCTTGGAGATTAGAATGGTCACAACCCTATTGGCTTTTTACAAAACTTAAAAATCTTGGCTAATGCTTGGAAAGCATTAAGGGCCCTGTCACTTGGCTTTACTATTAGTTGGTTAATCATCACAGCTGCTGTTTCTACTTATTTATTTTACGGATGTTTTTATTGTTTTAGTGTTTTTTGAATTGTTTAAATGTTTTAGAATTTTAGAATTGTAAGCCCCCGAGAGTCACTTGGCTGAGTTGGGTGGCTGTAGAAACTGAATAAACAAGTAAGCAAAAAACAAACAAGGGATAATTTAAAGATTGCAGATATCACTTCCAATTGTCATGGAGGCACTTATACAATGAAATATCTATTTTTAAGTAACCTCATAAAATGTTACTATTGAAAAAAAAATGTTAAAAGGAATTTCAAGTGACATCAGAGTGGGATCATGATAACACTTTTATACACTAGCCATGCTGTCACATGCCACAATACAACAGTTTAGCTTTATTCACAGGTGCTCTCACTACCAGAATTCCTATTAAATATTGGAATGAGGTGAAGAAGAAAAAAATGTAAAGATCTCCATCATAGAAGTTACATTGAGTTTTGTGTTTGGAGGTCAACTTGTACTAACACAAATTGAGATTGCTTCAACATAAAAAGTAGGATTGTTCACTTAATGCCACTATGCACTTAATTTCTTAAAAAACGAATATTAAAATACTGAATCTTAAAGATATATAGTAATCAATTACTATATTAACTGTAGTATTTGTTCATCTTTTCATTGCTAGGATTTGCCCAAAAGTATGGAGTATAAGAAACTTTTTACTGTAGGACTTGAAGTCCCAGATGATCCTACTATTCTACAGTTTAAAAAATGGGTCAGAAAATTCCTGTGGGAAAATGCAGACAATGGTAAATAACAGCCTTTATAATTTCATACTAGAGAGCCAGAACAATTGGAATTTGGGCAGACAGGTTGGGTAACATATAGGAATAATTACCCTTATATATCCATATTATTCTAATTCAGAAACATCAAACATAGCCTGAGGTAGGTTTCTACATTCTACACAGAAGATGGAATGGGGTGTCTTGCACCCACATGGTTATAAAAGAATGCTACTCTCTACCTAATATACAGGTAATCCTCAACTTATGACCTGACAATAACAATTGTAAATCATAAAGTGGGTCCTCACATAACCAACCTAATTATATTACTTTTTTTTTGCAGTGGTCATTACGCAAACATGGCAGTTGTAAAGCTAACGTTGTGGACGTTAAACAAATCCATTATACTCTATGGGCCGTTTTTTGCCAGTAACGAGGAGTAACACCAGTTTCTGGCAGAACTGTCATAAATATGGAGTGCTTCAAATAGCCATAAATGCGGGCCAGTTGCCAAATGCCCAAAATGCAATCACGTGATTGCAGGGTGGGGCAAGTTGTAAGGAGCTTTTGGGGGATCTGTTGTAACTTTGAACAGTTACTAAATCAAACAGTTACTACCCAAACTGCATGCCAATTAACAAAGCTGTCATCTCTGGTGTCAACTTTAATAGCATAAAACACCTGTTAACCAAAGAAAAAGCCAGCTTAAGACTTAGACCACCCCTCTCATAATCTAAGAAGTGGTTGGTCCTATCAGTTTTGCCTCTTCTTGATCACACATATGCAGCAGAGGTCGCACAACCTGCTCCCAAATTCCCATTTTTTCCAGTTCTGAATCAAAGTTTCAGAGAAATGTAATTACATGGATTTACTAAAGAGCATTTTAAAAAAACCACCCTTCTTTATATCATGCATTAACATCATATGTTTGCATTGTTTAATTTTCATTTTGCTTTTCCAATAGAGAAACTCATTGGAGTACACTGTACTAATGGAATTAATAGAACAGGTTACCTTATATGCAGGTAAGTGTCACAGCAAACATTAAATAATTACTTTCACTACAATGATAGTTTGGTCATCCATAATTGTATTTATGTTCCTTTAGATATCTTATTGATGTTGAAGGTTGGGATCCAGAAACCGCAATCCAAGGTATTTGCGTGCCATTTTAACAGAATCCCAGGTTATGCAATACTGTTTGGTTGAATGAGCTGTTGTAACCGAGAACCAACATACCACTTCCCAAAGTATCACGTGAACTGAAGAATTTTCTCCCCTGCTTTTGCTCTCAGGCTCATAACACAAAAATGTGCTTCATGGAATTCCAGCAGGATTTCCATGCTGGAAATGGAAATGGCCTCCCTTTCTATATTTGAATGAAAACATTTTGCACTTGTATAATAAAAGGAGAAGTGTTTCATATAATTTCTTTAGGTAGTCCAGACCTAATACTGCTTGCAGTTTTTCTGGAAAGTTGACTTTGTGGCATTGTCTCCTTGCAAAAATGCCTAGTGAATAAGCAATTCACTTACTATAGGTAGTCCTTGACTTACAACAGTTCATTTACTGACCGTTCAAAGTTACAACACTGAAGTGACTTATGACCATATTTCACACTTATGACTGCTGCGGCATCCCCATGCTCATGTGATCAAAATTCAAACACTTGGCAACTAACTCATATCTATGAGGGTTTCAGTATCCCAGGGTCATGTGATCCCCTTTTGCAACCTTCTGACAAGCCAGAAGTCAATGGGAAAGCCAGATTCACTTAACAACCATGTTATTAACTTAATAACTACAGTAATTCACTTAACATTGTAGCAGGAAAAGTCATAAAATGGGGCAAAACTCAATAAATGTCTCACTTAGCAACAGAAATTTTGGGCTGAATTGTGTTCATAAGTTGAGGACTACCTGTACATTAGACTCTATATTTATTATATATTTATTGACATGTCAAAATCATAGTGCTGTGGCTGACATACAAGAAATGTTCATAGCAATGGATAAGTTTTGTGATTGAAAAAGAAGTATAATATAGGACTCCAGTGGGAGGCATTGGCCAGTTTTGGATGCAATAGCAAACAATTTATTTTATAAGCAGAGATTTGTAGGAAGAAAAAATTTTCTTTCTCTCTTGGTGGTACAAAGAGGAAATCCAAATATATATAGTTTCAAGTCACTGCAGTTACTATGACAACTTTTTCAATATTCTTTCTGATAACCATTTCCACTTAACTGGGGCAAATTCCAGGAAGTTTCAATTTACTGTTAAATGAGAACTTTGGCTAAGTTTAGTAACAATTAATATTAAGTACAATCTTTGCTTGTGCTTAAGTAGAAAAAAATACTTTTGGGAGGAGGAGCTGTACAGTCTTGTTCCCGATTTGCTACGCTCAGCTGATAGGAACATTTATATGAGAACCATCCTATTGTAGTTGTGGTTTTGAAAGAGTTATTTCTAGTATCAGCATATTATTAAAATTCTAAAAAACAAGTCAGATTCTAGAATTACGTGCTATTATTCAACATTTCCTCAACAGCTTGTCCATTTTTCACCAAGAGCACTGTTTCACATAACTAATGTTCTTGCCACCTGTTTAGCTTTTGGAGAAGCACGTGGTCACCATATGGATGGTCATATATATTTGACAGATCTTAAAACTCAGCCAATGAGAAGGTGAGTCAAGTCCTATTCTTGTCGAGTATGTTCCATTTCTGTTCTGACACATTTTAAATAAGCTTCAGTGTTTATTTTTTTTCTGAATTTGATCACAACAGGCAGAATAATCATTGCCTTTTTAAACATTTTATAAACAGGCACCAAATATACAGCTTGGTAAAATGGAAAACAAATAGTGAACCTTAAAAGATTTAGGTAGATGATATGCTGACTGAAAATACCTACAAGAGTACAGCCGTTTCAGGGAGAGACTATAGAAAAGTATCCTATAATCAATAGAATTATGCTATAAATCCTGCTGAGAACTTCTCCCTTCTTTCACTGGAGATAGTGTAATCACACTATTTTTGTCTTTTTTCATTGTATCCTCAGCAGAAAATGTGTTATATTCTCTTTTGAAATTCCTTAGCAACCTGGGGATGAATATGTGGGATGCTGATGGAGATATTGTGCCACCGCCAAATGATATAGACGGACATATTGATCGATTTCCAAATGAAGAATATTCTAGGTAACTGCCAAAAATGTAGGAGAATTGTATAAATCTTAACTTGTATAATTCCACATACTTTATTCAACCCTGATGGAATAATAAATATTTTTGAACATGTTAAAAATATTAATGTACTCATCCTCAAGCTTTATTTCATATTTTCACATTGATATTAGTAGTACAGAAAACTGTAAGCAGGGACATGGGTCAAAGGTAACAAACATCATTGCTCCATTTTTTGCAGTTTCCTTTTGGTTAGCTGGAATCCTTAATGACAACTCAGCAGCTTTCTCGCTGACCAACCTCAGCAGAAAAGAGAGGCTTTCATAGCCAAGTTAAAAATGCAGGGGAGTGATACTTAGACCCTATGCATAAGTGCATTTACATGTACCATATGGGTCAGAGAAGATGTTCAATAAGGGCAAATTAAATTCTAAAATATTTTGAGAAATTTACATTTGTCCTTTTATAATTCGTTTTTGTTAATCTATACTATCACTTGATTTTCTTAAGAAATAATACTTCAATTTTTCCTAACAGGCCTGGTAAAAGACCAAGAGTTTATGATGATAGCCCCAATGATTTTCCAGCACAGATCCGATTGAGAGAAATTGATTTTATTAATAAGGGTCCTGGGCAACGTCGAAAACCATATCATGATCACCATTTTCATGATGACATCCAGCCACTGCCACAAATGAGACAAAGGCATTTCCCTGACCACCAGTTTCATGATGACTACCAAGAAGAAATGCAGATTAAAGATTTAAAATTTAGTACAAGAGGATCAAGACACAGATTTCAATCTTTTCAAGACCACCAGCTTGATAATGACTTTCCAGGAAATGTATCAGGTGGAGACATTAATATGGACAGTAGTCAAAGGCATAGACATTTTGCTGACACTCCTTGTTATAACCATAGACCGACAGATAACCAGCTCAATGGAGGGCGAGGACAAAGACGAAGACCATTTTACAATCGGCAGTCTAGTGATGATTTTCAGTCACCCTTGCAGGACAAAAATCAGTTGTTCCTGAACAAGAGACCTATGGAAAGACTAAGACTGTTTCAGAACTGTTCTGTTCATGATGATGTCCAGCCACCCCTGGAAGATTTTGAGTATGTTGCTAGGGAGTGTGGACAAAGAATTGTACCTTTCCTTGACCAGCAGCATTCCAGTGAATTACGAAGAAAATTGTCAGAACATTTTGATGATGAAGATTCCAGTGGAAGAAGTAGGCCATTCCATGATAATCAGTCATACTGTGATTTTAGTGAGAAGTCACAGATGCAAGATTTCCAAAACAGGGGACCTGAACAAAGGCTGAATTTTTTTAATGATCATTCAACTCACATTAATGAGTCATACGACGAATATTCTGAAAGGTGAGAAGAATTATTGATTAGCTTCAATAATATTACATTATTTGTTCATTTTTTCTTTTGCAACCAGTTTTTAACTAGCAAAACTGAAGATCATATGAAGCAATAAAACAGGCATCATTGCCTTTTAATGAATTACATTTATGCAGAGCCAGATGCAGGTTTTTTTATGCATTTCTGTAAATCCATTCATACTAGCTAGTTTACACTTTCGATATATGATTATACTAATGGAACTGGCAACCATGGTATAAACATAGTCCTTGGCCTACGACCGCAATTGAGCCCAAAATTTCTGTTGCGAAGCTAAGCAAGACATTTGTTAAGTGAGTTTTGCCTCATTTTATGAGTTTTGCCTCATTTTACGACCTTTCCTATCATAGTTGTTAAATGAATAACTTCCGTTGTTAAGTGAGTAACATGGTTGTTAAGTACATCTAGCTTCACCATTGACTTTGCTTGTCAGAAGGTCTCAAAACATGATCACGTGATCCTGGGACATTGTAACTGACATAAAGATGAGTCAGTTGCCAAGCGTCTGAATTTGATCACTTGACCATGGGTATGCTGCAACGGTCGTTAAGTGTGGAAAACAGTCATGAGTCACTTTTTTCAGTGCCATTGTATCTTTGAATGGTCACTAAATGAACTATTGTAAGTCAAGGACTACCTGTATACTGTAGATGCTTTCAATTGAAATGGAAAACTAAATATAAATACTGTGCATTTTAAATTAAATGAAAGAAAGAAAGAAAAATATATGTTGGGTATCTGTGAGAACAGATCTGCATTATTCGGATAGCAGACTTGAATGAATGGGTGGGAATAAGACAACAGAATATAGAAACAGTAATTGGTCTTTTTGAACATCCACAAATTAATGAAAATGGTGGCTTAGTATCCGTTTTGTTAAATATCTCTTTGCTTAATACTTAAGCATAAACTTGTTAATACATACAAATAAAAAGGAATGAATATAATTGAAATAGCCGTCTGCTTTGATTATGTTGAAAATTTAACAATAAAGAATGGGTAAGGGGTGTTTCTAAATGCGGGAGAGACCACTAGATGGTAGGATGAAGAGTGACTTTGGGAGGAAGTGGATGTGAAAAGACAAGGAAAAATTAAACAAACTAGAATGGAGTAGAACAACTACAGAAAGAGAACGTATGAATCTTGTATTTTAAAATAAATTATACGTGAAATGATTATTACTGCAAAATGATGAAAATGTTGTTTAATGTACATGTAGAGAAAAAGATTGTCATAAAGAATGTAGTTGAAGGCAAAGAATAATTGTTTTGGAAGAGTGAAGAAGGTTAAACTAGGATCTTGCACATCAGAGTAGAATTAAAAATAAAAGTGATGGAATTAGTGGGAGTGAAACTGAAACAAGACTATTGAAAGGAATATTGTATTCTAGAGTTTGTATGATGACGATGCATCAAAAATGAAGTTGAAACAATTGCTGTAAATGTCAGTATTCAAGAAAGGGGAATGAAAGGGAAATTAAAATACTGTGCGATTGTTGGAAACCCAGTATAGATGGTAGCAAAAGATCAGGAGTCTAGCACCTTTTCTGGCTAACAAATTGTATTAAATCGTAAGCTTGTATGAGCTGAGCTCAGTTCATCAGATGCCTGGAGTGACTACACTGATGTTGGATTTAACTTGAGGTGAATTGGAGAGGAAAGGAAGAGAAGATTGGTGGCTATGCAGATACAGACTACACATGAGTCAGATTACAAGTACCCTATCAATTAACAATTGTAATGTGTTAAAAACCCATTGTTGAGAGCTTCTGAGCCTGGAACCATTGGATGTGAGTTCAACAATTTCTCACTTGATGATGCTGTTTAATTCTAATTTTTCTCATTAGTCACTTTGAGATCTGCTACGGAAGGTCCTGGGAAGTTGAAATGCTCTGATATTACTTTAGCTTTGTTTTGAGTTTTGATGTCAAATTATTTTCTGCAGATTGTCCTAATAGAATCCAGAGGAGCATTTCTGGAAGATGATGGCACATGGTATGGATAGGATAGTTGCAGATGGCATAACTGAAGAAATGTTTAAATATGAATGTGCTTTGCTTACAAAACCAACTGTGCCTGGGAATTGGTTTCATTCTAGCATCCTGCCAGAGGCTTGAACCCTGCTGTCCTTTAAATGAGCTCTAAAATCTTGGCTCTTTTCCCAGACTTTGGGCAAAGGTGGGATGTGGCCTCCCTGTGTGAAGAGCTTTGTATCTCTTCTATGTCCATCTTCCTTTTTTGTTGTCTGGTGTTATTCTCTTTCTTTGGTTTAAATTTGTGCACCACCAGAATCACTGAAGTTCAAGTTACAAAATCTAAATTATTTATAAACAAATAACTAAATAAAATGTAAGAATAAATGGAATACTTAGCATAAAATTCAGCATCTAGCAAAGAGTAAGAAGGGATGTGTTATGTCTCTTTGGTTGTGTAACATATTTATGGATTTATAAGGAATGCTTGTGATGATGCAGAGATGTGCTAATTGGGGACATAAAAATCGGGAAAATTTTATATGCAGAAAATGCCTTGTTGTTGAGATCCTGTATAATTTGTAGCTAATGTTAGGTAAATAGTGTGATGCAACAAGGTGTAACTAAAAATTATGGTATTAAATACCAAGTAGGTTTTGGAGTGAATGACTGCAAATTATACCTAAATGTTGAAAAAATGCAGGTAGATGAATTCGTAATCTTTGCTGGAATGTTTTGTAAAGATAGGGAAACGAAAAAATGTTAAGACATGCAATTACTACTAGAAAGGTGATGAAAAGTATGTGATCTGTTATGAAAATATTTATTGAAACTGTCTATAACAGAAGAAACATAAAGGTTGAATGGAACGGGAATAAGTTACTGAAGTTACATGGTAAAACATGAACAGGAATGAATGGGTACTGGATTAATGTGGATTGACTACTAAACTGAAATACCAGTATGAAAGAAATATATTAAGGAAGTTTGATCGTATAGAGGGAATGAATTGTGAGCAAAATATATAAAAGAAGAATGAATCAGTCAAGAGGTAGGAAAAGATGGAATAAATTGTGTTGGATGAAATTAATGAGATTTTTTTTAAAAGTGAGAAGTTTATTAACTTGATTTTTCTCCTGGGTTAGTACTTTATAAGTAACTCAGGACAGCATACATACTCCTCCCTCTTATTATTTTCCCCACAACAACCCTGTAAAGTGGACTGACTGGCCCAAAGTCACCGACCTGACTGTCATGCTTAAGGTGGGACTAGACTCACAGTCTCATGGTTTCTAGCCAGTACCTTAACCACTAGACCAAACTGGCTCTCTAGATAAAAGTTTAAAGAATAAATGACAATGTATAAAGCTGTATATAAATATTATGAAAGCAAACAAGTTTAGAGAGCTAAAATGGTATTGGCATAAATTAGAGGTACTAAATTTCATTCTCATTTCTTACCTCATTTCTTTGCCTTGCATTTTCTTACTTCCCAACTACACTTTGCAAAATGTTGCTTATCATGAAAGGGCATGTATATACTGCAACAAGTTTGCATGTCACGGAACATAGAAGAAATGATTGATGGAATGAGATATAGTCATAATGAAAATTGCAAAGCTTGTTGAAAATTTTGTTTTAAAGCCTAATAATCTTCGGAAGTTCATCACCCTCATATTAGACAACATTTATTTTACATTACATGGTTAGGTATGTATGTTTGGATCCAGAATTATGTGAAAAATAATTTTATGGCTAAGATTAAGGGAGAAAGGGTGGGATGAGTTCTGTAGAACTCACCACAATAAAATATAAAGTGACACTGGAGCTAGAGAAGGCAGAGAAATTGTGAAAAACCCATCTAGCAAGGCATTTTTGTTGGATCCTGGGTTGTATTATCTATGAACCAATCCTTTTGATTACACAATGTCAATTAACTATACAGGTAGTCCTCAACTTGCAACAGTTTGTTAAGTGACTGTTTGAAGTTACAACAGCACTGAAAAAAGTGATTTATGATCATTTTTCAATTTACAATCATTTCAGCATCCTCTGGTCATGTGATCAAAATTCAGATGCTTGACAACTGACTCAAATTTATGACGGTTGCAGTGTCCTGGGGTCATGTGATTACATTTTTATGTTCTTCTGACAGGCAACATCAATGGGGAAGCCAGATTAACTTAACAATGTATTACTAATTTAACAACCACAGTGATTCACTTTAACAACTGTGGCAAGAAAGGTCATCAAATGAGGCAAAACTGTCTCACTTAGCAACAGAAATTTTGGACTCAATTGTGGTCCTACGTCAAGTATTACCTATATAGTATTTTTTCTAGATAGTATTCTATCTATTCTTTTCTTCATTACATGACCTCTTTAACAATTTACTCTCTGAGTAAACCTTGTTTTAAACCTTAGTCTACTTGCAGACATTTCATTACCCAAGTAGGAAACATCATTAATGCTAGTGAATGTGGGATTTGTTCCCTTTTTATAGAGTAGCTTACCTGCCAGTGTGGTGGAGATGTGATTTTTTCCTTGGTAGTTTCTTGATCAGAGTATTATATTCTGCTGAGAAGGTTTATTCTTTTCCATTCAGAAGCCATCATTTTCTTTCTCATGAGTACTACGCAGAGTCTCCCTTACTTCAGAGAGATTATGGATCTGATAATTATAGTAGAACTTGCAGGTAAAATTGTGATTGTCGCAGGGGTTCATGCAAAATGTATTATTGTTTTGGTTCAAAAATTAAGATTAAAATTGGCTCCAGGTATGCTATTCAAAGGCCTAATGCACCCCAGTCCTGAAAAATTATATACATTGTATGATCATAAAACTGTATATAGTTCTGCTGTTTCAATTTTAACAAGAAGACAGTCTTTTAAGAACATGATACGTCATTTAAAAGACTTAATTCTGGTTAGGTGAAAACCTTAGCTAACATTTAACTGTTAAGTTCCATTTTGATGTATTCTTAACTTAATCTGAAACAGCAATATTTATTCCCAAAAAAGGTATGATGACAAAAAATGCATAAGCCCATAACTTAAATTCTAGCAATACAGTCATATTGGCATATTCATAAGTATTATTTATGATTCAATGTGTACTAATCTGAGACAAAGATGTGTATAAGTTTGCTGTGAAACTCTGCACATAGGAGTCCTCGACTTAACGATTGTAATAGTACCTGCCCATTACGATTGTAAGTCATGACACTTGTAAAGCAGGCTACCATGTGATGGATCCAGTTTTATGGCTTTTGTTTTGCAGAGGTTACTAAGCAAATCACCATGATTGTTAAGTGAATCTGTGATCGTTAAGCCAACCCATTGTTCGCTATGGCCCGGTTTTGGTAAAACTGGGAATTAAACACGATTTTAGCAAAAAGTTGTAAAAATTGCAGTCATGTGACACTGAAACACTACAAATGGCCATAAATGCAGGCTGGTTGCCAAGCATCCAAATGCAGTCACGTGATCGCAGAGGGGAGGCAGCTGTCAGTATTTAAGAACCGGATCATAAATATCTTTTGGGGAGTCTGTCATAACTTGGAACAGTCACTAAACAACCAATTGAAAGTTGAGGACTACTTGTAATCTACAGTTCTGTGTGAGTAGATTTAAGGGGTGTTTTCCAAGACATACATGAAACATGTCCCATGTTATTAAAGAGGTTAAGAATCCTAGAGAGGATACTGGGCAAATTGGAATCTTTCCATACTTGAGCATCTGTCTCATCACATATTTCAGTAAAATATCTTAAAATTAGAAAGCCAATGAGAAAGAACTATTACACAGAACCTGTAGTATAATTTGAAAAAAAAGGCATTTTCTACATTTACTTTGAAAGATTCTTTCCCTAGAGAATATTCAGTGAAATCATGTACATTGCTGATACGTTTCTTTGAATTAGCTATTTGTTGTTTCAATAAAACAATACCAATGTTAGTATGTCTCATTGCTACACATTACTCTGTTCATTATAACATTTGATTAATAATTGTTTTCATATTACAGATCTGATTGCCTTGACAATTACAGGAAAATCCATCCTTCGGATGTAATTAACAGAGAAGGAAAAGCTAGATTTGCACCATATTCTTCTTACCCAACCGTTCACTCTTCATCTTCACATCAGGAACTGAGTTCAGTCTCATTGCACAGTGGAAGGGAACATCAGTGTGAAATTAAGAGAGAGATGAGCCAGGGGAAAAAATTACCGGTTGTAACCATTGATTATAATTATGGCTTGCCTTTGGACTATGCTTCTGAAGAGGAAGATAGAGCTTATTATGACTCGCGCACAACAGAGCACTACATTTTGAAATGAATTGTACATGTACCTGCATGCATTATTTTATTATATTCTTGTATATTGACCAAATTACTGCTGAGGTTAAAAAAACTTCATTATCATTCAACGGTACAAAAAAATATCTGTAACAAGTCTGGTTCATTTTTTCCTATTTAAATGATAAATAATTGGTTAAATATATGTGAAAACAATGCCTGATTTATGTAAAATAAAACTAGATTCTCATTCATGAGACTGAACAACCATAACCATGAACAAATTGTTCTCGCTGCTTTCCTCATCATATGTATAAAGTGTTTCAGCTAAAATATAGTAAAACAATTGGATTACTGATTTTGATATTAAAATGTTACTCTAAAATAAAGTAGGATTTGAAAGGAATGCAAAATATATAAAGATAAATTCAATTCTGGTAATGTGGCTTATTCTTTTGATAATAATAATCTAGATTTTTCAATATTTCTTTTGAAAAATATCCATGTAAATATTGTTTCAGAAAGAAAACCTGTCACACTAGAAAAAAACAATAAACTTGAGATTTGTGTTCAGTTATTATATCTATATTGTATCAAGATTTCACTTTTTAGTTGAGGGACCAGATAGTTAGAATATAGCCTGAATATATAGTGAATATAAATATAGTATATTTACCATTCTAATTTCCCAGGAGATGATAAATTAATTAGTTTCTTGGATATAAGACGGAAGTATCTCACTATTGTATTTCATACCACAGCCACATGTAAGGTGCATATCTAATATGTTATTCGAAGATCTGCTTCAGCCCTGTAAATATTATTCTAAACTAAAGGGCACTGTTTATTCCCCCTGCATTACAAGCGCATTCAACTCAAGTGGGCACAATTATTATTTGGTCTTTATTTGCATTCAAATTATTCTTTTGCCCCTTTGGAAAAAATTCAAATTTAGGACCATATTTCAAGTCCCATACTGCGTCTCAAATGCAATCCTACATCCCAACGCTGGCATCGCCACACAAATTCAGCACCTTGGTACAAATTTTCACATCTTAGATTAAATTATTCTTTTCCTCAGTAGGTCTAAGTCCCAAGGTCCCTTTCCAATGATTTTGTCTCCTCATGGATTGAGACAATAAATTAAAATGGAACACTTAAGTTTTTAATTCAAGTGTAAAGGTAATCATCCAATGTCTTAAGGACATCAATGTTTCTTTCTGCAGGCACACTTCAAAGTAGCCTTTGTTGTTTCAGACTAGTCATCCCCACAAGGAAGAACAGACCAAAAAATCAATTCCACAGGAAAGCTAAAACTATTTTTATTGAGAGTAGTTATAACAACAGAATCTTGCAAGTCTTTTATTTACAGTTCAATGCATTAGAGAGGTGTTGTTTTTAGCCTTTTCTAAATATCTGTTTGTGGCAGACTTAAAATATATTTTGTTATCTTGGCAATGGAGTGGATGTAACTCCGTCCAGATCACCTTTGCTTTCTACAAAATCTAAACCAAATTACTGTCCCCAGACTAAGAAGTGCTTTAACAGGGCCTCTGTTTTAGAGGGGAGATACATTCAAATCTAGATGATATATGCAGAGAAGAAGTCATTAAAACCATCAAACATGTCTTTATTCTGTTTATTTCATGCTGATATTTGCTCTTAACTCCACATATAGCCAAATTCCATGGTCACTGATTTTATTTAAAGTGGTTATTTTCAGACTCAATGACTATTTCTTTATGTGGCCAAATTTTGTCATGTAACATGTTGTGCTTGGCTAATGAATTAATATTACTATAGTTTATGCAATATATTTTATAGATTGTTCATTGACCATAATAAAGAATCTCCTTACAGACAAACCTAAGACAATTGCATTGGCTACCCCAATATTTTAAAGTGCCTAGAAAAATGTGAAATACTTGAAAATTCAATTAGGGCTTTATTCCTGAACATTTCTAAGACTTATTACAATCTGGAAAAACAAATAAAGCTAAACTCATATTTATCTTAACAGAGCTTAGTTCACCATAAATCCTAAATAAGTAATTTGAATTTATTTCTGGTGAGTTCAAATTAGACGATAAGTAGAATTTAAAATTATGAGATCCTTATTAAATTGCCCATTAAAATACTCTAAACGATAACGTCAACGCTGCTAATATTGGATATTCTTGCTTTGACAAAATATGCAGAACTGTCTGGTATTTTTAGAGTTAACTTAGATGATGCTGGGAGGGGAGGAGAATGTGTGTGGAGAGTAATTAAGATAAGGAATACGCAGGCTACAGAACGGAAGTGAACCTTTGCCCTTTGGACTGATTGAAGAACGTGATTTATGACTGCAAAATAGAGGAGGAGAATAGGCTGGAATGTTATGTGCAGGGGAGGGGAATTCAGATCTTGGCATCCTCCATGCCCTGCTGACACTGTTTACATGATTAAAGACTTTTTAGGATAAACAATACCTGGAAGTTCTTTGAAGTGTTCCATTAGTCGGAACCATGACAGATAAGAGAGAGGAGAAATTTTTCTTTGGTTTTAGCTTGCCAGTCAGTCATTGGCATGGCATTCATCAGAGGCTCCAACATCAGAACATCTTGGGAATGGGTTGAACTGAGAGCAACTGGCCCAAAGTCATCCTGCTGGCTTTCATGCAGAAGAGAAGACTAGAACTAACAATCTTGTTTTCAACTCCAACCTTAACTGCTGCACCAAAATGGCTCTCTAATTTGTTTATATCTCATTTTGTTCCCCCTCCCATTCTTCTCCCAGAAAAACAACCCCAAGGGGTATGTTGGGTTGAAACAAAAGGGCCCACTGTGTTTCCTTGGCTGAGACTGGACTTGATCCTAGATCTCTCTATTCCATCACTGGTCTCCCATCATTGTTTAGTGCAATCTGTGTTCCTGTTGCCTCAGATTCAGAAAAGTGGCTTTGCCACATGCCTGAAAGATTATGCTACATAGTCAGAGGCTTGTATTATTCATTTGATGAGGCTATTTATATTTTGATTTATATATGCTTCCCTTTGGCTCATACACTTAAAAGCCATGCTCACAGACAGTAAGCGATGCACAATTTAAAGTGTGTGTTTTATGAAAGTACTATTCACGCATGAAAAGCTGGAACAGCTTTTCCATGAAGCCCGGATCCGCCCCGTGTGAACAAAAGATAAAAAGTGAACATGCCTTTGTCATCAGGCAGATAAGAAATAAACTCAACTGCTGAATAAACAGGATCAGAGATTATGCATCTAATTCAGCTCTTTCCCAAAGCTGTTGTTTTCAAAAAGAGAAAATAAAATGACAGAAGTGAATTTGCAGCATAGATTAAATAAACATTCTAGATTAACATAGTTCACAAAGGCAACATCAAGCTATAGGTTTGGGTTGATTCTGTTTGAATAATTAAAATTAGCCGCTCTTGTTTTTTTTACAACGTCCTCTCTGTGCCATGTGTTCAATTCACAAATGTCAACTTCCTTGTGGACACTTCTATATGAGTTATCACTTTCATTCTATAACTGATATTTTTGATTTACAAACTTCTAAATTAAAAGGGAAATTAGTGAGCTGCAAAAACCTTGTGAGTAATCCATTTTCCATGAATATTTCTGGACCCTATATATATATACAGAATCCGGAATTCCTAGGAAATAAAAAGGGTAGGAGGACATTCTTTTTCTACTTTTCTATTTAGAAAAAACAGAGCTGAACTGAAACAGTGGAAAACATTCTGGGAAGTTCTAAGGGGTAAAACTGAACAATTTCATTTTCTGTTGCAAGGGAAAGGGGTGGGTTTTTTTGCCTAATCATATCCAGTACATTGTGGTAGCCACTAATCAGAAAACATATAATGCAGTATGTGATTTCAATCCAAAAATGAAGTAGATAACTTTGTCTTTGTGGAGAGGGAAGGTGAGATCAAGAGACAAGTCATGACGTTGCCATGTGATCCTGGTGACTAATCTGAAATCAGGACTCAAGAATTAAAGGACAGAGTTTGACGGATGTGTGAATGTCTATTGGTAAAATTTAAAAGTGCCAAAAAGAAAAAGGCCACAATTTCATCATAGTTACTTGATGGTATACTTCATAACGAAAGGCAGATATACTTATTATGACAACGCATAATATGTGTGTTTGGTTTCACCTTGGCAAACCCAGCCACAGTGGTTTGTAAATCTTGGCTCATATCTTAGCATGATTGTTTTAAGCCAACCTACCACTGTTTTTGGAATTCGTACCGTGATTAAAGATGCTGAGCTTGCCAGCTGGAGAGCTGACAGCTTGGATTCGACACCCGAGCTCCATGCAAGGGGATGAACTCCCATTACTTGCCCCAGCTCCTGACCACCTAGCAGTTTGAAAGCAGGCAAATGCAAGTAGATTAAGAGGTACCACTTCAGTGGGAAGGTAACAGCCTTCCGTGTGCCTTTGGCATATAGCCATGCTGGTCACCTGAGCACAGAAATTGTCTTCGGACAACGCTGGCTCCCTTGGCCAAGAAACAGAGATGAGCACTGTGCCCTAGAATCAGACACAACTGCCAGGGAAACTTTTACCTTTACCATGGATAAACACATAATAGTTTAGCTACTTTAGTCTGCTTGTGTTTGAATGATATACCAAATCATAAAAGAGTTAACCAGGTTGTTTATCCTGGTTACCTTATATTTTAGTGTGTTGTGCAAATCAGTAAGTCATGGTTCAATTAGCCATGGATTAGTGTCTTGTATGAACATGCTACCTATAATAATGTATCCACCCAATACATTGGCTGTTTTTTGCAGACTACGCTGAAACACAAGTTAACCAATGGTATTTTAGTTGTTGTACAAACCCAACCTATAGACTAGTTTATAGTTCAAGGAATCATGCAGTCCTGGAAAATTAAGTAAATCAGATTAGGTCAACCATAGGCTAGATTAAATTATGTGAATGCAACCATTAGCTGTTTATTTTGTACATCACTTAGAGATTTTAGACTGACATAGTTTATAAGTCCTACAAATGAATAAATTGCAAAACTAAATTAACTAGCATAGTTATCCTGTTATCCACCTTCACATGGGCTTCTATTTAACTGGGGTTCTGGTTTATCCTCTCTGCAGATTTGGAATGGTCATGATCTTGAATGACAGCAAGCTAGATGTAGTCACTTATGACAAATCTAGGTTACAAAAATTTCAAGACGCTATGAATCAGGAATTTTAATTAAAACTTTTTGTGACAAGATTTGGCTAATTAATGTTAGCAGATAATAAATGGCAAGAACAAAATATTTTTAACTATTTTTCAGAACCTCTTCTATGATTGTGCATCCGAATTGTAGCAATTGACATTTGTGCAAAACTAATCTCTAAATATAATAACCAAAAGTGTAATGGGTGAATTGTATGGTTGGTGTTACTATTGTTGTGTATATATTTAATGTTTGTATTAAATTCAGACTAGAGGTAAGGATGATAACTTTTTGCAGAATAGGTTGAATTATTAATTTTAGTTGGAAAGTGGAAAGATGACAGTGTATTACAGATTTTCTCCAGTGCTATTTTGTTTGTGGTGAATTAAACTATTAAAGATAGGTTTCTAATTAATAACAGGATTTTTGCCAACTTCTGTACTAGTTTAAATTTTTTCCATATAGAGATTTCAATATTCATGTACATTAAAATGATGAATTGATAGTAGGTCATTGCATTTCCCACTGCACAAAGGATAATAGTATTTAATATTTAATGGTTCAGGCAAAGAGAATGCAAATACATTAGTCATCCTCTACAGAAACTTCTTAATGATTCATCATTAACCTTTAGATTCTGTTTCTTTAAAATTTGGTCAAATACTTTAATGATGCACATCTGGACTACCTAAAAAGGTTTGTCTGCTTTCTATTTCGGAAACATTATTAGTATGCCTACAGTAGTGAATGACCCAGAAAAATAGATTTGTAGGAAAAGTGAAAGGCATGGGAACGGAATATTAAAGAGGCACAAGAAAAATAAGCAATATAGTTCCCAACAGAACCAACTGCCAATTTAGCAGCCCAATTCGTACATTCCAAGAAATTATCGTTTGTATCTTACTGCACTGTGCGAACCCATGGGATTATCTACACATCCGTGTTTTTGCGTAGCAGAGCTGACAAAAAGAATACCGGATGGCAGCAAATGGATGGCTGCAATGTACTGGGTTGCAGTTCAGATGAGGTAGCTCCTTTTGCTCAGTTGCAAATCCAATTCATGAGGTTTATGCATAATTCAGTATAACCCGCAACCCAAGGACCCTATTCCCATTCCCATTCGATTAACCATGGATCGGCTGTGCAAATAAAGACATGATCTGGTGCAAGTACTTATCAAATACAGCTCTTTCGAGTCACTCTTGGAAGGCATTCTTTGCATTGGATCACTCAGATATGGAGAAAGTAGCCCAGAAGCTTTTCTAAATTGCACGGTTTGTACTGCGCTGTCCGTTTTTTTCTTGGGAATTAGATCTCATTACCTTGCTATATAAAATTGCAGACAAGCATGCTATTTTATATAGAACGAGCCATCCTCCTTCTTTTGAGAACAAGATACGTCCACTTCTTGAGAAGTTAGCCTCAAAAGACCCATATTACCGCAAAAGAAACGTACAGCTTCCTCCGTTTCCCTTTATGGATGGGCAGAAGAAAAATCAAGCACTCCAAGCTCCGATACTGCAATGAACGCTGGGAGACGTAGTTCTCCAATTCCATATCCAGGCAAATTTATTAGATCATCCCAACCCATGAAAAAGGGCTTTTCCCATTACATAAGCTCGTAGGGGGGTTGCGGTATTATTTTCCTCTTGGTTTAATGCGTTCATCATTTCATTGTACAAATTAAGCGCACTGCGCGGCCGGAAAATGATCCTTTTTTCCTTTTCTGAGGCTGGAAAACCGACAAACCTGTGTGACTTAATCTTTCCATTCAACTGTATACTTGGTACTGCCCTCTCCCATAATGGCGGCAAAGCACCGCCTCCTCCTCTTCTTCTTCCAACTCCTCAACGGACTTTGTGAACTCTAATGGTAGATTCCTATTTAGCCCCTCTATGTTCCCGCCCCCGCTCTTTCCTTCAAACGACACCTGCTATTGGTTGCGGTCTGGCGTCCATGCCAATCAGGAAGCGGCTTCCATGGAGGAAGGGAATAAATACAAGATGGCTGCTCATATAAAACCAGGCGTCGGGCTTCTCCCTGGTGATGGAGGAATAGAGGCTTTAATCCGTGCGGCCCGAATTTTATGTCGCTGCTGCTCGCAAGGGCGCCCGAAAAGGGGACGGGGCCTCAGGCCGCCGCTAGGTACAGCCGCCTCTAGTCGCCCCTTCGCTTGCGGGCCGCGGCGTGCTTTCCTAAGGCCAGGCCGGGGTCCTTCCTCCTCCTTCCTCCCCGAGCCGTGGGGGTTCTCTCCCCTGCTGGACCGGGCCGTAGTTCCATCTCTTTCCAGCTATGGCAGTCTCCAGGTTGGTGTCAGATATTGGATTTAGGGGAGTGGGGAGTCGCCCAAGTCGTCTTGTGGGTTGTCGGGGCCCTCGGCGCCTGATTTTTTTCTTATGAGTGGGGCAGGCCTCGTGGGATCGTCATGGGGAGGCTCTTCATTGGGTTGTGGATAGCCCATCTTTCCTCGCTACCTCGAAAGCGGGGAAAATGGATTTTATGGGCTTGGGCCCTCCGCTTTTCTTCAACCTGAAGGATCATCACGCGTGGCATCCCTGAAGATCTCCGTATCCTAACTTTGGAAAGTATCTAGGGAAAGGACAGCGGACTGAATGTGATGATCAAGCTCGGGGAGTTCATTGTATTTAAGCTGCTGGTGTCATATCCTGGTTTCATGAAAATCTGTGGGAAACGACGATGGTCGGGATTTTGATGGCGCCCTAGTCTATTCTTTAAATATAATTGAGGAGTATGGTGTGAGAATGATCTCTTTCGGTCTCTCGCCCTGCCCATGCTCATCGAGTTGTGTTGAACTGAACTGGATTCACTTGGGATCCTACTACTGCATAATTTGGTTGATCCTCTTTTAGCTGAAGTTTCAGTTTCATTCTGTTTGCTTATACCTCTTTTGTGATTTCAAAGCTAACGATGTTTTTACAAGTGAAGATTTTTGCTACTTGTGTTACTACCACCTCTCTCCATATATTTTTTATGTAATACCATTTTGTTTGTTGGTTGTGACTGTTAATACTCAGGTTCAGAAGGAATCTGAACTGCTTTCTGATTTGACACATTCCTTAATAAGAGTTGAGTGGTTTGTTAGCTGGCAAATAAGGATACCATGGAGCTGACAATGTAGGAGAACTGTGTTCATCTATGAAAGCCAAAAATTGGGAGTCTTATAGCACGTAGATCAGTTAAGCCACTCATTGCATCTGATTAAGAAAGCTGTAGCTCAGACATACTTGTGCCTTCTAATGAAGCATGTTAGTTGAAAAAAATCCTACCAGATTCCTTTTGATATAAAGCTGGTAAATATGCCTGGATCCAAGCAGCAGGCCACAATGTCAGCTGTATGGCAGCTTCAGTGTTGCAATTTAGATTCTAATATAAAACTAAATTTTTGTTCTATCACATTTAAAATGGTTGAACATCATATCTCAGGTAGAATCTTCTGAATCTCTTGACCTTGGTCCTCATGTTACTTGCAGTCTGTTCTAAACCTTGGTGTGCTGCTTTTATGCTTTAAAAATAGGCTCTGTTAATTCCTTGTTTTAAGATTGGATTGTTTTATATTCTTTTCTGATTAGTTATGTTGAACCATAAGGCTGTTTCATAGCTTTCCTTCATGGAGCTAATTAATGAAGTTTGTTTCTGACCATTTAAATTTTTTATGCTGTGCTTTTTGTATGATCATTAACTGACAGTTATGAGTTCTTGTTTTTACATTCACAAGTATGCAGTTATTGTAGCTTATTACAGTGACATATAATAACTTTAGAAACTCATAGTTCTTTGGCATTACAAGTTTCTTCGCTTATTCATAAAAACAGGGAAGATCTTTTTTGAAGTCTGTAGAGCCCTTTAATTGCTAATATAGCCAGGAAAATGGACTGCACTTTCTGGTTGCTACTATCAATTGCCCTTGTCTGTTTCAGTTACCAAAAGTGAAAATAGTTTAATAAATTTTAAAAATATTTTAGCTTGTTTTTACATATCCACCAAGTATGATAGACTGTTCATATTTTTCACATTTCCAATATTCATTTAAACTGTCTTTATAGAGAGCCAGATTGGTATAGTGGTTAAAGCGCCAGCTAGAAACCAGGAGACTGAGTTCTAGTCCTGCCTTTAGGCATGAAAGCCAGCTTGGTGACTTTGGTCCAGTCACTCTCAGCTCATGAGTTTAAGCTTGGGCAACAAGCCATTGATCAATTCCTGTCACAACCAAAATGATCAATGTTCATTTGATCCAAAAAAGCAATCCCTGCAGTTGCAGGAAAAATGCTAGGATGAAAAAAAATGCCTTTATACATTTATCGTAGATACTTTCTCTGGAATATACCTCATTTTATTTAAAAAACTGTTTAAGATCATGATCATGATGATATTATCCATTCAGTCATGTCTGACTCCTGGCGATTCTATGGGCCAGGTCTCTCCATGTCTTTAATTCTTTAAGATTAAAATTAAAAATTAAAATTCTTTAAGATCATAACAAAGTAAATTTCATCCCGTTAACCACATATTTTCCCATTGATCCATCTGTATGTTGCAACCAAAGTGCTTAGCCTATTTTGTCATACATTGTTTAAACTATTATTCCTCTGTTTTACATTTCAACAAAAGTTTATGCATTTTAGCAATTATACATTCATCACCAGCACACAAATGTACTTTGAATTCTGTCGTACTTTGCTGCATACCATAAGTCTTGTTACCATTTTAAATCTTTCTGATGAGAAAACCATTGACAGCTATATCTGCTATTAGCTATACCTTCTGCTATTAATTTTTTTCTTGATTTAATTTTAAATTCCTCTTGACATTTTTTCTATAATTCCCAGTACATGAACCATTTATCTTTACCTGTTGTTTCTCTTTTATGATATGCTTCTTGAACTGAGGTCCACAAAGAAGTTTTTGGACACTATCTGGGTTTAATATCTATTAGATATTTCCAGTATGGCATATCTAATAAAATGATTTTTAAAGTCCCCTTTGATTTTAATTTAGTGTGCCTTAAATATCCAAGCCATTCAAAGGTCAGGTCATGATGTTCTAACTCAAAGTCTCTTGTTTCTCAGCAACATCCATTCTTTCATCCAGCTGCAAAATACAGTTTCAAATCCGGTAAACCCAGTCTTCCTCTTTCCTTTGCATCTTGTAATAACTTAATTAACTTTTGGGGGTTTTTTTCCTTGCTATATAAATTTGGATGTATCTTTTTGTCATTGTTTGAATGGTATATCAGTTGCCAAATCAGATATTGTCTGAAACAAAAACATTCTTGGCAAAACATTCATTTTTAACAGAGATTCTATGTAACAGAGACCATTTTAATTTCTCCCATCTTAAAATCTCAATTTCATTCTGTGTTACAATATAATTATTTAGAAATAACATACAATTTATATTTATTATAGTTACACTCAAGTATTTTTTTTTTCACTCTTAAAACAAATTTTCTCCATCAGTTCTATTCAACCTTCTAATTTTATATTGCATGTTAACATTTCATCTTTTGATTATTAATCTTAACCTGCTACGTCCTTTAATTTTCCCATTAATGTTTCTATTCTCTCTACTGGATCATCCAAAACTAATATCAGGTCATCCGCTAATTCCCTTAACATGTAAGTTTCTTTTTAAAACTTAACTCTCTTGATTCTTGTCTTATGTGTCTATTGAGTACTTCAAGAACTAAAATAAACAAGAACGGAGACAGCTGGCATCCTTGCTTGACTCTTTTTGAATCTCCTTACAAGATTTTTTAATTTTTTTATTACATTTATATAGCCGCCCATGTCACCAAAAATGACTGGGGAGTGTTTAACAATCAAATAAAACAATAATATAAAAACAGTCATTATACAAATAATCACAAAATGTGGATAATCATTAAAATTACAATATTAAATAAAGTATACAGATCACAAACATATATGAAAGTAAATATGCACATCAACCACAATTGGGGAGTCAGCTTAAAATGTTGCTGATTTTCTGGAACCCCCAAGCTCGACAATGTAACCAAGTCTTGAGGGACTTTCTAAAGGGATGGAGTTAATCTAGTTTAGGTGGGGGAGAGAATGTCTGATAAAGCAGGTGCCACAGCAGAGAAGGCTCGTCTCCTAGTACCCATCAAACATAGTCCCTTGTGATGCTACCCACATCATGCTTTCCCTGCCGGATTTAGTGGGATGGGCTGATGTAATCAGGGAGAGTCAATCCTGTGCCATGAAGGACTTGAAATGTCAAAATTCGCACCTTGAATTACACCTAGAAACAAACTGGCAGCCAGCGCAGCATGTGGAGCAGAATGCCTGCGCTGCTGCATTCTGCAACAGTTGAAGTTTCCGGATACTCTTCAATGCAGCCCATTAGAGCACATTACAGTAATTCAATCTGGACATGACTAGGGCATGAGCAACTGAGTAGAATCTCCTGATCTAGAAACAGGTGCATCTGGCCCACAACACGAAGCTGTGAAAGGCCCCTCTAGCCATGAATGTCACTTGTGATGTAGTGCCCCTGTAAGCCATAAGGATTCGCAGAGGACAATTGTCACACACCCGCACTCTGCTGTGGGGTTTCAGCTGATGTCACACCCAAACCCTAGTTGGGCTTATCTCCAAAAGGACCAAACCCCCCCTTTCTGATCCAACCAGGTCTTAGTGAGGTATGCCAGGTTGGCCCTCTCAACAGTGATTAGATTACTAATGAGAGAGGACTTATTTTAGACCATCCTGGCATTTAGAAGCAACAGCCAGAAGTCAGAACTTCTGAAGGTCTGCTGACTGGGCCCTAAGGCTGAAACCAAGAAGCTGGAAGACAAAACTGTCATAAGACAATGGTCTTGTGTTCCCCAGGAGTGGTCCACTCCTTGTCTCCCTCTGTATATCTCCCCTTGCCTATCTCTACCATAACCTCCACACACATCCCATGGCAGCCCTATCCTGAAGTCCTGCCCCTTCAACACCAGAAACCTCTCCTTTTCATTCATCTCTGGGAGGAGAAGCTGGGCACCCCAAGGAACCTTAGCTTCACTAACTCTCAGCACCATCAGGTTACCCAGCTATTGATAAGATAACCTTTATTGTCATTTTTTTTACTGTGGGCACAACGGCACACATCAAAAATGAAATTTAGTTGCCCGCTCTCAAAGTGAAACACATACATGACACACACCTAAAAACATACTGTATACAACATATGTATAGACCCGCACCCCTACATTTACATAACAAATAAATATTAAATATTGTCCATCTTGAATATATAACGGAAGGAGGAAGCTTGAGAGTTCACAAGGTTAATGCTGTATGGAATGAAACTATGGCTGAATCTGGATGTTCTGCTGCGGATACCACGAAGCCTCCGCAGAACATCCAGATTCAGCCATAGTTTGCTCACCCCACTTATCAAAGCACATACACACTACTACAAATACATTACCAATTACCAATCCCACTCTTTGGCTCTCACCCAAGAAGAAGAGTCAAATTTCTCTCAGTTCTCCATTAACAATTATTTGTGCTTTTTGTGAGTTATAAATCCATCTTACCATTTAACAACATTATCTCCAACGTTCCTATGTTCTAGAACTCAAAACAAGAAAATCCAATTCAAATTGACAAGAGACCTTCTCTGCATCTAAGAATATCACTGCAGCTTTATTTTTCATTATGTTGCTCTGAGTACTGCAAAATACTCCAAATGTTTCCAATATTATAATTATCTAAAGTCAAAACTTGACATTGATCTTCAGGACTAAAGTCCTACAAAATTCAACCTCTCAATTAAAATTGTGGCAAAATAACTTATAGTCTTTGTTGAATAAGGATATTGGTCAGTAATTTCTTGTTAAAGTCAAATCTTGTGCCTCTTAAGTATTACTGCAATATTAGCTTCTTCCCAGCTATCAAGAATCTGTTGAATAATATTAATATTCATTATTTATTCTAAAGGTTGTAAAAGCTTATCCTCAAAACATAGTAAGAAGCTGGCAGCCAGCCATCTGGACCAGATGCCTTTCCTGTTTTACACTATTAAATAGTTTCACACAGATCCCTTATTGTTATAGGTCCATTCAAAATTTGATTCTCTCTAATCATATATTTTGTTTATGCAAGCATTCATCCTATTTTTCCAAGAATATTTCTTGACTTTTGTATGTAATATAATACTGATGAAACACTTTTTGTATATTTGCATTATCTGTTATTACAGACTTTCCTTCTTGTAACTTTCATATCACCATCTTTTTGCAACTTATATACCACCCATTTCCCTATTTGCAAATTCAACATTTCTCTTGTTTTGCATCGTTCATTTTATTTCCATCTTTCTCACTATTAACATATTGTAGATAATTGCCTCTTTAAAAGTTTATTTTGATGAGTAAGAGTTGTTATCCCTGGGGATTGTTAAATTATTCATCCTTTTTGTATTTCATCCCAAATCATTTGTATTTTATCTTGCCTTTCTTTTTTGAATTTACATTGTATAAAATATCCTTCTTACAAAATTTTTACTGCATCCCAAACCATTCTTTCTCCTGTACTTTTATTGAGATTGTTCTCAAAAAATTCCTTTAAGTTCTTTTTACAATCCTCCACTATCATTTCTTTTTGTAACAACATCTCATTTAGTCTCCACCTAAAAGATCCATTTTTCCTTTTAAAAGTTGAAGTCACTGGATTGAGATCTGAAAAAGTCTTTGCTAGCGTCTCCACTTCATAAACATTAATAGCCAAAGTCTTAAAAATCCAAACCATATCCATTCTTGATCATCAGTTAAGTTGTTTTGGATTAATGTACAAAAGAACTCCATTTTATTTCATTCTTGCTGAAATAAATTCTTCACCCAGATTTTTGTGACTCATGTTTGTATCTTTTTTCCCCAATACATGTTTCTTGTAAGTAATCACATCCTGTTTCATCTTTTTCAAATTTCTTTTTCTTTTTTGAGAAGCAGTTGTTCCATTTATATTGTACAATAAGCATTTATAATCCAAAGTTAGGCCAAGACTTTAGAAAAATCAATACTTTTAGAATCCAACATGGAATCCTTTTTTGTGGCTTGTATCTTTTGCAGCATTTGTTTGGGCACAACTGTCATTGTAACTCATTTATATTTCCTCCAGTCCTATTACAAATTTTACAAAAAAAAAATCCCTTGCTTTCTGAATTAGAGTTCAGTCTGAATCTCTGCTGTTGAAAAGTAAGAATCACCTTTTCCAAGTTGTCCCATCTAAATGAAATCTAACAAAGATATTCTGAACAACAGGGAAAATCAAAGATTTGCCTTCTCTTGGAATGAAGAGAGGAGGAAATGCTACCTTAAAGGATTTTAATTTAAAAGCAAAAAGGTCAACAAGATTGGGATTCAAGAAAGTTTTAAGTGGATAAAGGAGACAATAATTTTAGAAAACAAAAGAAATGTGTTTTTCTGACAAAAATGCCTTTGTAAATAGCAAAAGTAATTAGACTAATAATAATTAGACCTTTGTGGGAATGGTAATTGTTTATTATTAAGGACAGTAGATAATTGATGGATTTTTAACAAAATAAGGATAAAATAAGCTAAACTGTATGACTGTAACTACCGGTATAGAGAGCTAATTGGGACTAAAGTGTCTCAGATAGACAACAACAAAACAGAAAAATAGTAATCCATTTACTTTTGCTGTTGTAATTGACGTACTTTCACTTTCTTATAATGGCAACCACAAGAAAAGCTGCCAAATTAGGAGAAGGACAGAAAGATTCACTAGAACAGGTAGTCCAACTAGAGCATTTCACCAGATTTGTTGCAGAAAATGTTTGAGGAATTTGGCAACATTTGCTTATAGTTTGAATGTTTTTAAAAAGGACATGGATTTGCAGGAATAAACAAGATATGAAAGTAGTTAAGAAAATTGAAGCACAATTGGCTGGAGAATAAAACAAAAACTGACAAAGTAGAAGTTTTGAAAAGTAAAACAGAGTTATAAATAGAGAGATTGAGAAAGATTTGGACAACTTGGCATTACTGGAAATGAGAGAAAAGAACGTTTAAGACCACAGAAGAACAAGGAATGTATATTACACAAAAGTTTGTTAACTCAATTTTTTGTATTTGCACTCAGATGGAAATTGATGAAGTTTATAGGATTAATATATGTACTTAAGGAAATTCCAATTTATTAATCTTGTTAAATGTATTTGTCGCTGCTCTCAACTGCTGCTCTTTGCACCAGCTGAAGTTTCCAAATTAACTTCAAGGGTAGCCCCATGTAGAACGCATTGCAGTAGAGCAGCATCGCCTCCATTTTCTCCTCAGCCGCCACCTCGTCCTCCAGCGCCGGCGCTCACAGCCGCCGCGGGCCCGAACCGCCGCCCAAGCCCTGCTGTCGCCGCCCCCGCGTAAGAGAGGCCCCCCAGCGCTGCACCCTCCGCCCGGCCACCTCTGCTGTCACCCCCGCCATGAACAAGGAGTACAACATGATCGTGCTGGGCACCGGCCTGACGGAATGCATCGTCTCTGGCATCATGTCCGTGAATGGCAAAAAGGTCCTGCACATGGATCGCAATGCTTACTATGGAGGGGAAAGTGCTTCTATTACACCCCTGGAAGGTCTGTACAAAAGGTTTTCCATGCCAGGAGTAGTCCCGGAGTCGATGGGCCGAGGAAGAGACTGGAACGTTGATCTGATCCCCAAATTTCTTATGGCCTGTGGCCAACTGGTCAAGATGCTGCTGTACACGGAAGTCACTCGCTACCTGGACTTCAAAGTGATCGAAGGCAGCTTTGCCTACAAGGGTGGGAAGATCTACAAAGTCCCTTCGACCGAAGCGGAAGCCCTTGCGTCCAGTTTGATGGGCCTGTTTGAGAAAAGACTTTTCCGGAAGTTTCTGGTCTATGTGGCCAACTTTGATGAGAACGACGCCCGCACCTTTGAAGGGATGGATCCCAAGAAGACCACCATGCGCAACGTCTACAAGAAGTTTGATCTTGGCCAGGATGTGATTGACTTCACGGGCCACGCCCTGGTCCTGTACAGGACAGATGACTACCTAGATCAACCTTGCCAAGAAACCATCAACAGGATTAAACTGTACAGCGAGTCTTTGGCGATATACAGCAAAAGTCCCTACCTCTATCCTCTCTATGGCTTGGGCGAGCTTCCGCAGGGATTTGCCAGGCTAAGTGCCATCTATGGAGGGACCTACATGTTGAACAAGCCCATTGAAGAGATTGTCGTAGAGAACGGCAAAGTGGTCGGAGTGAAATCGGAAGGAGAGATCGCCCGTTGCAAGCAGCTCATCTGCGACCCCAGCTACGTCCCGGACCGGGTGAAGAAAACGGGCAAGGTGATCCGGGTGATCTGCATCCTGAACCACCCGATCCGGAACACCAACGATGCCAACTCGTGCCAGATCATCATTCCCCAGAACCAAGTCAAGAGAAAGTCAGACATCTACATCTGCATGATCTCGTCCGCCCACAACGTGGCAGCCCAGGGGAAGTACATCGCCATCGTGAGCACCACCGTGGAGACGAACAATCCCGACGAGATCAGGCCCGCCATGGACCTGCTGGAGCCCATTGAGGAGACGTTTGTTAGCGTCAGCGACGTTTTCCCCAACCGACCTGAGCAGAGAAAGCCAGATCTTTATCTCCCGTACCTACGACGCCACCACCCACTTCGAGACCACCTGCGATGACATCAAAGACATTTACAAGAGGATGATGGGCTCCGAGTTCGACTTCGAAGAGATGAAGCGGAAGAAAAACGACATCTACGGAGAGGAGGAACAGCAGTGAACGGGGGGCGGATGTCTCTCAACCCCCCACCCCACCCCCTGCCTCGGCCACTGGCTGGGGGTGATCCCCGCACGGAGGACCTTTTAAGCTGAGCACCATACCCAGCTCACCATTGTAAGGCCCTGTTCTTTTCTCTCCCTCTCTCCCTCCCTCCCTCTCTCTCTTGCCCTCCCTTCCTTAATCATATCTCTCGAGATTGAAAGGACCCTGCACTAATCAAAATCTTCCACCTTCTTTTCCGATATAATCATGTGTCCATTTCAGGTTGCGGTGTTCAGATTGGCAGGTGCTATAACACCCACAACTCTCTCTTAACTCTTGCTAACTCCACTCTCAGCCCTTTGAAAAAGAAAAAAAAAAGTCAGTCGGTTCCAGAGTGGGGGGGGGATGGGACACAAGGACCACCAGCCAGGGGGTCTCTCCTAGCCCCCCCCCCAGGCTACCCTCTTTTTCTCCAAAATCCTGGCGGTCCATGCACCGATATCAGCCTCCCTCCCCCCCAAAAATAAAATAAAATAAATCCCATTTCATGCCAGCCAAGTTCCCATCGAATCTGCTCTCCTGGCAAAGTTGCCTTCCGGTTGCCCGTCCTTAAGCGGCAGCTCATTAAAAAAAAGACCCCAACAATTTTGGGTTGTGTTGTTGTTGTTGTTTTAAATCCCCCTCCTTAAATCTCCCATTTCCCTAAGCTTCTCAAAACTTGTTACATCTGTTGGGACACAACTGTGCCGCGAGGCTTCTGTTTGTTTTTTTAAAAAAGTGCATTGCAGTAGTCCAAGTGAGAGATGACCAGGGCTTAAATAATGATCCAGAAAAGATCACAACTGGCACAGAAACTGGAACTGTGCAAAAGCTGTCCTGGTCATGCCTGCCATCTGTTCTTGGAGTAGGAGACGTGAGTCCAGGAGAACCCCTAGGTTGTGAACTGGGTCTGACAGGGTAGTGAAACCCCATCCAGAACTAAGGATGACAAACACTCGGATCCATGCATCCAAAGCCACTCAATTTGGCCAGGGTTCAATCTGTTGTCCCTCATCCAGATCCTTATAGCCTATAGGCATCGGAAGAGGGCAGAAATAGCATCACTTGGGTCGCCAAATATAGAGATGTATAGCTGAGTATCACCAGCATATTGATGATATCTCAACCCATGGTGACGGACGATTAGAACACTGTTGGATATATTTTTTTTCTGACAAACGTAAACCTTTATAAGCATTTCTCATCAAAATAAGTCATACAATTTTTATAAGTAGTGATAGCTACAAATAATTATGTTAATCTGTGTATGTCATAAAATAGTTGCAATTATAGTCCATTTGAATAAAAAATGAATTCTATGGGACTCTGTGCTGGATAACATATTAATCGTATGAGCAGAAAGGATAGTCCATGATAGAGGAACTATAATAAGGAAAGATTTAAAGAAGCAATAGCTAAGATAAGAAAATATAATGCTACAAATCTAAAAAATTTAATGCTACCAACATAGAAATATAAATTTATAATTAAATAAGAATAGAAATGGTTGTAAACTTACAGTTATAGAGTAGAATAATTTTGTACAATAAAATAGTTTTGTGTGAGAAAAATAAATGCAGTCTTGGTGTCTGTGTTTTGTACTGTGTTAGGGGGGGGGGGGAAACCTAACAATTTCTATGGAATTAATCAGAAGTGAATTGCTTCTTTTTTAGGATCTATTTCCCTATGCAAACTGCTTAATTTATTAAAATAGCATCAAAATTGATCAGAACCTGAACAAAAAGTCAGTTTAAAATGGGATTGATTTTGCAGTTCAAGCAACAAAACTCCCGAAGTGTGTTCAAATTCTAGAGATGTTTTAATTCTTTTCAAAGCTATTCTATTAATGCTATTGTTTTATTAAGTGGTTCACAAGCCTATATAAAATCTTGCATGTGTTTGTGATTGCCAGAAGTCTTTCAAAGGTTATTATAGTCGAACTCATCACACTTAATTAACTATTACTTGTTCTGCCCTGTAGTCAAATAACATATATGTACTATTAGATTTTTGAAATTTGGCCTAATAGTGTAGTAATAAGTTTGGGCAACATAGTAGGTAGCTGATTATTCATATTTACATAATAATAGGGAAATTAGTTTTCATTCAGTTGCATTAGTAAATTTCTCTAACAAATGGTATTTTAATAAGGGTTTTTTTGTTGCATAGTACCCATCTCTTTTGTAATACAGCTAGTCTTCACTGAAGGAATGGTACTTAAGCCTGATCCCCAAAGTTGCAGTTGTTTCAGTACCTCTACAGCCACAGGATCAAAATTCTGGTGCCTGCCCACACTCACAATCACAGGGATACTTCAACCCTCCCCTACCCCTAATCTTCCCCTATCTCTTCCCTTTTGGCTGTCCTGCACAGCAGCACTTCATTCCTTGGAGGTGGTAGCTTTGGGATTGAAGTGAGAGGTCTGGGACCTTTAGAAATCTCAGCTGGCTGCCCATGGGGCCCAGAATGGGACAACTCGTCGCAGCCAACTCGCCACGGCCAACTCACCATGGGACAATTCAACAATTCAATTTAATTACTTAAAATAATTTTAAAAATCAATTTTTGTCATTCACATTTCATTTGTCCCTCCTTTGGAATCCTATCTTTAATGATTCTGTTCTACTATTTCTTCGATAATAGTGTAATTCCTGTCTCACAACGAGTTGTCCCATGGTGAGTTGGCTGTGGTGAGGTGGCCATGGCGAGTTGGCAATGGTGAGTTGGCCATGGCGAGTTGTCGTAGACCCAATCAGGCTTCTATATCAACCTCAGTGCTGCTTCTAAGGAATGCCATCTCAAACTCAGCACTGTAACCAGCTATCCCAGCATGACAGTGCAAAGTCATAATGCTTTGCTTGCTTTGCCAGCCTTTTCGCCATGCTCTGTCACCTCTGATGGCCTTGCCATCCTACGCTCACTGGCTCTTCCACCTCCACTTGACTTTCACCAACGTCCTCCTGCTGCTGACAATAGGTGTCTGGCCTGGCTCTATGTGAAGCAGCTGCTGACCCAGCCTTCTTCCCAAGGCCTCTCACCCTGTTCTTCAAAAATCACATATCATTCTCAGGATGCTTCAACGGGCTTGTCTCCCCTTGTCAGCAGTGGGAGGAAGATGCCAAAGGTTAGCTAGAAGTGGCAAGGTCAATGAGTCCAGGATGAGCAGAGTACAAGGCCACGGGTCCAACAAAGGTGGCAAACTAGTAAGAGCCCAAAAGAGCAGAGATGGAGGAGGAATAGGTGGGTAGGTGGGGGTTAATGAGGAGGCCACCTTTTACCTTTATCTTTTACTCCCAGCTTAGGACTGGAAGGGACCAAGCAGGTGGTTGTCTAATGGCTGGTGGGATTCAGTTAATGACAGCAACTGGGAGTCCTGGGATTGCTATCACTAAATGATATTACGTAACATCATGCTTTATAACCACATCAATTAACGATGGAAATTCTGGTTCTAATTACTGTTGTAATTCAAGAACTACTTTCATGGAGCTTAAAATCAGATTAGACGTTTAGCTGTTTGTTTCTGTAAGTCCAAACAAAAGCCTTCTGGCTAAAAATCTCTTATGATGTTCCTCTGTGATGCCTTGTTTTCTTTAGGATTTGTGATTAGAGCATCCAAGCAGTAGACTATTTAGGTTTGTTTCCTGTTGTGTTCCTTCATTTCTTTTAGGGAAACAAAAATCCATGGTAGAATTGCAGGTCATGTTAGTACTGAATGTGTATAATTCTTCAAAATGTTACTTTGTAAATATTTTCATGTGCTCCTTTAAGCCTTTTCTTGTCTTGTAAATTTAGACCTTTTATTGTACATTGAAAATCAAATTATAATAATACTTTAATGGAAACATTTTTATAATATAAGCAAATAAGGATCACTATTGGGAAAATAAGCACCATTTGATAAATGTAACCAAAAAGCAAGTCTTTATTCCAATAATACACAGGCACAAACTGTTCCCCATAATAGGCAGGTGGCAGGTGATAAGATAGAGAATAGAGCTGTGCAAATCTTCCGAACAGTTGCTTCAGAATGTGCAGTACAATAATACATATGAAGAATTTATCTTTAAACTGTTAAAGCAACCACATTTTTTTTCTGGGCTAATAATTTATGCAAACATTTTAATACATTTAACATTTTAAAATATTTATTAATTGTTTGCCTTTCATTGAGCAACTCAAGGCAGCATACACAGTTTTCCCTCCTGTATGAGTGTGGCTTTATTACTTCTCTAAAATAAAAGTGATTGTGTGGTCTATTGTTTAATACAGTGTTTCATTGTTCATTGAGATTGTGACTTGGATTGAGATAATAGGCCTATTGTAAACATTTGAATAATGCATATTTCAGCATCTTATCTTTTAAAACCACGTGATTCTAAATTGCACATGGTTCTGTTACTTCTATAAGACATTTTTTATTTCATTTGTATCCACTCTATAAGGTGATACCCTTATAGAGGGTATCCAGCAGTACATGGAATCTAGTTTCTGAGTTTAATTTTTCCTCTACGTTTTTTCTTGTGTGACGACAAGTAATTTTTTATGAAGAACTTAGAATCTAATTTGCTGACTTTTTCATTAAAAACTATTATAATGACATGATTTGAGGATAGTACAAGCTTGCGTCTGAAATTTGTCCTTAAGTATATATTTTCAATTTCTACTGGGATTATTATAAGCATACTACAATGGACATGACTATGAGATATAATATAGATACAATAAGATAGTCTATCACTTCAAGTTAAAAGGTCCCAGTGAATGTTGAGTTTCTTATAAAAATGCAATAACACTGAAGCAATAAGTAATATACAAAACCAAGGACCAATATACTTTAATAATATTAATATGAATAGCAATAGGCCAGGAGTGTTAAACTGCCGGCCCGCGGGCCAGATCCATCATGGCAAAACCGCGCCCATCCCATTGCCGGCAATGGCAAAAAAAAGTCGCAACACGTCACATGATGTTGCGAGTTTGACACCCCTGCAATAGGCTCTCAAATGTCCCTTAAAAAGGAATATATATTGTCAACCCCTGTTTCAGTACATAATTGTGTTATGGTATGTCTGGAACAAGCAAACTGTAATCCTACCTCACTTCTTACTTCCATTCATGACTTGTTGATGTATGGGATGTATGTAAGATTCTTTAACTGCCTTGGTAGCAAAGAGGAACTGAGCATGTCCTACCGAAAAACATCCCAATCTTGAAACATGTCAGAGCCAAAAAAGGGAAATATTTACAGCTATTTAGGAGTGAATAGATTGCACATGAAGGATTTAAAGAATTAGGAAGAACAACAATAATTACAAATGGTTTTTGTATAGAGAAATGCAAAAGAATGTTGAATGCAAAACTAAAATAAGTTTTTAATGAGCAGAAATTGCCTATGTAATTGATTCCTGACATTCAAAACTGACAAACATTAGTAGCAGTTTAATTTTTAATTGTCCCATAATTTTTGTTCTTTGTAAGCTTTTATTAGCCCAACTTGTTAAAAAGAGCTAGAAAAAAATGGGAAAAGATAAACAGTATTCAAGTTTTTTAACTTCTAAAGTTTAGAAAACTGGAAAGGTTCAATTTATTGCACTTTATACTACTCAGCAGTTATGCATTTAACTTTTATTTGAAAAGATCAGGCCAAATTTGTCTTGGAAGCTTTAGAAAGGAAATATGTGAAATAAAAAAATGCATCCCACAGACCTTCAGCAGGTAATAGCACCTGGCTAAACATGTCTTAGTTCAGAACCTAAACAGGCTTGAGTTTGATTAGTATTGTGTTGGGCAGTACTCCATGCCTGTAAGCTACTGGAAAGCCCCCCCCCCCCCAAAAAAAAAAAATCCACGTCAAAGTAACAACAGGAAACTATAGGTAGTCCTTGAACAACAATGGCAATTGGGACAAATTTCCATTGTTAAGTGGCACATTGTAAAATTGCCATCTTTAAGTGTGACATCATATAGTTGCCATTTGTGACCTCCTGCCAGCTTCCCCATGAACTTTGCTTTTTGGAAGCTGGTAGTGAAAGTCACAAATAGTCATCACGTAACTGCAGGATGCTGCAATATTGTGATTTTAATCACAATTGGCTGAGCTTGTAATCAGAGTGGCCGAGTACCTGGATCACAGTCACATGATCAAGGAAACGCTGCAACAGCCACAAGTTCAGACTGGCTCTAAGTACCACTCGTCCATGATCATCATAAGTTTGAGCGGTTGCTGAATGAGTGGTTATTAAATGAGGACCACCTGTACTTCCACACTGTTGCCAAGAAAACTGTAATAGTAAGTGTACCTTTATTGATTAGTCAGTTGAACATTTCAACGAACAATGAGGGTCAGCTGAATAAAATAGAATAAGGTAAGGCAAAATGTAATCAAGTAAGGTAAGGTAAAATAGAATAAGATGATAAACATAAAATAGGGGAGGATAAAGTAATGTGAGATAAAATAGAATACCAAAAGAATACTAAAAATAAAATAAAATCGGTGTTGAAATATAGATCAGATGTATTCAGATAAATGCCTCACCTTTATGTATTATCCCACGAGGTTCTATAAAATGTGTTCTCAGTTGAGAGACCTATTTTCAAAAATATTTTTGTGTTTTAATGTTTTTGTCCTGAAATAAAACAGTTTATTATTGAGATCCTAATGCCTTACTCTCTCAGATAGTATCTGTAAATACTGAACCCTTTTTGGGGCATTTAGTTGGCAAATAAGACATATAACATCTTCTGTATTTGATGTTACATTTACAGACACTCAGAGGATGACACTTGGTGGAATTGTCTGTATTTAATCATAGAATCCAGATGTTCAAATCTTGCTCTGCTAAGAACTATTCTATTGTATTGAGTCAGATCCATCTTCAGATATTTTTCTGTTTAGAGAGATATTTTATGCCAAGAAAATGATTTGGATTTTATCTGTGGGTCATGGGAGTTATGCTCAGTTTGAGTGCATCTTTACCTTTTTATTTCAGAAGCCAAAAGCAAACTCCAGATGGAAAAGCCAGAGAGCTTTGAAAAAATTGTTAATAAAAACCCCAAATCAAGCATCATTATAGTAAATAGAAGACAAAAAATAGAGGGGAATCTATCTATACCTGTTTTGGAATGGAACAGAGATGTCTCTAATTTTTCTGATCTTTCTACTTCCCCAATGATACTCCAAATATTTGGTTCTGGATTGCTTAATGACATTGCAGCAGCAGAAATGTGCAAAAATGGTTCCCAAAGATTTGGGCGTGGGGATGTTATATATGTACCTTGTTTTTATAATAGTTATGTTAAAGGCAGAGACTGTTTTTTGTTTTTGTTTTTAACATAAATCGTCACTAGTTCACATATACAGGTAGTCCTTACAACCACAATTGAGCCCCAAATTTCTGTTGCTCAGTGATACATTTGTTAAGTGAGTTTTCCCCATTTTATGACCTTTCTTGACACAGCTGTTAAGTAAATCACTGCAGATGTTAAATTAGTAATACGATTGTTAAGTGAATCTGGCTTCCCCATTGACTTTCCTTATCAGAAGGTCATAAAAAGTGATCACATGATCCCAGGACACTGCAAACGTCATAAATATGATTCAGTTGCCAAGCATCTGAATTTTGTTCACGTTACTATGGGGATGCTGCAACGGTTGCAAGTATGAAAAATGGTCATAAAATTGAAAAACCTTTTTCAGTGCCGTTGTAACTTCAAACGGTCACTAAACTAATGTTGTAAGTCGAGGACTTCCTGTAGTGGCAACTAGGAATAGAAGGATTAGCTAACGACCTGTACTGTTATCCACTGGGAATCGCATTTGTCAGTTGCATTTGTTCCAGTATCAGCTTTAGATATTAGATCTCATTATTGCAAATAAAACATTTTCTCTAAAGCTATTCCTGTGTAATTAGAAAGAGAGATGAAATAATAGAAAGTGGGCCCTCTATTGTATACCGCCACTTGATGGAACTTGGAACAAAAAATGCCCTTTGACTTGAAATAATGTAAGTTTTTTCTCATAAGCTTTCCAAATGATAGTTTTATGAAATATAAGAAATACAACAGCTGAAGTTCTTTCAAACTCTGCTTGGCAATTGTAGTAGATTAATTGTATTTATTGTATTTTGTTTTAAGATTGATGAGGCGGAATATATATTTTATATAGTTTTATCTTTTCCCCTCTATCAGACTTGATCGCCTCTTTATCTTATTGGACACTGGCACAACACCAGTAACAAGGAAAGCAGCTGCCCAGCAACTTGGGGAGGTTGTAAAACTTCATCCACATGAATTGAATAATCTCCTGGCTAAGGTAAATGCTTTGGATGCTATTATAAGCAATATAACATTGGGGATAAGAGAGCCAGTTTGATGTAGTAGTTAAGGCATCAAGCTAGAAATTAGGAAACCATAAGTTCTAATCCCATTTTAGGCATAAAGCCAGTTGGATAACCTTGGGCCAGTCTCTTTCTCTCAGCTCTTGGAAGAAGGCAATGGCTAACCACTTTTAAAAAGCCTTGCTAAGAAAACTGCAGGAGGTTATCTAAGCAATATCGAGAATTGGACATGATTGAACAGAGGAAAAAACTATTGGATTTATTCCTACCTCTCAAAGGCCAAATTGCATTTTCTATAGCATTCTATCACGGAAAGAGTGTTCCAATTTAAGGAGCGCATGGAGATGTTCATGAAAGAATTTATACAACATAGGCCTATTTAACAGGAGTGCAGAATTTCTACAACTTTAGAGCTGTGTTAGGCTTTTTGAGAACTATATTCTAAAATGGGTGAGATTAGAGCCTGTTTGGGAGCTAGATTCAGAAAAACTAAGACATTATATGGGTGCTTTAAGCAAATATTATGGCATTATTTTCTCCATAGATTTTTCCCAAAATAGAGAACATTCTGCCCCATCCATTTGAAGGGGGGGGGCATAACTTTTTAGACACCGTGCATATTTGTCTTGGAACTGATACTGAATGTGCTGAACTTTTTTCAGAAATTTTTATTGGGCTACTGTGTTTCCATTCTTGAGTCATTTGTATTGCTAATCAATGGTATTATCTGTGTTCTTAAAAGACAATGATTCTTCTTTGGTGGTCCATCTATAAATCATTAAAAGATTAGGTTAATTTAAATGGTTTTTGGCAAAAAAAAAAGTAATATGAAATGTAGAAAGCCATATAATTGATGATAATCATTAAATGTTTAGATTTCTGCAAACACTTCTGTACAAACCAAATAATTAGAAACATGTCTTATTAAATTTAGTAATCAATATTGACACTTTCAATCTATCATTTGATAAATGCCAGTTTATGGGAATCTTTAAAAGTGGTTTATTGTATATTTATAGACCTTTTTTTAACTATTAGCTTTTTATCCTTCAGAAATTCTTGACCGTTGGCCGCAATATTAGTCAGGAATTAAATGAAGTGCATTTAAGATAAGAAATATGAATAACTCTTTTTAAAAAATTTCTTAAAGGTATTGATACACTTAAGGAGTACAAACTGGGATACCCGCATTGCAGCTGGACAAGCTGTGGAAGCCATAGTAAAAAATGTACCAGAATGGAATCCAACTCCACAACCAAAGCAAGGTGCTTTAGAGAGAAGCTATACTAAATTCTGCTTATATATGAATATAGTCTGCATATGGATTTATGGATTTCATCTTCAATAATTTTTCTAAACCTTGCCTGTAACATCTTTTTAATTATATAACATGCTTGCAAGTTAATGAAGAACACAACACAACACTTCTGTTTAATCTGGGGTCTACACCTTTTTTGACTCTGGGGCATATTGGGAGCATGGAGAAAATACTATTTGAATGACTGACATAATGCAGGTGGATAATCCCAGCCCCCATTTATCAGAAAACAAATCACTAAGGTTGCTCCCCCAAGCAGCCTCCAAGTTCCCCTGATGCTCTTTACCATCTCAGTATGTCTTTCTATTTTTTTTCTGAGCAAGTGGGCATGCTCCCCCCAAAAAACATTACTATGCAACCTGCCACTTTCATTTTCTAAGAACACCTTGGGTGTTTATGTGAGTCCCTAAAGCTTTATTGGGAGCACAAGTGTAGTGCTTTGCTTTGCAATAGGCTGTCTTTCTGTTTACTTTTTAAATTGTAATAAATGAAATCATTTGGGCAAGAAATACAACAAATACTAAAAAAAGTGTTCCTTGGACATAAAATATTGGGAAATTAGGAGGTATATGATAGGAGCATTATCTCTTCCTTCACCTTACTTGCAAATGTAATTCTTTACAATGTTAGTAAAATAGTAAAATATGTCTGAATTGTGTTTTGCTAACTTTTATCTAGAACATGGCTGTGAAAATCAGATGGAAGACACTTCTACTTCTGATCGGTTGCGTTTTGACAAATTTGATATTTGTCGACTTTTAAAGCATGGAGCTTCTCTTCTTGGGTCTGCTGGTGCTGAATTTGAGGTTCAAGATGATACATCTGGTACTTGTTCCTTTAATACTTCCACGTTGTCCTGTATACTTAGCAATATTTTTTCATGTATTTGTAAACAATTACATTTTCTGTTCTTGTGATTAAATACATTTAGTTAGGTGCTTTTACAGCTAACTGAATCATTATCTCATCTTTAATAATTCAGATAACCACAACTGCCAGAATCTTATTTCCTTTATCAAATCAGCAAGTGAAACTAAATTCTCACCCTGCTCACATAGAAACTAAATAATTCTTTTCTGCTCCTGATTTTGGTGACAGAATTAGTCTTCACAGGGTTTACAGTTCATAGGATATTTCTTTTCAAAGCTCAGTAATTCCTCATTGCGTCATAGGAAATTATTTCATTTGAAATATGTTCATGTCATTGAAATAATGTTGATTCTTCTATTTTTATTGCATTAATTTGATTGTACATATTATGTACCAGAGTAGATTGAGGATTTCTCCTTTTAGCAGAGTAATTTTTTAATTGCACTTGAGATGGCTTGGCTGGTGGAAAAGAAAAATAAGGCTTTGTTTTCAAATTCTTTGTTTTCTCTCCAGCCCTGGTGGGTTCTAGAGAGTTCCACAACTTTCTTGAGCAGAGAAGGGCAGCACAGAAGGCAGCTGAGGGAGAAGAGTTAATGAATTTAGCTGTTCTTTTATTTTTATTTTTGAATGAATGAATGAATGTTCTTATTATGTTTACTGACCAGAATATTTATTTTTTAGATTATTCAGTATCTAAGGCCATACAACTCTGGGTGGCACACAGTAAAATCAAGGCTAAAATATAATTAAAAACCCAAACTTATGGAATAACAACTATTCAATAACAATAAAATATCATCAAACTAAGGTCAAGCTCTGGGGGAAGAATCAAATTTTCAGGGGAAAGGGGAACAGATATATCTCAGAAGGAGGGCAACAGAAAAGGCACCCTGCATGTTCTGTATAAAAATGTCTGTGTTTGGAAGGAGACTTCACTTCATAGAAGATAAGATTTTAAATACAATCTTCTGCCTGTATCTTTGAATTAATTAGTTGGGTATATTTTGTTATGTATCTAGGGGCATATGAATTGGTGAAGAAGCTTTTTCACAACTTTCTGTTTTTCTGTAGTGGGTAAGCTTCCCAAAGATAATAATGGAATAAGACCTTGAAAATATTAGTTGCCTGAAAAATATAACATAGAAGCAAAATAAATTATTGTGCAGTTCTTACGTAATAGCACTTCTAAAGAGATATTCTTTTCAAACAATAAAAGCTGAAATATAGTTTGCAAACCAAACATAACAATAATCAGGAAATATATGGTGTACTTTGCACAACATTTCTTTGTTGTAAAGATCACTGGAGGAAACTAAGCTATTCAGGGTTTTGGGGGGCTTTTAGATTTAAAATGTGTTCAGGACTTTATTTCAGCAAAATATAGTCACGTTTTGTCAGAACATAGGCTGTATCCTTTTTAAGGTGAAGTGGATCCTAAAGAAAGAATAGCCCGACAAAGGAAATTGCTTCAAAAGAAACTTGGCCTTGATATGGGAGCTGCAATTGGAATGAGTACAGAAGATTTGTTCAATGATGAGGATTTGGACTACACACCAGCTTCATCGATTCTGGTACACAAACAACCTGTAGGTAAAACTTCAGGCTATTGGACTGCATGGACTTACGCAGTGGATTTTTTTTCTTTGTTTGTAAGCTGCCAATAAATACTGCTTTAGAAAGGCCAATCAAGATTATCATTAGAAATAATTTTGCATATTGAGGGACATCTGTTGTCCTTTAAAGAACAGGTTGGTGAGATCAAAAGTAAAGGTCTTGCATCATCTTTACTAAACTTTACTACAAGTGTAATTTTGTATCTCAAGATCATCTTCCTCTAAAAAGCCATACAACTTCTTTGGTGGCCCAGCAAGTTTGGGAGAAATATTAGTAGCTATCACAAGAGGTGGAGGGGCAAAGAAAGTTGTTTTTCATGAACGGAATGAAAATTTGCTTCTCTCGGATTTATCTAAATTTATGAACCTTTTCAGACTCTCCAAGCTGCGGAATTGATTGATTCAGAATTTCGAGCTGGAATGAGTAGCAGACAAAAGAATAAGGCTAAAAGAATGGCCAAGTTGTTTGCAAAACAAAGATCGAAAGATGTAGTAGAGACCAATGAAAAAAGGTACTGTAAATAGAGTTTTAAAAATTCTAGAGTTGAAAAAGATCTTAGAAGCCATCTAGTCCAAATCAAAAGACATTACAGGAAACTGTTGATTCTTTTGCTGACAAATACAACCAGGGACCTTTGACTCCGTGCCCAAAGTTAGAGTTGTTGCAGCAGTCCCATTGTCACATTATTGTGATCTGGGCACTTGGCAGCTCATTTGCATCTATGACAGTTTGCTGTGATCATGTGAAGTCCATTTGCAATCTTCCCTGCTGTCTTTCCCAGAACTGGGAAACAAGGGAAGGTTGCAAGCCATTGCTGCCTATTAAGACAACTTCCTCTGGTTCTTGAGGGCTGCCTGAAAAAGGTCCATCCCAAAATCCAAGCAGGATTTTTAACATGGGCGTTTGCAGCTAACTGCCAGAGAAAAGAGAAGTCCCTCTTGTTTTTGGGAACTGGCTGTAAATGTCCCATGCTGCAAATGCTCTCGGCCAAAATCCTACTTGGGCCTTTTTCAGCCAGCTTTTTTGAGAGCAAAAGAGCTGCCTGCCAGAGGGCTTCAGGCTCACATGGAGCTGAGTCCTTTTGGCAGGCAGACTTCATTCTGTCTAAGCCAGAGGTCTCCAACCTTGTTGTTTTGGTGGTACGGAAAGGGAGACAGGCACTGCTATGTGCACGTGTGTGAATGGGCCATGCGTGTGCGCACACAAAAATGACACCCTTGCGCATGCACAAATGGGCCACATGCGAGCACATGAGCGCACACAAACGGGGCTGCGCAGGCACGAGTGCTGCAAATGGGGTGGTGCTAGTGCTGGCGGAAAACTATGGGTGGCACTAGTGCCGATGGGATGCTTGGGGGCGGGGTGGCGCTAGCGCCGGCGGGGTGCTTGGAGTGGCACTAGTGCCAGTGGGACGCTCAGGGACGGGGTGGCACTAGCCGTGGCAGGATGCTTGGGGCAGCGCTAGTGCCGGTGGGACGCTCTGGGCACAGCAGGGCTAGCCCCGGTGGGATGCTCAGGGCGGCGGTAGTGCTGGTGGGACACTTGGGGCGGGGTGATGCTAGCACCGGCGGATGCTCGGGACGGCATTAGCGCAAGTGAGGTGAGCGCATGCGCGCATGCGCTGGCCATCCCTTCACATAGCCCGGTGGCCAAGCGGCCGCAGCCCAGTAGTGGACCACGGCCCACAGGTTGGGGACCCCTGGTCTAAGCGACCCAGGAGATCATTTAACAACCACAACCGGGAGTGCTGGGATTGCGATTGTTGAGTGAATCAGTGATTGTTGAGTTAATCAGTCACATGACATCTTACTCAACAACCACTTCACTCACCAATTGAAGATTCCAGTCTCAGTTGTGATCATGCATCGAGGACTATCTTTACTTCATTTTGTATCTTTTAAAAAAAAAGTTTTATGGGAAGTTATCTTGTCAATTTACTTTCATTGTTTTCAATTCTGTATGTTACCCTGCATCTTATTGTCCTGTTTTAATCAACATGGTAAAATTCTTGACAACTGTTCTCAATTTGCCTTATTTCCCTGACCTTAATTATAGTAAGTACACCAAAGTCATTGCATTTCAATTCTCATTCTGTTAATGAGACAACCTCCTATTCTGTTTATGTTTTTAACATAATGAACCAGCTATCAGAACACGAACCATTATTACCATATTTTCCAATAGTGTTGGATTTTCTGAAGTAAAATATTATCAAGAATGTAATGATAAATCATAAATTGAATAAAGCAGCATTTAAGAATTATTACAGTTGCTGCTGCTCTTAGTACTATTTATAGTTCTACTTTTTCAGTTTTTAGAAATTTCTGATATTGGAATATTCTCAGTAATTATAACTGATTTATCCATATTCTGGCATTTGCTAATGATAATTTGATGTCTTTATAATATACTTTCCCTAATATGAACCATTTTAATAACAATAATTTGTTTGGAGTATAAATACAGCCAGTATAATGCAGGGTTGTTCAACCTCAGCAACTTTAAAATTTCTGGACTTTAATTTCCAGATTTCCCCAGGCAGGAGAATTCTGGGAGTTGAAGTCCACAAGGCTTAAGGTTGCTAAGGTTGGACACCCCTGATGGAATGTGATCAACATTATGGAAGTATTTGACAAATATTTCAATATCTTTTCTAGCAATGACAGCGCTGATGGTGAACCAGAAGAAAAAAGAAGAAAAATTGGAAATGTTATCATCAGTCAACCTGCAACTGACTCCAAACTTTTAGTTGATAATATTCCAGAAGAGGTACAAAAAGTCTTCATAACAATTTTAATTGACAGAAAATCCATCCTCATTACTTAAAATGAAGTATTTGCTTTTTAAAACATATAAACTCTCCATTAAATCCCGCTCATGGTAGACATTACATTTCTCCTGCTAAAAGCAATAGTAATCAAAGCAAAATAGAGAAGTTTAGGAGGCTGAAGTTTGGAAAGCAAAAGCTTTCTCAGTTTGAATGGCACATCTTAATGCAATGCCAGTTCAGATCCTTTAAAGCTTGCTTAACTGTGGGTTGCTTAGCAACCATTTGAAGTTATGACGGGTCCCCCCAAAGAGAGTTACAACTCAGTGGAGTTCTGCTGGACACACACACACACCTCTGGTCGCATGATCACATTTTGTGTGCTTGACAACTAGTTCACATTTATGGCAATTTGCAGCATCCCGCAATCATATAAATAAGATTTTCTGCATTTTTTGCCAGTTTCCACTATTTACTTCCAGGTTGCAGCAAAAAAAAATGCTCTTTGAATAAAATGCATTCATTTAACAACTGCCATGTTTGCTTAACAACTGTGGCATTTGCTTTGCTTTACGATTGCCACAAAAACAGTTGTAAAATCAGTCACATGGTGACCTGTTTAATGACTGCCATGACTTAACCATAATTTCAGGATCAGTTGCAATCATAAGTCAAGGACTGCCCAATTGGGCCTTCCCTAACATTAGATTCAAAACCTAAAGGTAAGGAAGAGGCCCAAGATGGGGAGTGGTGAGCAGAGAGATCTTGCTTCAGTTATCCACTTGAGAAAGGAAGAGGTTGGGACTAGAGAAGGAATTTTTAAAACCAAGGCATATCTTAAATCCTTACATTAGTTACTTTCATTATTGCATAGAACTGCTTTTTTTTCCAAATCATGCTCAGAGGATTATGCCAAATGTAAATGGTAATATATCACTGTACAACCTCACTTTTTAAAGCATAACTTCAATTACAATCATAAGTCATATTTTTTTTCCCTTTAGAGCAATGAATGGCCTTTGGAAAGTTTTTGTGAAGAAGTGTGTAATGATCTCTTTGATCCATCCTGGGAGGTAAACGTTTCTTTCTCTGTCCTTGATAATAACTGGATTGTAAGGAAGAGATGATTCTATAATATGGGTACATTCAGGATAGAAGAAGCCCAGGAAAAGACTTGATCTTCCTCCCAGAGGAAGACTTTCCTGAGAACACGCACATATGTTCCTGTTTTTGGCACCACAGCTGGGAACCAGCAATCTAATTTGTTTAAATCTATTGTATCACCAACTAATAACACACATAACGCAATCAAATTTAATTTAAAACAAATGGTGAAATAATTGGAGCAGTTCCAATTAATAAATTCACTAAAGAAAGAATTTATATATATATATATATATATCTGGAGAAGAACTAGACACTACATATATCTTGGCCAACTTCTCAGTGGTAGGTGATACAATAAAGGAAATTGAACGGCGTGTTAAATGTGGTTGGCAGGCATTCGGCAAGCTAAGGATAATTTTCAGGAACAACCTCCCCCTATGCCTGAAGAGAAAGGTTTTTGATCAGTATGTGCTACCTGCTCTAACATATGCTAGTGAAACATGGACACTAACCTCAATACAAAAGCTACGAGTGGTGCAAAGAGCCATGGAAAATACATGCTCGGCATTATAAGACAAGTTAGAAAGGCCTGCACATGGATTAGAGAACAAACTAATGTATACGATATCATCAAGAGAGTAGAAGAATTGAAATGGAAATGGGCTGGTCACATAGCAAGAAGAACTGATGGCAGGTAGACCAAGACAGTCATAGAATGGATCCCACTTGATAAAAAGCGTCCACAAAAGAGACCTAAAACAAGATGGATCAACGACATCAGAAAGTATTGCGGGCCCAATTGGCAAAAGAAAGCTCAGGACCATATTGATTGGAAACATGCAGAAGAGGCTCTCATCCTGCAGTGGATAGATAATGACTAAAATGATGATGATGTATTGGAGCAGTTGCTCACATAAATATCCTAATAACATAGTTAACAAATTATAACAAGTGTTTCTATTAATGGAAACACCATTGGTTATAAATGAGTGTTTCCTTGATAAACTTGTCTTCAAGGCATAACATCATTCCAAATATTGCTATTATGTTATTACTTCAGGAGTATGTGTATATTTTTCTTAGTTTTCTTTTTAGTTTGCTTAAGTTTGTTTATTGGTCATTTCAGTACAATAATTCAGCTGTATTCATACTATGGAAAGTTCAATAACTCATTGTTCCTTGGTTTCTAACTTGGTGCCCTTAACCACTATTTCAAACTATTTTCATGCAAGTTTTAGTGGTTTGAACGTTAAAGTTTAGATAAGATGTCTAAACAAAATGATGGATTGGGTATTGGAAAAGTAGTGCAGTCTTGGACCTGCCAACCCTCTTTTTACATCTGATTTCATCTAAGTTCCAGGTTTGTCTTGATAGTTCTAAAATAGTATTTATTTTGTTATGCCTTCATTTGACTTTAATGTTTGACAAATTCTCAATTTTATCTGTTCTTCTGATTTTTTTTTTGCTCCTTTGTATGTTTGTTGTAAGTTGAATTCTCCCTTAATCATAGTCATAACATAGGCATCCCTTCCTAATTATGATGACAGTAGAATGACAAACGTGCATCATGATATCAAACATATTTTCTCTTCAGCATCTGCACTGAGTATTTAATCCAAGTACTAAGGGGAGGACATTAAAAATAACTGCAAATCAGGTCACATGGAAGGAAAGATTTTGGGTAGGGATAATCAGTGTTTTCTTGACATCACAGCAAACTCTGGTTAGATGCTCCAAGAGCAAAAAGAAAGAGAGAGGGTTGTGTATATGTGTTTCTATATTTTTCTATAAATCTTGTGTGATGAAAAATTCTGTTCTTATAATTCCAGAATCTTAATATATTGGGGGGGGGGGGGTATTTTTTAGATCCGTCATGGTGCAGGTGTTGGACTGAGAGAGGTACTCAAAGCTCATGGGAAAAGTGGCGGTAAAATGGGAGACAGTACTGTAGAAGAGGTAAGCTCAAAACCGAATTTGTACACTCACGGTGTGATGTCTTCAGCTTTCCAAAAAAGTAAATAGGACATCTCAGTGCAGTCGTAAGCTCTGTGCATCAAACCCAACCTTCCATTTTGGTTGTTAAGATCTCTGTTGTTAGTGGAAAACAGTATATCAGTTTGTCCCGATCTTCAGAATGTTTCTGTGTTAATGAAGTTTTTCATAAGATACAGATTCTGTATCTATTACTTGGCTTTATACATAAAGTCAAATGTGTTGGAGAATCGATTATATCACTGTGTGTATTGGCAGGTGAGCAGATGGTAAATTTTTATGCTTTCACGGAGTTTTTTAGTAACAAATTCAGATAGAAGTTAGCATGGCAATGTGAAAGCTGTATATAGAAGACCATTTCCTCTTCATTCTTTTTTTTTTTTTTTTTAATTTGGGGAACATAATTCTCTAGCTAGTATGCTATCTAGTCTACCACTTCAGAGTTGGACAAATTCTCTAGCACTGTTCGTTGATGGAGTTTGGTTAGTGTTTTTCTCATACAATATAAATGTCCTTATCTTTTTAAATAAATATAATTTCTCAGGAACAGAGTAACCTTTCATGGTGCACATTATAATAAAGCAATCTAATAGAAAAACACAGAATTATCTTTTCCCTATTCCATTACTGGTTATCTCTAACAGTTTCTGCTGGAAGCTTATCAAGAGAACCAAATAATGCATCATTAAATACTAATTCCATATTTAATAACTAATTGATTTTATGAGAGCCTTCATACCAAAGGAATATTTTTATTTGTCACCAATTTAAAATCTCTTTGATTAAACAGATGATTCAACAACACCAAGATTGGCTGGAAGATCTGGCTATCAGACTTCTTTGTGTATTTGCTTTAGACAGATTTGGTGATTTTGTTTCAGATGAAGTAAGTATGCACCTTCAGAGCTTCTATGCGCACCCAATTTTTTTAAATGGCACCTACAAGAGTGTTGTTTTTCTCTAATCTCAGGTAGTGGCACCTGTGCGAGAAACATGCGCTCAAACTTTGGGAGTAGTGCTGAAACATATGAATGAGAGTGGAGTTCATAAAACTGTTGCTATCCTGCTAAAATTACTTACACAAGAGCAGTGGGAAGTAAGGCATGGAGGCCTTCTAGGGATAAAGTATGCTTTAGCGGTTCGTCAGGTAACTATTAAACTTTCTTCAAACTTTTGTTGCTTTGTTCGACGTTTGCAGTTATAAGACTAATTTACATGTGAAAGGAACCCGTCTGTAAAATTTCTTGATAGATGACAAATGCTAATACCAAACATTGGACATGGAAACTTTAAAAAAAAATCGTAACAAAACTTAAACTACAGGTAGTTCTTGATTTACGATCGGTAGCTTATGATCATTCAGTGTTATGGCCTGCCTAAAAAAGGGGACTTCTCACCCAGATCTGATGTTCAGATGGTTTGAGAGGGGCTTCTGCAGTCACATGACCAAACTTCAGGGACTCTGCAACAGGTGACATTTATGACTGCAGTAGCCCTTGGTCACGTGACCACATTTTACACCAGTTTTGCCAAGAATCAGCATGTACTTCTGCTTTTCAGCAAAATCCTACCATAGCAAACAATGGATTTAATAATAACCACCACAAACTTACAACTTATAACCACCACTTAGACTTACAAACATAACTCAAAGGCTACCTATACTCAGAATGGTTCTGAGTAACATTAAATATTTAAACATGGGGAAAACAGAAAGCTTGAAATTAAAGAGTGAAATCCCAGGAGGAATATACTTAGGAGGAACTGGGAAAAAAATCATTATTCTGTATAATAGTTAATTATTTTAACGTGTGGATGTTACCCATGGAAGGACACATTCCACTGATTATTGAGGTCTCAAACCATGCCAAGCTATATAAGTCATAAACCATGCTATGAATTTGTTTGCAAACAAAAAACCTGAAATCATCCATTGGGGGACACCTTGAGAATGAGAATTAGAACAATTTGCTTTCCATGTACATTTTCACTCTTAAAATCCTTTTCAAAACTCCTTTTTAAATTATGGGAAAGACCATAATTGGTCTTATGACTAATGTAAAATGTTAGTTTGGGATGTTTAAGAGGAAAAAAAGAAATGAGAAGCTTCTACTATCATCCTTTCACTTAGTTTTGAAAACAAAAAAATAATTACCACTTTTTGCTGCTAAATTTTGGAGATACAATCTGAGGAGTTTGGGGTCATATGTGGACTATCCTAAACATTATTTCACAGAGGGGAATAATTATGATGAAATTTATTTTACTTGAGACCTTCAGTTTGTTTTAAAAATCTTTCTAATATTCCAGATGAGCCACATAAATCATTTCCAAGAATAAATTAATGGTTGCTTTATTAATAATAAATAAACAGATCCAACCGGCAATTTTCATGTGTTCTGGTTAAGAGCTCAAGCAACTATGGAACAGCAGGAAACTTACATTGGCTAATCAGACAGCTGATAACAGGATTTATTATTTGAGAAGAAATATGAAATAGTCTTCTAATTCTATCGCCCAAAGTCCCAAACCAATTTAATTTGAGTGATAGTTTACACAAAAACAGAAAAAGTTCCCTATTTATTTTCTTTCTTCTTTTATTTGCCAGAGAACATTAACATTGTGACTTTCAGCTCCGTCCCATTCTTCACTTTTGGGATATTTGCTATAAATTCTTAGGCAGATAAACAACTGGTTTGCTGTCTTTTTTTTCAGTGGATGCTCTACTGTTTAGTCTTGTTATCAGGCACAGAGCAAGTTTTTAGACTGGCATAATCTGAAGTGTTTTTTTTTTCAAGTCTTCATTTTTCAATTTCCATTTTACTGCTAACAACTAATCTACTGTATGAATCTAGTTGACATACATTCATCAAGCTTTTAAGGGAGGAGAAGGAAGGAGGATATTTTTTTTAATGAATAAACTTCCGTTTATGTATAGAGACCTTCCAAACTTTATTTTAGGTGGCTCCAGTTTACTTTTAATGTTTGGCCTGTTCGTTTTAAGGTGTTGGTTTCATTATTGAATAGAAAGATAGGAACATGAAAGAGGACATGACTGGAAGACAGTTCTCCCTGAAGGCCCAAAATCTCCTTTATCCTTGGATCCTAGGCTTAACAGATCTTACTTTTATAGGATCTAATTGAAACACTACTACCGAAAGTCTTGCCTGCAATCACTGAAGGACTACAAGATTTGGATGATGATGTTAGAGCCGTTGCCGCAGCATCTCTGGTGCCAGTAGTAGAGAGTCTTGTCCACCTCCAGCCAGAGAAAGTAAGTAGAAAGGCTAATATTTCTGTACTTACTGGCTTGGTTCTAGAGAAAGTCCCAGGTGTCCCATATTTGACCTCATGCATTTTTCATTGCTCTGCTCATATTTTAGGTACCTTTTATTCTTAATATACTCTGGGATGCACTTCTAGATTTAGATGACCTGACAGCTTCCACAAACAGCATCATGACCCTTCTTTCATCCCTTTTAACTTATTCTCAGGTCCAAAGATGCAGGTAATCTATGTAATTTTTATAGTTGAAAATCCTTGTTTTATCTTGATCACCAACCTTATTTTTGTTCAGCTGGCAAAATGGATCTTAGAATATACTTAATACATTTGTGCAGGCATATATTGCCTTAGCTGTTTTGAATTGTGTGATAGAAACAATAGTGATAATATGTTTATTTTAATACATGATATCATGCGTTCAGTCTCACCTCTGCTTCATCTTCCTATACTCGGCATAAGTGTACCCAAGATCATCCAAATATATTTAAGTTGTATATGTTTCCCTTTTAAGTTACATTCTTCTTCAGGAATGTTTTGGGCATTGCCGATGCTTACAAAATGCTTAAAAACTGGCTGTGATCCTGGATATGGGGGTGGGTGGATCAGGAAGTTAAGGAGCCCCATCACAGAGAAGTTATTGTGTTGGTATGGCCCTCAGCTGCGATTCAGCATATGTCTTATTATTGTTTGGGGAGAGTTGCATAGTTGATGGTTTATTTTTTTCAGTCATCTTTTTTATTTTGTCAGCTGCCCAGAGTCACTGTAAATTGAATCAGTAAAAAATAATAAATAATGGATGTGTATTGCACCATGACATAGTCTTTTGAGTACTAAGGGCTTGTTCAGATATTCAGAATGGTTCAAGATGGTAATCCTGCTGCCAGCTCTAAGATCAAAATTATTTCTGGAGGGCTTTTTGTGGCAGAGAGATAGAATCCTTTCTTTCCCTACAGGGAGAAAACAACACATGCATATAAAAAGAGAAATTCCATAAAATGATATGAAGTATAGAATTTTTCTTCACGAACATTTCAGCCAAACCCCCACATTGAGATAGGTCCCATCCATTTTTCTTTTCCTCCCTAAAAGTTATCTACATTTGTGACCACTTAATACATGCAATTTTATCTGGGGTATTGGGGAGTGGGGGTTTACCCTTAAATGCTTCTCCCAACTTTTTATATCTGAGTTAAACACAAGCTCTGTGCTTAATAGCTTCATTCTTCATAAACATTGGGAATCAAACTTGAACAATTCTTTTTCTCCTGTAAATCTTATGTGCAATCCAATTATTTTTTATTTCTTTCTGGATATTTTTCTTTAAAAACTTAGCTTGCCTCACCATGGCTAAATGGAATGAGTGCAAAATTTATTCATACTGCTTTGAACCATAGTTCCTGTGATCTGCAGTTGTTCTATTCTCTATATCCTTAAACAATATAATGAGTATTCCCATTTTGGTTTTACATAAAATGCATTCATTGTTCATTAGATATGTATCTTGCCTTTATTCCAGATATTCAAGGTAAAATAACACTCTAGTCCAGCTTTCCATAGAACAAACAACGTGTGTGGGATACATTGGACTGAGAGATCTCAAATCAAAAAAGCTTCCATGACTGATGGTGAATTAGGACCTAGTTCTCCACATTTATCTAATTCCTTTACATTCCTATACATTTTTAGAGTAGCTTTAAGGGGGGGGGAAACCTTCCCAAAGCATAAAATAGGCTTGCAAAAATAGTAATAAGGTAATTGTTTGAACTGCTTACTGCCAGCTGGGTAGATGTTAGTAGGCTACATAAGCTGTCTTGTAACAACATAATGATAATGTTTCAATCTGAAAATGTGAATATGCATTGCAAAATGTATTGACTAATTTATTGAGTCATTTTTTATCTTTATTGTTCCTCTACCATGTTTTAGTAATCAGCAGTCACTCACAGTTCTGGTACCACGTGTATGGCCATTTCTTCATCACACAATATCTTCTGTCCGAAAAGCAGCATTAGAAACTCTGTTTACTCTGCTGTCTACACAAGATCAGGTGAGTAATTGCTATCATTAGAGTACAGGAGCAAGGGAAGTTTGGTTGTACTTAATTTGTGATTATGTAGAAATCCTGTTTTTCACTTTTATTTTCTCTGTAGCACATTCAAAGCATTTTTCATTATTACAACAATCAGTATTTAAAAATAGAACTAATATAGTGCAGATGAGTAATTTAATTGATTTAAACTTGAAATATTGCAGTATGGTAATTCATATCTGCTTTGTTAAATCAATTTGCTGCTAATTAAAATAATTTTTATGTATTCCTTTTTGCTGTTAGACTTCTGCAACCTGGCTAACTCCCATTTTGCAAGACATGTTAAGACATATCTTTCAGTTCTGCATTTTGGAAAGTAACCAAGAAATTTTAGAATTAATACATAAGGTATGTGTCCCATTTGCTTTACCTTATTAATAAATCTGTGTATCTTTTCTGATGATTGAGTTTTAACATTGTTTGATTTCATGAGCATCATGCATGAAATGCAGTTCTGTAGAACTGAAATTGGAAGGGTCTGGATATAGTTTGTTCACTGAAGAACAAATAATATTCTATAATAGTTTTAGAATATTGCATTGAATAACAAGTATCTTTTTTCTCCTTTTTATTATGTTATAAATCATAGTACATTTTGCTATTTCCATATTGATGTTTCTATTACATGCTTAAAAATTATTAACATTCTATTATTTAAATAGCTGAGAATATTGAGAATGAAAAGAGAAAGGAAAAATATTCTGTCAATGTTAATTACTATTTAGGATGACAGTTTTACAGATATGACATTTTTTAGCTTTTTCACCCTGAAAAAGAACTGCTACAACTCACATCAAAATAATTGTTATGTGCTAGATAGGTTTCACTGTTAAGCTGCTTATTTATTAAGATCAGTAAGTATCTTTAAATTGCCCATGAATGCTTTCTTTCTCTTTAATAGGTGTGGCTTGAATTGTTGAGCAAAGCTTCTTTACAGTATGTGGTAGCTGCTGCATGTCCATGGATGGGAGCTTGGCTCTGTCTGATGATGCAGCCTTCTCATTTGCCTATTGATTTAAATATGTTGCTGGAGGTGAAAGCCAGACTGAAGGTCAGACTTGAGGAAACAAAGTATTGCTTTAACTACTATATACCTGTTTGAATGGGATATTTGCAATGCTGGACAGGCTTTGTCTTTCTTATAGAGATCCCCAATTTGGCACCAAAGAGTCCTGTGCAATATGTCACTGTTTCACTAACGGAGATTATCAACTTTTTCCTTCCATCAGCCTAAGGTAGTGTTTTTCAAACTTGGTAACTTTCAGATTTGTGGACTTCAATTCCCAGAATTCCCTAGTCAACATGGTGGCTGGCAATTCTGGGCGCTGAAGCCCACATGTCTTTAAAGTTGCCAAGTTTGAAAAAACACTGGTCTGATGCTTGGGCATGTAATACTCTGGTCCTTTTAAAATGACTTGTATATAGACACTATAGGAAATAGTACTTAATATATAAATATAGTGTTATTTGTTTCTAAGTACTAAATTAAGTAGCTAACTTGTATTTGATATTGGGAAGGGGGCAGCAGCATAACATCCACATGTGCTATGTTGTTTGAGATACTGCCATATGGTAGCTATTGACTCTCCCTTTTATGACTTGTGGACTTCAACTCCCAGAATTCCTCAGCCAGGCACGCTGTCAATCTTTATAGCCCTTCCTCTCTCCCACCAGTCTTCCCTGTCTTAGATACTTCATCTCAGAAATACAGGGTTTTTTTCTAAACATTTCATATCCCCTGTGCTCACCTTGGAGTTTTTTCATGCAAGTCTAATGAATTTTGAGTAACTGCTACATTTATATGACTGTTGGATAGAATTCAGCAACATCATTGATAACACATTGATCTAATAGGAGAGAAGTAATATTACTTGATTGCATATGTATCCTGCCTTTCATTTAGGATCTCAAGAAAGTATACATAGTGTTCCATCCTCCTATTTTTTTTCATAATTGTCCTATGAAATAGGCTGTGCTAAGAGGAAACGATGGTCCAAAGTCACCCAGTGAGCTTCTGTTGCTGACAGTAGATTGGAACCAGGATGTCCTGCTTCTAATCCAATAGCTTGATCACTGCAATCCATTGGTTCCTAGTAATATATGCTTCCTCGTGAGTTCTTGCCACAGTTATATAAATTGATCAAAATACCCTGTAGAAAGGACATGGGAATAAAATATGATCCACTGATTCTATTTTTAATGCACACAATGGGAAGTATTTTGATCACTAGAAACACTACTGAGCTTCCCTTCCGGTAGAATCCAAGATCAAAGGTTTGAACAACAATAATACATAAGTTTATTTGATTTACACCTGTGAGAATAAATGACTGACCATTTGTAAGCCTCTTCTGTCTAAACACTATCAGGAGAAAAGGCACATTGTGATCACTCATATATCTGATCTCTGTCTTCTAATGATTATCTCAGCTCTGTCTAGGCGAAATGAGATCAAAACCTTGAAACAAAATTGCAGTTGTATATTCTCCTTCCATTTTTCCCCCCAGGATAAAATAAAATCACCACAGAGGTTAGAAATGCCAGGGGTTGATTGAAAAAATCTTAGTTTTATGTCAGTAACTTAAAGAATATAGGTAGGTCCGGATCTCGGTGGATGGTATTCCCATGTAAGTGTTCATGGAGGTTTGAAATACAACATGGTAATCTAAAATAGCTTGTATAAATTTGGGCTGGACAGTTTGCCTAACCAAATAAATAAATTTGAAAACATAAAAATGTTTGCATGATTACCTTGGCACTAAATACCTTGGTGGAAGGGCAACTAGAATGCAGTTGCTACTTACGGTTCAGGACAAGCATTAGACCCACTTTTCTGTGGCAGCTTTAACTTGCATTTCACATTTTCGGAGTATACATTCCTTTGGCCTGCCAGGGTTGTCAATGGAATTGCATCATCTGGATACAGGAATATGCCTAACTCACTTAAACAGATGGCATTCTTCTCTTGTTAGAGAGTGCCATTTGTATAAAAAGTTAAACAGAGCTAATGCATAGCCTTGCTTAACCTTTTGTTGAGATCTGATTAGTTAATTTACATAATATTTAAAGTGCCTTGAGATATTTTTGTATGACATCTTAATCCATAGCAACTGTCAGGCTGCACCGAGATTGTTATCTGAACTGGAAGACTAGTAGACATATAATCTAGGATGCAGCTCTTTAATATTATTACAGATAACAAAGAAGCCCTAGCAAAGCAGAAAAGCAGCAACTGCCAACTGTAAACTTTAACTTAAAATTCAAAGCTTCTCTCCTGTGTATCCTAACAGACAGAGAGAGGGTTATTTATCAGATAACATTAGTTAATGGCTTGACCTTATCCTTCTGGTATTCCCACTAACAGAAGCCCATCAAGATTGTCTGTTGTTTTTTTTGCCATCCATCTCTAAGCGCAGAACCCCTTGTGTGGGATTTGACCATTTATAAGATACTTGCCATATGCCAAATAAATAAATAATACATAAAACTGTTGACCTCCTGCCTTAAAACCGGCTTATTCCTCTGCCATAATGCACCATTGTCTCATTGTCCCAGCCAATTCAGTAGATTCCTAGGTTTATGTCTTGCATGTAATTTACTTGTAGTAAGTAGCAAACAGATGGACTAATAATTAGCAGGTTCCATTCCATTCCTTTCAGATTCCGTCTGTGATGATATATCCCTAATATTCTAAGTTTTGCACTACCTGATCTGTGTGAGTAGAAGGTTGCCTTTACCAAGTCCCACTAGGCTGCATGTAAATAGTTTAGGGGAAATCAAGTCATCATTTTGCAGCTACCCAGTTAAGAGGCCAGTCTGATGGGTAATCTCTGTTGACATCAAAAGCTAACTGCTGAAATGACCTGCTTTGAGTCACTGCCTAGAAGTATTCTGGGAAATCTACAGGAGGAATAGGTCTTCCTGTGTCTTCAGGGCAGAAAAGAAGAGGGAGGAGAACCATTTACGTCGGAACACAGGCTATCAGTCAAAAAATCTATTTCTATATATCTTTAGAAAGCTTATGCTATTAATTACCATATAATTTCCCTCCTGATTGTTCTTGTTTATCAGATCAAAGGCTTTTTCTGCTTGCCTCTTGGCTGAGTTGACTGAGGAGTGTTTACATTTATTTGCTATCTTGTAATACCATTGGGTGTACACTCCACTTTGAGATGGTGCTACTGAAATCAGTGAAATGGTCAAATGTGAGGACACAGTTTTGTCCAGTTTTGGGTTGGTTACAAAGATGGGACTAGGAGTGGTTTGATTTGAGGTACATCCTGGCCCCATTGTCACTTTCCTCTGAAATTATACTATATTTTCTATATTATATATTATACTTTCATTAGGTTACACAGATTTCACTCAGATGCATATCCAAGTTAAAAATCTATTATTTGTCAAATTTTAAGCTTCAGATGAGGAAAATAGGTCCTTTTCTTAGGCATGGGAGGAAAAAGATAAAAAAAATCAAGTATCACAGCTTTTAATTTTTTTCTGAAAGGAGGGGAGCCTGAGGCATTTGTAATTATGAAGAAGGAAAGAATAAAATCTCAAATGGGCAAATGAAGCTTTATCGCTGTTTATACTTTGGAAATGGAAAGCAAATCCATATTTGCCTTTTGTCTGATAATGTTTTTGTACCTGCATTCTTTCTCTTCTGTGCACATCAGGACAGAATATAAGTGCCTTTTAGCCAGCAATTGCAGTTGAATAACAAGTGCTGTTTTAATAATTTCAGTACATTAGAACAGAGGTGGAAACTGGAGACAGTTAATGTTACAAGCTTACTTCTCTTATAGATCTGTGTGCATATGCTTGTGTTTGAAGTTATCATCTCCAAAATTAGAGACAAATGAAAATGTTTATATTATATTTAATTTAGGAACCTGTTATATTACTGCATAGATTTCATCTGTGATGAAAATATACATTTCAAATATTACTGTTCCAAATATAAAAAGAAAAGCCATGTATATATAAAAAAAAAGGTAGATCCTATCTTAACAGCAGGTGTGTTTTTTCACAGGAAAAGTCAGGTGGGAAGATGCGTCCAAGTCAAACCCAGACCAAAGAAGTGGTACAAGAATACATAGCTGGTGCTGAAAGTGTCACTGAAGATCCAGCAACTAGAGATTTTGTTGTTATGAGAGCTCGGATGATGGCAGCAAAGTCAGTTTATTATTGAAAACCTTTTATGTTAAACAAGAGAAAACCTATAGTCAAGATATGTGATTCAGATTAGATTGCCCTAAACATTGTAACTCAACTAACAGAAATATATTGTTCCAGATTACTCGGAGCACTCTGCTGCTGTATTTGTGATCCAAGCGTGAATGCTGCTTCCCAAGAAATCAAGCCAGCTGAATCACTTGCCCAGCTCTTGCTTTTCCACCTGAATTCCAAGTCAGCTTTGCAGAGGTTTAGTGTTGCATTAGTAATCTGTGAGTGGGCTGCCTTGCAGAAGGTAGGAACAATAACGCTGTTAAAACATATATTCTGCCTCTATTTAATAAAGCTTATCATTTTCAGATAGAATGCCTTTTTCTATCAGTAGATAACAATCCATATGCAAGATAATTTTCAGGTTGACTGGAATTGACAGAACTGTAATTCATAACCTTAGTTACAGAGGCTGAAAGTACCCAAACAGTCTTCTAAGAATACGCATAGCAGCATTTAAATGTTTGCATGTGAATAATAAACTTTTCTATCATGCTGCAATGTGCTTTCCAAAATTGCTTGAGATTGAAAGCCAGCAGGTGGCTATTTGAACATTGCTGCTTTTTGGGGTACATATCTGGTTATGTCCATTTTTTATTTAGATGTACATTAATATTAAGTATTAAGTTCCTTAATACTTATCCGGCATAGTTCTTTGTACTTTTATTTTAAATCATGAAACCGAATAAATACCAATTCAATCATTTAGAGGTTTTTCAGTACTTGTACTAAGTTAATCCTCTGTATGCCTTTAAGATCATTTTCATTTAAAATGTAAAATTTTGGTTGTTTGCAGGAAAATAAAATAGTGGCCGATGCTGTCCTGTCACGCTTACTTGGTGTTCTTTCTGAGCATCTTTATTATGATGAAATTGCTATTCCCTTCACCCGAATGCAGAATGAATGTAAACAACTTATCTCTTCATTCACCGATGCAGACATTGATATTTCCAGTAAAGTAAACTGCAGTATATTTACAATAGATCAAGCTAATGAATTGGTGAGTAAATTAATAAAAATATTTGCCTTCACACTTCAATTGAAACTACTATGGTAGCAAAGTGTTCCCCAGTCTCTGCAATTACTTTTTAAAATAAGCCTGTAGGTCCTCCAAAATAGGTAGGATCTTTTTGCATACAGGTAGGCCTCAGCTTACAATCACAGTTCAGACCAGAATTTGGGTCACTAAGTGCTGCAGTTATAAAGCAAGACATCATGTGGCCACATTACTTTGCAATCCTGACAATTGGCAGTCATTAAGTAAATTTTATTGATCATTAGTTAAGGACTCACCCCAATCCAAGTCATTCCAGTCTTGGTTCCTTACAGACCTGAGCCTCAGTAAGGTGAGGGACTGACTCCAACTCCCCCACCTGCCTATCTCCCCTACCCCCATCTCTGCCCTTTTGGCCCCCGCTTCACCCTACCTTGTGGTGCAGCAAGCAGCTCCAGAACTGCATGGCTCTGGAGCTGCTTGCCACACCCCGGAAGACACAGTCACTTTAGCCCAGTTCCTGTCACTGAGTCAGTTGTAATGTTAATAACTGTAGATAAAAACCAGTCCTTGTAATGACATACTGAAATCAATTAATAATAATAATAATAATAATAATAATAATAATCTCAGAAAGCATTGGTTGACATCCTCTTCAATGTTTCTTATATTTATCCTCCCAGATTTTTTTTTCTTACAGTGTTTATTTCATTTTATTTCTTTTGGATTTGGCCCAGCTCCAACTGATTCTGGGTAACTCACGACAATGAAATAGCATTAAAAAGCAAAATACAAAAAATTAACCAAAATGCATACAATAACTACAAAATGATCACAAGATGACAATCCAGCCACAAAATAAACCTAAAGCATCACAACCAGGGGAGTCCCAGCCACCCTACCCCAAGATGTAGGTGAATAGCCAAGTCTTTAGGGCTTTCCATTATCAAATTAGAATATAATCAGTTTTGCAAAAATAATACTTTGGATCCTCTACAAATGCATAAGTGTTCTACAGGTATCTTATTATTATACCTGCTTTCTACGATATCTGTGGATATAGGTTGAGCTGAGCTTTGGGGAAATACGCTTCTTCTGCCCAGTCATCAGTATTAATAGCAATAGCAATAATATTTAGACTTATATACCGCTTCATAGTACAACTCTACAGAGTCAGAATATTGCCCCCACCAATCTGGGTCCTCATTTTACCAACCTCAGAAGGATGGAAGGTTGAGTCAACCTTGAGCCGGTGAGGATCGAACCCTTGGTAGTCAGCAGAATTAGCCCGCAATGCTGCATTCTAACCACTGCACCGCCATGACTCCTATTGGCCTCTTCATGTAAATGATAATAAAGTAGTTTGAGATAGAACTATCACTGGAAAAAGATCTGTTGCTGGAAAATGTTTTCTTAAGACTTCTAAAGATGAAAAGATGTCAGCGCTTAATAGTTTGTGTTTGTTGAAGAAGTAGAATAAGCTAAGCTTTGCTATAGCTGTCTTCATCTCCTTTTACCTTATGATGAAAAACATCTGTTTCTACCTTTGAAATGAGAAAATGAGAAGGAAGCATTGAGATACAAAGTGATCTCTTACAGAGGATGTGATTATTAGCCGTAATCAAAGCCCTGATTTTGATAACGATACAGATGAGCAAAATAAGTCTCTTCCAAGATGCAGTCTATTTTTAGTACAGATGATCCTGTTGATAGTTCCAGTCTCTCTAAAGGTGAAAAGAGGACAAGTAAGGCAGTTAAAAAATTTAAAATAAGCTACTGCAGCTATTTATGCTTCTGTTATAAAATCATTTTACATATGGTTGTTTTCCAGGTAGAAATATAAGAATGTACCTGAGAAGTTCAAATTGTGTCTATTCTGCTTTAATACATGATTGTGGAGCATGTATTCCATTCCTTAGTGAGGAATTAAAGGGAAAGGTTCTTAATTACAAATAGTGTAGGGACAGTAACGTTCTGCTGTATAAATTTTCCATTCATGTTTTATGTTTATGTCTAATAGTATAAGGGATGCCCAAAGAGTGATTCCCATTGTGTTGGTGGAATGCAGAAATAATCTAGGTGGCACTCAGAAGTTCATGAAGTGTATCTTCTTAGATCTTACTCTAAATATTAAATATAATAATAGCATACCTGTAAAATTATAAATAATCTTCCCTGAATCCAAAAGTTTTTTGTTTCTTTTACAGTAAGGCCCAGGTTCTTTAATAGAAACTTTTATAGGATATAGAACCAAAAAAAACCCTGAAACAATCCTAGAAGATGACACAGCTACTTTAAAGAGTTCCAGTCAAGTACTATGCTCATACATCACCAGTTCCAAAACTCCTTTCTAAAGCACTGTGCAGCCCAGGGATATCCTTGGAAAAGAAAAATCAGAAAAATCTTGATCAATGTATTGAGCAGCTTATCCCCACTGAAATTGTCAAATCACATGGGTACATAGTGGATCCATTTGATTTCCAGAAGGTTTTTTGGAAGTTTCATGAGTTTCTGGTCAGCAGCTCAGTCAAGGTCTTAGTCAACACCCAGAATGAGGATGAGAGTGGCAACCTTAGATTGGGTTGTCTTCCCCCAGTATGTCAATTTCTGGGGCTGGTTTTCAAGAAGTTCCCAGGAGATAACAAAACATAAGAGGTTTCTGGAGTGGCACTGAAAAAAAAAGAGTAAGTGTCTCTGGAGATACGTCTCTCTGGCTACCTGATGAGAGCTAAATAGCTCAAAATAGCTATACTAGTCTCCCTTAATTCTTTGTTGGTAAATTTAAATTTAACACAGAAATAGTTTGTCACAGAAGCGACTGCCTGTGAAGGCTCCTAGATTGGGGCTGAAAGGCGAAAGCGGAAGCAGTATGCTCCGTCCCATCGTTGGGTAGACAAGGTTACTCTGATAGACCGGTTTCACCAAAAAAAACCACTGTCTCTGGAGATATGTAAAAGCCCATGTTGTTAGAGTATCCATTGTGATGATAAGTGGCCTTATCATTATCACTACTCTTCACAAGAGCCACTTTTAAGTATTTGGTTAACTCATTAGAGTCAGAATAACCATTTGAAGCTTGGTGTCATTCACATATGAAAGCTATAATGTTGCATTTCAAAGAAGGTTACTGCAGTATATTTATGCTTACAAAGATAACACTATAGTTAATTATCTTTTCTTTATCAATTGTGAAGCAATTTTGTCTTCACACCTGAGATCCATATGATTTCTCTACATGCTCAAATTATCTTTGGTCAGTATGCTATATATAACTATAAATGTGTAGCTTTCCTCTTAGCTCTTCTGAAGGCACAAGATTGTAACCTGTTAGTTTCAAAAAGAACAAATGATAATTGAGTCCTCTCTCATTGTAGCCATTTCTTGCACCTAATTATTTTTGGTAGGACTGGGATACTGATGGTGCAATTGTCCTGGTTCTATTTTATGTCTTAATGTCTTTGAATCCAATAAATCTTGGCATCTTTCCAGAGTAAACTAACTCTGGAAGCTGGGAGGATATTAGGGTTTTTTAAATTATCTTTATTACATCCATAAGAAAGAAATTATCATAACTACCAATGGATGAAACCCAATATCTTCTCATAAGGATTAAAATAATAAAACAAATTATGTACAATTCTTGGTGGAAAGAGCAAATTTCATAATGATAAATGCAACATGGAGTCTGGACATACTTAGCTGTAGGACCTATCTTCAAATAGTAATAGCAACAGCTAGGGGTTTCATTGTCTTCCTAGATATTTCAGTCAATTAATCTTGAAGTAGCTGTTTTGTAATTCCTGGTTGGGAATGGTCTGAAAATCTTCAGACAAGCAGCATAGTGAGTTAAAATGTCAGATATAGGATATTTTTGTAGCATGAATCACAGATTCATCTTTAGTATTTAAGCAAATGCAAAGATGATCCTGGTAAGAGATATTATTGTAATTTCCCATTATCATTATAAAGGGCAAGGCTGAATTCTTGCTCATGCAAATGCCCTTCTGCATGTAGTATGAAGGACGTTGTAAGAATATCTAGTCATTTACCATCACTGGCAAATATTATTCAGTTTATAAGATACTCGTCGTACCTTTCCCAACATGTGAACTGTTGAGATTTCAAAATCTTTGGGTTAGGTAAGATGTTACAGAAGGCTGCAAAATGAACCAAGAAAAATATATGTTGATGTTAATGTAATAAAATTCTTTTAAATTCCAAAATGGATTGTGAGGACTGAGATTACAAACACCAAGGTTAAGCTAAACTTTGTATTGTATTGATTTACAGTTTTTCACTTTATTGGGGACACCCTGTTACACCGGTTCTCCTTTCTCCAATTCTGGTTTTAGTCTGCTTTGATGTGGAGAAGAGAAAAGCCCAGGGGGCTTTTTGGGGGGAGGAGAAAGTCCTCAGTTTTAATACTTGCCCCACCTCTATTTAAATTCTATATGAAATTGCTGAACAAAGTCATCCATCCACATGAGGGTCAGATGTCATCAATACATAAAGAATACCCAGCTATATATCAGAATTCTAGGCCGAAAAGGTGATTTTCTTTTTGACGTCTTGTCCTGATGCCTGGAGGCTGTTAGGGTCTGGATGGAGAGAAATAGACTTTGAGCTCAATCATAGCAAGACTTACAAGTAGCTTTAGATTCAAGGAGTTTCTATCTCTATGGATTTTCCAAATTTAGTTATTTATAGGATTGCACTTTCCATATGGCACTTGTGTATAATTTAAGAATAATTTGTTATTTGTTTTGCCTTTCCTTTCTAATAGTTTTAACTATTTGTACTTTATAAATTGAACTATAATTATAGCAACCTAGACTTGACTACATAAATAAAAATGGTGACTTTTTCTGAACATCTGGATAATTGCATGAATGTGTAATAATCTTCCTACAATTATTTTTAATTTCATAAGTCTTGTTTTGTGTTTTGATATATATTTTTGATTATTTTGAGTACAGCATTTTGAAAGAGGGATCAAAATCTGCAAAAATAAATATGGGTTTGTACCAGCTTCTAGTATTTAAAACCCTTGAATGTCCTAAAATAGTAATGATTTTTTTAATTTTTTTTATTAAGGTTACTACTGTTTTTAACGAAGCCACATCATCTCATAATCTAAATCCCAAAGTTTTACAGCAATTAGAAAGCAAGCGACAGCAAGTTCAAATGACAGTCACAGAAACAAACCTTGAATGGCAAACATTGCAGCTGAGAGTACATACATTTACTGCTTGTGCTGTTGTAAATTTGGAGCAGCTTCCAGAAAAAATAAATCCTGTTATAAAACCTTTGATGGAGGCTGTGAAGAAAGAAGAAAATACACTAGTACAAAATTATTCAGCTTTATGCATAGCAAAATTGCTTCAGCAATGTATCGCAAGGTCTCCCTGTCCCAATTCAAAAATCATTAAAAATCTTTGCACCTCGCTTTGTGTGGATCCACATCTTACTCCTTTAGCATCCTGTCCAGCACAGCAACAGAGCAGCCATGAAAACTCAAGAGGTATGTTGACCAACTGTTAATCTTCAGTTTACTGCATACAACCATCTTCACAATCTTATAAAGGAAGTATTTCAAGCAGTTGGCTATGGCCTTTAAAGCTCTCCATGGCATAGATCCAGGTTACTTGATCCCTCAAGGAAGGTCTGTTCTACTCCTGCTGGCAGAGGAGGCCTGCTGCAGATCCCATCAGTCAAGGAATTCGGTCTGGTGGGATCCAGGAGAAGAGCCTTCTCTGCCATAACACTGGCCTCTGGAACATCCGGCCTCCTGGGGTGAGGCCTGCCCCCACCCTCCTATCCTTCCATAAGAGCCTGAAGCCCTGTTCTGCCAATTGGCCTGGGGACTCAATGGGGGAGTTATTGGACTAATAGCTGACCCCAACTTCCTCCTGCGCATCCTGTCTGCTCTCCACACATTTTAATTCATATTGCTGTAGTTTCATTTACTTTTTATTGTTTTATTGATTTACTATTGTTATATTTACAATTTTTTGATAATTTTACCTTCTGTTCTAAACCTCCCACAGTAGGCCCATGGCGAGATGGGTGGCGAATTAATAATAAATAAATAAATTTCCCAACCTTGGACACTTGAAGATATGTGGACTTCAGCTCCCAAAATTGCTGGCTGGGGAATTCTGGGGATTGAAGTCCCCACTTCTTCAAGTGGCCAAAGTTGGGAAACATTGCTATAGAGCTTGAAACACGTTCAGATGACGTTGTCAGCTTAAATACATTGTAGCATTTAATGCTTTCTAAAGCATTTTTAGTAATTTATGATTTTAAAAAATTATGAATTCTCACCATTTTGTTCCAACTGCTATGGAGAAGAACCTCGCCTTATAATTGCTTATGGAGATTTTTTATATGCTTAGGCTTCAGTTCACCACATCTTGCTAAGCTGGGGTTTGTGGCATAAGTTGAAATTAATTTGCTATCTGAGCCAAAACCTGAAAGATCACATTGTTGCTTTGCACAATCTGTGAATCTAAGATAAGATTAGAATATCACAGACGTTCTACAAATTTGATTAAGTTATGTGTCCTCTCAACATATTATTGGTAGATGATGATTATACTATTTCATATAATGTATTTTTTCAGCATTTAGAAGTGTCATTTTAAAATATGTTTCATGTTTTTCAAACATTCACTGACCTTTTTTGGAATACTATTGATTTTGGTTTTGTGAATCACCACTGACTATAGGATTTGAATTTGAAACTGCTTTCTTTTACTTATACTCTCAGAAGAATAATCATTATTTTCTAGATCCATCATCCTGTGAAATGAAAATCTTTAAAATGTTGAGGCACTAGAGGCCTTTTTCCAATCACTACAACTTAGTTATTAACTCCTCTCTGTGACAAAAATAGTGGGAGGAGTAAACAAGCCAAGGAAAGAAAAAATAATACATTACTGTACTTATTTATACCTCCCACATTTTACCCAGAGATATTCCCTAGTTTATTTAATCACCACCACATCCCTGCATAAAAGATTAGATTGAGCTAGAATAAGTCATCCAGTGAGTTTCATTAACAAGTAGAAATTTGCATTTGAGTCTCTACTTTTATTGCAGCATTCTTAATTACAGTTCTATACTAATTTGCCAAGTTTCTTAAGTGTTTCCTAATTCTGTCTGTCTCAGAATAATTCGGTCCTGTTTATTTATTTTTCAAATTTATATAGCTGCCCATTTCACAAAACAAGTGACTCTGGGCCCGCATACATTTTCTTTGTTATCTTGCCAGCATGCTGCTCTGAATTTCAAACCAAATATTCTAGTGATCATAATCCCTTTGTATTTCAAGTTCAGTTTTTTAAAGAATTAATATTAGAGATTGATTTTTCTCTCTAATTTCCTTTTCCATTACAATTTGTGACAAAAGAACATGTTTATGACCATCCCTGCTGCTTCTGTCAGAGTGTTTTTAATTGCCACCTTTTTTGTAGGATCTAATTCTGAAAGAGATGGGATGCATCATACAGTCACCAAGCACAGAGGTATAATTACACTATATAGGCACCAAAAAGCTGCATTTGCCATCACAAGCCGACGGGGTCCAACACCAAAGGCCACCAAATCCCAAATTGGAGATTTGCCTGCAAGCACTAGTGGAAATGTAACAACAGAGCTTGATGAAGTGGGTACAAAGTTTATTTTTCAGTTTTGCAAACATTACACAGTGCTCCAATATAAATAGATAGATAACTTGAATTGTCTTAGAAAAATGCACCAAGCTCCTCTGGTGGTGAGGGGGGGAAACGGTATACATTGGGGAGCAGGGCAGAGGTTGAATACAAGGGATTTCATTATATGCTGAATATATATTAGGGAGGCTGGTTTCAAAGATGATGAGTGTGGATTTACAATTAGAGGAAGCAACATTAGCAACCTGCGCTATGCTGGTAACACTAGTTGACTAGCTGAAAATACCAATAATTTTCATTGATTTTTCATTACCTAGTAATGAAAGTGAAGGAAAAATGGAGCTATCTTAAAAACCCAAAACAAACTAATGACAACAGGTACAGCAATCAGCTTTAGAACTGACAATGAAGATACTCAAGTGGATAGCTTTTTCATTTAAGATCAGCTATTAGGAATAAAGGAACTAGCAGTCAAGAAATACACCATAGACTAGACTTGGTAGGAATATGATTAGGATTAGCAACGAAAGCCTTGGAAAAGGTTTTCAGATGCTGTGATGTATCCATAGATGAGAATTGTGGAGGCAGTGGTTTATCCCTGTGGCTTTCTATGGAGGTAAAAGACTGAACAGGCAAAGTAAGAAAGAGTGTTAATGCTTTTGAACTATGGTGTCAGAGAAGTCTCCTGAAAATCCCAAGGATAACCAAGGGGGGGAAAAGGATCACAAAACAAAATCAATCCAGGATTCTCAATGTACAAATGATCAGGCTCAAATTAGCATATCTTAGATACATTATGTGAAGATTTAGCACTCTTGAGATGTCATAGTTTTGGGAAAGGTGGAAGGAAAGAGAAGAAGATAACGATTAGCAGGGACTTGATTATAGCATTGATGGGTGCAAAAGGATGGGGGGGGGGATTATCCTGGAGGAAGTCTATGTAATTGCTAAAAATCAACATCAGCTAAACTGCAGCTAATCAAAAAGGGGTTAAGTAGAGAAAAACCTTGATGTTGCAGCTTTTTAAAAATAGACTGTCCTATTTTCTTTCCTTGGCCATAACACTCTTCCCTCCCACTCCCTCTTTTTTTTAATGGAAATGAGTGAAGCTTTTGTGCATGCCTAGACTGACCTCCTCCTGCCAGTCCTTTCACTATTTCTTTGCTTCTGAGAAAATGAGACATGTTTGTTTCTTAGACATGTAGGATCAATTTTAAAAGAGATTGAGAAAGGCAAGAATGGAAGGAAAGAACAAGGTTGCTAGCAAATACTTTTCTGATTCTTTTTTAATCCTGCTACCCAGTTCACAAAGAATCATCTGTGTGTGTTATGCCCAGCTTGACAACTTGAAATCTTGGAAATTAAATGTATTTTTTTAAAAAGAGCATTGTGATTTGAAGCAATTATCATGTTAGTTATTTTACTGATCCCTTTTCTCATCATTGTTGAGCATACATTATAAAACAGCCCTAAATTTCACTGAATTTCACATTGAGTTTGAAACATTTCAGTTAACTTTAAATTACTCATATGCATGAATTAAAACAAAATTTCAGCCATCAATCTGATATTGATTACACCATATTAATCTCTTTTATTAAGATACGTTGTGCATTATAGGACTGTTTTAAAGTTGAGAGTTGATCACTGATTGTTAGTGCTCTTCCATGTTGGTCCTTTATTTGGATCAGCAGTATATTGTAGTATAGTTCCCACTTTAATTTTTCTTTTATCTATTTGATATATGGAAACTGGAAAAGCACCTTATTTTTTTTCCTGGAGTAACTGCATTAGATACCAACATGCTACTTTATTTGCCTTTATTTGCTTTTAAATTATCCTCTTATTAAATTCTAGGCTCAGAAGCCCTACATTGTACAGCGCAGAGGAGCCGAATTTGCTTTATCCACTATAGCAAAGCATTTTGGTGATGAAATGGCGGTAGGCTTGCCACATCTTTGGGATACTATGGTCGGGTCCTTAAAGAACAGTATCGATATAAATAACTTTGGTAGGTATATTTCTTAAGGCTTGGCTAATTTAAAATTTAAATTGAAAAAAAAATCTAATACTATTTCCTATAATAGATCGAAAGTTACTTTTGGAAAAAGGAGATGGACCAGCTCAGGAACTGGTGAATTCTCTGCAAGTTTTTGAAATAACTGCAGCTTCTATGGATATTCGGCTTCACTCTCTGGTATTGATTTTTGTTTAGAAATAGTTAGCATTCTCACTGAGGTTTAGTGATATTTGTTTTTGCTTTTCTTAAATTTGGAATAATGATTACAACTGCCACCTGCCATTAAAAATATTGTTATGGTTTTTATATTTAAATTGACCCTACCTTTTTTGAAAAAAAATTGGTCTGTTCTAAGAGTTGTGGTTTTATCTTAAAAGGCAATAACTCTTGAAGCTATTTTAAAAGCTATCTTTCTGGCATAATGATGATTTGACTATGTCTTTAAAAATAAGGCTCTAGATAACTGTGTTGTGCACCTTCGTATGCCCGTGTCCGTTTCTGATTGTTCAAATACACCTTGACATTCCCCTGTCCTTGTTCCATTGCAAGTAGATAAATAATGTATTCAGTATCATGAATAACTCACACTAACATTGAATTAAAATGGCTGTCTTTTGATAGAGTAAAAGAGTATCTTCAGTAGCCTTTACTGTACCTGTGACTGACTCGTGGTTTCTTTTTTCAGTTAGTACAGCACTTGCCTTACCTTTGTACGTGCCTTCAACACCCCAGCACTGCAGTGAGGCACATGGCTGCTCGTTGTGTGGGTGTAATGAGCAAAATAGCTACCGTGGAAACCATTCATACTTTTCTAGAAAAGGTTCTTCCTTGGCTGGGAGCGATAGATGATAGTACCAAGCAAGAAGGTGCAATTGAGGCTCTTGGCGGTATCCTTGCTAAATTCTTTTGTAGTCTTGTCTGTGTGGGGATGTCCACTGAAGGCTAGATTTGTCTAAATAAAACATAATCCTGAAATTGGGTGCTTGAAAGTAATAACATCCAAGGTAAATAAAAGAAAGGAATGTTCTCCTTTTATCTTGATTAAGTAGATAAACGTAGATAAACTGCAGAGCTCAGCAGGGAGATGCCTCTCCTTGGTCAACTGGAACCAGAGGGGCAAAAGCTTGGGGGGGGGGGGGAATGTTAGAATTGTTTCTGGTGTAAAAGGATCTCTATTGCTAATTAGAAAGAAATCCTTAACAATGAATATACAGCTATAATGGAGCAATTAGATGTTGGAATTATTCCCTACATAGTTCTGCTTGTGGTTCCTGTTCTGGGCAGAATGAGTGATCAGACAGACAGTGTCCGTTTCATGGCTACTCAGTGCTTTGCAACTCTGATTAGATTAATGCCACTTGAGGTAAGTCAGACCCTTTCCTGTTGTGTCTCAAGACATAACGCCTTTGTTTGCTTATTTCTTCCCTGAATTGGTGCTTAAGCTACAGGTAGTCCTTGACTTACAACCACAGTTGGGACCAGAATTTCCACGGCATTAAGTGAGTTGCACCCAATTTTACAACTCTTTTTTGCCACGGTTAAGCAAATTGCTACAGCTATTAAGTGACTCACACGATTGTTAAGCAAATCCGGCTTTTCCCATTAACTTTGCTTGTCGGAAGCCAACTGGGAAGATTGAAAATGGCAATCACATGAACCCAGGACCCTGCAGCTGTTTTGATCACATGACCAGGGGGATGGCACCTCAGTCGTAACTGCAAGAACTGTGGTTAATCACTTTTTTCAGTGCCGTTGTAACTTTGGCTGCTAAATGAATGGCTGTAAATCCAGGACTATAGGCTTCTGACTGCTATAATTCAAAAGTGATTTGCTGCAAATTCTGCTGAGGGTGATATCATGGGACAGAATGACAGTTATGGAAAACAAGCAACCTAAGGAAAAAATCAATGCTGCAAACTTATTAAACAGGGAAGGCTCATAACAGTGAATATATAAAATATAAATTAAATGAGAATGTGCTGTAATAACCATTTTCAATAAGTCTTTGCTAGAACATTTAGTACATGTAAGTACAATTCCAGCTGAAGTCAGCAGAACTATGCTAGTTTTAAAGAACATTTAGATTCTGCTATAACTAATTTGTGTTTTCTTTTATGGCTTCTTTTCTGTAATCATGTAGATTTAGTTGAACTTGCACTTTTCATTGAACAGCATTCGTTTTTTCAGTTTTTTTAAATCTGTTCATATATAGCAATAGCACTTAGACTTATATACCGCTTCACAGCACTTTACAGCCCTCTCTTAAGTGGTTTACAAAGTCAGCATGTTGCCCCCAACAATCTGGGTCCTCATTTTACTGACCTCGGAAGGATGGAAGGCTGAGTCAACCTTGAGCCCGGTGAGACTTGAACTGCTGACAGCCAGCATCAGCAGAAGTAGCCTGCAGTATTGCATTCTAACCACTACACCACCAGGGTTATATATAGAAGTTCTTTACTGATTTTCAGCAACTAATGTAAATATTGTGGAAATTGTTAAAGTGAGGGATAGTTGTACAGAAGTATCCAACCAAGGAAGAAGGAAAGATGAAGCATGGGCTAAGTCTAGAATCACTGCACAACTGTAAAAGGGCAAAACAGACCTTCCCTGAATTCCTTAGAGTCTTATCTAATTGTTCCCAAGGAGTGAACTACCAAACTGGGGAGATTCCTGTATTACAGACAGAACATAATCAAAGTAGTTAGCTTGAACTCTGCAATTGTGAGTCTGGTTGTTCACGCCCGACATAGTTGAAATAGAATTCATTTTGTAATGAATAGTAATTGATAATTGTATTAATATGAGGACATTTTTAAATGGGTTAAATTGAAATTTTAATATCTAATATATGCAAGACATGTGAAAAATATATGCATTTTGTGAAAGGTTGTACCCAGGGATAATATAAAGTTAATGTCAAATAGCTCATTTAGTGTTTACTATCAAAACTTAATAAAGAAAATTCTTCACTAATAGATAATTAATCTTAATGATGAATAGGAAACTACATTAGAGGCCTTCTTTGGGAAAAAGCCCTTTTCGTTCTAATCAATTTACTTGAACTACACATTAATATTTATCCAATTGAAGAAAATATCTGTAGCTCAGGTTGAATTGTGGAGTCCTTGGTGATCTCTGAACTTAATTGTTTGCTTGCAGATGTACCGGGGTAGGTGATATCATTAGTGCTAAGTGTGAGGCTTGCTTCCTCTACAGTAGTGTGTCCTGATAGTGTTGGTGGAAGTATGGTTTTTCTCCTTGGTAATTCCTTGATTAGGGTACTGCTTGATTATTTGTCTGGTGTTAATCCCTGCTTATCTGGGAGTTTGGTCTTTTTTGTTTCCTTCTTAGCTTTTTGTTATCTCTTTTAAATGGTATGTAAATATGGTTTATATCTATGTGTTATTGATGGCTAATTGTCTGATTATCAAGCTTCAAAAAATTCAGTAACATTTTTAGATTTGGCTTGATCTAGGACAGGGGTGTCAAACTGCTGGTCCGCGGACCGGATGCGTCATGCTGAAGCCGCGCCACCCTGGCTTCGGCAATGGGAAAAAAGTCACGATACGTCGCGATACATCACGTGATGTGGCGAGTTTGACACCCCTGATCTAGGATGGTCATAGTTTCCAATTAAAACTCTGGTTGAAGTCTGTCCATGTGTTATGAGATTAAGGAGTTTTCATTTTGACTGCTAGTTGGTGTTCATGAATATGCTCTGCTACTTTAGTGGCTGTTACAGCCTCACCTCACGCTGTTATGTTGTAGATGAGTCTGCTTTTAGTAAACTAAATATACACATGATATAAACAAGGCATAGCTATTAAAATATTAAAAAAGATTTCTCCTTGTCCTACAGTTCTGCATAGTCCAAAGAATATATTTTCTATATAAACTTTTATTTTCACTTAGTTATCATTTTTCCAATTCTTCATCATTGCTTTGCCTTTCAGAACACCCCTTCTTTCATTCTAAATTGCAATCTATTCCAATAGTAAATTACTATACAAATTTGCTTAAATATTTGACTAATGTAAATTGGAGGACTACATGCATTTTACAAACTGAAAACAGCATATTTTGCCTTTTTAGCAGAAAGTAGATCCTAATAGATACACTGAGTGCTTTTGAGACAAATCCCTTGTGTGTCTAATCACACTTGGCCAAATAAAGTATTCAGTTTTGAACTTGTACTTCTACCTTTTCTTTCAGGCTGGTATTCCAGATCCACCAAATATGTCTGAACATTTAATTAAAATAAAAGCCAAGGAACGCCATTTCCTGGAACAATTATTGGATGGGAAAAAACTAGAAAATTATAAAATTCCAGTACCAATTAAAGCAGAACTCAGAAAATATCAACAGGTAAGTTTTCATTTGCTAAACAAGTTTTCATTTGTTAAACAGCTCTCATCTAGGATTTTTTTTAGATCCTTTATTATAAAACTTCTTGAGATAGGTAAGATGAAATGATCCATTTAAAAAAGGATGCTTTAGATTGGCAACTAAGTTGTTCAAGTTTCATTGGTGTTTTTGAAATTTTCTATTACTCAATTCATTTTGCGGTTGCCACATTTTAAATTGTCAAAATTATATAACTTGGAAACTGCTTCAGTGGCTTTTATTAAGAGTGAAAGGCATATGTAAATATAACAGTAAATAAAAGAAGTCCAATATATATATTTTTCATCTCTCACATTATTAGAATGTTTGTCATATCTTACAGGAAGGTGTGAACTGGTTGGCTTTTCTCAACAAATATAAACTTCATGGTATCCTGTGTGATGATATGGGCTTAGGAAAAACCCTGCAGTCCATCTGTATTCTTGCAGGAGATCACTATCTCAGGTAGACTACATAGTTACTGCTGCTCAATATTTCTCCAAAAGTTCCCCCCCCCCCCCCGTACAATAAATAAATGAATGAATATTCTTCTACTGTTCTCCAAAGGGCCCAAGAATATGCAAGAACTAAGATGGCTGATAATATTCCACTCCCATCCTTGGTTGTGTGCCCGCCCACCCTGACAGGTCATTGGGTTGATGAAGTGGGCAAATTTTGTTCCAAAGAATTTTTGAATCCTTTGCACTATACTGGCCCTCCAACTGAAAGGGCAAGGTAAGTGATGTATTTAAAAATGTTATTTTTGGTGGTTTGAACCATTTCCTTTTCTTGGAATTATTTAAATTTTTAAAATCTTTTTGTAGATTGTATGGTTTTATGCTGTGTATAAAAGCCTAATTGTCTCTTTCAGGTTACAACACCATGTAAAAAGACACAACCTAGTTGTAGCTTCTTATGATGTTGTGAGAAATGACATTGATTTTTTCAGGTGAGAGCTTTTTTTAAAAAAAAAAATTTTTTTTAGATGTTTCATATGCTTTAAAACAACTAGAACTAATTAATGGCATCTTCTTTCATAGAAATATTAAATTCAACTACTGTATTCTTGATGAAGGACATGTCATCAAAAATGGAAAAACGAAGCTATCAAAAGCTATAAAGCAGTTGACTGCCAATTACAGAATAATACTCTCTGGGACACCAATCCAGGTAATCCATGTCTAAATAGGCTCATTGTAATGGAGAAATAGATTTTTTCAGGTTCTAAAAACCATTTGTTTAGTTCAGTCAAGGGTATGTATTGAGGAGCGAGATTACAATTACATAGTATAAGCATCTCTCATCAGAAGATGCTGGATATCCACATATTTGATTGCCAGCTTCTAGGCATGATGTTGATTACTAAGTGGAGCTGTACACTGCACGTCAACATGAATGAGATATCCCTCCTCAAGAGGTGGTAGAGCTGCTTGGGAAGTTTTTCCCAGCTCGGCATGCAGGTATGTTCACCAACAATCACTGGCCATCTCAGTGGGGAAAAAAGTCACTTACCCATACAGGCAACAAGGCAAACCTTTGAAAAATTGTGCCGATTTTTCCCAGAGATTGTAGTGGCCTTTAAATTGTTATGGAGGGATGCCTTACTTCTACTGATGCAGTGCCCCTTCGGATGCTTTGATTTTACAGTTTGAATTTACATGGACTAGATTTTTCATGCATGTTTCATGCCCAAGCAAAACATGCCAAAATAAATTGGAAAACTCTTTGTGGGATTGTGTAGGCCAGGGGTCTTCAAACTTGGCAACTTTAAGACTTGTGGACTTCAACTCCCAGAATTCCTCAGCCAGCCAGGCAGTCATGATGAATTTCTCTATTTTACAATAAATTCACTATAATTTTTACTGCAAGTAAAAAAACTTTTTACATTTTTTCCCTATCTTATCTTTTTCTTTCAGAACAACGTTTTAGAATTGTGGTCACTATTTGATTTTCTTATGCCGGGATTTTTGGGTACCGAGCGCCAGTTTGCAGCTCGTTATGGCAAACCCATATTAGCAAGTAGAGATGCTCGGAGCTCTAGTCGAGAACAGGAGGCAGGTAAGAAACTCGGCTTAATAAAATTTCCTTTCCTTTTGAGGGAAATCACGAATCCTGCTCTCGATTTAGTGGAAGAATCTTAAGTGTTTCAATACAATTTTCTTATGGGCCTTTGTAGGTGTCCTTGCAATGGAAGCATTACACAGGCAAGTCCTGCCATTTTTATTACGAAGGATGAAAGAGGATGTGTTACAAGATCTTCCACCAAAAATTATTCAAGACTATTATTGTATTCTCAGCCCCCTCCAGGCAAGTTACTTAATTTGAATCACATTGACATTAACAAGGAAGAGAAGAAACACTTGGGGATTTTCTAAAATCCTTTGCTTTTTCTAAATGGATCTTTCATTACACTGTTGAAAGTGTGCTAGGAAACCATTGTAGGATTCACCTTTTAAGTAAAAACCTGCTATATTTATTTATGTAAAAAGGTAAAAGTTTCCCTGACCAGTCGTGTCCAACTCTAGGGGGAGGTGCTCATCTCTGTTTCTTTTCGGAGGATCCAGTGTTGTCTGAAGACACTTTCGTGGTCTTGTGGCTGACATGACTGTATGCCAAGGCACACGGAACACAAAACCAGCATCTTAACTGCTAGGCGACTGCGCCCCTATTTAGTGATACGGTTGCCTCGAAAAATAGATTGAATCCAGTATATTTTTCTTATAACTGGAGGAGGCTGTGATTTTTATCCCTTCTCTCTTCTTTTGTAGCCCCCATATCTCATTTAAGAGTTTGATTGGGAAAATGGATAGAATGTGTAAAATAGAGATAGGTACCAGCAGAGAAGGTGATACATTTTGTAAATGTAGCTTCTCTACTGTTGGAAGATTGAAATGGTGATTCCCTGCATTGGCTTTTTCCTTAGAAATACAATAGTATTTTGATTGAAATGTGGTTTCAATCAATCCAACATGTAAATAACCTGTGGGATACAATACATTTGCAGTAATAGTTTAGCATATTAGAGTCACTATACGTGTTGACATAATGTTTGATTGCTAAACTAGGATTTGACATTTTGCTAATGGGAGGATACGTCTATGGAGATTCATAGTCATCCAGGTCATGGTTTTCCCAAAGATGCTTTTTTTCATGAGGCAACTGGACTTCCTTGTTTTTCTTTGAAGACGTTTTGCTTCTCATCCAAGAAGTTTCTTGGATGAGAAGCAAAACATCTTCAAAGAAAAACAAGAAAGTCCAGTTGCCTCATGAAAAAGCATCTTTGGGACAGTGGGAGGATACAGCCATTTTAGTTTTTTAAAAGAATCCTCCAGTGACAGTTCATCTTTTTTTTTTTATGCAAACCAAAAATCTTCTTTATTAAAAATTGGTCTGATAAAGCAGATCTTTCAAAGTGGCATTTGTAGGAAAATAAAAATAATTTGACATTCCTTGCAGAGAAGAAAGCAGAGTATAAAGAGATTGTTAACCCATAATATGCAAGTATTTCAAGGAGTAGAGATTGCTGCAAGTATTAAAACACCAATTTGACCTTCATTTTGTACAATAATGTTGTTACCCCTTCCTTTCACCCAAGAGACCCCCTGTGAAGTGGGCTGGGCTGAGAAAGACTGATTGGCCCAAATACAGTGGGTGCTTTAGCTGATGCCTGAGGGAGAATGAGAACTCCTGGTCTCCTGCTTTTTTAGACCAGTCCTTTAATCACTACACCAATCTGACTCCAGTTACTGTATCTGTAAATAATATATTTGTTTATTTTCATAGATTCAACTTTATGAAGATTTTGCCAAGTCTCGTGCCAAATGTGATGTCGATGAAACAGTTTCAGCAGCTTCAGTCGCTGAAGAGACTGAAAAACCAAAGCTTAAAGCTACAGGACATGTATTTCAGGTTGGAAATGCATCTGTTTATTTTGTTCCCTAATTAGATGCAAAACCCTGATCTTCAGCATGAGTGAAATTTCACCTCTCAGCACAGACACATTTTCTCTACATAGTGACCCTGCGCAAAGAAACATAGCTTATCTGAGGGCCAAATTTGCATCCTGGCCCCAACAGTGCAGATGGAGAGGCTTCGTAAGGTAGAAGTTCCTCAAGTTGGATTAAACCCTGTAAATTAAATTTAACCCTATTTTACATTGCTAGCTAAACCAGATGAGGTTAGCTGGTGGGTCTTAAACCCTCGTATCCAGGCATGAGACCACACACTCCAGTAGATTGAGCAGGTCAGACCATTAAAAGATCCAATGGTCATGAAGCATCATAGAATGTGAAGAGCAAGACAAGGCCCAGAAGACATCCTGGCATCCACTGTACATAAATCCCATCTCCAGTTGTCTTGACTATCTTGTCACTGGACACAGATAGAAATTGGGAAGAGAGAGTGAGACTGACTGCACAACTCTCCCTCACTTAAATTCAAATTACATGTTAGTCTCAGCACCATTGATAATGTGAAGTATTCCCTTCAGGTTCTCCTTGAGCCACCAATGCCATTAAGGGGGACTAACATTTAGATCAGAAACTGGAACATATCACGCCTTCTGGATGGAGATGAGGTTTCCCTTGAATATGAGTCTTCTAGACTCTTGGGGATAGTCTGGTTCCATAAGAAATGGAAATGAAAGAGGTAACTTGAGTGTCCACCTTCTAAAATTTAGAAAAGGCAGTAACAGATTTGAGGTTTGATCATAAGTTAATCTAACTTCTCAGTTTCAGTATCAATGGGTACTGATTTTGCTATTACTTCCACAGCATGGGATTTCAGAGCCTGTGAGCAGAGGAGAGACATCCAGATCTGGATTTCAAAAGATGATTATCAAGATAAAGAGAGCTGTTTTCATGAGGTTGTTTCAGTCTGAATGGCAGATTGAACCAACCTCATGAAAATAGCTTGAAATCCTCCACATTTAATGAAAAAGGCTTGACAAACATTAAAATGAATATAAAATTGAAGATTTAAAGATAAAATATGTTTAGAAATATGAGCTTTCATAGCACCTATGAAAGGAAAAAAAGAAAAGCCTTTTGATAGAATACTTCAAAAAGACATACAGTATTTAAACAAGAGAGTTTTGCATGTGTGTATGTGTAAGTGTAAAATTTCTTAGAACTTCAGATTAATGCAGAATCAGAATCAACCAAATGTAGGAATAAACCTGTTTGAAAAGGAGTCTTAGCAAAGGTTTCCTACCAGATTGCTCAGCAACAGAATATCAAAAAATTATTTTCATTATTTATGAAAGGTGTAAACACATCTATATAGTAGTTTGTATCCTTAGAAAAAGAATAATATGGGATTGAGAAATATTTTTGATAAAGTGGTAAAAGAGCAACTGAATCTTTTAAGATTCTGGGCCAGTTAAGAACAAATTCAAATGCAGGATGGAAAGTAATTCCATGGGCAATAATTCACTACCTCTGATTAAAAAAAAATCCCTCTCATTTAAAATTTCAACAGCCTTTTGCTTTCTCAGTGTGAACACTAGTTAGTGATTAAAATTAACTGTGACTGGCAGTTGGCAAACCACCCAGCTCTTTTACAAAGAGTTTCACATTTAACGGTTGCATACTGTGTTCTGCCATGTAGGAAGTAAATGTATTTTGAAAATCTTGTGCTTATTTGCTTTCTTGTTTTGTGGCTTGTTTCTAAAAGGCATTGCAGTATTTAAGGAAATTGTGCAACCACCCAGCACTAGTTTTAACCGCTCATCACCCAGAACATAAAAGGATCGCAGAGAAGCTTACAGCAGAGAATTCTTCTCTTCGTGACATCCAGCATGCACCTAAACTCTCTGCTTTAAAACAGGTGGACACATCCTCGGTTGTGTATTTCATTTACCAGACAAGAACTCTTCCAAATTTTCAGAGATACTTCTGCTAGTTTCTAGAACCTTCACCGTGTACTGATTAATTGGTAGTTAAAAAGGAATATCTAGAAATGTTAGAAAGATGAAACCATGGAGAAGGCAACATAAAGTATCTAAAGTGTTAGCGTAAATTTTTGTGTGTGTAACATTATGTATAACTAACAGAAAACTTTGTTGCCATCTTAAGTTTAAAGGATTTTTTTTTATGTGAGCCAAACTCCTTGTGCTACCAATGGAATAAGAGTCTCATTCCAGTTTTGCCATAACTTTGTACAAAATTTTCAGTTATTTAAAAATAGCAGGTCGGTTTCAGTTATTGGTGTTTACCAAATTTGAAGTGGTAATTTATTATTTGGTATAATTCTCAGCTAGTATTTCGTATTAAAAAATGCCAGAATTTGAGCCTGTTCAATGCAGCTGTATTTTATAATTTGGTATAGTAGATGTCCCTTTTTATTTGTTCATTTAGTCCAGTATTATTATTCTCATTTAGTTTTAGGGTTTTTTTATCCCACCTTTATTATTTTTATAAATAACTTAAGGCCATGAACATACTTAATACTCCTCCTTTCTCCTATTTTCTCTACAGCTACAACTCTGTGAGGTAGGTTGGGCTTAGAAGGACTGACTGGCCCAAGGTCACACAGCTGGTTTTCATTTTTAAGGCGGGACTAGAATTCACAGTTTCCTGATTTCTAGTTTGGTGCCTTAACAACCATTTAAAGTGTGTGTCTGGAATCTCACTGAAGCAGAGCTTTTTTCCCCAATCTCCTGGTCCTTAAATACCAAGAATAGCAAGGGGGGAAAAATCCTGTCATTGAGTTATTATTCCACAATCATAATGTAACTGTAAGTGTACTGTAATAGTTCAAATCTTGGACTGAGGCTAAATAGCAAAATGTATGACTTTGAGCCAGTCTCCCTGTAAGCCAAACCAACCTCAAAATGAGATAGAAATGCAATAAGCAATATGTGAAAGTTTCTTGTATACTGTTGTGGAGAAAAGGCCTTGAGAAGCTGGCTGACTAATCATTTTTGTTCTTTAAGCTATTACTCGACTGTGGCTTAGGAAATGGTGGCTCTCCAGAGAGCGGCAACGAAACGATAGTTGCGCAACACCGAATTCTTATCTTCTGTCAACTGAAGAGCATGCTGGACATAGTAGAACATGACCTTCTGAAGCCTCACTTGCCCTCTGTTACCTATCTGCGATTAGATGGCAGCATACCAGCTGGTCAGAGACACTCAATCGTCTCACGGTAAAGCCAACATTGTTTGTTTAGTTCTACTGAAGTCGTGTTTTCCCAGCTCCCTTTTTGGCTGAAATAGATGTGATTTTGCTATTCACTGGGGTAGAACATTAAAGTGTTCACCTTACCTGGCCCCTGTATATTATTTACCATTGTCCATCAGTATGTTCCATATGCACACTGCTATCTATTTGGGAAATCTTTCCTCCCCACTATCTCATATAAAGGTATGTATAGATAGGACCATTCGTGTGGAATGTGGATAAGACAAATCTATACTCAGTTCAAAACTTAATCTCAGGAACATCCAGATCTGTGATTTATTTGACTCCATATTTGAGGTGTAGAAGTATTTCTTTCCCAAAGGGGAAAAAATGCTACTCTAGGAAGAAAGAGCAACACATTCTTCGTTAAGAAAAAACAAATCCCCACCTCGTCAGAAGGAAATCTTGCTGTGATCCTTCCCAGGGTGATATCATTGAAGCCTGCTGCTTAGCTCTTTGTAGTAACCCCTCATCACAACCAAGACTTTCACAGGGCAATAGTTATATTTGAAAAATAAAAGCTGTTCCAATAGAGAGGGACAAGTTGAGGCAGAAAAAGGTCATGTCCTCATATTTTCCTGCTGAGAGAGCTCGGCTGAAAGTTCATTAAGCTGGCATTTAACTAAAAGTGAAAGGTTGCCTTTAGCTGCCCATATGATGGTGGCATAAGTCCTTGATGGCAACTTCCAAACAGCTGAAGGTGTTTTATATCATTGCTATTAATTTACAATGGATTTGAGATCTCCAATCTCAATTATCTTGGTTTTGTAAAATTAGTTTGATAAAAAAAGATAATATTACTCAGTTTTGGTGGTGGTTCCTTTGGTCTTCTAGAGGAGATATAGACAACCCTTGAGTTATTGATTTAATATGGTCTATGTTGGTTCCCCGTATAACTTGTATACTTTTAATTCACCTATCATTTGCCGGAAAAAAATTTTTGAACAGCTATCAGTCAGAGAACAGAATTTGTAAATGTTCCTTATCAAAACTTCAAAAATCTTCAGTGGTGCCAGCTGAGTTTTTTAAAAGCCTAATTGCTACATTTGGGGGCAGAGGTGATTGCTGGGGAGGGAAAGGCTAACCTTTCTTGATTCATCTGCCCAAAATTCTCTTAATCTTAGTCTTCTGGATATCTTCCATACATGAAACTGTCCAATTAATTCTTCAGTTACTTCAATAAACCATTGTTAATCTTCCATTTCATTAAAAAAAAGATGTACTACAAAAAAACCAAGTGATTCAATTCCATCTTTTGTATTTGTAGGATGGTATAATAACAGCAACTTACTAGAACATCAGTATTCTAATTAGATGCACTACAACGTAAGCCGTAATCCAGCTACAGTAGGATGGAAGTAGAGAAGTGACATCTTCATTCCATCTGCAATCATTGTTGGTTTTATTTTAATTGACAGGTTTAACAATGACCCATCCATAGATGTGCTGTTGCTTACTACTCATGTGGGTGGACTGGGTCTTAATTTAACTGGAGCTGATACTGTGGTATTTGTTGAACATGATTGGAATCCAATGAAAGACCTCCAGGCAATGGACCGAGCACATCGTATTGGACAGGTAAAAAAGATTAATCCAGATCATTTAAGATAAGTTAAATTAATCAAAAATTGCCTGACATTTCTGAAACCAATATCATACATGGTGAATCACTCAGAACTTAGAGTTTTGGGGTTTTTTTGTTTTGTTTTTTCTTCCTTTTGTTATTAAATACTATTTAATTTGATCTAGTATTTTATAACATTATGTTATAAAATATTAGATCAAACCAGAAAGACTTTAGAGCAAAGACAGGAACAATATTTTTTAAGACCTGCTCGGATGAAATGATGATTCTGAAAAACTATTTCATTTAAGCACGGTTTAGTTCTTACTGCTGTTACATTCAAGACTTATATGAATGTCATACGTGTATCATTTATTTAATTGTTCTTTGTTCCTCTAATTGGATGTCTTCTTTGTTGTGTGATGTATAATAGCTGGCAAATGTATAAATTTCCATTAAATTCCCATAAATATTAACTGTTGCAGAAACGTGTTGTTAATGTTTATCGCTTGATAACAAGGGGAACTTTGGAGGAAAAAATAATGGGTCTTCAAAAATTCAAAATGAATATTGCAAATACAGTGATCAGTCAAGAGAATACTAGTCTGCAGAGCATGGGAACAGATCAGCTTCTTGACCTCTTCACTCTGGATAAGGTAAAATATACTTTTGTGGGGTGACTCGGGACTCAATGCTCTTTCCTGTATAACCTCGGCAGGAAACTGTTGGGGAAGCTCATCTATCAGGACAGGCTCCCATACCATCAGTATGCAAATCATACCACACACAAAATCAAATCTGGGGTCATTCCTTTTAGTCTTGGCTGCACTTCCCCATTTGGGATGGCTGTGCAATCTGGGAGTTGTCACTGCACAGCTCCCTCTTGTGTGCCAATTGCCTCGTGTTTTGATTGGGTGGCTCACTCATGGTCTAGTGACCTTTGGCTGTATTGTCACAATGCATTCTACGACTACCCTTGAAGACCATTTGGAAGTTGGAGCTGATCCTGAGTGTAGCATCATGGGTAGTGATGGGCAGCCTGAGTATAAGACACCTCTGTGTTCCAAACTGTAGATGCTACCAATTAGCTTCCATGTGCAATTCATAGTGCTGGGTATGCTGCCTTCATGGCATAGAGCCAGGTTATATGAGGGATTGCTTTTCCTCAATAGTTTCTGCCCATCCCAAATTGCTGGGCAGAGTTGGTACACTTGCAGCCCCATCAATTAAACAATAGTCCCTTCTCTGTTGTACTGCTTACCCCCTTGAAGATCCATTCCTCTCATCCTGTTGATGTTCCGTATGTTTTTTTAAAAACTGGCTGTTCTTCTAGAGGTAGAATAGTTAGGATCAGTTATATTTTTGAAAGATATATAGTGTGCTCTGTCTGGACATACATAGTCTCTTCTGTTCTTTATATTTTTATTTTAAAGCATAAGGTCCCCAGAGTCGCCCTGGAGTTGACCAACCTTTAAATCTAATAATTCTAATGAAATACATTTCATAATAGATCTAAATACAATCAGCAAATAATAGCAAGAGATATTTCTAATAACATTTGCTTAATCATTTAAGTCATTCTCCATTGAAGAGTTGCTCATCACTAAGACATTTTGTCACGGAAATTGTGAAGGCTTTTTTCTTCCTATGTCTCATAATGTTCAAATTTTAAATTATTAGTTTGTTGCTTAAGTAATGATTTCCAGTGTTTTCATATTATTGTCACAGAGAATATATGCACAGATTTTAACATGTGTTTCTTTTTTCCTCAACATTCTTCCTACAGGATGGAAAAATTGAAAAATCAGATGGTGCCACTTCTCTTTCTGGGAAAACAACTATGAAGTCAGTCCTTGAAAATCTCGGAGAACTTTGGGATCAAGAACAGTATGATTCAGAATATAGCCTAGAAAAGTTTATGCACTCACTCAAATAACCATTTTTATGGTTTTTTTGGTTTTTTCAGCTGATATTCAGCATATTTCAAAACATTTATAATGGACTTCTAGCATCACCTGAAAAAAAAGATGAAGACTGATGTTCTGCATAAAGCCAACATATTCTGTTGGGATAGTTAAGTCTTAAATACTTACATTGTTAAAATTCTAAATTGCAGTTTAGCTTTGAATTTCCAGAATAATTACAAATTCTTATAGTTTTGCATATGTTGCTAAGTATTACACCTTCATTCAAAGTAAGTTCGCCATTTTCCTTTTCCTGAACTTTACAAAATTTCTGCAGTTAGAGTATTTTATTACTTTAAACCTAGCTTGTTTTAATGGTACACTGTAGGAATGTTTGGTTTACCTATTTAGAATAATTTGTTCACTTCAGGTTGTACATTGACATAATAACAGCAAAGCATACCATTCTGGAAAACACAGAGGAAATAAATGAGCTTTGCAAATGCTATACTTCCCAGCTTTATATATTTAAGTATGTGGTGCTCTTCAGTCTTCTGACATTTTGAGAGCAGTTGACTTTTTAATAAAATTACCGAAAATGGCTAACAGGCCATTTCTACATCCTGTTTAGAGGGTGCTATTTTTATGAGTGTTTGTGGGTGTATATAATGGCAAGAGCATAGTCAGCTCAGAGATCTAAAGTATGTAGTAGGTTTCGATGTTATATTTTTTTGTAAAAGAGCAAATATATAAATAAAGCTTTTCCAGCAGTAGTTCTTATAAAATTAAGAATCCATGTTGGAAAAATACCCAAATGCACTAGTGCACGATCCTCTTAAATAAAAAGGTAATGTTTTATTTAGGGATGTAGCTTAAAAACACCTCTTAGAAATGCTTACCCTATGTCCGAGAGAATAAAATGTTGAACAGAAATCATGTAATACAAATTTAAAGAGGCTGTAATAAAGGAGAGTAAAAATAAGAGTTGTACATTTTTTAAAAAAACATATTCTTAAAGGGAGTCAGTGGTGACATGTCTGTGCATAGATGTCTGTACCAAATGCATATGCCGTTTTCTAAATATTTTAAGGCAAACCATATAAACTCTTTCATAAGTGTGTGTATAGATGTCATAGCTAAGGTTTGAGCATGTGTGCACTTCGGCATCAGAGCTTGAACAGCTGTGAGGCCTCTGTAATGTTTAAGTAATTGTTTTTAAACATTTCAAGAGGAAAAGCGACCTGTTGGCTTATGGAGCAATATTGTTTTTCAGCACTCAGATATGAACGATGAACCTGTGTCATATTTCAGCAGATATACAAACTGCCATACTGTAACATTAAACTAGCATTCCTTGAAGAAAATAAAAAAGCCAAATTGGCATTAATTGATCCCTTATATGTTTTATGACATTTTTCTTCCTGCATCCTGGTTTATAAATGTTGTAAGTCCATGGAAGGAGAAAAACACATTGTCTCTGATTAATAAATAGCTTGTGTATTTAAAACAGTTATAGCTGATTGGTTGGAGAGTGCTGGCTCCTGCGTGAGGCAACGTGCACTGTGATTTGTTGCTGTGGGTATGGAGGGGGAGTTTCCCTTTCTCCCCCCCCCCACCTTTTTCTTTTGTGTTCCCTGTGTGCTCTGTGATTCACCTCATGATATTCCTGCTGATGCTCCTGTTTGCCTGACTATTATAATGCTGTATTATAATACTTTGCTTACAGAAAAATTACATTACAGGAAACGCATGACAAGTTTTGCTTGACTTTGTATCCATGGTTTTAATCATGCTTTTACCAATTACCATTTCTTGTTGTTGGAGGAATTGATCTTCCAGAAAGAGAGGGCTTCTTCCATTTTGCATTGCCATCCTTGGTGGGGGCTGGCAAGTTAGAACACAAACCTCCAGCTGACTCTTTCTATATTGCCTACCGTTGCTTGAAGTTGGCCACCCACTGCAATATGTGGGTAATTTTCTAGATCTTAACCAGAGTGGCTGAAAGCTGTAGCCTCTTGTGCATGTATAATTAGTTCTGTTACTTACAGTTTTGCACATCATATTCAAAATGGAATATGTTTCCCTATAAAAAGAGGTATTGTTATGTTGCATTATTCAATGGACAGAGATGTATAATTCTAAACAGCACATAGCCATTTGCAGTTACCCCCAATTAATAACTCAATACCAATAGCACCATCTCACAAGTCACAATATACCTTAGCTTTGAGATAGCATGAGATTTTGAACCTGGTGGACTTTATGTCCAGTGCCCATTCTGTTGTAGTTTTACATCAGGATAGGAAATCTAATGGTCTCTTGGTCCTTTGAATTACAGTTTAATTCCTTACCATTGGACTTCTGGCTTACAACAATAGTGGGATGGAAAGTTGTGTTATTATGTATATCAATCATACAGAAAAATGAGGATTGTTGAAGACAATATCATGAATATCTTCTCTGCTTATTAACTATGTGAAGATTGTGTAGAATCCAGCAATACCCCAGCCCACTGTCAAATTATTAGGAAACTGAAGCATATCTCCTTTAAGGGAAGGTTGCACTGTTCAGATCCTTTTAGCAAGGTATATAAACTTAAGCATAATTTGGTAGAAATGGAGATTTTATTTCTGCCCTGCTATAAAATTCAATCAATATGTTCTTAATTTGTTTTATACATTTGTTTCTTCCAACGAAGTGCTCAGTGGCTAAAAATTTAAAAAACCCATACAGAAATACAGAAAAATTAATATTGCTAATTACAATTTTGATGAAATGTCTTTACAAATTTCAGCATGCAGAGAGAATGGAAATGCATTCTATAACTCTGGATATGAATCCTCCCTATATCACAAATAAACAACCTTCTGATGGAGGCAAGTCATCTTCAGAAGACAAGCATAAGTTAGTGGAGTCTTAAAAGGATCAAACTGTCAAGTTATACTCAGTGAGAAATAAGCAACCAATGTAAATATTTCAGTACAGGCAAACTGCAATCCCTGGATCTTGCACTATTTAAAAACCTGGTTACTACATTTTGCACTGCAGCTTCCTAATTAAGATTGTATCACCAATGTGTCTATCACTTTGATCAACTCTGACTAACTGTGGAGGAATTGTAATTGGTACACAAGGCAAGTACAAATACCTTTTCCATATTCAACTGAAGACTAAGAAGGATCCTCCATATTCTATCTGATCTTCCAGGAAGTGTACATCCCTGTCCAAAACATCTCCATCAGTTTTCCATATAGTAGCACTTCCATTTTGTCTGAATTTAATTTCAACTTGTTCCCGTTACCAAAGTTAAGAATGTTCAATAGTGCTAGTTATTACATTAAAATTAGATTCTAAAGAGCCCTAGAGCTGGATGTTATCAGCATACTGAAGAAACCTGATGCCAAAAATTCAGATGATCTCCCTAGCAGTTTCAAGTAGACAACATAAGGTAACAAGAAGGACCGTGGTGGGGCAATACATATGAATTGGTTAAGTGCATCAGGCAAGAAACCAGGAGACTGCAAGTTCAAGTTCAGCCTTAGGCACAAAGCCACCAGTCACTTTCTCTCAGCCTTAAGAGACAATGCAAACTAATTCTAAAAATCCTTGCTAAGAAAACTGCAGTGACTTGTCTAGGCAGTCTCCGAGAATTGGTCACAATTGAACGGAAAAAAAGGCAGCAATTAAAGCAGCTGGATTAAACTGATAGCATGAAGATGCATCCAAAGTTGCAAGGCTATTACCATTTTAATCACCTTTCCCAGAAAGTGAATAGTTGAGATTGGCTTGCAATCAACAGCATCCACAAAAATTTGAAATTGTGAAAACTCTGGGCTGCAAGCTCTGCCCCTTCCATATACACGGCTGCTTATAATTAAAGACAGTTTCTTCAGTTGAAGTGCAATCATTGCTGCTTTGGGCAGAAGAGAAACATTTCCAATTAACACAAGATTAGATCAGGCACTGATTGCTTCCTATAATTATAAGGCCAGAGAGGACAAGTTTGTGTAAAAGCTTGATATGGATGCAAGGGTTGCTACCCTGTTAATGCTTGGCTGCATCCCTGAGATTTATAAGCCAAAAATAATCCAACATAAAGGCGAAATTGTTGCTACTGTTGATTCCTATAACCTACCCATAATGCTGATAGTTTGAGGCAGATCCAATGGACTGCAAGGAAAGATGCAAACTGTTTAGTCACAACAACACTGTTCTGTCTCTCGCCTGTCTATCCATCCAACGTCTTGATGAGGAAAATGTTTCTCCAAGCAGAAAAATGATATTTTTTAACAGCTACGAAAGCAGACACACTCAAAGGGTTTCAAACAGAAGGTAAATGGTGGCAACTTCAGGAAAGAGTGACAAAAGTGGTATTGCTCAGTTTTGGTGCCAAAGCATACTTGCTTGTTTAACTGAGACTTGGTGGAACTAGTGTGATGTGGAGAAGCCCAAAAGAGATCACAAATGTAAGATGCAGTGCCAATTTCTCATCTTACAAGGCTTCAATTACATCCACTTGTTTGTTGGGTGACATTGTCAAAATTCAGTTAACTGCCTAGGGCTTCAAGAAAGGCAACTGGAGAGAAGAGATTGGACAAGCCAGTCTCTCCATCAACGCGCTGACTGACAAGTGTGACAGCACCAGCATCTCTCCCCACTCTTATTGCAGCAGGCAAACCCCATCAGCTGCCTTCTTGGTCAAGGGGGAAGGATCAGGGATGCAGTGGCTGTTCAGGTCCAAGGTTTTTATGGCCACGTCTTGGAGGTAGGGGCTAGAGACACTGGATGCTCAAAACAATGACCTTTGAACCAATGTGTTGGCAAAATTATGAGTAAAGATATTGGTTTGGTTTGGTTTAGTATGGTGTTTCTCAATCTTGGCAACTTGAAAATATGTGGATTCAATTCCCAAATTCCCTAGCTAGGGAATTCTGGGAGTTGAAATCCACACATTTAAAGTTGCCGTGATTGAGAAACACTGACTTAGACTTTGATTCTGAAATTCAAAGCTGCTTTGATTAGCCTGGAAGAAAGCTGTCTAGAACGAACCAACACACTGCAAATAGCAACCAAATTGATGATTTCTTAACCTTTGCTGTCATGTTAACTTAGCATTCCTTTAAAAGTAATACAAGTCCAGCTTTGTTAGAATTCTTCAGCTGAACTGTTGTACATTTAATTACTGTAAAAAGTTTTATCTGTAACATATTGTAAAGTTAATTACAAAGGTACCAAGACCATCAAAAGCATTTATGGTTTAATCTTGACTTAAAACAAGGCTTGACCTTTAATCGCATTAACTAGGATCCACATTCAACTAATGGCTGTAGATATGCAATTCAGATCCATCTCTAAGCTTATTCAGCTAGACCAGCCTAATTTCTTGTTGGAAAGCCTGGAAAATTAATCATGAAAAATATACACAAGTGAACTAGTTTAAGAGTCTAATGCTTTCTAACCAGTAAACATTGTTAAACCACAGTGGAATTTGGCCCTGATTGTATTTAGGCAATTGCTAATGATCAAGAGCCTTTCAAGGGAGAATATTTTCTTTTAAAATTAAAATTTGGAGTGATCTGTCCTTTGTTTTCAATAGGTATGATTTTAAAATATGAAGAATTAGCAGGTAATTTTTGAACCAAGACCTTAATCCCTAATTTAATAGGACAACATGGCAGACATTTGATGAATAGGGGCACTTCCGAACCAGCAAGATATGTACAAAATCTAATTTTCCCCAAACTGAGAATAGCATTTTTTCAAAGCCAAGCAGAGACTCCAAAATGACATTAACAGTACAGTACAGCAGGGCTTTTCAACCCTTTCACCCATTGTACCACTTTTCGGATAAGGCAATATCCGAGTACCACCACTCGCCCAGCAAAGTATCAAAAACTTGACCAAAAAAAAAAAAAGGAAAAAATGAGAAAGTACAGGTAGTCCTCGACTTACAACAATTCGCTTAGTGACTGTTTGAAGTTACAACGGCACTGAAAAAAGCGAATTATGACCATTTTTCACACTTATGACTGTTGCAGCATCCCCAGGGTCATGTGATTTACATTCGGATGCTTGGCAACTGATTCATACTTATGACGTTCACAGTGTCCCAGGGTCATGTGATCAATGGCCGGGGGGCGTGGCCAGCTGATCACTCAGGTTGCAGCGTGCCTGGGGGGGAATCCGTGGGTCTCTGGTGGAGGGGGATGGGACTGGGGTGGGTGCCTGGCTTCCTCCCTTCTCTCCCATTGTCCCTTCCTTCCTTCTTTCCTTTCTTTCCTTCACCTCCCTTTGCCTTCCTTCCCTCCCTCTCTCCCATTGTCCCTTCCTTCCTTCTTTCCTTCCTTTCCACTTTGTCCCTTCCTCCTTCCCTCCCTCTCCCATTTCTTTCCTTCCTTTCCTTCACCTCCCTTTGTCCCTTCCTCCTTCCCTCCCTCTCTCCCACTGTCCCTTCCTTCTTTCCTTCCACCTCCCTCTTTGTCCCTTCCTCCTTCCCTCCCTCTTCCACTGTCCCTTTCTCCTTCCTTCACCTCCCTTTGTCCCTTCCTCCTTCCCTCCCTCTCTCCCATTGTCCTCTTCCTTTCCTTCACCTCCCTCTTTGTCCCTTCCTCCTTCCCTCCCCTCTCCCATTGTCCCTTCCTTTCCTTCCTTTCCTTCACCTCCCTCTTTGTCCCTTCCTCCTTCCTCCCTCTCCCATTGTCCTTTCCTTCACCTCCTCCTTCCCTCCCTCTCTCCCATTGTCCCCTTTCCTTCACCTCCCTTTGTCCCTTCCTCCTTCCCTCCCTCTCTCCCATTGTCCCTTCTTTCTTTCCTTCTTTCCTTCACCTCCCTCTTTGTCCCTTCCTCCTTCCCTCCCTCTCTCCCATTGTCCCTTCCTTCCTTCCTTCCTTCCATTGTCCTGTGCTACGCTGCCCAGACCCCAGCCTGGTTTTGGCAGGCAGCAACACATCACGGCCCTGCCTGACATCAAGGCCCTGCCTGTGCGCGCGCAGAGGCAGAGGAGAGCGCACAGGCAGGGCGGGGATGTCGCCGGTTCACCTCCCATTTTCAGGCATGTACGTTACGAACCGGCTACTTCTCCCAGTCATTTTCCCCCTACCGGGGCCCAGCGTTCAAGCCAGGTTCCCCGATCCGCTCCATGTACATCGTTCTTCCCATAGCTCTCCCCAGCGCTGTCAAGAGATGCCCATTTCTGGCCGCATTGCTACCGTTCTCAAGTTACATTTGCACCCGCTCGAAGGAAGAGAGCGACGCTTTTCTCCCTCCTCCAAAGGAAGGGAGACAAACCCGCATCGCCACCAAGTCACCCTTCCTTCGGGCGAAGTAATCTCCGGTCCCCACCTTCGAGACTGTTTCAGCCTGAAGCAGAGAGTTGGAGAGCTGCATCACTCTTGCCGTTTGGACCTTCTACTTTTACGCTCTGGGAGCAGCTTGCCTTTCAAACCTCCGATAACTAACAGAAGGGGAAAGCCACTGCAAAGGCGCATCTCCCGAAAAGATGGGGGGGAGGAGAAAGGCGATCAGTCAGCCAAGAGCCCGGCTGTTTCAGACTTTAAGCCTGCGATACAGGCAACAGAGGGCCAAGCAAAGAAGGCGATCCAAGAAAAGGGGGGAAAAAAACCACTTTCCTTTCCAGCAAAAGTTACTTTTCCAAAACTGTCTTAAATGAAGAAGTGACTTCCCCCCCCCCTAATAATTGACTTTCTCCTGGCTTCTCCAGGCTTCCCTGGCAGGAAGAGATCAGCCCCGACTGGCTTTTGTTCCCCAAAAGCTAAAATCGATCGCTCACTTGTCTGATCCAAGGGGCGCACGGGAACCCCGAGGCCCGCTCCAGGCCCCACTAAGCCACAATTCCCGGTTTGTAGAAAAGATGGGGGGGAGAAAGGCAATCAGTCAGCCAAGAGCCCGGCTGTTTCAGACTTTAAGCCTGCGATACAGGCAACGCCGTGTGCTTCTCCCAGCCCAGAAGGGGAAACTGACGGGCGGGCAGGCCGGCCGGCCATCGCGGAAATGGGGAAGGGTTAAATGCTGCAAAACAGTGGGGGGGAGGAAGTCAGGCGGGCGCATTTCTCCCTCCATACCCACATTCTGTTGGCTTCGCCTGACGCACGTCAGCAAAACAAACAGCCTCGATTCCCACCTGCTGCCGTGGGATGAGTCCTCCGGGAGGCAACGTGAGGGCCGTGAGGGGTATCGCAAGCTTGCCGGGGGGGGAGGAAAAGAAGATGGAAGAGAGTGAGGCCACAACAGAGAGAGAAGGGGGAAAAGAAGGAGGGGCGGTTGTGATGTTGGTGCTCAGGGCCGCGACGCGAGCGGTTTCAAACCCCTTCCTGCTGAGGGAGTGGACGGCTCTGTCCCCTATCAGGCTACACTGGTTGTGAAGTAAGAAGAGGGAGGGGAAGGGCAATACGGATCCCGCTGACCTGCGTGCACGAGAAGTCAATCCGTTTGCTGCACAATGAGTCCCTGGGGAGTCCATGTGGCAACCAGGAGACTGAAACCATTTCATGTGAATTACTATACAGTATTATAAACATTTTCAGGGTTACAGTATCAGGTCTGTTTCTTTTCTGCCCTAATATGTAAATTTCCAGGAAGACCAGACAATTTCTGTATGAAACATCTTCTAGAAGATTCAAAACCATTTATCACCTGTGCAGTAGTTAAATTCTATGTTGTCGCAATGAAAGTAAGGCTCAGCTGTTTACAGAAATAATCACTTTTATTTACCACTTTAGATTTAATACATACTAGCTATCTTGTTTTTAGAATGATATATATTATACTTTATAGACTCTAACATTTTAGATTTTTACTTGTACAGATAAAGCAGTTTTATAGCCATGTATGTATGTCACATTTTATTTTATTTTATTTTAAATATATTTTATTGATTTTTTAATATAAACATCTTGATATTTGGTAAACAGCATGTTGTCTGAGTTTATATTTACAAAGTAATCACTAACGATTAGTTTCTATATTCTAAAAATCCACATAATAACTTTGCTTAATTTTCTCTTCTTCCAATAATATTCTCTTTGCAACCTTAAATTAATACAATTCTTATTAATTTGATAGGTAACAATTAAATATAAAGATTTTTCTAAAATTTCTACCAATAATAATCTCATCAATATCATGCTTCTTTTCTATCTGGCATCTTGGTTGCCTCATCACAAATCCTGTTTATTTAAATTTATTTTCCCTACAATGTTCAAAACATTTCAGTTGGTTAAAATTTTCCCAGAATTAATTACCTTGAAGTATTTAAATCTATTTTCATATCTTAAAAGATAAGTAAGAAAAAGACATATAAGAAAGACATAAAAAAAGAAAAGATATGAGAGAGAGAAAAGAAGAAATAATAATAATATACTATTTAAAATACGTATCCCTCTTGAACTAGTATACACTTATTTCCAAATTCTTTCTGTTCTTTTTACCTATAATTAAACATATGTTTAATCTTTAAATGTTCCATTTAATAAATCCAATCATCTAATCTTTTAACTCTATTCAAAACATTTGTTCCTATTTTTAGTTATCCATTGAAATTTTCTTAAAATCAATTACATTTAAATATCTAAAACATTTCCTTTATGTTAATCATCCCACACATTTTTATAGTTCTCATAACGAAAAACAAAAGAAAAAAAAGAAAAGATACTGTCTTACTTAGAGGGTTCATCCCTCTTAAACTAAAATCTTTCAATTTCTTCAGCCATATTCAAACAAGTGTTTAATTTTTAAATATTCCCTCTGATACACTCCATCATCTAATTCCTCAATTCTCACTTTAGCCCTCTTCTTTTGGCAAGCATCTCTCCCAGTCAATATATTGCGTTGCATCAAAGAGTCTTTCCATAATCTTGTAAATGTTGTGGATATAGTAGGCCAGTGGTGGCGAACCTATGGCACGGGTGCCAGAGGCGGCACTCAGAGCCCTCTCTGTGGGCACACGCGCCATCGCCCCAGTCCTAGGCCTTCAGCTGGGTTTTATAAAACCTTTTCGCTTTAGGCCTCCGCCGCCGTGTGCAAAAAAAAAAAAAGGTTCAATCAGTCAATTTCAACTTCTCGTGGGAAAAAAAAAGATCTTGCAAAGTTGGAATTGATTGATTGAACCTTTTAGTCCCACCCAGTCTGCCGTTACCACCGCAGCCATGCCCATCCAATGGGCCACACCCAGCCAATGGGCCACACCCACCCGGCACTCGACGATGCATAAGTGGGTTTTGGGTTGCAGTTTGGGCACTCAGTCTCTAAAAGGTTCGCCATCACTGTAGTAGGCAAATCAAACATCATGCCTTTGTAAAAAGATTTTGCCCCTTCATATTCATTGAAGATTTCTCTCATCATCCCTTTTCTCTTCATTTCTTGTAGTACTCCCAATGACTCAGCAATCCATTTTGTCAAATCTTTTTCCTTATCCTCAAATTTACTTTGTGGTCTTGGAGTTATCTTTTCAATGTTCAATGTTTCTTGTAAGTCCTTCTCCACTTGAGTCTCCACTAGCTTATATTCAGTTGTCTGCTTTACATGATCTCTCTCTTTTTTTATTTTCTGATCATTTGATTGTTGTGACGTTAAATTGAGAATGCATTCATTTAAATTTTCAGTCCATCTTTCAATTTTTTTCCTTGTAAACTTAATTTGCCGCTTCCGTTTAGAGGAGGGTGGAACAACCCCCCCTCACTTTTGGAGGATTTTTACTTCTGGGTTTTTTTCTTTTTTTCCTCAGGAAATCAGTCAGGTAGAAGAGAGAAAATCAATATTCTTACCCAGTTCAGTTACACTGTTTACAATCACGCTTAGTTTAGTGCTTTTTGGCTTCGGCTGCATGTAGCTTGGGCTAGACTCACGAATGATGCTAGCCTTTCTTCTGTCAGTTTTTGGAGAGCTTTCCCCAAACGTCCGGATCGACCACCATCTCCCCAGGATCGGTGGGGCTTCCCTCCTTCCTTGCTATTTCTCCAGGGTGGCTTTGGGTCCATTTAGGGTCCCCAAACAGAGAGAAATCAGCCATAGGGATCAGATCATTTCGATCCCTCAGCTGGTGCGCTAGCTGCGTAGAACCGGAAGCCCGTATGTCACATTTTAATGTGTCATCTTTGTTATGCTAATATTTTATCTCATCTGATTTTACGTTGGTGCTCTATTGCTTGTTTATTTATTTTTCTTGGTCATGGACCGAGAAAGCTATTACACAATCCTAAGATATAGGTCATCAACAGAGTCACAGAAACATCTGGAAAATACGGCTTGAAGCTTAACACCTCAAAAACCAAGATCATGGTCGTCAGCAAACAACCCGTTAACTTACCACCAGTAAATTCAGAAGGAACACCACTAGAAAAAGTTGAAAGGATCACGCACCTCGGTTCTAATTTACATGAAAGCTGGGACATGACCGCTGAAGTAAAGACAAGGATAGAGAAAGCTCGAACAGCATTCTTCAAAATGAAAAAGGTCTTCTGCAGTCACGACATAAGCCTAAGACTGAAAATCAGGCTTGTCAGATGCTATATTTTTTCTATCCTGCTCTATGGAGTAGAGAGTTGGTCTCTGACAGAAGGCCACCTGAAGAGACTAGAAGCATTTGAAATGTGGATTTACAGGCGGCTGTTACGTATAAGCTGGGTTGACAAAATCAGAAATGAGGAGGTGATAAGTCGCCTGGGAAAGCCAAGGGAAATCATCAAAACAATTAAAAAATGAAAGTTAGAATATTTCGGACATGTGATGCGACACCCAGAAAAATACAGCATACACCATTTAATCCTCCAAGGAAAGATTGAAGGCAAACGAGGTCCAGGCAGAAGAAGAACATCATGGCTTCAAAATCTAAGGGACTGGTTTGGACAAAGCAGCACTTTTTTGTGTGGCTGATAAAAACAGGATCACCAACATGATCGCCAACGTCCGATAACGGATATGGCAGAAGAAGAAGAAGATATAGGTTGATTCTGGTGATATGTGGACTACATGAGCGCAGGTATTCCTCAACCTATGACTGTAACTGAGCCAGGAACTATGGTTGTAAGTCTTGCTGGTCATTAAGCAGATCACTATGTGACCACAAGCAATTTTACAACCTTTTTTGCAGCACTTGTTAAGCAAACGCCTTGGTTGGCAAGCAAACCCATTGTCTACAATGGGCTTTTTTTTTTTACTAGAAACTGGAAGAAAAAGCCAATTTCTTGCAAAAACAACATTGTAAATTGTGACTATGTGACTGCAGGATGCTGCAAATAGCCATAAATGTGGGTCAATTATCCGAAGCGATAAAACAGGAATTAAAGAAGAATTGCCAAACATCCAAGATGCAATCACATGACTGTGGAGCCCAGCTGTCGGAACTTTGTATCCAGATTTTAAGCAGCCTGGGGAGGTTGGTCATTATTTGGGTCACTAAGCAACCGGTCATAATTTGAGGATTGTCTGTACAACAGTAAGTATAGATGGACAATTAACTGGGACTTTATAATGAAATAGTTGGAAGTTATTATTTCATTTGCTTGACTTTGTACCTGTTGCATTATCCAATATCAGACAAGGGGAAGTATTTCAAGGATGGCATTTTCAAGAGTGAAGGCCATCCTTTCCGGCAAGAATAATCGAATCCTTACAGGGATTCGTTGCTTTGATCAATTTATCCTTTAACAAGAGCAGGTTCATGCCTTTTTTCCTTATACTGTACATCAAACTATACTCCTTAATCCATGCACTTGGTTAAATCTATAATGTTTGTTTATCCTTTTATTTACTAAACATCTTTCTTTGACTGCCCAACTCACACACCGTAACTCCAGGTGGCTTACACCATTAAAATTCAACAATTAAAAACCCATTGGGTTATATTAAACCCATGCAAATTATGGTCCCCCTCCCCTTTTATCCCATGTATATTTTCATTCAATTAAACTGCCTGTTAGACAAGTCTAGTATTTAGTTCAGCCAGCAGGAGCTCAGCAGGATGAGTTTTACAAGCTCTGCAGGGAACCAAAAGTAGAAGCAGAAAATACCAATGACATCCAAGGGATGGCATTGTTTCTATCAGGTAAGAAAATGGTATTAAAAATGAAGCTTGAAAGCTGCTAGATTGGAGCTAAGCAGGTCTGTGTTTCTCTCTGTAAGTATAACTCTGTAAGTACAACTGTTTCTAACCTCAAGTAAACATCGATTTTTAGCAGTTGTGGTTATAGACTACAAAAAAGGGAGTCCAGGGTCCACCTCATCCATTTCTGTTGTCAAAGGTTCATGGTTCCTCCTGCCTTGTCTACATCACCAGCAACTGCTGGAGCAGGTTCTCCTTCCCCAAAACTCCCTGTTACTAATTTATACTATCTTGAAACTAAGAGAAGCATCTGAGCTGTCACCCCATCACCCAAAAACCGGTCCTTTGGGAAAGTAAACACAGCATAAAAAACTGCATTTCATTGAAATAAAGAACAAAATCAATCCTATCAAAGGATTGAGACTGGATGATCAGTCAAGTCCTTTATTTCAGAGAATGGACTAGAAACCGTGTTCCTTCACATCCTATAAACTGTGCACTTGGAATCTTCATTTTTTTTTCAGAGTGCCTTCCAAAACAGAAGGATTATGGTTCAGGGATAAAAACACATGAATTGGATGCAGAGAAAAAATCCCATACTTTCAGCTCTTTGTATTTTTTGCTTGAAAAAACACAAAGAAGCTGGTCATATGAAGAAACCCACTGGTGAGGGAGTTATGCATAAACTCTTAAGTCAGAAATAGAGTGGAAGGACACTGAAGACTGTTAGAAGTACTTGTTCTCCAGCTGGATGGCTCATTTTCTCTGGCAACCCAGCCATCTTGGTCTACATGGCCAATCCTCCAACAGGAAGGACCTGCTCTGAAAGATTATTTGGTATTTGAAATGCTGATGGGTTAAGGCTTTTCCTTCAAGGATTATAGATTATTTCTTTTACATTGTATGCCAGGGGTGTCCAACCTTGGCAATTTTAAGGCTTGTGGACTTTAACTCTAGAATTGGCTGAGGAATTCTAGAGTTGAAGTCCACAAGCCTTAAAATTGCCAGGGTTGGACACCCCTGGCATACAACGTAAAAGAAATAATCTATACTCATTTCATAAATCACATCAAGAATCCAAAAAAGCAATTAGTTCTAGCTTTTCGCAAACCTCAGATGTGCAATTCTTAGCGATTCAGCTAGGACGAATCTTTGAAGATGGAGAAGCCATCCTGAAGAGGTCCTATCCATTTGTAGTGCAAAAAGGTCCGCCAAAGAATTGGCTCAGTGTGTTGCGGCTTCAGCTGGGCCAGAGAGCACCGATCTTCCAAAAGCTACCACAAAGCACCATTTTTAAGCATGAAATCCACCCCGGATCTTGTCCCAGTGTTTGTTTTACCATTAGGGTTGAAAAAATTTTTGACCTCCCAGCCCCACGTCCCTGACATCAGGAATTTTTGCCAGGCACCAAATATGGTTGATTTTTAGAAACAGCAAACAATACCATTTTTCAGAATAAAATTAAACCCTAAATTTCATCCTGGAATCTGTTTTAGGATTTGGGTTGAAGAAAAAAAAATTGGCCTCCCACCCCACCCCACCCGGCCCCAACCTGGGCATCACCACCATTTTCAAGCATGAGATTCCACCCCAAATATCTTCCTGGCATCTGTTTTAGCATTTGGGTTGAAAACAATGTTCACCTTCCAGCCCCCCGCATCCCTGACCCCAGCATCACAAATTTTCTTCACCAGCAACAGCAACCAGCACCATTTTAAAGAATAAAATTAAACCCTGAATCTCGTCCCATCATCCATTTAAGCATTTGGGTTTCAAAATATGCCCCCACCCGCATCCTCGCCCCCAGCATCAGAAAAATTCTGGTGTCGCCGGACACCAGATATGTTCAATTTTTTAAAACAGCCACCAGAACCATTTTTAAGCATGAAATTGCACCCCAAGTCTTGTCCAGGCATCTGTTTTAGCATTTGGGTTGAACATTTTTTTTGTCCTCCCAGCCTCCTGCATCCCCGACCCCAGCATCAGGAATTTTCTTGGCCGGGACCAAATATGTTTGATTTTTTAAAAACAGCAAGTAGTACCATTTTTAAGTATGAAATTCCACCCCAGATCTGGTCTCAGCTTCCATTGTAGCATTTGGGCTAAAAAAATTTTTGGCCTCCCGACCTCCACGTCCCTGACCCCGGTATGAATTTTCTTCACCAGGGCTAAATATGGTTGATTTTTAAAAAGAGCAACCAGAACCTGTTTTAAGTATCAAATTCAACTCAGAAACTTATCCCGGCATCTGTTTTAACATTTTGGTGAGCCAGCATCATTTTTAAGGATGAAATTCCACCCTGAATCTTGTCCCAGCGTCCCTTTTAGCATTTGGGTTGGAAAAAATATTGGCGCCCTAGCTGACCCTGTTTCCCTGATCCTGGCATCAGGAGTTTTCTTTGCCAAGCACCAGATATGGTAGATTTTTAAAAAGAGCAACCAGCACCATTTTCAAGAATAAAATTAAACCCTAAATGTTATCTCAGTGTCTGTTTTAACATTTGCATTTAAAAGAAAATTTGGGCTCGCGGCTCCTGTGTCCCTAACCCCAGCATCAGGAATTTTCTTTGCAGGGCACAAGATATGGTCAATTTTTAAAAAGAGCAACCAGCACAATTTTTCATCATAAAATTAAATCCTAAATGTTATCTCAGTGTCCATTTTAGCATTTGAATTAAAAAAGCTGTTGGCCTCCCAGCCCCCACATCCCTGACCCCGGCATCAGGATTTTTCTTTGCAGGGCACCAGATATGGTTGATTTTTTAAAACAGTATCCAACACCATTTTTAAGCATGAAATTCAGCTCAGAATCTCATCCTGGCATCTGCTTTAGCATTTGGGCTGAAAAAATTTTGGTCCTCCTGCTCCCCCCCCCCCCATTCCTGACTCTGGGATTTGGAATTTTCTTCCCCGAGCACCAGAGATGATCAATTTTTGAAAATAACCAACACCATTTTGAAGCATGAAATTGTACCCCAAATCTCATGCCAGCATCCGTTTTAGCATTTGGGTTGAAAAAAAAATTGCCCTCCCTCCCCCCACTTCCCTGACTCTGGGCCATGATCCAGTACCGGGCTTTGAGCCCTTTGGAACTGGGCTGCAGAAGTGCATGTGTGCATGTATATGCATCCCCACTCACATGAGCAACAGGTGAGGGTGTGCGTGTACACTCCATTTGTGTGAGCAGCAGGCACATGTGCCTACTGCTTGTGTGAATGGAGCTGTGCACGCATGGTTGCCCACCACTCGTGCAAAACCATCCCTTCTCCCCCCTTTGTGGGTCCACAACGCCAGAAAGGTTGGGGAACTCTGGACTAGTACATACATATGGAACTCTAGTAATTGAGCTCAATAATATCTATCTTTGAGTACACCCTTTTATCTCCAGCCTATTCAGCTATTTATCTATAAAGCAGTGTTTCTCAAGCTTGGAAACATGAAGATGTGTGAACTTCAACTCCCAGAATTCTGGCTTGGTGACTGGAGAATTCTGAGAAATGAAGTCTTAAACATCATGCTTCCAAGTTTGAGAAATATTGCTTTTAGTAACTGCAATTCACTCTGTGTAGGGATGTATGTGTGTAGTTGCAGGATATATATACCGTATATTCTCTTAGCTGCAACTGACATTGTGTGTATATAAATATAAATAAAAATGAATATTAAATGCAAATTCCATCTTCCCTTTGGTTTGCCTACCAGATTGCTCCCTGTTAAAGTCATCTGCTTTAAAGCATCATAGGGGATGGCTTCCATTATAGCGGAACAGCGTTCTGACAATTTTTAAATAATTTATTAAGAATGCTGTAGAAATTTAAAATTTGTATTCAACTACTTAATTGAGTGAATAACAGCTGTGCCTTTTTAAATATGTTATGTGAAATAGAACAGGCAATCCTCAACTTATTATCACAATTGGGACTAGAATTTCCCTTCCTAAGCAAGCTAGTTGTTAAGGGAGTCACACACAGTTTTAAAACTTTTGGCTATGGTTAAGCAAATTACTGCAGTTGTTAAATGAATCATGTGATTGTTAAGCAAATCTGGTTTTCAGTGCCACTGTAACTTTGATCACTAAACAAATGGTTGTAAGTTGAGGACTATCTTCACAATAAACAGCTGAATTATTCCACCCAAATAGTATGCTGAGCAGTGGGCAATCTTTTTTCTCCTGCCGCCAAATAGCTGATTATGCCACTAAAGCTGGTTAGTTGATGGCTTATGCTCCCTAGTTTTGAATGGGAGCACTAGGAATGACCCAGAACAACCCTTGGACGATAGTGTACCTTCGGAGGTGTCACGGCTGCCGAATATTCCCCAAGCCAAGCTTCGCAAAGCTGACAGCCTGACAGCAACCGGGGGGGGGGGGGGGGACGAAAATGCCAGAACCAGCTTCACTATTCTTCTGTAACCATTTAAGCTCCAAAAGTATACTCTTGGCAAAACAATGGCCCAGCACGAATAAATAGGACAGTTGATGACTGTAATTCTCAGTAGGAGCGATCGGAGAGTTGGATATTTTATCATCTCTTCCCTTCAACTGTTTGTTTTTTTTAAGCATGCCCCGGTTTTAATTGCACTCTTTAAAGCTTTTCTTACTTTTTGATCTACATTTGAACTGACTGGTTGAAGGCTGATCTATCCTATAATCCCTTGCTAGATTTTTATAAAGTTTTTCGCTTTCTTAGTGTTTACTTTGGAAGTCTAAACCATTTTCACTCTTTCACTGTAAGGAAGCCAATGGTGAGAAAACTCACTCTCTGATAGTGACAGCTATTCAATTTGATTTATACCTATATTGGATTTTACTATAAGGATTTTGTTTTTATTCGGTTTTTAAAAGCTCTGGTCCTATTTTTTTAACTTTTGTTGGGAAAATTCCTTTTCTTTTCATTACTTTATATTGTGGGAAATTTTACATCAAGTTTTCTCTGTGGATGTTTTGTTATGGTATGTCTTTTTTTTTTTTTGTCCTTAATAAAGAACTGTTTGTCTTTACAATATGTACAAAAAGAGAGAAAGCTCTCTGGGAAGTCTTTGGGAAAAAAATGCTATCCCACAAACTATATTTGAAAATTTAAATAGAAAATTTGATGGGTCAGCAATGGTTTTGAATCAATTCCAGGATATTACTCAAAGGTAGAGAATAACAGCTGGACCTGATTTGGAGTCTGATGGATTAGAACCTGGATTGGAGCTGCCAAACCTGAAGGTGACAGTCCTCATCCGAGAACTGCAGGCTGTGTCAAAAAGGCTGAAAGGGCACAAATACAAGAAATTAATAGATAATGAAATTGATGAGGGATGGACTGGACTTTCTTGGTAAAATGAATCGACTTTGGAGAATGGATTTACTATACTTAACCAGACAACAATTGAGAAGAAATGATGCTTACAGGGAGACTTCCTGAACAATGGGTGCTGCAGAGATATTTACAACAAAGACTGATGACTCTGGGAAATGAGATGTTGGGAAAGTTCCCAATTAAAATCTTAAAGAAAACTTTTATTAAGAACCAAACAAGGGTATTTGATCCTGGATGCATCAAAAATAATGATTGCAGTGACTTGTAGTAGATAATAATAATCTGTTGTAGACTTCCTACGAGTCAGTTACAATAATAGATTGTTAACATAAGGCTTTGAAGTTTAACTTCACTATTCGTTTAACCTGTTAACTATTTTTTCTTTACATTTATAATAGATAGATGTATAACAGGTAAAACTGGTTGCAAATAGATATAGATTTTTCTAAATCCTGGACCTGATTTGGAAGGGGAGGAAGTTATAATTGTTGCAAACAATATAGGGATATGAGTCTTTTTAATCCACATTTTTAATGTTTTTGTCCAATTTTGTTGTGTTTTTGTAAAATTTCTTTCCTTTTTTGGGGAGTGAAGAGTTTGTATAACTTTTTGAATTAAAAAAAATACATAGCAGCTGAATTTAAAGCCAAATTTTGCTTCCTATACATCCAAATATATTATCTACATGCCCTTTTATTTAATCCTCTCAATATATAAAACATCAACCACCCTTGCTGCTTGCCTCTTTAATCAGGTTTCCATATTAAGAGTAATAGTTTTGAGAAAGCCGAGTGGAAAGCGTTAAATGAAAAGTTCACTACCTATATTTTTTCAGTTCATCTAGGTCAGCGGTTCCCAACCTTTTCTATACCCCACACCCCTAGAATGCTTCTGATATATTCTCGCACCCCTTACAAAAGTTCAAAATAACGGCAACAAATTATGCATATACACTATAATTTTTGAAACTTCTAAACCCAAGTTTTCAAATATCGACTCGCATCCCCAGGGGGTGCAAGCACTCCCGGTTGGAAACCCCTGATCTAGGTATTAGCTAGATTGTAATCAATTAAAACAACTAGAAAAGGTCACTGTCCTCCTTCATGTGTTTCTCCCTTGTTTTAAAATATAATCATTAGAATTTGACCTACACAATTATAATTAGAACTTGCATAGAGTTAATAGAATGGGGTAGGAGTCACATGTGTCTAAGTTCAGAATAGTTTAAGAGAGTTTAGATATTGTTTTCCAACTATAGGAATTGATAAGACAAAGACTTGTGGCCTTTTCTCACTGTTATAAACTCAATGGTTCAATTTATTATTTTTCTTTATAACTCTTTTGCTATTAGACAGAGCAGTGGCAATTTGCTATTGAAGCTCCATTACTTAGGTCTCAGTAATCAAAATATAACACAAGGACCTATTAAACAAATTTCAGGGTGGAGAAATAAATAGCATTGAGAAATTCTGCTCAGGAAGAACAGAACGATGTTTCCCAGCAATAGCAAAATTGCATTATACCATCTTCCTCTTCTTCCAACAAGCGCTCTTGAGTTTTGTCTCGGTGTACAGAAATTTGATCCAAGAAATGAGAACAAAATGATTAAAATCTTGCACCTGATAGACACTGAGTGACAATCTCTTAGGATCCTAGTAAGTAGATACTATGCCACTTGCAGTTCTGCAACTGTGCTTTGGTGTCAAATGCTCTGGATGAATTCTGGCGATAAGTAAAACGATAATGAAAACACTATTTAAATGTGTACTTTGTTAAAGTGTAACATGTAGCCAAAGGTGTGTGTTCTTTAAATTTCCAATTTCTAATTTGATTGTATCTTCCCCGTTGCTTTTTTAAATATTCAAATGATGACAAGTTTCCGTACTTCATACAACTAGATTTAATAAGTTATTACAGAAAAAAATAATAATTCCAAACTACAAAGTTGAAGCAGTTGTAAGCAATAGCAGCGTGGAGCTTCATGTTTAGTCACAGTACTGCAGTTCCATACAAAGCATTAGTCCAAGCCAAAAAAATAAAAAATAAAAGGTAAAAGCCTTTTAGGGTTACTAGCAAAACCAGTCTAAAGAGAACATGTAATAAAAGATATGGTACACTGAAAATTAGTCAGTTAAAAAAAAACAACTACAGAGATCTTAGCTGTGAACACTCATCTCCATTATTTTAGACAGCAAATTACAAATACCTAATACTTTATACCCCAACAGAACAACATCCAGAAACAAACCAGCAAAAAAAGCAGAAATGATTTTCCTGTATTAGCACCCTGAATATCTACTTGTTGTTAAACAATGTTAAATAAATTTAAAATGTGCAGAATAACATAACAGCTCTTGCTCTTCTCCTATTCAGGAGTAAATCATAGCATGAATATTAGAACAGACTGTATGGTTAAGACAGAAACACTACAACAGTAGAAATTAAGAAAACTTTTTAAGTGGAAAAAAAGGAATGCTGACATTATACAAACTGGTGTAAAAAGCAACTACATAAAAGGCAGGTTTAACAAAAATAGTTTAAAAAACCAATCTGTGACTAATCTTTCACTCATATCTTGCAAGTAGAGATGTCACAATACTGAAATATTAACATAGGAGATTTTCTCCCAGTAAAGCACTGTATTTTTGTACTACTCTAACAAAGATAATGAAATCTGTAAATAACTGCATATTTGTAATACAATTTTTTTTAAATCCTGCTTTCCTACAAGGCAAGTGTGTAGGCAGGAGTGTAAGCACACACTCACCTCATTCCATTCTTGCAGGAGTTTGAAAAATTTCTCCTTCACTTCTACTATATTATGCTTTTACAATTTGTGTTTATTCCAACCATAGAACCTAGTTAGAGTCTAAATTTTACTATTTGAAATTGCCTGTACATTACTTACAAAGAACTCACAAAGGCCAATTCCAGATATTTACACAAGACGTCAAGGGACAACTTCCCTTCAGCTGAAGTCCTCATAAAAACAGATAAAATCTGACGATTGATATATCTGGAGGAGGCCATTGTATCTTCTGTTTATGTAACACCAGTTTGAGTTGCAGGATCTAAAGCAAGGTTTTTCAAACTTGGTGTCTTGAAGATGTGGGGACTTCAACTTCCAGAATTCCCCAGCCATGCTAGCTGCAGAATTCTGGGAGTTGAAGTCCACATATCTTCAAATTGCCAAGTCTGAGAATCACTGATCTAAAGGAAGGGATAACAGTATCCAGCTTCCACACAGAGGTTTTGCTAGTATTGCAGTAAATGGGTAGGACAGGCAAAGGTGGAGATGAACTACAAAAAATGATGCAATGTTATTTTTATAGCAGCAACAGATGCTGTTCTTATGCTATAAGAGGCCTAACACAAGAAAGGGAGAAATATACAAGCAGCTTGAAAAAAGTGCTCAGATCAGGTAATAAGGGTTCCTATACATGCATTAGATAGCACTAACTATGAGAAACTTACACTGTATGGTACACTGTAACATTATGTAGATACTATACAAATTTCCTCCATTTGTTCTGAGTTACCATGTAAAGAGGCGCAGGGAAATGCAGCATGAAGGACAGGTTTAATAAATAAAAGCATGGCAGATCACCCAGAAGCCACTTGGGAGAGATTTAAGGGAATAGTTCAAAAACAAAAACGTCCATAGAGGATGGATGGTTGAGTATGGAGGAAGTGACTTAGCCAAGCCTTAATGCTGCGTAGTTCCATTTATTTTTCACCCGTGCACCCACTATGCAACAGTACTGGATATGCCCATGGTAATGGTGAGGAAGCAAATTGGTAGGATGCTAAACAGCCAAGATTGTAGACCTGTTATTTCTACAGATTGGAGTGAATTACAACAGCAACAGTGTTTATTAACATTGGTGTTGTACAAATCTAGACAGCGAACTGGTACTGTGACATCCCTATTGTCTTCCTAAATCATTCTGATAAAGGAAAAAGCTTCTAAAAAATATCACATCATTTTCCTGCTTCATTCTGTAATTTTATTGCCCAATTATTCATTACAGTTTTTCAATCATTTCACATATCCAACCATTTTCACACCATTGTAAACCACATCAGCAAGTTAATACATAAAGCTTTGCATTTCAAAAAACTAGACACTTTAGTAACAATATTACAAAGGTTTTTTAGCTTCAAAAATAATTGAAAATGAAAAAAATAAACTTTTAAAGAATTAGCATCATAAAATTAATTTATTCCAAGTAAAAATACAAAATAATATTAATGACATTGACCAGATATGAAAGTCTCTCCCAGAAACAACTATATTAATGGTTGAGAAAGCATTCCTTAAAGAAAATCTGAAATAAAAATGAAAAATATGTCAATGTTTAAATTTCTCTTAGCAAAAAATCTTTCTAAAAATAACAATGAAAATCTGTCTCAGTACAAAGGCTACATTACTATTGAAAAAATACCAGCATGAAGAAAAGGTACATATTTGACAGTAGAAAAATGATCTTAGTGAATCACAATGTCTAAAGTTTGCAATGAAAATAAATTTGCAATAAAGATTTATGCCTTTTTTCTTTTCTTTTTTCTTTTTTTATACAAACAGTACAAACAGTATTGCACATAACAACAAATAGTCGAGGTTAAGTTGCTTTCAAAAAGAAAACCGACTAGTTCAAGTCTCGCATTGAGGGAAGGCCACAAGTGGGCCTGTGGTACCCAGGGGCTCCTTCATCCAGTTGCAGTTCAGAACAATTTGTTTTAAAAAATAACTTCTTTTCTGGAAGGACCCTCTCAGAATAATGGGGTAAGATATTAACAACCGGGGGGGGGGGGCACATTCATTTACAAAACAAAAGGGGAACTTGTTATAATTTAATAAACTAAAAATTATCTTTAAAAAATACAAACAGAAGAACTCTCACAATTCTGGTCAGTCGTGCATAATCGCTTGATTATAAATATACAAATTAAGGGCAAAACAGGTTTTTCACCTTCTGTTCACAACTTCCAGCACCAAAGCAATTTGTTTTTAAATTTCCTTGCTGTATTCATTTTAATCTCATCATTTACATAACTTCCAGCATCTCTCCCCCCCCCTTTCTCCTTTCTTTCCAGCTATGTTTGTATGTGGAAAAGGGAGATTTCTTCATAAATGTTTATTGTTTCACATAATTAGGTAGACTTCGGTAGGATAGCTATGATCTTCAATACAGTTATAAAGCTCTAACTTCATTTTCAAAAAAGCAAATAAGCATGAAAAAAATAAAGTTACCCATCTGTTAAATCATTTCCTCACAGAATTAAATTAATATATATTTTTTCTGAATAAACTTACTTAGAAAATATTTTCTTTCCTATATTTCAAAATTGAGGTATTGCAAAAGATCATGTCAGTCAGAAAGCATGCCTTTTTTCTTTAAAAAAGAATAATCTGCCAACTATTGAAAACTGTCTAGTTACAAAAAGTAGTGCATAACAAATCTTGTATAGATGAAAAAAAGAAGGGAAAAGAAAAAGAAAACCCCAAACAAAACAAAATAGATTGCTGGGCTAGATAAAGCAATATCACAAAAATGCCCAGGTGAAATTGCAAAAGGGATACCAAGAAGAATGAATATTTTTAAACCAGTAAAAAACTATATTTTTTTCAACAGAGAAAGATTTTCTCCCCCTCCCCCCAAGCCAATAATTCCAACTGAATACTAAAAGAAAATGTAGAAAGTTACAACATTAACAAGGCCATCACAACACTCAAAATGGGGACATTTCAACATCTACTATGCAGCGCCATATCCACTCAGACTGTCCCCAGACCTCCAAAACTAGGGATGGGGTGGGGGAAGAACAAACCCACAGAAAACCCAGAAAAATAATATACACATTCTCACATTTTCATAAATAGCACACTAATATGCGTTTATGTGTTTGCCTTGTAGCCCCATATTATATGCTAAAAAAATGTCCACTGTTCAGATTAGATCTCAAATATATTCAAGCTTCACAGGATACATCCAGGATTTAAGAAATTAAATATCATACCCAAGATAATTTTTGTATGCAGACATTTCTTTAGCACTACTTTTCCCAATCAAAATGTGCCCCGTTTATCAGCCACTATTTAAGCTGGTAGTGTACATATGCTATTGTGAGCTCTTTGGTTTTCTGGACATGGGCTGCAGCTACATAAATAGGTGCAAGCGTTTATAAGATAGGAACTAAGAGCTCAAAATTTATTTTGTGAGTGCGCATATGTATTTGTTTCTATGGTTGAACTTTCAAAAGAGTGTGAATGGTAGACATAGAGGCTTAAACAGTTAGTTTGATCACAGTACTAGACATAATCACTTTACTATATAAAATAAATTGCACAATATAGAACAGAGCACCGCAAAGTACTTCGTCTATCATTCACAAACCTGTTTAAGGATATTTCTACATCTATTCTTTTTAAAAAATATCTGTTGTAATATAGGCGATACGGCTATGGGCTGATTTTAATTTCAGAAGCATCTACACAGACTTAGACATGCCTTCCTCCAGTCAGTAACCTGTGTGCGTATGTGTGTGTGTGTTTTAAATTATTTTATTGAGTACTTTGTAGCCTACATAGAATCTTAATTGGTGCACTGTGGGTAGATTTTTGTATTAGATATCTATAAAAAATTTATTGCATGCGTCAACCTGATTAAACATGCAGTCAAAACTATTGACCTTCCTTGGAAGCTTTCTGAATGCTCTACTGATCTTTCAGCAGCCATTACTGTTTTAAATCACATAATTATCTTTTTAAATGATACCCTAGCGTGAATAGAGTAATGTGGTATTAGTAATACCATCTTAATAGCAGCAAAAGCTATTGCAGCATACATTTACATAACACTAAAAGGCCTAAACAAATAGGAAACCCTCAGCAAAATAGAAAAGGGATGGGGAGATGGGAGTGGAGAAAATGTGATCCAGCTTATGAGGTATCATCCTTATCAGTAAAAAGAGAGAGCAACTAAAGATTGTTTAGGGTTTTTCCTACTCTGAATGATTGCTGAATATCCACTGTAAATTTTTGCTACATCTGCCACCTACTTGTGTTACCTTTGGTAAATCATGTGCTAGGGGCAAATCAAAGTTTCTGAAAATAAGTGCATGCTCCAGTTTTAAAATAAAAGTACATAATTTAAAAAAATCTTAATCACATATACACCAACCTAGTGGAGGCTGATGACCATAGCAGTCTACTTATTGTTAGCCGTGACAAGTCTCAGGTAAGAAATTAAGGTACCAAGCAGATGTTTGTGTGAATCAAAGTGCAAAATCAGTACAGTTACACTCTGCTAGGCTTGTATTATACTGGACATAGTGTTCAGTAATGTGACTGTAAATAATCATAATCATCATCATCATCATTATAATCATAACCATCATCATAATAAAAAGACCCATCTCTTCATTAAAGTCAAGGATGAATGCACAGATTTCCAGAACACAAAAGCCCTGAGGCAGCACTCCTTTCCCCTTCAATCCAGTCGGCTCCAGTACTGCTGGCCTTCGGCCCGGGCCTCAGCTCCAACGGAAGGGCACGTGGCGGGGCCGGTCGCCTCCTTCCTTCACGAGCGGCTTGTGGAACTCTCGTCCAGCCCGAGAATGAATGCTCGCCCAACAGTATTCACAGTAATACTGCAAGCAGGTAACATTGGCACAAAAGAATGGAGCAAATTTTCCACCACAGCGAGTACCCTGGCATTCATCACACATCTGATCATCAAGCACATATGGCTTTACTTCCACCTATAAAAGGAGACAGGTACAGAGTCAATCAGTAAATAAAGAGCATTTGTGAATGACCCTTGCACGTCAGAATTGACTCTAGTGCAACCTCTCACAAAGTAGACAAGAGCCAGAATTCCCCAGCTTTAAAAGAAAGAGAAACAGTTTTTCAGCTTTAAGACATCACATATATTGAATAGAAGGGGCAATTTTAATTGGTATATCTTGTCATATCATGCTGTTGCAAATTTAAAAGTTGTATCAGAAAAAATACATTTCCATGTTTCACAGTATTTGTAGAAAAGCTTAGTTTTTGTTATGTAAATTACCAAAGGAATTCTGCCTTTAATTGAATCGTTGTTAAAATATTACTGTCATTTCTTTCTCTATTACAAGGAATGTTTAGCATCTCTTTTTTCTCAAGTTTAACATCACTACAGATTTGAACTGAAAGGCCTATACAGATATTCCTCACTTACTGACCACAATTGGGATTGGCAACTCTTTTGTAAGCGGTGCAGTTGTGTGATGTCATGGACCGTGTTGACTTATGATATCAATTCCAGCTGTGGTTATGAATTGAATCACCATGGGTCATTAAGCGCAATGTCATATGACCATAACTTGTGACTTCCTCCAGCGTCTCCATTGACTTTGCTTGTTGGAAGCTGGTTGTGAGGGTCACAAATGGCAATCACATGACTGTGGGACACTGTGACCATCATAAATGCATGCCAGTTGCCAAGTGCTGTGATGGCCACTAATTTATGGATCAGTTGTAAGACTAATTTTTTACTGCCATCATAAGTTCAAAGAGATGCTGAACAAATAGTCAGAAAGTGAGCACTATTTGTGAAACTATCAAGTATATTTGAGTATATTCCATGTTAAAATATAATTTGCCTTAATATTTTATTAGAAGTTCTACCTTTCACATACTGCCTTATTTTTCTTGTAAACATATTAGATACTATGATCAAAACATGTAATCCTACCTGTTCAAAAGCATATTTTAAAAATGTACTAATTTATATTATAGTCTTAGCCTCTGTAAAGCAACTTTTAGCCACATTGGATAATCCTGGATTATAGATCAATGAATGGTCCAACTTCACCAGGCATCCATGCAATTTGCCTGCAGAGTTAAGCCAACCAAAGATGCTTTACTTACCCGTTTATCGATGTCATTGTGTTGGAGCTGGACAAAGCGTGCACTAATAGCAGCAATATAGCTCTGCTGGTTGGAGAAAGCCACTCTACCAGCACCTTTGGGGTACTTTAACTCTGGGTCTGTATCAATGCCAGCATAGCAGACTCCTCCATACAAACGATCCATAATCATAGCTAGTTCAACTATAAGAGAACATGAATATGGTAAAATGGCCATAAATTTAATCTTTAGAATCTCTGGCACTTCTATACTGTTAATGTTTTTACTTATTTCTTAGGAAGCTGATCCCTTAATTGTCTTCCATTAACTATAAAATGTTGAGAGCAATGGGGAGGGGCAAAAGGAGTTAGAAAGACTTTCCTCAAATTGAACATGGAGTAAACACCCAAGAAATCTAATACAGAACACCTCTGACCTATCACACAAGAGACAAACTTATAAAGCAAAATTTGATTAGCCATAAGGAAAGAATACCATCATCAGCATATTATTATAACTAAAAAATAAGTTAAACTGCAATTTCAACCATTAGAAGTAATAGGTAGTATTTCAATACATTTTTTCAGGAGTGTATGTTTGAGATAATTAATCTAAATATCAAATTTACTTTGGATACCAAATATCCAAAGGAAGAGATTATTACCACCACTTCCAAAACTCTTCCTAAACGGCTTGAATTAAAAACTGAAACTATGAGATATATGCCATATTAATAAAAACAGAATAGATACATCAAAATCAGTATCCTGCATTTGAAAAAACCTTGAGTTGATTTTAAATAATAAATGGAACTAGAGTAAAGCAATCTAGGTATCAGCTATGGTTAAAAAGGCCAATTTAAAGTAGCAGACAATAAAATTTGCGAAAGCAATATAAAAGGACTAAATCTAAACATTATTAAAATTATTTAGACAATGGACAAAACTTAAAAGAAACAGATACAAATAAAATAGCAAACAAGGCCACTAATTAAACGTTACAAATATTGAGACAAAAGCTAAAGTATTAGCCAATGCACAAGGAAAAGTTTCTCTTTTAAAACATGTTGTTTTTATTACTGGTTTATAATAAAAGAAATCACATTTCAGTGATTCTGTCAATAGATGATAGTAATAGATGGTTGTATACAGCATATAGTCTAAAGAAATAGATGGAGCTAATTATTTGAAAGAAGTCTCAGTTCAACATTTTTAGAATAATAGCAGAGGTAATTCTCAATTACCGACTACAGTTGTGACTGGCAATTCCATTGCTAAGTGATGTGGTCATAAGTAAAAGTCATGTGATCATGCAGACTTACAATGTCAGTTCATCAGTTCAAGCTGTGGTTATTAAGTGAATCACCACAGGCCGTTAAGCACATTACTGATATTTCCAGAGAAAGATATATTATGAGGACTGTTGTAATTGTTTCTCTATCATTTAAAAAAAACCAAGGATTATTCAAATGCTTCTCCATATCATTTTTTATACTCAAATTTATTACTCTACCCCAGAGAGCCTTTGAGACTCACATAGTTCCCTCAACTTCACCAGTTTAAGAAAATTACTTTCAAGTTGAAAACTGATCATGACAAACAAAAGGGAATAGCCATTCTTCACTTGAAATGCAAATTGACAGTGCTTTCGGGTGTTTTTTTTTTTAATACTCTCTCTTGAATTTAACATAGCTGTCTATGGTAACTGGAAGGATTCCTTTGGTGAGGAAAACCAAAATCCTTTCTATAAGGATAAAGAATAGGATTGTAATGTTCATTTATTCTCTCTCCTGAGCTTCAATCTCTGATAATAGCTGTTTGAGTAGATTTCCCAATCATCCTGAAGAAATTTTGAAATATAAGAGAGAGAAGAGTATCAGCAAAAATCACTTGTGAGATTACCCAGTTGGTTCCATTCAATTGCAATTTAAAATAGAAAATATACAAAAGGAAGAGAAGTAGAACTCACTCATTTGAAATACCCTAAATAAAACTAGGCAGATTATTTTATCAAGCTTCAAGCAGTTTTTCACATTCAGCTGGCTTTTTATACTTTTACTCACCAGCTCGGAGGGGTCGTGGAACTCCTCCCACAAAAATAGTTTTTCTGGGGTCTAAAGGTTGAGAACCATCCATTACAAAGTCACTGTCGCTTAAATTCCAAGGTCGAATTTGTACCTGAAATATTCCAAAGATCAGCTTCCTTTTAATCTGCTTTTTGAAAATTAATCTAAAACCAAACAACTTTTATGCAGTGTCTTAACTATCTATAGGTATCAAAATCAACTCGTGGGCTGAATGTTTTAGAAGTCCTTTTTACAAAAACATGTTTTCCATGAAAACCTGCAGTAAAACCATTAATAAGATCTACACTGTGGCTTAACCTTGTTTCATGGTTATATTAACCAAGCAACACCAAATACACATTAACCTTTGCCAATATGGCAAGATAGTCTCATACATTGGTTGCCTAGAAAATGATAAATTTCGATAGCCTATCCCAGAATCTCTTCATTCTTACTTTTACAATAATGTCTGCCAATCACAATATCAACTTGTTTTGCAAGTAGGAAAGATTAGTTAACACTTAGTGTAAGAGGTTCACTTCTGAATGGCATAGCAACATAGAATATTAGGATAAGCAGAAAGACATGCAGCTTACTATTTTATTCAGGATGCCCACAAAATGTGTAAGCTTACTCTCTGAGACATCAGAGCAACATAAGAGACTCTAGAATATTAAGACAACTTAGGTGAAATGTGAAGCATCCAATATACCAAGCTATATACCTATGATGAATAGTTGATAAGTGAGCCACAAGATAGTAAAGCACCTGCAAACATGAAGATGTGAAGATTTTGCTACTGCAACATGAACAATTTTGATGAAAAACACAGAACTTCCAATTCAGAACAAAGAATAAGATAGTTCATAAACTATTTGACATAATATGTTTTAACAAAGTACTCAACAACTTAGTTTATATCACAGATTTTTTTTTTTATCTTTTCAATCTTGACTCAAGTTACTCACTCATTTTTTTTTCTTTTATATAAGAATAAAGTCCAGTCTATTTTGTAGTTTACATAATTCTTCTGTTTCTATAATTAATAACCTTTCCTTTAAAGTATCCATTTTTGCCATTAAAATCTAGGAAGCGACCAAATCTTAAAATGATTCACATGTATTACTGACCACAACTGGACTGACAACTCTGACACTAAATGATATATTTATAAAATGAAAAATCACATGACCATGACCATCTTGTGATGGCGGTTTGGCAGTTCCAGCTGCAGTCATTAAGAAAATCAACATGGGTCGTTAAAATTGACGTCATGTAACCATGGCTTGCAACTTTCTGCTGGCTTCCCCATTGACTCTGCTTGTGATGAGCTGGCTGTAAAGGTTGAAAATTGTGATCATGGGACTGTACGATGCTGCAACTATCTAACTGTATGCCAATGCCACCTAGGAAGACCAGTTGTAAGTCTCTTTATTCAGTCCTATTATAACTTCAAATAGCTGCTGAATGAATGGTCGATAAGCAAGGACTTCTTGTATATGCATGTAGGATCTTAATCCAGAATAAATGAGTACTAGACAATCTAATGGCAGGATTCGTTTATGGAACTGGAGGGCCAATTTTATCACCAAATTTCCCTACACAAAGCCCTCAACTGCATATAGATTCCTGCAAAATATGATGCTAAATCTATATATTCAATATGGAATACACACAGAATCTGAACTAAAAATTAAATATTGAACATATTAGATTTTTAAAAAATCATCTCAAAATAAAATCCTGCCTAGGAGAATGTGTTGATCCAATCAACCCATTTGCTAAAACACTACAAATAGACTCCATCTCTCTGTTCAAAACCCCCGTCAAACTGGATCTACTGACTGGTTAATATAAAATTGCCCATCTGAAAACTCTCTGGCCTGCCTCTTTGGGGCAAGATGATGTAGCAGGTAGCTATAGTTTCTGTGTTTTCATATCCTCACTGCCTCATTGTCCCCTTGAGCCTGCCACTCTGCTATATTCCTCCCAGTCTCGGGACCAATGCAGCTTGCTATGGTCCATCTCACTTGAACTGGTTAGGTAGAAAGTTAAGGAGCTAGGTAAGGTAAGGTAAAGTAAGGTAAGGTAAGGTAAGGTAAGGTAAGGTAAGGTAGGAAGGAAGGAAGGAAGGAAGGAAGGAAGGAAGGAAGGAAGGAAGGAAGGAAGGAAGGAAGGAAGGAAGGAAGGAAGGAAGGAAGGAAGGAAGGAAGGAAGGAAGGAAAAGCAGATAGCATCTGCTCAGTCAGGAGCATAAAGATTCTGGTTGCTGATGAACTCATAAACAGGAAAGGGATATAGAATGAGCAGTTCTTCCCCTCTTCGTGATTTTGCTTCTCAAATTAAACATGCACAACTGTAAACTAAATGCTTGTTATGATTTCAATAGATAACATATTAAGGTTTAAATAATATTTCCTTTAAAATGTCTTTCTATAAGTACTATAAAATAGAAAGAAACCAGGATTACAGAAATGCATTTCTAATTTCATTTTATATAAAGGGGTTTATATTTCTTAAAAAACTGCCTCTACCCCTACCTAATACCACATGTTAAATTCCTTTCAATATGGAGAAGATTTTTTAAATAATTTAAAAACATGGCATACTGGTTTATTTACTTTTAGGGAGGGAAGAAAATAATTTAAAAATTCCTTATGTGCCAACCCTTGCAAGACAGAGGATGTTTAAACAATATCATCTGCAATCAAAAATACAGTTTTTGCTACTTAATAACATTTTAAAAGCTAAAGGAAAGTTGGGTGAAAAGGGGATGCATTTATTTACTTAGGCTAAGAGATCTGTCTGAATGGAAAGCATTTAGTTTGTTCAATTAAGCAGTTAGCAAACTGAATGCAGATAAGCTCTTGAATATTTTGTACTGAGCATTTTCAAAAGAACAAAAAAAATCTGATAAATCTTATATGTGAAATAAGTAGATATTACAAATCCACGGCTAATACCATTTTCTTTATTATTTAAAACTTCATTCTATGTAAAATTTGTACACTCTCCCCTCAGTAACAATATAGTGGGAAAGTCGACTGATAAATCTGAAACAGTGAGTCAAGTTCTTTTGCATTATTTACTGTATTGGGACAATCACTCTGTTTCCATTGATCCTTTTTAGTAAATAGCCCAATATTTTACATTTGCATTATTCTAAGCCAATCTTTTTGAACTGAGCAGCATATAAGCCACATGTTTATATACCGGTCAATTCCATATATATCAAGAATATTATTGTTATTCCTCTTACTCCGCTGAATATTATATGATACAGACAAGAGCACATTATTTGATGCTTCTATGCTAGTTATGATTCCACATCATTGTATATTATAAAGTACATTGTGCTCTCTCTCTCTCTCTCACACACACACACACATACACACAGTGTGTGTTTGAGTGAGTGAGCACAATGTATTTTATAATATACAAATAAGAATATAAACATACATACATAACAAATAAGCAAATAACTAACACAATTTCTCTTTCTCTCTCATACACACACACTTTATGTCTGTGTGTATGAGAAAGAGAGGGAGAAAGAGAAATTGTGTTAGTTATTTGCTTATTATGTATGTATGTTTATATTCTCATTTGTCTGCTCAAGGAAGACAATACAATTTTAGTCTTCATTCTATATAACAGATTAAACAATCCACATGTATGGTACCTCCCCAATTCTTTTATGGGGAAAGTAACATGATTTGAAGTAACATGATTAAGTCAGCAGAACGTTGCATTGCTTATTGACCCTGATCATAATGAGTTTAAACAGTTATGTTGAATGAGCAAAATCAGCATTGAGGTAATTTTTTGTCTTCTTGCATTTTACTAACAGCTGTTTTGTTGAGATGAAGATTTTTTAAACACATACCAAAGACCAGGATAGAGTGTTTTAGGATTCTCATTGTACATAAAATGAATATAATGGACAATATAATGGATGTAATAATTATATGTGAATACATAGATGACCTTCAATGTAACCTTGAAGGCTACAAGTACCACCTTAAGAAGATTAAGTAAACTCAGGATTACTCCTAAAATTGCCCTCATTAACCTGAACAGGTAACTCAGAACATTTGGTTTCAATTATTGAAAGAATTATTTTACTTACTGGTTTGTCCTTAATAGTGGGACTTGATACACATAAATAAAGTTTACCATCTTCTTCTAGACAGGCATCTATCAGAGCTTGAACAGAGCTTTCTTCCTGGAACAGCAGAAAAGCATAACCTTGGACAAAAAGAATAAAGTTAGTAAATACAAATTATAAAATACATAGAACTAACTAACCACAGACATAACATGAATGTTGTAAAATAACACAGTATCTTCAAAATGTCTTCAAAAGCATAATATCTCTGACCCAAAACATAACATTACAGCTTGTCCTTGTTTAGTGAACATAATTGGGACTGACAACGTAGTGGTTAAGGAAGCAGTTGCTAAGTAAAAACACAACTGTGCTTATGATCTTACTTCAACTTATCTTCACTTTATAGACCTGCAAAGGTGGAAAATGCAAGGAATGGTCATAATGTTACTTTTTCATCATCATTGTAATTGTGAACAGTTGCTAAATGAGGCAGTTTAACGTTGCTAAACAAGGACTACATGTAGTTATTTTTTCACTTTTTTACAATTCACTTATAACTAGCCTGCCAATAAGCAATCGTGAGATATCTAATATTTAATTAAAATCAACATATGTCTATAGCATTCCTATAATTAAGAAAAGTTGTCCAATCAATTATTAAATAAAGTTAGTCTGGCAAGACATGTTCTTGGCAAATCCATGCTGACTTCATATAATTACTGCATTATTTTCAGGGTGCTTATATATGGATGTGTTTATTAATTTCTCTAGGATTTTCTATGGTATTGGTATAAGATTGATACTATATAGGTTGCTGGATCTTTTTTTTCATATTTTTCATATTTTCAAAGACAGGGACAAGATTTGTTCTCCACTCACCTGTTACTTATTTTTCCATAATTATTCAAGGATAATATATAAAAATTATAGCCAACTTCTTTGGTATTCTAGGATACAATTTTTCTAGCCTAGAGTTTTTAAACTTATTCACTTCATAGTAATAAGTTTTATTCTGGCTTTCACAATTATCTAGTGTATCAAATATTTTCTTATTAGAGACAACTGAACCAAATTAGGAATTGAGTAGTTCAGTGTTTTCTTTGTTTCTTGTTCATCTCTCTTATTTATGTTTTGGTTTAGCTTTAGTTTTAAGAAGTCATCTGTGTGCAACCATTTATATAATTCATAGCATTCCATTGTTCTATTCATAATTGTTATACATTATAAATTATGATGTATGAGATTGGACAGAATTGATTTTCCTTTAAGAATATATGTATGTGTATTTCATTTGTGATTTTTTAGTAAGATAATATTTACATAATAATAGAAACGATATTCTGTGAACTATGTCAATAATCATTAGAAAAATAGAAATTACATAGAACATATTTAACAGAGTAAATAACATACCTAATTAAATGCATGTTATAAATTAATATTAATTAACAAGCACTATATTTGCTGGTTAAATATACAAAAAAGTCACTGTTTCCTTAGCAATGAAGGAAGTAGGAAGTGATGAATTATTTGGGACCATGCACAATAACAATATCCCAAGGGTATATCAATAAATTTGGTGGATTAACAAACAGAAGGTTGTTTGGGAAGTAAAGGTTAGAATATGAGCATCTGGAAATGTCTGGAAAGATCAGAAGATGCTAATTGTTTCAATACACTAGGAAAAACATCAGCATTCTTATAGCAACTAGTAACTTAATAGCAGAATAAATAATTATATAATAATTATATACCTCCCATAAGAATGTGAAGAATGTGAAACATGCAAAGGAAGCAGAGGTTTGATTACTACAGTAATGCAGGCAATATTATTATTTGGCAGCTACTATATACATTGCTACAAGGAATGGATGCAATTTAGGTGAAGAAGCAGCCAAAAATAAGGGAAAGAACACCAGAATATACCAGAGCTTTAGTTTTTTTCCAGTTACCATCTGGCTTCAAGCTAGTTGGAATTTTCCTCAAATATAACTGCTGAATGCCTTGTTTTAAACACATGAACTACTTTATTGCCCTGAAGGATAGAGACATTTTGTTTTCAAACACAGAACTACCCAATGGAGGAAAATTTATGAATCATATACAGGTAGTCCTCACTTAACAACTGATCACTTTAAGACTGTTTATAGTTATGACAAGCCCTAAAAAGTTACTTATGACCCACCCTTGAAGTTAAAACTGCCATTCCCCCCCCCCCCCCCCCATAGTCACACGATCTCATTTCAAGAGTTTGGCAACCAGTTTGAATTTATAGCATGTTGCAGCATCCTGCAGTCCCATTATTTGCAATGTTTTTTTGCCAGTTTTGCCATTTGGGAGAGTGGATTTGCTTAATGACCCTGTGGTTCACTTAATGACCACACAATTTGCTTAATGACTGTGGTGACTCACTCTATGGCCATTGAAAAAACAGTCGTTAAATTGAGTCAGGTCATGTGATGACCCACTTATTGACTGTAACGAATTACAATGGAAATTCCAAGCTCAATTGTAGAGTCATGTTTCTAGTCTTTATTTTATGAATTTTAAATATAGACACCTAGCACTGAGAATTTTACTGAGGTATTACATAGTAGACTTCTTAGCTAAGGTAATCTCCAATCTAATGCTGAGATCTTGCAATTCTGGGAACTCTAACAGAGTTTCTAATCATTATGCTGTAAGGTTTCTGCTAAAATTCTGGCAGCTCAGAAGTCAGTTATAAATAATGTGGAACAGTTGTGACAAATTGTTTAGCACTTTCAGACAGACATTCACGGCAACTGGCAGGCACTTTGAAAGCTGTTTCTCATATCAGTGCCCTGGCAAAAAATAGAAAAGACTATATCCTTGTCTTCTGCTAAAATATATTTCACTCAAGAATGTTTTTAATAAACACAAGAGAGCACTGATTTAACCTCCCTTTTAAAACGCAGGATGCCTTGAGAACTGAGTAAGCCTTTATTGGAGTTCTCCATTCCTAAACTAAAGAAATTAAGTTTATATTAGATGGTATGAAGAAATTCAGTAATGCTATAACCAGAAAGAAAAATTGCACTTAAATGATTATTCATCAAAGCACAGAAATTCCACTTTGCATATATAATTGAAATGTGATAAAATTTTAATATGCTGGAAAAACTTATCAAATGCTGCTGCTAGATAAAGAAGTGAAGAATATTCCATTATTCATGCATGTTCCTATGCTTCTGAAGGATAAAAATGAGGAACATTTCAAAGTGTTTTGGGGAATACAGAAACTGCTGGCTTTCTCCTCTTCCTGGCACCTGAGCAGAATCTCTGTCAGATTATTATCTTTAGCACAAACAGAAAAGGCTATCCTGTTAATGAAAAGACAATACTGAAACTAATCCACAGATAATTATTAATCAGCTGGTTAATTAGGAACTGAATGCATATTAGGCCTCTGATAAAATAAAAATAAAACTTTAGCATACTACAAAATAAATTTAAAGATTAATATATTAATAGTTTCATTCAAATAATTAAGGTAGTTTTAACTTTTTCATTCATAGAAATTTTATATCTATTGAAAGAGATACTTTCATTCTTCATCACAAGTAAATGCACTAGCATTTGCAAAGAAAATTTTAAAAAAGAATGCTCTAAATATTAAAAAGTTACTGAGAGAAATGCAGTTGTTTTTAACAGTAATTATTATGTACTAGGTTTTTGACAATTATCCATTATTCTGATAAGGAAATGTTTGAATATTTGAAAAAGATGCAAAAACATTTGTTCCTACACTCCGTGCTCTGATCCCATTGTTTCTAGAATAGTGAAGGACAGTCAGAATTGTAATTACCTACTAGTATATACAATTCTAGGATTGTGAAAAATGGTACTTATTATGATTAAAAACTATGGTACTGACTGTCCTATCATGAACAATACTAACGTCTTTGTGTTAAATTACCCATGGAGGCTGGATAGTTATTATTCAAAAGATTCAAACAACTCCTGTGTTGCAGGATATCCATAAAAATGGTTATGAAACCACAGAAATCACAGTATTATTATTATGGCTAGAATTTCACTACAGTCACGCAACAGCATATTCAATCTTAGAACAGAAATAGATAACAAAAGTTATAGATGACAAGGAAGATGAAACCAATATTTCAAGCATCTAACAATGTATTTAGAAAATTATTTATACATGGAGAACGTTTTCCTGCTTCAGAAAACTGAAATAATTACCTTTAGGTGGAAAATATGACTTGCTTTCAGCTTTGTGAGGCCAGTCCACCACAAGAGGTCCAAACCTACGAAAGCTAGCAGTGATTTCATCTATAACAAAATAATAATTAAGATTCATCAGAAATAAAAATGAATGATAAAACTAAGTACTTTTGCTTAATGGTTCTGGTTTTTTTAAAGTACAGGTAGTCCTCAACTTACAACCATTCATTTAGTGACTATTCAAAGTTATAACGACACTGAAAAAAGTGCCTTATCACCATTTTTCACACTTATGACCATTCAGCATCCCCACAGTCATGTGATCAAAATTCAGATGCCTAGCAACTGGCATATATTTATGACAATTGCAGTGTCTTGTAATCATCTTCTGCAACCTTCTCACAAGCAAAGTCAATGGAGAAGCCATATTTACTTAACAACATGTTACTAATTTAATAACTGCAGTGATTCACTTAACAACTGCAATAATTTTACCACAAAGGTTGTAAAATGGGACAAAACTCACTTAACTGTCTCACTTAGCAACAAAAACTTTGGATTAATTGCGGTCATAAGTCGAGGACTACCTGTACTAGAAGAATTAGAGCTACTGTATTATCATCACTAAACTATCCTATCAGGCAATGATACTTTTTTCTTTGTAAGGTATTATACTGAATTCACTACTGTATTGGTATACTCAGAAGTAGTAAGTAATAGGATTCAGGGAATTTACAGTCTAAATTGCCAAAGTTTAATTCTCACTGGGATGGTGTTATTAACATAATCTTGACTTCTTCTGTCCCCTCTATTTCTCTCTTTGTATAGGCAATAGACATGGGGAAGAAAACAGAAGTAGTCAAGGTGAATAGATACACTATGTCTTTGTGTGTGTATACATATATACTCTGTGTGTGTGTGTATCTGTATGGTTTATTTTTTTTAAAATGAGTCCCAATATGACTGAATGTAGATACACAGGTTTATTTTTTTAAATCACTCCCTATAGTTTTTACACATTTACACTTCTATATGTTTGCATATACAAAAGTTCTTCAATTAATAAAATCCATGCTCTCAGAATATAAGAGCTTACTCTATTAATCTGGTTTTTAAAGAAATGAAAGGCCACTATACTACTGAGTCTTACCTGCCAGTAATTTTTAAAGGGCAAAAAACCCTATACCAGGGGTCTCCAACCCCCGGTCCATGGACCAGCACCGGTCCGTAGCATGCCAGCAACCGGGCCGCACAAACAATAAAAGCCCCATCCATGGGATGCAGGCAGTACACAAAACCACACCCCTTCTGGTCCGTGGAAAAACCTTTTTCCACGGCACCGGTCCCTGTTGCCCAAAACGTTGGGGACTTCTGCCCTATACCCATCCTCCCACCAGTCCACTGTACCTTCATCAATGTCAGGAGGCAGACCTCCAACAAACACCTTCCTAGAATAGCGTTCGACTCTTTCACCATTCTGACAGCGAGTTGGGGAGTTGAGACCTGATGATAAAGACTGGTCACCATGACTGTCATCCAGAAAGCCATCTTCAAAAGGAAATAGCGAAGATCGACCTGTGAAATATGTTATAGTGGCTTAAAAATCAGTCATTTACACATTCAAATACACATAGAGGCTTTCCATTAATAAATCTACATAGCTTAAAATGCAGATTTTCCTTCAATATTTTAATTTTTCATATCATATTCTACATACAAATACATCTGCAAGTAAATTAGGAGAGTTTGAATTCTGGATCTTTAATCATTCAAACAGAAATTGTCATTAGCTTATGAGGATGGGCTACAAGCATACATTTATAATATTCATGATAACTAAGCAAGTAGAGATAAATTCACATGCTATACCTTCAATCAATTTGTGTTTACTTGTGGTTTGGCATACTCTCCAGTCCTATATATGGAAAACCATAATTTTGATGCAAGCATAGCCTAGAAACTTTTCTAGCAATGACTGGCTTGAACACTTGCCCAGAGGATAATATTATTCTTTCCTGCTCAACATATATTTGCAAATTGCCGAAATGAATTCAAAGGTTTTTAGTCACCTTCGAAAGGAAGAGTTATCAGGAACTATTAACATATTTTGCTTACTGAACCTACATGCCCACAAAATAAACTTATAATTCACAAATTTCTCCCTCCCAACATGGTCATTTTCATTAGAACATAAGTCCAAAACCAGATCTGTAACATTTAATGTTCTTTATCTAATACTCAGATTATAAAGATTATAAAAAGCCAATATGAAATATTAATATGTTCCATCATCTAGAATACCACCCATGACTCACATAGCATCCATAAATCTTACTCACTGTTGTACAATATATTTTAAGCGTAATGAATTTAAGTGAAAATCGAAACAATTCTGTACATTTCCCTTTTTATTTAAAGTGCTTGTTTCAAAGTAAATTTGATCACATAATAAACTTTCTTTCCTGAAACCAACAGGGTAAAATACAAACATAAGCAAATAATGCCAAGTTCTTCTTCTAATTCTTTCTCTCTTTGTGTGTCTATGTGTCATGCATATATTTATGCAAATATTATGGACTGTATTATACTGTATGTGAAAGCATCTAGAAATCTTGGCTTATATTGAAAAAGCTAAGCAAGATGACAATATTTGGACAGGAGACCAACTGGAAATCCCAGGGTTGTAGACTAGATAGTGAAAGCAACATCAGATCAATTCAACATTGTTGTCAAGAAAAGAACCTTGATATCTTTCTATAGCTCAGCTCAAATGAGATTTACATTTATGGCAAGAACCTAAGGGGTTTCCTATAAGGAAGTTTTTTCTTCCATTATTTGGCCCTGAAATCCCTATTTGACCCTGAATTGTAAAAAGCCTTTTCAAAGGATCAGTGTCCCTCCTAAAAAAATGAGATAGGATGCAGAAGGTCACTCACTTTGGAGCAATTCTCCATTGTATAACCAGCCCCCACATTCCAACCCACATCCCTGGGGTGGAATGTGGGAGGCAGTTATGCCATGGAGAATTGCTCCAAACCGGGTGACCTTCTGCATCCTATCTCATTTTTTTAGGAGAGACACTGATTTTTTTTTAAAACGGTTTTTCAGTAACTTGAGTGGCTGCTGGCTGCTATGATAAGAATGGGGCAGGAAACTCCTTCAATAAACCTCTTTATGTTAAATTATATTTGATTCCAAATCTACATCACAGTATTCCACAGCCCCTGCTCTCATGTCACTTTTGCTTAGAAGAAGTTGTCCTAAACACTAGAAAGTTGTTAGATACAACATTGGTTAATTCGACTTCCACATTCAAGTACTGTGCGGATTTGCAAGTCACTTTGCAAGTCCAAGTGTCTTTTAAGACAAAAATCTTGTTCTGAAAAAGCAGTACTGCATTCTCTTATCATTTCACTAGTTAATAGTGGCTCAAGGTACTAATATTCATTTTTAGCAACTACTATAATGTCGTCAATATAAATAATATTATGAACAGAACATTTTATAAATGATAAGAAGAAACATTTTAAAACAAACCAATTGGGATATATAAATGTGGGCCAGTTTGCTCTAGTAGTTAAGGTGCTGGCTTAGAAACCAGGAGATTGTGAGTTCTAGTCTGACTTAGTCATGATTTGTGTGATTTTGGGTCAGTCACTCTCTCTAAGCCCACCCCCTCACAGAATTGTTGTAATGGAGAAAATAGGAAGACAAAATTGTATTAGGTATGTTCATTGCCTTGAGTTATTTATAAAAAATAAAGTCAGGATAAAAATAAAGGGTTAAACATTTTTAAAAAAAATATTTCATACACTAAATGATACATGTTTACATGACATAATCTTGGTACAAGGGAAAGGACCTTTCTCCTGATGCCCATTTACAGAAAGAAAATTGGCTTCTTCTATAAAAGAAAGATCAAAGCTTGTTTTTGTTACCAAAAGGAATCCAACTAGTAGAGAAGAAAACAAGATTTCCAAAATAAATTATTTAAAGAAAACATTAGGGGATTATTCATTGTGTTTATCTTATGGGTATATCTGCCAAACCATAAATCTGCAATAAGTATATTTGTTGTAATAGAAGCAACCCAATAAATTATCCTAGTTAATAATTTGAGTAATGGCATGATCATTTTCATCACAATAAAACTGAACTATTTCATGAGCCATTGCCATACAGTACAAATTATTCAAAACATCTGACTTGAATTTCCTAATTGAGTTTCTAAATATTTTCAGAATCTTTCCCCCCCCCAAGTTTTTTATTAATTTTCCAATATTACATTTACATATTTGAAAAGTAGCGTGGCGGCTGGGCATAGTAATTCCATTACATTTGAATATCATCAGTACAAATTTCAAAATATTACAACAACTAATTCCCTCTCTTTCCCCCATAATATCTACTGTCTCATATTCGGACCAACACAGTTCTTATTCTATCGATCAAACAAAAAATACCTTTCTTGTATTCATCAATAATCTTCAGTCTGTACATATCTGAATTGATTTGACATTCCATCTTTTAGACAATCCATAACCTAGTAAGTTTTTCTTAACTTTAATTTCCCATTGATATTTAAATTTAACGTTTAATCTTTATCATTTCCAAATTTTAAATGACCCCAATTTCTAAGTCTCCTTTCTCATATTTGGGGTTAATAATTTTTTTCTTTTTTTCTATTTCCTTCCTTCCTTCCTTTCCAAAAGAAAAAAAAAACCGTCAGCATTTGTACCACAAACCAATATACAAATTTAATTATTAATATTTATACTTCTAAGTTTTACTTAACCTTTGTCTCAACTCATAACAATATCTTAAATTCAAATCTTAGTTATTTTTAAACATTCAAACTTTTAGCCAATCAGTGACCTGATAATTAATTTTCCCTTAATATTTTAATTTAACGTTTAATATTTTTTTTCCAAATTTTTAATTAAGCACAATTCCTTTATCACAATTCCTCATACAATTTAATATTTAAAATACACACCTTATATATAAATTCTACCATCTATCTTAACAAACTAATAAAACAATATAATATTCTTATTTCAATATTTATACTTCTAGATTTTATATAACCAAAATTTTCTTTATCTCAAATCGTTATAATATCTTATGTTCAGAATATATATTCTATCCATTTGGATATATTCTATTTTAGATCTCATGTGTAAATCAAAACCCCAATCCTTTTCAGTCTTATTCTAGCTTTTTTTCTTTGCCAAGTCATCTTTCGTATCTTTGCTTTTAAATCATCAAAAAGATCTCCTTGTGTTGTTGTGGCTATTGTTTGATGATGATAAGAGCATCCAGTTGATGTTTTCTTAAGAGGACTAGCTGATTTAGCAGGTCGTCTCTTTGTTTTTCCAGTTCGATGCAGTTGTCCCGAAGTATTTATCTTCTCTTTCATCTGTTTTTCTTTTTTATCTTCAAATTCCTTCTGGTTTATAAGAAAAGTCCTTTCCTTGTTCTCTATTATCAGTTTCTTTTTTATATTTTCCATTGTATTTGTTGAGTATCTAAGTCTTCTGTCATAGCATTTGGTTGTTTCACTTTCTCTGTAGAATTCTGTATAGATGATTCTTTGGTTGAAGTCATAGTTTGAGTTTGCATATCTAGACTTATACGGAGAGTTTGGATAATCGCTTTTAACATACAAAGAGTTTGTTCCTGTTCTTCCTCTGTAGGAGAAATCCATTCCTGTTCTTCTTCCATTGTAGTATATTAAACTAAAAAAACTTACAGTCAGAAAGTCCACCAAGTGAGGAGCTGAGCTGAGTTCCTTGCAGCTGGTGCTTCAAGGTTGCTTATATCTTATCTATTTTCAAAGCTGTCAACAAGTCTCTCTTAAAGAATAGCAGGTTAAAGTCTCAAATTTAGCCACCAGATGTCATCTCAGAGTTAGTTGGATCTTTTCAGTTTCCCCCCCCTCTATTTTAAGGAACCCCCCCCCCCAATCTTCAATAATAATTAAAGTAAAAATCAGAGGGGAAAAAATAGAGTAGAAAGTTACAAATCTTATAATCCACCAATTTTAGGAAATAGAATTCCAATTAGGATCCCAGTATTTTTCCAACGTTTTAAACTCCCCTGGGTAGTCGATCACCGCTGTTTCTGGAGGGAAGGCTAAAATCCCCCTTCCCTCACCACAGGGGGGAAAGTACTTTAGCAGCTTATGCAGGTAAGTAAGTAATTAGGATGTAAGAGAGGTAGATCTCACCCAGTCTCTTCCACGCTGCTTTACAGTTGCCAGATGGTAAATGCGATTTCGGCTGTTAGCAGCCTAGGGACGAGCCATATTTCTATGGCCGGTCCTTTCGTCCGCCAGTTTGGAGGGATCGTCAGCTCTAACGGGAGAGTTGCTGCTCTCCCGCGATCGAGAGCCCCTCCTTGCTGGTCACCTCTTCGGGGTGACTTTCAGCCCTTTTCAGGGGCCCCCAGCGATGCGAAATTGAATGGGGGAGAGAGAGCAAGTCTCCCAGCCGTCCATGGCCGCGTGGTAAACCGGAAGTCAGAATCTTTACTACTTCAAATTCTGGAAGTTTGCTTAACACTTGCTTTTTAATCTATGCAGTGATGTTATCCTACAGATAAGTGTTAATTAGAAATGTGAGTGTATATGTGCATGTGCATATGCATTCTCGTATGTGTTTAGCCAGTTTGATGTATAGTGGCTTGGTAGCATAGTGGTTAAAGAGCCACCTTTGACACAGGAAACAGGGTTTCAAATCGTGGCTGGTATCTACCTTACCAGTACGGATCTTACCAGTAAGGCAAAGACCCTCTAACACTTCAAACTGCCTACCTCAGATATGAGAGTGACATGAACTAAGAGAGTCATGCCGGCTCAGATGTTGCCCAGAGTGACAAGGTTCATGCCAGATATTGGGGAATGAGGACAATCTGAATATAAATGGGCTACTGGAACAAACCAAACAATAGAATCTGAAACTGATGAAATGCTACAACAATAGTAGACTTAATGAGAGGGGATATATGAAATGTATGAGCTGGACAGAAGACCTACATTCAAACTAACTGAAAAACAGCTAATTTGTTGTTGTTGTTGTTAGTTGCGAAGTCGTGTCCGACCCATCGCGACCCCATGGACAATGTTCCTCTAGCTCTTCCTGTCCTCTACCATCTTCTGGAGTCCATTTAAGTTACGACTTAGTCTGAAAGCCCAGCAGGACGCTTCTCGTTTGGCTCCTCATTGTTCAGACAGGTTGGATTTTCCATTTGTGGAATCTTTCTCCTCTCAGCGTTGCATTCCGTTTGCTTGCCTTCCAGCCCTCCCACGAGCTGTCAGCAAGACGGAAAGGGCTGCGATCGTCTACAGATGAGCAGCTGGGCTGCGGGCTCCGCAGCGGGCCTCCACTGGCTTGCAGCGCAGCCGCAATGCTCCTATAGTGCCTTTTCCTCGCTCCTGATTACTTTTGTGCGAAAGGGGCCGCGATCGTCTCCCGACGATCAGCTGAGCAGCGGGGCAGGCGGGAGGCCGCCGCTCGCTTACAGCGCGGCCGCAGCCAGAACAGCCAGTGCTGCCTTGCCTCAGAAAGCCGTGATCGGAAAAACACTAATTATTACGATCAGCTGGGTCGCAGGCTCCGCGGGGGGCTGCCGCTTGACTCAGCGCGGCCGCTGAAAGCCCAAAAGCTTGCCATTCGGCTGAGGGGCATTTGAGGCAGATTGGGCCTCACAGGCACCCCTAGAGATCATCGCGGCCGCCATTTTGGCCGTCACGACAGTTTATGCAATTTTGGGGAGGTTTCCCTTAAAGGGACAATTCTCCCTCTGCTGTTCTGCTGCGTTGTGAGGCGATTGTAGGTCGGACCTACAGCCTCAGGAGCACTGACCCATGCAAGACCAGAAGGGTCAAGTTATTTGGCAACGGGCCTACCTTGCAAGGCTCCAACTGTCCCGGCCGCCATCTTGAATCACGTCATAGTTACTGTGGCCGCCATTTTCTGCCTCAGGCAGACAAAGCTATTTGCCTCAGTGGCATTGGAGTGGCAACGATTGTTGGAGCAGTGACCAGCCTCGCTGGTAGCTCCCCAGTACGCAAGGGCCAGTGCCTGGTCCAGTCGCCACCACTAATTGGAGCCATAACTGGCCTTGCCAGTTCCTGGGCAACGGACATCCCAGAGCTCCACCTGACATCATCTGCATTCTCGGCTTCTGCTGAGAAGATCTGCAAGCGATGGCAGACAACTCCGCTCCTACGACCACCCACGGTGGTCTATTATCCCCAGCAAAAAAGAGGTGCAAGTCCTCAAAGCTGGAAGCAGCAGGCAAGCTGAAGGCCAAGGCCAAGGCCATTTCAAAAAAGGCTCCTTCCAAAGCGGCTGAAAAGGAGGCCAACAGGCGACATCTGGCATTGGAGAGGCAGTTTTCAAGGGCTCAGCAACAACAGCTAGGCCCAGACGTTACTGCCTTGACTGCGGGGACTCTGTTCGAGCCTCTCATCGCTCCTTCCGCCCCTCCATTCCAGAGAGCATGGTCTCCCGAAGCTGAGACCGCTCAGGGACAAGAAATGCTGAGCCACTCAGCATGCCCTCAATGGCCAGCTCAGCCACATGCAGCACGGCCTGCACCTGAGGCCACGTTTACACCGACTGCAGCGGGGCTCCGCTCTGTGGTTCCTCAGGAATTCTCATCTGAGCAATTCCAGGCCTTAATAGCCCAGGCTGTCTCCCAGGGCTTGGCTTCTGCTCTCCACAAACCCAGGGCCGAATCGGCCGCCCCTACTGTTCCACCCTACTATCAGCCAGAGCTGACAGATTATGCCCAATCCATCATTTCTGACCATTCCTCCCAGGGTATAGATACCTATCCAGAGGAATATGAGCCGGGTGAGATTCACCTCTCTGAGGATGAAGAGACAACACCTGATCCTATTCCATTTGTTGGGCTGTTTGACCCATCCTTATTCAAAGCCCTTTTAAATAAGGCAATTGCCTCGGGTAACATTGAGCCGGAACAAGAGGCTCCCCCTCCCTCCACTGATCAGGTCTCAAATCCATTATTTACAGAACCTTCTGTCTCTCAGAAGAGAATCCCTTGTCCTCCCTTGTTCCTTAACACCATCAAGAAGCAATGGTCAGGTCTGGGTTCACCGCCCTCACTGACTACTTCAGACAAGAGATTATTTAATGTGGACTCTTCTCTGTCTGATTTGCTTGAAGTCCCAGTGGTAGATCAGGCCATTACTCCTCTAGTCTCTCCATCCACCGTATCCGGTGATATGGCTGAGGCTCTAAAACCAAAGGACAGGAGGTCCGAGTTTTCCCTTCGCAGGTCCCACCAAGCCTCGGCGTGGTCGGTGAAGGCATCGACGGCTACCTCCTTTTTCGCCAGGACCGCCATAATGTGGCTGCGTGAGCTCCAAGCCACGATACCCCAGGACCAGGTACGCGTCCACCAAACCTTGGGTAAGCTTCTGGCTGCATCCGAATTTATGGCTGACGCCTCTCTACATGCAGCCAGATTTTCTTCGTGGACCATGGGCTACAATGTGGCTGTTCGCAGACTGTTGTGGTTGAAACAGTGGAGAGCGGACCAAAAGGCAAAGTGGCGTCTGGCTACCACCCCTTATACCGGCGGCCAGTTGTTTGGTGAGTCCCTCTCTCCATACCTGGTGGAGAACCACGATAAACGCAAGGTGATGTCTCACCTTAACAAACGCGGGGACAGACGCTCTACTTTGGACTATCGAAGAGCGCCCTTTCGTGCATACACGAGCCCAGAGTGGGTTCCGCACACTCGGCCCTTTCCTCCCAGACCCGACCGACCATGGGAGCGCTCTGGCCCCAGACCCAAACAACAGGCCCAAAGCAACCGGCCCTTTCGAGGGGGCGGAGGCCGTCCATTCAGACGGGCTAAATGACTCCAGGGACATGGCCCCCATAGGAGGCAGACTCTCCCTATTCGCAAACCACTGGGAGAGCACCATGACAGACTCTTGGGTGCTCCGAACGATCAAGGAGGGTCTGTCTCTAACCTTTCTCTCTGCACCCCCGGGTCGCTTCGTAGCTTGCCCGATGCCTCGGCAGCTGGACAAGAAGAGACTTATGCAACAGGCCATTCGTCATCTTCTGGACATCAGGGCCACCACTGGCCAGAGAGGGCAGGGATTCTACTCCATCCTCTTTGTGGTGCCCAAGACCTCAGGAGGATGGAGAGCAATTCTAGACTTCAAAGGTCTGAATTCCCATTTCAAATACGAGAGGTTCAAGATGCAGACGCTCCAGTCCATTCTGGCCAGCATCAGACGGGGTGACCTCTTGACATCTATAGACCTCACGGAGGCCTACTTGCATATTCCCATTATTCCCAGCCATCGCAGGTTCCTCAGGTTTTGTTTTGCCGGGCACCACTTCCAATACCGAGCCCTACCATTCGGCCTTTCCTCCGCCCCAAGAGTGTTCACAAAAATCTTGGCGGCGTTGACAGCCCACCTGCCCACCCTTAGGGACAGTTGGCTTTGGTATGTCCCATTTGTGGAGTCTCCATCCTCATGCTGGAGAAGGGGCATTGTCTTACCTGAACGCCTTTTCTCAGCATGACGATGGAGACTCCACCCCCATTCCCTCAAAGGGCTGTCTGGTCCTGTGTAGGGGGCAGGAGGAGCCAACGCGTCCAACTATGTCTTCTGTGCTTCGCCTCGTCGTAACTGGGTTAGGATCCAGTCCAGCAGGAGGCATGGCAATCGTTTGACTTAGTCTCATTGGGCAGGAGGATGAAGTTAATCCATTTGTGGAGTCTCCATCCTCATGCTGGAGAAACAGTTAATTTGTTGTTGTTGTTAGTTGCGAAGTCGTGTCCGACCCATTGCGACCCCATGGACAATGTTCCTCCAGGTCTTCCTGTCCTCTATCATCTTCTGGAGTCCATTTAAGCTCATTCCTACTGCTTCAGTGACTCCATCCAGCCACCTCATTCTCTGTCGTCCCCTTCTTCTATTGCCCTCAATCTTTCCCAGCATTAGGCTCTTCTCCAGTGAGTCCTTCCTTCTCATTAGGTGGCCAAAGTATTTGAGTTTCAACTTCAGGATCTGGCCTTCTAAAGAGCAGTCGGGGTTTATCTCTTCTAAGACTGACTGGTTTGAACGCCTTGCAGTCCAAGGGACTCGTAGGAGTCTTCTCCAGCACCATAGTTCAAAGGCCTCAATTCTTTTGTGCTCAGCCTTTCTTATGGTCCAGCTTTCACAGCCATACATTGCAACTGGGAAAACCATGGCCTTGACTATACGCACTTTTGTTGGCAGGGTGATGTCTCTGCTTTTTAGTATGCTGTCTAGATTTGCCATAGCTAACAGCTAATTACCCAACACTTAAACATAGTGAAGTGCTTTTACAACTTGAGATAGATCACTACACATTGCATCTCAGACTCAAAAAGACCCAGAAGAACAACTGGATGGGCAGCCAATACCTGAAGTGGAACATCACCGCACCCCACCCTGTGCTGTACAGAGCACAGTATCTGATATGAGGCATAAAGTCATAGATAAACAAGCTATAGTCAATCCTCAAGACCAATGGTTCAGAGGAGAAATGCCATGAAATAATCTGCTAGAAGATGCCGATACAGCCCTTAGGACAATCCTTACTACTATGATATTTAAATCAAAGAACTGATATATGCTACAACTACTGTAATCTTGGAGATGCTTGACTACACAAGTGAGAACTGTAGTACATAGCCTCCCTGGAAAATGAGGTTGAAGGCTAAGATCAAGGCAACTCGGAGAGACGTTAGTCAGCTGAGTGTGGTATGGTGATTAAGGAAAAAAAATGATTAAGACTTGTCTACTGAAAAAAATACAAGGTCATGAGTCCATCTAAAACCCTAGACTGCTTAAGGCTCACAACACTGGCTACCAGGCTAAGGAGATATGCTAGAGAAACAAAGGCCAAGAAGATAAATGTCCTGTTCTCCAAAGAACCATCCAAGGTGTCCTCCCAACTGCAGTGCAACAACACAGCAACAGCAGAGCCACCAACAGCAGATACTGAATAGTACTGAAAGAACATAGCAGAGAAAGAGAATACACATAACTCAGACAATCAGGTAACCTTATCTATTCTATAAGACAAATATCTGTTAACTTTATTAGTAATTTTAATTCAGCAAATAATTTTTATCTACTTTATCTACTTTAGCTGAGAGATTAAACTGCAAATATGTTTGCTGCTCTCAACAGTTTTTCTCTATCTTTTATTTCAAATGCAGAGCATACTTCTGTATTTAAAGTAACATTGTATAGCAATGCAGCAATGTAGCATTGCTGATGATAAAACTAAGTAGTAGAGTAAGATATGTAGTAGAGTAAGATATGTAGTATCCACTCTGCTTTCAGAACATTCTCTTGCTTTTAATTGCATTTTTTTTCAAAAGCTACAGATACCCCTTAACTATATTCTGCAGTAATCAAGGGATCTTTCATTTCTCCTGTATTTAGTATCAGCTCCTTTCGTCCTTAACCAGCTGCCAGCACAATCAACTCATTAATCTTCATCTATTAGTAACTATGATTTCTAATTTCTAATCTAAATGCAACCGGGCATCAAGAAACAATCTGCAAAGGCATTGGTTCTAGGCTCTTTTCCTTTTCTTAGTTTTATCATCACCAATGCGCAAAACCTAACAGAAGCCAGTTCATGATGGTAAAACAATTACTCTGAAGAAATTTTCCAAAACCAACATCCTGATAGGGAAAGAGAATTCTTTTCAAGTTGAATGCTGCAACTGATGTTGCGCAGCATTCAAAAAAATCGGTAGAGCCAGTATAGAAAAATAGTAAGAGCCAAAAATAGAATGGATGATACTATTATCATCATCACAATTATTTTATCATGTATTATACTTATTTCTGCTAGCATCAACATTATGTCACTACTTCTCATTATCAGCAGGCTGTCATCATTATCATCAGCAGTATTAATACTCATTTTAAAATCATAGCAGTATATATTTATCTGTCTTTAACACTGTCTTATTGAAAGGAAGCACAACTAACTTGTTGCAAATTAGATTATTTCACCTTTGGAGGATGTCATTTAAATATTAAGGGCTTACTTAACTGAGAGAGATTTTTAAACACATAGTTTCAAACCATCAGAATTCAGCAGCAAATTGCAAACTGATCTTGACAAGTTCCAAGATGTTAGTTCGGACTGGTTTATTTGATGAGTCAAATTCAGTTACTTGCCTAGAATCAAAAATTATTCCAACTAAACTGAATGATACAAAGTGACCATAACTATGTTCTATTCAGAAAAAATAAGCAAATTGGTGCTGATGCTCTCCAGATGCTTTGGACATAATCCTAAAATCCATTATCCTATATTTACCTTGGCCAGATGACAGTGGCATGGCTTACACTACCAGTCTAGAATCTATAGAAGGAGACTGGTAATAATAGCAACAGAACGAAGATATGCCAGGCACACAAAGCCGGGAGAGCTTTGGCTTTAGCATCCAGCTTGTGAAGATGAGAAAAAGAATAGCTTCGGATCTTGCCTTTGAACTCTGTCAAAGGAGCAGCATGTCAGCAAGCAAGGAAAACAAACAGCATGCTATAGTGGAACTAAAATGCAATTAGCATTATATTGATGGATTACCAACTTATGCAAAGAATCACTAATTGGGAGATAGGTGAGGAAAAATTAAGAAAAAAACCCCCATTATTTCCTTTCACCTGGTTTAAAAAAGAGTAAACTTTAATGGTGCTGCAGCCTGCAATCATAAAAACCAATGGAGCAGAAAGGTAAAACTTGTAATAATGTGAATTAGAGTTTGCTCAACAATATTTATTATCCAATTTTAAAATTACAAACTTTGTTCTGTATAGTTGCAGAATGCATACATTGGGCTGTACAGAATATGAAGAAATAATATTTTAAAGAATAGTTCTGAAATTACACTTCTGCTAGAAACTTTTCTTTTGCAACTTAATAATTTAATTCAGCCTCTGTTCCATGTCAGCAAAAAGCAAAACCTATCTTGATTTTAAAATCTCAAAATATCTTTAAATTCCCATATTATAAGCCCCTAAAATGTACTAGATCTAAGTGCTAATTTAAAATAAAATAAGTCAAAGATTTTTAAAATATTCCTTGATCAGGTTAAGGGCATTCATGTGTATTTGTGTTCAGATATTTGTATTTGTATTTACAAATTTATATTTGTAATATAAATTAGAATTGTAATGAGGAAAAATATATTTTCCCCACTCCAGTCATGACAGGAATCCCGGGAGTTTTGTTAGCGTTATTTGCCTTTTGAGAAAAAGCTATGATTTCATTTTAATATGGACTGTATTTTATCATATACAGCAAATAGAGGATTCCAATAAAAAAATTGATAAATGAAAAGAGGTAATGTCTTATCCTCTGAAACCACATTGATCTATTTCATATATCTTAGTGAGGTCAAAGACTGTTAATAAAATCATTTACTGTTTGACTTTAAGTTTGCCCAAGCATATGTCAGGATATTTCTCGTAAGCATTTATTGCAGATTCCTGGAATAGTCTATTTAAACGCACTCTTATTTTTATTTTTTTATTTAAATATATAGAGCATAAAGTTTACCCATATGTTTCATCAGGTTTTAAAAATAGAGAAAAACCGCATGCTTACTATTGGAATATATTAATATTGCATTTTTTTCTTTAAGCAGATAAAGCCAATTATCCTTTCTACTCCTACCAGTTTTAGCTTTTAATAGCAGCGAAGTTCTCTTTCAATACTCTCATTTCATTATGTTCATATAATTACAAAGCTACTGAGCAGGATAAAGACCAGTATCGTTGTTATGGGATGAGGAAAGCATTTCTTGTCTTTTACAAAAATATACCGCTATTTATTCTGCAATTTGTTGTTCTCATGACCATATCTGATGAAACATTCAAAAGAAAAATTTACCTCGTCTCCGCCCATAGCTCCTGGCTGCATGTAAATAAAAAAAAATACAATAGGTATTGACATAATAAGAATTACTATATTTATAATTTTCTGCAAATCTCAAATTTGAACAAAATAATTCAGATATTTTAAATGTGGAACAAGCATATGGAATATAGCCAAATACACGATTCTAGATTTCCAAAATACATGGGCAAAAAACGTGTTGTAAAAGGTACCTAAATGAGAATACTATTTTTACAAAAACCAATCTCAAGCAATTATTTAATTGAAATCATTTTTAAAAATCATTTTGTTTAATACAGCAATTTATATTGCATCCTTTAGATCAATTCATATTAGATTAAATGGCTATATATATAATGGAAATTCAGTAATTAAATATATAGTATTCACTATCAACATTAATAACCTTATAATCTTATACAGCTTTATTCTGAAATTCTAATTTTATCGAACACTCAAAGCAATTTTACGTACTGGCAAATAGAATGTAATCTGCAAAGATTATAAAAATTGAACCATTATATTTAAAGAACATACAGGTTACTCAAATATAATTGTAACTTTAAAACACATCTAAACTTCAGCTCTTATGTCATTAAAACAGCAAATGGTAATATTTTCATTTTCTGAAATGAAGAATCCAAAAATTCTTTGCCTTTTTTGTATGTTCTGCTGCTTTCTTCATTGAATGAGCTACTTACTACAGGCTTGGTAAGAAATATGCATTTGGTTTTCTGAATCAAAAAAGATTTTAGGTATAGGACATTGTGAAATTCAGCCAAATACATCATTCTTTCTAGAAAGCTAACATAGTGGACATTCAAACCTTTATAGTAGTTGGTAATATTTTGATCTTCTTTCTCTATCTACCAGTAAAATAATTTCACAGTCTTTTTTTCTATAAACATATTTCAAATTCAAAACACACATATGAATATCACTGAATTCCAGAAGCAAGTATACAGTGCTAAATGAATTTATTGCTCCATAAATAGTTTATAACAGTGGTGGCGAACATATGGCACGGGTGCCAGAGGTGGCACTCAGAGCCCTCTCTATGGGCACGCGTGCCGTCGCCCCAGTCCTAGGCCTTCAGCTGGGTTTTATAAAACCTTTTCGCTTTAGGCCTCCGCCGCCGTGTGCAAAAAAAAAAAGGTTCAATCAGTCAATTTCAACTTCTCGCGGAAAAAAGAAAGATCTTGCAAAGTTGGAATTGATTGATTGAACTTTTTAGTCCCACCCAGTCTGCCATTACCACCGCGGCCACGCCCACCCAATGGGCCACGCCCACCCAATGGGCCACACCCACCCAATGGGTCACACCCACCCGGCACTCGACGATGCATAATTGGGTTTTGGGTTGCAGTTAGGGCACTCAGTCTCTAAAAGGTTCGCCATCACTGGTTTATAAAATTAAAAACAAAAAAGAGTGGTAAACACTGAAAATAATGTACACAGCTTTTAAATTATATTAACTCTGAGATGGAAAGAATCATAAAACAAATCTTCCACTTTCCAAAAACAAACAAACATTTTTTACATATGTATTTCTGTCAGGATTAATTTAAACACTGCAACAAATGGTCATCTTGCAGGAAAGACAGTGCCAGGAAAAATGGAGCCAAATTCACTGAAATTAATGTGAAGGACTGGACACAAAGACATAAAGAACACTTTAAAAAGCTGCTGTAGAACAGGCAACTAAATACCAACACCAAATACTGAAACACAAGTTAAAATAAAAAAAATGCTAATTAAAAATTAACCATTTATTTTCTGTATCTCTATGCTAGGGATATTCACTCATTTCTTTTTACTATGTATTAGAATGGGTGAAAATATTTGACATTTAAGTTGCATTATGGCAAAATACATAATTGATTTTAACCACAGTTGAGCCCAAAATTTATGTTGCTAAGTGAGAAATTTGTTAAATGAGTTTTGCCCCATTTTATGACTTTTCTTGCCATATTTGTTAAGCGAATCTCTACAGTTGTTAAATTAGTAATATCGTTGTTAAGTGAATCCGGTTTCCCCTTTGACTTTGATTGTCAGAAGGTTGCAAAAGGTGATCACATGATCCTGGGACATTGCAACCATCATAAATGTGAGTCAGTTATTAAGCATCTGAATTTTGATCACATGACCATGGGGTTGCTGCATCAGTCATAAGTGTGAAAAATGGTCATAAGTCACTCTTTTCAGTGTCACTGTAACTTGAACGGTCACTAAGCGAACTGTTGTAAACCAAGGACTATCTGTATTTCAGCTTTATTTAAGTAACTAATCAATCCAGAATTAACAAATGTAATAAGCATACAAAAAGACAAAACCTAGTAAAGCAAATTTAATGTAGCATCTGTGAACTCTTTGAGTGCAGAGATGACATGAAAAACTCTACATAGATTTTCAAGAATTGCATTAAAGAGATAAATTCCCTTGTTCAATTCAACATATGAGAAAGTGTTGAATTGTACAAAATAACTTTTCACATGTTGAGACTCCTTCCCAAGATGGCTGCTGAACGGTAAGGAGATTTTTTTCTCTGGCCGATGATCTGCCGATTTTGCTGCCTACGCTGGCTCTCTGGCAGTGCTACTCCCTGGATTTGAATGGGAGAACTCAGGAACCCAAAACAACTTTTGGATGGCTGTGGACCCATTTGGGAAGGGGAGTCTTGAAGATTCAGTTCCCTCTGGGAGCGGTCGGAAAATCACGGGCATCCATCTTCCTGTCAGCATTTCAGGTTTTTTTTAAGCATGTCTGGTCTTAATTTTGAATTTTTACTTTGCTTTTTAATCTTTAAAAGTAGATCAGCCAGCTGAATGCTGATCAACCCCCTGCTGGACTTTAACTGTTCTCTTTTTTCTTTTTCCCTTTGATTTATGCTGTTCTAAATAAATTTTGTTTTCTGTATGGAAACACTGTGTGCTTTTGAATGGTGAAGTGCTTTCATTTGATTTATATTAATATTGGACTCTCACCACAATGTTTTTATATTTTTTTAATTTGCAAAGCACTTAAGAGTTTATTTCTTTTTAATTTTTCTTTTAATCTTGGGTAGAAATACCCAGAAAATATTTTTCCTATTTCCTTCTGCTTCAGTTTCTTTGTTCTCTGATTAAGCTTCATAGAGCAATAATATTTGAGATTACAGACACAGTGACTGAAATCTGAGAAAAGACCTTCTGGCAACATACAACTTTTAATTGCAAGCTTTTTAAAAAGTTTGATGAAATGATAATACTCATGGAAAATATTCGGAGGCATGTAGCTTTGGAGGAATCTGATTTGAAAGTTGTAAATCAAAGAGGTATTGACTGTACAGATGGAGAACCAACTGACATGATTCCATACATCTCTCTGAACTTCAAGTCTGCATGACATGGAGAAGTGACAAATTGTTTTTTCTTAGGAGGACTGGGAAGATTGGGGAATGGACTTATTACCCTTAATTGCAAACCTCTTTTATCTGGACTTTGTTGGGAAGATGATTAATTGTGGAGATTTAATGTATTATATTTAACTAGACAACATCTGATAAGAAATGGTATCAAGAAGCAAACATAGATATTTAATTCAGGATGAATTACTCTTAACTTTTGGGATGATTTGCAATAGATAAGATGTCATGGTAAATTTTCTATGAGTTGATTACAATAACAGTTTGTTAACAGAAGGTTTTGAAATTCTAATCTTATCCTTTTCATTATTATTGTTCTTCCTGTTAACTATTCTGTCACTAATATAGCATATAGATAAGTTTGCAAATAGATTTACTGATCTTAAAAAAAATGGGGGGCCCTGTTTCACAAGGGGTGGGAACTAATATTGTAGCAATGTATTAGAAGACACTGGACAACCATTTGTCTGAAATGGTATAAGGTTTCCTGCCTGAGCAGGGGGTTTCAACTAGAAGACCTCCAAGGTCCCTTCCAACTTTATCATCATCATCATCATTGATCATCGCACAGTCAACCAGATGTTCAGACTGGATTTGGCATTTTTGTCTATCTATCGAGTCCTTACCAAGGACCTGGGATAGGCAGATGTGGATGTTTGAATTGATAGTATTACAGATATCATCGCAGAATGGAAGCTGTTCCTAGTAAGGCCGCATTTTGCAATTGATTGATGGCAAATTTGTCAATGCCAATGGTGTCCAAGTGATGCTCCAGTTGTTTTGGGATTGCACCCAAGGCGCCTATTACTATTGGTACTACCCTTGTTTGCCTTTGGCAATTTCTATTTGTAGGTCTTTGTATTTTGTTATCTTCTCCAGTTCTTTCTCTTCTATTCTGCTATCTCCAGGCACTGCCATGTCCACTATCCAGACTTTTTTGTCTTTCTTATCAACAATTGTTAAGTCTGAGGTGTTATGTGGCAGGTGCTTGTCTGTTTGAATTCTAAAGTCCAAGAGCAATTTAACATTTTCATTTTCTATGATTTTCTCTATTTTACGGTCCCACAAGTTTTTGCTTGCAGGCAAATGATATTTCTTGCAGATCTTCCAATGCACCATTGTTGCTACTTTGTCATGCCACTGCTTATAGCCAGTCTGTGCGATCTTCTTGCAGCAGCCCACCAGGTGGTCCGTTTCTTCAGCTTCTTTGCCTAGGCGGCACTTACTGTCTGTTGCTATCTTCTCAATTTTGACTTTGCATGCATTTGTCCTTAAGGCTTGGTCTTGTGCAGCCAGAATTAGTCCCTCGGTCTCTTTCTTCAACTTTCTTGCTCTTAGCCATTGCCAGGACTTGTTATTATCTGCTTTCCCAGCTATTTTTTTTAATGTACTGGCCAAGTAGTGCTTTGTCTTCCCAAGCCTCCATTCTGTTCTTCATTTGGTCTTTCTTATAGGCCAATTTGGTCTCTCCAGTAGTCAGTAAGCCTTCCTGATATACTAACTTCAGTGCATCTTCATCATTATCCTTCAGATATTCTTCCAAAGCCATTTTTTCTTCTTCAACCATCTGATGCACTTGCAACATTCCACGCCCACCTATTTGCCTTGGTAGATAGAGTCTGTCAATGCCACTGCGTGGATGAAGGGCATGATTCATTGTCATTATTTTTCTGGTCTTCCTATCCATTGCTTTTATTTCTGCTTGAGTCCAGTCCACTATTCCAGCTGTGTCTCTAATGACTGGAATTGCCTAACTGTTGATTGCCTTCATGGTATTTCCTCAATTGAGTTTGGACTTTAAGATCTTCTTTACTCTCTTGATGTATTCACCTCTAATCTTTTTCTTGACTTCAGTGTGCTTGATGTTGTCAGCTTGAAGGATACCCACGTATTTATAGTAATCTTCCTCATCCAGAGTCTTAATGTTATTTTTGTGGGGCATCTTGATTCCTTTAGTTTTCACTATTTTTCCTTGTTTGGTAGTAAATGTGGCACATTTATCCAAGCCAAACCCATTGCAATATCTTGGCTATATATACAGACAGTGTTGAGCAGCGATTCTATTTCAGATAATGTTTTTCCATACAGCTTCAAATCATCCATGTAAAGGAGGGAGATAGTCTGGCAGATGTTTTTGATGTTTGATAGCTATGGCCTGAGTTATTCAGTATTGTTGACAGAGGAAACAGTGCAATAAAAAATAGTGGTGATAGTGAATCACCACTAGTGACTACTACTACTACTACTACTACTACTACTACTACTACTACTACTACTATTATTATTATTATTATTATTATTATTATTATTATTATTATTATTATTATTATTATTATTATTATTATTATTATTCAACCAGACGGGATAACGTGTATGTGTGTTGGGTTCTTTTTTTTCTTTTGTTTTTGTTTAATGTCTTGTATGCTATGTGCCCTTTGTTTTTTTGTTGTTGTTTTTAAATTTCTTGGAGTTTTGTATTTTAACTTTATTTTGAATAAAATAAAAATGCTAAAAATGACCTTTCATATGTTAAAGTTTGCCTGAGCTTTTCACTAATTTACTGATGAATTTAGCAATTTTGGGATAGCAGAATGGGTATTCTTATGGAACAGTTCTTGATGAAAGAACAGGAAAGAATATACATGATTCCATAGTTTTCACAATGGAGGGATATAAGGAGATTACTTCAGAATCTGCAGCACTGTAGCACTGAAATTGCTCATTTATTAATTGGAATCCGAAATAAGTAGTGAGGATTCACTGATGACACTAAATTATTCTATATGACAAAGTTTTGCAAAACATCTCCAAAAGTATCTTTCCAAACTGGGAATATGACCACTAAACTGCCATATAACTACATAATGAAAAACTAGGATTTTAAAGGTAACCCTCAACTTACAAGCATTTGTTCAACAATAGTTTGAAGTTGCAATGACCTCAGAAAAAGTGACTTAAAACCTATTGTCGAATTATCACTGTTGCGCCAACCCTGCAGTAATGTAATTGGAATTCGGGTGCTAAGCAACCAGCTTGCATTTATGACAGTTGCAGCATTTTGTGGCCACTTGATTGCAATATGCAACCTTCCCATCCAGCTTCCTATAAGCAAAGTCAATTGGGGAAGCTGGTTGTTAAATGAAGCTGGATTCATTTAACAACCACATCGTACATTTAATGAACAGAGTAAAAATGGTATAAAATTGGATCCAGTCATTTAATGACTTGTTTCATGACCACACTGACTTACATAAAATTCCGGTCCAAATTATGGTCATAAGTCAAGGACAACTTGTACAACTTTTGTTTGAGCTAGTGAGAACTGATCAAGACAAGGTTCTTGGAGCTCATGCAGCTCAATGCAAATGTTAACCCAGTATGCACCAGCTGTAAAAACAAAGTGCCATTCTGAACTTAGGGATCATGATGAGAAAGACTAATTTTTTAAAAAACTCTTTCAATATGGTAAAATGATGTGAAATTATATAAAATATAGTACATAGTTCTAGGATATTGTAAAACAGGAACATTGTGAAAAACCAAATCAGAATTAAAAAAATGAATAAATAATCTTCATCACTCTCACTGATCAGCATTATATGAGCTTTGTGATAGGATAACAGAGTTTATGTAAAAGTATCTTAAACAACTCTGAATAAATGTGAAAAAATAAAATGGAGCAAATTAAAATAGACTATGTATTATGAATACTAGACTACTGTACTAAAATGTCAATTTTTAAAGTTACTTTGTGAATAAAATATTAATATAGAATCACTGCATCAGCATATAATAGCACCCCTATCCATCTAGTATGAATAAAAATGTTAGATAGTAATAATAATAATTATAAAGTTGGAAGGGACCTTGGAGGTCATCTAGTCCAACCCCCTGCTCAGGCAGGAAACCCTATACCATTTCAGACAAATGGCTGTCCAGTCTCTTCTTAAAAACCTCCAGTGTTGGAGCATTCACTGCTTCTGGAGGCAGGTTGTTCCACTGGTTAATTGTTCTAACTGTCAGGAAGTTTCTACTTAGTTCTAGGTTGCTTCTCTCCTTGATTAGTTTCCATCCATTGCTTCTTGTCCTGCCTTCAGGCGCTTTGGAGAAGGGGCGTTGTCTTACCTGAACGCCTTTTCTCAGCATGACGATGGAGACTCCACAAATGGGTTAACTTCATCCTCCTGCCCAATGAGACTAAGTCAAACGATTGCCACGCCTCCTGCTGGGCTGGATCCTAACCCAGTTTACGACGAGGTGAAGCACAGAAGGTATAGTTGGATGAGTTGCCTCCTCCTGCCCCCTACACAGGACCTGACAGCCCTTTGAGGGGGTGGGGGTGGAGTTTCCATCGTCATGCTGAGAAAAGGCGTTCAGGTAAGACAACGCCCCTTCTCCAGCATGAGGATGGAGACTCCACAAATGGGACATACCAAAGCCATCTGTCCCTAAGGGAGGGAAGCAGTCTGGGCCTGTGTCCCGGTGGATGGCACCACCTGTTGTAAAACCCTCCGGCCAAAGGAGGCGTCTGCGGAAGCATATTTGTCCATCTTGTAATGCCTTATAAAGGGAGAAGGCGAGGACCAGGTCGCCGCTTTACAGATTTTGGTGATGGAAGCTTGCGTGGCCCAAGCTGCCGATGTTGCGGCGCTGCAAGTGGAATGAGCCGTGATGCGGCCAGGTGCGGGCAATGAGTGTGCCTGATAAGCCCGTGCGATGCAAGCTTTGATCCATCTGCCGATTGTTGAGGCAGACACTTTCTGCCCCATGGAAGAGGGTTGGAAAGAAATAAAGAGCGCCTCTGACTTTCAAACAGCGGATGTCCGCTTGATGTAATGTTTCAGCGCTCTGCGCACATCCAAAGTATGCCACTTACGTTCCAAATCGCGGGATGGATTGGGGCAAAGGTTACGGAGGACCACCTCCTGTGCTCTGTGGAACAAGGTGTTAACCTTGGGGACAAATGATGGGTCTAGTCGAAGAATCACCCTGTCGTTATGAAAGGTGCACAGATCTTCCCTTACCAAGAGAGCCACCAGTTCCGATATGCACCTGGCCGAAGTTACGGCTACCAGGAAGGCAACTTTCATAGACAAGACGCGGAGAGTGCATGCTCCTATGGGTTCCAACGGCCCCAATGTAAGGGCCTGTAGAACCATGGGCAGATCCCAAGAGGGATAACGGTGTACCACTGGTGGCCTGGTATTGGTCGCCCCTTTGAGAAAGTAGTGCACCATAGGCTGCTGGGACAGAGGGATCGAGTTGTCGCATTGCAATACTGTTGACAAAGCTGCGACTTGTCAATGGATGGTACTGTGCGATAGGCCCTTGTCCAACCCTTCCAACAGGTACTGTAAGATCTTCGGGATGGTGAGTGAGGAGAAATCCAACTGACCCTTGGCGCACCAGAGACTAAAATTTCTCCAGGTGGAGTCATATATCCTATTCGTGGAGGGGCGCCTGCAGGCTTGAATCATCTTTATGACCCTCGTTGAATAGGAGCCCCTTGCTAACAGTTGCCACTCAAGTGCCAGGCGGCTAACTGAAGCCACTGAGGTTCTGGGTGCTGCAAGGTTCCCTGACTCAGGGCGATGCGGTTGGGGGGAATTCTCCACGGGGAAGAGACGGAGAGGTCCACCAGGTCTGCAAACCAAGGACGTCTTGGCCAGTATGGGGCAATCAAGATTACCTCCGCCCATTCCAGAAGAACCTTGTGGATGACTGCCTGGATCAGAGGAAGGAGAGGGAAGTCGTATAACCGTTCCCTGGGCCAAGGGCTATGGAGCGCATCCGCCCTCTCCGCCCCCTGGGAAGGGAACCGAGAGAAGAATCTCGGGAGCTGAGCGTTCAGCGGCGAGGCGAACAGATCTATCACTGGTTGTCCGAATTGGATCGAGACCTCCTTGAAAATGGAGGGATCCAGACGCCACTCTGAGTGGTCTACCGTCGATCTGCTGAAGAAGTCCGCCTGCCGGTTCGCTACCCCCGAGATGTGTTCCGCCCTGAGGGAGGAAAGGTTGGACTCTGCCCAAGAAGCTAGCAGCTGGGCCTCTGTCATGAGGTCTCTGGACCGGGTACCCCCCTGGCGATTCATTTGGGCCTTGGCTGCGACATTGTCCATAAGGACCAGTACATATTGCCCTGCTACTCTGCTCCTGAAGTGTCGGAGGGCAAGATGTATGGCCCTGAGCTCCAACCAGTTTATGTTGTGTTGCCGGAGATATCCACCATTGAAGGGAGTGCAAGGTCTGAAGAGGGACCCTGACCTTCTGAGTGGAGGAGCTCGTGCCCAGCCTCTGAAATGGTAGGAGGAGCCATTGCAGGTGTCTGGAGTGCAACCTGGACCATGGAACGATTGACATGCACGAGACCATCTTCCCTAGGAGCTTGGAGAGTGTGGCCAGGGAAACTACTCAATCTTTCTGTATCTGGAGCACCAGAGACCGAATGCTGTCTCGATCCTGCGACTGAGACCATGCACTGCGTCGTGTCTATGATCGCCCCCAGGTGCAATAGACGGGTGGATGGAACAGTGTGGCTCTTCGGGAAATTTATGGAAAACCCGTGGGCCTGTAGTACCCCAATGGTGTGGTTGAGATCCCATTGGGCTGCCTGGACGGACGAGGACTGAATTAGGATGTTGTCCAGGTAGCACTGGATCCGCACAGGTATTAACCTCAGGTGGGCCGTAACGCCGCCAAGATTTTCGTGAACACTCTTGGGGCGGAGGAAAGGCCGAATGGTAGGGCTCTGTATTGGAAGTGGTGCCCGGCAAAACAAAACCTGAGGAACCTGCGATGGCTGGGAATAATGGGAATATGCAAGTAGGCCTCCGTGAGGTCTATGGATGTCAAGAGGTCGCCCCGCCTGATGCTGGCCAGAATGGACTGGAGCATCTGCATCTTGAACCTCTTGTATTTGCTTTGGGAATTCAGACCTTTGAGGTCTAGAATTGCTCTCCATCCTCCTGAGGTCTTGGGCACCACAAAGAGGATGGAGTAGAATCCCTGCCCTCTCTGGCCAGTGGGAACTGGCTCTATGGCCCTGATGTCCAGAAGATGACGAATGGCCTGTTGCATAAGTCTCTTCTTGTCCAGCCGCCGAGGCATCGGGCAAGCTACAAAGCGACCCGGGGGTGCAGAGAAAAAGGTTAGAGACAGACCCTCTTTGATCGTTCGGAGCACCCAAGAGTCTGTTGTGGTGCTCTCCCATTGGTTTGCGAATAGGGAGAGTCTGCCTCCTATGGGGACCATGTCCCTGGAGTCATTTAGCCTGTCCGGTGTAAGGGGCGGTAGCCAGACGCCACTTTGCCTTTTGGTCCGCTCTCCACTGTTTCAACCACAACAGTCTGCGAACAGCCACATTGTAGCCCATGGTCCGCGAAGAAAATCTGGCTGCGTGTAGTGAGGTGTCAGCCATGAATTCGGATGCAGCCAGTAGCTTACCCAGGGTCTGATGGACTCGTACCTGGTCCTGGGGTATCGTGGCTTGGAGCTCACGCAGCCACATTATGGCGGTCCTGGCGAAAAAGGAGGTAGCCGTCGATGCCTTCACCGACCACACCGAGGCTTGGTGGGACCTGCGAAGGGAAAACTCGGACCTTTTGTCCTCTGCTCTTAGAGTCTCAGCCATGTCACCGGATACGGTGGATGGAGAGACTAGGGGTGTAATGGCCTCATCTACCACTGGGACTTCAAGCAAATCAGACAGAGAAGAGTCCACATTAAATAGTCTCTTGTCTGAAGTAGTCAGTGAGGGCGGTGAACCCAGAGCTGTCCATTGCTTCTTGATGGTGTTAAGGAACAAGGGAGGACAAGGGATTCGCTTCTGAGAGACAGAAGGTTCTGTGAATAAGGGATTTGAGACCTGATCAGTGGAGGGAGGGGGAGCCTCTTGTTCCGGCTCAATGTTACCCAAGGCTGTTGCCTTATTTAAAAGGGCTTTGAATAATGATGGATCAAACAGCCCAACAAATGGGATAGGATCAGGTGTTGTTTCTTCATCCTCAGAGAGGTGAATCTCACCCGGCTCATATTCCTCTGGATAGGTATCTATACCCTGGGAGGAATGGTCAGAGATGATGGACTGGGCATAATCTGCCGGCTCTGGCTGATAGTAGGGTGGAATAATAGGTGTGGCTGATTCGGCTCTGGGTTTGTGGAGAGCAGAAACCAAGCCTTGGGAGACAGCCTAGGCTATTAAGGCCTGGAATTGCTCTGGTGAGAATTCCTGAGGAACCACAGAGCGGAGCCCCGCTGCAGTCGGTGTAAACGTGGCCTCAGGTGCAGGCGGTGCGGCATGTGGCTGAGCTGGCCATTGAGGGCATGCTGATTGACTCAGCATTTCTTGCCCCTGAGCGGTCTCAGCTTCGGGAGACCATGCCCTCTGGAATGGAGGGGCGGAAGGAGCGATGTGAGGCTCGAACAGAGTCCCCACAGTCAAGGCAGCAACGGCTGGGCCTACAAAGTCAGTATGCTGTTGTTGCTGAGCCCTTGAAAACTGCCTCTCCAAGGCCAGATGCCGCCTGTGGGCCTCCTTCTCAGCCGCTTTGGAAGGAGCCTTTTTTGAAATGGCCTTGGCGTTCAGCTTGCCTGCTGCTTCCAGCTTTGAGGACTTGCGCCTCTTTTTTGCTGGGGATAATAGACCACCATGGGTGGTCGTAGGAGTGGAGGTCTGCCATCGCTGATGGAACCTCTCAGCAGAAGCCGAGAATGCAGACAATCTTAGGTGGAGCTCTGGGATGTCTGTTGCCCAGGAACCGGCAAGGCCGGTTATGGTTCCAATTAGTGGTGGCGACTGGACCAGAGGCTGGCCATGTGCGCACTGGGGAGCTACCAGCGAGGCTGGTCACTGCTCCAACAATTGTTGCCGCTCCAATGCCACTGAGGCAAATAGCTTTGTCTGCCTGAGGCAGAAAATGGAGGCAGTTGTAAAGATGAGGCGAGTCAAGATGGCGGCCGGGCAATTGGAGCCTTGCGAGGTAGGCCTGGTTGTGAGGAAAAACGACCCTGGTTGTGTCTGGGTCAGTGTTCCTGAAGCTGTAGGTGTAACCTACACTCGCTTCGCAGGCCGGGGGAAAAGACAGAAGGGATTCTCTCCCTGAGGTGGCCTTTCAAAAGGCCAGCAAAAGTGTTGCGGTGCCCAAAATGGCGGCCGCGACAAGCTCTGCCAATCCGTGGCACGCCTGTGAGGCCCAGCCGCTTCAAACACCACTGTAGAGGCAAGGAAAGAGGGAGCAGGCTCCAAAAAAACGCCTCAGAGCTCTATCCGAGCTCGCAGCGGCGCTCCGAGCAGCGAAAAACTTTACAATTACAAGTTTCGGCCGCGCTGATAGAAAAGTGGCTTTTGGTCCCCCTGCAGAGCCCATGGCTCAGCTGCTGTAGTAATGATCGCGCTGGCTCTGGTCGGCTCGCAGCGCTCAATTTAAGGCTCCCAATTGTCAGAGAAGCTGACTCTTTAAATATTTGAGCCTTCGGCCGCGCTGCAGGCAAGCAGAGGCCCCCTGCGGAGCCCGCTGCCCAGCTGATCATCGGGAGACGATCGCGGCAATTACCGCCTGGCCGTCAGATGGACTTGACAGCTCAGGAATTTTCAATGAAATTGCTGCAAGTGCAGCAAGAATAGAGATTCCACAAATGGTATACGACCTGACTAACAATGAGGAGCCAAACGAAAGCGTCCTGATGGGCTTGGAGACTAAGTCGTAAACTGGGTTAGGATCCAGCCCAGCAGGAGGCATGGCAATCATTTGACTTAGTCTCATTGGGCAGGAGGATGAAGTTAACCCATTTGTGGAGTCTCCATCCTCATGCTGGAGAATAGCTTGGCTCCCTCTTCTTTGTGGCAGCCCCTGAGATATTAGTAGACTGCTATCATGTCACCCCTAGTCCTTCTCTTCATTAAACTAGACATACCCAATTCCAGCAACCGTTCCTTCTATGTTTTAGCCTCCAGTCGCCTAATCATTTTTGTTGCTCTTCTCTGTACTCTTTCTAGGGTCTCAACATCTTTTTTATATCGTGGTGACCAAAACTGGATGTTATTATTGCTGTTGTTGTTGCTGTTGTTGTTATTGTTATATTATTTTTATATAATAAGAAAGGGCAAACTTCTTTGTAAATTACACCTTGCATTTCAGGAAATCTGAGTGGGTAAGGCAATTCTGCAAAAACAACTGAAGCTTAATTTTTCCTTGGTTTCATTGAAATATTTTGGGGGGGGAAGGGAGGTCTTTTGCAAATTGTATTAAGCCTATTTACCAAGCTCAAAAAATGAAATGCTATGTCTTCAATTTTCAGCAACAATGGTAAAACACAACTTTACAAGTTGCAAAAAAAAAAAGGCAGGAAATCAAGGGCCTTTAAGTTGCCTATCTCTGTGATAAGAAGAGGGTTATTTTTTCAAAAAAACAACAACAACCCTGTGATTGAGAAAAAGTGTTCTCTTATACTCAGTGCTTTTTTTTGTAAAAAAAAAAAAAAAAAAGGTGCCGGAACTCACACATGTCATACAACCCATTTTGCCTACCCTACAGGGTTCCATCCAAAAAAGGTGCCGGAACTCCATTCTGAGCGTTCTATGAGAAAAAAAAGCCCTGCTTATACTCATTAAGAAAAATAAATTGATGGAAAATGCAACTGACTGCTGAAAAGAATGACTGCCTTTGAAAATTAAGAGGAGCTGCTTGCCTACTGAATTTCAGTCCTGTTTTAATGCCTATACCTACCTACCTACAAATTTTCAAAGTAATCATGTCTTCTCCCAGGGTCTTATGGCTACAGTACAGAACTTCCATAAAATCCAAGGAAAAAATACAGCTATTTTAAAGGATTCACGATAGATGCTACATTCGTACCCATGTGCTCTGAAGTACTTTGTAGAATCAAATTCAATGCATTGCACAGTCCTAATAATGTTCTTAACAGCATTTAATTTCTTAAAATATGTTCTCTGTATATATTTAATTATTACTGCTTCATTGCCTTCTACATTTTAAAAGGTTCTCTTTAAGTTTAATTGAACTGTTGTCCACATTGCAATCAAATTGCATTAAGTGTGTAGGTCCATTTGGTAAAAGGGACTGATATGTTAACCAAGTTGTTTTCTTTTCTGTAAATAAATAATTTTTCATCCATATATACTTGTATATCTAAAATATCTGTATATCTCAGTAATTTGTCTTAAGTTATTACCCACATGATAAATGGGTAATGTAACCCAATAATCTCCTTTTTCTGAGTATCAATAAGATATAAATTGACCACTCCTCAAATAAGAAAATTAATAAACCATAGGTCTATCTAATTCAGAGCAGCAAAATACTGTCCAGTGCTAAAGAGACAGTTGTTAGTAGGTGTTTTTTTTTTAAATACTGGGAGTGATGATACCAAGGAAAAGTATCTTGCTAGGGTCCTAATTATTTCCTAGCGATTCGGACCACATGATATTTTAAAAGGCTATCAGTTTACAGAAATATAATCTAGAATCAGGTGCAAAAGCAAATAGCATAGTTATGAGATAGATTATATTGATTGGACATTGCTTGCTAAGTGGTCAACAGAATCATACCAAGTACACATAGATGCATTTAATGCACTGTTGGAAGAGAAAATATGGCTTGCATCTTTCATTAATAATCGAATAAGAGCAATATATACTCTGCACTAATCCATTTTAATTCAACAGTTGTTTATGACCAACATACAATACATCCATATACAGTAGCTGTGTATTAATGTCAAAATGCATAACAAATTGGATTTCTGATCATTTATTAAGTTCCCATGTTTGCAATGCAATTCCTACAAATTATTAATTATAACGTGAATGTTTATGAAATAAAAAATCAGAAATTTGTAGAGACTCATAAACTCTTAGAGGCAGATCTGACAGGTAATAGTCTCAACAACAACGGAATCTATTTACATTGTTTATGCATAACTCTTTCGGACTTTAATCATATTGCTACTCTTCTTCAGAACAAACTAGATTGTTTATGCAAATAGGTAAGAAAATCTATGCTGAGTTAAAACAAATAAAACCACATTATCCTTGACTTAAATCAGGGGTGTCAAACTCGCAACGTCACATGACATGTCACGACGTATCATGACTTTTCTTCCATTGCCAGCAATGGAGTGGGCGCAGTTTCGGCATAACGTATCTGGCCTGTGGGCCGGCAGTTTGACACCCCTGACTTAAATGAATTTATTTAAAACATATTTAACAAAATAATTGTAATGCTCCCCACACTTAGCACACAATTTTATTACTAGTAATACAATAAGCAGATATTGCCTGCCAAAGAAAGAAATTCAATCATTCAACTCTGAATGCAAGCCCTTCAGAAATTGTTTAAATGTATATATTGAAAAATTTGTAATTAGCAATAATTGCACCCCAAATAAACCTCACTGACTACATACAATACTGACACTGAACAAAGAGTCTGTACATCATCCTGAAAGAGAATAGGTGGGATCTGATGGGTGTCAAAATTACTGTCCTGTATGAAACCCAGAGCATCCAGGAGTACATCAATAAGATGGCACCCAAAGAAGAGCTATCTGAGAGAATGCCAGGGTAACAGCAGTCATGGGAGAAAGAACAGAGGAACAGCCATGGTAAGACAAGACACTGGATGGGATTCTATCACTGACAGATAGTTCAGGTGGGTGCACTGGGAAATTCTACAAGTGGCTGGAGAGGGCTGGACTAAAAGACAGCAACACAAAAACAGGTAATAAATACCAGATCCATAGAAGGAGGGGTCTACCACACTAGACAACATCCAAGATGCAGACTATCCAGAGAGACCTCAGAGACAGTCCAACAACCCTACCAATAAGCAGTAGGGTATTTCACTGAATGGCACAACCAGCTGGCATTGTGTACAGGAACAACTGCACTGTGCATGGATTAATTCAGAACAGAGATTCCACAGAAGGTCATGGAGAATAATAGGACTAAGATCCTGATTTCCAGATCCAGATGGACAGGCAGGTACTGACCAGACATCGGAATAAAACACAGGAATCAGGCAGTAGCTGTGAGGGATGGTGATAGAAGTAACAGTGCCAAGTAACAGCAACATAAGGAAGGCATATAGGAAGCTGGAGTAATACCAGAGCTTGAAAGAGAAATTAGAGAGACTATGGAAAGTAAAGACCAAAGTAGTCCCAGTACTAGTAAGAGCACTTGGGGCTGTGACTCCTAAGCTAGGAGAGTGGCTCCAAAAACCCAAAGCTTTTTACCATACATTTTAGTTTTCTCCAATATATTGAACACATTTTTACAATCACAATACAGGCAGTATTCTTGACTTACAACCACAATTGACAAGTAAAATGAGTTTTGCCGCATTTTATGACCTTTCTTGCCACAGTTGTTAAGTGAATCACTGTAGTTGTTAAGTTAGTAAAATAGTTGTTAAGTGAATCTGGCTTCCCCACTGACTTTGCTTATCAGAAGATTACATGACCATGGGGTGGATGTCGCAATAATCGTAAGTGTGAAAAACAGTCATAAATCACTTTTTCCAGTGCCATTGTAACTTTGAACGGTCACTAAACAAAGTGTTGTAAGTCAAGAACTACTTGTTCTGCAATCAATTTTCTTCTAAAAAAAATCCCTTGTCTGGAATGATATGATAGACTTTTGAATGCTGTCCAGAGACTTTTATATCTATCTCTGCTCCCTTTCCTTTGTAATCAAAATGGACACATAAATGCAAAAGCATACTGAATATACAAGTTGTACAAAATGCAGTAAAATAAGATATGAACTTACTATTGAGTGTCATAATGTTATCTGTTCCCGGATGATGAAAATTTATACCCATACGACCTAAAAAAAATTAAACAGATTTTTAATACTAGATTATTATTTTTTTAAAAAAAAACTAGTTTCAAAATCAAATAAATATGAATAGTGTTAATCATTTCAAAATATGTTCCATTTCTACTTCTATACGTGTAGTAATAACTACTATATGTTATGTTCATTAAAGGTAAAAGATAACAAACTGAGAAAAAAATGAACCTAAACATGTTAATCTGCTTTTATTGGTTTCTTTATAATGGAAATAGTTCTGCTCTTATTTCTAATTGTTGGAATTTGATTTTTAGATTAACAGAAAAAACTCTTTTCAATTAATTACTGTAACAAGAAACAGTACCTAATGTTAAATATTGTGCTTTGGAGGAAAAATAAACACATTATTCCCTCACCTCCATTCCATTGGCTCAATAGGGAAATCTGGGAAGAAATATTAGCAGCTTCTTGTTGTCAAAACAAACCATTAGCTCTTTAGTGTTTCTTTAGCTGATTACCGATAGTGTGAGTAGAAATAACTTACTTATGTTTCCTCAAGAAAAGCCAAAGACTATTTTATACATGTACTGTAGTTTGGATTCTCATTAACTGGTGAGTGTATGAAATCTTCTGCTTCTGGAAAAGATTACAAGCCTCTTTAATTTACTCAAGATTGTGTTGTGGTAAAGATAATGGAAATATTAATCAGAGAGTCTCTGATCTGAATCTTATATGTCTTGAAAGCATCTTTAGGCCAGTTATTTAACTTGAGTCCCATCTCTCCATCTATCTTGCAAGAATGCGAATAGTAAAGTACCTTGCAGGTTGTTATAAGAAAGTAAACAAGGTAATCTATATGAAGCCCTAGAAACTGCCAAAGACTTTAAGCATCCTAAGGATACCTTCATCACAGAAATCTCTTTTAAACCAGGGTAGGAAGTCTCTAATTGATAATATGGCTTCAAAAGGTTTGTTGTTGTTAGTTGCGAAGTCGTGTCCGACCCATCGCGACCCCATGGACAACGTTCCTCCAGGCCTTCCTGTCCTCCACCATCTTCTGGAGTCCATTTAAGCTCACGCCTACTGCTTCAGTGACTCCATCCAGCCACCTCATTCTCTGTCGTCCCCTTCTTCTATTGCCCTCAATCTTTCCCAGCATTAGGCTCTTCTCCAGTGAGTCCTTCCTTCTCATTAGGTGGCCAAAGTACTTGAGTTTCAACTTCAGGATCTGGCCTTCTAAGGAGCAGTCAGGGTTGATCTCCTCTAGGACTGACCGGTTTGATCGCCTTGCAGTCCAAGGGACTCGCAGGAGTCTTCTCCAGCACCATAGTTCAAAGGCCTCAATTCTTTTGCGTTCAGCCTTTCTTATGGTCCAACTTTCACAGCCATACATTGCAACTGGGAAAACCATGGCCTTGACTATACGTACTTTTGTTGGCAGGGTGATGTTCTGCTTTTTAGTATGCTGTCTAAATTTGCCATAGCTTTCCCCCAGGAGCAAGCGTCTTTTAATTCTTGGCTGCAGTCCCCATCTGTGGTGATCTTAGAGCCCAGAAGATAAATCTGTCACTACCTCCATTTCTTCCCCATCTATTTGCCAGGAATTGAGAGGGCCGGATGCCATGATTTTGGTTTTCTTAATGTTGAGTTTCAAGCCAACTTTTGCACTCTCCTTCTTCACCCGCATCAAGAGGCTCTTTAGTTCCTCTTCACTTTTGCCATTAGAGTGGTATCATCTGCATATCTAGGTTGTTGATATTCTCCCGCAATCTTAATTCCAACTTTTGATTCATCTAGCCCTGCCTTTCTCATGATGTGCTCTGCATATAAGTTAAATAGGCAGGGCGACAGAATACAGCCTTGCCGGACTCCTTTCCCAATTTGAACCAATCAGTGGTTCCGTGTCCAGTTCTCACTGCTTCTTGACCCGCATATAGGTTTCTCAAGAGACAAATAAGATGGTCTGGTACTCCCATCTCTTAAGAACTTGCCACAATTTGTTGTGATCCACACAATCAAAGGCTTTAGCATAGTCATGAAGCAGAAGTAGATGTTTTTCTGGAACTCCCTAGCTTTCTCCATAATCCAGTATGTTGGCAATTTGATCTCTAGTTCCTCTGCCTCTTCGAAATCCTGCCTGTACTTCTGGAAGTTCTCGATCCACATACTGCTGGAGTCTAGCTTGTAGGATTTTAAGCATAACTTTACTTGCATGTGAAATGAGTGCAATGGTGCGATAGTTTGAACATTCTTTGGCATTGCCTTTCTTTGGAATTGGAATGAAACTGACCTTTTCCAATCCTGTGGCCACTGTTGAGTTTTCCAAATTTGCTGGCAAATTGAGTGTAGCACTTTTACTGCATCGTCTTTTAAGATTTTGAATAGCTCAGCTGGAATACTGTCACCTCCACTAGCTTTGTTGTTGCTCAGCTTTCCTAAGGCCCATTTCACTTCACATTCTAGGATGTCTGGCTCGAGGTCAGTGACCACCCCATCGTGGTTATCAGGGATGCTAAGCTCGTTCTTGTATAGTTCTTCTGTGTAATTTTGCCACCTCTTCTTAATCTCTTCTGCCTCTGTTAGGTCCCTGCCATTTTGGTCCTTTATCATGCCATCTTTGCATGAAACGTTCCCTTCATATCTCCAATTTTCTTGAAGAGATCTCTGGTTCTCCCTATTCTATTGTTCTCTTCTATTTCTTTGCACTGTTCATTTAAGAAGGCATTCTTATCTCTTCTAGCTATTCTCTGGAATTCTGCATTCAATTGGGTGTATCTTTCTCTTTCTCCCTTGCCTTTCGCTTCCCTTCTTTCCTCAGCTATTTGCAAAGCTTCCTCAGACAGCCATTTGCTTTCTTGCATTTCTTTTTCTTTGGGATGGTTTTAGTTGCTACTCTTGTACAATGTTGCGAACCTCCGTCCATAGTTCTTCAGGCACTCTGTCTATCAGATCTAATTCCTTAAATCTATTTGTCACCTCTACTGTATATTCATCAGGGATATGATTAGTTCATACTGAGTGGCCTAGTGTTTTTCCCTACTTTCTTCAATTTAAGCCTAAATTTGCAACGAAAAGCTCATGATCTGAGCCACAGTCAGCTCCTGGTCTTGTTTTTACTGACTGTATAGAGCTTCTCCATCTTTGGCTGCAGAGCACATAGTCAATCTGATTTCTGTGTTGACCGTCTGGTGATGTCCATGTGTAGAGACGTCTCTTGGGTGTTGGAAAAGAGTTTGTTATGACCATCGTATTCTCTTGACAAAATTCTATCAGCCTGTGCCTGCTTCATTTTGTACTCCAAGGCCAAACTTGCTGTTATTCCGTTTATCTTTTGGCTTCCTACTTTAGCATTCCAATCCCCCATGATGATAAGGACATCATTTTTTGGTGTTGATTCTATAAGGTGCGCAGGGCTTCATAGAACCGGTCAATTTCATCCTCTTCAGCACCAGTGGTTGGGGCATAGACTTGGATTACTGTGATATTGAATGGCTTGCCTTGGATTCGCACTGAGATCATTCTGTCATTTTGGGATTGTATCCCAGTATTGCTTTTCCTACTCTTTTATTGACTATGAAGGCTACTCCATTTTTTCTGAGGGATTCTTGCCCGCAGTAGTATACCTGATGGTCCTCTGAATTAAATTCACCCATTCCTGTCCATTTTAGTTCGCTGATTCCTAAGATGTCGATGTTCAGTCTTGTCATCTCTTGTTTGACCACGTCCAGTTTGCCTTGATTCATGGATCTTACGTTCCAGATTCCTATGGAGAAAAAATCTTTACAGCATCGGACTTTCCTTTCACCACCAGATGCATCCACAACTGAGCGTCCTTTCGGCTTTGGCCCAGTCGCTTCACTCTTTCTGGCGCTACTAGTACTAGCCCTCTGCTCTTCCCCAGTAGCATATTGGACACCTTCCGACCTGAGGGGCTCATCTTCCAGCGTCATATCTTTTTGCCTTTTAGTACTGTCCATGGGGTTTTCATGGCAAAGATACTGGAGTGGGTTGCCATTTCCTTCTCCAGTGGATCACATTTTGTCAGAACTCTCTGCTATGACCTGTCCGTCTTGGGTGGCCCTGCACGGCATAGCTCATAACTTCATTGAGTTACGCAAGTCCCTTCGCCACGACAAGGCAGTAATCCATGAAGGAGCTTCAAAAGGTATGCATACTCAATTCATGAAAGCTCTTCTTCCCCCAAACCCAAACTCTTCCTCTAAATGTACCAGTATGTAATGCTGAAGAAGATTCTTCACTTTTTGCTACATGGCAAAAGGTATTACCTGAAATGTATGTTGTGAATTATACCCAAGTACAGCAAACAAATCCTTTCTAAACTTCAGATAAGACCCCAGAAGAATCCCATTCGGCAAACAAAAGTCTGCCAAAATAATGGTCAAATAACCAAATTGCAGTAAATGGTTATTTAAATCATTTAAAGAAGTTTTTATATATGAGTTGGTAATATAGAAGTGAAGCTTCTAATTATAGTACTAAACACTTTAAAAAATACTTTTTTCTTCCTTTGCTAAAGTCAGGTACAAAAATAGAACCAAATCTGTGACATCTGATGTGCGTGTGTGCATGTTGTGTTCATTCAATCACTCTACCAGGCACTGCCTGCCTAACATTTTGTCACCTGCTTTTTGGCTTTCTATTTTTAAGTTACGCTTAACAACTATCTTCTCAGAAGATCAAAAATGCCAAAAACGCATCCATACACACATACTGTATATGTTATTGCAATATAAAAAGACTTAACCTGAAAGTGTCGTGATTTTAAGCTCTTCACTCAAATTAAAACTAAAATACATTAGAGAAACTATTTCATTCAACAGTACTAGTAATGATAGACATAGTTTCAAAAGAATCTCACAGATGCAGAAAACTGAATGTGTTCTATTTTATTTCAGCTATACTCAAGAATCATAATCCAAAACTAATAATTTTTAAGCAAAATAAGAGCTAAAAACTAAATGATAACTGACCAAAACCATTAAAACACAACTGGCCTTCTTACTGCATTTCACATCTATATTCTATTCTTTATTCTAATAACTCCTTGTTTACAACCTTTTCCATATTACAATTCCAAACCATAATCAAATCAATAATTTTCATCTCAGTGGTATTAACTCAGTCAAAATCTCTAAAAGCCTTTTTAACCCATCAAATAAAATTTTAAATCTCATTTTTAAATCTAATTCTAGCTTTCTTTTTGTGCCAGGCAGGTTTCCATAAAAGAGCCTCTATATCATCAAATCTCAGTGTTTGGTTATACATATTTATCAACAATTCAGTCTGGTCATATTTCTCTTCTCTTTCTTCCAGTACTATCTGAGTAGTATAATCAATTTTGTTCAATGTGGTAGTTATTCGTTGGTTATCCATGTTGTCACAATTTTCAATGCCTCATATTTGCAAATCAGTTCCTGTTGCTTTTGGCATTACAGATGTTTTAATTGAAATCATTCTTTGATCATCAAAGTTCTTAATAAATTGTACGTGGGAATGTATGATGTCCTCTTCTATGTTGATTTGTTCCTCTTCTATTGTTATTTGAGTTATGAAGTAGTCAGTAAGTTTACAGGTAGATTGTGGATGAGATTCCTCCATCTCATTAAATTGTGTATGTTGTTGCATACAGGCCTCTTTGGAGTTGATCTGTTCCTCCTCTGTTATTCCTTGGTCTATAGGTTGATCAGTCAAGATTTGAGGTTCAATTTTTGGTTCTGAAGTATCATCTTTAATCTTCTGGAATAATATGTTTGTTTTTAGGTATGATCATTACCTGAGATATGGATTGATTTATAAAATATATATTTGAAATAGAGTAAGAAGGTATTTTTTGGAGTAATATTTTTGTTTTAGGTGTGATAATTATTATGCAATGGAAGGAGAACAAGAAAATGGATTGTGATAAAAGAAGATATGGTATTTATAAATGAGTTACCAGAATAAGAAATAGAATAGAGTTGGAAAGTGTAAAAATATAATGTTTGGAATAATATGTTCATTTTAGATATAATTATTATCCTATGAAATAAGGGAAATTAGGGACACCCGAAGTGTAAATTCTGTGTTTATTTAAGGCTAAATTGGAACATGGTAATTGTAAGTTAGTAAAGCTTAAAACAGGATTTGCACTGATATAGGTGAAATATTATTGATATTTTTTTTTGATTGATTGAACTCTATTTAGAAATGTATTAATTTGACTATGTTATATCAATTGAGGGAAATTCTTTAAATAATTAACCTGAACTATATATGTATGATTGTTTTTTTTTTTATGATTGATTACCCCATCTCCACGTTGTTTCCCAAGCACTCTGATGTAAAAACAAAAAACCCAATAAAACCTGTTTAAAAAAAAAACACACAACTGGCTTTCTGATTGAAATTCTTAGGTTCAAAATAATTAAGTAAATAACTAAGCATCCTTATTCAATTTTCAGATTATGATACAGTAGTGCTCCCACCCATCCTATTCTAATCTTTCCAATTTAGACATTCTCTATTTTACCCTCTAGATCAGGGGTCCCCAACCCCCAGTCCGTGGACCAATACCGGGCCACGGCATGCCAGCAACTAGTCGGCACAAACAAGCAAAGCCCCATCCGCGAGATGCAGGCAGCACACAAAACCACGCACCCTCTGGTCTGCGGAAAAACCTCTCTCCACAGAACTGGTCCCTGGTGCCTAAAAGGTTGGGGACCTCAGCTCTAGATAGAGTAAGTATGAGACAAAACACTCCTAGAGGGGGCTATTCTATTCTCCTAATTTGTTTAAGTATAGAACACAGATATTTCTGCATTCTCTTTGCATGTCTATGGTAGATCTGCAGGTGGTTCTGGAGGCTATTCTAAACAATCACAGAATGCCAGGCAAATGCTGAATTACAAATATGAAATGTCAATTTTATGTATATTTTAATATTCTCAGAGCTGAAAATTAGATGGTAAGATAGGCAAAGAAGTAAAGGGAAAAGACAATGACAGAAATATTGTATGGGGTAGTCCACTTAACCTAGTCAATGGCAGGAATATATTTCATTTTTACTCTCAAGCAAAAGGTAGTAGCAGTTAGGTATGGATTTTTTGTCCTCCAGTAAATATATACTTACACAATTCTCAATAACACTGAGAAAACAAATTAGTCGCAAAAGCTTTTAACAGTTGAAATATTTCATTAAATATTGACTTTTAACAATGTTTTTGTGAATTCAAATATTACAGGTAATCCTTGCTTAACAGTGGCAATGGGGAATGCTGGGATTTCCATCACTAAGTAATGCAGTTTCAAAGTGAGATGTCACATGATCATACTGCTTAGGGATGGAAATCCCAGCATTTCCTATTGCCAGCATTAAGCAAAAATCACAGGTCATTAAGTAAGTCCAAGCAGGCCAGTAAGTGGCTACTGCAGGGCAGGGGAAGATGCATGGTTTGCCTGTAACCTATTGGAGTGACTTGCCATCTGCCCGGCTGATTTCCTCTTTGGCTTTGCTTGGGTGAAGCTGGCAGAGAATGGTGCAAATGCAAATGGTGATCACATGACTCTGGGATGCTGCAACCGTCATAAGTGCAGGCCAGTTGTCAAGCCCAGAGTGCAACCACATGAGTGCTGGGACTGTGGGAACTTTGAGGACTAATTGTAAATACTACTTGTTCAGCACCATTGTAACAATTGTTGAATGAGTGGTTATTAAACGGCTACCTATAGACAACATATTTAATACTGGTTGGCAATTTCAATGCAAGAGAATCAGAGCAAACGATAAATCACTTTGCTAAATTTCACTGCCAGCCTTTATCTTTTGTTAACAACATCCCTCATTCTATGCCACCAGTTTAAAGTTGTATACAGTGATTATAGAGGGCTTTGCCTCGTCAAAACTTTCATGAAACTGTATGTGGTAATTTTAAATAGGTCTATAAATGATGATTACCCAGCTGAATATAGCTGCTAGGCTAATTCCAAGTTCTCCTTGTTAGCTTATGTTAGGATCTCTCAGAATTTAATTCACTACTGTGTTTCCCCAAAAATAAGACCTGGTCTTATATTTTTTTTTTGCCTCCAAAAGAGGCAGTGGGTCTTATTTTCGGGGGATGTTTTTTTCCCCAATACCTACCTCGCCTTGAGGTGGTGGTACCAAGAGCCCCATCCAACAGGAGGCCATGTGACTGCTGGCCCACTTCTGTGGCCCCTTGCAGCCGCTTGCGGCAGGAGGCCATGTGGCCTGCCGTGCCACTGCCACAAGGCGAGGCAGGTGGAGGGGGTGCAGCTGCAAATGCCCTATAGGCGCCCAAACACTTTTCCCACGAACAGAGATCTGATGGAGACTGCAAGCTCCGTCTGCTTGCGAATGGGGTGCTTTGAAACGGAGCGATTAGCTCCGTCTCCAAGCACCCCATTCACAATCAGTCGGAGCGAATCGCTCAGTTTCCAAGCGCCCCATAGGCACCCAAACACTTCCCCCGCCTCTGCCTTCCTGCGCAGACTTATCTGCTCTGAGCCAAGGGATGGCCGGGCTGCGGCTGCTGCCAGACACCATCCGCCCCCGTGCGCTCACTGCCGCTTGTGCTGACCATGCCCATCCCCTGCGGCTTATTTTTGGAGTAGGGCTTATATTAGGCCCACCCCAAAAAATCAAGCTGGGTGGGTCTTATTTTCGGGGAATCACAGTATGTATCCAGGTGTGCAAAAGTCAGTCAACCTGAAAGTGACCACTTTCCTTTTACCTTGTCTCTGAAAATCTTTGATAGGCTGTTTTTAACTTCTTGCTGGATTGCAACAGTGGCTGATAACCTTTGCCCAATGGACATCACAGCAAGCAGCAATAATCATTAACTTTGTTAGAGAGAAACCAGCCAAGTCTCTTTATTCAGTAATAGTGGATAGTAAGTTTCAAATTTCAGATTGTCCAAAACACAAGTAACAAGATCATTTGGTATGTAGTTTAAAAACCATAATACCCCTTGAAACAGTAACATTGATTAGTAATCTAAAATATCAGATCCTCTCATCCTAAATCCTGGAATTTTCCCTCTTTGTCCTCCTAAGAAGGCTAATCTAGCCTTTTTTTTTGTCCTTAATTGGAGACATATTCTGCCAAGCTTTTAACAATTTCATTTCCAATTTTATTATTCTGTTAATACTACACTGTTCAACTATTTTAGTATACATATTTAACCTTTTTATTGTTTTCATTTCTACAATTCCCCTCTGTTAAGCAGATATTTGAGACAATACAATATTCTAAATATATACATGCATTCTAAATACACACACACACACACACACACACACACACACACACATATAAATTACTTCTCAAATTTTTAAAGACTCTGAAATAATACCATTTTCCAATAAATAAAGATAAGCGTGAATTTATCAAACATATTTGACATGAAAAATCTTTCCTTGGCTTTCAAGCAATCAATTCAAGATGCATAGAATTAAAAAAGAGTTACAAGTGAATTGCATAATTTTAGACACATGACTCAGCTGACTGCACTTGGAAAAGAGATTTTGGACAATCTTGCAAACTAAATGGTTTTTCCTTTGACTGTATATTTTTCACTTAGCCTAGCTAGAATCTTAATACAAACAACAAATAAAGAGCACTAGCATCATCAGTTGTGAACAAAATAACTATACAACTAACAAAATAATGACATAAACCAGTGCTAGATGTGATAATGCCTCTAAAAACTCAACCAATGAAGGGAGCAAGAGAAATAGGGATGGTTTGGGAAAGATCTAGAAGCACACAAATAAGAGTATCTTGCACTGTGGACAGAAAGCAGAGTTAGAAAGACCTGCTAAAAAAAATCTACTACAATAATTCAGGTGGGATACCACTAATGCATGGACTAATGGCATTGTCATTTCTAGAGGAATGAACATTATTTGATTTGTTCTAATTGTTTGATTTAACTTTGTACATCACTCAGAAAGAAGTTAAATGTGTTAAGTTTCAGTTGGTAAATGTTTCTGGACCATTTATGGTTCTCCTTGGTTGGATTATTTAAGAAATATACTGAATTAGGAATTGGAGCTGATTTAGTCATTTTTTTCCTAGTTTTAAGATTGTTCTTATTCATATGCCAAGTTGCACACTTACTGAGTTCTTAAAAATAGAAAAGAAAAGCTGTAGAAAAAAGGGCCAGTGCTTTCATGAGAAATTATGCCTTGATTTTCACAGTTAATTGTTAATTTTAATAGTTGTTTACTTTGGAAGTTATATATGTCAAAAATCTCTGGCATCCTATCTATCTAACAAGACTGAAAATGCACATGCCCCCAGTTTGTTACACACGCTCCTTTCATACAGAACAAGAAAGGTGCTTCAAAATTATGTTTATTTCTTTGACTGTAAATTTTAAATGAATGATCTAAGATATTTTTGGAGAAAAAGGGCCAAGCATAAACTAGGATTTGACATCTAACTGCCTCATTAATCATATTGTATACTTACTTTTCACCTCAGTTAACTGAGATTCTAAAATCAAGGAGTAGCTTTAAACATTTAGCAATTTATTTACTAGCAAAAAAAAGCAATAACACATCAAAATGTTATAGCAGAAAAAAAGCTGATTTTCTTTTAAAGTAAGTATGAACATATGAATATTCCTAACCTGTAAAATGATTCCTCCACATTATATCAGCGAAACTCATTGGTGGGCCACTGGGAGGGTAGTGTTTACCTTTAAGAGGTTCATGATCAGTCCTTATCATATCCATTAATGAGTTTTCCAAAGAGTGCAAGTTAAAAGTATCATAGGGCCGATTCCGGTCCTAGGAAAAAAACAAAACAAAACAAAAAAAGGACCGTTACAAAATTGTCACTAAATAATGCAGTCATTTAACACTTATTCCATTCATCACAAATTATGGTAAGATTAGCAAAAATATGCAAAGCTCAAGTTAATAATTCTATTAACAAATGTTGAGAACAGGAGGACAAGTAAACAGGAGGATCATACTTATCCTTCTCCAGAAATATAATTTTCTCTAGCAAATATAAATGTATATTATTTTAACATGTTAGCACAAATGTACTTTTTCACTATCAAACCTCATTCTAAAGCAAAGGCTTCCATATATCCTATTTTCTCACACACTTAGCATGATCTATTAAAGTGTACAGTGGACAAAGGTTAAACAACTGACATAAATTATATGATATTAACTGTCATGTATATCCATGATCTAGAATGGGATGAAGGAGACTCCTCTATTCCCAATTAAATGAGTTTGTGTCAAGATATATGTATTTGAATTTCAACTATATTGCAATTGTATTTCTCCCTCTTCAAAACCATCAAGCACAATTCTAGAGATTCTTTCAAGCATAAAAACACTTTAGAAAAAGAGAAACAGTGGGATGCAAGGTAATTTGTGAATGGAATATTGCTGACAATTTTCTGCATCCAAATCAGTTTACAGTAAAACCCCTTACTTTTTAAAAATATAATTTAACATTTCTATGAAGGTCATAAGAATTAAATACAGTACAGAAAAAGTAGAGTTAGAGTTGACAGATACTTTACCAAGATGAATTTTATATTTCAAAGTATGTTGATAAACAGAAGCCAAGATACAAAGTAGGCAAGGAAATAAAATAAGCTTAATTTAAAATATAACCTACATATAATACCATTTGCATCTAATGAAAGGCTCTGCCCCTTCTGCTTGCAAAATAAGGCAATTATTTTAATGATACTGCTGTTTCTATGAAGATTACAAGAAGTTAAATACTATACAGAAACAGATACTTAAACAAGATGAATTTTACATTTCGAAGTATGTTGATAAACAGAAGCCAAGATTCAAGGTAACCAAGAAATGAAAACATCTTAATTTGAAATACATCCTGAAAATAATACTGTTTGCACCCAAGGAAAACTCTACACTTTTAGCTTGCAAAATAAAACAATTATTTTGATACAAAACCCTTGGGTAGAATAAAATTGTGCAAACAACTTGGGAGCAAATAAATGCACTGAAGCACAACAGAATAAGCAGTATGCAGATCTTGAAATTTTTTTTATTTTTTAGTGCAAGAACAAAGTGCACACAGAATTAATACTGAAGGGATAATTATATTTTTTAAAAATAAATAAAATAAAAAGTTCATAACTTTTGGGCTCCAAATACTTTCTTTTTGTTAAATTTTGGTATTCTCATCTTCTACAAGAAAAGGCAGCACTAGACTCCATTTACCAAAATCAGCTTGAAAAAAATAAGTATAATTTGAGGAACCATCTGATTTACATAACAACCTACACACATACACACACACAAACAGTATAATTATCATTTAAGGGGAATTTATTTCCACAAATATCCAAACTTTTAGCTAATAACCTGAACTTGTTTACTGTTGGAAAGGAATATATATACATGGAGTTACATCTTTTATCATATTTCCAATACTTGTTCTGTATGTTTAACCATTCCCCCCAAATCTGAACTATCTCACCATGGGAATGTCATTTTTCCTGCATTTAAATTGTCAATTAAAGGAATGCTGGTGCCACAAAACCCAGGTTTAGCAGCTGGTGCCACAAAATCCAAGTTTAACAGCAACATCAAAGATTGTATAGGCTCAGTGTTTGCTGATACAAGCAGAATAGTTTTTATAGTGATCATTAAATTGCTTAGAAAATGACTGTCAGGATTAAAATGCACAGCTTGTTCGTATAATCAAACATTATATACAGATTATGAAGCTACCTAGAAAGTAAGAATGTACAATGGTTTGGATGTGATCTGAAAGAGGTATTCCTGAATACACTGAAGTATAAACAAAACACTTATTTGCAGAATCCAATCTGGATCGGTCACAATGACCAGAGGTTTAGTCTTCCGAGCTTTCGGACTCATGCTGGAACCCATCCTCAAGTAACTTCTCTCTAGTAGAATGTGTTATAATAAATACGGTTATATTAATAAATCACTTATTTGTGATTCATTAAAAGGGGCGTTGTCTTACCTGAACGCCTTTTCTCAGCATGACGATGGAGACTCCACAAATGGGTTAACTTCATCCTCCTGCCCAATGAGACTAAGTCAAATGATTGCCACGCCTCCTGCTGGGCTGGATCCTGACCCAGTTTACGACGAAGGCGAAGCACAGAAACTAAAGTTGGATGCGTTGGCTCCTCCTGCCCCCTACACAGGACCTGACGGCCCTTTGAGGGGATGGGAGTGGAGTCTCCATCGTCATGCTGAGAAAAGGCGTTCAGGTAAGACAACGCCCTTTCTCCAGTATGAGGATGGAGACTCCACAAATGGGACGTACCAAAGCCATCTGTCCCTATGGGAGGGAAGCAGTCTGGGCCTGTGTCCCGGTCGATGGCACCACCTGTTGCAAAACCCTCCGGCCAAAGGAGGCGTCTGTGAAGGCATATTTGTCCATCTTGTAGTGCCTTATGAAGGGAGAAGGCGAGGACCAGGTCGCCGCTCTACAGATTTCGGTGATGGAAGCTTGCGTGGCCCACGCTGCCGATGTTGCGACGCTGTGCGTGGAATAAGCCGTGATGCGGCCAGTGCGGGCAATGATTGTGCTTGATAAGCCCGTGCGATGCAAGCTTTGATCCATCTGCCGATTGTTGAGGCAGACACTTTCTGCCCCATGGAAGAGGGTTGGAAAGAAATAAAGAGTGCCTTCGACTTTTGAACAGCGGATGTCCGCTTGATGTAATGTTTCAGCGCTCTGCGAACATCCAAAGTATGCCACTTATGTTCCAAATCGTGGGACAGATTGGGGCAAAACTTAGGAAGTACCACCTCCTGTGCCCTGTGGAACAAGGTGTTAACCTTGGGGACAAATGATGGGTCTAGGCGAAGAATCACCCTGTCGTTATGAAAGGTGCACAGATCTTCCCTTACCAAGAGAGCCACCAGTTCCGATATGCACCTGGCCAAAGTTACGGCTACCAGGAAGGCGACTTTCATAGACAAGAGGCGGAGAGTGCATGCCCCGATGGGTTCAAACGGGCCCAATGTAAGGGCCTGTAGGAGCTTTGGCAGATCCCAAGAGGGATAACGGTGTACCACTGGTGGCCTGGTATTGGTCGCCCCTTTGATAAAGGAGTGCACCATAGGCTGCTGGGACAGAGGGATCGAGTTGTCGCATTGCAATACTGTTGACAGAGCTGCGACCTGACGACGGATGGTGCTGGGCGATAGGCGCTTGTCCAACCCTTCCAACAGGTACTCTAAGACCTTCGGGATGGTGAGTGAGGAGAAATCCAACTGACTCTTAGCACACCAGAGACTAAAATTTTTCCAGGTGGAGTCATATATCCTATTCATGGAGGGCCACCTGTAGGCTTGAATCATCTTTATGACCCTCGTTGAATAGGAGCCCCTTGCTAACAGTTGCCGCTCAAGTGCCAGGCGGCTAACTGAAGCCACTGAGGTTCTGGGTGCTGCAAGGTTCCCTGACTCAGGGCGATGCGGTTGGGGGGAATTCTCCATGGGGGAGAGATGGAGAGATCCACGAGGTCTGCAAACCAAGGACGTCTGGGCCAGTATGGGGCAATCAAGATTACTTCCGCCCGTTCCAGCAGCACCTTGCGGATGACCGCCTGGATCAGAGGAAGAGGAGGGAAGGCGTATAATCGTTCCCTGGGCCAAGGGCTGCGGAGCGCATCCACCCTCTCTGCCCCCCGGAAAGGGAACCGAGAGAAGAATCTTGGGAGCTGAGCGTTCAGCGGCGAGGCGAACAGATCTATTACTGGTTGTCCGAATCGGATCGAGACCTCCTTGAAAATGGAGGGATCCAGACGCCACTCTGAGTGGTCTACCGTCGATCTGCTCAAGGAGTCCGCCTGCCGGTTCACTACTCCCGAGATGTGTTCCGCCCTGAGGGAGGAGAGTTTGGACTCTGCCCAAGAAGCTAGTAGCTGGGCCTCGGTCATGAGGTCTCTGGACCGGGTACCCCCCTGGTGGTTCACGTGGGCCTTGGCTGCGACATTGTCCGTAAGGACCAGGACATGTTGCCCTGTTACACTGCTCCTGAAGTGTCGGAGGGCAAGATGTATGGCCCTGAGCTCCAACCAGTTTATGTTGTGCTGCAGGTCCGGTTGAGACCACCGGCCCTGAGCCAACTGAGACTGGAGGTGAGCTCCCCAACCAAAGAGACTGGCGTCTGTAGTTAGGGTGATACGAGGTGGTTCCTTGAATAAGGACCCCTTTGCCAATGCTGGAGATATCCACCATTGAAGGGAGTGTAAGGTCTGAAGAGGGACCCTGACCTTCTGAGTGGAAGAGCAAGGAAAGAAGGAGCAGCCTCTAGAGCTTCAGAGCTCTGTACGGAGCTCGCAGCGGCGCGTTCCAGGCAGCGAGAAAAAAACTTTGTAGTTTAAAGCTTCGGCCGCGCTGAGACAAGCGGCGGCCCCTTGCAGAGCCCGCGGCTCAGCTGATCGTCGGGAGACGATCGCGCCGGTTCTGACAGTCTCGCTCAAGGGCTCGCAATGGTCAGGAAGCTGCAAATTTGGATTATTTATGCTTCGGCCGCGCTGCAGGCAAGTAGCGGCCCCCTGCGGAGCCCGCTGCCCAGCTGATCGCCGGGAGATGATCGCGGCTCTTCCGGCTGACTGTCGGATGGACTTGACAGCACAGAAATTTACAATTAAAAATGCTGTAAATACAGCGAGGACAGAAATTCCACAAATGGGGATACGACCTACCTATATCAATGAGGAGCCAAATGAAAAGCGTCCTGATGGGCTGGAGACTAAGTCGTAAACTGGGTCAGGATCCAGCCCAGCAGGAGGCGTGGCAATCGTTTGACTTAGTCTCATTGGGCAGGAGGATGAAGTTAACCCATTTGTGGAGTCTCCATCCTCATGCTGGAGAATAACCATATTTATTCTCAGGTTTCCATGCATTTGGAAACATTATTTAGAATTGGATCCAAAGCATTGCCCAGCCATATTAAAAACTGATTAGAAAAATTAAGATTAGATTTGTTGGTAAAGGTTTATTAAAGATCCACCAGAGTACTTATGGTTGAGGAAGAGTTTTTGTGAATGGGAAATCGATGGAATTCCACTGCTGCATGGCTAAAAACAGAAGTCTGCCAAATCCTCTTGTGCCTCAGCTGTATCAAAAGTAAGTTTACCCAGATGCACAATGCATGTAATGCTAAAATAGAATGTTGGAGCTACTTTCATTGTTAAAGAAGAAAGAGAAATGAATAAAGTCTCTGCAGGATAAGCATTTAATGTATGGATGGCCAATTCTGCAAACATCACTGCTTAAATTCCGCAAGTGAATTAATGCTTAATACAATCCCCTTTAACCAACCACCCGTTTTAAACGTGCCTGAGCTATTCCTCCTTTGGGAAAGAGGATAGAGGTAGCAACCAACTGCACCAAAGACTGGAAGATCTTGGTGCACTTCTCCTCCTCTGAGAAATTATGCTGATTGTCATTTCCTCCCAGAAAACTGTGAAGCTACCAATCCACCTCTAGGGATTTACTGGTAAGAAAAGGTGCTCAATGTGGCTTGTCTTCGAATATTGCAGCTCCTTTGAATAATCAATTTTTTTCTACACTGAGCAATTGGATGCCTCAGGGTGTTCTCAGAGTATTATGTTTTTTCTCAGTACAGGTAGTCCTTGGCTTACAACTGGTTGTTGTAACTTCAAAAAACTACTTACTACCTGGTTTTGAAGTTATGACCACTGCAGCACTCCCATGAGCATGTGAACAATATTGGGATGTGTGTCAATCCACCTGCCCTTATGATGGACTGCAGGGTGCTGCAGGGATGCCCATGCCTATCTCCCCCATCCTCTACCGCTGGGTCCCCACAGGCCATGGGCCTGTTTCCCATCCCACTAGATCCCATACCCTCCTCACCACCCTCCATCACTGATCAGTCACTTATGTTACTGTAGATCTCCTTCTTGAAACTCTGGAACTTCCAGGAGAACAGGCTGCTGCACCCTAGGCTACATGGCCTCATCCCAGAAAGAGGTACAATTTTGGAGCAGCCAAAACTCATTGCAGCTGCCTCCAGGACAGAGTAATACCTGTACACCCCAAGATTTCGCTTAACAGTTGGTGATAAATATATCAAAGGAAATTTCCTAATCATTGTGACATAGAATTTGACTTTATACAGTAGTTTAACACTGTTCTTTAAAACATTTTTTTTACTATCTATGGCAATCTATTAGTAACTAGGGATTACACTTTAAAGTAGTCTTCGATTATTGACTGCCTTCTTTATCAATGTTGGAAGTTATAATGGTGTAAAAAAATTAGCTTTGCGACCAATCCTCACATTTATAACCATTGCAGCATCCCAGTCACATGATCACAATTTGTGTGTTTTGCAACAGACAAGCAGTCAGTAGAAAGGAGGAAGTAAAGTACAGTACAGTCATGGATACATGATGTTTCTCTTAACAATTACAGTGATTCGCTTTAATGACCAAATGGGAAATGAAGACATAAGCCCCTAGCAGTCACATTATTTTCCAGGTTTTTCAACTTCTGATGCCCCTAACTGTAAAATGGACATGTTAAAATTGATACAGAACTTGAATATGTGTAAATTAAAAGGAGAAAATTAGTGCTCTAAATTCACTTCCTCCCTTTTTTTTCTTTGTTTTATTCATAGGCCAAACGACCTTCCTAAGGTCCCCTCTTATTGGCCCTTCTATTAATTCTCAGAAAATACTGCATCTAAATCAGCAATAAAAAGGACACTTGGAGACCACAAAAAAAGTTTGAAATCAATAGTTCGGCAAATATGCTCAAGCTTTACAGCTAGCTGAAAAAACACAGGAGACCAAGTTAACAGTCTGTAATAGGTAACTGTACCTCAGCTGATTGAACAGAAAGATATTAAGCCAGTGTAATTTCAAGGTCTACTGACTAAAAAAATTATACTAATTTATTGAATTTATCAGGCATCTTGACAGAGTCTAGAGATCACAGGTAATTAAAGACTCCTTTGTTGGAATATGCTCATATAAACTCTCTGAATAGGGCTTTTAAGAAAACCAATCTTGAAATTTATGACCAGTCCTCTAAGTTGGGGCCACTGAGCGTCCTCCTGGTCAAATGATCATGATCTGGGCACTCATGTGCCTAGCTTGCAATTATGATGTTGCAATGAGCAATCTTTTGCAACCTTCCCTGCAGGCTTTCCACAAGCAAAGTGAATAGGAAAGCTGGCAATAACAATGCAAGTCACTCTCATAAATTGACTTTTTGTTGGACAAAAAATAAAAACTCATTATTCTTACTTCTTTGACTATGTGCCTAGACTTATACAATTGACTGAGCATTTACCAATCACATATAAATTATGGTTATATTTAGTTCAGCACCAGGATTTAGATACAAATCTGCTCACATATTCTCATTCATGAATATCTATCTATCTATCTATCTATCTATCTATCTATCTATCTATCTATCTATCTATCTATCTATCTATCTATCTATCTATCTATCTATCTATCTATCTATCTATCTATCTATCTATCTATCTATAGAGATAGAGATATATATATAGAGAGAGAGATAGAGATATGCATATAGATAGAGATAATTTGCAGGATTTCAATATTTAAATACTATGAACTAGTTTGATTCATTCTAACAACATCAGTCAATTGTTACAGTCTATGACCAACATATATTGCAATTCAATGTATAATTATAGGAAAGGTAGAAGATACATACTAGTATAATGCCTAGTTTAGTGACTGTTCAAAGCTATGAGGTGCTAAAAAGTCACTCTGCAACCACTCCTTGCATTTATGATCATTGCAGTGTTCCCTTATTCATATGATTGACATTCAGGGACTTCGCAAACAGCAGGTGTTTACAACTGTCACAGTTTGCGGTTATATGAATACTATTTGCAAGCTTTACAGCCAGCTTCTGACAAGCAGAATCAATGGAGAATCCAACAGTAAAATAATCAGTTTTTTATAGGAGAAATATTTAATATAAAAATAGTGGAGGCAATTTTAATATTTATAAATAACGTGTTGCAATCGCCAGTAGGGAACAATAAAAGGAAATCTAGAACTTAATATTGTATTTATTTATGTTTTAGTATTTATTATTTATTATTTTATTTTTCTATTAGATCATGTGCATTTATTTCAGATAATAGTGGTAACATCCATACTGTATAAATTTTAATGTTTAGAGGTTTGTGATGATTATAAGTATCTCATGTGATATAATTAGTTTATATATTCATTTAATTAAAGAAATAATGACATAACAAATTTTAAATTTTATAACTGTAAATATTTTTCATCCACTATGACTTATCTTATTTCCTTCTCTTTCTCTTGTATGTAGTCAATTTTTCATGCTTTAATGTTTTTTAAAAATACAAATATTAGGCCTGCTGTGTAATGTGATATTACTTTATAAACAAGACTCGTCATTAATGGTAAATAATCATACTTTGAACATTTTTGCCACCCAGCAGATAATCCTACGTTTCACTTTCAGGCAACTGTGCAAAATTCTTAATAAGTCAGAACATCCCAGATCAGAGACCCCCATCTCTGCATTTGAAGAAGTATGTGATTTAGATTGACAGCTTCAAAATTATCTTGTTGAATCTTTCCAAGCATATTTGAAAAACAGGTTACACTCTTCTCTAACAGAAGGCAGCCAGATACTATTTGCATTTCAGAGTACAAATAAAGAACCATTCAGAAACTTTGGTCATAAAACAATTTATGTCTCAATCATTTTTAAGAATAGAAATGAATCTCTGTATCCCATTCAGACAACTTCCATAACCAAACTCTAGATTCCTTTACCAGAGTATCTGTCTTTAATAATAACTTATACAAGGAAGAATTAAAATTTTTGTAGTTAACTATTAAAAACAAAAGACCATTTGAAACTATTTTGAGAAAATCAGAGAGAAGGGTAAGTAAGCAAACAGATCACTAAGCCCTTGTTCCTATTCTACATGGTCTGTCTCCTTTTCCATTTTTCTATTTATTTTCAGAGTAAATTATCTGCTAAATAGTGATTTTAGGTAATCTATCCATTCAAAATCAAATTATATAAAACTATCACATATCTTGGAAATCTTTAATAAGATTCCCTGTGCATGTGAATTATTTATGTACATGTAGTTGTTGAATTACAGCTGATCATTTAATGACTATTCATATTTACAGTGGTCTTGGAAAGGATACTTTACAGGTTGTAAAGCATTTCCAGCCATCATAAAACATGCCCCAATCATGGTCACATAACTGCATTTTAGGCACTTGGCAACAGGTTCAAGTGCCTAAAACAGGCAATCAGTGATTGCCATTTATAATCTCTGCCAGCTTCCCATGAAGGTCAATGGGGAAGCTGCCAGGGAAAGTTGCAGGTGGAGGGGAAAGAGGAGAGCTGAAATGCTTCAGGATGCTGCCGAAATGGAGCTGAAATCCTGAAGATTTCTGTTCCATTCCTGCAGCCTACAGAAGGATTTCTCCTCCGTGCACTAGTGAGGGAAGCTGAACTCCTTTGGTGGGCTGCAGGAACTTTTAAGAGCAAAAGGGTTGCCTGCTAGGAGGATTTCAGCTATACATGGAGCTGAAATTCTCCTGGCAGGTAGATAGCTTTTTCACCTAATATGTATAAGCAGGCCTTCTATTCTGTGGCATATTAATTATGAAGTGATCTCACTTCAAATTTTCACAAAGTTCTACTGTTAAATTTTTCAGGTATCTGCTGAAAATCCTTTTACCCCTCCTCTATGAATGCATAAATTATCTTTTGTTTCCTTCTTCCCTTCAGTGAACATGTTTTTATATTGTTTTTAATATATTGTTTGTTCACTTTACTGTAATTTGTCTTGAAATTTATAATAAAAAGATACACAACCGTGTTAAACAGTAATAGTTTTATAAGGTACAATAAATAGAAAAGGTCAGTTCTAACTTTCTTTAAAAAAAAATCTACTGTTAAATAGTAATATCAGAGAAGAGAAATAAATAACAGAGATACTGCTATGATTTGCATATTTTACATTTCACATTTTCTTTCATATTTATATAGAATATATAATAAGGGATAGAAGAGTGAGCAGAGTATGAATTACAAGAAATTAGTCAGTGAAATCCTTATGAGTCAGAAAACTAAATGCTAAGTGATGCTGTTGTGTGACATCACATGACAACAACACTTAGCAATGGCAATCTCAACAATCCTCATTGCCATTGTTAATTGAATTCCACTGGTTGTTAGCTGAGAACCTACCCCGATCTAAGCTATTCCAGAATTGTCCCTCCCAGTCCCAAGCCTCAGTTCTTCCAAAGGAAGAGACAGCTTCCCCTTCAACTCTCCCAACTCCTATTACCTCCATCTCTGTCCTTTTGGTCATCTATCACCCTGCCTTGCAGCCCCAGAATCATAGCAGCTCAGCGGCTTCCCAGTGTGTCATGGCTCTGGGGCGGCAAGAAGCCCTGAAGCCACAGCACAGCACAAACCTGTAGCCACCCTAGGAAATCCTACCCTCCCTAGGAGGGTCCAACATTGCTGTGCAAAGCAGGGGGTCAAATTATTCTCCAAAGCACCAGAGGGCAGGACAAGAAACAATAGTTGGGAACTGATCAAAGAGAGAAGCAACCTGGAATTAAGGAGAAAGTTCCTAACTGTGAGGACAATTAACCAGTGGAACAGCTTGCCTTCAGAAATCGTGGGTGCTCCATCACTGGAGGTTTTTAAGAAGAGACTGGACAGTCACTTGTCTGTGATGGTACAGGTTCTTCTGCTTGAGCGGGGGGCTGGACTAGAAGACTTCCAAGGTCCCTTCCAGCTCTATTCTATTCTATTCTTGTCCCAGTAGCATGGCGTGAAATTATAGCCCAACAGCACAGCACAAAGCAGCCACTCCAGAAAGCCCCAGATGCCCCCAGAAAGTTCCAGTAGAACAATATAAAGACACTGTTCTAGCCACCTTTGCCGCCCTGCACTCTGCCACCGCAGCTGACCTCTGCTGTCTTCTTGCTGTCTTCTGCTGCTGAGGTTTGCTCACCTGGCCCTTTGTGAGGGAACTGCTGGCCACATGAAGCCAGATTTCCCAGGTCTTTTGAGGAAATTCCCATGCATGACCTGGAGAAGAAAGCCTCATACAGCCAACAGCTACCTCACAAAAGGCCAAGGCAGGTATGCTTGATAAGCTGTGGGAGCAAGAAGACAGTGAAAGTCAGGCAGGGAGTCAGACAGGGGGAGTTGAATCACCCCTGCAGTCTTAAGTGCAAGCCAGCTATCAAGCACTTGAATTAGGTCACATGACTACAGGGGTGCTGCATCAACCATAACTTTGAGGACTAGTTGCAAGTCCATTTGTTCAATGCCGCTGTAACTCTGATCATTGAACAAAAGGTCATAAGTCAAGAGCTACCTGTATGTAAAGGTAAATATTTTAGACATACACGTTTATTCAAACATAGGTTTGATAATGGAGCTAAGGAATCAATCAGATTTGGACAAAATTATTTTACTATTAAAATTTATATAGGGAATAGATTTCCCTCTTATTACTTCTGCAATCCCTAATTTGATAAAAAAAACATTTTATCAAATTCCTCTAATTCTTTTTAAATGTTTTCTTTTTTCATTTAGAATCAGAACTCTGGAGTCAGGATCAATGGCTTTGCGACTTAACATCTGCAAAAGCAAATTGGTACAAGAAAATTTAAGCATCCTTATAACTATTCTCCTATCTATCTAGTTTAGATAAGAGAAGTAGTAAAATGTCCATAGAACCTTAGCTTTATGTGCAAGGAGACAAAATGCGCATTGGGAAAACAATGCTGATTATACCCATACCTTAATGTAGAACCGAACTTGAACTGACTCTTTCAATTAATTTAAAGTTTGGTACAAAATGTTTTGTGGCAAAAGACATATTGATTCTTCTTCTACAAACTTTGACATTAATCATGTCAAAGTTTAATATCTGTATCTCATCTTTTTTTAAAACAATCACCAGAATAAGACTTTTCCATTAGATCGCATTCTTAAAAAAGTATTCTCATAATCACGTTAAATGAGCGATTTGAGTGAGAAGCTGTATAAATCTGTTGTAGAATTAACAATTTCTGAACTGAATGTTAGAACTTAGTATATACTGGCCCTACCGACATTAATTCCAGTTCTACCATTGTACCTGTAGCACAATTCATATTTACTCATTGATAAAATCCCATTATATTCAATTTTACTTAGCAGAGTATAGATTGAACTTTAACTTTTTTCATATATCATTGTACCTTCCCTAAATCTTTTTCAGTGGCAATCAGCATAAATACTTAATTACCATTTTACATTTCCAGTAGTGAATTGCTGACATTTCTGCTTTGTTTGCCTTAATTTTAGCAGTTGTATATTGATAGCAATTTAAAAAATCAGTACATGTATATTATTACAGTAAAATGTTTGTTCTCCATATTTACTGTAAACAAATTGCCACTTTTTAAAAATGCCTTTTATATTTTATTACATTACTGATTCTGTTTTTCATAATCTATTGTGTGTTTTTTCTATACAATATTGCTTTCAAAAAAGGCAAGTATCCTGAAGTTTAGCCTCTTGGTTCTCTCATTCAACATTCTTTTATTTAAACTACCTTTTAGTTGTTCCCTTTTGTAATTAAATATCTCTATATTATTTCTGGACCATTTTTATTCATATTTTGAATCTGATAGCAACCAAGATAATGATTTCTCATCTTTTCCATTACATGTGCATCTCATGCTATAACCTAAAGACAATTCAAAAGGAAGCTCAGGGCTGCCTTTCTCTTAGGTTTTATAGAGTGTACAGCTCACTTATTCTACACATGATGCACTCATCAACACATGGCCTTCTTAAAATTTCTGTTGATATTTACAGATTCATTTAATGATATTTTCCACTTTTCAAATGTCCTTGCAATAATAATTTTGGTACAGAGAACTGTGCATATTCATCTTCATCTTGCAACACTGGTTTGGCTCCCCCCCCCCCCACTTACATGGCCTGTCCCATGTTTTTTAAAAACATGACAGTGAATAACTAAGCTTTTTTTTAGAAAAATATACAAAGTACACTTGCATTGTATATGTTACCATCAATGTGTGAAATTAGGCATTTTATAGAATGCCTAGGAAATCTATAGAATGCCAAAGTGGGATAATAAAGTATGAAACGCTTAATATTTCACACATTTCACAGGCATTCTATGCAATACCTAAAGGCAAACCAGTAAAGTATAAAATACTCCCAACTAAAATGCCATTCTAGCCTTCTTTGTTGCAACAAGTAGGTTAAATACTGGTCATTTTCTCTTGCTTTTTTCTGGTAAAAAAAGTCCTGTACTTTATTTTGCATTTCAGCTTTTTATACAGCTTTTCAATAAAGGATAATCCTTTTCATGACTTTTTTTCAGACTCTGCCTAAATAGTTCTTGTCATTCTGCACAATGTCTAGGTATTATATACAATGCCTAGGGAAAGAATATAGCATATTAAAATAACATAGACATTTCATACTTTGCCTAAAAATGTCACACATTCTATAGATTTCGTAGGCATTCTATACAACGCTAGCTTTTCACACATTGCCTGTGACATACATATAACTTCTCTGTAATATCTATTTATTGGGTGTGACAAGTTGAAATGAAGTTTAAATCAAAATATGGAATATTTTTCAAGCTGTTCAAATTATCATCACTTTCCTTCATTTTTACAATAAATATATTTTACAGAACAATCACATGTCTGCTCATGAGAACCATTTCAAAGATAGTTATTCCTAATTAAATTCAACTCACTGCCTGATTCATATGCCAAGAGAGAGAAGATCAAGTATCTGTAATTGAAACATGACAGAAGAATAGAATAAGCATATGTTTGCCTTTTTTTGCAGATATGGTTAAATGATTATTTTGATGGCCAGAGAGAGGACTGTAAGCATTATTGGATTTTAGAAAAAAGAGTGGAGTGAAAATTAAAAATTGTAAGAAAAAATTACAGCTTCTATACCAATCCGCATGGATAAAAGAATATGTCAAACAACTATCAAATAACTGAGAAACTGGAGAAATGAAGAACAGGAGAACATTTTCCTAAGACCATAAGAATTCTGATTGAAACTATCTAGAACAATGATAGCAAACCTTTTAGAGACTGAGTGCCCAAACCGCAACCCAAAACCCACTTATTTATCGCAAAGTGCCAGGGCCACATCAGCATTGTGGTGCCCTCAGGGGGGAGGGGGGAGGGGCGTCATCCACTGGGTGGGGCGTGATTGCGGCGGTCATGGCAGACTGGGTGGGTGTGGCTGTGGTGGGCGTGGCCAGCTTGATGTTGCTCGGGGGGACGCCTGTGGGTGCCGGGCAGGGTTGGAGGAGATCCAGGGGATCTCTGGTGGGTGGGGCAGTGGGCAGGAGGCTCATCATGCGGGGTGAGGCAGGGGGCAGGGTGGGGGTGCCATTGCCACAGGGCAAGGCAAGGTGAGGCAGGGGCCGGGGCGGCTGCTGCCTGACACCATCAGTCCCCGCACATAGAGGCCAGCGAGCGCATGGGAGCCGACGGTGTCCGTCAGCAGCCACAGCCTGCCGGTCCCTCAACCGGCGCACTCTGAGGCTCCGCAGTCTGCTGCCAATATAGGCCCAGCCCTCCAGCAGCAGGCGGAGTAGGGGAGGGGGGAGGCACGTGATGCAGACCGCCAGATGCGCCTGCTCCGTCCCATCTGTTTTTGCTTGCGGTTGGAGAGCAGGTCGCTGCTGGTCATCTTGGCCCCCTCGCAGATCTTGCCCTTGGCCCGCGCATGGAGCCTGTTCCCCTCACACACCCGACGCACCTTGGCCCCATCTCGGGCCGCTATGGTGGCCTAATGGACCTGCATGAGCTGCTGGTGGAGGCAGCACGTGTGCCCACAGAGAGGCTCTGAGTGCCGCCTCTGGCACGCGTGCCATAGGTTCGCCACCACTGATCTAGAAAATGCATGTGCACAATTATTTGCAGAAGTATGGACACATTAACTGAAGATTTCAGAAAGGTTCTGAAAAAGTTTGATGAAACATTACATTACTGGGTCATTGATCTTTAAATCAGTCTACGCCAGGTTCCTAACCTTGCAGCTCAACTTGTGTCTTTCCAAATGGGTTATGTATCAGCTTTCTATATCGCCTCCATTACAGATCAGAAATTTTGCTATTTATCTCTAGCCAGACTGAAAGTATTTCCTTCTGTTGTTTTGCTGAGGTACTATAAAACTACTTCTCTGTAGCGATACGTATTTCTTGGAGACAGCTCTTTTTACAGGAAATTACAGATGACATTTATCCATTCTAACCTGAAGTAATTCCCTAGCATAACTACTTTTTGTCACTTCTCCTATCCAACCATTATGTGAATATATTGTCCCACATCTGCCCAATTTTATGCCTCTAAAAGCACCGTCTCTTTGTAACTGTAAAGTTGTATCATTTGTTTTCTTCTAGCTATATGTATGGATACATACATAATACAGGTAGTCCTTGATTACAAGTGTTCATTTAGCATTCATTCAAAGTTACAAGCACTGATAAAAGTTGATTTATGACCATTTTTCACACTTATGACTGTTGCAACATCCCCATGGTCACGTGATCAAAATTCAGCCGCTTGGCAACTGACTTAAATCCCAGGGTCATGTGATCACATTTTGCAACCCTCTGATAAGCAAATTTAAGGGGAAACCAGATTCACTTAAGAACCATATTATTAACTTAAGAACTGCAGTGATTCACTTAGCAAAAAAAGTTCATAAAATGGGGCAAAATTCATTTAACTGTCTCACTCAGCAACAGAAATGTTGGGCTCAGTCGTGGTCATAATTCAAAGACTACTTGTACATACACATACACACACACACACACATACACACAGAGTCACATACTTATATTTTTCAGATATTTGATTTTATTTTGGGTCTGACTGCTGGCTTATGATCACAGCAAACATGTAAACAGTGCAGGTAATACTCGACTTACAACATTCATTTAATGATCATTTGAAGTTACAACGGCAGTGAAAAAAGTAATTTATGACCATTTCCCCCCACTTACGACCATTGCAGCATCCTCATGGTCACGTGATCCAAATTCAGACACCTGGCAAATGACTCATATTTATGATGGTTGCAGTAATAATCTTTTGTGACCATCTGACAAGCAAAGTCAATGGGAAAGCCAGATTCACTTAACAACCATGTTACTAGCAACTGCAGTGATTCACCTAACAATTGTGGCAAGAAAGGTCATAAAATAGGGCAAAACTCACGATAAATGTCTCACTTAGGAACAGAAATTTTGGGCCCAATTGTGTCACAAGTCAAGGACTATGTGTACTGTCTACATCTCTCATAGTTCCAGTACTAGATATTTTCATATGACAAAGAATGGTAGTAAAAACTAAGAATAATGTGCAGTTTTTCTCATCAGCAGCATTTGGGTTATTTTCAGTATTACAGGAAATGCAATGTTGATTGATAATCAGAGAATATAAGAAAGAGCAATAAGGTTTTTTAAAATAACAGAATTAAGGATAATTATTTTTCCCTTACCTTTATTAGTTTTATAAATGACTCAAGGTGGCAAACATACCTAACCCTGACACTAAAAAAAAAGTAGAAATCAAACTGTTTTGTTTTTTTCTTAATGTCTCCACCTGATTGCATAACTAAACTTTTAAGTTTGCTCACACTTCTATGCATTTTTTATTAGCCCTAATAAAAATACTGTAGTGGAGTGTTGTTTTTTTCATGAAGGTCTTAAAGAATCACAAAAACAGACTGCAATATCCTTCTATGTAATATAGCTAATATAAATTTGTAACATTTATTTAATAGTATTTTAATTAAAGAATTACTTAAAAGTTTAATGGAGAGTTAATAGTTACTTTAATAAACAATTAATACACGAGTAATAATTTAATAATTTATTTAATAGACAATTTAGTAAATTTAGTAAATAATTAATTTAGTAGATACATGTAAATAGGTCTGTAAGTATTATAAGACTTGTTTAAAACACTACCATTATTTATTAACATCTTGAACATGTTTATATCTTGATGTGTACATGCCATCTCAGTTACTATATTCTTCTCAGGTTTGGCAGGGAACTATAAGCACAATTTATAATACCTAAGTCCTTTTGGATGATTTTATTGCTTTATTTACAGATAGTTCTCACTTAATGACAAAAACTGGGACCAGAAACTATGTCACTAAGTGAAGTCGTTGTTAAGGAATATATCACGTCGTCCAGAGAGACTTACAACCTCACTTCCACTGTGTTTGATAAGTGAGTCAATATAGGTTGTGAGACATCAAGCAACAACAATTTGTGATTTTAGTGCCGACTGTCGGAAATCAGCTGTGAAGCACACAAAAGGCAATTACATGACCATGAAATGCTGCAATGGTCATAAGTGAAAGGCTGTAATAAAGTTAGTTTTCTCAGTGCTGCAATAACTTTGAATAGTTGCTTAAAAAGGCAGTCATTAAGTGATGACTACCTGGTTTGATATTTTCTTAAATGTTTTTATACCATTTTATACCATTTTAAAGTTTATACTACCGATTGTTAATTTTAATCTTTTTTCTTTTTTTGTCACACATGTAATATCTTAGCATTGTTTTTAATATTTTAGCCAAAAAAAATATGTATTTTGTCTGATTATTCTCATATACTATTTAGCTTTACATATTCACCTATTAATTTCCTCTATGCAGATTAATAACCACAATAATATATTTGTTTCAAAACATTCCATTCAGGTGACAATCGCTGTTTCTTGTTTCTCAATTCATACTCGTGGCTTAACTTCTGTTTGCCACAATTCACATCATTCCTGCAAAATGTATTTAAAATTAATTCTAACTTTGCAGAATTGTTGTGGGACAAACAGGAAGGAACTATACACCACCCTCAGCTTCTAAATGAAAGGTGGGCTAAGTATTACTTGATTTCAAAATTATAACATAATTTTTACATAGCAGTATCAATATATATTTAGATTCATGATTTAGCACTGAACAGAAAAAGGATATACTAAATAGTTAGCCCTAACCCCAATGGATACTTCTGGAATTATGAGAGCATGCCAAGATACTCATTCACAAAATAACATTCACTGGATGCTGGCAATCACAAAGCATCCAGGCACTAGAATGTAAATGGATAAGGATGCTTTAACATCCCATCTAATTCCAAGGACACCACCTTGGAATTTGTTCTTGTTTTTTTCCTAGCTGATGGAACACATTTAAAACACTAAACCGTATATACTATAGCTGTCATTTTTATTTTTTCTATTTTATTTTCTTAGTCCAAAAAGCATTTTTTTAAAATAAAGGTGGGCTTGTATTAGGCTTTGCACAATTTACACTATTTTATTTCTTTTAAATAAAGAATTAGTCAATGGAGTACGAGCCTGGAGACTATCACAGACATAATTACCCATAGATACCTCACTAAATATATTTCTGGGATTACAGATAGTCCTTGAATAACGACCATTAGTTTAATGACTATTCAAAGTGACTTATGATCAGTCCTCCCACTTACAACCATCATAGTATCCCTGCAGTCATGTGATCACAATTTGGACAGTTGGCAACTGGCATATATTTATGACAGTTGCAGTGTCCTGGGATCATGTGATCACTATTTGAGATCTTCCCAAGAGACTTTCAACAAGAAAAATTATTGGGGAAAACCAGATTCACTTAACAACCACAGCAAAAAAGGTCATACATTTGGGCGTATATCACTTAACAAATGCATCATTTAGTAACAGAAGTTTCAATTCCAATTATAGTTGTAATTTGAGACTACCTACCGAAGAATTTAAGTTTTCAATGCAACATGGTATAATGACATATGCTCTGGGGTCAGTTTATAGTATTTTAATATTAAATACTGTATAAAGGTTATATTAAGTGACATTTTATTCTTTTGATTTGGCTTATTGGGGCTTTAGAATCAATAGCTACTTAGAAAGGAGATAAGATGCATATTTATTTCTATTTTTCATCAAGGAAAAACAATTAGCCATGGAACATTTGGATATAAAGCTATTTGATTGCAATCTTATACTGTGTTATTAGAATGCTTCTTATTGCCAAGAGGAAAGGACATGACAATCTTACTAATGCAATTTAAAGTTCGTCCATCCAACGGTTGTGATTTCTTATAACTGTGAATTTTTTGTTGGTTTTGTACTTTGAATTAGAATATAATGGTGAACTCAACTTTTTTAGCACACTGTTCTATTCTCAGTAAATGATTTCTGGCAAATTAAATGGAACTGATCTTTTTGTTGGAGTCTACATTTTATGAAAAATAATTCAGCAAGCATTTTACCCCTTTTTTCAAAATAAGGATATAGTTTGACAATAGTCACTGAAATATTACAATAAAGATTGTAAATTGTACAATAAAAATCATAGTTCTTAAGATTCATTTATACTGTATTAATTATTCATTTATTTACTTAGTATTTTTCAGAATAATATTTTATTTATTTTATTTCTTATATTTATTGGCTGCATATCTGACAAAAAGTGACTTTGGACTGTATAGAACTATAGATCAATAGAAACAAAAAATGCCATATATAAAAACAATCTTTACAAAAATATTAAAACATTCTTATTATAAAAATTCTAAAAACACTGAGAAATTTAAAATATGCGAAGCACCTGGAGAGAGTAAATATAAACCACAATGGTGCCATCTAAAAATGCCTATGATTCCCTGAAACCCCCAGGCTTCACGTCACAACAAGGGAGCATTGAGGGACTTCCATAATTATAAAAGGGATGGAGCCAATGTGTCTTCATGGGGCACAGAGTTCCATAGGATGGGCACAACAGCAAAGAAGGCCTATGTCCTGGACCCCAACAAATAGCAATAGCACTTAGACTTATATACCGCTCCATAGTGCTTTACAGCACTCTGTAAGCAGTTTAGAGTCAGCATATTGCTCCCAACAGTCTGGGTCCTTATTTTACTGACCTCAGAAGGATGAAAAGCTAAGTCAACCTTGAGCCAGTCAGGATCAAAATTCTGGCAGTGGGCAGAGTCAGCCTGCAATAATGCATTCTAATCACTATGCCACCATGGCTGCAGGTCCTTGGCAAATGATACCCATATGTCTTCTCTATCAAATATAATGGGATGAGCTGATATAGTTGGGAGAGTCAGTCCCTCAGATAACCTGGTCCCATGCAATGAAGGTCCTATACAACCTGGTCCCATGCAACCTTTAAAGGTTAAAGCCAGCATCTTGAATTGAAACCTGTAGTAAACTGGCAGCAATGCAGCTCGTAGAGCAGAGGTATAATATCTGCTCCTCTGGGAGCACATGTAACTGCCTGCACCGCTACATTCTGAATCAGTTAAAGCTTCCAAATACCAAGGGCAGCCCCAAGGAGAGCACAATACAGACTCATCCAGACCCTCACAGCTTCCAGGCACCGAGATAAGAGGTACACAACATTACTTAATTTGTCAGAGGCAGACAATGAGCTCACCCAGAAGCCTTATTAAACAGGAGAGGAGAGAGCATTGAATCCTGAGGCAACTCACGTAGTAGAGGCCAAGGATGGGACCTCTCCTCTCCAATCATCATTGACTGGAATCGACCCTGAAAAAAGGAGGTAAACTAACACACCTCCATGTCACCCACCCCCAATACTCTGAGCTGATTCAGGATTCATGGTTGATGGTATTGAAACACACCAAAATAGTAAATAGGGCAAAGATGGATGCAGAAACCTCATCCTGCCTATGCCTAAGATCATTCAAAAAGCAATCAATGCCATTTCTATCCCATATGAGGTCTGAATTCTGACTGAAAGGGATCTAAGTAATTCATGTTATCCAAGGCCCTCTGAAGCTATTATGTAACCAGCTTCTCACCACCTTACCCCCAAAGAGGAGTTAGATAATGCATAAAAATTGCTAAGTATGTTAGAGTCCCATGATAGTTTCTTGAGTAGGTCAACCAACTAGCTGCTAAAATACTATTTGTACCAATGTGCAAAAGCAGAAACATTATCATATTTTTATTTTATTCTATTTCAGACAATTGAAAGCATAGCACATAGCATTCTCCTTTTCCTTCAAAAAAGCAAATGTATATGTAGAAATTGACATATATGAATCTTAATTGGCTGGTAATTAATGAAATGAAGTGGGGTTTTTTTTGTTAAAAATAAAATCTGTAAGAAAATAGCACTGCAACCATAAATAGATTTTGAAAATCTTATATTAGAATTTTCAGAGTCCTCTAAGGTCTAATATCCAAAATATATAAAATCCTATTGGAAATATTTGGAGTGGGATCAGCATCCCCATGAAATATGGAAATCAGATTTAAGAATTAATTATCTCTGATGCACAATGTGCTACACTCTGGAAGAATTCTACATTACTATCTGTATTAGCAAAGATCAAGAAAACTTAGTTATTCATAGGTGGTATTATACCCCCCCCCCCATACAAGTTGCTGAAATTACTAGGAAAGGCCCAAATAAATGTTGGAAATACAGTAAAGCAAAAAAACATCTATATGCATGTATGGTGGTCCTGTGAAGTTCTACAAAGATGCTGGACAGAATTAATTAGAGAGATTAACAACCTAGATATCAGAAAATTTAGTTATGGTCCCAAAAAACATTTACTACCATTATTTAGTGAGATAATTCATAGAACTGAAAAAATAACTGTTCAGTGCATGATAGTTGCTGCAAGTTTGGCTACTGCACAATACTTGAAAAATACAGAGCTTCCATCATTAGATCACTGGTATAAAAAATTATGGAAGATTGTTGTTATGGAAAAAATGGATAAAAGAAAGGAAATGTTGGGATACACAGTACTAGAAAAGTTACCTTTGTTTTAAGTTGGGAACGAGTTTGTCATATATCCCTCACCCTGTATCTGTAGTTTCTTTTCTAAGCAAAATAGTGAAATCGGTTGATCTGAGAATAGTCCAGTTTAGTAGAATTTGCTATTGCGCACCAATACAACCCATCCCCTCCACCAAATCCTGCTGTGCTGCATTGTCATGGTATTCCTGGGAGGAATGAGCAAAGAACATCATAAATATATGATAAGAGTATATAAACCAAGCAGGTCACTCCACATATAAAGGTTATCCAGCTGAAACAAACAGGCTTCTATATTACATCTAATGAAAGCAGAAGATGCTAGATGTAGATGATTATTTTAGTGGCAACAGCAAAGATAGCAATACTGTGCAGCAGAAGGCAATGTTAAACCACTCCTATATTTTCCAGAGATGGAAAAAAATAAAATATATGCTAGATTATGGGTTCCCATGCAATGGCACTCAACATGCCACTGAGAAAGAGCTAAGAATATTTGTGACTACTAATTGTGTTTATGATGTGGCTAAGTTGAAGCCTTTTAGAGTTTCACTGCTGATGTTGCCATACAGGAAAAAAAATCTGAAGGTGCAAAGAAAGAATTGCAGTAGGATTATGCAATGTTAAGAAACATGAACAAAGGAAAGCTCAACACAATATAAAATGAAATGAAACTACTGCACATTTTGGGCATAAGCAAATTGAGATGGACTGGAATTGGACACTTTTAATCTGAAAGTCACATTGTTTACTATTCAGGACATGAAAAGCAAAGAAGGAAATTTGATCTAGTGATTACAGAACCAGGCTAAAACGCTGGAAACCGTGAGTTCAAGTTATGCCTCAGCCATGAAAGCCAGCTAGCCTGTCACTCTCCCTTGGCCCAACCCACCTCATGAGGGTTGTTGTTGTGGGGAAAGTAGGAGGTGGAAGGTGTGTTGGATATGTTCACTGCCTTGAGTTATTTGTAAAAATAATAAAGGTGGGATACACATAAATAAATAAAAAGGAACAATGTTGCTTTTACTTTTAGGGAGTGTATAGCAAGAATACTTGACTACAATGAAATCAATGACTGAATAATATCGGACTTATAGACAACTCTTTAATATGACAATCATCCAAATTTATGCTCCATCTGAGGTAGAAGAGGAAGTTGATTAATTTTATAATGAATTTAAATTTCAAATTGACAGAACACACCAGCAAGATGAACTCCTTGCAACTGGAGACTGGAATTCCGAAGTTGGAAGCTTTAATGAGGAAAATGTAGCTGGATTATGTGGTTTAGGAAACTGAAATAAAGCAAGAAACCATTTTATCAATTTTTAGCAATCCAATGATTTCTTCATTGCTAACACTGTCTTCAAACAACTAAAATGATGCCTATATAGATGGAGATCAGAGGAAGTACAGAGAAATTAAATTGACTACATTATTGCTAAACTACTCTGCTTAACTTTGCAGAAGAACTATGAGGAAAAAGAAGAGTGGAAAAAAATCAGAATGAGACCAATGGTGGTGTAAAGAAGTTAAAAAAGGGATAAAGTTGAAAAAGAGTTATATAAACATTATACAAAAGTACTCCTCAACCCTCCAGGAGAGTGTCATGAAGCAACTGCACAAGACTACAAAACAACAGTATCAGAACCAGAAATAATGATTGAAAAAATAGCAAGAGTTGTAAAAAAGTCACCTAAGCACAAAGCACCAGGAATAGATGGGCTACCAACAGAAATAATTCAAGCAGCAGGGGAAAGCAGCATCAGATGGCTACACAGAATCTTTAATGCTGCACCGACACATCTAACAGCACCCACTGATTGGCAACACACAGTAATAATTCCACTGTGGAAAAACAAATGAAAATGCACACAATATCAAGGCATCTCACTCTTGAGCTATGTAAGAAAAATATATGCCAAGGATCGCCAACATGATCGCCAACGTCCGATAACGGATATAGCACAAGAAGAAGAAGAATGCCAAGTAACAGAAATAAGGTTAAAATCAGTTGTAGAACCACAGCTAGAAGAACAGATGGATTTTAGAAGAAATAGAAGTTGTACAGATGCAATTTTTATACTTAAATAATTAATAGAAAAAATGGAGTAAATAAGAATCTCCTTGTAGCTTTTGTAGACAAAAGAAAAGCATTTGACAGAGTAGACAGAAAAATACTGCGGCAAACAATGTGTCAGAATCCAATTATATTTTATTTCTAGCTATCTACTCTGAGAAAACCCAATTCTTACTCTCTTCTGGATTCTGTCATATTACAAAGGGGGGGGGAGTAAACACGGGTGTTTATGACTGGCATTTCCCCTATCAACTACAAAGTAACATCCTCTGTGGATTCCCTTCGAGAGTACTAACCATAACAAGCGGCCATCAGCCTTTGATCTCACTCCCTATGAAGTCTCCTTGTACCGGCAGCGAGGAAAAAGGGGGGGAAGATTTCAACGCTTGGGATCCGATGGATTTAACACCCAACCATCTGCCAATTTGAATTGACCGGAAGGAGTGTGGAGTGGGGCTGCCTGGGAACACTTTAAAACGTTGAATAGTCAGGGGGGTCCCTCAGATCCTGTCTAGCATGCCTTCAGTCAGTTTTTCTTAATAAAGATTCCTGTTGGAAGAAACATTCCAAGAGTTCTGTCTTCTTAAGATGTAAATTGAGGTGGGTCCTTACACAATGGTTCAATATGGAGTAAGTGGACATCTTATTGGATTATGTAAAAGCTTATACAACGATTGCAGAAGTGTAGTTAGAACAAACCAAGGAACATCGGAATCCTTTGCAGTAACATCTGGAGTAAAAGGGGCGTTATCTTACCTGAATGCCTTTTCTCAGCATGATGATGGAGAATCCACGAATGGGTTAGCTCTGTCTTCCTGCCCAATTAGACTGTCAAACTTGCCACGCCTCTCCTGGGCCGGACCTCCCAGTCTTGACAAAGGCGAAGCTATTGACGACAGTTCGACATGTTGGCTCCCAGACCCCTAACACAGGACCTGACGGACACTGAGGGGTGGGTGTGGATTCTCCATCATCATGCTGAGAAAAGGCATTCAGGTAAGACAACGCCCCTTCTCCAGCATGATAGATGGAGAATCCACGAATGGGACATACCAAAGCCGCTCTTGTCCCTATGGGAGGGAAGCAGTCTGGGCCTGTGTCCCACCTTGTGGCACTACGTGCTGTAGCACTCTCCGGCCAAAGGAGGCATCTGCGGAGGCAAATCTGTCTAACTTGTAATGCCTCACGAAAGGGGAAGGCGAAGACCATGTCGCCACCCTACATATGTCCTCAATGGACGCCTGTGTCGCCCATGCTGCGGAAGTCGCAGCGCTGCGAGTGGAATGAGCAGTAACATGACTTGGGACTGACAGGGACTGCACCTGATACGCCCCAGCAATGCAAGCCCTGATCCACCTGCCAATAGTGGAGGCAGAAACCTTTTGCCCCATAGAAGAAGGCCGAAAGGAAACAAAGAGGGCTTACGACTTGCAAAAAGGCGCGGTCCGCTTGATGTAGTAGCGTAATGCCCTGCGAACGTCCAGGGTGTGCCATTGGCGTTCCAAGTCACGGAACGGATGAGGACAAAAGTCTGGCAGTATTACTTCCTGCCGCCTGTGGAATAAGGTATTGACCTTAGGAATAAAAGATGGATCCAATCAAAGGACCACTCTGTCCTCATGAAAGACGCATAAGTCATCTCTGATAGAGAGAGCTGCCAGTTCAGAAATGCGTCTAGCTGAAGTGACAGCTATCAGGAAGGCTACCTTAGTTGTCAAGGACCGCAGTGTACAGGTTCTGACGGGTTCAAATGGCGGTGAGGTAAGGGCCTGTAAGACCCGCGGCAAATCCCAAGAGGAATACCGATGAACCACGGGTGGTTTGGTGTTGCTCGCTCCCTTGACAAACGAGCACACCATGGGATGCTGAGTCAATGGCTCCGAATTGCCACATGTAAGCACGGTGGATAGAGCCGCCACTTGTCTGCGGATAGTATTGGGCACCAAGCCCTTGTTGAGCCCTTCCAATAAATAGTCCAGTATTCTCGGAATGGTAATGGCCGAGAGAGCCAACTGGGAGGGAAAAGTACCGGGTGATTCCCATTGCCTCTGTACCGTGTTCAGGAACAGGGGGGGCAGGGAATATGCTGGTGTCTGACAACCGGTTCAGAGAACAACGGGTCTGTGTCCTGACTAGAGGACGGTTCAGGGATAGGAATCTGATCCGGACCGATCTTACCAGCAGCAGAGGCCTTGCGGAGTAGGGATGAAAAAAGCGTAGGATTGAATAGTCCTACAAGGGGAGGAGGGTCCTGAGGAGGCTCCTCATCGTCCGACCACTGCCCCTCCATGTAGCCATACTCCGCAGAGTCCGATACGCCGCTCCCAAGTGATTGTGGGGGCGAAACGGAATCCGGGTAGTCAAGAACACCGGATTGCGATAGGCCAGGTGGTACCAACGAAGCCATTGAGGCAGAGGCGGATTGCTGACGCCCTGTGGACGCCATCGCTTGAGCGACCGCCTGGGAAATCATAGCCTGCAGTTGATCTGTGAAGGATGGTCCCTCTAGGGCCCGAAGCCCAGCTGCTGTAGGGGTAAACGTGGCTGCTGGTGTCGGAGGAGGTCCTTGAGGCCCGAGTTCCTCGCCGAAGAGGGATAGGTTCTCCTGACAGATCCCAGGTGAAAAGCATTGGCCAGGGTCACATTCTAGAGACCATGCCGGTGCGGGAGGCTCAAGTCATGGGCCAAAATTTAAAGCCTCATTTGTGGTAAGGGGCGGTTTGTCCGTCTCCCCTGCGGCCAGCTTTTGTGCACGGGAGAATTGTTTCTCCAAGGCACGATGCCTGCGGCTGGCCTGTTTCTCGGCAGACTTGGATGATCTTTTGCCGAAACTGGCCTTAGTTTTGGCCTTGATCTTAGCAGCAGCCTCCTGATTGGAGGACTTACGCTTTGTTTGGCCAGCCGAGGTGGAAGCCTGTGGCACGGTGTTATCTGCCATGATAAATCGAGAAGTTTCAGTGGGGTGCTGAAAGAATCTCGGTCTGCAAGAGATACGGCTGCGGCCCACCAAGGTGGGACTGGCCTGCACGTGGATCTGTGATAGTCCGGCCCACCGGCAAGCCCGGAGTCACACTTAGCGACAGGATGATACGCATGTCACTTAGTGGCGGCAGACCTAGGCGCGAGTGGCGACAGCCAGCACACGCTGCGATGCTGACCTACCGTCAAGGCCGAGTTCGTGTTTAGTGACGGGATCACACGTGTCTCACTTAGTGGCGGCAAACTCCGAATGGTAACGGCCGGCCCACTAGATGCAGACTATGGCATACAGGCTAGAGCTGGCAAGGCCCAAAGGTCGTAATTTTCAGTAGTGATGACTTGCCAGTTGAGAAAGGAAGCTGGGGCCTAGCACCAATTCTGTATCTGCTGGAGCGAGGCCTGTTGGATGCGCCTACTGTTCTTTTTGTTGCAAAAGTTCTGGACCCCCCTGGTTGTCCCCGAGGTCTGTCAATCGGACAGTCCTCGGAGGGGGAAATACAAGAGTCCTCTGTCTGAACTGCTGTCCAAGGCCGGGCAGAGCCGTTGCGGCTGGCAGCGTGACAGGACACAAAATGGCGGCCGACGAAGTTCGCCTTAGTTGGGAGCTAACGGCCCCGATCTGGAGAAGGAAATCCCTTGTCAGGGATACGAGCGGCAAGACGGCTGTTATAGTGAAGCCCAGGCAGCGTTAAGACTGGGACATAGAGATCACCAGCCGCACGGCGCGCAAAATGGTGTCTGCGATGATTGAGCTGAGGCAATTTGAAAGTTACTGCCTCAGCCGATCAGACAAAATGGCGCCGGAATAGAGGATGACTGAATGAGAATGTCGTCCAGGTAGCACTGAGTGTGCACCAGAACCAGTCTCAAATGCGCTGCCAGGACCTTTGTGAACACCCTGGGGGCCAATGATAGGCCAAGGGTAGTGCCCTGTACTGAAAGTAGCGGCCTGCGTAGCAGAACCTGAGGAATTTCCGGTGCCCGGGAAAGAAATGTCTCGGGGGGTAGGATATGAATCCCAGAGACAGATTGAATCTGATGGTGTTTGTCTGCTTGCAGGCCTAGCCACCCTTGAGACTGAATTGCTCTGAATGAGGGAGCAGAGAGAATTTGAATCAAGAACGACCAAAGAGATCAAGGACTGGATAGTGTTGACGGCTGCAATAGGTGGCATGCTCACAGTCCTGACAGCAGCTGTGAGCCAATCGAATGGAAATAGCCAGTACACTTAAGTTTAATAGTGGCTGAAAGGCCAGCTTAATGGTACAGTCAGCTCACTACACTGCTCTTGATGGCAGCACAACCAGTAATGGCACGACCAGTGTTCTGGCAAACCTCACAGTGGTGGCAAGATCAAATGTTAACGACCATCACACATGCAATCCACTTGGGGCGGTAAGGCCAACTCAATGGTCACGGCCAGTCCACATGCAGGCCACTTAGCGTACACGTGTGATCCACTTAGTGGTGGTAAGACCAACCTAATGGTAACGGCCCGCATGATGGTAACAAATTGTAAACAGAGGAGGCATAGGCAATCAAGGCTGTGAGTCGTAGTCCTTGTGCAGGAGCTGAAAAGGCAGTCATTGAAGAGGGCCTAGTGACCCTCTGAATCATTGGTAGTTGCTCCTGATAATGCCTCCTGCTGGACTGTCTCTCCTCCGGTTTGGCGGATTCTTGTCCCCTCCTGATTGGAGGATTTTGGGCTTCTTTCACCCAGGAGTGCTGCTCACTTCAAGGGGTCTGAGGTGCAGCGTTGTCTGCCATTACAATCAGAGACATCTCAGTGGAGTGCTGAGAGGGATCTCAAGTGTTTCGCATCGGTGTCTGCCATCGTAATTAGAGAGATATCTCAGTGGTGTGCTGAGAGGGATCTCAATAGTAAAGAGCAGAGTACTGATAGTGGCAGGGCCACTCAATGTAAGAAACGGTGTACTCATGGGTTAAAGTGGCTGCAGGGCCAAATTAATGGTACCGCCCTCAAACATGCAATGCTCCTGATGGCAGCAGGGCCAGTAAGGGCACGGTCAGTGCTCTGGTCAGTTCAACTGTGGCGGCAAGACCAACTGAATGGTAACGGCCAGCTCACATGTAGTTCACTTAGTGACGGCAAGGACCAACTCAATGGTAATAGCCAACTCACATGTAGTTCACTTAGTGACGGCAAGACCAACTCAATGGTAACGGCCAACTCGCATGTAGTTCACTTAGTGACAGCAATACCGACTCAATGGTAACAGCCAACTCACATGTAGTTCACTTAGTGACGGCAAGACCAACTCAATGGTAACGGCCAACTCGCATGTAGTTCACTTAGTGACAGCAATACCGACTCAATGGTAACAGCCAACTCACATGTAGTTCACTTAGTGACGGCAAGACCAACTCAGTGGTGACAGCCAACTCACATGTAGTTCACTTAGTGACGGCAAGGTCCACTCGATGGTAGCAGCCAAGTCACATGTAGTTCACTTAGTGACGGCAAGGACCATTCAAAGATAATGGCCAGCACATTAGTAGCGATTGGCAATGGCCAGACCAATTTAATGGTACGGCTAGCACACTTTCACAACGTATTCAGGCCTTTTGCCAGAAATGGCCTTGGCCTTGATTTTTCCAGCAGCCTCCAGCTGGAGGACTTATGCTGCTTGGCCAGTAGTGCTGGTAGTGGCACCGTGTGAGGTTGAGGTGCCGTATTGTCTGCCATCACAGAAAAATGAGATATTCAATGGTGGGCTGAGAGGGATCTCGATAACGAGGAGCGGAGTACTATTTATGGCTGTGTGCCACAGCCCTGGGATCAGTCAAGTACTCTTGGTTAATGGTGGCTACCGGACCAACTTAATGGACGCTGGCATACCTGCAACGCTCCTGATGGCGACAGGACCAGTGACTGCCCCCTCAGTGCACTGGTTAGGTCTACGGTGGCGGCAAGATCACCTCAGTGATAACGGCTAGCGCACATGTAGTTCGCTTAGTGACGGTCAGACCAACAAGTGGTAACGGCCAGCTCACTAGCCCTAGTTGGTGGTGGCAGGGCCAAGAATGGCAGGGCCAGAACACTTCGTCTGTTGGTCTACGGTGGCGGCAAGACCACGGTTGTGATAACGGCCAGCTCACACGTAGTTCGCTTAGTGGCAGTCAGACCAGCGAGTGGTAATGGTCAGTTCACTAGCGTTCGTTGGTGGAGGCAAGGCCAATGATGGCACGGCCAGCACACGTCGTCTTTTGACACGGTGAATGAGGCACCTAGGCTGTGGCCTAGGGCAGGTCTGTTGCCTCCTGTGAATGTAGGCCGGTAAGGGACTCAAGACTGCTACAGTGGTTACTGAGTAATACAGCAGCTGGGGCAGGCCTGCGTTACCATGCGTTATTGCAGAAACTTGCCTCTTTGCTCCCCCCCGGCCGGAGGGAGCGACTGCGGCACTTAAAATGGCCGCCGCTTCAATGACAAGCCACTGAGGGGATTTTGTCTCGCTAAAAAGCAGAGACAACCGAAGAGAAACGGGACGTTTGAGTTGCTGGATGCTATTAGTCAGAGGCTACAATGAGGGCCGAAAGGATCAGAAGCAGCCTGGCTAGTCACGGCGAGGACGCTCGCCACGCGGTACGCAAAATGGCGCCCGCGACGATCGCAACGATCTCAGTGAGAGACGGAGACTAAGGCCTCCCTGAGAAGCAATCCTCTGTCTCTGCTTGAAGGCTTCGGCCTATCTCACTGAGAGAGGCTAGGGCCTCCCTGATGGACAATCCTGTCTATCTGTCCCTAAAGGGGCTTCGCGCGATCACACTGGGAGATGGAAGCCAAAGCCTCCCTGCAAGACAATCCTGTCTGTCTCTCCCTAAAATGATCGGGCGCAGCGCTGGTCCCAGCGCTGTCTGGAAATGGAAAAAATCCATGAATGGGTAAGAAAGGGATTAATCCTACCTGCTCTGGTAAAGATAATTTGCTGGGAGCCAAACTAACACGTCTGTCATGGGCCAGACTGAGTCAAGACTGGGAGGTCCGGCCCAGGAGAGGCGTGGCAAGTTTGACAGACTCAGTCTAATTGGGCAGGAAGACAGAGCTAACCCATTCGTGGATTCTCCATCTATCATGCTGGAGAATGTGTACTATCATCACTATTATTTATCACCTACATTGACAGAGTAAGCAAAGCAGCCAAGCCCAGGAATGGAACTAATATTAAACAAACTACTCTTTGCAGACAATCAGGCATTGATAGCACATACAGCTAAGGAACTGCAACAACATCTTCTATCCATGAACCAAGAATGCAAACTAAACGAGTATCAAAAGAGAATAAAGAAGCAAAGATAATTGGTAGGAAAAAAACTTTAAACATAGTAATAGAGAGATGAGCATAAAACAAGTTTCAGAGTTCAAACTTCTAAGAACGATACTCACTGAAGATGGGAAAATGGACCAAGAGATTAACATACGATGCAGTAAGTCTGATCAAGTATTGACAGCTAGCTCCACTCCTACAACACAACAAAGAAAAATCTCATACAAAGCATATTAATTCCCACTCTATGTTACCATTGCCAAACATGGACACTTGCAATAAAATATATGCAATAGTTAGTCACCATGAAAATAACATGTTTGAGGAAAGCGGCAGAAATGACCAGAAGGGATAAAATCAAGAATGAGATCATAAGAGAAAGAATTGGAATAGAACCAATTTTAAACTACATATAAAGACAACTAATTAAGTGGTTTGTTCACCTGGAGACAATGTTTTAGGACTCTATATCATACAAGGCATATATAAAAAATGAAGGCCAAAGAACACAAAGACTCAGAAGAAGATGGAGAGACAACATCAAAGACACACTACAACAGCATCAAATAACAATAACTGAGGCTACCAGAAGTGTAAAAAACAGAATTTTGTATCTCCCTTTATACCCAAAGAAGTAAAAGAGGAAGTAAAGTAGAAGATTGCTAAAAGGGGGGTGGTGTCAATTTTATATCAAGACATGGCCAAATCCTGATTGTATGAAAGATCACAAATCGCTCATATGCAAATTCTAAATTAAGCTACAGAAGAAGAAAGCCAATCAGTTTTCAGCATATGAACTTGTGCATATACCCACCATTTTGGAGGAAAACATCAGAAATAGCTTTGAAGTCCTGAACCCCATTGGTACACAACCATAAGAACTGTGGAATGAAGTCAGAGTTAAGGATAAATGTGAAAAGAGACTGCCAAAGATAAAACAGAAGAAAACAAACTGGATGTCAAAAGCGTGGAAATTACCAAGAGAAATCAAGAATGGTAAAAATCTCAGGAAGAAACTTAGCAAAGAGTTTCAGAGAGCTATTAAAAAGATAAGAAACAATGTCACAACACCTGCAAAGGCACCACAGATGAAAACAGATATGGAAAAACAAGGAAAACCTTCCAAAAGTTGTCTGAGGATCCAATCTCAAATTGGTGCACTAAGGGATACAAATAGACAGGGATCCCTATAAAATCAAATAAAGATGGAAGGAATAAACTGAAATGCAGTACAGTAGAGATGTCAACATCCAAGATCTCTTAGAATAAATTTCCCACTTACAAGAAATTGTGGTACTGGAAGATGAAGTTAGAACAATACTTTGGTCATTACCAAGTTCAAAGGCTATAGAAAGTGATGGAATACACACAGAAATATGGCAAGCAACAGAAGAACAATCAGGCAAGATTCTAACTAAGCTATGTCAGCAAATCTAGAGAATAACACAGTAGACAACAGATTGGAAAAGTCTATTTTCCAATACCAAAAAAAGGGGAAACTTAATAGAATATGCAAAATATCCTTAATTTCACATGCTAGCAAACCAAAATGAGGGATCATCCAGCATGGATTAGAGCTAATATAGCCAAGAAAATGCCACCTTTTCAAGCTGGCTTTAGAAAAAGCTGAGGAAAATGAGACATTATTGCTGATGCTCACTGGATAACTGAGGAAGCAAAAAAAAAACCAAAACCCAACCTGAAATAGTCGCTATGTGCTCTACTGATTATAGAAAGACCATTCATTGTACCAGTCATGTCAAATGGGAATCCCACAACATCTATCTGCCCTCATGCAGAACCTAACACAGGTTAAGAAGCCACAGGACTGGCAGAAAAGACAAAATACTGAGATCAAGTTAGCAAAGGTATCAGACAAGGCTATAACTCATTCCTTATTTAGTCAGCCTACATGCTAAATATATTTAAAGGGAAACTGGATTGCAAGAAGATGAGTATCATTTTAATTATCATCTTTAGCACACATTACATATGTGCTGTAGAAGGCCCTCATGCAGTGGAAGGAAAGAAGAGGAAGACCAGCAGCAAAACGGATACACTCATTTAAAATGACAATGGGTACACCATGGGTAGACCTGAAAGACTAGGTTAAATATAGATTATCATGGAGAAAATTTATGTAGTTGCTAAGAGCTGACACCAAATTGATGGAATCAATCAACCAATACAAAAACTGGATGCTATGTTAAGTCCTTGTCATTCTTAAAACCAAATTTCCATACAGGTGGCCCTCATTTACCAAACATAATTGGGACCAGCAACTTTGTCGTAAGTAATGAGATTAAGTGAAACATCACATGATTGCACCCATCTTACGATGTCAGTTTCAGCTGCAATTAAGTGCAACACCATGTGATTGTAACTTGCAACTTCCTCCAAGTTTCCCCATTGATTTTGCTTGTCAGAAGCTGTCTGTGAACATCACAACTGGCAATCATGTGATCATAAATGCATACCTGTTACTAAGCACTCAAATTGCCATCTTATAATTACAGGTATGCTACACTTGCCATAAGTTCAAAGATCATAAGTTATCATTTCCAACACTATCATAACTTTCAATGGTCACTGAACAAAAGTTGTTAAGTGAGAATACAATATATACTTTCAAGTAAGTGATGTAGATCATCCCATCACCTTCAACAATTGCCAGCAACTATCAAAGGAAATTTTGATAATGTTAGAATCACAGCAAGATACTAGATCATTTTCAATTGTTGAACATAATATATATGGAATATATAACACATTACTAGGAAATAGGATTGAATAAAGATTGAATTTAAAGATGTTAATCCTATTTCTATATAACATAATTGTCCTATAATGTTGAATTTTGTATACTGTCAAAGATTTTTGAACTGTTTCCTTGTGAGTCTAATCAAAGGAAATGAAGAATGCTCAAAGCAGAAAAAATCATTACCTATTTTGAAAAGTTAATATATGGCTTCCACCATTTTTCAAAAATCTATAGAAGAGAACTGAATTTATGTGTTATTGCAAAAGGCATCTTAAGTTCCAGGATATCCTGCTAACAAATCAAGCAGGATCTTCCATAAGCAACAATGGAACAATGCTATCTTGCAGAATAACTATTAAGCAAACTGGGATTTAAATGTAATTAAATAAGATGAGAAAAAATGAGAAATAATAGTTTGATATTAATTTAAAGAAGAAACAAGCTATATAACATATAATTATGATAATGTGGAGAAAAGAGGTTTTTTAGTGCTTACAGCTGATAAATTAAAATATTCTGGACATTCTAGCACTTAAAAGGACATTATATAAATAGCTATACAGAGTAAGTTAAGTCTTTTTTCAATTACTCCACTTATTCCCTCATGTATCTCTGTGACTTGATTTCTAAGACTGAACTAAATTGAATATGCATATTACGCAGTGCTGTTTAAATATAGTACAGCAAGTAATTAATGCCCAAAATTATTAGAATAGTGTTTTTTTTTTGTATTTTAACATGCTCTTATTTCTTTGAACGGTTTGGATGACAGTACAATAGTATATGTGACATGATACTGTCACTAACATATTGACAATTATGGCTTTTTAAAAAGTTACAAATCTTACAGTAAGTAAAAATGTATACCTTATATCTTAGCTAATAATTTCACAAAGTATAACCATGTTTATAATTCCAACATTAGTATAACACTTAACATACTGGGTTAAAATTATATATTCTCAGACAACACCAAAAACCAGTAATAAATTGCTTAATTGTTCTTTCAAAATGTTAAACATATACTAAAATCAATCATTGTGACATTAGGTGTTCTTAACAGTACTCAAAGCTCTCAGGTCAAGGAGTCCTACTATTAAATCTTAATTTTCAATTGTAAGGGCTTATAACAATAAAACCAGAATTGTACTTTGATAAAACATTCTCAGGTCCAAATTTCAGAACTATGGTTCCTTGGATTGTCAGAGAAATAGAAATGACAACTAAATAACTACTAAACCAATATAAAGCTTCTCTGCATTTATATCCAGTATACAAAACATTCATGATCACTAGATTCTGTATGGAGCTTGCTGTATGTGTTCAAAATGAAATGTTCTTCCAAAGAATGACCAAATTGTCAGTGAAAAAACATTGGGACATTCAGAAAAAGAAATATCAACCACTTCAAATAATTATAAAAGAAAAGATTCAATGGAAATGTAGTGTTGAAGACAATGTGTATCCTGATATTGAAAAATTTAAATATATGGTTTGGCAAAAATACAATGGCCATGTTTCTACAGTAATATCAAAAGAACAAATATCAGTTGTCATTAGAAGACAACTCTAAAAGAAAATAATTCTTTTGACAGGGCAGAGAAAGGGCAAAAGGGAATAATTTTACATAATAAACCTGCAGTATCCATTCCTTCTATTACAAAAATATGTTCAATTAAGGATCACATTTAATCTCTGAAAAGTATGTTTGCTTTTACTTAAAATGTAGCATTGTAGTTCCTAAAAAGGGGTGTGGTTGTTTTTGCATTTTTTTATCATAAATTCCTTCAGTTTGGGGCTTATATTCCAAAGCACACTATAGCAATAGGAGATTTATATACTGCTTCATAGTGCTTTACAGCCCTCTCTAAGTAGTTTACAGAGTCAGCATATTGCCCCCAACAATTTGGGACCTCATTTTACTGACCTCAGAAGGATGGAAGGCTGATTAGGAAAGTATTATACATTACCTTATACCAACTATATAATTTAGAATACCACTACTTTTTATCTATCTTAACATAAATATTTATGTTTTCAAATGTCAATATGATGTTGTATATTGTTAGAAGCATATACTGGGTCTTCAGAGGAAGAAATGGTGACCTGAAGATGGCTCTGCTAAAAGCAGAATCTACAACTGTGGTGGAACGAAGAGCCGGCAAGTACATCAGCTTTTCAAAATTCCTCTTTAAACAAGGAGAAGATTCAGGACTGTATCCCAGACAGTTGCTCCTCATGAGGAGACCAGTAGACAGTGGTATCTGGTATGTTTAGAAGTCTGCCTGAACTGCAGTCAGAGCCATTTCTAATCATGACTGGGAATTGCTTGTTAATTACTCTTCAGATATTAGGAACCTTTGAATTGACAAAAGGTTTTTTTTTATACCACTTTAGCAAAATAAGTTACTTTAAGGACTTTTTAAAAAATCATTTTTGGAATAAACAGCAAAAGAGTAATTAGAATATTAATTTTGGAAAATTACAAATGAACTAAGGATCTAGAAGGATTTGAAATAAGATTTTGAAATTAATTATAAAACCCTTTGCATGAGAAAATATTTTTCTTTTGAATTCTTAAAAAAAAGGTAGCAGGGACCTTGGACATTGGACATTAGAGGAAATCAGAAAGAACTAAATATTAAATTAAATTCACATTTAAATGTGAATTACTGTTAAAGAATGAAGCAGAATACTTTAACATTAGATGATATTTGTGAGCAATGGACCCAGAAATTAATTTTAAATCTGTCTCCCATTACAGAATGTTTAAAAGATATGAAAGAACAAGTTTTACTGGACAAGACAGACTGATTTGAAAGTGAATTTAAAAATGACAGCCTACAATATGGAAAAAGATGTTATATAGGGTATACAAATGAAACCAATTGATGTCTTAATTAAAAGGGATATACAAATAACAAATCAAAAGAATGATCTGAATAATTATCCCATATTAGAATTACAAGACAGATTTGTTAAAAGTTTTGAAGAGTTTTGTGAAAACGGATAAATAAATTATGAAAACAAATCAAGTTCCAGGACTGTATTTGAAGGGATTAAAGATAGAGATTGTTAAAAGTAAAAGGAAGGAATATAAAGTTGGTTTGTCTGTCAAGATTAAATGTGTGGTAACTCTTAATAGACCTTTGCTAACAAGGACTGAATGAATGATGAGGCTTTAAGGATCTGTTTATTTTAAGGGATAAATGGGAAGAAAATACATTTGTTGCATTTTAAGAAGCAGCAATAAGTTACTAAAATTGAGCATATTATATCATGGAGGGGAAAGTCATTTCTTTATATATATTTTCTTTTTACTATTTTTTTTTCTATTTCTATTTTATATTTTTCCTGCACTTCCTACTTTTTATTCTTTTAGTTTCTATTAGTTTTTATCTTTTTAATTGTAATGTTTAATAAAATTTCTATTGAAACATATATTCATATAATTATTTTATTGTTTCATATAATTAAAAGCATATATAGGTAGTCCTCAACTTACAACAGTTCATTTAGTGACCATTCAAAGTTACAATGACACTGAAAAAAGTGACATGACCATTTTTCACACAACCATTGCACCCGTCTATGGCCACGTGATCAAAATTCAGATGTCTAGCAACTGACTCATATTTATGACGGTTGCAGTGTCCCAAGGTCATGTGATCACCTTTTGTGATTTTTCTCACAAGCAAAGTCAATGGGATAGTCAGATTCATTTAACAACTGAGTTACTAATTTAACTGCAGTGATTTGCTTAACAAACCAGGATAAGAAAGGTCATAAAATGGGGCAACTCACTTAACAAATGTCTCACTTAGCAATAGAAAGTTTGGGCTCAATTCTGGTCATACGTTGAGGACTACCTGTACTGTAATTACGAATTTTAGAATGCAACACTGGAATACAATTTTAAAAAATGGCATGACAGTCTCCGTCTGTCTGAATCTATCTATCCTTTAGTTTTAAGAGTGAAATACTAAGTGGCAGAAATATGCCCCTCCCTTAAAACTGCAGAACCAATAAAAATTATTAACTATTTTGTTCAGAATGAAGTATTAAATTGAGGTCTAAAGGCAGGAGTTCTCTAAATGAAATGAAACAGCATTAGTAAGTTGATATTCTGTACCACTGAATATATTGTATTTTTTTTATAATAATTTATATTGTATGTATTGAAAAAATGAATTAGTGCAAAACCAAAATTAGTTCATTTCACTGCATAAAGAATCGAATAAATTGTATATTTACTTATAATAGCTTATAGGTAAAATATATTAGAATACAGAAAAGCTTTTATTTTGATAATCTGATTTGGATATAAGTTAACTGAATAATTGGCACACACTTTAGATAAACATTTAATACCAATGAAAGTTCCATTCTGCATTAAAATTGCAAAGCTTCAATTTTACTCAGTCTCAATTGTTGCAATTGATCTGTCTTGACCTCTTAGATAACAAAACCATTGCAAGACACTGCCGCTTTAAATATTTCAAGGCTTATGTAGCTAGTAAATAGGCCCCATGCAATATGGCTGTGAAGGTCACGTCCTATTGTATCTTTCCTCTGATATTGAGTATGAAAGAATCAAAATGTTTACTCCACACAAATATTTTAATGTGTCTTAATCTCTGTATTGCCATTATACATGTTCTTATTAATAGTAAATGCTATTCAGGTCAATACACACCCAAGCCTCTTCCTGGATCTATTTAAATCCACACCCTGGACATATTATCATGATTACATTTTAGCAATTTCAGCATGTTATTTGCATTCATACGCCTAATTTTGCCAACACAATCCTGTCGAACCTCATTTCTCAGCATTAGTGAGGCAGAGCAGTTTTAAGCAAAAGGGATTGGCCCTTTAATGTGGAAAGGATAATTAAACAGATTCCTCAAGTGTTGTTGGATTTGGTCATCCTATTTAATTTACAATATGAAGCCACCTAGACAAGATCTGAAACTTTGTATTTCACATTTTTAAAGAATACTGTTTTAGTTAAAATGCATAAAACAGGAGCAAATATTAAGGAAAAGAGCTAGAACCAAACTTCAAATATTTTTTAAATTGAAAATCAAATGGAAACAAGGAGCCTAGAAATAATCTGTTTTCAAATCCCTAACATATGTGAATGCTCTGGACAAGTATATAGGTTTAATTATATCAAAAAAGACTACCTAATGCATAAGCTGTAATGACAAAAAACATTTAATTTTACACATGATTGAATTATAGGGCAAATGCTAAAATATGTCTGTCCATCCTTCCTCTCCCCCCCCCCCCCCCCACTCCAAGAAAGGACTTTACCTGAAAAGGCAACAGATTATTGCCATTGTCTGTCCTGAAGGCGTTGTCTTCCATCCAGGATTTTGGAGCTAGAGGAGCAGCCCGGGGAAATTTCGGTGGGGCAATAACATTGGTAGAAAAGGGCTTTTTAAGAGGTGAAATGGGATTGAGTGGGGATGGCACTCCAACTCCCACACCAACTCCCACACCAACTGCCCTTCGAGGGTCTCTGCCAGCTTGCAGCCCACCCCAAGGATTGGAAGGTGTACTCCAAGCTGCATTTTGATGGTTATTCCAGCTGGAAGGAGAAGAGGTGGAGGTGGCAGAGGAAGAAGGTTTGCTGGTCATGATGGGCTGATGGCTATAAGCAGCATTTCTCTGAGCAAAAGATGCCTGATTAGGGCTGACCGGAGACCTCCTTTGCTGCTGCTGTGCTTGTTGTTGTTGCTGCTGCTGCTGTTGGTGGTGCTGAGTCTGAGCTAGGCCAATCTGGGGGGAGAAAGTGCCTCCAAAAACAGGATTGACATGATGAGGGAAATTTTGGAAAAGCATTGTCCCATTAACTGGGGTAATCCCTTGAAAAAAGCTATCATCCACTGCGTTTGTGGTCCCTGTAGACCAAGTGCTTCCGAAGGAGGGAGACAAGGAGGTGCCGGCTGTAGGCTCCTGCTGAGGCTGGTGGAAACTTAAGCCCGGCAAGATGGGAGACTCCATTTGCATCTTTTCTTTGCTATTTTGGGCAGGAGCTGCTGAGCCGATGCTAGTCACTGGACTGTCCTCCGGTTTGGGTGTCTCTGACGTTATGGGTGTAGAAGGAGCTTCTGCTGCGTTTGGATCTTGCTGCTGCCGCTGAGGCTGGACTTTGCTTTTGTCCATCAGTAAATCATCCTGCATGGTTTGCGCAGCTGAAACGAGGAGAAAAGGGGGGGGGAAACCATAGAGTATTAACATTCATAAAACTGCTTTAGCCTTCCACTGCTTGCTAGAATTCCACTGCTAGCATAAAGCCGCCGCAAATTGCAAGACACAGCAATACTAATACGTAATCCCCACCCCCACTCCCTTTAGGGGTAAACGGTTTGAATCAGCACGATCAGTTCACATTGCCTCTAAAAATACATTTGAAGAGGTTTCACCCTTTTCGATGTCTTGCTTCCTTTCAGTGTAAAGGAAAAATGTGCTTATAGGGCACAGATATACAGCAATTTCGCCACGTCTCTTTCTCTTATACCGGAACTCAGAGCTCTCGCCCTGCAATGAGAAACTGATTCTGGTTCCTGTTTTTCCGTACACCCTCCTCCTCCCCTGTTATTTGCATACGTCAATAAATACTGCTGCGTCCTTCAGCAAGGTTAAAAAGACAGCAGCCTTTACTCTCCTCCACCCCTTTCCTATGAATAGACTTTTAAAAGAGCCGAATACCCATTTTGATTAATTAACAAAAAGGTTCAGCCAACTCATTTGAAACAGTTCACCATTCGCGATCTCAAATTTAGAATAAGTGTAAACGCTCAAGACAAGGCATTTTGCTCTTTAAATTACGGAGGGGGGAGGAGGGAAAGTATCCTACATAACATAATATTCAGTTTGGCTTGCTTTAACAACCATTTTTGATTTAAAAAAAATGCTTAATAACTAGTTTGTTTCTGATTTGCTTATGTATTTCTTTCAAGCACGTTAAATATAACACAACGTAATCTATTTGTAAATTTTAAAGAATTCAACTTTATGATTGAGAGTAAAGTTAATTGAATTGAATTCAGTTACACTCCTTTATGATTGGACACAAATACATTCGTATTTGATTAACCCTTCTTAAAAAAAAATATTTTGGTTTAAAAATCCTGAAATACTGGGATCCTCAAAATTGATAAAAGTATTCCCAAACTGTAACAATTTTCCAAAGGCAAATTGCAGAATTGCAGAGAATGCATACATTATTTAAAATACTGTGCATTGTAAATAACTAGACTTTCAGAAATATATATCATTACTTTCATTCACATTAATATCCCTCCAAAAATCTTTTTATTGGGCAGTTTAAAATGTAATAAACAATTGTAAAAACATTCATTAGCATTCATTAGCTTTTATAGCAAAAAAGCTGTGAGAAAAAGTTAAATAGTAAAATAGGCTAAAGGCAGCCATCCACCCTACATATTGAACTTTATAAACTGAATTAGTTAGTAGTAGGTACAACATTCAAAATTTAATGCTGTATCGTGGCTTCCTTTCCCCCCCCCCTTTACCCAGTGTTCAAATCACTCGTTTTTTTCTTGCTATTTAACTGCATAGAGATAATCAAGGCATCATAACAGCAGCTGCTTAGAGGACTTAAGAGAATTAAGAACATAGTAATTTTCTTTCTCACGTCTCTCTCATTCCAGGGATTCATAAATTTATCATTCCTCTTCAAACAGATAGTTAATCAAGTAAGAACAGCCAGAAGCATATATTGTATGGGTATTAATCCACAGCAGGATACTTCACAGAAATAATTTTCTTCACTACTGATCTACACACGAGCTAAAAATAATGTGTTGCGAAGGGTGCATATATAGAGTGTTCTAAGCTAAATTCAGAATCCCCAAAAGGAGTAAACTAGCGCATCTTTGCACGCAGTTCTGACGCTGCTATAGGGGGTGCAGGCAAACCTTTAAAGCAGCACTGCAGCAAGCCATAATATCAAAGCCTTTGTGTAGTTTTCTATTAGCTGCACTCAGATCAAATTCATCAAAGCAGTAGTGTAGACAATATATACACAAAATATTTCATGCAAAGGAAAAAAAACCTGGGGGTATTACTCTGCACCAGTTTTAAAATGCCTATTTATGAAAACATTTCTATAAATAAGGATATTATTAACACTATGCCTTCCATTGTAGATGATAAGCTATACTGTAACAACTGATTTAAATACGACTATGAACTTCATATTACACTTAGGATTTCACTAAAAATCACACCTTTCTTCTCAAGGTCAACATCTACTTTTAGTAATTGTAAGCAGTCTGAACCAGAAAAAAAGGACATTACTCTTAAAAAAAAAAAGCAGGTAGCCAAATATCTAGTTGTAGGTTAATATTCAGAGTCCCCTGATTTCTCCACCCCTTTTTCTCCCACTGAATATATTTATGTCAATCCAAAGTATACTACGGAAAAAATAATATCCCCTTTGTACTTCATTTGCATGCAGTAACCCACACAGTCAAGGCAAATTGCCCAGAACATTTACCTTTTGAGTGTTCTGTATTTAAAGATCAATGAAAGGTGGGGACAGTATGTCTATTTCCTTCTTTCGGGTTTGGTATATGATAAATAGAAATTGCTCTGGCAAGAGCACTTTGACAACTGTAAGCTTAAAGCGCATGCGCACGCGCGGAATTGTGGGGGTTGAAGTCTTTTGCGAATGAACTCTTTTGAACAGAGGAAGGCTGGGAGAATACTGTAGTATACTATTCAAAGCAGCGACGCACGTTTAATAAAAGAAACTACGGCTATATGGATTTTTCAACAAAGAAAACTGGCTTAACAGGTACGTTTGGAAATAATAGTTACTTCATCATATATGATTAACTGATCTTAGTTTAGACATGGATCAAAACGCTAACGTTTCCTTGTTTTTTAGAGAGATTTCTATCGTATCTGAATTAAAATCAACCGGGTAATAGCTGCCCAAAGTAAGTTGTTATAACTTTAGACCTTAACTAAGGAGGATTTCATTTCATTAAAAAGGCTTAATATATTTATCAACATATATTCAGATCTATTGTGTCCCTCCTTCTGTCTGCTTGCAAATATTTTTTTTTAAATCGTGCATATATCAATCCATTTTTGCATATATCCATGGATTTTTAAAAAATCCCTTATTTACTCCTTACTGTTTACAATGAAAGTTAGCCCTTCTCTTCAGGAAAGTGCACATGTGCACACACATTCGTATACAAAATCCTATGTGACTATAAATTAAAATCTATCATGGATAATATGACAATTTGATTTCTCTTTTCCATAACTGACTTTAGATGTAGTAACTCTGTTAAAACAAATGAGAAATGTAACATACTATACTTTCATAACATTCTTTATGGTGGTAAACTTCTAGTTAGTAACTGTAAATAAATAAATTATAATTTTAAGAAACATACAGATTTTAACTTTTTTCATTTAAGTATTTTTAATATACTTTTTATGAAATAATTGACTTATATACTTAACAACATTCATATATCTTCAAGTCAAATATAACAAAGATAAGAATGAGCAAATATATAATATTTTTCAAAATCTGGCACTTTCCTACTAAAAATTCTTAAACTCTGTGTGGATAACCAATGTGTTGGAATTACAAATCACTTCAATTAATAGGATGGATTAACTTGTAAATACTAAGTTAATGCACAGAAATACCTATTTTTCCAGTTACTGCCAGTTGCATTTTGTGTGATAAAATTACACGGGGAAGGCATAAAAGATCTAATCATTCCATCATAAGGTAGCTTAAGATATTATATGCTAAAATTCAAAGGAGCTCTTTTATTTACATAATGATTTTTGGATTTTTAAATTATATTGGAATTTAAATTTCTGATTCATCTGTTTTAATTATACCTGAGCAAATGAATTCTATCCATATGTGTTCAGATGTGGTTCAAAGGGGTCTTTCTCCCAGTAAAACCATTATACTTTAGTCTCCCTTTTGTTCTTTTTGAGGGAAGCAGTTGGATCTTTGATCTAATGTCTGAGAGTGGTGTGGAAGTCTGGATGTGTGGAAAAATAAATACAATAGAGGTTCATTTTACTGGACATTTGGCATTTAGGGGCAAGGGCAGATTATATTCATAGTCTTAGGTGGACAGTCTGAGAGCATTCCGTTGTAATGGATACACAGATGGTATCAACTGAATGAAATGTATTTTTATTAACTGTGGCATGCTAAAGCCAACTACCGTTAATTGCCTTTTCCAGACTAAATTATTAAAAGAAACCAAACAGAACAAAAATTCTGTTTGTTGAAAGTCAGCCTATTTTCTGAAGACGGCACCCTGAAACATCATACTGTTATTTGATCTGTACTAGTTTCCATTTTAGTTTCTAGTCTAATTTAAATGTATAATTAAAGATGGCAAAGATAATCTGTCTCACATATATTCATAGTACTCAATTATTTCATTCAGCATTATGTTTTGCCCCAAATTCTTTTACTGACTCACTTAGGGAAGTCTTCAAAAGGAGTGAGGTTGTTTTACTCGTGATACCAATACTGTAAATTGCTTACCACTTAGTTGAAGTAATTTTTTTTAAATTTTATATATGAATTTAGGGTGTGACATTTTGAAGGGCTTTTGTGATTATTTTTTCTTTTATCTTTAATGTCTTGCTTTTGCTAATTTGACCCATTTTCTTTACTTTTTTATTTATTGTTCTAACCCAATGTATTGGGAATATAAGTCACTCTAGTTTCTTTTGAAGTGAGACATGTGTCACTTGAAGTGAGACAATTGACAATAACCAAGCAGTTATTATAAACAAAATTTCTTAGAATTAGTCATATGTAAACCACATCAATACATACTGTGGATGGCCCAGCTAGGTGGCAGCACCTAGCCGGCATTGGCTAATCTCAGAAAACTAAACAGAGTTGGATCTGATTATTACTTGGAATCTCAGGCCTGTAGACTATATTAAGAAGTCAAAGCATTGTGAAAAAGGTACTTTGGTATTGTCGCCAAAGAAAGCTACATGAAGTTATTGATGAATTCATTAAGATTGAAGGAGATATCAAATTCAAGCAGAAATGGTTCCTTTATATAAAATATATTACCCAAGAAGGCAAGCTAAGATATAGAAATATGGCTTCTGAGGAAAAAAAAGAAACCGTTTAAAAATAATTAAAATAATCCAAATAAAAATAAGCAACAATCACAAATGTCCAAACTATGGGATAAAAATATTAAAGTAGTAATTAGCAATTGGGTAAAAATGAGGGGGGGGGGAAGAGAAGGGCTACTAGAATACTTTTTCTTATTTTTTTATATAATCTATCTTCATTTTATAGTCAAACTTTCATTTCAAATTTTCCCTATAGTGTTTATTTTATCCATGTATAAGTATTCCTTTCCCTTTTCTTGTTTTTGCATTTTTGTTGTTTTACCAAATTAATAAAAAATAAAATCAGGGTGGAATTCAAAGAAAATTCGTTTATACTACCGTATAGATGAGGAAGCATTAATAGATATAAAACATGGTTCAAATGTGTAATGAATAACATGCTTTCTTTTAATAGGAAAGAGAGTAAAGGCCCACATAAAATATGAATGAATAAAGCATTCTAGATATATTCACTGAAACCTTAATTAGAAGATTAAATTACTAAAATAATAATTTTTGTATTACAAGGTCATTACTTGGAAACAAAATGTTTTGTTTTCCTATTATTGTCTGGACAAGGGAAACAACCTAAAATGTGTGAGGTAGGATAAACATAACATACTAGTATATGCATTTGCAGATGAAATACCAAAATTTGTATTTTGTGGATTACTTCAAGATAGAGAAAAATTAATGTTATTGGAAATATCTTTTATGAGGCTTTGGTTATTGCCAAAACCCTAACAGACATATCCTTGAAATTACCAGGCGTCAAATCTGACTTGAAAGAGACTTTGTTGTAAAAGGGCATGAAAATAAATAATTTCATGTAAGCGCATATTCTTCAGTTGTACAACAGTAAGGAATATTTTTATTTAAAGTTATATTTTGAAACACAAAACAGTAAAATAAGGAGAATGTATCATGGAGAACAAGCATTTATGTGTTATTAGACCAGAAGATACAGTGACATCTGCTCATTCTTTCCCCAGGGTTTCTTCTATCTATTCATTTCTATATCAAGAGTACTAAATAGAATTCAACATTTGTCTCATTGCATAATGATAGGCTATTTGGAAGTTAAACATATAGAAGGTCCAAAGACCGGTGTAAGATCTACCACTTCAAAGTCAATATTGTTTCTATATTTCTATAAACAGAGCTTTCAAAAAGTTCAGAAATAGTATAAAAGATATGTAAATTTTGTCTTTCAAGTTAAATAAGTCATGTGTTTCTTAAGGACAGTCAGTTGCACCCAAAACTGAAAGGAAAAAGTAAATAAATGTGAGAGATTTGAAGAAAAAGACAGGATCAACTTGCTGCTATATTTACAATTGTATAACACTGTTCCTCAACCCACAACTTGGTGTAGGCCCATGATTCTCTTAAGGAAAATGATGAGGCTGTAACAGAATTAGAAATACAATATAACTGAAGTATCATGTTGAGAAAAATTGGTATATGCTGATTTTTATGGTTGCAAAATTAATAAGGAACTGATATCAAATGCTATGGGTAGAATGCAAAAACTGGTAGCTTTTTATATAAAATTCACCATGCAAAGTTCTACATTAAACATAACATTCTGTATTTATATCCAATTCACATGATTGATAAGGAAATAACTAGTTCCCTAAAAATAAGACATCCCTTTATTTAAAAAGTTGTACAAATCATTACATCCTGCTATGTGTCTTGTGTTTATCAAATTACAAGTTAGAAGCTGGTATTATGTATTTAAAATTGGTAGAAGAAAAATTGCTAGTTATTGATAAATGAGCTTTATCTTGTCATAGAAGAATGAATTGTCTCTGTTTGAGAGAGCCAAAATCACTAAATTAGGCCATTGGAGCCAAAATGACCAAATTAGACCAATTTTAGTTTAGAAACAAACTGTAATTTTCAAAACAAACTGTAATTTTTGATTACAACTTTTTAAGGGTATCAACTTTGTTCAATCCCTAACTATTAACTGTTAAACCAAAGCCACCTGCAATCTTCTAAACCGGATGGACCTATTTAGCCTACATTTAAAAAAAAAGCTAAAATAAAATTAGCACAATTTGTTACATTCCTAGAAGAAAACGCACTGTGTTTGTACAACATACTGAAAAACTACTTGACATATTTTAGTGTAGCCCATTGAGGGAACTTAGCCTATGTAGTTACATTATGGTTTCATCTGTTATTATTCAGACTCAAAAAATTGGGTTGAGTAAACTCTGATTCAGTTAACTATGGATAAGTGTATGGTGTAAACCATACCACTGGTTAGGGTTCTTGGTTTTTTTTCCCCTAAACAATGAGCTTGGGTATACTGTACCATGTTTCGATAGAGGAGAATATTTTTAAGACAAGGTTGAAATGAAGGGTTCTTGGTGCTTCTTTGAACTTGGTTGTTTTCTTGCAGACATTTCATTATCCAAACTAGATATTATCAGTTTGGATATTGAAACATTTGCAAGAAAACAGCCAAGCTCAGAGAGCACCAAGGACCACCCATGTACTATGTTTTATCTACATCATTCTGATATAATTTGAGGAAGATCTGGCATTCTAGATGATAGCTGGAAGTTCAGCACTTCTTGCCTAGGTATTTCTGCCCCATTTCATGTATCTCTGTAAACAACAAGCAGGTTAAAGAAAATAGGTCAGTTACCATTAAGCTCTTCCCTCAGGAGTAGACATATTTTAAGAGGCTACCCCATTGAAACACTAAACTGCACCAAGGTTTGTCTCCCCAATTCAACATTAGTTTTAATAGCCTCACTGGGAGGAAAGCAGAAGGTATTATCCTATCCTCAAAAGAGAGCATGAGGCTGGTTCTCATTTTGTTTCCCTCACTTTTTTTCTGACTACTGACAGCTAAGGAGCCACCCATTTTATTGGTCGAGCTACCATAATCAAAAAGTCACAGATGAGACTTGGAAATAGGAGAACGACATAGAAGACAAACCTGTAAGAAAAGGAAAGCCGGGAGGAGGGGGGGATGTAATTCACATTATAACACCTAACTACGAATCAGTGCCTTCTCTTTCCCGCTCCCCCAGAAGGTGGACGAAAGGAAAAGCAACCCGCACAGAAATTGACAGGGGCGAGGTGCTGACCTTTCCCGCAGCGAGCGTAGCCATCTCGCCGCGTCCGCAGCCGAAGGCAAAATGCCACTCGCCTCGCGCTCACACACCCAGCTGCGGCTTAAGGACGTGGTGAGAGCAACCGTAACGCGCGCGCCGTTAGAAGAAGGAGGAAAGGGCGGGGGGAGAAGGGGATTTAAATCCCCTCAGGGGTAGCAAGGAGCAGGAACTACATCTCCCATGGTGACTTGAGCGCTGACTGCAGTCTCGCTTACAGCAGGGGAGAAGGGAGCCGAGCACAGTAGCGGTTCCTCTGTGAGGTAAGAACCGGCGCGTGCGCAGTGATTCTCGCTCCTCCCTCTCGTCTCTCGCTGCTCGGAGGCCGCGGCCTTGCTTCCCTCCCCCCTCCGTTTCTTCGTTTTCTCTCGCTCTCGCGCGCGCTTTCTGTCGTTGCCGAAGCTTGTCAGGTGTGAGTGGCACCTGTCCTCAGTGGCGTCCTTTGTCGCCGCGAACGAAGCGTCCGGGCACTCCGGGTTTTTTGTCCCCTCCTCCTGGCAGGCTCTGGGCCTTGCTTTCTAGAGTGGTTGCTGGCGCCTGTTTTAGCCGAGCCCCCGGGTTTCCCGTACCCGGGGAGGATGTCGGAACAGACGGGCTTAGTAGTGCCGCAGACCCTGGACAGGTAGGAGAGCAGGAGTAAAGTTGGGGGCGAGTAACGGGCGAGTCGAGTGACCTGCTCAGGTGCGTCAAGGGGCAGAGACACGGAGCCGACCACGATGGAGGGAAAGCGGCGACAATAGAGATGCACAAAATACTGAAACGCCGCTGGAATAAAGGGCCGTGTAGAAATAGAGGACTGCTACTTAGGAGGAGGCGAGGAAAGGGAAGAAAAGAGGTCTGTGGGTTATAATCTGTTGCGGTTGCGGCTGCGGCATCTTTCAAGAGCAGAAATTAATGACATCACAGACATTATTCACCCCTCTCCGCTGAGAACATATATTCCAGTTGAAATTGAGTTGATATTATGCACCGTAAAGAGCTTAAAGTTGTAATATTAATTCGTTTATGATATTGACTTAATTTTATGAATACCTTTATATAATCTGAATAAATTTATATAATATACTAATAACTGTTTGCCCTCAGTTTAGCTTTTTTTCTTTTTTAAATGTCCCAGATAGGTGAATAAGAAAGTTAGTAGAATGGAACTGAATTTGGATACTCTATTGAATAGGAGTCTTCTTTTTGCCATTATCCTTCAGCACTGATTGCTTCAGAGGCTTAATATGATGATATAAAGTTATAAACAAACAGAATCTTGTTTGTTTTGTAATCACTGTAAAAAACATTTGGGTTGAAAATACTGCAATTATAGCAATTACAGATTTAGGTTTATTACAGCATAGCTGTAGGCCTGTGCATGAGGTTAGCACAAAGAGATGCAAAATAAATTAATGTTAAGTCAATCTGTGTGGAATTTCTTTACACCACGTTTAATGAAGAAATCAAGTTTGTGGTCTATAACTTTAGTACTATAATGGGAAGAGAAGCTACATGCTGAGAAACTGGAACAGTATTATCTGATAGAAAAAGACAGCTTATCCTTATCAGAACTAAAATACTAAGAACCTGATAAGGCTTTTCCTCCTACACAAATGAATTCAGGTTAGAGTGAATTATATAATGAGATAAATTTTCTATCTAGGATTGGTAGCATATACAAAACCTTTGTGCCAATGGGATTTTGTGGAATCCCACAAAATCTGTATGATTAGCATAATATATCAGATGATTGTGTCAATTCTATGAAGTTATATTAGGTATCTGGCTCTTCTATTAGTCTATTTAACCTATCATTACCATGGGGTAAATTTTGTGGTGGCTTCCCTTTTATCTCTAATGTATAAAAAATAATATCTTGATCAGAAAGGATATCATTGCAGTAGACCAAAGAACTATGATCTTCATGCTTTTGATATTTCATTGCTTCAGAGCATTGTTAATTAGAAATCTCTTTCAATAGGATCAACTGTAATAGGAGAGAGAATCCTATGTTCCAAAGTAATATATAAATTTTACAAAATCTAGGACAATACTTTTGAGGGATTGATGTATAATTGAGAATCAGTGTGATGTAGTCCTGGATTAAAAGTGGGTAGACCCAGGTTTTAGCCCTCAGGTATGGGAGATAGCAAGATGACTATGTGTCAGTCACTCTGTGCCATACTGAGAAATTAAGAAGAACATTTACTTACCCACAGTGCACCAGCATGACTGATTATGGTGCATAATCTTCAAATCAAGAGTCCTTTTTCCTGCAGCGGATTGATTTGGAATAATAATATTATAACATGTGGTTTCTGAGTTGCTGAACAATCTTTCCATCCTGTGTTGGTGGACCATCACTCTGGTCTCTGTATGGCAGTTTTGGTTGTTTTATCTCTTGGTTTTATTTAAAATATACTATTTAAAATGATATATAAATATCATTTTAATATAATATAAACCATTATAGTAAAGGATTGTAAGTATCTTAAGTTATATAATTGGATGATGTCAGCAAACCTGAGTCATTTTTAAAAAGAAAATTAGTCAAATTCATTGCAGATAAAGCTATTAGTGGCTATTAATTATATTGACTGTATCAAGATCAAACAGAAATCTCAATATTAGGGAATATGGGCAGAAACATAATTGCGCTCATATCCTATGAACATATCCTATGGACACTCATGTCCTATGGACAGCACCTGCTTGGCTACTATGGGAGCAAGATAAATGTTCAGTTGTAAATGTAGTTTAAGGATGGTGTATCATTTTTATTAATAGTAATGTTTTTTTAAAAAAAGTTTTAGCAGGGAAAGGTAAAGTATGTGCAATAACTGCTGAAATCTAAGGCTTTACTCGGATACTTTATTAAATCCTATATTAAATTCAGTGGCCTTTTTACCCTAATGAGCATGTGTAGCGTAGACTAGATTTGGAATTTTTAAAAAATATATTGAAAGCTGTGCCAAACCATTTCTATATTATTTCTACAAAATATATGTGAAAATGGATATGTAGTTTCTAGTTCATTTTGGTCTTTGATTATAAAAATAAATAACCAAATTATGTTTGTCTTAGAATATGGTTTTTTTATGGCAGTATGTTGGGAAAATAAACAATGACATTAAACCAAAAGCAAAATTGAAGTTTTGCAGAAAGTAGGTAAACAGAATTTTACAGTTATTTACATTATAGGGGTCTTTTATAGTCAAAATTGGACAAATCACAATGATTTCTTTATAATATAAATTGGCACCATAAACTTGCTAAAGAGAGCATGAATATATAGTAATATTGTGAGGCTTTCAATAATACTATTTTGCATTTCTAATGTTATTCCCTATGTAAAGTGATAAAAAAATGTATAATCTGAAGGTATATTTTTTTACTATTTATTGATAGAAGTGTACAAAAATCCTGAAAGTTACATTTCCAGCCATGATGTTGCATTAAATAGTATCAGATATCCTAAAAAACTCTAATTGGACAAGGTTAGATTTTGAGGGGGGAGTGTCTAAATGGCTGTTATTTAATGTGCTGACTTACAATAAGCAATATACCTGTTATCACAATAATTAAAAGATCTGTCACATTCTGAAATATTTATTTAATATTTTGATATGGAACTTTTCCTTCAAGGTCTCATGGTTTTGGGTTTGTCACAGTCCACTTTACTTTCCAAACAATCACATGAAGTAAATCTAGGGATACATGGTTGGTTGAAGGTCACCACTTAATTTTGTGGCAAATAAGGATATGAGATTTCCCACATCTAGTTTAATATTGTGCCCCATGATTCCCAAGATCTAATAGAATCTAACATTTCTAAATGTATAGAACTAAATTTTAAAACATGAACCAATTTTGTCATAAGAGCAGTGTCATCACTCTCCAATTCTCAAAATCTTTCATTTGTCATTCAGATGCTTCATAAGAATTTGTGTTCCATCAGTAGACAAACGAGATCAAGGGTGTCAAACTAGCAACGTCTCATGACGTGTTGCGACGTATCGCGACTTTTTTTGCCATTGCCGGCACCCCTGAACTAGATGAAAACATAGCTTCAATTCACATAGTGTCTTTGGGATATAACACATACTATGTTTTTATTATGGTGGTTGATATCTTTTTTTTTTCCATATGGCATTCAAGGTGGATACTTTCCATTAATCCTTGAGTCACTTGCAAAAACATAAGACAACACTAGACCCATTTCTGAGCCAATAATCATTCTAATGTTAGGTAGGCTATGTTTGCAGAACAATTTTATGTTACTGTTTTGCATTGATATTGTAATAGCACTATAGTACCATATATGTATGTATACGTGTGTGCGCACACTTATACACTTAAAGTAGTCATGAAGGTCTTGGAAATAATATTTGAATGCTGTGTTGTTTCTCTTCTACAAAGATCACAATAGTGCAGGCATTGGTATTCCTTTTAACATCTTATGAAAATGAAAGGTAGATTTTAAAGAAGCAGGATAGGAAGTATTGATACTTCTGAAATCTGGTATTTGAAAAAACTCCTGATAGTATTGTGGAAAGCCAAATTAAAAAAAAAAAAGGATCATGAAATGGTCAGCCCAGATTTCTCACTTAAAGCATAAATGATCTGGCTTAAATTATCATACTTTGGATATATTATATGAAGATCTAGGTCTCTGGACAAATGTTCTGAAGTGCCAGATTAAGCACCGATCCTCATGGAGAAAATTTATGTGGATGCCAAAAGTTGACACCAACTTGATGGCACATAGCCAATCAAACTATATATGTGTCTTTTTTTTTTCCAACTCAGCAAAACATAGAAGAAATTATACAAAGGGGTTTTGGACTCTGTTTGTTTTTCAAAAACAAAACAGGACCAAAGTTAGAAGTCATCTCTCCCCCACCCCCCAAAAAAAAGATAAAACTTGAAAATAGACTAGACTAGACTAGACTAGACTAGACTAGATCCAGCTGGGAGTGGACCAAAAAAGATCAGAATAAAACCCCATTGTGTCCATATGGGGAATGGCACAGAATGCTGCCAAAAACATATAGGCTCATAACAAAATAAAATGCAGACGTCCTATGGTCACTATTGGTAAATTAAATAGAAAAGATTCCAAAAAACATGCTCTGCATATTTTTGCCTTTGCACTTTTTCATCCCAAAGGAATTTTGGGATATTATGTAAAAAGGCTTAGAACTCTTCTGTCTGTTGTCCAGAAGGGATAACTGCCTGAAAACAGAACATCATGGGGTCAAATTTGGTATGACAGAAGAAGCCAAAAAAAGAAAGATATTAGCCAGAGGTTGTGAAGACAAAACATTACCCAGTGCGTTCAGTGGGAGAGGCCATTGCACTCTTCCTTCCCAGTAGTTATGTGAATTTTAAAAGCTGCATGCTTTCCCTAGAGAAAGTCATAATGTGTAGCAGATACACATTTGCAGCCACTTGAGCTTTATTCTATAAAATTTCTTCATATAGCAGCAGTATATTAAATGTGCTTTGTCATTCTCTGCTATCAACAGTAAAAATCATTCTTCATCTGTTTCTATCAATGTTTGCAGAAGCTGAGCAGTACTTTCCAGTATTTGCACAGTATTATATAACAGAGGTAAAAACATACTGACTTCTATTTAGAATTCAGGGGCTAGTGGGTTGTATATAGTCTTTTATGTGCTTACATTGATGTTAAGATGCTCTTTTCAATTGTACATTATTTTTAAAGCTAATTATCACATAACTATTGTACTCCATACAAAAATAATTTTGAAACCCTTTCTTGTTCTTTAAATATGGTAATTATTTTGAAAAATGAATGTACAAGAAAAACTATTCCAAATGCTACGTGGTTTCCATATGTAAACACACAAAATTCAGTTTTTAGAATATTATTTTAGATACAGAAGCACATTGCTGTCTGTTCTGAAAAAGAAAATAAATGTTCTAAGCTTTTTACATAACAGGTGAAACAAGACGTTGCTGTCAATAGTATTTAGAATCTTTCTTCACATGTTTGATCACCTTCCCCAAAGCAGGATTAATTTAAGAAGACATTTTATCTTCACCTTTCTGTGAAGTTACTGACAAGGTAAATTAATAACCATGATAGTATTGAGGAAGAGTGGCTGATTAGTGTTACTGACAGAGAATGACAAAGCACATTTTAGTTTAGTGCTACTGTAGGAAGCTTTGTAGAATCTTTAAATAGAATTGAGATTAAGTGCTTAAATTGCTGCTTACCATTGTTCACATAATGGCTTTTCAGTTCTAAAAACTGAAGTTTACTATCTTGTTGATTAAAATATACTTCTAAGTATAATTAAATATGTTGAACAGGATATTTTTTAATATCTTCATACTGAACAAAAAAGTGACTTCTACCATCTGTGCTTCAGTTTAAAGCTTTAATCCTACTCTTAAAACCCAAGATATGTGTTCTAGTGTTTTGAATGTACCCTAAAAATAATGAAATGTTTAATTTCAGATATACTGAAATCCTGGCTCATTAAAATGTTGCAACTATTTTTAGATACATTTTTTTCTTTACAGTCTAGTTTTATTGTTAGTTAGAACCACTAGGATATAGATGACAGTCAAATACAAATGTGTCAGTATTCAAAATTCACAAAAATTATAACAGTTGAAAGATTTGAAATTTCTTGCTTTAGTTAACATACATTGAGTGTTTCTGAAGCTTTTATGTTATGATTTTGTGATTTGCCTATTTTAAAAAGGGGAAAGTAAACTCCTTGCCTTCAAAAGAAAGCTAGTTTGGTGTAGTGATTAAGGCACCAAGCTGGCAACCAGGAGATTGTGAGTTCTAGTCCCTCTTTAAGCATGAAAGCCAGTTGGAAGGCCTTGGGTCAATTATTCTCTCTCAGCCCAATCCATCTGACAGGATTGCTGTGGTGGGAAAATAGAGGGAGGAAGGAGTATTATGTATGTTCATTGCCTTGAGTTTTTTTGATAAAATAAGAATAATAAAGTCAAGATAAAAATAAGAAATAAATAAACTTATGTCCAACAATATAGTTTGGATTACATCCTGCATAGAAATGCTATGAATTGTATAAATCTATTCTTTCCTCATCTAGCATGAAAACCAAAGGTATTAATTGTGTTGACATCTCAAAAATGGCTGTTAGACTTGCAAAAAGACTATGTATATTCTTGTTTTATCCTAACTAATCACTCACAGGGTTAACAAAATTGTCAGTGTAATCTCATACTAGTTGAAAAGTGTGAGTCTGACTCTTGGATTTCTATAAATCTTTCTGTAAAATTTGAACACAAGTAATAGCCAACTTTGTAGCATAGAATACTCTGCCATACTAGAAAATAATAATACAATTTGTCTTTTACAAACATTGATGGAAGAAAGAATCATAGACCACTTCTGGAAGTTTATTATCATTCAGTGAAATATCTGAGTGATATGTAAGTGAAAAAGAATGGAAAAAGTTATCTTTTGTATAATAAGTATTTTATTTTGTGTGAAAAGCAATAGATATGTTACATAGAATTTTTTAAAATTTTGTTTTTTCTAATGCCGTTACAATAAACAATATCCAAGATCTTTAAAACATGAAAGATTTGGGAAAGATATTGTATCTTTCTTTAGAGCAGGGGTGTTAAACTCAATTTCATTGAGGGCCGCATCAGCATTGCGGTTGCCCTCAGGGGGCCAGGTGGGCGTGGCCAGGGTGGGTGTGGCCTATTGGGTGGGCGTGGATGGAGTGGGTGTGGCCTACTGGCCAGCTCTACATCGTTCGTGTCAAGGGTGCCTGTGGGGGCCTGGGCAGGAGTGGGACAGACCTGAGGGTCTCTGGCAGAAGGGGGTGGGACCAGGGCAAGTGCCAAGGCATGGTCCACTGGAGGAGCCTCACTGTTCCTCTCAGGCCATGAGGGAGGGGGGGCTGGATGGTGGCGCGGGCTGCCCGGAGCCCTGGGCAACAGAGGTCAAACGCCCAGCCTGGCCCTCAAGCACCTGCGGCACCAAGCCCAGCCCCACTTCCCTAAGGGGGCGCTCAGCTGCACTTACCTCCTCCTCAAGGCTGTTGCTGCTGTTGCTCTCCTTAGCCAGGTTGCTCATGATGGGTACGAGGGCAAAGTCAGAGGGAGGCCCATTCCCTCTCCATGGGAGGAGACCCGGCTTTGTATCCAAAGCTTCCTTAGCAATAGGATGGGAGACCCCCAGGATAGGCCAAGAGGAGGGGCAAGGGGATGGTGAAAGGGCAGCAGGGCAGGACTAAGGCAAGACTTCCCTCAGACCCTCCCTCTCCTTTCCTTCCTCCTTTCCTTCCTTCCTTCCTAAGTACAGAGTGGTGGGAAAATATTTGAGATGAGGGAAGGAGAAAAACAGGCAAGAAACGCAGCTGGGTAGGTGTCACCCTTCATGAGGAATGAAGAAATGTACCATCGCCTGGAAGTGGCCAGCACATGACCCTCACCTACTTCACATATCTGGCTTGGTGGGCTCTGGGGGAGGGGATGCCATGAGCAGCATGAGACTCAACATTACCTGCGCAATGCCGCTCAGCTCCCAGCCTGCCCGGTTTCGGCAGGCAGCGAGGCGCTTTCCTCACAGTGCCAAGAGGCTGAGCTAGGTGGCGCGAATCTGAAAACAAGCGCGAGGCCACCCAGCCCCCAGCCTGCCCAGTTTCGGCAGGCAGCGGGGCACTTTCCTCACAGTGCCAAGAAGTTGAGCCAGGAGGTGCGAAGCTCACCAGCTTTGCACCTTGCTCTCTGCTGAAACTGGGCAGGCTGGGGGCAAGGCAGCATTGCACTTCTCATCAGATTCGCGCCACCCAGCTCAGCTTTTGGCGCTGTGAGGAGAGCGCCCCGCTGCCTGCCGAAACCGGGCAGGCTGGGGGCTGGGCAGCGTCGCGCTTCTTTTTGGATTCACGCCACCTGGCTCAGCCTCTCGGTGCTGTGAGGAGAGTGCCCCGCTGCCTGCCGAAACCCCTCCCCTGGAGCCCATCAAGCCGGATATGTGAAGTAGGTGAGGGCCATTTGCTGGCCACTTCCAAGCGGTGGTGCATTTCTTCATTCCTCACAAAGGATGACCCTTCCCCAGCATGCACCCAGGGTGCGGGACTGCCGCGGCGGGCTGGTTCCTCGCTGTTTCCAGACAGCCTTGTGGAGCTAAGACTGAATACGTTTCAGCATAGATGGCCACCACAAAATTGTACATTGGCTCCTGGCTGGCCTGGGCCAGGGCCAAGGCAGCAGGGGCCGTTCCCTCACTGTTTCCAGGATGGCTTCGTGGGCCACATGAAACCACTTTGCGGGCCACATCCGGCCCCCGGGCCTTGTGTTTGACATGTCTGCTTTAGAGATAGTAAGGACCACGGGCTGATTTTTAGACTGTGTTTTGTTTGACATAGCAAACTGTTTCTATTTTAGGTTGCTGTCCTATTCCATGCTAGCTAAAAGTAATGTTTTATTCAGTACAAGAAAATGAAAAATTTGGCAAGAGCTAAGATTCTTATGTCATTGGTTTAATTTAGCTTTCTCCTATATCAATAACAAGATAAATCTTCTGATAGAAAGCAATCCTTTACCATTATAGTATTCGTATTGTGCTGAAGGTTTAAGACTATAAAAGTAATTATACAATTCTTTTGCAATTCATCCATTGTTTGTGATGTTGTATATATTATTTAAACTTATTTGAAAAACTTATTTGATAAGTACATATAATGATCCACTGATGCTTTTATTTTTGCTCTCATTCGAAGGAACATTATTAACTCTTTTAGTCTGTTGAGTTGCTTCAAGAATATTCCAATATGTGTTTTTCATTTCCTTCATTTTATATGAAGTAACCATCAGACTTAATATGAGTTGAGTTATTAAGCTAAAAAATAATGAATATGTTATTCCTTGATTAGAATAATTTATAATTTTTAAAATTATGATCTTAAATGTATTTTGCATTCCTAATTTGTTTAACAGATATTTTTATAATAGCATTTACAGCAGTATTTTGTTTTGTGGGATTATTTTTTTAATTAAATATTTGCATTATGTAGGACATTTTTCATAGTATTTTGGTTAAAATTTCGAGGTGCTGTTATATTTTCCCTCTGTGCAAGAATAAAATAAAGAACTAAAGCTGTATTTAATTATCAATTATCACTTCCCCTTACAGCTAGAACAAGATATCCATCATTGAATCCATATCCCTGTATTTTCATATTATGCCCTCCAACCTAAATTTGTCCCTAATACAAATATTAAATCAAAAGTGCTTTTAAAAGAATACTATAAATTACTTATTAAATGTATCAAAAAACAGAAATCATGTTGTTTTCCAACAGTTCCAGGAATGAAAGGTGACACATAGACAAGTATGACATAGACAAGTTATTTTTTTTAATTATCTAAGTTCTTTTTCAGGCTTTTAAAAGAAAAGTGCTTATGTTTATTATGCCTTTTCTGTGACACAAAAGAAGTGCTGTCACAGCACTTTTACAAGACTTCATTAAATGCATGGAAGCAACTTTATTCTTGTTGCCATCAAATGATTTGCTGCAGAATTAGATACACAGTTATTGTATGGTGTGCCCTTAAGTGCTTATGCCAACTTCAAAAAGCACAATAAGATTTCTTATGATGTGTTTTTTAAAAAGCCTGGATATGTTCCTAATGCAATCTTGAGACTAGAGCCAAGCTATTCAGAATTGAAGCCAATGTTTGGCTAGTCATTTTATTTGTTCAGATAGGGTTTAACTTGGCTCCTCTCATTAATATCAATTGACAATTGGTTTAAGTGATGGATGAGCATTATATGTAATCTGCCTCTCACCCAAACATCTATTATTCTTAGAATTTGACAAGGCTAAAGCTGTTATTAAACAGTGGATTTGAGTTTCAGAGCAATTTAAGTTAAAATTTAATAAACTTAAATGTATTAAGTTTATTAAATTGAAACTGATAAATTACTCAAAGAATCAGAGATGCTTTCCAGCTGCTTACTTATATTCATGTGACCCAAGTGTCACTGGGTATTCTTTAGTGCCCTATTCAATGTTCTCTACTCAGCATTTCTAGAGGGCAGATAGCATAATATCTTAGATCCTCAGAAGTTATGTCCATGTGCACCAGGCAAGATTTTGCCCCATCTGGTCCTTTCCAACTTTAAACATAAAATCAGGATTTCCACACCATATCCAATTCAGCCTGGAGTGGCAATGCATGACTGAGTATTATCAATTATATAGTATTATCCATGTACTAATGATATCTCATCCCAAATCTTTGTTTGACCAATTTCACACAGATGTTAAATAGTATGGAGGGAAGAAGGAAGTCATGTCATATGGTATCTTGTATTGTTGAATCATGGGCTCAGCTATTTCTCTTTCACAGTTACTAGTGGGAAATGCCCACTCTGATAAGATTGGAATCATTATAAAACAATATCCAACCGTCTTTCTTTTAGGGGATCCAGGAAGACATTATAGTTGATGGTACTGAATATTGCCAAGAGCTCTAAAAATATAGGAACTCTAAAAAGATACATATTCTGACGAATGTCATTCCCTAGAGCACGGGTTGGCAACCCGCGGCTCCGGAGCCGCATGTGGCTCTTTGAGCCTTCTCCTGCGGCTCCCAGCCTCCGCCATTTGCAGAGACAGAGAGAGGCACTTGCGCTTCTCTCTCTCTCTCTCTCTCTCTCTCTCTCTCTCTCTCTCTCTCTCTCTCTCTCTCTCTCTCTCTAAAAGAGAGTGGCCTCACGCTGTTCCCCAATAAGCTGACAAGCTTATTGGGTGGAGCTCCTGCCTTTGCTGCGTCTCCGCAGGAAGCAGCAGAAAGCAGCATCTCTCTCTCTCTCTCTCTCTCTCTCTCTCTCACACACACACACACACACACACGCACACACACACTGAGTGGGGGAAGAGGACTGGCAGACCAAGGGCAGGAGAGAGCCAGCCCAATAAGAATGTGTGTCAGCTTGTCGGAGAACAGCGTGAAGCCAGCTTGCCAGGTGAGCAGATCGGAGGGGGGGGGAGAGGGAGGGAGACAAAGAGAGGGAGGGAGAGAGAGAGAGAACTCATGCACAGCAGCCTCTATTTCTTTTTAATTAAACTCTTCAATCAAGCTCCCCCCCTCCTGCGCGCACGCGCAAGTTTTGCGGGTCCCAGTGTTTTCTTTTCTCTGGGAAATGGCTTTTTGAGTGTTTTAAGGTTGCCGATCCCTGCCCTAGAGCAACCAATGCTTCATATGTCCTACAGTCTTGTTAAACCAGAAGTCCCCAACCTTTTGGGCACCAGGGACCGGTTCCGTGGAAAGAGATTTTTCCGCAGACCGGAGGCGGCGTGGTTTTGTGTGCTGCCTGCATCCCGTGGATAGGGCTTTGCTTGTTTGTGCGGCCCGGTTGCTGGCATGCTGCGGCCCGGTACTGGTCCAAGGACCGGGGGTTGGGAACTCCTGTGCTAAATGACTGCATGAAGAGCAACTCAGTCCACTTCCTGGCTACCTTTTCAAACTATTTATAGAATTTATATGAGCACCCACTCACTTTCAGTGAGTCGAAGTGGCTTACAAATAATAAAAAACCCAATATAAAAAAGTAAAAACAAAAACCCTCCATTCTCGCCCCTCCCTGCAACAACAAGCAATCAAACAAGCCACTTGATGGGATCGATCCCATTCTGGTCCATTGGCAAAACTAGGTCTTCAGGGTCTTGCGAAAGAGTGCCAAAGTGGGAGCAGTCTAATCTTTACATTGATGATGTTCTAAAGGGAGGGTAACACCATTGAGAAGGAGAGGAGACTTACAACATTCCCTGCCTCTCTGATCTGGTGGGTCGGGTGGATGTAACCTGAATGTTATAAACATCACAGTCCATAACATCAGTGAAGAGCCACTCATCCTGTAGTACAGGGATCTTCAAACTTGGCCCATTTAAGATTTGTGGACTTCAACTCCCAGAATTCTTCAGCCAGCGTGCCTGGCTGAGGAATTCTGGGAGTTGAAGTCCACAAGTCTTAAATGGGCCACATTTGAAGACCCCTGCTGTAGTAGATTGATTCTGCCAAAGAAGAAGTAATAGTCGATGAAGATTCTTGTTGGAACTTAGATTTCCAAATACTATTCAAATGTGATCCTTTCATTTGAAATGTTTATTGTGTTCTTTGACAAATAAAACATTAAAAATGCTTCTAGGTTAAACTTTGGTTAGTGGCTTTTTTTAAGAAGAAAGTGTAGAGGCGAATGAGGATATTTTGCTCTTGTTTGTAATTGTAACTAAGACAAGACTTGTGTTTGAATTACAGGAGTTGCTGGGTTTGTTTTGCTACTGATGAGGATGACAGAACAGCAGAATGGGTGAGACCATGCAGATGTAGAGGCTCTACAAAATGGGTTCACCAAACATGTCTGCAGCGTTGGGTGGATGAAAAACAAAGAGGGAACAGTACAGCTCGAGTTGCCTGTCCACAGTGCAATGCAGAATACTTGATAGTATTTCCAAAGCTAGGTAAGTCACACATATTGAGTGAAACAGGTTTGTCCTCCCAAGATTTTAAGTGCGAGTCTCCTATATTTGAAAATTTGGATATGGTGTGGGAAGGTTTAGGTTTTCCATTAACACTTAATTTTTTTTTTTAGCCTACATGAGATTATCAGTGTGGTTTATGACATCAGGGAAGAATTATTATTAGACAATAAGTCAGTAATAAAGTAGATATGGTATAAATGTCTAAAGTATAGAAGTTCAGAGATAGAGATATCTCTGTTTCTAGTCCATATCAGTATTATATGTGTTTGCTTATAAATCATTTGCCTGCTTAATATGCAATTATACTGAAGAAAAAAATCACACAGAAATCTGCCAATTTTAATACATGTAAAATTATTATGGTTGGTCACACTGTTAGCCAGATATTTAGACTGGATTTGGTATTTTTATTCACCCCTCAAATATTTCCCCAAGATCTGGGATAGGCAGATATTGTTGTTTGATAGTGTAAAAGGTATTGTTGCAGGATGTAAGCTGTTCCAAGTAGAACTGCCTTTTGCAATTTACTTTATTATCATCCCAAATTAATCCATCCCAAATCAACCCATTGCAGGAAGTTCTCTTCATTAAAGGTTATGCATAATAATTTATTAGACTTGTCACATGCAAGTTGGCAGATAGATTTTTTTTTAACTTTCCAATTTAGGGTTAAAAACAATAACTGGCTCAGATCACAGCCAGCTTCCATGCCTAAGGAATACTAGAAACTGAGTTTTTTTCTGCTCTTAGTCTAGCAACTGAAATTTTATCCTAACTAGATGTTTTATTGTAAAATATACATTATTTTTGTAAATATTTGCTATTTATAAAGCTCAGAACTCTATTGAAGATGTCAGTACTAGAAAATAAATGAGCTCTATTTTGCACATTAAGGCAAGTTGTACGTTCGATTGGTTTACTCATAAGAAGTTTTCTACAGAAAAGTCAAACACTGTAAAAAATATACACATTATATGACCAATCCATTTTCATACAGTCTTCACTTTTTAAAACCAGTACATTTGTATCTTTATCTATAGTACATAGCATTTCTAAATTGTACTGCCTTAAATAAAACCTATTCTAAATATATTTTATAGCACGGGTGTCAAACTCGATCGCATCATGTGATGTATCATGGAAGTATCGTGACATTTTTTACCTTTGCAGAGCTGGGGTGGGCATGGCCTGCGCATGGCGCATCCGGCCCACGGGCTGCCAGTTTGACACCCCTGTTTTATAGTGACCCATTCAACTTAATAAAAAGGCTAGAACTATTTCTCTCATTTTCGGATTAAATTGTTTAAGAACATGTGTATTACAGATATACTTTGAAAGGCACAATAATAGATTAGACATCTGAATATAAATAAACAATTTTATACAATTATAAAATTTACTAATAAAACATAATTTTCATTTGCCAGTTGCTCCTCTGCTATATACTCTGATTGTTGCTACAGACCCTCATTTCTTCTTTACATTATAGGTCCAGTTGTTTATGTCTTGGACTTAGCAGATCGTCTTATCTCAAAAGCCTGTCCATTTGCTGCAGCTGGAATAATGGTGGGCTCTATCTACTGGACAGCTGTCACTTATGGAGCTGTAACAGTGATGCAGGTTGAGATAATGTTTTAAATGTTAAATTACTGTACTTGAGCTGGAAACTGTTAGAGATTTGCTGAAGAAGCCCTTGAGGGTGGGTATGAAAGAGAATTCTAAGGCAGGATTGGAAAACCCAATTTACTACACCTAGATCCAGATTATGTTTCCTTCATCCATATGGGTTTTGTTCCTTTTTAGCTGCCTTATATTTGATCTTATGATTCTACAGGTAGTCTTCAATTTACAATTGGTCAAGTAATGATCATTCAACATATTGATGGGCCTGAAATGTGTTTTTTGGTCCATAAAGCACTTCTGGCCATCATAAAACATTATGCCACACACTATCTTCCCATAGTTACATGACTGCATTTTGGGCACTTTGCAGTTGGCTCATCTTTACAACCAATTGCAACATCCCAGATAAATGAATGCATTTTGCAATATTTTTTGCCAGTTTCAAGCAAAAAACATGCATTTAGAAGAATGGTTTCACACTTACAACAGTATATTGCTTATCAACCAAGATGTTTTGCTTAATGACTGCCACAAAAAATGATGTAAAATTGGGTCTGGTCATGTGAATGCCTCAACTTAAATACAGTGACTTATAACCTGGAAATCCAGTCTCATAAGTTGAGTACTACCTGTATTACTTTGATTTCTTTAGCAACTGGTAAAGATATTTGCCAATGGAAGTGGCAATGTCTCACTGATCTTGACTGTTCTCTAGCATGAAGATGGATAATCCACAGATGGGTTATAGACCGTACTTCCTGCCCAGAGACTAAGTCAATTAGAATAGCCACGCCTCCTGCTATCCTTACCCAGATACGACTTAGTCTTCAGCCCAGTGAAGTCGCATGTTGTTGGTTCTCCTAGGCAGGTTGTAGATCTCTTTCCCATCTGTGGATTTCCCCCCTAAAACTCTAACTTTAAGCTGCAGGGACACGAATTTCGTTCCCTGCTGCCTTTTCTTCCCTTTCTCTTGCCGACGATCAGCTGCAGCAAGCAGTTCGTTTTTTCGGCTGCTAGTCAGCTGGGCGTCGGCCTCTTGTTCTCTCTGATTGTAGAGGGTGGGGGTGCTAGGATTGTCCCCCCCCCCCCTTCATTCCTTGTAATTTGCTTGTGCAGTGGCCGTTTTGGGATCATTCAGAGATCCTTCCTGGCCTCGTTTTAAGCGCGCAATTTACGGCCGCCATTTTGAGTGCCACGAGGCTTGAAAAAAAAAAAAATTAAAATGGCACAGTTTCATTTTGAGCCAGATTCAAGCCTGGCTTTCTGAAATTTGGGGAGTTTGAGGCTTTTGGCCTCTTTTTCTGAGTAGCGTGTGTTAATTAGAGCACTTGAGAGTGGCCCTTTATTTGTTGGCCTTGTTATTTGGATCAATCTCTCTCAGGCTCTCCATCCGCCATTTTGTGGTCAGTTTATAACACGCTTTACAGTGGCAGCCATTTTTCTCCCCTGTGCAGGCTTATTATAGCCTTGGATATTTATTGTGCTGCCTACCAGGTGTGCTTAGCGCGCAGAGGCTCTGGCTCAGCCAATTGAGGCCCGTAGCCATTGATTCCTCCACGGTCTGATTCAGACCTGTGTATTAATTTGATTGACTTTTACCTGTCCTGGGTTCCGGCGCCCCTCTCTGAGATTGCCGAAGTTGCTGAGAAAAACAGCAGACAGGAGCGCGCGTGGGCTGACACCCACCAATTCACGTGCCACCTGCAGGCACTTGCATAGCACACCTGGTTCCCTAGACAGGTCACCTGTCTCTTGGGACAAGCGGGCGCTGGCACCAGCCATCTGAGGCCTGCTACACGTTTAATCCGCAGTCCAGTACAATGGCGGATAAGGAGGTTCCTGAAACCTCTCTTGGTGCCCAATCTATGCCAGAGACGGACAATCCTGCTCCATCAAGAGCAGCAGGGAGCCTGAAGGCCAAGAGCAAGTCCAGTTCTGGCAAAAAGAGTTCCAAAGCAGCTGAGAAAGCGGCAGATAGGAGACATTTAGCCCTGGAGAAACAATTCTCCAAGGCTCAACAATCTCTGACTACTGGACCTCACATCCCTCCCTCTCAGGAAGGATCACTATTCAATCCCCAACCGGTCCCACCCAGCTCCCTAACACCTAGAGCTTGGTCTCCTGCGGGCGACCCAGGTCAGCGCATAGCTTCTCCAATTGGCCAACTGCAGGGGTCGCAATGGATCCCCCCTGCAGCTCCATCCATGTCAGTCCCTGAGGCCACATTTACCCCCACTGCAGCCGGGCTTCGCCCTCCAGAACTAGGGATGCGTCCAGATCAGCTTCAAGCCTTGCTTGCCCAGGCCTTTGCTCAGGGCATGGCATCGTCCTTTCAGCACACGCCCAGGCCGGAGTCATTAGCTCCCAGAACTGAGCCTAGTTGGCAGCGGGTCTCCCCTCAATATCCGGAGTCAATTTACTCAGCCCCTTCGTCCAGGACCAGGGACTCTGGCTCTGAGGAGTATGGGGCTCCGGACATACAACTGTCTGAGGATGAGAACACCGCCCCGGATCCGTCTCCCTTTGTTGGTCTTTTTGATCCGGGTTTGTTCAAGTCCTTACTGATGAAGGCCACTGCCTCGGCCAATATTGACCCAGGTCAGGAACCTCAAGCAGGGCCCTCTACTAGTAGGGATCCTAAGCCTCTCTTCTCCGAGCCTCGGGTGGATGAGAGACACATCCCCTGTCCCCCTTTTTCCTGGATACCATCAGGAAACAATGGGGAGCCCCAGCCACTTTACCTTCCCCTGGGAATTTAGATAAAAAGTTGTTTTGTGTAGCTCCTTCCCTAGCGGATCTCCTGGAGGTCCCAACAGTAGATGAGGCCATGGCCCCTATCCTCTCTTCATCTACGGCCCCGGCTGACATGGTAGAGGTCCTGAAAGCGGAGGATAAAAAATCTGAATTTTCTCTACGCAGGTCTCAAGATCTTGCCTCACCTACATAGGAGAGTGGACAGACGCCCAAACCCTTACCCCCGCAGACCATTCTATCGCCCAGGTGCGGGATCAGATTGGTCTCAGTCTTTCCGGCCATTTTTCCCCAGGTCAGATCGCCAGACGGATCGGCCTGCCCCTAGATTCCGTCAGCAGCCCCATTCCAAACGGCCCTTTCGGGGCGCGGGAGGCCGTCCTTTTAGAAGACACAAGTGACTCTCGAAGATCCCTTCCGATTGGGGGCAGACTCACCGTTTTTCTCCCCGAATGGGAAGCAGTCACTTCAGACGTGTGGGTCCTCAACACCATCAGGGACGGTCTCCCCCTCGAATTTCTATCCCTCTCTCCGGAGCGTTTCGTCTCTTGCCCGGTTTCCAGAGACCCGAGCAAGACCCGACTCATGTCCGAGGCTATCAGACATCTCTTAGAGATCACAGCCATAGAGCCCGTGCCAGCTGGTCAGACCTGTCAAGGTTTTTACTCCATTCTCTTTGTAGTCCCAAAGACGTCAGGAGGATGGAGGGCGATCCTCGATCTGAAGGGTCTCAACAAGCATCTGATTTACAAAAAATTCAAGATGCAGACTCTTCGATCCATTCTGGCCAGCATCAGAAGGCACGATTTCCTGGCCTCCATAGACCTCACGGAGGCATACCTGCATATTCGAATCCTTCCCAGTCATCGCAGGTACCTCAGGTTTTGTTACAACCATCACCATTACCAATACCGAGCTCTTCCATTCGGTCTTTTCATCCGCCCCACGGGCATTCACAAAGGTTTTGACTGCTCTGGCTGCACACCTGAGGTTGGTCCCAGTAAGAGTCCAGTGTTATCTGGACGACATCCTCATTCAGTCCACCTCCTTAAGAAAGGCCTGGTCCGATTTGGCCCTGTCGATCAGAACCCTCTAGAATCTGGGGTTTTCCATAAATTTTCAGAAAAGCCAGACGGCTCCATCCATCCGTCTACTTCATCTAGGCGCAATCATAGATACCCGCCTTTGCATGGTGTATCTTTCACGGGACCGTCAGGATAGCATTCTGACCATAATCAGACAATTGCAAGGAAGACCAGTGACCACCCTGGCGGTTCTCTCCCAGCTTCTGGGAAAGATGATTTCCTGTCTGGGAATAGTGCCATGGGCCAGATTCCATTCCAGAGCTCTACAGTGGTTCCTGCTGCCATTCCAGGCGCTGGGCACAGGTTCCTCTCATCAGAGGGTGCGGATCCCTCGCCCAGTATTGATCTCCCTTCGGTGGTGGGCATCCCCAGCCTTGTCCAAAGGTTCCCTGTTCAAGGGACCGGTCAGGATGACCCTGACAACCGATGCCAGCCTTTGGCTGGGGGGCGCACTTGGGACCCCAACTAGCTCAGGGTTGCTGGTCCCTTTCGGACCTCAGACACTATCATCTGGCTGGAGCTCCGTGCCATTTACCTTGCCCTCCTCCACTTCAGGGAGACAGTGTCGGGTTAGCACATTTTGGTGCTGACCGACAATGTGACGGCAAAGGCCCACATAAATCGGCAAGGGGGCACTCGGTCCAAGTCCCTGATGACGGAAACCCGGTTGCTGATATCTTGGGCGGAAGGCCATCTGGCCTCCTTGAGGGCGGAACACATTTCGGGGGAAGCCAATCAACAGGCGGACTCCTTAAGCCGAGCCACTTTGGATCCCTCCGAGTGGAGCCTGCTTCCCAGCCTATTCAGGGAGATCTCAGAGAGGTTCGCACCTCCGATTCTGGACCTGTTCGCATCACCTGCGAACGCCCAGCTCCCGAGGTTTTACTCCCGGTTCCCCTCTCGGGCGGAACGGGCGGATGCCCTACGGAGTCAGTGGCCCAAGGGTCTGCTCTACGCCTTCCCTCCGCTTCCTCTTCTTCCAGCCGTAATCAGGAAGATTTTACTAGAACAGGCAGAGGTTCTGTTGGTTGCTCCACACTGGCCGGGACGTCCGTGGTTTGCCGACCTCGTGAGCCTTTCCATCTCCCCATGTTGGAGGATTCCTCCGGAGCGCGTGGTGCTCATTCGGGGCACCCTTCACCACCCGGATCCTCAATGGCTCCAGTTGGCCGTTTGGCACTTGAGAGGAGTCTCCTAACATGAGAGTCATATTCGGCAGGGGTCATTTCCATGATACAGGCCTCCAGACGTCCTTCCACCAATCGAATCTACGATTCCTCCTGGAGGAGTTTTTGTCGATGGTGTACGGCCAATAACCTTGCCTTGTCTGCTATCATAATTCCAAATATACAGGACTATTTATTAGAGGGGCTTAACAAGGGCTTGTCTACAAGCACTATCCGTAGACAGGTGGCCGCTCTCTCTACGGTTTTGACTTGCGATAATGCAGTGCCATTGGCACACCACCCTATGGTACACTCCTTCATTAAAGGGGCAACTAATGTCAGATCACCTGTTGTACACCGTTATCCCTCTTGGGACTTGCCTCGGGTCTTACAGGCCCTTACCTTAACACCTTTTGAGCCCGTCAAACACTGTTCCTTACAGTTTTTATCCATGAAATTGGCCTTTCTTATTGCTATTACTTCGGCCAGACGCATCTCGGAGTTGGCTGCTCTTTCGGTCAGAGACGACCTGTGCGTTTTTCATGCTGACAGAGTGGTCCTTCGCCTTGATCCGTCATTCGTTCCCAAAGTGAATTCCTTGTTTCATAGGTCACAGGAGCTTGTCCTCCCGGATTTTTGTCCCAATCCAACGCACTCATCGGAGCGTCAGTGGCATAAGCTGGACGTTCGAAGGGCATTGAGTAGTTATATTAAGAGGACCTCGGCCTTCCGTAAATCAGAGGCTCTCTTTGTCTCTTTCCAGCCTTCTGCCATGGGACAAAGAGTTTCTTCATCCACCATAGGCAAGTGGATTAAGGCCTGTATTGCAAAGGCATACCAATCTCATTCCCTGTCGGTGCCAGGCCACCTCACCGCTCATTCCACGCGAAGTGCAGCGACTTCTGCGGCATGGGCGACGCAGGCGTCCATTGAAGATACCTGGTCATCGCCTTCTCCTTTTGTGAGGCACTACAGGGTAGATAAGTTTGCCTCCGCGGAGGCTTCCTTTGGGAGGAGGGTGCTCCAGCAGGTGATTTCAGCTAGCGGGACACAGGCCCAGACTAGTTCCCTCCCTTAGGGACAGGTCAGCTTGGGTATGTCCCATCTGTGGATTATCCATCTTCATGCTGGAGAAGGGGCGTTGTCTTACCTGAACGCCTTTTCTCAGCATGATGATGGATAATCCACTCCCGCCCCTTGTGGTTAGTCAGGCCCTGTGTCAGGGGTAGGAGAACCAACATGCGGGACGTTCGTCCATAGCTTCGCCTTCGTCGTATCTGGGTAAGGATAGCAGGAGGCGTGGCTATTCTAATTGACTTAGTCTCTGGGCAGGAAGTACGGTCTATAACCCATCTGTGGATTATCCATCATCATGCTGAGAAAAGGCGTTCAGGTAAGACAACGCCCCATCTCAAAAAAAAAAAAAGTTCATTTCTGGATATGAGACCACCTACAGAAATAAAAGACCACCATAAATACATTTGAAAGCCATTCCATTATCTGGCCCTGCTAAAAAGCAATAGTAAAAGAAGGCAATGTCAAACCTCTCTATACTGTTGTTATGAAACCACAGGGACATGTTCGTGTGGTTACTAGGAGTCAAGCTTGATATAGGGAGATTTTATATTACCATATATGAAGGCTTTGTAATTCAGGTTTATCAAACATGAAGGCATTTGTAATCAAGAGATTCCAAGCAAATACAATCCAGCTTCTTCACATAGCTAATGTCCTTAAAATTTTCCTACTAAGAGCAGAACTACAACTAAAACAGATTCAGAGTTATTGAGCATTTTCCAGTTTTAATGCCTTAAATACTTATCTAGCTGGATAAGATTCAGATACCAGGCTGGTTATCACAGGGTATATTTTGGTTGACAGAGCTAGCACTGGTGTATATTTCTGTCACTTTTAATTTATTTTGTTATTCACTTTCTCTTTCCCCTTTATGTTAGTTTGTATATTAATGTTTGATGTTGAAATCTAATAAACATACTATTTAAAAAAAGATTTTTATGATTCCAACATAACTTTATTAAGATCATGTTGCAGTAGATTTGAAAATTATATCAAAAGAAATAATTTACAAATAATAAAAATAGATATTGGTCTTAAATGGTGTTAAATTTTATCCAACCATCAGTTTCCAGTTTTTCTTTTCGTAGTCTCTTACTGGCTATGGTCACTTTCTCTGTAGAGGAAAGGCTTCCTGTCCCAGTACAATAGTGTAGTATAATGCTGCTTAAATTCCCTGGAAGTGATTTGGTATTTTCCAGCTCTTCTGCAATATTTTCTAAATAGATTTGTTCAGCTTAAACTATTGTTCTTGCATAATTGAAAAGGGCTGAATCGGGTTAATAACACACCTGATAAGGATTCTGCGAGTAATCCTTTATAAAATGATTATCTGTTAATAAAAATGAGGTGATCGTAATAGTAATGTAGTAATGTGTAGTTTTGTTTTGGTCAGGTTGTGGGTCATAAAGAGGGCCTTGATGTCATGGAGAGAGCAGATCCATTATTCCTTTTAATTGGACTTCCCACCATCCCAGTTATGCTTATATTAGGAAAGATGATCCGCTGGGAAGACTATGTGCTTAGATTGTGGCGAAAGTACTCTAACAAACTGCAGATACTGAACAGCATATTTCCAGGTAATGCTACAAAATTTTAATATCTATCTAGGGTAGGCTTGGTTTCAGCAAGAAAGAATGAAATGGTATAGCAAATTTTTCCTTCCTTAAGGAAAAGCCTGTCTAGCATATTTTTTGCTGAGTCTGGTTGAATTTTATCTCAATTGACAAAGTATGTTGAAAAAAACCAAAATATAAAAAGCAAACTTATTTTGTATAGCATTATTAAAAATCATACATTGTTTAATGGAATTTAGTGCAAAAAAATGTAGTGTGAAGAATTCTGAATGTGAATAAAATTAAAATACTGCATTGAAAAGTTTGTTGCATAGAAATGTGTAATGTATATATCCTAATATTTAGCTAACAATGGTATTTTTCTTCAGGGATTGGATGTCCTGTTCCTCGTATTCCAGCTGAGGCTAACCCTTTAGCAGATCATGTCTCCGCTACTCGTATCCTGTGTGGAGCTCTTGTCTTTCCCACAATTGCCACAATAGTGGGAAAATTGATGTTCAGCAGTGTTAATTCTAATCTTCAAAGAACAATTTTGGTAAGATGAAGTTTCTTTGTAGAAGTAAACCTGCAAGATTATAGAAACATTTCTAACCATTTGTCATCACTTTACATAAATGTTTTATATTCTTTCTGCTAAATAACATTCTGTATAATAAATATCTAAATTCTCATTTTAAAACATTAAAGAACTGTATGTAAATATTAAATATACATTCCAAGTCATAGAAATCATTTAGAGGTTGTGTCAACTTTTGTTCATTTAGAATTCTATTGAAACATACAATTTAACCAGGACTGCCTAAATTTTGCATACAAGTATAATAGGCTGGGTTCACATAGCTTTAAGTCATTTAATGAAACACAATTGCTATTTCACAAACACACTAGCTGGTTTAAATAACTGGTTTCCTATGTCATGCTAACTATAAACTATCAAATATAATCTTCGTGGTTTTTCTGAATCCACCCGTATAGTATTTTGAGATATAATCTGTTGTGTAAGATGTACCCATGTGTCATATCAAGATTTCCTCATGTTAAAAAGTGCCCTTTCACAAGACTAATCAATAATTTCATAAGTCCATACTGAAACTTTTTTAAGTCTCAGACTTCCTTATTCAGAGCTGATTTTCAGTCATACCTAGAAATCCTGTAATTGTGTAATGACATGATTTATTGCAGGAATGAAGGATTTTTCAGACCATGCATTTGATATGGTCGCTTCCATCAAAGTTCTTTCCCAGCAATTGAACTTATCTGTCCCCACACCTCTGTTATGTTCAATAAGCAAAAAGAAGCTGGCAGTTCCCTAATCCAGATGCAGGAGGTGGCTAGTAATGATTACATTCTTGTGCAATGGCAGATGAACACAAGTGATTCTTAACTGATTTTGATAATGGCTTTTGTGTTGCAATTTTAATTTTTGAGAGAGTTTTACTTGGATGTTATTGATAGCTGTTTTAGATTATATAGGGATACGTACTTGTAAGCTGTAGGGTGAATAAATATGGGGTAGACATTTTGTAAATAAATAAGATGGAGGGGGTAAAAATAAGTATCCAGGTTTCCAAATCCACCTTATTTAACCTGCTGAGGTTATTGGATAGGGAACCCTAGCTCCTTGTACTGGATCATGGTTTCCCAACATTGGCGGTTTCAGGTATATGGACAATTATTGAGAATTCTGGAAGTTGAGGTCCGCTGTCCTTCAATTTGCCAAGATTGGGAAACACTGAACTAGATTCAGTTCCTTACTCCTAGTTCATTGTTTCAACTAAACAATAGATAGGAAAGACAGTTTAGACAGAGTTTGACATCTAGAACTAAGGCTGAGATTCACAGATAGTGTCTTCTGGTTCATAGTGGCTGTAACTATGTGTCCTCAAGATTCAAAATACTTTATACAAATGCATAAATTTACAACAGCAGCTTTTATGCTGCTTGTTATCACTTAAGTCACAGTATTCAAAAGTTATTGTTTTACATAATTGCTTTTTCATCAGTGAATTAATCAAGGCTGAATAGAAGCTAGCTAACTATGGATATCAAGGTTACATGAGTTAATTAGAAATATGACATCCAAATATGTAAGGTAATTAAAATTTTATTACTACTACTGGAAAAGGGGAGCTTTAAATGCAAGTATATACTATAAAAGAATTGGGAATGAAATATGTTACTGAAAACATGGCAAATGAGGAACAAATGGATATTTCATCCCATCTATTCAACGAAACCTCAGTCCATCAGTTAAGGAATGTATGAGAAAGAAATTTGGGCAACACATATAGAACTCTCAATAAAGAACACAGTTTTTTTATTTGGTTTCCAGAATTCTGTAATCTAATCCCTTCCTTTCATTAAACCTTATTAATAAGACTGAATCTTGCTTCCATGGTGCTGTTAGCAGCTTGACACACATGGAATTTGATGATGTGGAGAAATGCAGCACTTGCCACTGAGAAACAGGGAGGATAGCTGCTGAAGAATTTTGTCAAAAACTTAACCCAAAAGATGGGATTAAGAGAGTATAAGATGAATTGCATCATTTAGAAGGCAGCAAAGGAAAGAAATAGCTGAGCCCTTTGAAGGGCAAGCAGTGACAGAGCTTTTGGGGTATAAAATCTGAGATTAGTGGGGAAACAAGGCCCTGGATAGCATAGAAGATAAGTGCAGGAAGATTGGACTGAATCCAAGATTAGGCAAAAAGCCAATGTTTAGATTTAAGGTTGACTATTGAGTGTTCAGAAAACTAATTTGGGAGCAGAATATTACAAAAAGATCAAAATGGAAGAGATGACATTTGACAGAGGATGAAGGTATTCAATAAACGGATGAGGTGACAAGGACTTTTAATTTTTTGCAGCACTGTACTGAATGAAGTATTTTTAGTTTAGCTAAAAGATGGAAAATGAAATTTCAAAGAATAAAAATATAAATACATTCTATTATACTCTTATTCACAAAATAAGTGGTAACATTTGGATGAGAAAGACATGAAATAGAAGTTGAAAGAGGTGTTGGACTTGCTGATTTTGAGGGGGTTCTGAACTTTCAAGCAGGGAGATCATGGAAGAAATTGAAAAATGTGAAGTGAGAAAATGAGAAGAGGGGCAGTCATATGAATGAAGATGCTACCCAAAATTATAGCATAATATTACCCAGGGATTATTGTTTGAGAAGTTGAGAGAATTTAGAATCAAAATCTGATTCAAGGTCATTTGAACTCAGGGGGAGAGAAATTACAGGAAGGACACCTCCCTCCCATTGAATGAATTGAGAAAACCCAACCAAAATAATGTGTAAAATCAGCATGAAATATTTTTATAAAAGAAACATTTCAGAATAACATTATAACAGGGAATAGCATGTCTCCAGTATTTATATAAAATTGCTTTAATTAACCTAACTTCAAGGCATATTACAAATGTATATAAAAAGCCACATTAAAAAAAGATATTGAATTTCTCTGATAGGCTTTGAATAATTGTTCCCTTTTATTTTTAGGGTGGAATTGCTTTTGTTGCTATAAAAGGAGCTTTCAAAGTCTACTTCAAACAGCAGCAATATTTGCGACAAGCTCATCGGAAAATTTTAAACTATCCTGAGCAAGAAGGTGCATAAATGACTACAGTATGCCTGTCAGACTCTTACAATCTCATTTCCTATATTCTGCAACAATTCTATTAGTTAGCTACAGGAGAAGAGATTGGATGAGATGCTGCTGCATTTTGTATCTCTCCCCTTTCCACATAGACTAATAAAAGACTATATAATGTCAAGGTGAATTCTACTTAGTTGTTAAGCTTAAGAATGTAATTTGTTTTCATTAATGTATTTTCTTTGTGGCAGGAGATACCTGAATCCATTTCCTGTGGGGATATATTGCCTTTTGGGGAGTTTTCTGAAACAGCCAAACATTTATGAAGTTAATAAATTATGTGCAGACTGTATTGAAATATCTTTTGTATGCTCATTGCAGTAAATTCATAATTCTTTGCTAGTCAACAGCTACCTGTTGAAATAGCCGACATGAATGTTAAAAACTGAACATGCCTGTCCTTAATAAGCACTTGGAATATTAACGTATGTTTTTTTATTTAAAAGTTTCATCCAATGGTTTACCTTTAGTCCTTCCATTGTAAGTTGTACTACATATAATTGACTCTTATTTGCCTGCTGTGAAATGAAAAAAGTGAATCACAATCTGCTTGTAACCAAGTTGCAATATTGGAGTTATTGCTTTGTACCAATGTACTATGGAATCCCAGTCAAATTATGGATATTATTAGTTCAAGATAGATATAAAAGTAAGATTCCAAAACCAGTACTGATAACATGCAGTTATATATGTAGAAGTATTCTGCCTATACTTCCAAAAGTATTCAGGAAATTATAAACATAATACAAATTGTATTTACTAGTAGGGCTTTTTTAAATAGAAGTTTTTTTTTTAATATTTTACTCCTATGACATCTGGCACTTTACTGCTTTTGTTTTGAGAATACATTTTCTAAGTGTCTTTGATTTTGATGGAACCTCCCAGCAAATACTTGGAGTATTGGTACTAATTCTACATATACACACATAGAGAAGCCCTATTCTAGTAAACAAAATGGGTTTTTTAGAACATAAGAGTTGAGATTTAGGAATGATACTTGAGCGACCTTTTTCTCGACAAAAGAAATAAGCATATCAGTGTGAAGTCATATTTATCTGTGTAAACAATTCCTGGGTTTACTGGTGGCATTTGTGTCAGCAGTATTAGAGAACTAGATAATGCTAGATTCAACAGTGTAATATTCACTGTAAATGATAGAAACTTATTCTTTTTAAGAATTGGTAAATAGTTCATCAGCAATTAAAAAGACAAAATGGGCTTAATGTTCGTTTGCAATAATGTATGTTAACAAAGTACGATTTTCTGAAGTGAACATTATTTTAACTATAGAAATGTAATATTTTAAAAATGTATAAAATGTATATTATGACCAACTAGTATTCCAGTATTAAAGTATGTGAAGAAATATAAAGTATAGAATACTAGCTGTATCTTCTAACTACTGAGAAGAATTACAAGTTTAAATTTAGTTGGACTCTGGAATTATACAATGAGAGAGAGAGATGTATTTCCAAACTGCTGGATTTCTTCAAGGATCTTCAGTGCTATAAATACTTTGTAAAAATCTTTTGAGGAAAAGTCTTGTGAGTGTTATTTCTGGTATATGCACTAGCCCTTTGTTACCTGCTGGATTTTTTTAAAACAAATAACATACTCTCATAATATCACCTGGTGCAGTGTGTGGATTTGAAATTTATTCTGTGGTTAAACTTCAGAAACTAAGTCTATCTTCTGATTCAATTGTACTGTGAATAATGTGGAATTATTTTTAATTCAGTAGCAAAACCATTATCTCTGTTGTGCTGTTTAATGTTTCTGTTGGTACAACTTGTGATCACATATTGGATTAGATTGAATAAATTTTTTTACATTTAAGTGTATGGTGTCTGAAGATAAATAAAACATAGAAAAGTTGATTATATTTGGAGGGCATTAAATGTTTTAACAACAAAAATAGAACCTTGACAACCATAGTTAACTTTGCTAATAAATAACCTACAGCAGGTTCCTTCTTAAAGCTATTTTGCTGTTCATTTTATTTTTATGACACAATCTTCAGACACTTGAGATGCAAATATTCAGAATTATGTTGAATATTTTGCCTTTTATTGTTCAGAACAGATCCTGGAAACGTCACTATTTTACTTAATTTTGATATGATGAGTTTTCTATTCTCTTCCCCATTTTTTATGTTAATAATGCATGTCTAAAGTGAGCAAGCCTTTCACATTCAGTTTCAGCCTGCCATGAACCCATCTTTTGCTTGAAGCTGACCTATTTAGTTGAGTAGAGGAACTAGCTTGTTTCATACATGAAAGTGAGGAAAACACGGTTCAGTATAATCTTCCACCAAGTGGAATTGATCAATAACAAATTGCTGAGTTGCTAAGCAATAGATCTTGCTTGTTTGCTATAAGTATACTTGGGTAATTCATTTATATGAAGAAAGCATTTTAATTGAGAATAACTTACTCTGATACATGTGACTTTTTGTAAGAAATGCTTTTGCCAGTTTTATCTAAATAGAAATAGTTGGACACTGTTTAATTTTGAGATTTTCACTGCTTACATGTGTGTCCAGCACATGGGGCACATCTTGTAGCTCAGCGATTAAATAGTGATGAAACAATTACTTTACAATTACTTTCATTTGTTTTAACTCAAGTTTCCCCCCCCCCCAAAAAAAAATTCCAAAATGAACATGAATGAACAATGAAAAGAATACAATGAAGTTTTGGGAAAGATGGATTTATTGTAACAATATAACTAAAAGGTTCTTCACTGTAGAGATAGAGGTCATGTAGAGGTTGTGTGCAGCAAACTGCCTACCTCAAATGATCTCACCCAGTTCATATCGCCAGGATGATGTAGAACACTACCCCTGGCTGGTACGTGATCTCACCTAGTTTGCAACAACAGGATGTTCTTAAGGATTGGCGAGGGGAATTAACCAATAAAATGCTGTTGCTCCCTTCTACCTTTTGCTGCTTGTAAAAACTGTATAAAAGCAATAAACACTGCGAAGGCAGTCAGACATCTTGGCATCCTGCAATGACTGGTCTCTAACTACATCACTTCACACCTCCCCTGGATTCTGTCTGCACCTCCCCAAGGGAGATACACTTCGGTTTCAAAACCCCTAATGTCATGGTTCTGACAGATGAAACTCTTCAAAAGAACTTCGAGGCATTGTTTACCTTAAGGAATCTTTTATTCGAGAAACAAAAGTATCGGCACTACATAGTTAAAGCCAAAAACTGAATTCCCCTCCCCTGAACACAAAGTAACAAAGCACAATTCCCTCCTCCAATTAACCGTCATAAATCACATTCCCCAATTAGCTTGAAGCACGGACTTTCTCCCCAGCTCCAAATCTTTTATCAACTCGGCGCAATAACCTTGGATTCCCACGGCTGAGTTATTATTATGACTAACTGGACTCTCGTCCACATTCCCCCTAGCATCAACTAACTCTAAAAGCAAAAGAGTAAAATGGCTGCATTTCCATCTGTTGTCAAAGCAAGAACATCCGATGTTAGCAGCGTTGACACCTAATTTAACTAATGAATTTTATGTGCACCTTTGCCTTACTTGCTTTGATGTTATCTATTATAAGAGGGATATTGTAAACTTTCCAGTGTACTCTGATGGTAGGCTTGTGACTGGAATAATCAGCAAATGTTAATCACCAAATAACAAATTAAATTTATAGTGAAAGGAAACATTAACGCTGGAACATGTCTCATGCATCATCTGACTTGGTCTGCTGTTGTAATTAAGTTAACACTTTTTTTAATTAAGCTCCTCTGTAAATAATTGAGAGCAGTTATGCACATTCATCCTGGATGTATTATGAAGGAACTATACACACTGTCAAGGCAACCTTATTGTAAAATAATTCTATAGAACAGCAGGAAGGCGTTAGCAAAACAATTTTACGAGCGGTCTACGCCTTGCTGCATCAAAATGTTTAGATTGCAGTTTTTAATGCTTCAGTTAATTAAAGGCTTCTTAGAGAGTAGAAGCACCTAAATAGATGCCTTCTGCTGGTGTTTTTTTCAGTAAGCCTTTAGAAGGCATTGCCTTAATTTCTGTCATCATAGCATGGTGCAGGGATAGGCCTAGTGATGCACAGGATGCTAATGTGTTCCTAGACACTTACCTTGGCATCACTGGATTCCCTCCTACACTAGTTTCAATATTGTTTTGGATTCTTAATTAAAACAACTGGGCAGCAGGCGCATCAACAGAGCAAACTTTCAGATGCTGGCACCTTAATTTCTAGACCTCTAAACATACTCCCTTTATAATTTTTTTTAATAATGGTGGAAAAGCCCACCTTGTTTTAAAGTGTCTGTGCCTGAAAGAGAAGTTGGATACTGGTTTTCCTAAAGGTAATGAAAGAATCTCACCTGTTTGCCATCTGCTTAATGTGTATTTGGGGCTGGGCCTGCCTGTACAGTCAGCATTTGTATGAGAACTCTAAATATGCCGTGGGTGTTTCCCCACAAACTAATAATTCCATTTTGGGACAAGCAATATCCAAACTGCAAATGGTAAGCAAAACAAATTATAGGCAGGAAAGAAAATTGTGATTAAATAGATTACACTGTGCATCTCCAGATTCTTCTATCTTTTTTACTCTCCTGGCTTCCATTGAATCCATGCCCTATATTTTAAATTTTCTCATTTATTTCTCTTTGAGGATTTCATGAACATCATGTAAACATAATTTTCTCTTCTTTTATATATTTCTTTGTGATTTGACCCTCATTCATTCATTCTATATGATCAAATTATATCCAGCTACTTCTTTTGTACTGATTATTTCTATATTGTCTACATTCAGCACCCTTTAATCTTGATTCTTAGTTTTTCACATACACGCACATCTTTAACTTACATTCTACTTGTGTTGCCAATATTACATGAACTACTTCTAAGATGTCACTGAAAATCAGTGATTCCGTTTGCTGAAGTGTAGTAGGAATTTCCATCATAGTTGAATTTTGGTGGCAAATTGGCAGATTTTCAAGAAAAAAAAACCAAAACCTCAGGAAGGGCATGCTGCCTTCAGGATTACCTACCTTTCCTCTATATTTAACTTCTTGCATGCTTCCATACACAAAGAAAAAGTTGCAGATCAACAAAATCACTTTCCAGCAGTCCAAAAGGTTTTGTTTAGTAAAAGTTGATGCTAGAAAAGTATGTTATATCAATGCCAGTTGCTTAAATTCCAGAAAATAAATCCACATTGAATAGAGAAACAATAATTACATACACTTGGCACAACCATGCTGCAAAGGCTTATCAAAATTTGGATATACCCACTTGTCAGATCAATGACTGAATGAGTCCATAGTCTGGTTTCATATACAACACATGGACCTAGATAGTTATCTGAGCATTGTTCTTCATAACAGCTTGATATTATTTTTTTGTTGGCTTGCAAAAATCAGTATGGGTTAAAGATGGTCTACCATTCAGGACAAAGTTTATTTATACTTTTGAGTTGTACAGTATACTTAAACAAGATTAACAATGTCGCTAGGTGAAAATTAAGATAATGCGCTGTTCACCATGTGACTGCAGCAATGGCCGTTTCACAGTAGAAGACATAATTTAATCTCACATTGAACATGTAATTACTGCAAGATGTGTGGGAGGTAAGGGGTTTGCACAACATGAAGAAAATGCTTTGTTCTGAACACCACTGTGTTTCAGGAATTCATTTGGAGCAAACCATGCTTTGGCAGAACTGGACCCTAAAATGCTTGGTTCCAGGTTTGGGACAAAACAAAATCCAGACAGGGTGAGTAAGCAAGTAATCTGGCTTCTGCATTTTGTACTAGTTGCAGCTTTCAAATAATTTCCAAATTCAGCTCCATAGACAGTGCATAGTTATTGTCAGCTAGAAGACCAAGCCAGGAGATACTGTGTTGATCACTGGGACAATATAATCCAGGTAAGGTTGAAACTGGAATTGTGCTTTCCTCTAAGCAAAAACTGCAAGTTCCTGAGGATCATGAACCACTAGATTACCACACAATGAACCCTCCTTGCTCATCACCATGGACACTGTCACACTAGCATCCAATTCAAAATGAATACAGTACAAGTTTTCAAACCAATAAATTCCAGTTTCAAACCTAAAGTAGGATAGTGGTGTGAAAAGCTTAGAGCACCTCCTGGGTGACATACTGTGGCTGTTGCTTCAATCGTTAGAACTGGTGGTGCTGGGGTTTTGTTGTTGTTTTAATGTTTAATGTTTTAATTAGTTGAGTTGTTCAGTTTTATATATACTCTCTTTCAGTCTAACCAGTGATGGTGAATAATAACAACAATAATAATAATAATAATAAACCCCCAGTGAGGCACTACCTTGACGTGGTTGTGGGGCTTGTGTACTCTGAGGAAGATGAGAGCTATGCCAGAGGTTCAACCTCACTGGACAGGTCTCGTCAGAGGAGTCAGACAAAGAGTGTCTCTCCCATAAAAATTATGGTGAGATGTAAATTTCAGAAAGCCATACCGGCTCGGATGTCGCCCGGGTTAACAAGGTCCGCGCTAGATGTTGGAGTTCCTGGATATCTGGTGAAAAATGGGTTACAGGACTCAGGACTGTTGGCTGAGCAACCAGGGCCAGCAGCTGCAGAACTACAGGAAGAAAAGGTGTTTACCCGTCGCAAATACACAGTGATTGAAAACAAAGAAATAATGATCTGTTATTACAGATCAAGTCCAACAAGAAGAGGATATATAAAATGAATGCAACAGTTCTGGAAAGAACAACATCCAGAATCAGAAATAACAGAACAGAGACTAGCAGATCAACGCCGATTTATAATATGAAATAAAGTATTCACAGAATCAGAATTGGATGAACTGCAAAGGTTTACCCAGGGCAAAGAAATCAAAACCTTGCCAGAAGTAATTCAGAATGTAGAGGCAAACCAGGGGGAGTTGGCAGTGAAGGAATCCAGCAGAGATATACAACTGTTCTCATTTGGAAACCAGGCACCTCTTCCTCAGGAAGAACAAAGCCCTCTAACTAAAGAAATAAAAGAATTGAAACAAAGAATAACTGAGCATCTAGAACAGCACAAAAACAACAGAATAAGACTGCCTGCATTGAAGCTTGTTCCAAAGAAACAGCTAGCACAAGCATTAAAAGATGCAAATACTGCAATATCAAGTATAAGCACCAATTCACTGCAAGAAACAAACCAACTAATGTACAACACAGCTGCAGTTATAACTGAATACCTGGGATGCAAAATCAACAAAGAAGAAAAACAAACAAACAGTGCACCACAAAATGGAAGGTTAGACTAGAAAATAAGATCGGCAAGATCACATGCAAGCAAGCTAGAACAGATGAAAGAAAAGAAGCTGAAGAACAAGAAGACCAAAGAATACCTAATCAAGAAATACCACTTAGAAACAAGGAAGATCAAAGAAGCACTGGAAATAATAAAGCAGCAAATAACAGCTATAGCCAGGAAAATCAGTAGATACGAAGCTCGAATTGCAAATTATAGGCAGAACCTCCAATTTCAATCCAATCAGAAACGTTTCTACCAATCCTTCAATGGAGAAACTGCAATGAATCAGTCGGTAACTGACAAGGAAGAAACAGTGCAGTTCTGGAAGCAGATATGGGATAACCCAAAGAAATACAACAAGGATGCGGCTTGGTTAAAAGAGGTGGATGCAAATAAAACAGAAGTTGAAATGAAAGAACTAGTAATAACAACAAAAATGGTAGAAAAAAGAGCAAGGAAGATCAAAAATTGGTTAGCACCAGGTGAAGATGAACTGCATGGGTTTTGGTTGAAACATCTAACTGTTATATACCCACTCATTGCCAAGCAGTTCAACAATATACTACAAGGAGGAGAAATTGAAAAGTGGCTAACAACTGGGAAAACCTACCTAATAATGAAAAATCCAGCAAAAGGGGCAACACCAGGCAACTACAGGCCAATTACCTGCTTATCAACAACTTTCAAATTGCTAACTGGTGTGGTAGCTGATGCACTACAACAGCATCTAGTTAAAACAATCTCTTTCCACCTGAGCAGAAAGGAAACCACCCCAATAGCAGAGGAACAAAAGATCAACTCCTAATAGACAAAATGATCTTGGAAAATTGCAAGAAAAGGAAGACCAACCTGACTGTGGCATGGATTGACTACAAAAAGGCATTTGACTCTCTGCCACATGACTGGATAATCAAGTGCCTAGAAATAACAGGAGTCAGTAGAAACATCAGAAAATTTGTGCAAAGATCGATGGCACAATGGAAGACACTGTTGCAGGTCAATGGTGAGAGACTGGGAGAGGTTAATATCAAGAGAGGAATATTTCAAGGAGATTCATTATCACCACTACTATTTGTTATTGCACTGTTTCCTCTGTCAACAATACTGAATAACTCAGGACATGGCTATCAAACATCAAAAACATCTGCCAGACTATCCCACCTCCTTTACATGGATGATGTGAAGCTGTATGGAAAAACATCATCTGAAATAGAATCGCTGCTCAACACTGTCCGTATATATAGCCAAGATATTGCAATGGAGTTTGGCTTGGACAAATGTGCCACACTTACTATCAAACAAGGAAAAATAGTGAAAACTGAAGGAATCAAGATGCCCCACGAAAATAACATTAAGAGTCTGGATGAGGAAGATTACTACAAATACTTGGGTATCCTTCAAGCTGACAACATCAAGCACACTGAAGTCAAGAAAAAGATTAGAGGTGAATACATCAAGAGAGTGAAGAAGATCTTAAAGTCCAAACTCAATGGAGGAAATACCATGAAGGCAATCAACACCTGGGCAATTCCAGTCATTAGATACACAGCTGGAATAGTGGACTGGACTCAAGCAGAACTAAAAGCAATGGATAGGAAGACCAGAAAAATAATGACAATGAATCATGCCCTTCATCCACGCAGTGACATTGACAGACTCTATCTACCAAGGCAAATAGGTGGGCGTGGAATGCTGCAAGTACATCAGATGGTTGAAGAAGAAAAAATGGCTTTGGAAGAATATCTGAAGGACAATGATGAAGATGCACTGAAATTAGTATATCAGGAAGGCTTACTGACTACTGGAGAGACCAAACTGGCCTACAAGAAAGACCAAATGAAGAACAGAATAGAGGCATGGGAAGACAAAGCACTACATGGCCAGTACATTAAAAAAATAGCTGGGAAAGCAGATAATAACAAGACCTGGCAATGGCTAAGAGCAGGAAATTGAAGAAAGAGACCGAGGGACTAATTCTGGCTGCACAAGACCAAGCCTTAAGGACAAATGCATACAAAGTCAAAATTGAGAAGACAGCAACAGACAGTAAGTGCCACCTATGCAAAGAAGCTGAAGAAACAGTGGACCACCTGGTAAGCTGCTGCAAGAAGATCGCACAGACTGACTACAAGCAGCGGCATGACAAAGTAGCAACAATGGTGCATTGGAAGATCTGCAAGAAATATCATTTGCCTGTAAGCAAGAACTGGTGGGATCATAAAATAGAGAAAGTCATAGAAAATGATAAAGTTAAACTGCTCTGGGACTTCAGAATTCAAACAGACAAGCACCTGCAACATAACACCCCGGACTTAACAATTGTCGATAAGAAAGACAAAAAAGTCTGGATAGTGGACGTGGCAGTGCCTGGAGACAGCAGAATAGATGAGAAAGAACTGGAGAAGATAACAAAATACAAAGACCTACAAATAGAAATAGAAAGACTGTGGCAAAGGCAAGCAAGGGTAGTACCAATAGTAATAGGCGCCTTGGGTGCAATCCCAAAACAACTGGAGCACCACTTGAACACCATTGGCATTGACAAATTCGTCATTAGTCAATTGCAAAAGGCGGCCTTAGTAGGAACTGCTTCCATCCTGCGACGATATCTGTAATACCATCAAACATCCACATCTGCCTATCCCAGGTCCTTGGTAAGGACTCGATAGGTAGACAAAAATGCCAAATCCAGTCTGAACATCTGGCTGACTGTGCGATAATTAATAATAATAATAATAATAATAATAATAATAATAATAATAATAATAATAATAATAATAATAATAATAATAATAATAATAATAATAATAATAATAATAAAGTTGCAAGGGACCTTGGAGGTCATCTAATCCAACTCCCTGCTCAGGCAGGAAACCCTATACCATTTCAGACAAATGGCTGTCCAGTCTCTTCTTAAAAACTTCCAGTGTTGGAGCATTCACAGCTTCTGGAGGCAGGTTGTTCCTTTTGGGTTTGGTGTGTCAAAAATTCAGAAAATGCTTAATTTGTTTCTGCTGGTGTGCCACACCCCCCCAAACAAAAGAGAAACAATTCTCTATTTTTCTCACCCCTCCCCTCCCCGAGGTAGGGAGCTAGGCCACCCTGAACAGCAGCATTCAGCAGCAGCACTCAGTGGCAATGCTGAGGGTGGGCCTGAAGTAGAGGCCCAGGCCTCAACTTCAGCCCTAGTTGCCACCACTGCCACTCAAAAAGGTTGCCTTGCCCTGAAGAGCACAAACCGTGGGGACCGGCACAATTGCCCCCCCTTGCCCAGCCCCTCCTGGATCTGCCATGCACTGCTTACCTCAGGCGGTGCTCTCTTCCTGTTGACAGGTCCTGAGGCCTACCTGACGTTGATCCAGGTTGCATGAGGCCTTACTTTTTGAAGGAGTTTTGAAGAATGCTCTTCTGTGGGCACTGCAGCCTCCAAAATCTCAGAACGGGCATGCTTTTGAGAATATTTGTCATGTGTCACCCAAAATGCCATGGCATATTTTCTTTGACATGCACGTCATAGGTTCGCCATCACTGGTCTAAGCCAATGTGCTTCAAACTCACAATGTTAACATGTGTGGACTTCAATTCCCAGAATTCTCTAGCCAGTATGCTGGGTGAAGAATTCTGCAAGTTAAAGTCCATACATCTTAATGTTGCCAACTTTTTTTAAAAAAGGTCTAAGCTACCTCAGATGGTTAATATTATAAGAAATAGTAGGAGGGAGTACCACATATGCTGCCTTGGCGCCCTTGAAAAAGTTGAGATATAACTCAATAGAATATTTACTGCCCTATAACCATGTAGAATTGTCAGCGACCCATGTCATGTGCAAATTGCAAAACATTTTCAGATATGATGGTTTTTATTTTCAATAATAGCCTCAGGAAGTATTACAATTGTTCATGGGAATTTATATATGCTGATCTGTTAAAACAATACCATCTCTTTGATACTTGGTGTGATATTTAGAGATAATCAATAGAATTGGTTTTATTCAAATATTAGCTTTTCATTTTTTTTCCATAATAAGCTCGTAATAGATATAAAATAAGACTATTACTCCAATCAAGATCTTCACAGCATTTTGGTGCATTATTTGCTGGAAGGACAAACTTATTTAAGAGACAGCATCTTGCTTGATGGTCAAGTACATTTACAAGTGTAATCTACTTTGTCTTTGCAGGGCTAAGGAATTTTAGCCTTCCTGAGATTATCAGCCCAATTCCCCAAATTACTGACCATTGGCTGTGAGTGATGAAAACTGGAGTCCGATATCATCTTGGGAGCTATGAGTAGTTCCACCTTCTCCTATACCAGGAATAGGCAAACAAATGGCCACCAGGTGTTTTGGAATACAATTCTCCTACTTCCTGACCAGTGGTTATACCAGTTTGGGTGAGGGAGATAATTTCATCCAATTCACAGCAGGAAGTATATACTGATATACCAATGAATATTTCTTATAAACAATTCCTGGAGAAAAGAATATTTTTATTAGTTAAATAAATCACATAATCTACTTGAATAATTTTGCCTAAAAATCAGTGGGCAACTTTCTCCTGATCTCCAGAATGTTGGTATTTTCCCCAAAACAATGCTACTTTTCAATAATAAAACGAAGGCTTTTTCTGCCAAGGCCTGTTTTCTAGTACTTCTATAACCCACCCGGTAATAATAATATTATTATGCCAAAAATAAACCATTAATAAATCATAAACTTAAACTCAGGTTAGAAACTAGCTAGAATTTAACTAAATATGTAGCATTTGTTCGTTGCTTGTGGTGTGTGTCACACATGATGTCATCATTAAGATTGGCTTTGGGCATTTCTAGTTTAATTAAAAATAGCAAGCCTGATGATTGATAATCAAGTACAATTTAATAGAAGAAACCTGAGCTATATTCAAGCTATTTAAGTATGATACTAATCCTACATATGGTTTATTAATCTGCAGAAGCCATATTGAGTAGTATCCACCTTAGCCAGAGCCCAAGTTGTCAGCTAGCCAACTGACAAAAGTCCACTCTTTGCAGCCCCGGAAAATGCAAGGAAGTCAAAGAATGATGAGGAGAAAGGAGATATTTCAATACCTCTCTCCACATTTCTCCAATACGGTATGTAACTTGTCCCTCTTTCAGCATCTTGTTACTGCATTTTGAGAATTTGCACAGGCAGACGAGTACATATATGATACCCTTCTGATATTCAGTGAAATTAAGATTATTATAGAAACTTTAGCCCCTTCAGATGAATTGTGACAAGAGCATTCAGAATTCCTACTAGTTTAGGAAAAGACAATTTATAATATGTTATTTTATAGAGACTCACTTACCTGGAAAGAATGATTGTTAGTCATTTATTTAGGTCAAGTTGTGAAGCCTTCAAATACCAACAGTCTGACAATCTTCATTTTATTGCCTTGTTTTGAAAACCCAGCCCCTTAATCATACTGACAGCATTTCAATCAGATGGAAGATTTAAGAAGAAACAGTGACAAGTGGGAAGTGAAGAGGATCAAGGTAGAGGGGTTCTGAAGGTGTTGGGAGGGGTAGCATTCTTCAGATAGAAATCGGGTGAAATTTGGGTCTCCTTCTGGACTGTTGGCTCCTGCTCAAAAAACCATGGCCAGGAGGACCTTTGCATGCAGTCATTCCTTCCAAATAAAATGAAAAAAACTCTTGACATATCAAATTGCAGTTCATATTCCCTGTTTGACTGCAACATTTGGTTTACAGGTAGTCCTTGACTTAAACCATTTGTTTAGTGACTGGTCAAAGTTACAAAGACACTGAAAAAGTGACTGTTTTTCACACAACTGTTACAGCATCTCCAAGGTCACCTGATCAACATCTGGACGCTTGGCCACTGGCATTATTTATGATGGTTGCAGTGTCCCGAGGTCATGTGATCACCTTTTGCAACCTCCTGACAAGCAAAGTCAATAAGCAAGCTGGATAGACTTAACAACCATGTTATTAACTTAACAACTGCAGTGATTGAGTTGTTCTGAGGGGAGAAAGGTCATAAAATGAGGCAAAACTCATTTAAACTCTTGCTATTTTGAAGCTCAATTGTGATCATAAGTCAAGGACTACCTGTATTTGCATGGGCATATATGCCTTTACCTGGGGATCATGATGTTATTTTGTTTAATCCAAACATTTGTTTGCTTTGACACAATTCAGCTCCAAAAAAAAGAATGCATATTTATTTTTAAAAATAACTGAAATAAAACGATTAACGACTTCCTTTGAGATATGTATAGTGTGAGCCCAGTCAAAAACTGTTCCCAAAATGTATGTTTTGGAAAGCAGCCAATAGCAATTGTTAAGGTATTATTTAAAGCTGCCATAATTAGAAAAACCTTAGCAACATCTCCTGTATTCCTAAAATGGCCTCCTCAGTTCAACAAATCAGACTGAAAACTATATTAAATCAAAACCATCTAAGAAATCCAGACAAGGTATTCAGGTTGTTTATTATCAAGAGTATGACAAACACTCCGCCATACTGTGTCAAACATGCACCCGGATTCTAAATCAAGTTTTTAAAACAGCACTTGCAAAAATTACAGTTATTTAGTCATTATTTATGATTACATACATTTTGTTAATGAGCACTAGAACTGATTAACAGTGTAACTAAGTAATTTGTTATTGCTTGTCGACACTGCAGCTTTGGATCTACAAGAGAGAATCCACTGAATGCCTGAGTTATCAAACTGCATTGTTTTATCAAATGCAAACTATAAAATGCTGGAGAACACTTAAATACCTACTAGTGAATATGATTTATTCCTACTACATGGGCATACCAAGTTCATTATCTTTTAATGTAGCCCTCATCCCACCAGTGCTATTTTATTATACCTTTGTCTAGAACTCGGTCCATGTGGCTTTCCAGATGTAAGTAAACTATAATTCTCAGAAACATACTGTAGGATTAAAGGTGAGGGATAAAGGAAACAGAGTTTAGTAATGTTTTGAAGGGGCCATATTTCTCTGTTCTATAATTGAGTAAAAATCCAATAAATTAATATAGATCAAGTGACACAGGCTTCTTTTGAGCATCCCTCAATTGATAGCTTCCTGCAAAATTAAAGATGATTTTTAAAGGGGAACTTTAATCAGGCAGAAACGGTGGCTGCTGAGGGACAAACCAGTCAACCTTTGTATGTCCACTGACCCTCTCTTTGCATTTATGGATCAATCTCTCAGGCATTCCTGCCCAGGATTCCAAATTGAGTACTTCTAAATGTAAGATTCAGCCTGAAAACTGGCATGTATTCTGCCAATGTTATGTCAGAAAATGATGTTTTGTCCATGTTATAACTTCAACCCCGATATTTAGTGTTGTGATAATGATCATCACCTATAATTAACTTGGATACAACCCATATTATATTAATTTTTATGCTTTTTTCATGTTTGCAACATCTGGTATAAAGAGAGTAACTTGTATGACTATAGAAGTAATAACTACAGTGTTTTAAAATATTCGAGATATATTAGGAACTACTCTCTATTCCAAAATCTTATTTTCTTTGCAGAAGTAATTGACAGTTCTTGACCTCTCTGCAAGCTTAAATATCCCTCCCACATCCATTTTAAATTTATAGTACAGGTAGTCCTTGATTTAACAACTGTGGCAAGAAAGGTCGTAAACTGGGCCAAAACTCACTTAACAACTATCTTGTTTAGCAATGAAAATTTTGGCACCAATTGTGGTCATAAGTTATTACCTGTATGAGTTTCTATCTTTTTTAAAAAAAAACCTCATATAGTACATATGATTTTAACTAATTTGACAAATAGATAAAGCATTAGTAATGGGATATTGGGCAACGAGAAAGAACTTTGTTAGGCATATGTGGAGACGAGAGGTGTAGGTAATTACAAGTAATCCCCAACATATGACAACAATTGGGACCAGAATATTGATCACTAAGTGATGCAGTTGTAAAGTGAGACATCACATGACAGCATCGCTTAGCAACTGCAATCCTGGCCATTCCCATCTCTCCAAGCCATTCTGTGCTTGCTTCCTTCCAGCCCTGAACCTCAGTAAGGGACTGTTTCTGACTCCACCCATCTCTTCCATTTTAGCCACCTGCACCCTCTCGTCACCATAGTAATTGTATTTATTTGATCTTCATCCCATTTTATTGCTTTTAATTTTATTGAAATAGAAATCACATTTTTAAAAAATGCTCACTGATGTTTGAAATATAGCTCTTGCTTGAGGACCAAGTGTGGTCTTTGGCCTGGAAAAAATGGTACACCAATAGTCTAAAAGGATCCAGATTCTGGAATACTGGCTTTGAACCTTAATAAAACAACTTGGAACTCAAAACATCTTTTAGACGTTGTCCTGGGATGATGTCTGAAGAGTCTTCCTTGCAGAGAGTGAAGGCTTCTAGTAGAACTTACAAATGTGCGCGAGAGATATGCGGTATCTCCTAATGTAGCTGGCTGATGGTCTTCCTGAGTGGTGTTATTGAGTGCTGAATATCTGAACTACGTCAGTATAGAACAGGGGTGTCAAACTGCCGGCTTGCGGGCCGGTTTCATCATACCGAAGCTGCGCCCACCCCATTGTCGGCAATGCAAAAAGTCGTGATACATCGCGACATGTCACACGACGTGGCGAGTTTGACAATAGGGTAGTAAATTGCAGATCCTTGTCTTAAAATGTGACTAGAACTAGCCCCAGTAACAAGGAAGTTGTGCAAATTTGTACTGTCATTCTAGGACAGCCTCCTACCATCTAGCACTCTCAAGATGTGATAGGATTACGATTGTCAGAATTTTCACTAAGTATTACCAAATTATCTGGGACTCCTAAGAATTATACTGCAATGTAAACACATCCAAGGATATTAAATTTGGAAGAAAAGTATATAAAGAGAAATCTTTATACAGATTTTGTCATAAATGTTGTTGCACGTATTTCATGCTTTGTGAATACAAATAATTTGATACAATTATTTTAAGCATTGTTTACTGGATAATTGAAACAATTCTTCTACAGATTTAAAGGGGGTTCCACAAGATGACATGCATCTTGAAGGCTATGTTTGTATAGATACTCGTTCTAATAAGTAGCAAACAACATTGTGTTCACATTCCAAATGACCTCTTGCTAATGGACTTCAAAGCACTGCAAAACCTATGTAGCTCCAACAAACTGCCATTTGTTACAGTGGGAAGGGAGCGTCTGACTGATGCCATCAGATCAGTTTATAGTTTGTTTTAATGTTAAGTGACAATGCTCTTATCTTGTACCATTAAAGAAGAATCTTTATAGCTCATGGTTAAAATGCTCCTATCTTGTCTACTAGTTGAAAAGTACATCTTCTTGAGTAACAAAATAATGAACCTCCGAGGCATGAAAGAGTACCTTTCAATCACTCAAGTATATGACGTAAGAATATGCTGTCGTTCTTTAAATTAAGTCATCAAGGTGAAATATAATTATATAGCACTTCATTTAATTCTATGTTCTCTCTTTAGTTATTTTTATACATTAATGTAAACTGTTCTAAAGCTTGTTTCTTCCAGAAGATGTAACATAATTTTACAATAAACAAGGCATCAGTTGAATTAATCATAACAAAAACATATAAGTGGTGTAACCCCAATAAACACATTCTAGTCTCATCTTTTAAAGCTGTTAATATTTGAGTGCAAGGTCCTTATGTCTAACCACTTAATACTAAAATCAGAGAATGAACTTGGAAACTTACTATGAACTGCAATAACATACTGCCATTGGAAATACAAATGCCTCTTCACTCTCCAGCTCCAGCCTCAAATTAGCACCTGGTTTTACTCTATGTGCTTTTGAGCGCATAACCATTCAAAAGCTTTTTTTGTTTGTTTTACAATTAAAATATTAACTTCATTTATACTTGATTCCAGTTTATTTTGCACAATTATCTCCCCTTTCTTCCTTAAAATCAATTGGCAAATGATTGCTTCTCTGAATCATAAATAGCAAATCATATAGTGCTATTACAGGTAGTCTCTGACAAACGACCGTAACGGAGCCTGTCCATTATGGTTGTTTGTTGTGACAGTTGTAAAATAGGTTACAGGCCCAATTTTACCCTTTCATGGCGGTAAAGAGAAGGCTGTGGTCATTAAGCAAACCACAGTTCACTATGGGCAGACTCTGCAAACTCTGCAAATGGTAGCATGTTGCTGAACAGCTGTAGTTCAGTCACATGACTGCGAAGGGGGTCTGACCGTCAGAACTTCAAATTTGGGTTGTAAGTTCTCTTTCTCAGGTCAGTTGTAACTTTGAACGGTCCCTAAGCAATAGGTCGTAAGTCAAAGACTACTTGGACTACATTTCAGATGCTTGAAGTGCCACATAAAAGTGATGCAGGCTAAGAATTTAGGATGCATTTAAAATACTGAGAATGTTTGAGCAGACAAATGATTGAGGAAAGTTCAACTTCTGCATCATTAGACTTATAGTTACTGCCAATGTGCATGAACTCTGTAAATGTGTTAGTTCCCACTTTCTATTCCTAGAAAGATCTCTGTGTGATATGAGAATCTGCAACAAGATTTAGTGAATTGAGAAAGGTGCAGACTGAGTGTGTATAAGGCTGATCATGCTAGGTGATCACACTCGACCTTCACACAGTATGCAGGGGATCCAGGCAAATATTAAATTGGGAGTTTCTGATAAAGGAGTGTTTGTCTACAGTTTAAATAACTACCAATAATTATTGATGGCCTTTTAACAAGATACAGTACACCCAGATCCTGTTAGATTTGTCCTAAAACAGTACATGACAACTGAAGGAAAAAGAATTGCCAAAGTAATTTTATTTATAAGTCAAAGAAACATTATCAGTGCAACCCTAAGAAAACACAAAGTTTATAAACATAAGGTAACACTCTTGGCAAAAAAACTATGGCTACCCAAGTGTTTCCAGCATTTTACTAGTCTGTATATAAAATGTCCTCAAACAGGTATAAAGATTAAAACTGTTTTGACTTTTCCAATAACTCTTTAAAGATATTTGTTAATTTTTTTCCTCCCCTTTCCACTGATTTTTACATAGAATCTAAATGGCTGCTTCCAAGAATCTATTTTTTTTTAATGGTATTACTCCATGCTTCCTTTAAAAACATCAATATGGCCTTTTAATAATATTTTCTTTCTTGTCCAATATGCTTCCAAAACAGTTGATCTTAAAAAAAAAAAGCAATGATTTGCAAGCAAAGATCAGACTGGTATGGAAACGTCTTCACAATCCATGCAAACTAAACTATTAAAGGGCCACATTATTTTAAAATATACCATTTGCCTACACAGATCTTCATATATACCACTTAAGTTTAGTTTCTGGTAGTGGCTCTATGACAAACATAACACATGACTACAGCATACTTGCTTAACGTGCTGTATCCCTATTGCAGCACTGATGCTGGATGAACCTAGAAGGAATCAGGAATCCTGGATCACTTGTCCTAAAGATTAAGATCTTTGTTCATTATGAAAAGCCACTGAAGGCATATTAATCCCCTTCCAGTTCTTCATCCAGCAAGATTCTTCACAGTTTTGCGGCCATGAAATTGATATGAGGTTTCACCAGAGGAAAAAGTGGTAGACTGCGTTTGAACTCAGTCATGTTTTCAATCACAATTGGCTGTAAACAAAGCATTTTAGAAAGATAGCAATTGAGAACCAAGCATGCTCATACTGATATGCTATACAAGGCAGGTAGTATCACTGAAAGCTGAAAAAGTCACAGGTTTTAACTGCAAAGGTTATTAAAAAAACAAAAATCAGACTTGGACCCAATCCTTTTAAATAGGTTTGTGTATTCTATTGCATAAATGTTCAATACAATAAGGTAATCTGCAGACAAATATACTCTACATGTCAATGTGAGTGAAATCAAGCTTTATATAAAATGTGCACCATCGCTGCCAAATGATGGATTTGAGTCAACCAGGAAATCAGCTCAGGAAAAATTGCTGACAGTTTAGAAGGGTGAACTGAGAAGCTGACTACCAGCCTTTGAATGAATAAACAAGCAAATGTTTAGCCTGTCTAAAAAGGGATTTTAGACAGGCTAAAATGCAAACAAGTGCTCAATTGAGACAAAAATGCCTATGATAAATTATCTATTGCCTGTGCGTTAAACTCACTGAACTTAGTTACCTAATCAGTGTAAGTAGGTTGTTTTGCTGTGCTTGTTTTTTAGTTGCTTCAACCTGATCAACTTTTTGCCAAGATTGTCTGGCAGGAACTGCTTCTTGTGGTTCTTGTTAAGTTTATGCTTCTGTTGATTAGTGATATCATTTAATCAACTTGTTTTCTATCATCCTCTTTTTTATTATTTCCATTTTTCCATGGTTCTCTTCAATGATTCTTGCCTGCCCGAGTGAAGTGGTTTTACTTCATCTGATATTGAATATTGAATCTTTGGGGGGCTCAAAATTCTAACTGCTTCTTTTAGTCATCATAAATAATCTTCTGTAGGCACTTGGCATGGTGCACTTTGTGGTAGTCTATCTAATCAAAAGCCTCTATATCAGACATGTCAAACTCACGACGTCACGTGACGTCGCACGACGTATCGGAGCTTTTTCCCCATTGCCGGCAATGGGGTGGGCGCGGTTTCGTCGTGATGCGTCCAGCCCGTGGGCTGCCAGTTTGACACCCCTGCTCTATATAATCCATCAAGTAAAAATAGGTGTTCTTTTGGAATTCTCTTGCCTTTTCCAGAATCCTCTGGTGATGAATTATATCATCTTGGGTGCTCTGTTTCCTTTGAACCCAACTTTACATCTCATAATTCCTGTTTCATATATTGTTGAAGTCTGGATTGCAAATCTTAATCATTAACTTATTAGCATTTCAGATAAATGCAACTATTTAATAATTCAAACATTATTTAGAACTGCACAAACCAGATGGCATTTTGGGCATTGCTCGTTTAGAAATAGTTATGAAAATATGCTTTTTTTTTTACCTGTGGCAGTGGTGGTGCTGGTGTTAGACTTATATCATTTTGGCTTGGAAACTCTCCTACAACAGGACCTATTCAATAATAATAATAAAATATTTTAAAGACTAATAAAGAACTCCATAACATATACTAAAAAGATATGCATTGCTTCCTTCTACTGCTTGAAATTTGCAGATTTTTGTCAAAATAACAGCCACAAAGGATGGTTGCCTGCTTAAACTCATATGCAAGTGTCTGAGGGCAATGTGTAATATAGCAGAACATCTTTCAAAAGGGGACAAACAAGGCTGCATTACTGTTCCATTTATTCAACAATTATACATCTAGTTAAGGAGAAATAGCATCTTCTAAAATTAGTTGATAAAAGTATTGCAATTATGTCATATAATTATACAAATAATATGTTTTATATATATGTGTGTATTATATTATATATAAAATAATTGTTACATGTCCAAATAGCCATAAACATTAAAGAGCATTGAGCAAGTCCTGAACTGCTTCAAATAGTTCGGTGTTGTCTTCTAGTTTATAGGAAGTTCTTAATACTCATGCTTCATTAAAATTGCCCCCAAATTTATCTTCTATTTCATAGATGTAGAATACAGCAGTTCTAATGTTATTTGAAGCCAAGGCATAACTCCTCTACAGCTAATGCCATGCATCACTTTTACTAAATTTGAGGTGGGTCAATCCAAATATCTAAGGAAGCTGTTCCAGATTCTTAGTGTACTCCTAATATGGCACTCCACATAGAAGTAGGAGTGAATAAGGTAGACACTAGAGTGTGGATAAGTATTGTCAGTTATTGGTTAAAGTTACTTTTTTTTTTACGACAAGTCTTTTACTACTAAACCTGTGGTTAACAGGATGCTGTTGACAAAACGGTACTTGGATATTCCCTCAGCTGTTTCTAGTTTTGAATTATGAGCAGATTGTGGCAAAACTTAAAGAAAGGATTTTGTAATTAAATTCCAGGATGAATTTCTACAAATGTGGAGCTGGAAACTTCAAGAAAACTGTTTCCAGCCAGCAACTCACAGTTCACAAAAATGCTATGCCCAGGGCATTCATGCCAATGTAATTTCACATCTTACCATGAGCACTTTGCAATAGTACTGTCGAATCACTGGTGTTTCCTATCCTGACCTCTACAGAAAGTCGTGCACTCCACAACGTTCACCACTAATAACAACGAACTTAGCTACAACAGATCACAGCTGATCTAACTTGGGCAGTACCAATTCTACAAAATATGGCTTCTACTTTCATCTTATAATTATTCCCGTGTACATAAATGGGTAGTAAGTGGTGTATTTTAATGCATTTGGTTGCTTCAATATTATATTTATAATTTAAGTGTCACTCATGTAAATTAATTCAGGGCTTTTAAACCAGTGGTACGGGTACCACCTGTGGTACATTGGCACCTGGCAGGTGGTACATGACCATCCTAGAAAAGTGGTAGCGGGGGAGGGGAATGAGCTGAACTGGTGGCAGCACCGCACAAGCCTGAGCGAGAGATGGCTGGAGCTGCAGGGTGTCAGGGTTCAGCGGAAGTGCCAGGATCAATGCTGCTTTCCAGCTGATCGGCGCTTCTTCGGGGCTGTCAGGGCTCAGTGGAAGTGCCAGGATCAGCGCCAGGCTCCAGCTGGAGCTCGGCGCTGATCCTGGCGCTTCTGCTGAGCCCAGAAGAAGCACCAATCAGCTGGAATGTTGCAGCATCTCCAGGGTCTTGTGATTTACATTCAGATACTTGGCAACTGATTCATATTTATGACGGTCACAGTGTCCCAGGGTTATGTGAAGTGACCAAAACCTGCTGCAACCACCCAGCAGAAGGGGGGAATAAATACCAAACACCCCCCCCACCCCACCCCCGCTGCCAATCCTCAACAGAAATGCTCACAACAATGAAAACCTCGGACAGGAGGAAGAGCGCCCCTGGGCGGGCAGGCAGGTGTCTTGCTCGGCTGTGGCTTGGGGGGCACTTTTTTCAGTGCCATTGTAACTTCGAACAGTCACTAAGCGAACTGTTGTAAGTTGAGGACTACCTGTACTTTTATCACTTTTTTCCTTTTTTTTTTTTTTGGTCATCATGTTTTTGACACCTTGCTGGGCGACTGGTGGTACTCGGATGTTGCCATATCCTAAAAGTGGTACAATGGGTGAAAAGGTTGAAAAGCCCTGAATTAATGAATATATTTCTATTCATCCACCAAAGGTCACAGGACAGTTTGCTTGCTCTGCAGTACAACCATCTTTATGGGCCAACTTGAACATGCAGTTTCCAGCTCTACCTTTGTAGAAATTCAGTTTGGAATTTGATTATAAAAGTCTGGAATTTGATTACAAAAGGTTATTTGTGAGGAAATACATGCATTTGGTACTTACAGGAATTCATTTCCCTTGCTAGTACATGGACCGATATTTTGTGCCTTCTTTGGGCATCTACTGCCAACATTTCCTACATGTAAATAAATCAAGGTTAATTATTCCAATAAAAACTTTCCATCTTTGCAATGGGAAGAAGTCATGCAAATTTTCCAGAGCTAAACAAACTACACCCTACAGCAGAGGATTTTCGAGAAATATTAATGCTAAATCAAATCAAATTTATTTACCTATGGTCAATGATCAGCCAGGTAAAAAAGAAAAAGAAACAATGACTAAATACAATTAAAGCAGTATAATAGTAATATAGAACATTAAAAAATTAGACTTAAAACCAGAGAATGAATAAAATGACAATGTAAAACATAAGATAAAATAATAGGATAAAATAAGAATACAATAACATAACAGAGTGAAGATGCTTCATTATATCATGGCTCCAAAATTAGGACATATTATGTCTTCCTATGGAAATTGCTGCAGAAAGAAATTTAGCAATTCTACTGCTAATGGTGGGGTTCTGGTCTGCAAGTAGGACCCAGACAGCCTCTCATGATGTAGCTTTATTTTTACTAAGGCCAACCCTTCCTACTTCCTACAGATGTTCAGATTCAATAAACATTACATGAATAAATGAAATTCAAAGCAAAGTTAGTAAATTAGCTACAAGACTAAATGTTATAAGAACTAATAATTCTTCTCAGCTTTCTTCCAAAAACATGTACCAATGCTTAGGAAAAGTATTAAACACATGGTAAAAAGTAAATCTAGCTTGCAGCTCATCAAAAGCTTCATTGAATGATTTAGCTGCGAAAGGAGTAAATCAGAATTATCCACAACTCTAATCAGATAATCTAACTAAACACACATTCTAATTAATTTTTTTTAATTCTCTGAAAATTAAAAGTCTACTAGAATCAATAGTAGTCGGTATCTTCACATGTTGTTAGCACTACTTCAAATGAAATAAGCATTCATAATTTAAAGCAATTATTGCAAGGTTTCTCTATTCCTAAGGCAAGAAAGAAAAATTGCAAGCTCCTATTAACAGCAACCCCTCTATAAATTACATAGCCAGAGGTCCAGTAACATAATTGAATAACAATGGTCTACAAAAAGATTCTGTTTAGAACATTAACCTACAATTAATTATCACATTGATAATTATTTTTATTTTCACAGGATAGATACTATAGCAACCTCTGCAAATCACAAAAACAAACAAGCAAAGTAAAAATAATTTCCATTTCTTCTTCAAATCAAATTATTCTGTCAAATCTTTCTTTAGAAAATGCATTCTGAATATACCAACACATTATGTCATCCAATATTGATTTCTTTGCTGAATAGTTGATCTTTTACAAGAATCCTCCTAGGTTGCTAAAGCTCTTGGAAGAAGCAGTACTTAAAGCATTTATTAAGAACCTTATCTATTAACTTATCTATAAACATTTGAATGGCAATTATTGGATCACTACGAGTGTGGAATTGTTTGGTATTGGATGTTTCCTGTATATCTGTTTACAAGCCATTTTATATTGCATGTTTCCTTTATATAATGATGAGACTCAATGAAGTAACTGTTAATATGCTATGTTATGTGGAGTATATAGAAGAATTTGCATGCCAATATTTTAATAATTCATCCATATGATCTTAAATTACCACAATCTTTATAAAACTGTCAAATACATTCTTAGTATTACCGATATGTCTTTTAATAATAATTTAACCAGAACCTAGATCAACTTACCTTATAAAACTGCACTATATCATCCTTAGTAAGAGTTTTGAGATATCCCACTTCAATGTTATCTGGACAACAAAGTTAATAAATTTAATATGCGCAAAATATGCAAGTTTGATGTGTGCAATACATAGCTATGGCTAACAAATCTTTTAAAATCATCCAACTTGGCTCCCATTGCCATAACTGCTGGCAGAGAATTTAATGTTTTAAATGGATAACCTTGCATTTTAAGACTTCAGTCTAGTTAGCACTTATGATGTTACCTAATGAACATGAAACATCTGCAAGAAAGCCACTAAACTCAGAGCATCAAGGACTGCACAGTTAAGCCCTGAGCTACAAGTATTCTATTGGTAATATTTCAGTCTATCCACATTATCTACGTCCTACATCTTCTCTTTATCCTTCATTCCATACTAAAAAGGCCCCAATTGTAGTATAGAAGCTCTAGCCCGCTAAATATTCTTACCATCCTCTCTTGCATGATTTCTGTAATAATTCAGAATTGTACAAAACATTCAAAGGGTAAAATGGTCTATAAATGTCAATAGGCAATATTCCAGTGTTGACACTGTCACTAATTTTAAAAGTATAATAGGAATTAGCATGGAAGATGGGATTTCAGTTGATCTCAAATATTCTTGTTTCCAATTGGCTCCTGGTAAGCTTATTTTTTTTTCTTACCTCTATCAAAGTTATATTGCTGGGAAATGATTTCATCCCAATATTTTGCACACTCAGCAGATAGTTTCTTTGGTTTGTCAAGGCGGCGAATTGCTAAAGCTTGGATATGTTTGTGGAAAGCTTCTTCGGCCATATCTTCTATAGATTTCTCCATAGTTTTTAAAAAGGCTTCCACTCTGCTCTCTAAGTAGTGTGGGGGCTTTTCTGATTGGATGATGAACCGCAGACCTTGAACACCATTAGCCCTCCGTGGACCACTGAACACAATGTAACCTGGGGTTGGGGGTGAGGGGGAAGTCAGCATATCAGCAATTATAATTCTTACCATTCTTTTTTCAAGAGAAAAAAAGGCTTTAATTTCTTTTCTTGAAAATTTAATTTAACATTGAATTTTAGCATAGCTTTCTAAAACAGTTATTAAAATCAAATTGTTAACTGGACTTCCAGTGAGATGGCGACACAGGAGATTGCACATATGTAAGCTCAACTGATAATTTTAAAATTTATTCTATAATTATTGGTTGGAGTGGTTTTTTTTTAATGAAGCACACAGCATCAGTAGCAGCTGTGGTTTGACTGTGACAAGCTAAATTTACTGCAGAAGTGTGGAGGCAAAACAATATGGCACTTCTAGATTGTTTTCCAGAATAACCATTGATAGTAGGAGGATCTTCTGACTTATAATTGTTAAAAAAATTAAATATTGTGGAAGGAAAATAGGAGGAAGAAGGAGTATTTTGTATGTTTGTTGCATTGACTTACAAAGTAATAAAGGCAGGATTAAAAAATCTAATAATTAAATAAAGTATTTCCACAAACACCTTTTTGTAATTCAAGTTTCTGATTTCTTATATACAGTTTAATTTTTTGAGAAAGACCCAACCTCCATACCTTTCACATTGCATCCCACCTTGCCAGGTAAGATTGTCCACTAGATACAACCAGTATTTGTGTAATTTCAAGCAATTAATGTTTGGTACTACATTAAAGACTCTCTATTAATAAAGAGGAGAACCACTGCACCACACGGACCGGAATTTTGATCACTGAGGGAAGCAGTTGTTAAGCAAGACACCCATGGGACTGCTTTACTCAACCACCGCAAACCCAGCACTTCTGGTGGCAGTCATTAAGTGATCTCCTTGGTCATTAAGCAAACAGGGCAAAAGAGCTGCCTGCTGAGTTCAGCTCCCTACCACGTGTGGAAGGAAACTGCTCTGGAAGGCTGCAGGAACGGAGCTCAGACCTGCAGGATTTGAGGTCTGTTTTTCTACGTTGCTGAAAATGTTCATCTCCCCTCCATGTGTAGCCCTCTTTTGGAATTATATACTGTAATATTCTTCAAATTTAGTCTGTTATATTGATATTAAATATGACATAAGTGATAAATCTTGGTTTGAATGAGAGCTTCTCAATGGCATTGCCTAGTTTGTAGAGAGGTTGCCCCTAAAAATTTGTTTAGATCCAAATTGGTTGCCTTCTAGTTAAGATAAAGTTGTAATTTTTCCAGAGATCATTTGAGGTTCAATTATTATGCTTTTAGTATGTTTTATTTTTATTTCGAAGGCAGGAGATTGTGAGTTCTAGTCTTGCCTTATGCATGAAAGCTGGCTGGGTGTCTTTGGGCCAGTCATTCTCTCTTAGTCTGACCCACCTCACATGACTGTTGCTATGGGGAAAATAGGAGGAGGAGGAGGAAGGAATAATGAGTGTGTTTGTCACCTTGAGTTATTTATAAAAATAATAAAGGCAGAATATAAATAAATTTTACTTTATCACAGATATTTTACTGTACACTGAACTGATTTTTTTAATGTAAACTACTGCAAGACTGCTATGAATCTGGCAATATGAGAATCTAATTAAAAAGGCATCTATTGCAGAAGAATCTGCTTCACACCATTTCTTTCAGTTTTATTGAGAACCAACCACAATCACATTCTATTTAGTGTTTTGTGATACCGTATTACACAAATGCAGCAAAATCAGTTAAGCAAATAAACCACACAGCCCTAAATAGCTGATTACCAATTATTTGTTGTTTAATCATCCGTTGTCCTATAGGTAGAATTTTTAATGAAAAATTGCAACAGTAAATTAGCTTATAATAATATATATAGTGATCTTAACAGAGACACACATAAACAAAAGCTCACCTAATTGTTCCTTAGTGCGCAGAGTATTAAAGCAAGGCTCTGAGATAATTTGACAGAAGAGCTCCAAAAACATATTCTCCGAAGTGCTTTGCATATCTGTTTGATAATATATTTCTATCCCACAATTATTATGAACTTCATTCCTCTGTTGATAGACGAACCATCCTCCTAAGAAAAAATGAGGAGTGTGCAAAACAAATGGAATTTAGACTGAAGGAGAATCTTATATTCTATTTAGTGTAGACTAGCAAAGTACATCACTAAAGAATATTATTTAATATAAATATGCAAGCCCAATATGTTTATTTGTTTTGTGCAACCTGGCATCTTCTAAATATATAATCAGTTTTAGAATTCCCAGGGGGGAAAAAACAGACTGATTGCAATTCTAGCATCAGTGGTCTAAGCACACCTAAAGGTGCCAGATAAAAAATGCTCCTGTATTTTATGTGTGGAATAAAAGCACACAACCATAACACTTTTAGTAGTATCGGTTGAACAGATGCACAAACATTCCAAACAAATGCCAAGGAACCTCTAGGTATACAGCAGTTTCAATCTGCACATCACCAAAATGAGTATGACTCCCTACTACAGTATACACCACTATCAGTTTAAGTAAGCTGGATGGTACCAATATCATTCCCCTCTTATGTCACAGTGAAAGAGATAAATCTCATGATTGACGGGTTTTTTTTCAAGGAAGCAAATCATGGTGTTCTCACACATTTGCAGTACAAACTTGAAATTAAATAAATTTTGAAAAACAAAAATAGCTGAAGGCATAATTGTTCTTTATTGCAAGCTACAGTTTATGCACTATGAAATTTGAAATGAAACACTTTATAACTGAGAAACTAAACCACTTACTATCAGGCAGCTGTACTTCCCTATATCTTACTAGCTGGCTGGGAAGCAGAGGTTTTATATGAGCATGCTCAATGAGTGTATCTTCAACCATTTGCATAATTCCTAATGCAGCCTGTAAAAGAAGAAATTCATTGCAGATTTTATTCATTGCATGATCATTCTTCATCTGTCTGTGACAACAGTAGAAGGGTAACAGATTTGACTGCAACAGCAAAATTAGGAATGGGAAAGGAGATGCTCCCTTGCAAATATGAAGTCTGAAAGCTGAAACCATACATATGAATGCTACTCAGCATTCAGAAATGAAAGGGAGAATTCCTGCATATATTTGCATTATATTTAAAATATAAAAAGCTTAAAAACCTTTACACACATTCATTGCATGCTTAAATTCTGTTCTCAGTTTCTTAATATTTAAAATGAAAATGTTCTTTTGTTTATCATCCTTTTCATTTATGATAAATCTGCCAATGTATTCCTGCCTCACCCTCCTTGATTTGCATGAGCTGTATCATTTTATACTACTCTGTTTCCCCCAGTTTTGTGCACATAGCATTTTGCAGATTTATTTGAATTAACATTTCCCTAAGGTGCTGGCATGCTTAAGTCTCATGCCTGGATCCTGTTTGCTTCATGTGAATGGGGCAGTGTAATACAAATAGATGAATACGAAAATTACTTTTATTTTACCATGCAGAAAGGCTAACAACAAAATGGCCAAACGAATTCAGAATCAAAAGTATTTATAAGAGAAACAAGGTGACTTAAAAAAATTACAAAATAAAATGAAGATGATATAATAAGATGCATGCTAAGATTATATAGCACCAATCTGAGAAATGATGAATAGTCTGACATTACAATTTTATTATAAAAGAGATGAAACATCTCATATCTCAATTGTATGTTATTTGGAAATATATCCTATTAATGTAATAAGCGTCAATCCAAATGAATGGATTTTGCAGAAATATTAGAAAAGCTAATTATTGCATATCTAAATTGTCCTAGAAGATGAAAGCATATGTAAGATGCAACACAAAAATAACTGAAATTAGCTATCCTCAGCATGAAACATATAATGCCCATTTTACAAAATATGTAAGTTGTGCCAATACTATATAATTATCCTCCAATTTATTGATATAATAAATGTACTGTTATTAATATTACAATATTGAACATTAAGGAACTACACATAATACACCAATAAGGTGTAATAAAATTAAAACAAAAAACTAAGATTTGGGGGAAAATGGTAATAAATATCCATTAAAAGCACATCAAAACCAACCTGTTTTGTTATATTGCCATGGAGAAGTGCTTCAATATGTAACCGTGACAACAGTTGTGAAATAAAGGCCTTGAGGCGAGGAAGAGTGACATCTATAATAGATATGTAGATATTTAAAATCAAATGCATTTTCCATTTGAAGGAGAGAGAAAAAATGCATTATCTTAAGATACAATGTATTTCTTAGCTGTAAGTAGAAAGAAAAAAAATATAACAAAAGATAGCGAGTGTTTTCTTCACAAATATTCATATTTGGGAATTGTTCCAACACTACCTTTCTGTGCCCACAGTATGCCTTGCTCAGAATTCATATCTGGTTTGACCCAGATTTCAATATGAAAAAGGCGAAAAAGACAGCTTTCAGTACAATCAAACTAAACATACGTCCATCTTCAAAATTAGTCATTCACATGATAGTCGAAGACAAAGTTCAAGCTGTTACTGACTAAAGAATATAGCTGTCATGGTTCCGATAGATGAAACCCATTAAAGAACTTCCAAGGCAAGAATTCTTCCTTAAGAACATTTTATTCAGGAAACAAAGTATCGGCACTACATAGTTCAACCCAAAACTAGATTCCCTTCCCCCAGATACAAAGTAACAAATTGCAAGTCCCACCCCCACAAAGCAGTCATAAATCACATTCTCCAATTAGCCAGGAGCGCAGCTCCTCAGCCCGCCAAAATGTTATCAGTTTGTGTCCTTGAGTTCCTACTGAGCTGCATTGTTATTATGGCTGAGCTCAAGCATTCATCCTATTCCCCCTTTCAACATCTAATTTCTAAACAGAAGAAAAAGCATGTTAAAAGCAAAGTAAAAATGGCTGCAATTTCCATCAGTTGTCAGAGCAGGAACATCCAATGTTACAGCGTTGACATCAGCACTCTTGAAAGGTACATAACTGCCCTGACATCTTTGTAACAATGATTAAAAATGGTGGTTATTCTGATATTATATTTTTAGCACACATGTATATGCTACAAGTATCTTTCCAAATCTTAGTGTATCTCATTTATGTTGGATATCAAATGCCAGAATTGAGAATTATCAGAATGGTGGTCTAATGTGTCTAGAAGGCACAAAACTGAAGAATGCCATGTTACAGCTATTACCTTTAATTCTGGCACATTCATGCCTACATAGGTATACACCTACAAACCTTTGCATCTGTCTTTCTTTCAGACAGATGCAGACAAACATTTGGTGTAGAGGTTAAGGTACTAGACTGGGAATCTAGAGATCCTAGGTTCTATTGCTTCCTCAAGCATGAAGGTCATCTGGGTGACTTTAGGTCCAGTCATTCTCATTCAGCCCAACTCATCAGACTAGGTTGTTGTGGGGAAAATAGAAGGCCAGAGTATTATGTATGCTGCCTTGAGTGGTACCAAACAAAGACAGACTACAATAGTAATAATAATACTAATATATGCCTATGGTGCAATCCTAAAACAACTAGAGTACCACTTGAACACAATCAGCATTGACAAAATCTCCATCATACAATTTCAAAAGGCAGCTTTACTTAGAACAACTTACATCCTGAGACCATATCTTTAATATTATTAAACAACATCTCCCTATCCCAGGTCCCTGGGAAGGACTCAGTAAGTGGACAAAAATGCCAAATCCAGTCTAAACATCTGGCTGACTGTGCAACCAATCATATACATTTCTATCTAGATGCTATTTACTATGCTGCAATGCATTCAGTGGGATATGCATTCTAAATCCAATCTTTTCACACGTTTTGATAGAACCTGTTTTATGTTAGACTTCTAACTACAATTTAATTTACCTGAAGTAATTAGCCATCAATAAACATGAAAAAAACTATACGCGTACTCCAGGTTAACCAACTTCCTACTGTTATAGACAAGCATAGTGTGAAAGATAGGAAACCAAAACCAAACACAAGCTAGGTAGAGGTAAGAAAGGAATCAACTCTTTTAGTAAGGAAATCCTGTCTTTCTTCATCATAAAACTCTAACTCATAAAGCTTCTAATTCTAAGATGAATATGGGATGAGATAGCAAAAAAAAGATTGTCACATTTTGTAAATCATGTTTATCATGTAGATTCTATACTTTTTTCCTATATATAGTAAGGTGACAGCTATACTCAATCTCAATTGTAAAGAAAAACTGTATTTAAATAATAGTTAAAAAACAAATGGACACCAATGTCCAAAATTAATTTTAAAGCTTGTATTGTTTGCTGAAATTCATAAATGGATTTCTATACACTTACTGTCACAGTCATGGAAAAACAGAAATTTCTCCATATTTGTTTCAACTTCCTCACAACAATCACAACAATTGTTGTTCCTCACAACAATCCATGGGACCTTTGGGCACATTTCCTTTAAAATAAACCAAATTAACATACCAAGTAATATAAAAAACATGCAATTTAGATTTGGCAAAAACTTACCATCTAAAGCTTCTTTTAATTCATTTTTGGTCCAGGCAACTTCTGTCATTAAGAGCTGAAGGTAATACATTGCATGCTCATGTGGCTGTTCAGCTCGAAAGTTGTTAAGTGATCGCATATACTATTGAAGTAAAACAAAAGCCAAGGCAAAATAATGTAGCTTTTCAAGAAACCTCACTGATTTAATCACTTTTATACTCAAAATAAGCATTCAAATAAAATATAGAAGGAAATATGGCTCCCTCTTCGTCAAGACCTGAAATCAGGAAGTGAGATTGGTTAATAAAACAGCCTTAAAATTGCACAAAGGCTAGCATTTAATACTGGGGCTCAATAATTGTAAGCAAGTACTTGCATAGGCTGGAGTCTGGGGAATTGCAAATGAATACATTATTTTCCAGTCTTTCCCCACTCTCTGAATCAGAGTAAAAACAAAAGCATCCACAGAACATTTTCAATGGTAAAAAGGATATGGCTGGGGAATCAGGAAGACACTGCCATGAGTGAAAAATCTATCTCTAATAAAAGGAATGATGAACATTTATTCATACCATGGATTCCTAGCCTTTTGCAAACTGAAGGCTTAAGGATCACAGTTTATATTATCAACTCAGAAATAAGTCACTGATTAGTAAAGATGATTCTCTATTAAGTGTACAGGATTTTAACTTAAGTTTAGAGCTATATGGTACAGAAATAGAACAATTCATGTTTAACGACTTTCCTATTTTCACAGATAGGGCGTTTCTCATTCTAATAGGATCAAACTTTTCAGATGGCTTACCGCCTCCTTGATAATTTCAAATCGCTTTTCATCAATCTCGAAGGTAGCCATTTTCTCAATAATCTTCTTCAGCAGAATATGTTGCTTGTCATTATAACCTTTTACAGAAAGCTATACAAAGAGAATATGTAAGTGGTTGTATACTTTAGCTAGGCCTTCCATCCATTAAAAGACAAGATCTCCAATGAAAGCAATAGGTGCCACCTAGCATGGGGAAATTCTCTCTTTCAAATCAATATAAATCCAGTTTAATCTTTAATTGCATGATATTACATATATCAGAGTTCCCCAACATTTCCGGCTTTGTGGACCAACGGGGGAAGGGATGCTTTGTGCAAGCGGCTGGCAAGCACCCATGCAGCTCTATTTGCGCAAGCGGTGTGCATGCACGCTTGCTGCTCACACAAATGGAGCATGTGCGCATGCGCTCACCCGCTGCTTGCGCAACTGAGGATGCACGCACGCACAGTGCAAACCCCTTGGGGCCCACCAGTGGGTGTGGCCCACAGGTTGGGGATCCCTGACATATATGACATTATAATTATTTCTTTTTTTCTCTGAACTTAGTCGACGTAAACATAGTGGGGTTTAGATTACAATGGAAAATATATTGTACCATGTTACAAAGCAAAGTTAATGTGGTGTTATCCAAACTGGTTAGTGGGGGAAAAAACAAAACTTCTTTATAGTTTTTTGGATTTAGTATTTTTAAAAACTATGACTGAGGAAAGAGTAAACAAACTTAGCTATTTCCCTTCAAATAAAGACTAGAAATACTTTAAGACCTTATCATTTCAGCAAAATATGGAAAAAAAACTTTCCACTCAATGTTTTCTAACATAGAACACTTCACAAGGTTCTTATTAAGGTAAAGCAGAGTATCAGAATATTTAATTCATGAATATGACAGATTACTAAACTACAGTACTTCATAAAGTGGTTAATTGCAAACCATATAAATGTTTTAACTGTCATTTAAAGTTATATTAATAATCTATATTATCATTATTCATCACACTGAATAAAGAAGTGTTTGCATACGTAAGTGAAGAATGGATGTTTCATTCTTCTAGTAAGTTGGACATCCAGTTATATTGTAATACAGAAATAATTAAGCATAAAAACTGAAGTACACCTTTTAATAGAACAAAGCTCCAGTCTATGAATATAACATTTTAAAATGAATATTTATGATACAAGAAAAATAAAAATGTCATGGTAGATGAATTAAGAACCAATTTTATCTTTGTTGATCCCAGTCTGTGATCCAAAAATATAAGGTACAGTAACACTGCTGAAGCAAAATAGTTTAGAATGCAGGTTGCCTTATTAGGTACAGCATTTCAAGTTTAAATTGTATTTTAGTTACAACACAAGAGACTATTATAGATCAAAGTTAAATTATTAGTTTTTTGGTGCTGAGGTTTTTTTTTTCTTGCAGATATTTCATTGTCAGGCTAGGGATCATCATCAATGGAGGGTAGGTTTGCTGGCTGTTTATATACAGTATATTGTATGTTGCCCTACCTGTGGTGGATGCTTCCACCTTGATTATTCTTTAATTAAGGTAATCTTAGAAGCTAAGTATTCAGCCACATCAGCCTTCAATAGACACAAACAGCCTAGAACACATGCTGTGTAGCAACCAACATGCAAGAAACCATCAAAGAAAAAATCACACACCCCAGCAAAAGTGCCTGGGCAAGTTACAAACAGCCAGAGTACTTCATTCTTCTTTGTACTGCTTCCTAGCCTGGTAATAAAATGTCTGCAAGAAAATAACCAAAGTCAAAGAGCACCAAGAATCCATTTTTTAACTCAATTTTATAATACTCCATATTATACAATATTTATACACTTCTTTTGAAACATTTTTTTCAGACAATGATGTTAAACTCTTCAAAGTGACAATTAAAATATTAAACAAAACAGATATTTTATATTTGACCAAAAATCTCAGGAACTGATGACATGTAAGAAATTGTTATTTATATCAACAAATAAGCTCAATTTATAATACTCAAGCAATTTTTCTATAGCCAATAATGCAGTTAGTGGTATTTAGTTCAGTCAATGTCTAACAAAGTAGACTCTATCCTGCAAAAGCTCATGCCTCAATAAACATATTAGACTAACACCACAGGACACTCTTATTTATTTTTTAGTGTAAAGTATCTAAAAGACTAATAGTTTAAAAAAAGTCAAAGTAATACTTTCCAGGATATTAAATACATAAAAGATGCATAAAGAAATGTATTACAAAGCACTATATGGTCACAAAAAGCACTCCAATCATAGCTAAATGAAGCATCTTTGTCCAGACACTTTCAGACAAGAGAGAGATGCAAGAGAACACAGAACTGGTAACTGTTATGCAAACAAATATTGAAAAAGCAAGCATTTTCCAAGTGCATAGCTCTCAAGCCATCTCACTTCTTTCTGTTCCATCTTACTTACAAGTATTGCATTCATTCCTGATGCAATGAAATAGCTCAAACCTGAGAGGCGTGCTGCATATGTATACTCTTTTAAATCATCCTTCAACAACCTCATTAACAGGTATGTCATGTTGCAATGGAGAGGGTCAACATAAAGATAGCGACTAACAAAAAGAAAAAAGGATGCTTTGATACTTCGTGACATGATAATGGATGAAGAAACATGACTGAAGAGTATGTATATGCAGCCTCATAACCAATATTTCTGGGAATGAAATACTAATGTAAAATAAGGATTTTGTTTCCTCATTAAGATTAATGATTTAACTTCTGGAAGAAAGAAGTAGAATCTGAACTCCAATTTGGGCTAAATTTCATTTAATTTCATTATTTTAATGAATGATATAAAATGAAATGAAAAATCTGAATATGAATGGGAAATTGAAGACTAAGAATATTTAATGTAAAATTCAAATTATGAGAAATTAGAAATCAAGGTTGAAAAAGGAACTTTAAAATTAGATCTTCAATTGGGAAAATCATTTTAAAAATGCTTCCAGCAAATCAAATTGTTTCTTGATTCATGGAAGTAAATTTAAGACTCTTAAGAGTCTTCTTGATGTTGGTACTTACATACATCCCATAGATGGTATTTTGGAGAGCATAGTTCAAGTCAGCTAGTTCTGCTGCATATGCATACTCGTTGAGGGAGTCTTTGAGTAGTTCAAGGTACAAATAGGCCATGTTACAATGTAAGGGATCCACGTAAGCAAATGGGCTGGAAGAAAATGTTAAAAGTAAATATGTGATATAAATAATACCAATTCTATAGACCTCGATACTGGATCTCAAGGTACAATGTTAAAAAAAAGTTGACACTTCCTGTTATGAGTACCATCAAGACAACACACAAATATAAAAATATAAAAATGGAGAATTGGTAGTATTGCTACTCTAGATGTATAAAGGTGACACAGGACTTTCATCTGTTCTGAACACATTTCAGATTAGACTTTCAGCTAATAATATGTTTTTACTACCATTGATCATGGTATTTTTTTTGCTATTTTTTGTAATATACTGAGTTTGGTCATATCCAAAAGATGTTGTTTGTTAAATACTTATTTGAAACTACAATATGTTTTATTTTCTACGCTTTTTATTAGCTATATAAAACAATTAAAATAGGTCATTTTAGATTTTGGAAAACAGAATCACTAATAGAACAATGAGACTCTACGGCTTTTTGTCATTCAATAGTAAGGAAGCAAATGATATCCCTGAACTTGAATGTGGATGAAACAATCCGAGATTATAAACAGACAAGATGGAGGTGATGCTGGTCAAGTACTTAGAATAGAAAGTTGAATCTGTTCCAGAAACAACTGTACTTCCTTTGAAATATCCCTGTTACAATGTTGAAAGAGATGCACTATGTGCTAATTATTCATCCGATCTCAAATCAAACTTGTGGGAGGCCACGTGGCACATGGCGCCAGTGCTGCCACTCGCAGCAGGATGTCATGTGGCACGCTGAACCGATGCTTCCACTCATGGCAGGATGCCACATGGCACGTTGTGCTGGTGCCGCCGCTCATGCACGTCACAGCACGATGTGTCATGTGGCCTGCTGCAAGTGGTGGCACTCGGGTGACGCGACATGTGGCCTCCTGTTGCGAGCAGTCACAAGCAGCTGCAGAAGAAGTCGGGCAGCAGCACAATAGGTGTCAGGGCGTTGGGAGGCATGGCTGCAAGAGGGTAAGAGGACTCCCCCAAAAATAAAACCTAGTGCCTCTTTTGGAGGCAAAAAAAATATAAGACCAGTTCTTATTTTCAGGAAAACACAGTAAGTGTTTGAAGCAACTCTAGGAGGCTTTTGCAAAAGTATATATATATAACATTTTGCAAATTTTACAAGTTATTAATCCACTTTTCTAAATCTAGCTTTTAAAAGCTACTTTAGCAGCTCATTATTTAATTGCTGTTTTTTAATTGGTTGTTCTACACTCTGATGGTTTTTGCAGAAGGAAGTATAAATACACATTTATATATCATATCAATAAAACCTCAGTGAACTGGATTCAGAGTGTAAGAAAAATACTTGTGGAATTTTATTACTAAAATGCAATCATCTTCTATTTTAAGCATACAAGATATGGTTTTTTTTTCATCTATAGTGCTTAAAAAGTTTCTAATATATTTTTGCAATATCCAGGGAGATAAGATAATCTGCACAGATAGTATTATGATAAAGACAACTCAAAGACTCAAGCCATGTTTCAAGCAACAATACTTCTAAATATCATCAACTTGATGTGCAATGAGGCAGTTTATTGTACAAGAAAGTCTAACTTCTACTTATTTGCATATGTAGTAGTTAAGAGAATACAAAGTTATTATATTGAAATTGTTATAAAAATTTTACAGAATAATTTATCAGAAATAAAAGAAACAAGATGCACAATTTCATAACTGAGGGCTGGTAATGCTTCAAATTTAAAATGTTGTAACATTTTAAAATTTTTAAACATTTCAAATCATTTATCTATTTTCATTTTTAAGAAAAATGGAAATGCCCTGAAAATCATTGCCTCACTCATAAAAGTCTAATGGACAAACTATTCTATCTACGTTTAATAAAAGCTAATCCTCTTGTACTTACTTTCAGAAAAATTTGAAGAGTGTTACAGCTGTGTCTCTCAAACTTACTGCTATTATGCACCAAGTAAATGACAGAACATGCACTCAATTAAACACTTATCCTCAACTGTCACCCCCTAGGGTAGTCCAGACTAAGAAACCAATGCCTTTATTGTAACAGGGATAGAGAAAGAATCTTGCAGGTCTGAATGTGCTTCTCCCTTCATCACTTTATGCCAGTGTGAAACAAGGAGGGGCTTGTCCGAGACATTTTCTCAAATTACTTTCTTGGCCCAGACTCCGACTCCTTTATTTGATCGTTGTTTTGGTAAGCATTTTTTTATCTATACACATTTGGAAATTGGACAAGCATTCTAATCCAGAAGAACCCCTAGGTTTTTGAATAATTTATTGTGATCACACGCTATTCACATTTACTAAATCTGTATTATAACTAATTAGGTAAAAGATTTGTTCTGCCCAGTCGTGTCCGACTCTAGGGAGCAATGCTCATCTCCATTTCTTAGCCGAGGGAGCCAGTATTGTCTGAAGATGTTTCCGTGATCATGTAGCCAGCATGACTATATGCCAAGGTGCATGAAAAATTGTAACATTGCCACTGAAGTGGTACCTATTTACCTGCATTGGCATACTTTCAAACTGCTAGGTTGACAGGAACTGGGACACGAACAGGAGCTTACCTCATCATGTGGTATTTGCGTCTTGAATTACCAATCTTCCCATCGACAAGCCCAGATCTTAACCACTGGCCCACTGCACCCCCTTATTATATCTAATTAGCTGCTTTAAAAAGACCAAATGTAGGTTTAATAAATGTGGAGCTTTACTATGCCTAACTAAATGGACATAGGCAGATTACACATTAGTTGATGTGGGCAATCTGAAATCCCAAAGCAATTCTTTGAAGTTTTGTATTAATATGATTGATTAAATAAAAAAAACATGTTCCTTTTCCTAACAGCAGATAAGATCTTGTTCAATGGTTCAATATATGGAAGTCAACAAGATGTTGCTGCTCAGAATGGAAGGTCAGGAGAGAGACAAGTTACAATCACAAACAGACAGATAACCCATGGAAAGGAGGCACACCTACCTTTAAACATGTCATATCAATAGAAGAGGGGAAAAACTCAGTAGACTGAATACACAGTAGCTTTGTGGGTTTTGCAACTATATGATGACTATTTGATGATTACCATGTACTAATATACAGGTAGTACTCAACTTACTACCACAATTGGGGCCGGGATTTTTATCGTCACTGCAGTCATAAAGCAAGTCATCACATGACTGAATCCAATTTTACAAACATTTTTACCCTATTTGTTGCCAGCTGGATGAATCTGGGGCAGTCACTCTCTCTCAACTTAACTCCCCTAATAGGGTTGTTGTTGTGGGGAAAATAAGAAAAGGAAGGTATATTGGATATGTTTGTCACCTTGAATTATTTAAAGGCAGGATATAAACAAACGAACAAGCAAAGTGGTCATTAAGCAAGCCAGCTTCCCCAATTGACATTTTCCATCAGAAATCAGCTGGGAAGACTGCAAATTGTAACTATGTGACTGCAGGATGCTGCAACTGATTGTAAATGTGAGGTGGTTCCCAAGTGCCTAAATTGCAATCCTATGATTATGGGTAGTGCAACAGTTGTAAGTGCGAAGATAACTTGTAAATCAATTTTTCAAAGCCATCATAACTTTGAACTGTCATTAAACTAATGGTTGTAAGTAACAATTACCTGTATTAAGCAAGATATTCTTTGTTCACGTTCCAGTTAAAGCTGCAACCATCCCATGTTTTAATACATTTTTCATCCTACATTCCTGCACTACAGTTCACATAGAAATCATGACATAACCACAATTGGAACCAGAATTTTGGTGGTAAGTTGTGATTGCTGTAAGTCAAGGCATCCACATGATTGGACTCAATTTTATGACCATTTTTATAGCAGTCATAAGCGAATCATGTAATCATAAGTGCAAACTTATTCTCCTGAATGGGTGTTTTTTGTCCAAATGGCAAAAAACACAGGAAACTGGCAAAAAAGTTGCAAGCCAAGTTGCCTGACCATAGGACATTGCAAGCAGCTGTAAATGTGGATATTGTGGACAAATTGATTATACTGTATAAATATACAAATACATGCATTCACTTTTACATAAGCTGCTCCTCAGTCCAATTCTATCTTTCTTATCTAGTCTATTCTCATTTAAACTACTGAGGTTCTCATAATCTTCACATTTTTCTTCCTTTTGTAAAACCATAAATGTTGGAAACAATAAAAAGACTACTCAGCAAAAACTAACTTCTCAGTTTAAGGAATAGTTTCTATTTCTGTTTTATGTCTCATTAGAAAAACAATATTCTGTAATACAGAAAATACCATTTCAGGATGTTAAATCATCCAGATTTCTTTTCTATATTTCTTCAAAAGCAAAGGTCTTAAAAATGGGCAATATCAACTTTTTTTGAAACTTAATAATTTTTCTAAGTTTTCCTGGGAGACAAGGTAAGCTTATATTACTAAATTCTGAACACAGTATTCAATCACTATATAAATGAGGCAATGTATTGGAAGATTGGTTTGCTACGTCTATGTGTTGGGAATTATAAAACAATTCAAGCATACCCAGCAGGGAGATACAACAAGGTTCACTGGAAGGAGGTAATTTCAAAAAAAAAGTAGACGATGCAGATACACAGAAGGAACTGGACATTCAAAGAGACTTTCCAAATATTGTATTATTTTCTACCAGCAAACAAGCAATTTTCTTGCAAGCAACATGCAATTTTTGAAGTACCACAAAATCTCCTATTTCCAAAGACTATATAATACAACACAAAAATAGATTTTCTTCTCTCTGAAAAATGATTGCTAAATCTAAAGCTCAACTTTGTTCATTTTTCCAACATTATTTTACTGATTTTGTCAAGTTATCTTTTTAACATATGCATTTGTTGTATGCAATTTTTTCTATCGCAATATGTTTTTCCACTTGGAATGCATTTTATGTAAACTTTTCCCTAATGTAAACAGTTTAGCAGAAAAGATCAAGAAAAAGTGCAAATATTTAATTGTGTTTCAATTTACATATTGGGGTGGGCAATGTAAGTTAGAATTTCTGCACTATTCCTCCCCTTTATGCACCAGTCATAAACCAACTGGAATTATTAATTATTCCAATACTCTGACAAATCCACCAGCTTCATATTATTCCTCTTTAATAAATATATGCGTATGTATGTATGTATGTATGTATGTATGTATGTATGTATGTATGTATGTATGTATGTATGTATGTGAAAGATGGAAGCATTACTCTTCTGGAAAAAGACCTGCTGACATGATAATAAATTCTTACACCATTAATTTGTAAATTAATGTTCTTATATTTGCATAATAAGGTTAATCAAGATGTCATTGTTCAGTAATTAATTAAGATCCCTTGAAAAAATCTACTGAATAATCTCTGAGGATGAAAAAATTCTAAACAATAAATCAAATGAAGGCAGCAATCACAATGGCTACAGATCTGTCCTGTTGTTAAGAAATCTAATAAAAGACACATCCTATCTAGCAAGTTCAGGTGCACATATCCAAGATGAATTTTTCATATGTAGAAAAGCTCTATCTAGGTGCTACTTACTGTGAGTTGTTTCAAGAGGAAAGGAGAGCAGAATAGAGAGGTCTGAATTCAGACCTCTGCTTTCAAGTAAAAGCTCCTGGGAAACACTGCACAAAATTAGGCCAAGGCTGCACATATCAAATGCTGATTTGAGGCAGAAGGTATGGATAGGCAATTTTGGTTATACAAAGAAAGCAATTCCATAGGTGTTCCAAATTACATAAATTCTACTTACTAAATAAATATATATAATTTACCATATTTAATATGAACAAATGTAAACATAAACATGTTTGCCTACCTGAAAAATTCAAAGTTGAGACAAGCTTTAGGAAGGAAAAATTTGTCATCTTGCTTGAACCACAGTTTGCACATAGCAGTATCCTGCATTTAAGAAAAACAACATTTTCCATTAAAAGCCTCTATTTTCATTATTTTAATGTTTAATATTTGTTAAATAGACAGAGCTCACTCTAGATAACCTAATGTAAATAAGTCCAATAAGACTCAGTAAAACGCCTTTTCTCATACTACCCAATTTTAGTGCATGATGTTACAGAGCAAAGGTATTAATGAGAATATGGAGGGATTTATTAGTATCCCTTTCTTTGTATTGTTCCTTTGTAGTAGCATGTACAGTGGGGCAAAAAAGTATTTAGTCAGCCACCAATTGTGCAAGTTCTCCCACTTAAAAAGATGAGAGAGGCCTGTAATTGTCATCATAGGTAGACCTCAACTATGAGAGACAAAATGAGGAAACAAATCCAGACAATCACATTGTCTGATTTGGAAAGAATTTATTTGCAATTATGGTGGAAAATAAGTATTTGGTCACCTACAAACAAGCAAGATTTCTGGCTCTCACAGACCTGTAACGTCTTCTTTAAGAGGCTCCTCTGTCCTCCACTCATTACCTGTATTAATGGCACCTGTTTGAACTTGTTATCAGTATAAAAGACACCTGTCCACAACCTCAAACAGTCACACTCCAAACTCCACTATGGTGAAGACCAAAGAGCTGTCGAAGGACACCAGAAACAAAATTGTAGACCTGCACCAGGCTGGGAAGACTGAATCTGCAATAGGCAAGCAGCTTGGTGTGAAGAAATCAACTGTGGGAGCAATAATTAGAAAATGGAAGACATACAAGACCACTGATAATCTCCCTCGATCTGGGGCTCCACGCAAGATCTCACCCCGTGGGGTCAAAATGATCACAAGAACGGTGAGCAAAAATCCCAGAACCACACGGGGGGACCTAGTGAATGACCTGCAGAGAGCTGGGACCAACATAACAAAGGCTACCATCAGTAACACACTACGCCGCCAGGGACTCAGATCCTGCAGTGCCAGACGTGTCCCCCTGCTTAAGCCAGTACATGTCCGGGCCCGTCTGAAGTTTGCTAGAGAGCATTTGGATGATCCAGAAGAGGATTGGGAGAATGTCATATGGTCAGATGAAACCAAAGTAGAACTGTTTGGTAGAAACACAACTCGTCGTGTTTGGAGGAGAGAGAATGCTGAGTTGCATCCAAAGAACACCATACCTACTGTGAAGCATGGGGGTGGCAACATCATGCTTTGGGGCTGTTTCTCTGCAAAGGAACCAGGACAACTGATCCGTGTACAGGAAAGAATGAATATTGTGAGATTTTGAGTGCAAACCTCCTTCCATCAGCAAGGGCATTGAAGATGAAACATGGCTGGGTCTTTCAGCATGACAATGATCCCAAACACACCGCCCGGGCAATGAAGGAGTGGCTTCGTAAGAAGCATTTCAAGGTCCTGGAGTGGCCTAGCCAGTCTCCAGATCTCAACCCCATAGAAAACCTTTGGAGGGAGTTGAAAGTCCGTGTTGCCCAGCGACAGCCCCAAAACATCACTGCTCTAGAGGAGATGTGCATGGAGGAATGGGCCAACATACCAGCAACAGTGTGTGCCAACCTTGTGAAGACTTACAGAAAACGTTTGACCTCTGTCATTGCCAACAAAGGATATATAACAAAGTATTGAGATGAACGTTTGATATTGACCAAATACTTATTTTCCACCATAATTTGCAAATAAATTCTTTCCAAATCAGACAATGTGATTGTCTGGATTTGTTTTCTCATTTTGTCTCTCATAGTTGAGGTCTACCTATGATGACAATTACAGGCCTCTCTCATCTTTTTAAGTGGGAGAACTTGCACAATTGGTGGCTGACTAAATACTTTTTTGCCCCACTGTACTGTTATCAGGTGAAGCCCTTGAAGACTACTCAGAACATTCAGAATGCAGAAGCAAAAGCAGTTATGTGCATTAACTGGTTCATTCATGTAACACCTTACTCTCAATGATTTATGCCCATCCACTAAGGTCAGAAAGAAAGGACTGTCTCTAGGTCCTTCTCTTACAGAATGACATCTTCAAATTCAATGGACTAGGACTCCTCAGCAGCTGTTCTCTGTCTCTGGAACAGCATTTCTCCAAAGATAAATCAGCACTCATGCTCCTGAATTTTCAAAAAGGCAAAATGTCCTGACTTTTTCAGGGTTTAATAGATTAACTTGTTCCTCCTTGCAGCAGAATGTATGTATGTGAATTATTGCTAGTGGCATTCAAGATGTTTTTTTTGATTGGAGTGCCTTATATGTCCAACTAGTAAATATTCCCGCACATATATTTGTTTCTACATAGAAAAAAAGTCAGATCTTAAGATCTATAGGGACAGTATGGAATATGATTGTTCCACCAACCATAATTTTGAGAAGGAAAACAGGGAGAGAAGGAAGGCTAGTTGGAATAACGATAAGTGAATCTTAGGTAAGGTTAGAGTTTATTTACTAAAGCTTTGATTCACATTATATTGAGGTAAATTGTTATTTAAAAATTACACACTCCTTATCATTTGAACTTTATATGTAGCACTATTTAAAATGGAATATTTATTAACACTAAAAGGTCAGCCAAATGCCACTTAATATTAATGCCCATTTATAGCATACCATTTTAAACCCAACTACTGTATAAAAAATTAAGATGCCACTTGTTCTTTCAAAACATTGTTAGATTGACTGTTTTCTGTCCTTTCACCAAATAATTTCTGTATGGATTCAAGTAGCATTATGGAAAGCTTACTTTTAAATAAAAAAAACATATTTTTAAAAGTTTCTGAAAACATACATTTGTTTTATATCCATGAAAAGACACACAACCATAGATACAGAAAGATAGATGTATACACAGGCACAGAGATAGATTTTATATATGCATGTATATGTATATCTGTTATGTATGTAACCTTTGAGTCAGACTTGACTACTGGCAACTACATGGACAAATCCCTGCAGATTTGGGGGGAAGATTTTCAGAAATGGTTGGTCACTACCTCTTGGGGCTGAGAAGCAATGACAGGCCCAAATGGCCCAGATGGACTTCATGACTAAGGCAGCAATAGAACTCAGAGTTCCCTGCTCCTATTTCAGTACCATTATCACTAGACCAAACTGGCTGTCTGCAGTGTATAACAGGATCGTTCAATTTGATCTGGAACTAAATTTCAAAATTACATTAGAAATTCAACTTAAAAAATGTAATGAATATGAATGAAGCTGATGATTCACTTCAGAACTAGCCTGTAAAGCTCTAGTGTAAAACCACATTCACTATTATTAATTACAGAAGCCATATATACCTTAATTAGAGTTGGGTACTGTGGTGTATCCTTCTCCAAAGATACAATTTCAAAGTTAGTAGGAATAAATTCATTTTTCATTGGAAGCTTGAATTTCCCATTAAGATCAGCATTTTGCCATTTCTGTGTAAAAGAAACATAAATAAGAGGAGTATTTTTAAAAAAGAAATTGCAATGAAGCCTTGCTAAATATCACTTTTAGATATTTGTGTTCCTTAAAATTGTAACTGAAATTAAAAATGATTAGTAACATACTACAATATTTCAAATATGATTTGTTACCATCCACAGTCCATTGTTTTGATTTTCTTTGTAATCAATGCAGAATATGACATGTATAAAATGAAGACTGTTTCCATACTATAACTACCATGTTGGGCTACTAGACTGTTCCATACATATATTACCATGAGAATAGCTGTCCTTTGTCAGCTTCAATTACACAAATTCTTTTATGTAGTTAAAGACATTAAACATATAGAAATTTATATTTTATTTGTATTCCACCTTTATTATTTTTATAAATAACCCAAGCGGTGAATATACTGCATCCAACACAGCTCCATCCTCCTATTTTCCCTACAAGAGCAATCCTGTGAGATTGATTGGACTGAGAGTTACCGGCCCAAAGTCATCCAGCTGGCTTTCATAGCTAAGGTAGGACTTGAACTCAGTCTCCTGCTTTCTATCCTGGTGTCTTAAACACAAAACCAAACTGGCTCTAGGATGGGTTTGTGCATGGGTTTCCTCTTAGACCAGCAGCCAGACTTGCATGCAAATATTTTTCTTTAATAAAATCATAAAACAGACTTTTACGATTGGAGAAGAGCAATTGAATTCAGCCAGCCACCCATTTCACTTCTAAACATCTACTCAGGAACATTTTTTCTAAAGATTTTACTTGAATGTATATATATATATATATATATATATATACACATTCAAGTGAAATCTTTAAAAAAAATGTTCCTGAGAAGCTGGTGTATATATGATTTTAAATCCATGTTGGTGTTTGGGCTTGCATTACCCACTTAGCATTTGTTATATAAAAGCAAAGTACTTTCAGTTCTTTGCATTGCAATACATAAGATCAAAATAAGCAAATAAGATTTTTGATAGACCAGTTTAAGAAAATAAATAATTTTTATATTCCAAATATCTAATTTTTAAAGAAAGGAAAGAAACACAAATAAATATACAGATCAACAAGATCGACATAATGCAATAAAACTAGATAAAGTTGATAGAGAAAAACTTCAAATTATGCATTGCACATATACGAATGATAGCTAATATTTATATTCAAAATAGTTTCCTTTGCAGCAGGGTAAATATTTTTTAAAATGCATATTTGGGCGTTACCATGAACAAGATGCTATCAGTGCTCTAAGCATACCTTAATGACTTCATCAGAAATATTTTCTTGCTTGTACTGGGTTCCATACCACCGCTCTTTTTTATCAGTTTTTCCTTCAAATGTCTTAGAGACAATTGCAACCCTAAAAACAAAATAAAAATATATGCAACTATACCTGATCAAAATTTTCTATCTTCGAAACAAATAATTCTGCTTTATCACAATGAAATTTACATTAGGACACTTTAATATTCCTGTAGAAACATGGTCTGCTCATATTCATATTAAAAGAATTATGTGAATTCTTATTGTTATATTAATACTCTGATATTTGAGTGAGCAAATTTAATTATAATAGAACAGTGGCTCGTACACTGTTTGAGCCAACTGTTCCTTTTCCCAGTTTCAGATATAACATCGCCCTCACAAAAAACCCACTCTGTTGTTTTATACAACAGTATATTGGATCCTTGACCCACAAATAAGTAATTACAACTTGCTCTAATAACCCCAGATATACCCAAATTACTTCTTGGGGGTAATAACCCCCAGTATAAGAACCACTGTTCTAGAGCAGGAGTGTTAAACTGCCGGATGCATCATGCTGAAACCGTGCCCATCCCATTGCCAGCAATGGAAAAAAAGTCACGATACGTCACAACACATCACGTAACGTTGCGAGTTTGACACCCCTGTTCTAGAGCATTTAGTAGAGACTTACAGTTTTTTTGTCAACTAAAAGGAAAAACAATTCATAATTTCATATCTGAATTGAATTGTAAAAACAGAATAAAATCCCTAAGCTGTAACTATAGCCTGAAATTCTACTTTCTTAGATTAAAATCTGCTAAGAGGAACAATATTAGAATTCATGTAAAAGAGAGAAGACTAAGACAAAAAAACTACACCCAGGAGGGGATTGGACTAGAGGGCCTCTGAGAATACTTCCAATTCTATAAAAGATCCCTTCCTGCCCCTAAAAATATCTGGGAGTTGGCTTAAATTAAAGGATGGTTTCTGAATTTTATCCTCAGTTGATATAAGCTTATGTAACATTCAAGATTCAATTCACTTTCCATTCATTTTAAATAAATACTTGAAAAAAAAGAGCTTCAGGACAGCCATAGTAGAATCTCTCTCTGCCATATTCCAAACTATTTTAGTAAGTAAGTATCTCACAAAGTAAAATGAGGCCCTTCTGTTATAAGGAGATTCTATTTTTCTTTTCCAGTTAAGATAAAAAGGCAATTATCAAGAGTAGTAACTTTGCAGCACATTACATGCAAGAGAAATTATTTACTATCAACACTGTTCTGCATTTCAGAGATAAATAGTTCCTAATTGGAAAAATATAAGACACTTGGATGGACAAAATACTTATCAATTGGAACATTAAATACAAATTAAATCTTAAAATAATGTCCAGAATTAAACAAATACTAAATTGAACAATTGCTCATGGGGTAACTTTGGGGCTCTCTTCCAACCCAATCTACCTCAAGATTTGTTCTTGTGAGGAAAAATAGAAGAAAGGAACACTATGTACACCACCCTGAGCTGAAGTAACATCAGATACAAGTTCAATGAATAAATGAATGCAAGAGAATGAGTTATAATTTCTCTTTTTCCTGTTGAGTTCTACTTTTTGTTTTCCTACTTAAAAGCAAAGCTTTTTCTTTCAGATTTCCAAATCAAGAAATTGAACACACACACACACACACACACACACACACACACACACACACAGCAAATCAGAAATTGACTTCCAATTATATTCTCCGGTTATGACTTGGTAGGCAAACACTAATCATAACAAAAACAAGAAAGCAGATTCATAAAAGAGGGAGGCAGGTGCTGCATATTTTGAGTCTTCTCAGAGTTTATTCAGACACACCTCCTAATCATACCTGACAGTGAAAGCATTATGACTGAATGCAAATTAGTATTATGCGGAAGGTGGGAGGGATGCCTTTGAGTCAGTTTTGACTCCTGCTGGCTACCTAGATCAGGGCTTTTCAACTTTTTCACAGATTGTACCACTTTTAGGACATGACAATATTTGCTTAGCAAGGTGTCAAAAACTTGATGACTAAAAAAAAAAAGGGGGGGGGTTCATTTGTTGTTATAGAAATTGCTAGTTTATAATATTATGGAAAAGTAAAAAGTTGAGGTTCAATGTTAATGCTTCCTTCTACTGCAACAGAGGAAGTATGTTCTTTTCCCCTTCTCCCCCTCACTTTTCCCTTTTTCCTCCCCACTGTTTGCTACAATTTGCTTTTGTATTTTTGTATTTTATTCTATAATCTAATAAAATATTACAAACTGTAGAAAAAAAGTACCAGTTTTAATTTCTTCGATGGCTGTTCCTTTGCTGAATCACTTTTCCTTTGCACTGACAAATGTATGATGAATTTATCCATGTTTATTAATATGCACCACTACCAGCTAGTTCAGGGGTCTTCAAACTTGGCACTTTTAAGACTTGTGCACTTCAACTCCCAGAATTCCTCAGCCCTCATGGCTGGTTGAGGAATTCTGGGAGTTGAAGTCCACAGGTCTTAAAGTTGCTAAGTTTGTAGACTCCTGAGCTAGCTGGTTTCCCCTTCTGAGCTCTTCCACAGTGTAGTAAGAATGCACCCCCCCCCCAATCCCTTCTCTGTACCCTTAAAGACACAGGAAACAAGTGCAAAGCAAGAAAATAAACACAAACTCTTTTTTTCTCTTTAAGCTGCCTCAGGCATGTCATGTGTCACAATGTTGCAATTCTAGACTGAAAGGCGAAAAGCTTTAGCTTTAAATTAAGCCTGTTTACCTTCAAAGAAAACTTTCTAAAAGCCACAGACAGACTCAATTAAAGGGGGTAAAACTAATTACATTTGTTTAAAAGCATTAAACCTTTCCTGTTGTCTTTTTCCCCTTCCCCCACCCAAACCACGTTCTTTTATAGCCTCTCCTCTCTTCCTCCCCCTTTTTCTTCAGTTCACCTCCAGCTCTGAGCTGCTTCTGGAAGCGCCAATCAGCTGGAGCCCTGCCGGCTCCTGGGGCTTCTGCCAAGCCCAGACAGTCATGCAGCTGCAGCTGCCTCTCCCTCAGGCTTGGCTCGCTTAGGCTCATTCCCCTCCCCTGCTACACTTGGCTAGCAGTCGCGTACCACCTGCCATGTGGCAAAGTACCACAAGTGGTACGCGTACCACTGGTTGAAAAGCCCTGTCCTAGACAAGTCTGTGTAGTTTTCTGGGCAATGTTTTTGGATATGGTTTGCTTTTGCCTTTTCTCTATGGCTGAGAGAGAGTGAGCCAGTTGGCTTCCATGCCTCAGCTAAGACTAGTATTCAGATCGCCCTCACTCCTAGTCCAGTGCCATAACTACTAGGTTGAATTACCTCTCCATAAATGCACAAACAGTGATGAATTTATTTAGAAAGGCAATGCAATGTTTTGGATTCAGTTCTGAAAAGGTGCTTCAGAGCCTGCAGGAGTGGAAATGCAGCACCTGTAGGCAATTTATTAAAGCAGTTATATCTGCTTCCAGGAGTTCTTGCCAGCTGACAGGCACTGCACTTGTGGTCACTGATGTTTTAGAAGCATCATACAGCCCTATTATTAAAGCTGAATGACAATCCCTTCCCAAAATCACATTTGAAAAACACATAATTCTCATTACAATATAACAATTACTATTGAATGTTGCTAATTTATTACTCCATGCAATGTCTTTACAAAGACATCTAAAGACATTCTAAAACGAGGGAAACTTCAGGAAGTACTTTAGAATCTATTTGCTAATCTTTGTTATTTGGGGATGAAATATAATTTTTATCTTTCAATAAGCATCACAATGTACCATTTATAAATCATAGTAATACATCAGAATATGGCAATACATCTTACCGGACATTTTCAGGTTTCAGTTTGTCCAATACCATTTCTATTAAATCTGGTCTAAATTCTTCAAGTAAATATTCAGCAGCAAGAACTTCTTCAATAGGATAGTACTAAAATAAAATGTTACACTTTTAGTTTAGACTGAAAAAGATTTTAAAAGTGCTCAATAGCAGTTCAACAAGGAATTGGTGCCATTTAGATCTATTAATAGATCAGAAGGAAAAACATCCATTCTAATATAGTCTTGACATTGAATAAAAAGAAGTAAATGCTGACTCCTAGAGGATATCTCTGCAATTACATGGTAACTCTTAAGAAGAGCAGCGAGCTCAAGTCTCTCTATCGATAACAACTATTAATTTACTCAGTGTCTTGATTCCTGACTTGAAATCCAATGGCTGACTCTGGACCCGAACCACCTGATGAACCTGCTGCAATGTTTGACCATTCTTATGCTGGCTGGCTTGGATTTGAATTTTCTTAAAGGCAAATTTGCTGGACTTTGGGGGGTTGTTTTCTCTTACTCTGTGTGTATGTTTGCACTCACATTTCCTGTGCCACTTTATTATTTGCTTTACAAGCCTATCAGTGAAAGCACACAAACCGAGCCTCTGAATTACAAAACACTGTAAAAACTGCACAAAAATCCTTATGGTAACCCAATCAAGCTGCCAGATGATCCAGAACTAAATAAACCAACCTCCTTTCCGACATGCTCGTCTCCTGGCTTTTCATTTCATCAGCACTGATTGCATTCTCCTGGCTGGAGAAAACGAACCAGGGGACATTTTCTTCCAGCAACAGCTGCTGCTTCTTCTCTGTCCCTGTTTCCTCCCTGCCTGCTGAGCTCTCCTTCCACAGCTTCTTCTCCACCCCCTTCTCTTTCCCTGTTGTCTTTTTTTTCCCTTTCCCGCCAAAACCATCTCCTTTTATATCCTCTCCTCCCCCCCGTTTTTCTTCAGTTCACCTCCGGCTCTGCTCTGCTTCCGGAAGCGCCAATTAGCTGGAGCCCTGCCGGCTCCTGGGGCTTCTGCTGAGCCCAGACAGTCCCTCAGGCTTGGGTCGCTTCAGCTCATTCCCCTCCCCCCCTACACTTCTCTAGGATAGTCGCGTACCACCTGCCATGTGGCAAAGTACCACAGGTGGTACACGTACCACCAGTTGAAAAGCCCTGCATTAGGCATTAGACTCACCTTGAGAGTACTAATGTAAAACCCAATACATAATGCAAAGAACAATGAAAAAAATGAAACCTTTTAACATCAAACTGTTTAAGCAACAAATATTTCACTTCACAGTAACACTATGCTATTTAATTTAATTTATTAAACAGGTAAATGTATAATCAAATCACCTCTAATTGGAAAAGGAATGTTGTAAAATTGTTCAACAACAAGCAAGCTAGTTCTCTCAATTTTATTTCATGACCCTCTGCATGAGGACATTGGTCACTGTGCCATCAACAACTACCACTCTTTATAATAGCAACCCTAATTTAGTTATGCATTTATCTGAACAAAGAGAGGGTTCAAGTCATGTGAAGTACCAGGTATTGCCACTGGCTCTTTCTCTCTCTCTCACCTCAACTTTAAAATATACACTCAGAGAACCCAAATACAACACTCCATGCAGTCATTGATCCTGCTTTTATTCCTGGAGCCCTGAATCCTGCAGAAAGATGGGATAAGCATTCAAAGTAACAGGCAGCCCTATCGTCTCTCCTGCTGCCAATCTTAGCAGCCTTTGTCTGCTTCAGGTACAAAAGCAGAGCTATGCTTACAAGTGCCATTGTTACCAATAACTTTTTCTCAAAAGTCCCAGAAATGTTAAGAAATGATACAATATTAAATACAATAGTCTAAGCTATATACTAACAAAAATAGCTGTATAGTACAAGTTGCAACTTACATGAAGCATCCCTGCAAGTTTTGATGTATAACCTCTTGGTCTTTCTTTGTCTTTAAATCTGAATGCTACAGCATTTAGATCCTAACAAAAGAAAGAAAATAAGATAAAATACTCTTGTAGATACAGATTAATATATTAAATCACAGAAACTTCTTCTTAAACATAGATTTAGTTTGATTTCTGATGTTCAGAATTAATCACATGAATGGAACTGGATGACTTCTTACATTATTATGAATTTCTACAGAGCATAATAAAAATATGATTCTTTGCATTATAGGGATGCAAAGAAAACATTTTCCCAATAATAATGATAAATGAATGAGGTTTGAAGTGCAAGTTATTTTAAAGCTGAAATAAATACATAGAGCCAATTCTCTGAATCATCTAAAAAAGTCCTATTTTACAAAATTAAAATAGGATCATTAGCAGTTTGATAAACTATATGTATATTTATATAAATACCATTTTCTTGAAAAATGTTCTTTCATTATTATTTTTGTCTTCCCCAATTCTGGGCACTTCCAAGAACTATGGCCATTGCTAAAAATTCTTGGATTTTAAATTCAAACATCTGGAAGGCATCTAGTTTGGAGCAGCTGTATTAGTTTATTAATACAGAAGTTACCTAAAGTACTTATATAAAATACTACTTGGGAAATTATTTCAAAATAGTTATTTCTATATATGAGAGGTTCCCTCATTAAGACTATCTTTATAGGAATATCCAAACTAATGTATGGGTAACCACCATTGAATTCAGTAGGGTTCACTATAAATTTGCATAGGTTATTCTTACTGAGTTCAGTTTTTCACAAACAAATTCTTTCTCTGAGTATATGAGCATTTTTGAGTATGAGATAATAGTAATAGTAATTCAGTTAATTTTTTTCCTCCTGGCTATGATCTCTGGCCAGATCTCTCACAATCCTTATTGACAGAGTATTCTTGGAAAACATATAGTTCGATGTTAACTACTGCTGCCACAATAAATGCGGTTATCAGTTAGTGGCTTCAAGATTTGAGGCTAAAAAGATGGTATACAATCCCTCTGTTCTACCAGGGAAATTTAATAAAAGGGGAAACTCTAATGCCCTATTGAAGATCCTTATACAGGTAGTCCTTGACTTATGACCACAATTGAATCCAAAATTTCTGTTGTTAAGTGAAACATTTGTTAAGTGAGTTTTGCCCCATCTTATGAATTTTCTTATCACAGTTGTTAAGTGAATCGCTGCAATTGATAAGTTAGTAACCAGGTTAAGTGAATCTGGCTTCCCCGTTGATTTTGCTTGTCAAAAGGTTATAAAAGGTGATCAGATGACCTTGGGACATAGCAATGGTCATAAGTATGAACCAGTTGCCAAGCATCTGAATTTTGATCACATGATCATGGGGATGCTACAAAGGTTGTAAGTATGAAAAATGGCTATAACTCACTTTTTTCAGTGCTGTTTAACTTTGAATGGTCACTAAATGAACTGTTTTAAGTTGAGGACTACCTGTAATAGTTGCAGTAGTAAAGGACATGTTAGATTGATCAATTTCCCTGGAGTCACCAGCCAAAAGTGCTGAGACAGGAAAGTTGGCATTGCTGACAAATAATGATGTGGATGGGAGGAGGTTGTTGCTGGCCCTGAAAAGCTAGAGGAAGACACTTGCAGATTCCCAGGACCCCATGTCTGGGTGACTTCCAGGGCTCAAGAGAGGGAATTGAGTTTGGAATGACACTCAATGTCATTCAACTTTTGTATTACCAGATTTTTGCTCTGAGCATTGTCTGAATTTGCAACAAATCTAGAAGCACTCCAGATGTTCTTAAATTTTTGCTCTATTGATTTTGTTCACAGTGAAGTGTAATTGTTAATAAAGACTAGCTGTAGCAACACTGTAGGGAAAAAAACTGAACTTTAACAAGTATGCCACCAATACTCTCCATGCTCCAGTTCAATTTTGGACATTCCAGATTCAAGCCTGATACTATCTTGGGGATACTTCATGGTGCCACAAACAAAAACCTTAAAAAACTTAGTTTGTATTGTCTCTAAGGCTCTTTTTCTTCATATACAGGCCACCTGAGCTGTGTAGAATATTTGGGTTAATGTTTTAGCTTCAAAAAGCTTTAGTACTGGACGTGACATATCAGTTCTCCTTGGGAACTAAAAAAAAACCCTTTTAATAGCCCTTGTAGATTTTGATGCTACTTGCTTAATATTTTATTCATGATAGGTTTTCTAAGATTCACTATTATGAAACACCAAACTAAAATGTTTAAGGTGTCTGTTCAATCCTGTTTTTAAAATGATAGATTTTTATCAGGCTCCTTAAGCTAATAGAAAATAATCTGGTAAAGATATCTTACCTTACATTCCTGAAAAACCCATTCTTGAGGTCCTTCTGTGCGTAGCTTTTGAATATATTGAAACATATGCAAAATAATATCTTCCACATGTACTATACAAGAAAAAATACAGGATTTTTAGTTTTGTTAGGTCAAAGCAAAAGTGTCACAAAAGTTCTAGGATTACAACTCCCGTACGATGTTGTTACTATACAGGCAATCCATGACTTACAACTACAACTAGGACCAAAATTTTCCATCATAAAACAATGCAGTTGGAAAGTGCAATATCACACGATTGCATCACTTAGTGATGGCAATCCTAGTAGTTGCCATAACCTTAGATGTGCAAATCTGGAAGTGGAGAGTCCAGGTAAGGAGGACAGCAGTGAGGCAGTGGGATTGGGGAGACCTTGGGAGGCCTGGTGTAGTTTATGCATGAACTGGGGGGGTGCTGTAGTGTAGCACAAGCTCAGGAAGGGAAAGAAGGTATGTAGAGTATATGCATGCATGCAAAGCTTCAGATAGTTTTCAAACCAATTTGATTATCAGGAGCTGTTTTTCTTTCTAACTGCCAGCAGTATTTAAAACAGGGGTGTCCAATCTTGGCAACTTTAAGACTTGTGGACTTCAACTCCCAAAATTGAATGGCTAACTGGGTCATTCTGGGAGTTGCTGGATCATTCTCGGAGTTGAGGTCCAGAGGTCTTAAGGTTGCCAAGTTTGGATACTGCTGATTTAGAACATGAGGAATCATCACATTTGTAAGATCAGGAAAAAGCACACAGAACTGTTAGCAGCATTCTGAAAAATAAGAAAATCCTTCTTGCTATAGTACAGGTAGTCCTCAACTTATGACCACAACTGAGCCCCAAATTTCCTTCGTTAAGGAACAGAGTTAAGTGAATTTTGCCCCATTTTATGGCCTATTTGCCATAGTTGTTAAGCGAATCACTGCAATTATTAAGTGACTCATGCGGTCATTAAGCGAATCTGGTTTCCCCCATTGATTTTGCTTGTTGAAAGCCATCTGGGAAGGTTACAAATGGGACAGTGCAACTGTCATAAATACATGCCAGTTGCCAAGCACCCAAATTTTGATTATGTGCCCATAGGGATGCTGCACCGGTTGTAAGTGTGAAAACCAGTCATGTCACTTTTTCCACTGCTGTCATTAACTTTGAACAGTGACTAAACAAATGGTTGTAAGTAAAGGACTATCGGTTTTCATGAAACTGCATGTGATTAAAGCCAATTAAATGTTTACATTTTTACTACATTACAGAATATTTTTCACAGTGGGATATATAAAAGGTCTTATAAGAGAAGTGATATTTAAATGATATTTAAGCCCTAGCAAAGCAAAATGATTGAAGGGATCCACTTACACAGTCCTTCTTCCGTAAGATCAACATTAATGATAAAAAACATGAAGCCTCGAGCGCCTTCTTTTTGTCCACCAACCAGTGTGCTTACCCAGCCTATGATAAAAGCATACAATATACATACAATATTGCTTGCATTTTTTTAAAAGTTATATTATTTTTTGTAAGAAGTTTTATTAGTTTTTTGTTTTTACACCAAAATGTTTAGGAAGCAGCGTGGTGGTTGGGTAATCAATGGTTCAATAACAAAATCTTTCATATATATCTCAGGTTACATCATTAAAGGTTCCCTATTTCCCTTATTATATCAGATTCAAGTTAAAACATTGCTAATTATAGCTCCATCAATCAATACATTTGCCAATATAATTTTAGATGTACATATCCAAGTCCTGTTTTGAGTTTTAGCTAATTTCAATTAACATATTCCAATTTAGGCTTTAATATCCATAATATTTAGACTTCGGGTAACCCAGAATTTCCTAATTTCATTACAGAGTAATTATCGTAAGTAGAATACACCTATTATTCAGTTAGTTACATTCTTACTTTATTTCACAAGTACATTCTATTTCTCCTAATACCTCATCATTTACTAATAAGATATCTTTTGTAGTCACAAACCAACTGCCATATTACAATTCAAAGCTATAATCTAATAGCTAATTTTCATTTCCCTTATGAATCTAAGTCCTAAATATTAAATCAATCAATATCTTTAAGACTCTCCTTAACCCATTAAGTAAAATCTTAAGCTCTTCCATTATCAGTCAACAAAGAAAACAAAAGGAAGAGAAGGAAATCCCATTTTTAAATCTAACTCTGGCTTTCTTTTTGTGCCAAGCAGGCCTCCATGCCAGTGCCTTTAAATCCTCAAATGTGTCTCCCTTCATTCCCACACATATTGTTTGAATCAGGGGAGAACATCCAGTTATTAACTTTTCAAAGGAACTGGCCCCTTTGTAATCATTAGGTTGTTGCCCTAATACAGGGGTAGGCAACCCAAAACACTCAAAGAGCCACTTGGACCCGTTTCCCACCAAAAACAAAACACTGGGAGCCGCAAAACTTTTTGATATCTAAAATGAAGATAACACTGCATATATCCTTTTTTACCTTTATTATATGTTTGTGTGTGTGTGTGTGTATATATATATTTATATGTCGTAAAGCAAATAAATAAAAACGATCACCGGGATAAATATCTTACGGTCGTCGCCCCTCCAGGGCGACTTACGACCCTTTTCAGGATCGCCCGACAAAGGGAAACCGGGTGGCAGAGAGAGCGCTCTCTCCGCACATCCGCCAGCGCCGCAATCCGGAAGCCAAAAGTTATATAATTTTTAAGCAAACACTGACAATATATGTATTTTTGGTTAACAACTTTCACACATTATGACAGAATATTATAAATAGAACCGATAAAATGGGACCATTAGAGGTAATGAATTTCCAGAAATTTTGTAGCAATAACACTTCTATAAAGACAAATCAGCCGATTTTGAATATGAAACATATGTTTTGAAATCAAGACAAGACAAATCCAAACATGAACATTGAGACAGTTAGTTTTTAAAATATATTTATGCCTTTGGCATGTATAGAGTTAAAATGTCCATCACATTTAGACAAATAGAAATTTGATTTAATATACTTCAAAATGTTTTCAACTGTTTTACAAATAAAAACTTGTTTAAGAAAAACAAGAAGGTAAAAGGTGAAAACGGAAGAAATCAACTTGGTTGTAGTGTAATTCAACAAGCTCTATATTGTGTATTTAGTCTTCTACTATTATATCAAAAGAAAACTAGAGGGAATCAAGGTGTAGAAATTTTGCCACATAAATTTTGACAAACTTTTCTCTTAATTTGAAGCAGAAGCATCAACCACTCACACTTCTGAGGTCGGTTGGGGGCAATTGTTGGGGGCAATAAGCTAACATTTGTAAACCGCTCAGAGTGCTGTAAAGCACTGTGGAGTGGTATATAAGGCTAAGTGCTACTGCAATTAGTTTAACAGTCTTCTAGCATGTTCATGGGATTCAGCACTTTCCTGAACTGGGTCAAGCTTGTCTCCTTTTCACCTGTTCATTTATTTTTTGAACCACTGCATTTTCAAAATAATAACCAACTGCTTTCATGATACTTTGTGGATTACTTTAAATCAAAATATTACAAAATACTTTATCCTTTTTTTCCTTTTGCCGTTTTGAAAAATACACAACTGTTTTCTCTAGATATAGTCACATTTAGCTATGTTACACATGTATTAGGTTGTGTGGTATGCAATAATAATCACTGCATAGATGCATACAATTTTACAACTGATTTGTTTGTAATTTTTCATCTGATCTAGATGAAATTATATATATATAATTGTGTCTTATAACACAGTAAATGACTTCATCCAACATAAGGCTCCAAGAATCAATTTTTAACAGTGAGTAAGAACAGCTTGTTTACGAATACCTTTTTTTTTAAAACAACCATCTGTGGATTCCCATATTTGTCTATATCTGCATAAAAGTTTAATTGGGAATCTTCTCCAACAGAGAAAGTTTTAAACCAAAAAATCCTTCTGAATACACTTTAAGACAAAATGTTGGCTTTCCTCTCTGTTACCTAGGACAACACAGTCCTGCAATCAGGGATTCAGAGGTGTGTGTGTGTGTGTGTGTGTGTGTGTGTGTGTGTGTGTGTGTATGCATAGGAAGAAATAACAGTTACTAGGAACATTGTTTAAAAATAAATAACTGAAGATCTATGTTGCAAATGGTTTGAAGAGTTCTGTGCTTTGAAGAAAATACATTCCATAGTAGCGGGTTATGTTGTCAAAACCATTCAGGAAATAATTAAACATTGGATAAGAAAACATGGAATGGTGTCTACTGTTTTGTGCACAGCAAAAAAAAGTTCTTTTACAGAAGAAAGTTCTAAGTTGCTAAGAGTGAAGAGACAGCAACATCTGTAAAATGTACAAAACAGCCAATTATGGCAAAAGCAAAAGCTGAAAAAATGAATACCTACAGTATAGCTGAATGGCTTCTAATGTTATCATCTCTACTGAAAAATTATGAACTGAAGAAATCAAGTTGTGAGGTATAGGAAAAATTGGTCAAGGTGATATAGCAGTTCATAGTGCTGGGTTTCTAAATCCTGCCATTGTGGAAGGCAAAATCAGATGAAAGAGGATGGAGATCTATGGCTGTTCGGGCTGCCAGGTGACTAGAATGCATGCATCTGAGATATCTTGGTTACAAGTAGAATGGGTGAAAGCAAATAAATTGGTTCCAGCTACATAGTAGACATTATCAAAGGCTATATTATGGCATGGCCTGCTGTACACTTAACAGCAGAAAATATTGCATGATGTGGAAATGTATCAATGGAAGAGGTTCTCCAATGGGCAAAGAAGTTGTGAATGACCACAAGGCAAGCATATGCTTGTATAATTACTTGTCATTAAGAATATTTGCCAGTGTATTGTCAGAAGCTACACAGTATTTCACAGCTGAGAAGAAATTCTGAACGATACAGATATCCAAGAGGTGAAAAACGAATGGCATGAACACGTACACACACTGTTATGTATGATACCATGCTATAATGTCAAATATGGCTTGTGTGACATGGCACTAAAAGATGAACTAAAAAATATAAGGTGCCTTCATTACAGTTAGAAGTCCAAGACAACTGATATGGCAAATTTCTCAGAAATATGATGGTCTTACTTTACCCTTGGGAACCAAGAATATCATGGCATTCACATATTTCTGGTTCAACTTGTCTGATCCTGGTCCCTTCTAAATCATCTAATTTTGCAGGCATTTTCTTCAGTCTTGGCAGATCTTACCTATGGAGAATTGATTTTTCTATTTTTAAATTGTAGAAGCATACAGAGTTCCTAGATATGGATGATTTCGAAGCTCCTTAAAAAATTTTTTAATTGTTCTCCTTATAACAATAGAAGTCAACAATATTATCAGATATTATCAATTTAAAAAGTGATAATATCACCAATAGGTGCTATATATGTTTTGACAGTTCTTTCATAAGCTAAAATCCATTTTAGTCCTTTTTTCCTCTTGATTATTCTAATTCTATTACTTTCTTCCAATACATTTTCATAACTAAATCAGCCAGATTTAAATTGGCCTCACTTCCAGAATTCAAGGACATTAGAAAGTTCCTGTAAAACTAAGCATGGTGTTAAGTGTGATGCCATGATGAGGGAGGCAAAACTGCAACTAGCCATATGATATTTGATCAGTGTTCTTCAATCTGCAGGCCATCGTAAATATCTTACTGCTAGATCTTTATATTTAAGAAAATGGGGAAAGGAACATTAATACCTTCTTAGAAGAAAAGCTGACTGCCCCCTAACCAAGATTGTTGAACTACAATGCAGAAAAAGGGCAGAATGATAGGAGGACATTGTCTCACTGCATTCAATATTAAGTATATTTATCAGAATTACATGAGTTTGAGATCCTAATTTAACCTGAATTCCATTGGGAATTCAGAACTGTCTTCAGATATCTTCCACATACCTAAAGAGAAAGAAAACAGCAAGTTCAGCCACTGACACATAAGCACTGGCATAGACTACTTGATGAATCTGGTCACCAGTTGAATAAGTCTACTGAAGCTGTAAATCTTTGCCATGTGAATTAACTGGTATATGTAATTTTTTTCTTCTAATAGAGACCTCTGCAGACTCATCTGCCATATCTGGATTCCAGGAAGAAATGAAAAGGAAAAGCCAGCAACACCATGGTTTTAGCTATAGGCAGTTTTTGAAAAAGCCAGGGTGCTTAGTATTAGGAAAAGTAAAATCAAAAACAGACTAGGAAGACAAATATGGTAATAGTAGGAAAATCAAAGTGTTGATGATGGAAGATTGAAGTACCTCTGCCTTTTCTTTTAGAAATATCAACCCCACGTGCAGGAAAACCTTTCGCTTCTTGAGTTTGTTTTCTGGTAAGGAAACATGCCTACTGATCAACTTGCTGCAAGCAAAGTCCTACAGAGGGAGCGAGAACCATCTAAATGGTTCTGCAGGAGTCTGTTGATATAGAGGATGCCTCTAATAATTGGGGCACAATTAATGGAAGTCTGGAGCAAATCAAGACAAGCATAAGAATACTTGCTAAGGAATTTGATTATTCCATAGCTATCAATAACATTTCTCAAGGAAGTGCTCTCAGAAGATTGATTGCATCAGGCTTGATTAATCCATTTTTGAGAGTGGACACAAATTTAATATTATGACAGTCGGTCAAATATATTAAGCATAGAAATTGCCTATTTGTGGACAAGGAATATCAACTAGAAAGATACAGGTGATTTTTTGGAAGCTTTTTTGGTGGGTCCTAGCCTCTTCTTTTAATACTTCTAGACATCTGTTAACACTACTAAAATCATAGACCCTATCCAAGGGCAAAAGTGATAAAATGTGCTTAGATCATGAAGGCACTCTGCAGAAGCATTTCCACAAGTCTTAGTAACAAGTTTAATGCAAGTAGCATATCAGCTAACTTTGAATTATCTTACCTTTAGCTTTCAGTTCTGATAAAAGACTTCCTGGACCTTCATGCCCAATAAGGTGACCAAGATAGTGGCCAGGGTTTGATTTGTAGTACTTCTGAAGATCTGGTATTGGAAATGTGACATATAGATTTCTAAAATCTTTAATAGGTACCACCTTGTAAAGTTGCTGTAAAATTTCAAAAAAAGAAAACAGGAAAGCCTTATTTAAAAAATTTTATTCTTGTAAGTTAAAGGTTAAAGCTGTCAACTTTAGGAACAGTTCCTATAATTTCAGGAAATAGATGGTTAAACTTCTATATAACAATCTCCACTTATGATTTTCAGAGAATATTGAATACTATCTTGTTCCATCTACTGTTTAACAAAAGTGTAATCTTGAAAGTTTCAAACCCACTCGGAGATGTTCTTCCTGGAAGGGATGCTCAGGGAATTCCGGTATTGGAACATTTTTATTCTTTACTTCAGAAAATAACTTCACCACCAGATTGGTTAGCTCATCTAAAGATTCTGCAAAAAAGAACGAAAAGAAATAACTAATAATTAATAGCAGCAGCACTTACTCCAGGCCCTTAAAGTGTGTTGGATTTTAATTTCCAGAATTCAAACCTATTGGGAATTCTGATAATGTAGCTCTTATACATTAGAAGATATCTTATTGGAAAAATATAGAAAATAAGATCATTTATAGACTTCTTAACCTCTCTTGTTAAGGAGCTCTAGGAGCCCTATCTTTTAATCACACATCTAAAAACCTAAGAATACATATTTCTTATTGCAGAAATTCTGTATCCAGAATTCAGTCAGTTTATTTTACACTGCATAATATAAATAAAATCAGATCTCAAGAAGGAAGGAGGGACATTCAGGAAAAAAGCCCACAAAATTTTAAATGCTCATATAACATCAAGACCACTCTTAATATGATACAGAGACAGAACAAAGAAAATACTGTATGACAAAATGGATGACAAACTTTAAAGAAACTATTACAATGCAACAATAGGAAGAATTATGAACTAAATATATAAAATTTACACCACATTATAACTTACAAGAAAATTGTTTACAAAATGCTATACAACTCCGTCAACAAATATAGACAAATCAGATAGTAATAAATGTTAGAAATAACAAGAAATAGAAGGAACATTTTATCACATGTGATAGAATGTAAAAGATCTTAAAAGTTCTGGAAAGACATATATTGTACAATGCAGAAAATCTTGGAATTTAAATTTGAATGAAACCACAGCTTTTGCTACTAGATATAATCTCATAAAAATCTCAACAAAAATATCATAATTTTATATATATTTACAAAAGCAAGAATAAATTTTGCTCAACACTGGAAGAAGGACACAATCCTGACAATATCTGATTACAAACCTTGGACTGTACAAAGCAATCGCAAAACTAACATTACACTTATACAAGTTTAACTAAATTTAAATAAAAATGATTCCCATACATCAAACACACTACACAGTATGGTGAACATAACCATGTATAGTTTCATTTTTAAGGGGGTCTGAATGTCTACAAATATCACGAAGATTAACAAATGTATAAAAAAGTACAAATTAGAAACCAACAGTAATAGTAGTAGTAGTAGTAATAGTAGTAGTTGTTGTTATTATTATTATTATTACTTTTCAGGTATTTTATCTTTATTAAATTTGATTTGCCTATTTTTTTCCTTTTATTAATCTATATCAGGGGTGTCAAACTGCCGGCCCGTGGGCCGGACGCGTCATGAAGAAACTGTGCCCACCCCATTGCCGGCAATGGGGGAAAAGCTCCGATACATCGCGCAACATCACATGACGTCGCGAGTTTGACATGTCTGATTTATATCTATACTAGAGCAATACAATAGAAACTTTAATAGTAATTAGTTTAAGATTAAAACTATTATCACATTATTGATACTTTGATGGGAGTGCAGTGGTTCTTTATTAATATATTAATATATATTTTAATATATTCAGATGAAAAATCGAACAGTTTTACGGTTAGAATGTTAACATCCTAAATTTTACTTAATATTGACAGAACTGTTTCTTTCCTTTCCCTCTTTTCAATACTTTAAGCCACCTAAGTAATACAATGTTAATAATCTTAATCATATAAACATTGTTATATTGAAACAATACAATGAATCATGGTTTATAATCATACTCTAAAAATGACTTTTAAAAAAACGGTGATGTGACATGAACTTAAAGAAAGAGCGGTGATGCTAATAGCCACAGAAGGCAGAAAAGAATAAATCTGCAAAATAATACTGAGTGCTTTGCATCTGTTCTAATATTTTTATGTGTTATAACCAGGAATGTGATTTTTATTTTACTCTTGAATATGAAGCTTGACTGTGTTTAATTTCCTAAATGATTTATTATTATATAAAATATTAACAACATTTAAATATTTCAAAATAATTCTCACAATGCTTGCCATTCTTACCCCGTCCTAAAACACAAACAGCCATTAAATTTGATGAATAGTAAGTGGAGTGAAACTTCAAAAGCTCTTGCCTTACATCTATTCCTTCTTGGTTTGGTCTAGTTTCCAAAGTGTACTTGTTCCCTATAAAGCAAGAGTAAAATAAAGGACATGTTAAGAGAAAAAAAGTTATAGCAGGGAATGAGACATTTATTCTCATAAATTGTACAATCATACGAGAAGCTGATGAGTATATTTTTCATCAGATCATCCAATGAGGTTGGGAAAAACTCCTGGGTATCTCCTGGTCAATAGGCATGGAGCTCCTATGCATGTTTTCCATAAGATTGTGGAGCTTCTGTTAGGTACATTAAATTTATACGATATGAATCGGGGGGGGGGGGGAATTGTAACTCAAAATGTAGAACTGAACTTTTCAACCAAGAGAAAATAATAGAGGTCTTGCAGTGATCTCTACATTACCTGTAGAGGTCATTAATTAGCATCCTCAAACCCAGATGGAAGTAAAAGTATTATGCACTTATCATGTCAGTCTTCCTGATTCAAAAAAATCATGGTTTCTTGAAGCAAAAAAGAAGAAATTGACTAATGTTTCCTTTTTACTCAGGCAAACCCTAGTTTATTAAGCATATTTCTCAGGGTGTATGAACTGTGACCCTATTATTAAATATTCACTAAAAATCGAGATCAAGCTATGCTTTGTGATCCTAATGTCTCGAGAAAATTTAAATCTATAATCTGGTAAATTTCAATATTTATTTATTGATGCTGCCTGACTCCAAGAACCCTCTGAATGGTTTAGGCTATATATATTTTTTTTAAAAACCACAACTTAAAGAAATAGAACCACCTGGACAAAGCCACATAACTTTAAAATAATGGATAGGGCTCCCCAAATTTCCAGATTTGGGAATATCTTAAGAAAACTTTGTTATTATGAATCAGTCTTTTCTTAAGCCAATTAAATGAACTTCCTTCCCAATCCAATGCACTGTAATCTCTTGGTCAAGGAATAGTGGGCATTAAGGCATCAAGTATGGATATAATTAAGAACAGTTATTAAACATAACTCATCAAGCCTACACACACACTGATTACAGACTACCATTATAACAACAATACAATGACCCTGCAGTACAGGTATTTAGCTTTGCTTTGCTTTTGAAAATGCAAATATTAAGAAAAAAAAAAAACAATTTAAAAGAGTTTCTAAATAGCATACACAACAAAAACGAACTTTTAGCCAATAATATTGAATGAGTGCAGTGTAATTCTTAACCTAGTTCTGAAGATTACAAGGGTTGAATGTGAAAAAACAGGATGATTTAACCCAAGAAGGATACAGTGGCAGTTGATTCAGACTTTGACTCCAAGACAATACCAACCCTAAGCCTAGAAGGGAGCCATACTCCCCAGGAGCTCATCCATAACTCCTAAATTAACAGCTCCTACCAAAAGAGCATGTGGAATCCGTACCCAAGAGAACCTTTACTTAATTTTGGCTGATGTCCCAATTAAATCTATTATTGGAACAAGCACTAGGCAAGTCACTCATGTCCTCCTCACCTCATGTTTAGCTATGGTAATAGATGGGGCTGTAGTCAAAGACCATCTGGAAACTGCATCTGATACAGAATGCAGTTGTCTACTTGTTAATGGGAAGCCTAATGTTATCACATCACACTAGTATTTGGGTCACTATACTGATTGCCAGTTTGTTTTCAGGTCCATCTTAAGATGCTAGTTTATGAATTTATGAATTCCTAAATGGTTAGTTATCTATGAAAGCACTTACTCCCACTAGAATCTTCACACCCAAGACAGAGGATGCATATCATAAACTTAGACTATGGTTTAGATCCTTTGATTTTGATGCTTTAGCTTGTCCTGATATAATAAATAATGCTGATACTAGATGAATGAGATGTCACTTACTGTATGTTATCAAAATTATTTATAGCTAGATATTTCTTCCATTTCTCATTCCCTTCCTTTTTTTCTTACTTCCATTGTCAATGAATCAGCAAGAAAATGGTAACAGAATACCTGTCTGATCTTGATGAATATAGTCAGCATGGATTTGTTAAAAACAGATCATGCCAAACCAATCTTATTTCATTCTTTGACAAAGTGATTAAATTAGTAGACCAGCAAAATGCTGTGGACATAGTATACTTAAGACTTCAGTAAGGCATTTGACAACCTACTTCTTGGTAAGCTAGAAAAATGTGTGATAGACAGCATCACCACCAGATGGATTTATAACTGGTTGACAAACTGTACTCAACGAGTAGTCCTTAATGGTGCTATATCTACATGGAGGGAAGTAAGCAGCCGGGTACTACAAGGTTCCATCTTAGGCCCAGTACTCTTCAATATCTTCATAAATGACACTTAGATGAGGGAATAGAAGGGGAACGTATCAAATTTGCAGATGACACTAAGCTGGCAGGAATAGTAAACACCCCAGAAGACAAGCTCAGGATTCAAAAAGATCTTAACAGATTTGAACAATGGGCCCTATCCAACAAAATGAAGTTTAATGTGGAGAAAAGCAAGGTTTTTACTTAGGCAGAAAAAACCAAAGGTACAAGTACCAATTAGGTGAAACCTAGCTCAAGCAGTAACTGTGAGAGGGACTTTAGAGTCCTAGTGGACAATAAATTAAATATGAGCCAGCAGTATGCGGTAGCAGCCAAAAAAGCTAATACAATCCTTGGTTGTACAAACAGAGGCACAGAATCAGAATCACATGTAGTAGTAGTACCACTTTATAAGTAAGACTACGCCTGGAATACTGCATCTAGTTTTAGTCACCAAATTACAAAAAAGATGTTGAGACTTTGGGAAAAGTGCAGAGAAGAGCAACTAAAATGATTAAAGGCCTGGAGACTGAAACATACGAAGAATGGTTGCAGGAATTGGGTATGGCTGGTCTAAAGAAAAGACGGACAAGGGGTCATATGATAGCAATAGTCCAGTATTTGAGAGACTGCCACAAAGAAGCAGTCAATTTATTTTCCAGCACAAGAAGGCAAAACAAGAAACAATGGATGGAAACTAATCAAGGAGAGAAGCAACCTGGAATTAAGGAGAAACTTCCTAACCATGAAAACAATATACCAGTGGAACAGCTTGCTTTCAGAAGTTGTGGATGCTTCATCACTGGAGGTTTTTAAGAAAAGACTGGACAGCCATTTGTCTGAAATGTTATAGGGTCTCCTGCTTGAGCAGGGGATTGGACTAGAAGACCTCCAAGGTCCCTTCCAGCTCTATGCTGAATCAAGGAAATTTAATTACCATAATTCTAAAGGCTGCAACATCAATAAGATTCCACAACCTATGCCATATATCTTTATTTGCATGATAACTGAATGCTTACAAAGATGAGGAATCATATCCTCATAGTGTAAGAGACCAAATAATGTAAAATTGCTTTCTTAATTACCTGTCCCAAATTTGCTAAATGGATGATTAGGATTTCCAGTAGCCTTTTCTAGTTGAAATAGTCTCCATGAATCATTCATTAAATTCTTCTCATGCTCAGAATCAACAGCATTCACTTCTCTATCTTTGCAGCTTTCATCAAAGAGAGGGCACAAGAAAAATTGGGCAAACCTATACAAAGGAAGTCCCATATTTTCCAAATTAATGTACTGAAATACAATAACATTTTTAAAGTTTAAAATAACAAGTATGGGAGTATACAACATGACTTTAGTTTTTAGTTCAGGATAGATAACTTTCATTCATCCTTGATCTTTACCTCTGCTCATGTCTCTATTAATTTACTCATTTGGACCACTGCAGCTGAAAATCACAGAATGACTCCCAAGTAATTGTTCCATTGTAATTCACTTTATGGAGCACAAATTATTATCAATTTAAAAATTTAAGTTAGGTTAGAATGGATGGGCAATTTGCAACCCACACGGAGCATTCCAGCATACATTTAATGAAAGAAGAATCTGGGTGGCATACAAAAAAGGGCCTGTGTGAAAGATGGCCCCAGCTGTGCCACCATGAAAAACCAGTCCTTTTGTGTACCAGCGAGGTCCCTTTTTCAGAAAAGAAGGCCCTGGCTGTTGCACAAAAGAAGGACCCAACCCATGTGCAAAAAAGGACCTGGCTGGCACACAAAAGGAAGTCCTGGCAGGTGCAGCACACGCCCATCCACCTGTAGCTGTCATCTGACAACCTTTGGGACATTTCCACAGCACCTTCCTCATGCAAACCCAATGGAGACAGGAATGTGTCAAAAATATGGGTGGGCCCAAATTTTGCTCTCATGACCACAGAGAAGCTGTGACAGCTGGAACTTCAAGGATCGGCTGTAAGTGCCTTCATTCAGCACCATTGTAACTTCAAACAGTCACTGAACAAATGGTCATTAAGCAAGAACTACCAGAAATAAGTTCATAGCTATATAAAGCAGTAAGGAAATTTAAACCCAGATATCATCTTACATATTAAAGCACTGCTGAGTTTCTTCTTCCTGGAAAACTATTTTTATATATCAAACAAGGGACTTATATATCATATCTTACATTTTACTATTATATCCAAAATATCAACAGACTTTTTCCAGTTATTTAATGTACAAAATATGAATATTAAATAACTGAGAAAAGACTGTTAACATTTTGAATATAATTTTAAATTATTTCAGGATTACTTCAGAAAATCAGAAATAATCCAAACTCCATAGAAGCTATCCCTTTATTAGATTAACTGAATTTGTACAAATTGTGAAGTTTTAAAAAAAATTCTCTATGCAATTTGGTAAAGAAAGCAAAAAGGATGAAGCGGATTATAGATTAATACATTCTGTACTAGTTTCCCTGGTTAAATGTAATGATAGATTTCAGACATACAAAGTTGAACTTAGCAACTACAGATTAGCTTCATATCAATATTTTCCCAAAGCTTATTATGAAGGAGAAACAGCAAATGTTTCTAAGTTTTCAGATTTGAAAACGTCCCAGTTGTAAGAGTCAAAGTGGCTTCTATCCTATTAGGAGACGCATAAAACCTGGCCAGTTGAAAAACCAGAAAGCAACTATTTAAATATATATATATATATATTAGCAAAGTTGGGAATATTTGGGGTTGGTTTTCTTATTTAACAAAAGTCAATAAAAAATTAAACTGGACAGGGTTGCCTAGTGAATAGAACAGAATCTTGAGTAAAAAAGTCTTCCTCCTTCCATATCAGAGTGTCTTGTAGTAACACTTACTTTAATATTGCAGGATCCAATCTGAGTCAGTCACTGGGATCAAAAGTTTATTCTTCCAAGCTTTAGGACTTGTGCTGGAGCCCATCCTCCCATCCTCATGAGGATGAGCTTCAGCACAAATCTGAAAGCTTGGAAGAATATACCTGAGTGATCAACTCAGATTGGATCCTGCAACATTATCCTGGGATATATATTTTTTCCTTCATTCGCAAAATTCAATATTTTCCAGGTTGCAAGAAAAGGAATTATAACTATATTCACTTAAAATTTCAACTGGTCTAATAAAGATTATGCTGGAAGTACAGAGTACATTAAGTAGAACTTTTATTCCCAGTAAAAATCACACAATGGTTAACAGTATACTTACCGAATAATTATGATATGCTTACCTGTCAAGAGCACCTTCTAAGTGTTCGTGTGAGACATCAAAATAGTAGTTGGTGTGTTCTCCACTGGTAAAAGCATTTGAACTCCCTCCATGTTCACTGAGAAATTGGCTGTACTCATTTTCTTTTGGGAATTTTTTAGTTCCCAAAAATAGCATATGTTCACAAAAATGGCTTAATCCAGGAATATTAATGGGATCAGATAATGATCCTTGTGGAGAGAAAAAAATATATAACAAGCCATTATAAATTTTAAAGTTTTATTAATGAAACATGGCCAACTTCTACAAATAGATTAATTTTTTAAAACGGGAGAGTTGTAATTAAATCAATGCGGTATAGGAAACTTTATTTACTTCAAAAAAGATCAATATATGAAATCAATTAAGTAGATTTATTTACTCTGTAGCTAAGTCATACTAGAATATGTGAGCTACTACACAATTTCTTCAGGCTATTCTTCCAGGTAAATCTCCACTGAAGGTATAGTAATATATACTATTAAGAAATCAAAGGTGAAGGTATAATGCAAGCATATGAAACTGCAAAGAAAAAAGATGTGTTAAATAAACTTCATGAGAGTCAATCAAGACTTTATTTTACATAAAAATAAAAGGAAAATATTTAGAAAAGTTGCTATTAGCTTAGTGATGTTTCTTTATTCTGTGCAAACTTTTTGAAAAACATAAGCAAAATTCTATACCATAGTAAACACTATTAGAAGATACTGAATCTACTACTATTATTACATTACCATTTCTATTATTATTAATTACTATTTTACTTTCTTCCTGCTTGCTTTTTTATTTCTTGTAACCTATGATTATTTATCTTTTTTATATAATTTCTTACTGGTCCTTTGCTATCTGTAAGTTTATAAAATAATATGAAAATCTTCCGTTGTGCCAAGTAAACATACAAATCTGACTAAATCAATTCTAATTTGAACTACTGATTCTTGGGAACAATGTTAGTAAAATTTCCCAGCAAATTTACAACTCTACTTAAGTTATGTAAGTAAATGATTTTGTAACCCTGTGTTATCATACAATATAAAACCAAAACCAAAACCAAACCAAAGTATTTGATTAAATACCTATGTGTACATCAAGTGTAGCTGAAGATTTGTCTGTAGTGGGATCACTGATAAGCACTGCTTTGATGCCATTTGCCAGTTCTAATCCACGATATTCTCGTTTATCTTCAGGTGATTTGATAATTTCATTTGTTATTCTTTTGATAGCAAGATCATTCATTTTGTAGTATATTTCTTGCGGAATCCTAAAAAAACCCCAGGAAAGATATCAGGAAAAGCTGAATTCAAATAATTTAAGATAGTATTACGAACATAAGAATATAAGCAGTGTCCTGCTGCATCAGACCCTGGCCTAGTTCATCAGTCTGTTCTTACAATAGTTAACCAATTGCACAAGAAAGTCCACTAATCTCCCAAGAGATGGCCTTCAGAGGCATTCAAGCTATCACCACAGCTGATAGCATTGATCCTCATTATTTCCATTATGAGGTCCAGTTCTTTTTGAAGCCAGCCAAGCTAATAGCCAGCACAACTTCTGATAAATACATTACTGCAACTAAAAAGATCGTAATGGATTCAGTTTATTAAGGTAACTCATTTAACAGACTACAGGCAGTCCCCAACTTACAACAGTTCACTTAGTGACCATTTGAAGTTACAACAGCACTAATAAAAGTGACTTATGACTGTTTTTCACACTTACAACTATTGCAGCATCCCCACTGTCACGTGATCAAAATTCGGATGCTTAGCAACTAGCTCACATTTATGATAGTTGCAGTGTCCTGGGGTCATGTGAACACCTTTTGTGACCTCGTGACAAGCAAAGTCAAGGGGGAAGCCAGATTCACCTTACATCTGTGTTATTAGCGTAACATCTGCAGTGATTCACTTAGCAACTGTGGCAAGAAAGGTCGTAAAATGGGGCAAAATTCACTTAAATGTCTCACTTAGCAACAGAAATTTTGGGCTCAATTGTGGTCATAAGTCAAGAATTACCGGTATAAAACCTATTCCTGTCTTTAACTATTATACTGTAATTTATCCTTAATTGTATCCCTGCTAACTATTAATTAATAATAATAGATACTATTTTCCAGAGCTAAATTCTGAGTTAAATAAAAATGCTAATACTAATACCCAATTAATTATCTAAATAAAAATACTACTCCATTCAAACCATAGTACAATAATGCTCATCTTATCATTTGTTTTGGCAGGCCATGCCTAGATTTATATGGCTCTTTGAATCCCAAATGAAAAATTTAAGGTTAGTAAGAACTTAGTGAATTGAGCAAGATAGACAAGTTTCATAATGCTAAAAATTTCCTGCAAGGATCAGTGAGAAATCCATTTTGTTCATGATCTGCACTTACAGGAATTAACTGCAACATACATGAACACTGCGGTCATTCATGCAGGGTTCCTGGCGTGACTATGCCTTTGTCCGAACCTCAAGAAATGCAATGATCACATTTTCAGTGTTTGTTCTTGCAATATCTTATTGCTGATTGAATTGCACTTAGATATAATAAAGGAATAATTTTTCTAGATTTTGTGCTCAAGACAGAAAAAAATGAAATTCTGACTTTGGGATTTGCTAATAAGTTTGTTATTGTTGTAAAAATTGCTAGTATATACTATGTACAGTTTGTCCTCAACTTACGGCCACAATTGAACCCAAAATTTGTTAAACAAGACAATTGTTAAGTGAGTTTTGCCCCATTTTATGACTTTTCTTGCCACAATTGTTAAGCAAATCACTACAGTTAAGTTACTAACACGGTTGTTAAGTGAATCTAGCTTTCCCATTGACTTTGCTTGTCAGGAGTTTGCAAAAGGTAATCACATGACCCTGAGGCACTGCAACCATTATAAATATGAGCCAGTTGCCAAGCATAGAATTTTGATCATGTGACCATGGGGATGTTGCAATGGTCATTAAGTGTGAAAAACGGCCATAAGACATTTTTTCAGTGCCACTGTAACATCAAATGGTCAAGAGCTACCTGTATGCAAAAGTAAAAAGTTGAGTCTGTAATGTTAACTTTATTCTACTGCATTGAAAAGAGATGGAAGTTAACGCTTTTTTTCTTTTTTTCCCCTTTACCTCATAGTTTTGCTTCCCGTTTTTCCCTCCCTTCCTTATTCTTTATTTTCACTTGTATTTTGATAATCTGAATAAAATTAAACTATATATATATAAAAAACATATATATACAATATATATATATTAGGATTATCGTGTGTTTGTGTGTGTGTAAAAAGATAAAATGTAGGAACAATGATAAAAATGAGAAGAATCCAGTAATGTGGGGCTCTTACTTTTACATTACTGCATGGTTTTGTTGTCTGTATTTTGGATTAACTTTTCAACTATAACTCTGAAGAAAACAGCATATCTTCTTCAACCTATCAATTAACAATATTAGCATACCATACCCAATTTTCCTAAACCATCTAAATTCCATTTGCAAAGTGCTGAATTATTTGTACCCAACAGCTATCTACTTCATGATAGCAGCATGCCATCCTGAAACTTTAAGACAAATGCAAAATGCATCAGCTTTCTAGAGCAGAAAGGCAATATAATTGTTCTAAATACACAAAAAACCCGTGACTCTGTGACACTATAATCAGAGATATAAAGAATCAAACTTGCATTTCAAGAACTGTACTATTCAATTACAGTAATTAAGAAGAATTAAGAATTAAAAAGAAGTTAAGCAAAAGGAAAGCTGGGAGAAAATAGAAACAAAATGGTAAATTTCATCAGCAATAATAGAGCAAAATGTTTCACAGCAAAAACTAGATGAATAGCAAATTAAATTCCATATTCCTACACTCTAGCTTCACTAGTCACAAAACGGTTAATAATTGAGTACACAACAAAGAAATCTATATTCTACAGTATAGACTCTTTAGGACTCCACACCGTACTATAGGTGATCCAAGTATATAAAATAGACCTTGGCTGTTAACATTAGTCTATGCTTAAAAATCACATACACATTTTTTTCCAGCTAAACTTATTTTGGCTATATAGCGAATCAAACAATAAAGCAAAATTATTTATCCTAATTTATCTAGTAAATAATTTACAATGACATTTTATGCCAGCCAGTATGGTAGTCTGATCTGAGAAAGAATCAAACTGAGAAGGGAGTCAGTCTGCTAAAAATTAAAGAGCTGCAATAATAATAATGGTTGCCATAATACCAGCAGGATACACAGAAACATTATATCCTATCAGCGTGTCATTTACTTCATTCATTGAAAGCACAGCAAGCTTTCACACAAAAACACAATTTTTCTCTGGCTGCCTTTGTGGAGGTTCTTCAGAGCTTTCAGATAGTGCCCAATGTGTAGACTTTTAAAGTTGCCATGGTATCAGTTTTACATGTGGTATGTCATCATCATTTAATACAGTATGTCATAACAATCCATTTCCAGAAACATGGATTGTATAAAATTAAAATCTAAAACTATGAATCTTCAATCTCTGGAAAAGGCTCCGGAGGCCTTTTCCAGGCTGCTGCCACCCAGATTTGAGGGCGCCGAACACTTCCGCAGCCCCCCCACGGCCTGATCGGACCTGGAAAAGGCCTCCGCAGCCTGGATCGGGCCACGCGGGGTGTGCGGAAGCCTCCCCTGGCCTTAGATCCGGGCTGCAGCGGCCTGGAAAAGGCCACCGGAGCCCCGATCCAGCCTCCGGAGGCATGTGGAAGTGTCCCCCAGCTTCGGTTCCGTTCTCTGTTGCAGAGAATAAAGGCCTAAAGTACCATGAGATCACGCAAGATCAGTAGCATGAGATCTCGCCCGACTGATCTCGCGTGATCTTGCATTACTTTAGGCCTCCATTCTCTGTGAACGCACTGAAGGTCTGGAACAGCCAAGAAAATGAAGGATCTCGATTTTTGCAGGGTGAGTATTGAAGGCTGGTGCCTAGGGAGACCCACAGCGGGAGTGGGGAAGGAAGGAATAACCAGGGTGAATGTTGCAGAGCCACTGTGGTCGCTCGTAAGGGTGAACGACTGCCATGGTGCTGCAATATTCATAACTTCGGGACTTGCTCGTAAGCACTAGGGGGCGCTCATCACGTAACTTTGAATGAGCGTTAAGTGAACGCTTCTAACTCGGGGATTACCTGTAGTGGTTTATAAAGGCTATCCTAAATTTTGAATCCACACGTACCATATCTGGCTACTCCAGTAAGTAATACTACTATGCAAGACTCATCTATAGTAAATAACTATAGTATATTAATGTTGAATGTGGTTGAATGAAATAATCTTTCTCCGCTTTTCAAAGCAGGATCTACCTTAAATATCATGTTGTAATACCTATTGGTGTGTGAAGAACACTGGACTGTTATTAATATGTAAAGAAGATAGGTCCTGCTAATTTTATTAGACTTCACAGCAGGGAGGTATCCATCCTCAAGACAATATCACATTTTAAATCTAGACAGGGTTCTAGGATGGCAATTAAAATATTTTCTAGCAACATTCATAATATCAATAAAGTATTTGTTAAAGAGATATACAGAGGCACCAGGTCTTATTTTTTTTGGGGGGGGAGGATGGCAGTACCAACAGCCCCGCCCAGCCGGGCCACTTCTGCGGCTGAAGGAGCAGCTTCATTCTGCAGCTGAAAATGGAGCTCGGCCCTGCATTCCACCGTCAGAGGCCTTCCCGGAAGGCCTGTGCATCCGAGAACCAAGCTATAGATTGAATCCGTAGTTTGGTTCTCGGCTGCACAGGCCTTCCGGAAAGGCCTCTTGACAGCGAAATGCAGGGCCGAGCTCCATTCTCAGTTGCAGAATGAAGCTGCTACTTCGGCCGCAGAAGAAATGGGCCAGTGAGGCAAGTGTCGATCCATGGGAGGCCTGGCTGCAATGGTAAGCTCCATCCCCGCCCTAGCTTGATTTGTAGGCATGCGCCTCGCCCCAAAACTGGGCTTATTTTGGGGGTAGGGCTTATATTAGGCCCACCCCCCAAAATCAAGCTAGGGCTTATTTTCAGGGTAGGTCTTACTTTCGGGGAAACACGGTAGTGCCCTGCCTGATTGGGCTTCTGAAATATCCAGAAAACGGAGTTAAAGCAAAAGATAGAAAAGCCAAACCTTCTCACAATCAGCCACCACCAGAATAGTGCTCCTTCAATCACTTGAAAAAGAAACGGCAGAAAAGTATTCGTTTTAGAAAAATGAAATCCTGGGCTTTGCCCAAGGTATCCTATAACTATAGACAATGCATCAAATATTGTTTTAGAAGAATGGCCTCTGAATGCTGACATTCTCAAGTCTGGCAAGAGAATCTGTTGGTGGGATACATATGGGATCTTTCAACCTGTATGTAAACCTCATTTTTTAATTAAAACAAGCCTTCAATTAACATAACATAGGAGACTTACATACATTGTAAGCAGAAGTTAAATTGCTGATGTGTAAGAAATTCCTGAAGTTGACAAAAAGAAATACAATGCCTTTTGAGGCCAATAAAAGTCATTGTTCTGGACCAACCAGTAGTTAAGAACTGTATGTTATGATGTTTAGCATTTATAGGGTTAACGCTGTCTCCTTAAGAGATGGCCTATGGGTAAGGTAGTTTAGCTGTTCAGTGAAGCCTATGTTAACAAGTCAGTAGGAGGGGCTACTAAGTTTATGACAGGATATCCTGGCTACGTGCCAGGTTGTAAAAGAAGCCTTTGTGAAGACAGACATGAGGTGATGTGTCCCATAAGAGCCATGGGGTGAGTCTACCATTAGTTTTTCACCCAAAGGAATGGAGAAGGTCATGATATGTTCATCAGAAGATCCCTGCTTGACTGTAAGTTATTGTCTGAGATTTCTGTCGAATAAATGATCTAATATTGTCCTGTTCCTTGGCGTTTAACTGTCCGAGAAAGGCAAGATTACAGCAGATATTTTGCTTGGACCGGAATAGTCATTATCTTGACTTAAATGGAAACTAAATCTTGGGAGCATTTCATGAAAGTTACAATTTTATCAAATTAGAATTTGGGGATCCTGATTTATAGCAGTTCTCTTTTTTTCTCCAGGTCTGGTTCTAATCATATTGGTTGGGGGGAGAAAGATCACTTCCCAGGTCTTCATCTGTATGAAATTGTTAGGTGACATCACCTGCCTGTTGGAGCTTTGGTGCCATCAATATGCCCAGACTTTGATGAAGATGACTGAAGCCTTCTTAGGTTGTCTGGATTCTTTGTTCTTTGGTTTTGTCATTTTTGCATCTTTACCTTTAATTTCTGGTTTTTTTGTTTTGTTTTTAATGTTTTAAATAATTTCTAAATCACCCAAAGTCACTAAGAGATAGGCAGCATATTAATATTACTAATAATAATCATTAAATGGTGGAAACATAATTAAAGCAGTTAACATCTGGGCAATGCCTGTTATTCAATAGGCAGTACAGATAATTGATTGGACCCAAATGGAACTTGGTAACTTGGATTGGAAGATAAGAAAATGAATAACAATATACCATGCCTTGCACCTAAAAAAGTTATATTGATAAGTTGTATTTGCCAAAGGCTGAAGAGAGCAGAGGATTCCTACTGGTGAAAAACCATGGAGGAAAAAAAGCATGGGCTGAATTAAGAAAAGCCAAGAGCCCTTGCTGAAGGAAGTTAATTAAGGGAAAGCTCTTGAAAACAACAAAGATACAATTGAAAACTGATTTGTTACTTGGAACAATAAGCCAATGCATGGTCAATTCTTGGAGGATATAAAGGAAAAAACTGCTTAAATTTTAATTTTTGACTTAATTTATTTTTTTTTAATTGTAAGCTACCTAGAGTTATTGACTACAGAAATTAATTGACTGACTGACTGACTGACTGACTGACTGGGATGGATGGATGGATGGATGGATGGATGGATGGATGGATGGATGGATGGATGGATGGATGGATGGATGGATGGACGAATGAATTCCCACATAGAGTTGGTTATGATCAGGAGTGATCAAACTGAAGGCTTTGAGTAGTTCAAGAACAGGACTGACCAACTAACTGCATGAAGTTTCACCATTCCACATTCCCTAACAAATAGTAAATGTTGCCTTTGTGGTGAAAAGGAGGAAACAATTGCCAGAGGTTTCGATTTGAATATTAATACAAACTACTGGGAACAACATAATGAGAAAGTTTTGGAAAATGAGTTAAGTTCTTATGACATTTTAAGATCCAAACAGACAGGTGCCCAATTCATAACATATCTAATATAACATTAATTGAAAAGAAGAAAGTCTGGTTCATTGATGTTGCTATACCACTTGATACTAGAACTGAGGAAAAACAATGAGAAAAAATTATGAAATACCAGGATTTGCAGATTAAAGTTGAACACTTATAGAAAAAAGAAATCTATTATTACTTCAATTGTGAGTATGTTCCTGAGAGAGTTACCTAAAGAGCTTCCTCGATATTCAAAAATATTGAATTTATGAGATTTGAACACCCTAGCTATATTCTTAGATGCTACCTTAATAATTCTTAAATCCTTGGTTAGGACTTAAACTATTAAGTTTCCACTAAACTTAGACTTGAATCTAACTGTACATTACCCACATTATATTAATATTAACAAGAATAATTCCACAATACTCCAGATTTAACTGTGGTTGAAAAGAAGAAAGTGTGAATAATTGATGTGGCAATAAAAATGCCAAATCTAGTCTAAATATCTGGCTGATTATGCAACCAACCATAATAATAATGTCCTTGGGAATGAATAGATAAATGAGCAAAAATGCCAAATCCTGTCTGAACATCTGGCTGACCAATCATCATCCTAATCATCACACTGTTACTTTTCCTACATCTAAACTAAATATACAAATAGGCTTTTAGGGCAAAACAGTTTCTACCTTTTTTTAAGGAAAGGATAGGACAGAAATTCAACATGTGCAGAATCTACCAGCATGTAGAAAAGCCGGCAGAGAAAGCTACACCTTTTATATTCCTACCTACTTTGTAACTGTTGAAAATAATTCCTGACATAAGCCACTATAAGACAAGCCAGAACACTTAGTATTCATAATTCTATTGGGAACAAGTATTGTATTAGTAGGCGATTCGACCTTTTATTTATAGAACTTAAATCTGTGGATTAATTACAGCACTTAATCGGTTTTAATGAAAACTGCATTTTTTTAATGAAAATTGCATTTTTTCTGCAAAATCATATCTACCTCTCTGATACCATGAGTTCATAACAAAAAACAGATCTACCTGTAATGGTTCTGAAATGAACTTGCTTTTATCAATTAAAACCTACTCTAATTTGAGGGAAATCTAAGGAATATTCTTCCAAGCAGATATAAAAACTAGACTATAGAACAGTGATGGCGAACCTTTTAGAGACTGAGTGCCCAAACTGCAACCCAAAACCCACTTATGCATCGTCGAGTGCCGGGTGGGTGTGGCCCATTGGGTGGGTGTGGCCCATTGGGTGGGCGTGGCCCATTGGGTGGGCGTGGCCCATTGGGTGGGCGTGGCCCATTGGGTGGGCGTGGCTGTGGTGGTAACGACAGACTGGATGGGACTAAAAAGTTCAATCAATCAATTCCAACTTTGCAAGATCTTTTTTTTTCCCGCGAGAAGTTGAAATTGACTGATTGAACCTTTTTTTTTTTTGCACACGGCGGCAGAGGCCTAAAGCGAAAAGGTTTTATAAAACCCAGCTGAAGGCCTAGGACTGGGGCGACAGCGCGTGTGCCCACAGAAAGGGCTCTGAGTGCCGCCTCTGGCACCCGTGCCATAGGTTCGCCACCACTGCTATAGAATACCTTTATATTTCCTGGTGGTTTCACTATATAGTACTGTTAGGCAACAATGAATCAGTTGGCACTGTAACACAGGAAGTATTTATGAGGAGACACACTGTTGAGCTGGTTACTTCAATTGCTTCCCATCTAACATTTTAAGACATATGGCCCTCTATGACCATTTCACACATAAAGAAGTAGTTATAGCTATGATTATATCCAAAGAGCAAGTGAATATATATCACCAAGTTGTTCCTGAGTAATGTATAGAAATATTCTTGTCACAAACATTTATCCAATTTATTTATATTACTACAAATATGATTTATGATATAATAAATCACAATCAGATATATGTTTAATAAACAACAATGCTTGTATGGAATTTGGTCAAACTGGCGTTCTGAATGTATTGTTAAGGCTGACTGGCATACAAGAAACAATTTTCACAGAACATAGGAGAAATTAAATAGGACAATACAAATGCAATAAGCTAGAAAATCAGGACATAGTCCAGCTGGAAAAGAAAGCAAAAAAGTGATGCAGTGGTTTCAGTAAGAGAGTGTACACAAGGAAAAATGCATTACACTTCACTTTGAAAATATGTTCATTGCTTTCATCTATAATGCAATAGTAGATGAAAGAGATGGTCATTCACAAAGTCCACAATTCTCTGGCAATTGCTTTATGGGGGAATATAAAGCAGGATAATTTATTGGGTATAGCAGGGTTCGCTCCCACAATGAAAATTTTGAAATTGCTATGTATATCAAGGCAAATAGGAATTCCAAAATAATTCAGCTATATCTTTTGCTGTTTTATGGATGAGCATATATGTAGTTAATAGTTATAGTTAATAAACTCCCTGGCTAACCCAAAATTTACATTATTCTTAGGGTGTTGTGTCAGTCAGGAATCACATAAAACTATAATGTAGTTTATCTTAAGAATGTTATATAAAAACAGGCATTATGATTAATAATTTAAGCTCTGATCACAGAACATACTTTAAATGAACTGAAGTCTCCTAAGGGTGGAGATGGGGAACTATTACTCATCAACTATTAGTACAGCAACTCCCAATGTCACTCATCACTAGCCATCCTGACAGTTACTGCTGGCTATTCCTTCAGAAAAGCCAGAGGGTGGAAAGATATTCTCTTCCAAAGGGAATTATGCAAAGGGGTTTGAAACTTTGTTCATCAGCAAGATACTCTCCAAAACAGAACAGGTCCAAATATTATATGGCAGAAGAAGCTGGCAAAACAAAGTTCCAGTTAAAAAATGGAACAGATCTATCTCAGGATTGCAAAGAAAAGCATTCCAGGAAAAAAATCCCAATACTTCTCTATGGAAGTAATTAAACAATAGCTCTAAATGCTACCCACAGTATCATTCTTAAACTTACCCTCTCCTATCATATAACTTAAAGGGGTGCTGCTATTAAAGGATTGGAAAGAATTCTCATCCTTTTTCTGCCTTGTTGTTTGATAACCTTGTGTTTTATACTTTCTGTTATAATCACTCTCCTTTCCCTCCAAAAATAGAAAATCATGGACCCAGATTTTACTCTTGAAATACATTTGTTATTTATACTTTCCTTACAACATTTCCTGTACTTTGATATTAGATTCCAACTACTTCTCCTCAATTTATAATATTTCTGTTTTATCAATTGCATTAGAGTCCAATTAATTTAACATTTCAATGTCAGAGGATGACACAGATGTTCTCTCTAATGGGGATACTGTTTACAATTGCCTTTTCTGTAGGATTTCAACCACTTATTTCATACGATTTGTTTTTCTTCATAGTGCTTTTCCCGTAAACGCAGAATCTGCTTTTTTATTTATCAATAATTTAGGAAACAAAGTCTACAACTGACAAAGTGAGAGAAGGCTATGTTTAGGCCTTCGTTATGGCCATCTAGCCAAAAAGCAGGCCCTAAATCATGGGTGTCTAACCTTTTGGCTTGCCTGAGCCGCACTGAGTGAAAAGAAATTGTCTTGGGCTGCATACAAAACATAACAACATAGTTAATGTATATAAATCACACAATAAAAATTAAAGTTTATGATCTTGGGGGGGTCTCATTACTAGCTGTTGAGGGTCACATGCAGCCTGTGGGTCACGGGTTGGACACACTTGCCCTAAATAGAAAGCTGTCAATAGTCTGCAATAATTTTTGGAATACAAACATAATATTTCATATTTTCCAATTCTGTCCCTAAACCATTAGCAAAAATCCTACAAACCTCTTTCCCAAACTTACTCATGCTTTGACAGTATCTTACACAACAATGAACAACTTCAAATGTCTCTTGTATGACACTTCTCCAGATTGCCCAAGATGTCCACACATTCGGTTCAGTTTTCACCTAAGCTGAACAAAACCAGCTTCCTAGTTTCAATAACTTTGTACAGTTTTGTTAGGACATTTTCAAGTAGTAGTACCAAAATATATTAAATCCAGCAAATGTTTGTCATTAGCTTGGTCCACAATATTCTAACAATCTATCAGGATTTCTGACTGGCTGACCAAAGAAAGACATTTCAACTTGTGGTACATTAATGAGTGGCAGGTGGTACGCAGCCCTGCCTAGCCAAGTGTAGTGGGGAAGGGAAAGAGCCAGCACAGGCAAAGACTTACAGTGAGAGAGTCCTCTGGAGCTGCAGATTTTACTTATGAATGGAGCCATTTGGGGAGGCTGCCTTAGCCGGCAGCCAGTACTTACATTTTTTTTTCTTCTTTAAGTGCCAGCTGGGCTCCTTACTTTCCTTTCTAGCCAGTAGCTAATTCTTAAAGGGGAAGTGCCTTTTTAAGCTAGTTCACTCAGCAGCTTGTCTTTTCTGTCTCTGGAGGCCTTTCCTTGTTTGATCAATATATGGAAGAGGGAAAATATGGGGGGGTTCAAATTCTTCCTTCAGAAGGAGATGGGAATGAGAAAAAGGGAGGCAGGGAAGGGAGGGAGGGAAGGAAGTCCCGCCTTAGCAGTTGGCCACCAGCAGCTCTGCCATTGACTTTGCTTGTCAAAAGGTTGCAGAAGGGGATCACATGACCCTGGGACACTGTGACCATCATAAATATGAATCAGTTGCCAAGCATCCAAATATAAATCACACGACCCTGTTGCTGCAATGGTCATAAGTGTGAAAATGGTCATAAGTCATTTCAGTGCAATTGCAACTTTGAACAGGTTTTTTTTTGTCACCAAGTTTTTGGCACCTTGCTAGGTGGTACTCGAATATTGCCATATCCTAAAAGTGGTACAATCGGTAAAAAGGTTTAAAAGCCCTGATCTAGACCACAGCTTTCCTATAATTCTTTGTCAATATTTATAATGGCATAAGACTCGGTGGACTACAGTTGCAATAAGTTATGCACAATAAAAGTATTGAAGTATCACAAGCCTGCTACTTCTTTCAACATGAGTGTTATGTGTAATTAAACCCAATGTCATTAATCCATACTTAACTGTGGGTGGGATCAAACTAATTATTTCTGGCAACTCCTTGGTAATTACACATTCAAATATTTCACGAACAGATTATCACATCTGCACTTGTTTTCCATTCACTACAAATAAAATTTTAACCTTCATATTTTTGGTGCATGACAAAATGAAATTTCTGCAGTCCGAAGTAATAAGGTACTTGTAATTCACCAAATTCAACACAATTCTTTACATGTACTAGAATACCATGTAGTTTTATATTTTCAATTTCAGGCCGGGCCCTTTTTTTAATTTTTCCTCATCTTCACTCTACTAAAAGTAAATAAACTTCCTAATGTTTACTTCTTTTATTACTCTTAACCAATGTACAGACATAGATGTATTCAAATAAGAAATCACATAAGCTAAATATTGGCATTTAAACATACAATAATTCAACTGTCAGCATCTACTAACACTTTTTATTCACTGGATTTTAACCTGTCAATCACTGGAATTCTTTGAACTGAGAACAGGTATAAACAAAGAAATAATACTCTTCAAAATGAAGAAGTGCTGTTAATATAAGTAAATAAAAATATCCTGTATATTCCTAACATGTAAGGTTAAATTAACAGTTTTTAACCGTTTTATTTCTTTTTAATAAAGTTGTCCAACCTTATGTGAGAGATATACAAGTACACTATTAGAGCTCACTCTTCAATAAAGTGAGCCAATATCAGACTAGTACACCATGAAGAAATATTTTCTATCCATTCTGCAGGTAAATAATGAACCTTACCAACTCATATAATACTACTGCACATACTCTAAGTATAACATATCACACACAAAAAACAGAACTCTTATTTGGAAAACCACATTCACTTGGACACCGGTTCGATTTTCTGATATGAAAAACAGAAGAACAAATGCACAGCAAAAAAGCAGCCACTTTCAGCTCTTTTCATCTCAGCCGCGATTTCTGAGGCAAAAAGCGATCTAAATCTATACCAAACACCTTTCCACAAAACTAAAAGGAAAGAACACACTAAAAGAAGCAGTGAAATCTGATGCCTTTGCTGTCCAAGTTCTCCTCAGTTAAACCTGTTCAGCATGACGTTAGCTTCCTCCCACAAAATGTGACTCCGGGCAAGGCACACAACAGAAAGCAGAGAGCCGACCTGAACACACTGAGGAGAGGAATCGGGTTTTTCCCCCTTATATCGCCCTTACCGCTTTTTCCGCCCCAATATAAATACGCGGCGCGGTTCGCACCCGCCCACCGACCTTGCCTGCATGGCAACCCACCCATTTTGTCCGCAGAGATTCGTTTCTCGGGGGACGGCGACGGAGCGAAGGCCGACGGCCGCCCCCCAACTCCCCTTTTTAAGCCTTACAGTCCCCCCCCCCGCCGGTGAAGGGGATTTCTTCCCGTCTCCCTCACAAAAGAATTCGCATTCACGCTGATTCACCCCTTTCCAGACAGGGCTGCACTATCACACTCGGTTACAAAACCCCGGAAACGGGCGAGAGGGGAGCCGCGAGAGACCTCGAGCCGGCCACGGTTCCCCCCACCCCTTACTCAATCGCAGCCACAGCGGGGGGACGCGCACCGCCCCCTCCCCCGAGACCCAACCCCCGGGCCTCCCCTCGGCGGTACCCGGAAAGGAAGAGGTGCTGCTGCTGCTGTCTCAGGAAAAGCCGGCGCGCTAAGGGAAGCGGCCGCAGGGAGGCCCGCAGAGCAATAAGCCGGGGGAGTCGCTGCCGCATCTCTAGGCCCTGCCCGCTGCCCCGAGCCGGCCTACTTCCCCGGCCGGCCCCTCCCTCAACAGAAAGCAGTGCCCAAGCAGTTCTCCGGCCGGTGGAGGCGCCATTTTTCCTTCCCCGACGGAGGCCTGGAGGCGCTTGGAGGATCTTACCTGACGCTGAGGAGTGCTCCGCCCGCGGGGAAGGAAAGGGAGCCGGCTCGGAAAGAGAGCAGCGTGCTGTGCTGGCAGGAGCAACGAGAGGCGGCTGCAGCCAAAGGGGTGCCACTGGCAGTGTCTGGGCAGCGCCTGTTGCCGCGGCTGCAGTTAAGGAGCAAAGGCCTCTGGACTGTACCCTTCCTCCGGGGAGTGTGTTTGTGCGCGCGCGTGTATGTGTGTGAAAGAGAGCCAGCGCGCGACCCCGTTACAGAGAATGTCTACTACGAAGACAGCCAGCCGCCCTTTGCACACCTAAGTCCGAGTCACTTGATTTACTTCCCGAGTAAAAGGGGTAAAACACACACGCAAACACTAAATCACCCTGGCACCTTTTGTGCCCGCTAAACACAAAAAGGCGAGGACGCGGCGAGGCACAAACGAACAAGTTACTTCCGCACAGCTCCTTAAGGCGCAGCTATCTAGAAACGGGCCCCGTCCTGATTTAGGAGTGTTAGCAGCTCGAGGGCCCAATTCCAACCCTAACTCCACGTTCCCTTAATTTGGAAGAGGATTAGCTCTTTTACAGGGCCATAATAGCCGGAGGTAGGGCTCAGTAGCCTAGTGTGATTTCCCACCCGTTTTCTTCTGAGTTGCTGAACTACCCTACAACTGATGAGGATGGGGAGGGACTCGATTCAACCCGCCTGGTGGGCTTCAGATGGGGGGCTGTTAATTAACTGGTGTAATTTTGATTTTTTTTGAGCTGCTATCTCCGTCTCTTTTGATTCCTTCAACAACCCTGCCTAGTCTTAAGCAAGGTTAAATATCTCATTGGGTTTAAGCTGCTTAATTACATAGGGCTGATGTAATAAATGATAAGGAACACTTCCTGGAAAATGAAATAAATGAAATGTAATAATTTAGAACATGGGATGAAAACTGCTACTGAGCGTGAATTTCACAGGTTTGCAATTTCACATGATGATTACTAAATGTTTGGCTTTGAAATTTACACAGCCAGCCTGAAAGATAAGAGCTGAGGTAAAGTTTCATGTTCACTTTTGTAGAAAATTAAAGAAAACAAGTATATACGGTACATAAGTGTATATTGTTTTCAGTGTATATTAGTATTCATAAAATGAGAACTGGAATGAATCAAATACACAATTCATTAAACAATATGCTTCCAAAGCATGTTAGAGCCTTTGTCTCTAGAATCTGATCCTGAACCTCCGGTTCCGGTCGCAGCGCAGGCGGTCGTTCAAAGAGTCTGCTCTCTTTGCTGGCCGGTTTCCCTCCGCCGGTAAACCCTGGACAGGGTCGAAAGTCACCCTGGAGGGGCGACCACCGTTGAGGAGGCCACTCGTTCCCTCTGTGGTCCGAGACATCTCCTTTGGGCCGACAGGGAAAAGATCGGCCATTAACATGGTTGATCATCTAGCTGCTTCAGCCGAAAGTCACAGCAACATCTAAGCGAAAAGAACCACCGTGGGTGATCCGGGTGAGACCTTTCCTTCCCTCTTGATACTCTATCTTCCTGTGAAAAGCTTCTAGAATTATTTCCCTATTTTAAGAAAGCAGCGTTTGGATACTTGGGAAAAGGAGCTTGGAGAAAAATAATTAATTTTTATTGACTATTTGAGCTGTTGGATTTCGGGGATCCTGAAAAAAATCCTTACTGTGAAGGTGGACTTTCTTTCTCTTTGCCTGCTTGTTTTTAGCCTAAGTGGAAGCCTTTAGGGAGGGGGTGGAGTGTTTTTCTTCCTCCTCCCCCTTCTGAACATTACTGTTTATTTTTTAAAAAAAATTCCGGCTGTCTGGGCGGCTTTTTTGTGGATTGAAGTGGCAAGAAAGTATCCATTTTAAGCTGATAACTTTTACTTTGCCTTGTTGGATGTGTATTCATCTTAAACTTGGCGTGACGCCCAGACATTCCTATCTGTTGAAAACAGCTGAAGGGCTTTTTTCTTTTTTTTCTTTTTTTCTCCTAGTAGTTTATTTTGACTTTACAATACAAAATATATCTCCTAGAAAAATGGATTTTCTCTCTCTTTTGGATTACAATATAATAATTGACTTTTAAGGCATCTTTTTCTATTACTATTTTGGATTACAAATTGGATATTTATAATGCTGACTTGGATTTTTTCTGCCTTTATCTTTTTGTTTGGCTTGACTGTTTTGTTTTTTCTTATTCCTGCTTGGATGTTACATTTTATAACATTGCTAGTATAGAATTTTTATCTTATTATTGGACTCACACTAGAAAATTTTTTGGAACTTAAAGATTTTATTATTATTTTGGATTACATTTTCTTTGGCCTGACTTTTTTGCTTTTTTCTATTTTTCTTTGGATCCTAGACCTTATATTACTCCTATTACAGAATGTTTATTGTTGTATTTACCTTCTAAGCTGAACGTTCACCAAAAAACGAAGATTTTTTTATTATTGAAATGGAATCTCACCCACAGCTTGACTATGGACTTTTACTAAAAAAAAATTTGGAACTGAAAGAACAATTTAGAATGAACATGAAAGATGATGTTCCAGAGTTAAAAATTGAATCTCAAACTTTGACTGACCAAATTATAGACCAAGGAACAACAGAGGAAGAACAGACCAACCCTAAAGAGGCCGGCATGCAACTATACTCACAACTTAGTGAGATGGAAGAAATATATCTACAATCTATTGAAGAGGAACCAATCAACACAGAGGAAGATATTACATCTCATATGCAAATTATGGAGAATTTTGACGACCAAAGGCGGATTCCAACTAAAATACCTATAATCCTAAAAGCAACAGGAATTGACTTTCAAATACGAGGCATTGAAAACGCTGACAACATGGACAAACAACGAATAACTACCAGACTGACTAAGACTAATTATATAGTGCAGACAACACTGGAAAAAAGAGAAGAGGACTACGATCAGATTCAATTGTGGAGAAATATGTATAACCAAACATTAAGATTTGATGAATCAGAGGCTCTTTTGTGGAAACCTGCTTGGCACAAAAAGAAAGCTAGAATTAGGTTTAAAAATGAGAGTTAAAATTTTATTTGATGGGTTAAAAAGGCTTTTAGAGATTTTGACTGAGTTAATACTATTGAGATGAAAACTATTGGAGTTAATATTATTGAGACAAAAATTATTGATTTGATTACGGTTGGCATGTAATTTGTTAATAGAAGAAATAGAATATAGACTAGAAATTTAAAAGACTTTTAGAGATTTTGAATGAGTTAATAATACTGAGATGAAAATTATTGATTTGATTATGGTTGGGATGTAATTTGTTAATAGATGAAGGAATAGAATATAGACTAGAAATGAAATAAGGTGCCTAGTGAAATAATATGTTTTCTTTTTAAGGTATAATGACTTTGATAAGATTAAATTTCAGATAAGGAGTTAAAAAGGGGGTTTTAAAGTTATGTTTTTACAAAATAAGGGAAATTGGATACCCGAATTGTATACCATATGTTTATTTAAGGCTAAATTGGAATATGTTAATTGCAAGTTAGTTAAGCCTGAAAACAGGTTGATCATAGATGAAATATTATTGATAGTTTTTGTTTTTTTTTTGACTGACAAAATAGAGAGGGAACCTTTAAAGAAGTAATTTGAATTGTTTATGTATGATTATATTTCTTACTTTTTTCTATGGAGTACCCTATCCCCACGATGAGTCTCAAACACTTTGTTGTAAAACTAAAAAAAAAATCAATAAAACTTGTTAGAATCTGATCCTGAATTGCAATTTGTTTTTTTTTACAGAATTTGATTTGAGCATAGATGAATATAAAGGATCAGATGAAAGAATATACGTGCAGATGAGGCCCTGGAAGGGTCATATGTGGAGATAAGACCAAGGTGTGGTTGTGATGGACATGGGAGTGACGAAGATGAATTCTGAGAAGAAATATTTACTCTTAAACAACTTTTTCTTTAACAGCTTTTTTCCTTTCTGCTCACTGAGGGTTTTTCAGACAAGCTTGCTAACAGTTGACATGTTAGGGGGGTGCAGGGACAATGAAGCGAGACAGATTCACAGGTTCAACCACTTAGCCAGGATGTTGGGTACATGAATAGCTCACTTATAAGAAAACCCAAAACCACACAGGAAACTAGAAGCTTTGCAAGATTCTGTGACCTAAGGTGGGCAAAGATGGTGTGATGTTTAGCTATTTTGCATAACAAGCGAGAAAGCTGTAGGGGGCTGCAATCCAGGTAACCAATCAATATTATATGTTATGCATGTATTATCGGGGAGGGAAAAGGGATGTGTTGGGTGGGCAGAGGGGTGTATGAAAATCACCTTTGATTATAAAAACTGCTGTAAAACTAAACGGGGCCACGGTAGCTTTCAAAGCCGGGGTGACTTTCATCTTTGATACCAAAATAAAAGTCTGTTTTTCCATATCTTGGGTTTGGTGTAATTAATTGGCTTCGACACCAAACTAAGACCCAGTTTGGGGAACAAATATTCAATCTAAACCCAAGCAATTGAATGTACAGGCAATGTTTCATGAAGAGATAATGATGTTTCCACAAGACAATCTGTGGAAGAATCAAGAATCCTACAAAAAGCAATAGAAAGATTTTTAACACAGACTTAAAACTTTTTCAACTTTATACAAGACATTAAGAGTTATTTTATTAATGAATTGAAGCTCATGAGCATATTTGATTCAAGAAATTTTAGGTTATAATGTTGCAGTCTCCAGGGAACATCTCAGAAACCTTAGGATATTTCGGATCTTTCCTTCCTCAAAAAGGAATTTTCCCCATAGAGAATTAAAGCACTCTCCATCCTTCTTTGAGTTGGCACTGATTAATTCCAGCGTAAAACTGATTGGACCCACTGCTAATCTCTATTTTGCTTCAAGTAATGGGAAGTAATGGAAAATAAACCTGGGGGAAGACAGTAGGCCAGAAATAGTCTGAAAGAGGAGAGAGGCAGCCTCTCCTATGATTATGCAACTGGCAAAGTCCCGGAGAAAAGAAAACTGAAGCTGAGCAGCTGCTGTGCTATTCTTACTTCATAGGGCAGAAGGGAAAGGATAGAAACTTACATTCCTAATTTTGTAAACACTGCAGTGAGAACTAACAAGGCGGCTATTTCTCAAAATAAGGATCTGCAATAACACCATGTCAGAATACAGCACTTTTAATATGGGATGGTACTAATATTCTTTCCCCTCCCCATACAAAATATTATTTTATTTATAATAGCAGATACCAGCTCTCATCGCTACTTTTCTGGAGCCTGGATAAAAGTTGGTGCCCCAAATAGGAGCAAGGTGACCAGCTGAAAAGGAATTCAGAAACCAAAAGCAAAGAGCACAAATGTAGGAAGAGAAATAGCTCTGGGTAGAGATTGGCTAGTAATCAGAGGGGTTTTCTATCTTTCAGCTCTTTCCAAAAAGATCTTTGATGATACATAAGAATTCATGTAATCAAGAGGAAAAAGGTCATCAGGACATGTTATCACAACAAACTGCAAATACTGTAGAAAAAGTGAGAAAGGAATGTACCTTAGAGACGGAAACCTATGGTAACTCTTAACACAGAGGTCCCCAACCTTTTGGGCACCAGGGACCGGTTACATGGAGAGAGGTTTTTCCACGGATCGGAGGAGGCGTGGTTTTGTGTGCTGCCTGCATCCCACGGATGGGGCTTTGCTTGTTTGTGCGACCCGGTTGTTGGCATGCCGTGTCCTGGTACCAGTCCACGGACCGGGGGTTGGGGACCCCTGCTCTAGCAGCAAACTGAAGCCTTAGCTCTATTAGTAGAAACAGGATATATGCTTTTCTGGGATGTAATAGAAGGCTTGGATATATAAGAATCTTACTTCTATCACTCTTCTAAAGTCATTCAGGAACTGGGAACAATGTGTACTATATCAGGATCCACGTTATGATGTCACTCCCATTGCAACAAATGGGAAGGAACTTCTATAAGGTAAAAGTGTACACTGAATATATTTTATGTATAAATATTTTGTGGTTTTCTGGTTACTAATTCTTTAAGGTTTGCCAGCTCAAAGTTTCTGATTGAGAGGTAAAACAATTTTGGTTTATAATCTACAATGGCTGGTTTCATACATGCTAACCAAATATTAGAAAGCTGCTTTAAGATTTAGTGCAATATGCGAATTAAGCAATTACAATAGATAACCAGATACTGGTGTCCTCATCGAACATTCACACAATGGCTATTTTTGAAAAAAATATAAATTTAATCCCACATATTCTGTTTCTACAACGAATAATAGCAAAGCCAGAGCACTTTAGCTTTTTTTATTTTATTTTCATTTTTTTATTACTTCGTTTTGTGGTCCCACCAGCTCTTGCCTACTGGCACATGTTACTTCATGCAATGCACCATTGTTGCTATTTGTCATGCCATTTGTAATCAGTCTGTGAGATCTTCTTACAGCAGCTAACTAGGTGGTCTACTATTTCTTCAGCTTCTTTGCAGAGATGACATTTGTTTTCTATTGCTATCTTATCAATTCTCAATTCAATTCTAAATTTTCAATTATTATTTTAGATGCATTGGCGGTTCAATTCTAATATGCAAAATATGCTCTTATCAAGTACAAAAGCAGAACAATGTTGAATCTAGTACAGTCAAAGATTGTGAATTCTGGGAGATACAGTCCTATCCTATTTAGAGGATACTGCACCAGATTGGAGAACCATTTCTTAGCTGAAATGCAGTGAATCATCTTGGAATACTGTGTGTGGATATTTTATCAACTTTCTTCACTATAATGCTAATTGTGTGCAGGTATATCTCACTTTATGTGTAATATATTGTGCTTATATTTCACCTGAAGGGGTTGTGATCTGGCAATTCCCATTTAGTGCCACTGCTTTGGAAAACTAATCAAATTTACCTATTGGCTCAGCTTCTCAACAGTTTGCAGAGTTTTCTTTGGAGTTTAGAGGTGGGCATTTTTCTATAGGTAGAAATTCCTGGACCTTTCACTCCTTTGTGCAAACAAGACCTTTCCACCATTTCCCTGTCCTTTCTGTTTACTCTGATGGGGAGCTTTACTGTTCCCCTGCACAATGCCTATTTAAGATTTTCTGCCCCATTGCTTTTTTCCCTTCCAGGGAAAGGAATCTAAAGAAAAAATGGGGGCAGAGCACCAACTGACTTCCATTTTTATGTAGATTCACTGGCTGGCTGGAAAGAGACGTAGCCAGCTTCGCAAGAGAAGCACATTAATTTGGATACCACTTTGCCAGTAGTAGGGTGAAGCCCATCATAGTAGCTCTAAGGATGTGCCCTTAGTTATATCAAAGTAAATTACAACTGGATAATATAAGTAGAAATGGTAACTGAATGTTTACTTTGTTTTAAGCAGTGCATCCCTTAATTTCTGTGCTTGTATAATTAGCTTATGTAACATGACAGCCACATCCAGTTGATTAAATTTCAACAGGTAACATGCAAACCATCAGTAAAGAAAAACAAGACATACCTTAAAGATAACAATTAGTATTTAAGTAGGTCAACAGTTTGGATAGGTGCTGTGTGGGCACAGGGTTCAACAGTGCTGAAAATATAATAATTGGGTACAATAATTTATTTTAATCACTAAAAAATTCTTGGTGAAACACATACTCCCGGATGCACTGCTTACTAAGCTATTGTAGAACAGGCATAACCCACAGCCTGCAAGATACATGAACGTCCTCTGACCCATTTCATAAGTCCTCAGAGCCCTGTCTTATGGCCACATTCGATAGTAAAATGGCAAGAAGAGACACAAAGTTATAAAGTGCATCTTAGGCAAAACAAATTAACAAACCTTATCCTGTAGCATATATTATTACAAATGTTCCTTTGCTTTTTTTAAATGAAAACAATCTTATTAGTAGTATTCCTATGTTTTCTACCAATGTGAGATGTAACTATTTGCAATTAAATCTTTAATAATGTGATCCATAAGGTTATCTTAAGGGATGGAAGGGAACTGATTTCTAGAAGACTGATGATTGCTTCGGGATCTGTTTTTCTTCCTGAGGTTCAATTTTGTTAAATGTACATAGAATTGTTTTTTTCCTTAAAGAATGCTAATTTGCCTTCCTTCATACAAATATAGGAAAACATTTCTTCCTTCCACCGTGAAAGCAAATACTGAAAAATAAGCAAAGTACTGTTGGTGGGGTCTTTAATAGTTCAAAATGCAAGAATCCCAGTGTAAAATAAATAAAAAGTACACATGCACAAAACCCTGTGAAAGATATGAGGGAATGCATAGAGGAGGGTTATGCAACAGCCATCACTAATATCAACATTTCACCCTCCAAAACTGAGGGAGTGAAGAGTTATAGAACATCTACTGCACACTTTCTAAGATTTATATTTCTTACTTCTAAAGATTAAAATATATTAATTTTATTGGAGGCTCTGGATATCTTCATTCTTTTGCTTCTATTGAAAATAATTGGGAATTATCTTTTAATTATAAAAACACATCTTGAAGACTCCAAAGAAAGGAAATAGGGCTGTTGACTGCCAAACCATGTTCTGTCTAATGTCTCTCCACTGTGCCAGACTGACTTTGAGAAATGATCTTCAGTTTGTTTATTTGGTTTGGTTTTACTTCTGAAGCAGTTTCTTTGGTCTTAGACCTTCTTGAAAAAAAATATAGCCAGTTCTGTGGCACTGCATGTAGAGTGTGTGAGTGTGTGTGTATATATATATGTATATATATGTATGTATGTATATATATGTATGTATATATATGTGTGTGTGTGTGTGTGTATATGTGTGTGTGTGTGTGTGTGTGTGTGTGTATATAATATGTTTGTCTTTTTTTCATACCTTTTGGGATGTCAAGGATGATTCAGTTCCTCACGGAAGACGATCCAGATGAGAATGATTTAGTAATGTGATTCATGCACATTAACAAAACCCACACATCTTTCTCTTGTTATGCTCATAATTGTGTTCTACCTTCTCCCTCATATAAGCTCCCTTATTGGGAGAGGCTGCTATAATTAATAAGCTAATTAATATTAAGAGCTATGTCACTTAGATTTAAATGCTCCAGATATATTTCCTGACCAATCTGTGTTCACACTGCATGATTCTTTGGAATGTCATGTTTTTAGTCCTGAATGTCTATGGAGATTCTCAATCATCCAGATAATGGTTGTCCCAAAGGTACTTTTTTCAAAAGGCTACTGGACTTTGTTTTTTCTTGAAGATGCTTTGCTTCTCAACCAAGAAGCTTCTTCAGTTCTGACTGAATAGTGGAAGATGGAAGGATTTATATTCTTGCAGTCATCTAGTCGTTAGCACTCTTTCTGAGAGTCATTGAGGCCACTTCAGTCAGTTCTTCAGTCAGAATTGAAGAAGCTTCTTCAATGAGAAGCAAAACATCTTCAAGGAAAAACAAAGTCCAGCTGCCTTTTGAAAAAAGCATGTTTGGGACTTCAGTCCTGAGGAGCAACAGTGTTGACTAAAAATTTCTAGATGCAAATTCAGCATCATGTAAGATGTCTGGATCCTACAAAAAAAATAAATAAATCTGATGACAGATCTGGTACTGATCACAGTATTGGATTGCATTACTAATTTCAGTTATTCAGGTTCTCTACTTGTCAAGTATTTTAGAAATCCATTCAAACTTCCAAAATGTGAATCCTTATAATTCCCTGTAAGGACTTGTTTTCACATGAAACTAACCAAACAAGTTAAGCCAGGTTACTGAAAGTCCAAACTTTCTGCTCAGACTGAGATGAGTACTAGAGTAACCACCCTGAGTCACTTTGGTTAGTGAGATGGGTGGCATATTAATTAATTAATTAAATAAATAAATAAATAAATAAATAAATAAATAAAGAAAGAAAGAAAGAAAGAAAGAAAGAAAGAAAGAAAGAAAGAAAGAAAGAAAGAAAGAAAGAAAGAAAGAAAGAAAGTGTCTCATGAAGCATCTCCAGCTGCATTATCCTGTTTTCTCTGTCCTTTATCCTGGCTTCTCATAAATGTACAGAACATCTGCAAAACAGGTACAGAAAGAATATGGGGAAACTGTCCAGGATTGTGCATTTTTAAAAATAATTGTTCTTAACTGTAAAAAAAAATATAGGAAATAAAAATTACAGAGGTGAAGAAGGATAATAGACAAGAGAATTTCTATGGTATAACTACAACATACTTCAATTTTCTAGTCTGGTACTAGATGAATTTATACCGAGGCCCCCCTAGCCAAGGCTGCCACCTGCTCTACAAACAGAAGCTGTGAATCAGGAGTACCTACAAATCGCACATCAACTTAATTAAACACCTCTCTGGTACTCAGAGTGGGGTCAAAAACCCAGATCCACTTTGTCTTGCTGGAATTCTGTCAGAAGCAGTTCCAGAACTTCACAGCCTCCAGACACTGGCTAATCGCCTGAATGGAATTGCCTGATCAGGGAGGATAAAAATGTGCCGTAGAGTAACTAATAATAGTACCTCCTGTGCACCCAAATGACTTCACCCAGTAGTTTCATGTAGATTTTAAAAATGACCACTAAGAGTCCTGAACTCCGACATACTCCACACAAGATGGACAAGGCGTTTTTTCTCCCCTGTAGCCCACTAGGTATACCAGACCCAAGAAATCAACTCCACAGGAAAACTAAACTATTTTTTGTTGAGATTGGCTACAATAGCAGAGTCTTGCATGTCTGATTGTTCTGTCCTTCCTCCTCCTTACTCTCCAGTGAATTAGGGATGTATCTACCTGAAGCACTTTCAAATGTTACTTCATTGTTCTGGGCTTTAAAAAATCAACCCTTTTTACCTAAGCAATAGTTCCTGCATATTTCTATCAAGGTCATCTTTCTTACTGTCTACACACCCCAGCATCAAATGAAACTGGCCGTGAAGGGAGGAAAACCACTGCAAAACAGTGACCAGCATTCTCAACAGCTGAAGCTGATACAGAAGAATACTATGGTTGATGGAATCAAAAGTCACCGAGATCCAAGAGAGCCAGGACAGAACATCACCCCCATCCTGAGCCCTCCAGAGGTCATCCACAAGCCAACCATGCCATCTCAGTACTATAACTCAGCCTGAATCCTAATCAAAAAGAGACAAAAAAGAGAATACCCTTCAGATTTGCTGAAATGGGTTATGATCACACTAACCACTGATCCTTTTAAAAGAACCACCAGGTAAGAATAATCAGCACATAATAAATCCTGGCTCTTCTCAAATAACTTTATTTTGAAAATTACTATGTTGCCGAAATATCAATTTGAAGATGTGGAACTGTTTATACAGTGCAGTTTTGGGGTTTGTTTTAATAAGCTGCCTCTACACCCAGGTGATTACTGATTTGCATCACTTGCTGCTGTTTGTCATGACCCATGTCTGTTGCAGTAAACTTCAAAAGCATATGCCTAATAACTGTGAGCATCGGTCAGTTTCAGCAAGATAAAAGATCTATATTAATATAGAAAGAGTGCAGAGAAGGGCAACAAAGATGATTAGGGGACTGGAGGCTAAAGCATATCAGGAACGTTTGCTGGAATTGGGTATGTCTAGTTTAATGAAAAGAAGGACTAGGGGTGACATGATAGCAGTATTCCAATATCTCAGGGGTTGCCACAAAGAAGAGGGAGTCAAGCTATTCTCCAAGGCGCCTGAGGGCAGGACAAGAAGTAATGGATGGAAACTAGTCAAGGAAGAAGCAACCTGGAACTGAGGAGAAACTTCCTGACAGTTAGAACAATTAACCAGTGGAACAACCTGCCTCCAGAAGCAGTGAATGCTCCAACACTGGAAGTTTTTAAGAAGAGACTGGACAGCCATTTGTCTGAAATGGTATAGGGTTTCCTGCCTGAGCAGGGGGTTGGACTCGATGACCTCCAAGGTCCCTTCAAACTTTATTATTATTATTATTATATACTATTAAATGGACTCAGAAAGCAAGAGTCGGAAGGAATATACATTTTAATTAAGTGAGCCATATACTTTCTATCCTGAGCTCATTTTGCATACAGTAGCAGTTATGCAGGTGAACGTACAAAACTAAAACATATAAGAGGCCAAAACAATGTTGATCAGAACCAGTCTATAGAACATAGTTGTCTAATGAAGCAAGTCACCAGTAGGTCAGGTGAAACTCATGTATGCTACCACATGTACATTTCCAGTGGATCTGGTGTAACTCACCTGTATGGGTAGGCCCCTGTTGGTACTCACCAATAAATTCTTCTCTCATGTCACTTCTCTTTGCCTAATCCTGCTGTCTTCTCTGCACATGTATATGTGTGCTGTATGGGAGGGGATGAGAATGAGAGGTTTTTTAATTGTGTTCACACACAATTTATATTAAACTTGGGAATTAATGGGGATGTGAGGGGAAGGGAATTATTATATCTGTATATATAAATAGTTAAATAATTAAAGTAATTAAAAGTGATGTTAAAATTCAGTTAATGGCTTCTTATAGTAATACAGTCCTAACCTATTTTTATAAAAACCTATTTTTATAATTATATAAACTGTATAAATTATATACATTATGTAAATATTCTGAACTGGGCAGGGGGTTGCAGCAAAATACCTCCTATGATTCAATTGTTCTACGTGGCCCCATCTCCTTTTACAAAGAGATTTCTGGCATGCTGTTCAAAGGCTGATGAATCTTGCTTCAATGAAAACTGCACCACGCCTCTGCTATTAGGGCATAAGGCAAGATTGAAGCAATAATTCATGGTGACATTCCAGCTGAAACAAAACAGAACAGTCTTATAAATGCACATATAAATCATTTCTTTTATTTCTATCAAGTTCTTGATAGTGTAACCATTTATTTTATTTCTTGTAGACTGTTTGATTCATGACATGGACACCTTCCATTCCCAATACTTACATTTATATCCACACCTAGAAACTACACCATAAAAATACAATAAATGTTGTAATTTTTCCATGCAGGTCATTTTTCAATCATGTGCCTTTGTGCAACTGTGAGTTGTGTACCAGTTACCCCCTATCTGAACCAATAATTCTTACTCACAGCCACCCATGCCCTAGTCACCTCCCATCTTGACTATTGCAATGCACACTATATGGTGCTGCCCTTTAAAAGTATCTGGAAACATCATTTGGTTCAAATGCAGCGGCATGCATAGCTTTGTGCAGGTCTAGATGTGCTCATGTGTTCTCTCTCCTGCGGGAGCTGCATTGGCTGCTAATTTGCTTCCACATCCAGTTCAAGATGCTGGTTGTCATCTTCGAAGCCTACATGACTTGGGATTAGGTTATCTGAAGGACCATCTTTTTCCGGTCACCACTTCCCAACCCACTAGAGTGGGGAAATAGGAAATGCTATGGGTCCCCTAAGGAGGTTCATCAAGCACAGACCTAAGCATTTTACAACTTGCAGGCCACGTTTGCCTTGTGGGCAGTCCCAGTCTGGCCCAAAGCATCAGTAGTGTCAGTGGCAGCATCGGGGGGGGGGGACGTTGGTGCACATTGGTGGCAGGGGTGGGGCAGGGCAGCATCAGAGGCAGGGTGGCAGTATCAGAGTGTGAGGTACACAATAAATATACATGTAATTTTCCATTTCTGCTTAAAGGAATAGGCATATAGAGGCACTTAGCTAAGGTACTTTTAGGAAAGGAGATGTAGTAAGCTGGAGGAATAGAGAGGAACTATATACACTGACTCAAAGCATACTTTTAGAATAGTGCACACTATTGTAGAATAGCATATAGTTTATGAATAACATATTATTCAATTTATATAAAGTTTATTCTTTATAAAAACTGCATATAGTATTTTAAAGTATAACTATGAACCAAAGTGTAGCCATGTTTAACCGAATCATGAACTCTGTTACACACATAGCTTCTAGATGAAAAGTAGGCATTCTTATAAACAAGGGAAGATATAAATCCTTTTTAATTGCAATTATCCAGTTTAAGTTGACAGACTCACCTTGTAGATAAGGCTACACCCTTAGTTAGCAGGATGCTACGAATCATGCCACAGACAAGGAAGGGAAGATAAGACAGGAACAAAAGGGGCTTTTGATCATATAATTGGTAATTATAATTGTTGCTAGGCGGTCGGAAATCGTGTTACTAATTCAGACCTATCAACTGGGTTTGAAGAGGAAGGATGTGGTGTGATGCACGGGACAGGGTATAAAAGTCTATGCTGAAATTGATTCAGGTGTGGGCCTTTACTTGCAGGTAGAAGGATACACCAGCTTTTGCAAAAGCTTTAATAAAATTTGTTTTGTTTTCCAACACTCTTGGAGTTGAATTTTTATTCCTCATAAGAAGAATGGGAAAGCGATCTGTCACAAAGTCCTGGTTTCTTATGTGGCCTCTTGGGAAAATAAATTGCCCTCCCCCAGCTGGACCAAGAAGGGCCTTGTCCATGGTGATTTCTTCACTGTGAAACATCATCGCCATGGAGATAAGATTGGCCCTCACTTTGAGATTCTTTTGCAAGGCCCTGAAAACCTGGTTTTTATTATATTTGTATTGGGTTTTTATCCTTGTAAGCCGCTGGGAGTCACTGAGAATGAGTTGGATGGCCATATAAATTTTCATAAATAGAATAAAATAAAGTAAAATATATATAAAATAAATTAAAATAACATATGGTTCAGATACAACATAGCCATTAGAGGAAGTGTAAACATTTTAAAATCCTAATTTTAACAACCCAATTTAATACCCTAATTTTAATATCCACTCAATGAATAATTCTAATGAATTTAAAATATTTGCTCAGGCCTTGGTGAGATTTTGATCACACTTTTAAATATATTATAAATGCTGCAGATTCTGGATATATAATTCACTCTTAGTTTTTTCTTCAATTGCTGCAAAGAAAGGTGAAAATAAATCTTTCATTTTTGTAGTATTCTATCTTAATGATCTGTACAGAAACTCTGCATTTCTGTCTCTTCTTTCCTAGCTATTTCTGCATACCAAGGAAATTGGGCACAGGAGAGGCATGAGAAGGCTTTGCTATTACAGTACATTATATGAGAACCAGTTTGATAGTCTTTTAAATTTCTTCTTGTCTCATTGGCCGCCTTGGATGACTGATACAGGTAACTAAAACTACAATTCCCAGGATGCTTGTGTTCTGTCCTCATCAAGCCGACGATGCTTATTATCCACAACGAACTCTGGGTAGCCTTACAGTTTCTTGAACAGATACACACAATTGTAGAATTGTCTATTTCCCGATCTCCTGATTTAAAATCCATTCACTAATACAGTATCTGCATTTCGAAAGGGAAAGACTCCCTCAAGTCAGGCCCAACTCTAAGTGATTTTTGTTTTTCAAACTTAACTACTTTAAGATGTGTGGACTTCAACTCCCAGAATTCCTCAACCAGCATCTTGAAGTCCACACCTATTAAAATTGCCAGGTTTGAAAAACACTGGGCTGCACGATCCGCTTATAAAAAACCCAATATGTACGTTGGCAGAAGATTGCGACTGATTGTTAAAATCTAAGCGTCATGGCTATCAGCCCTGGGAATTACATCTCAGATATTTGGATGAAAGTACACAAATAGGAGTCCAGTATGCAAAGCTATTGTAAACAACTGCGGAATGAAATTATTGCAAGCTGCATTTTTAACTGCGGCACATTTTCAAATGCTGTAAGTAAGGCCAGAGTTAGAAAGATTCCCCCGCCCTTTTCTGCTTCTTATTCCGCGAGCGAAGAAGACAAAAAGACTATCCCAACCCGATTAAGAAGCTTCAGACACCTGTACAACCTGTTTATATAGGTCTATGTACGCTTAATCTTTTTTTGTCGCCTAGTGATGATATCATAAACAGCCTAGGAGTTCACGCGTATTAAAAAAAAAGTCCCATGGTCCTCTGCGAATCTCGTAGCCTCACGCTGATTGGCTGACACGCAGCGCGAGCTATTCAAAGTGTCGGCTTCACTTTGGGCGCGCTTCTCTCTCGTGAAGTTGGCTGGGGGGGGGGAAGAGTAGTTCAAGCGGTTTCCGCTGAAAGGGCGGCTGCGCTTCTCTTTCTCTCTCGAAGTTTCCGGATCGGCAAGACTCCGGGATCCCCTTCGAGAAGACGGATGATTCAGAGCTGCCCTGCGCGCTGGGGGTGAAGCGCCGGTTCCCTTCCCAGCTTGGTTCTGTCCTGTCCTGGGTCTTTGCTTTCTTAACTTACCCCGGACGGACCGACAATGAGTTCTTTCGTCGGCGCGAAGAAAGAGGACAAAGGCAAGAACATCCAGGTGGTGGTGAGATGCAGGTCAGTCCTTACGGGGCGTCGCTCCCGTGGGCAGGGATTGTCACTTAACGCGGGGGAGCATCACTCTTGCCCTGAAGGTGCTTTCTGCAAAGTCTCACTCAGTTTTGATCAGGATTAACCTCCAGGCTTGTAGTCGCGGACATTTGCTTTACTTGGTCTGGATTCAGATTGGATCACGTTTAGAACAAGCATCTCGTCATTGAAAGACTTGAGTCAGGATGGAGTTGGGTCCTGTTAATTTGGGGGACAAGACTGTAAAGATGAGCCAATCTGGATCTAGCCCCCCCTCCACCCATCATAACAATCAAAATGCTGATTGTTTGAAGGACGGTTGCAGTCTTGAGTAGGAATAAAGTCCCATTAGTTACCATGTATTCTGAACAATAGTTCTAGGTACAGTATTAATTTGTCTTCAGAAGTATCTTCCATTGGAAACAATAAGGTTTATTCATCATTAAGTATGTCCCTAAGCTTCACTGAAGGGGAAGCAAAGCCCTATTATCATGCATCTTGAACTATAGCTCCATGTAGAGTATGTATTCAGAGTACCTTTCATTGGAAACAATAGGACTTAATTCATCATTAAGTGTCCTCTTAAGCTTCCTAAAGGTAATTTTTTTTTAGTTTTTTATTAGAGTTATGAAGGGAGCAGAATCAGTCTGGAAACAGCATCTTCAACTTGACAAAAGATTATTGAGTAGACATTGTCCTGCTATGTATTTTCATATGGACTGAGGTTATTTCATGTACATGTCTTTATTTGGATGCATTTGAATTAGGACCAATGACAGACTTCTTTTCATCCTCATTCTCAATAAAGATGTAAAAAGTTAAGATAATAGTTGTTGAAGACTGTAATTAAAAAAGCAGAGTAGTATTTAGGTTTTTTAAAAAAAAACATGATATATGCTTGAGCTGGAAGTTTAATAATCATTATATTATTGACTACATTATGGGATGGGCAAACAATAATCAAATTTAGATGGCTGCCAATCAGTTATTCTCTAGGTAACTTACTGAGCAGGATAAACAATGTAAAATATAAAAATCAGTAATATAGGTAAAGATCTATTTTAAGAATCTCAAATCATATCCTTAGGCTAAAACATAAGCCTAAGGATAAGCCTTGGGGGACACTGGCATGAGGCTAAAGCTTGAATCTGAAGAGAATTTATGTGGAGTTATGTAATATGAAGTGTAAGATCTTTGTTATGATGTGATTTTTGTTGATATTGTCTTAGCTGCTTTGAATGGTACATATATTTTGAATGAACAGATTTTTGTTATTAACTGAATCTTTTTGATGAACCAGCCAAAGAAACTATTTTTATGCTATGATTGACACGAAGTACAAAAAAGTGCTTGTGGTATGTTCTGTGGACAGAATTGAAGTAATTACAGCTATGTTTTTTCTTTTAAATTAATTGGTGTATATGCCATCTACCTTTTGAAGGTTATTAATGTCATAATAACATCCAGAATGGCCAGATGTTAATTTTCTGGCTCAGACAATGAAAATAGTTGCCATCTACACATTGATCCTAATTTCAAATGGCTCATACGTAAGGATTTTCAAAATCTAAAAATCTGTATTTCAACTCCATTACTTTGCATCATAGAAATCCTAAGTGTTTTTTAATGCTGTTTGATAACAGTTTTGGGTGGGTTTTAGCTTTAAAAAATATTTAATGGGATCCACCCCTTGAATCACATTATTGTGCCTTTACAGCATCAAAAGTAATAAAAAATGTAACTGTAATGCTTCAGCATACAGAAAGTTATATGCTTTTTCATGGTGGTTCCAGATAAATCTCATGTAACATTACTAGATCTATTCATTCTAAATTTTGGGGCCAAGAATAATTATATTGTAATGATTCAGTCATGTGATACTGTGTGATTTGATGGTTTCATGTGGATCCCATCTAAAAAAATAAGAGCTTCCCTGTCAATCTATGCCTTAGATGTGAAATTTCATACAGTGATGATTGGTTCCTTGACTGAATAGTTCAAACTGAAGATTTTTGTGATTTGATGAAGTTTCAGATGGATTATGTGTAAAACCTATTCTCAGGTCCATGAGGATCCATCCACATAGCACTTTGTACAGGAACAGTATCAGAACAAATGAAGCCCAACGTGATGTAGTGGTTAAAGTATTATACTAGGATGCTGTTCTGTTCCATCTTCAAGTAGAATGCTAGATTCTAGGTTTGGAATCTTATGGTACTGCATGCATACCAACTAAACTTAAAAGCAAAGGAAACAGGCTTATAGGTCTTGTGCTGATTTGAAACTAGGCTTACACTTACTTCAAATAACGTATGGGAAACTGTTTTTAAAGGCCCTTCAATATATCTGAGCGCAAAGCTAATTCCTACGCTGTAGTGGAATGTGACCATGGAAGGAAAGAAATTATTGTTCGCACTGGAGGAATGGCTGATAAAACATCAAGGAAGACCTATACATTTGATATGGTAAGTCTTACTTACTGCTTAGTAGGAATGTTTAGAGCCCCCCCCCCCCCCCCATTTTGGCAGTTTAGGAGCAACATGTTTACAATTTCCAGTGGCTAAGTTTGCACGCCAAGCTAAGGCAAAAATGAGCCATAAATGCTATGGGGTAATGAATAAAGATTTTGTTTCCATGTTCAAGCCCTGGCACCTTCGCTAATAAGGAGCAAGCAGTGACAACTTGGAAAGACGTGCCTGAAAGCCCCAGGAATCGTTAGGAGCATGAACACATGCTAGTTTGATATTGAATATATTATCAAACTAGGGTTCAGTGTTATGTTTATAGTCTCAAGCTCACAAATTCCTGCTACCACTTTGAGTAACTGGAGTGTCCTGATTAGATTTTCCCTTTTTTAAAGGATTAAAAACAAACCAGACTCTTACTTGATGTGTCCTGATTTGTGCAGTATGTGAAAGGATTCATTTCAACTGAGATTTCCCTTCATCTCAGTTCCGACCCTTAATTGTGCATCTTATGTATGCAGAAGATATAATAGGGAAGGTCTCTTTTAGAATAAATATCAAATGTGAGTTATAAAGAAAGATATTTATTAGAGAAACAAAAAAATTATACATGCTGATATAATTTCACATAAAACTCAATATAGTGATCTTTACCTTTAAACAGAATTTGGGAGTTCAGTGCAAAGGTAGAGTTAGTTGCAGAGGATGGAGAGGAGCATCTTGGTAGTATCAGAAAGATGTATTGAAAGATGATATTATTGGAATCAGAGACTAGTAAAGAGAGGCCAACTTTTTTAATTGTGAAATATATTCAGTATCTGACATCAGTGGCCCATCTAGTTAATCAGGAAATTATTGAAAGACTAGTCCATTTTCTTAATAATTCTGAACTTAAACAGTTTCCCTGTTTGGACTTTTTACAGCATAACATAATAAGTTAACTGTGCACATCTATTCAGAAAAAAGGGATGTTTAATTACTGAAGGTATGAATTTCCATCATTAAGTAGATTTCTAAGAGTACCTACGGAACAAATCACATAGAAATTAGTTGCTGCTTCCTTAGCATGGCTGCTATGTGTTCATAGTTCAGAAGCAGGCAGTGCTGTTTATAATCAATACAGATTTATGTCTAAAACTGGACAGAAAGTTCACTTTATCAGTTCTGCTGAAGGACTAGCTCCTTTCATTACTACTTTTGTTGCCTTCAGTTAATTGCCTGAATTTGTTTCCCTGTGCATGTCTCTCTGTTAATAAGATAATTACAGGCAAATATTGGCTTGATTTTTATAAATTATAAGTTCTGATAGTCTTTTGGCTTATAGATTTAAATACGAGGTTTTTTGGGGGGAAGGAAGGTGGAGAGGGGGGTAAATTTAAATCTCATATTTAGCAATAGCACTTAGACTTATATACAGTTTCATAGTAGTTTTGAGAGCCGTGGTGGTGCAGTGGTTAGAATGAAGTACTGCAGGCTAACTCACTGCTCACTCCAGAAGTTTGATTCTGAGCAGCTCAAGGTTGACTCAGCCTTCCATCCCTCCGAGGTCAGTAAAATGAGTACCCAGATGATTGGGGGCAATATGGTGACTCTGTAAAGCGCTTGGAGAAAGCTGTAAAGCACTATGAAGTGGTTTATAAATCCAAGTGCTATTGCTATTTTACAGCCCTCTCTGAGCATATTGCCCTCAACAATCTACAAAAAGAAACCTTAAACTAGAGGTTAGTGTGTAAGGTTGCTCACTCATGTTATAAACTACAATTTGTAAAATATGGATCAGTTAATGCATTATACCAAACCAAACCCAAGACAGGCCGCATTACAGCTTACACAGCACATGTTAAAATATAATTTTTGTGTCTGTACAATATAACTATTGTGTCTGAACTTCTAAGGAAACTTCTGAAGTATATTTGTTTTGCAGATAATTACAAAATATAGTTTTAACTTGGTTTGTTAAAAGATTACTCTAATTCAGGTAGAAGATATGTGTGGCTTCAGAGCATTTAACAAGTCCCTTTTTATATCTGGTCTCAGGGTAAGAACAGTTTCTTTTATTCAATAAAACAGGTTTTTGGAGCCCAGGCTAAACAGATTGATGTGTACCGGAGTGTTGTATGCCCAATTTTGGATGAAGTACTTATGGGCTATAACTGCACTGTCTTTGCGTGAGTATTGTGTTTATTTTTTGTTCTACTCCAAAATATGGTACTGAAGCTAATTTTCCAATTCCTTTATACAGTTACGGTCAAACCGGTACAGGAAAGACCTTCACTATGGAAGGGGAGCGATCACCTAATGAAGAATATACATGGGAGGAGGTAAAAACATTTTAGTGCCTTCCAAGTATAATGCTGACACATTCTTACGTCCTAACACCTATCTCCAGTCTATGCGTTCTTTGAAGTAACAAAAAGCAGCTATCGTTTCATACTTATTTGCTAACATTCTAAGGTTGAATTCCTGGATTCTAAAACGAGTCGGTTAATACTGTGATATTATTTTTCTGTAGGATCCACTTGCAGGTGTAATTCCACGTACCTTGCATCAAATTTTTGAAAAACTTGCAGAGAATGGTACAGAATTTTCTGTGAAGGTGTCTTTGTTAGAAATCTACAATGAGGAGCTGTTTGATCTTTTGAGTCCATCTCCAGATGTTGGGGAAAGGTTGCAACTGTTTGATGACCCACGTAACAAGGTAAAAAAAAAGCAGATGTGTCTCCTTCAAGGTTATGAACTTCTGAATTAGCATATGTAACTTCAGCATTTTGTTTTTGACAGAGAGGTGTAATAATCAAGGGCTTAGAAGAAATAACTGTACATAACAAGGATGAAGTCTATCAAATCCTAGAAAGAGGAGCAGCAAAAAGAACCACAGCTGCTACTTACATGAACCAGTATTCCAGGTAAACAAATATTTTAGAAGGACTCAGCAGCAGGTTTTATATAAGCAGAAATAAAGCAGAAAAACACAGTTGTTTTGCCATTCTTAGGCAATCATTTGCTTAGTATAATTCAAATATTGCAGGATACAAATTCAGTAGTAATAATAATACAGAACCTTTGGAACTATTTCAGCTGCAAATAATGTTTGGTTCATTACTGTGACCACCTAAGATTCTGGATGTCCTTCAGGCAACAATCCCTGCCGATGTGCTGCTCTTTTGCTGAGCAGGGTCAATTCAGCCTGAAGAACAACTTTTTCTAAACTTAATTTCTCCTTGGTCAAGTCTGATTGAGAAATGTAAAATGTTCAAATATTTTGAAATCTTGAGAATATATTGGGGGAATAAAAACATTCAATTTTTGAAAAGATGGACATATTCATAATAGTTTCTAATGCAATCTATTGACTTTAACCTGACTATTTTATCAGCATAAAACTCATTGTTGGTACTTTAATTTAAAAAAGAAAATTACCAAATGAAATAAACAGAAAAATCCTTACAGATTTGTCTCACCTTGGTGGGCATTTCTGCTGTTTTTTCTTTTGGCATTTTGAGAATGCCAGAGGAGAACGGGGCAATGAGCTCTCTGTTTCCAGGTCTTAAACTGTGTATCTATGACAGTCTTCTCAGCAGAGATCTGAAAGATGCTAAAAAGGAGGAGCTTAATCAATTGGAATGCAGAATCAGGTTACTTATATCTGTATCTCTGATTCAAAGATGGTTAGAAGGCAAGTGATAATTCACAAACAGTCAAATCCTTGTCCATTTTTCTGTTCAGATTTCAGAGAGATCTTAGACTTGGAGAACCTCCTATCCAGACCTCTGTATGTCATTGCATATATTCGTGCAGTTCATGCCGCTATGAACTTTGTTATGATATGAAAAATAATTGGGTGTTCAGTTTTAAGGTTCCAATAAAGTACTTCCCAAATGTTTATCCTTCACAATTTATGTTGCTTTCTAGAGCCTTCACCAGTATTAAATCAACAAATAAAGGTAGCTTGTATAAAGTCAACAAATAAACTGAAATCCTTGTATCCAGCATGGAATGGAGTCTTTTGCAACCTATGTAAGGAGCTGTATTATGAGATAATTAGTTTTTGCAATGGCTAGAAGAGGAAATAAAGCAGGGACTCTGCCAAAGTTAATCAACGAAAAATGAATGAAGTAACAATTTCTTCTGAACTATTTTTCTCAATAATTTTGTATTGGATTAGTCATGAGAATGCAGCCACCTGCACAAATTTAATGTAGTTCAATGAGTGTATGATGCTGGGGGATATCTATGCCCTCTATATTTTAGGTAAGGGCAATAAAAAGCATTAGCTATTTCTGGATCCAATTCTTCCTGAAAGTTTATACCTCTTTCCAGGCTTGAGGTCCCATTGAAATGCATTTGAAATAGCCAACTAATTAAGAGTACCAGAAACATGAAAAGAGGGTGTTTCCAGCTGTTCTACAAAAAATAAGTAGATAATTCTTAGAAAACCTTATTTAATTCTGCATTGTGGATTGGCAATATGTAGAATATGACCATTTGCAGTGCTTGAAACTCTTATTTTTTTGTCCTAATAATAGGCTTGCAGAGAAACCAAAAAGCAAAATTGAGTTTGTTGGGATCAACAGCTTTTTAGCTGTCTTATTGATCAAGCATTTCCTGCCCTCTCTTCTACCAAAGTATGAGATCCTGGTCTTGATTTTGCTCCACTTGTCTACAATGCAGCACAAAATGTCCTATACTTATTTCTAGCTCATAACTTGGAATTAGAAAGGAGTGGAAAACAAGCTTTGATCTGCCAATTATCTTCAGAGATCTCAAAGGCTAATCAATTTGCTTCGAAATGGTGTGGATGTCAGAGAGTTCATTAGCTTCGTTTGGGAAGGAAATCCTAGGCCAGGGGTCTGCAACCTTGACAACTTTAAGACTTGTGGACTTCATCTCCCAGAATTCCTCAGCCAGCTAAGGTTGCAGACCCCTGGCCTAGGCTCATCAGCTAAGACTTTTTCTTTAACAAGTGAATGGACCCATTTTAATTGGCTCAGTGAAGCATTCTTGATTTAGTCGTATTTTATAAATGTGCTTAACATTTTACTTCAGTCAATTCATGGTCATATACCCTTTACTTTAGAGGGCTGAGAAAAGGTGCAGAATGTCTTTTCTATTCTCAAAGTTGTTTTGGGATTTGTCATGGATCTAAAGTTGGTTTAGCATCCAACCAAATTGACTATTGCTTGTAATTGCTGTCCCAACAGGTTAAAATCACATGGCAAAAGATTATAATACTCACTAGAACATTTCTCTGTTGTCTCCATTTGTAGTCGATCCCATTCAGTGTTTTCCATCACATTGCACATGAAAGAAACAACAGATGGAGAAGAGCTTGTGAAAATTGGAAAGCTAAACCTGGTAAGTTTCAACACATGGTATTGCTGCACCGCATCAGATTATGCTCAATAATACAGAGATGGCAGAATACCACTGTTTGAAGGGAAGTTACATTGCAATAGCAAACAGACCGTCACAAAACCAAGAAATGGATTTCTTGTGATCTTAAAAATGCTAGTAGGTGTCCTGCCCTTTAGGACGACAGAGAACAGATCTTTCCATTTGAATTTCATTGTTGGGGATTTGACATTTTAATCCCATATTCTGTATCATCTCAGATTTCTACCTACTAATGCAGGTACCTTCTCCCCTCACCCCAGGGTATAATTGAGGACTTGTTGGGTTTGTAATTCTCCAATTGTTGATCGCATATCATAGCATCCTAAACTATGGGCCACATTATCTGTGTTTGTTGGGAATTGTAAATGCAAATACCCTCAGATATAGTTGTGTTGATTTTCAGCTGGTTAGGGATTAGCAGTAATTGTTGGTTACCAAGGTTGAATATAATTTGTTGACTTCTCCTTGTGACTACTACATACTGATTGTGACTTAGACAAGTTTATTTATAGGTTGATCTGGCAGGGAGTGAGAATATAGGTCGTTCTGGAGCAGTTGACAAAAGAGCTCGTGAAGCTGGAAATATCAATCAATCTCTGTTGACACTGGGTAGAGTTATTACTGCCCTTGTTGAAAGAACTCCACATATTCCATATAGAGAATCAAAGCTTACCAGAATCCTACAGGACTCTCTCGGAGGACGCACAAAAACATGTATAATTGCAACTGTTTCTCCTGCATCAATCAATCTTGAGGTAAGGTGCTTTCTTTCAGGTAGTGTGTTATGAATGACATCAGTTGGACTTCCAGAATAAATTAGATTTAAAAGATTATAAGATTTAATAAGCATTATGAGAAGACATAGATCTCTAGAGAACACTATAGAATTTGAACAGGTGGAAGGAGAAGAGAACAATTAGCAGTAAGATGGGTGGATTCAATTACAGCATGGATGGGTGTACCATTGGAAGACCTGATGGGACAGATTGGGGACAGCTTATCTTGGAGAAAATCTATCATTTGGCTTGCAAGGGTTAAAACTGTCTTGATGGGCATAATATTAAAAAAGACTTAATAAAAGTTCTATTAATAGATTCCTGATCTATTCTGGTTTATAGTATTATTAAATTTATTTACTGCCCATCTCACCATCAGGCAGTTCTAGGCAGCTTACAACAGTAGAAGGTAAGATTATAAAAAAATGTAAATAGTAAAACAATGAAGCAATAAAAAATAAATGAGAATACAGCAATTCTGGTTTATATGCCATCTTTCAGAACAGAGTTTTCCCAAGGCAGCATATGAATCGGTAGAATGCTTTGTAAATCACAATAAATGCCATTTCTCTATAGAGAAACCCAGCAAGGTATTTCTAGAGTGAACCTCCTTGTATTTTTCAACAATTTTTTATGCAGAAGTGGTTACAAAAAGATGACTTGCTCAGCATTTTTTACTTTTATTTTAAAATCTAAATCTAAATTTATTTAAATTTATTTTTAATTTATTTTGTCTTCTGTACCACAGGAAACTCTGAGTACTCTAGAATATGCCCACAGGGCAAAGAATATCATGAATAAACCTGAAGTGAATCAGAAACTCACAAAACGGGCACTCATTAAGGTTCAGTACCCTTCATTAAGTATAAATGCTTTCTAAATTTTCCCTGCTGTGTTGCAGTGTGAATGCATGATAGTAGATTGGATTTTTTTAACTGGCCAGGCCAAAAATATAAGTTTATGAGATTTATGGATTCCAGATGTTTCAGAAGATACATTCCAGCATTGTGCTGATATTTTTCACAGGAGTATACCGAAGAGATTGAACGCTTAAAACGAGATCTTACTGCAGTACGAGAGAAAAATGGCGTCTATATTTCTCTGGAAAATTATGAGTGAGTACTTGGCTCTCCATGAAGACTGACAGCTTAGGGCAAACATGACCTCATGATCAATTTTATAAAAAAATAACACCATCTCTCTCCAGCCAGGCAGGATCATGTACTGTTGTGTTTCCTGACAGAATGTAGGTAGAGTGTAATTTGTAGAATGTGATAGAGCGACAGGATGCAGCTCAAACATCACATATGAGAGGAATGTCATATGGCTCATACATCATTATTGTTCCAAAGCAATCCTAGCTAGCATTTCTTATTGAAAAAGATTGAATGATGCTAATCAGAGCAGGGCAAAAAAGGATTGGGTCGAGGGCCACTTTCAGAAGAGTAGAGCAACATTCCATTATGAACAGATTTCTAAAAAATAATTCCTTCAGAAACAGGCTTCTGTGGTGTGTTGGCTATTGAGAAATGAGGTTCTAACATTTTGGAGGAAAATCCTGAGGTATATTGTGAATTAAGATACTTGGTGGCTATAGAACACTGAATATTATTTGGAAAAGAAAGGAATCTGAGGGGTTAAAATGTAATGGAATTCCCCAGAGCATAGCTCTATAGCAAGCTAATTGAATTTTAAACCTGTTGGATGGCCAGATAAAAATCAAAATATATACTACCTGGTCCCACTTATTCCCTCTTTAATGAGCCAAGGTGAGGAGCAACAAAATAAGGTTTTAAACATGGTCACTCAGAGTCAGAAGAGAAGTGACAACATGATTGGATAAAATCTAATATATGGAGAAGGAAAAAATATCTGGATGAAGGAATGTGGCAGCATGAATAATTATAGAAAGTTGAACATAACTGGAACAAAGGATAGAAATGGAGGAATAAGTTGACTGATAAGTCTCTTGGTTCAAAGCATCTTCAAGGAAGATATAACTAATATACTACAAGATTTATCAATTATACTGAATAGAAAATTCCCCTTTATGGAAGTCCTGGTATACCTAAAAACAGAACACAACTCCTAGCTCAATTGTTAGATAAGTTATAGGATCATTTACACTTGCATAATCTCATTGACTATAGTGTAAATGGTCAATTTTGTTTATTGTGAACTGCTTTTAGATTTTTAATAAGCAGTACCTAATGTTTTAAATAAATAGCAATAAGATAAATGTATGGTTCAGGCAGAAATGACTATCAATAGTTAGCAATATGAGGAACTTCAAGCATGATGCTTGAAAAACAAGAGATCAGAAATGAACAGCTATTTTTCTCCTATTTGCTCTTAAAGTTATCTCATTGCTTAGCCCGGAATTAATAAGACTACATCACTGTTAACATTAGTTGACTTTTTTTTTAGTGCTCTTCATGGGAAAATGACAATTCAGGAAGAGCAAATTGCAGACTACATTGAGAAAATCACAGCCATGGAGGAAGAATTGAAAAAAGTAAGTGAACCCAGTACATTTTCCTTATCTTTTGGGATGATTCTCTGATGGTTAGGAAGTTCTAGCATGCTCATCTTTTCACAAAAATCTGTAGTGGTTTTTCTTTCACAAGAGCCAATAATTTAGCTATCGTTTCCAGTTCTGTCACCTTGCTAAATGTTCCTCAATAGTAGGTATCAGGGTCTTTCCAGTGCTGAGCATATAGTCACCGTTATATATAGAAGTAAAATGCCATGTAATTTTTTTCCAGCACTTTATCCATTAAGGCCTAACATTAACTCTCTGGTCTGAACTGTATATTAATTTTCAAGATTATTTGAATTAAATTATTAATTTCAATCCAATATTACTTAGCTTTTTTTTTTGTAGGCCCACCAGTTTGAAAGTCATTACCAAGTAGAAACAATACAATTACAGAAATATGAGATGGGGGTGGAAATCAAGCTGGAACTTTGCTTCGATCAGCTGTAATACCTTAAAAAAAAATGTCAGCAGTCAGAAAAACTACTTAGAAAAGCATTTTACTTGCACACATGCGTGCACACACTTACACATGTACATGCATATGTATGTATGTATTGTATATATGAAGGAGCTCCTGAATGAGCCATGTGAGTTTTTGACAATTTTTGCTGCACAAACAACAAAAAGGAAGAGCTAGAATCACACAAAAACCCTTAAAGGCCATATTTGGACTGCAGGTGACCTGTCCTTACCCTCATTATGAGTATATGTTGTCTTGATGCAGGTTACCGAGTTATTTACTGTTCAAAAAGATGAAATGGAAAAGTGCCAGGCAAACCTACAAGTCACGGAAATGGAACTGGAAGTTTCCCAGAAAGACCTGGAAATCACCAAGGTTCTTCTTACTGAAGAAGAATATGTGGCCTCGGCTTTAGAGAGCTCAGAAGAAAAACTTCATGGCACTGCTACCAAGGTCAGACAATATGACATACTAGTACTGTTTTAAAAATAGATTGCTTGCTAGATTAATACAATTGTATTTTAAATGGTCAAAGATAGACCATTTCAGAGCTTCAGTAGCTCTTACAGTTCTGAAGGAATATTTAGTGTCATTCTTGATGAAGTCAGAATGTCTTTGCCAACGGGACGATATGTGTATTTTGTGGACGCTTTTTCAGTTAATAGTCTAAAACGGGTCCCCAACCTGTGGGTTGCGGCCCACTATTGTGCAGCCATTTGTGCTCATGAGCGGCCTGTTTGTGCACGCACGTAGCGGTGTCTGCCTCCCTTTCCGGGCCGCCAAATCAAAAAGGTTGGAGACCTCTGGTCTAAAACAAGGGTCCCCAACTCCGGTCCGCAGCCCAGTACTGGGCCGTGGCCCATTGGGAACCAGGCTGCGCAAGCAGCGGGCAAGTGTGTGAAGCTTGATTTGCACAAGTGGCAGGCACGTGAAACCCAGCTACCGCTACTGGTTCATGGAGCAAGAAAGGACTGATGGTCTAAAAAGACTTTGAAGCCAAAAGAGGCAAAATTTGGAAAGAACATTTCTCAGTGGATTCTGCATGAAAACCATTGAGAAGTATAGTCTTTTTTTATTGCTACCTGTTTAGTCAAGGAACACATTTCTATGTAAGTGATTAAACCTTTAGTTCATGTTGTGGTCCTTCATAAACTGTTTTCCCAATTTTTGTGGCAACAGTTGATTTTTAACTATACCAGGGGTCTGGAACCTTGGCTCTTTTATGACTTGTGGACTTCAATACCCAGAATTCCTGAACCAGCCATGTTGACTCAGGAATTTTGGGAGTTGAAGTCCACAAATCATAAAAAAGCCAAGGTTCCCTACCTGTTGTGAGTCCGTGCCAGCCTGTGGACCCGGGAGCTGAGTCCGGGGAATCAGAGGAGGAGGAAGAGGGGTTTGGAGAGCCATCAGAGTCAGAGGGAGGCTCTGATGAGTTAACAAGACTCACAATCTGATGAAGAGCCTGGCCCCTCCAATTGTGCTCAGGATGAGACTCAGCTGTGTGGGGAAGATGAGTCAGACTCTGAGGACTCACAGCTGGACGTCATTATAGATGCTTGTAAAAGAAGGGAGTTAACTAGAGCAGGTCAGAGGGAGACAATGGCAACTCCAAGGGAGGAGGAGAAGGCATTGAGAAGCCACGCCTTGGGGCTGCTTAATAAATAGGGAAGGTGTGGGCGGTGCTGGTTGCTGAAGGCAACCATTTGCAAAGAACTTCAAGGGATCATGGTCTGTTTGTTTTACTGGTGAATTTCTTGTTTAACTCCTGCTCTGTTTTGCTTTTTGAACCAATTATCCGTTGGAAAAGTATTCTGTTGTTTTTGTTTTGGGGAAAAATTATCAGGACTGTATATGAAATAAAAAGGGTTGGTTTTCCCAGCCTACTGATAAAAAAGGGGTTGTTCTTGTGACGCAACAAGGACGGACATAGGCTGGGACAGAACACTACCCCTGAACTATACCATTAATACCATAGCGTCTTTTATCCTGAAATACAATATCAAAGCAATATTCACAAATCAAACTGTTACAGAGATATTAATGTCGCACTGTTGGGCTCAGTAATAGTCAGCAAAACTATATTTCCTGATCAAATGAGCCGAAAAGATATTAGTAGGCATTAGAGTTGGTTGGAGTGGAGTGGCTAATAATTTTAAATGAAAATAATAATAGAAGAGAAGGAAATAGAGAAGATAATAGCATATAAAGCCCTGCAGATAGAAATAGAATGACTATGACAAAAGAAAGCAAAGGTAGTCTCAATAGTAATGTGCATCTTGGGTGCATTCCCAAAACAATTAGAGCAACAGTTGAACGCCATCGGCATTGACAAATTCCCCATCAGTCAATTGCAAAAGGCAGCTTTACTCAGAATAGCTTACATCCTGCAACGATATCTCTAACACAAGGATGTCAAACTGCCGGCCCGCGGGCTGGATGCATCATAGCAAAACCGCGCCCACCCCATGCTGGAAATGGCAAAAAAGTTATGATACATCGCGACACGTCACATGACGTTGCAAGTCTGACACCCCTGCTCTAACACCATAAAACTTCAACATGTTCCTATCCCATATCCTTGGGAAGGACTCCATAGGTGGATAAAAATGCCAAATCCAATCTGAACATCTGGCTGATTATGCGACAAACCACATTTTAATTCCAAATCTTGTTTTGTCTCACTTTGTCAGCATTTTTAATGTAACTTAATGATAGCAAAGCTACTCATAAGTTTCATTTTGTGAATAAAATCCATTCATAAATCTAGATTATTCCTTATTAATAAATTTGTAAGTCTAGGTAATTGATAAGCATGCAAATCTTTCAGTGTGGTTGCTTAACTGATTTCGTTTTCAACCATACATAATTAATACTGTTGTTATCTTGTCTTTTAGGGTAGCAATCTCTCCAAAGCCAGATAGTCTAAGTAATTAAATACTGTATATAACTATTTATTATATATTTAAAAATAACTATTTTTAGAACAAAGAAACTTACTGTATAGGATCTATTCCATATAGCTTTTTCTCCAGGAATCCTTCTCACTATGTAGTTTACATAATGGCTTTGGGTTGGAGGTAGAAAAGCTCAACTGAGCAGCCTTCTAAGATTTCTATTATCTCTGGACCCTCAGTTGGGTGGCCGGTTAGAATATGGATTCTATATTCACATGTGATAAGTTGTTTAGCTTATTCCGATCCATATACTTTATGAGCAGACACTGAGGTCAGTAATACTTTACCTCTTTAAATCTGCACAGCAGTAAAGCATAAACAGAGATTTAATAAGGTAGTTATGTAACTCCCTCTCTTAGTCTACACTTGGAAATGTAATGGAAAACATTTTGTGTGTGTGTGTGTGAGAGAGAGAGAGGTGATATTTGAAGACTATCTTTTTTTCTGCCTTAGCTGCTTACTACAGTTAAAGAAACTACCAATGATGTGTCCGGTTTGCATGCAAAATTAGATCGGAAGAAAGCAGTTGAGCAGCATAATGTGGAAGCTCAAAAGACATTTATGGATCACATGAATATACTCTTTGACAAAATCCAGAACTCTGTGAAAAAGAACTATCAGAATCAGCAGGAGATGCTAGACTCTTACACCTCCTCAGTTAGTAAGTGTTTCTATTCAACTTTACATGGCAATAAAGTTAACACACACCTGACATGCCAAAACCTTGATTCAGACTTGTTTGAGAAATCAAAACCATTACCAAATCACTGTTGCCCTCTAGTAAGAAGGGCACTGGGTTAAATTGTTATAACTCATCTTTTTCTTGTTAGATGATCTTCTGTCCACCAGTTTTTCAGCATTTGGAGTTACCGCAGTAGCTATAGATGCAGCATTCACTTCGGTAAAGGAAATGGTTTCTACTGAAGTGTCCCTAGCTGCTGAAAAAATGCTGAATCAGGACACACTGACCTCCAAAAATAAAAATGACCTGCAGAAAATGATTGTAAGTAGACATAAAGTAGAATAATGTTTCGGTTATTTGCTGTTAAAGTATAAGCCTGAAACAAAAGAAGGAGCCTATTACCCAGAGTTGGAGGTTCCATGTGGTTTTCAAATGAGGCAACAGGTAGACATTATGACTACAGTAAGACAGATTTTGGTACAGCCTTTCTTCATCTCGTGTCATGAACATAAAAGCTAGGAAATTTGATGATTAGACACTTGGGGCAAGTTCTTACTGTGTTTCCCCAAAAGTAAATCCTACCCCAAAAATAAGCCCTAGTTTGGGGGCAAAGCCCACGCCTAAAAATCAAGCTGGCGGTGGAGCTGCCCTACATGCCCCGCACCTACTTATCAGGCCTCCCATGAATCAACACCTGTCTCTCCTTGCTGGCCCGCTTCTTCTGCGGCGTCCCTCAGCCTGCATTTCACAGTCAGAGGCCTTCCGGAAAGGCCTCTGACTGCAAAATGCAGGCCGGAGCTCCATTCTCAGCTGCAAAATGAAGCTGCTCCTTTGGCCACAGAAGTAGTGGGCTGGTTGGGAGGGGCTGTCAGTGCCACCACCATGAGGTGAGTGGAAAAGACACCCCTGAAAATAAGACCTGGTGCATCTTTTGGAGGCAAAAAAAAAAAAAGACCGGGCCCTTTTTCGGGGAAACACGGTATGTTATAGCAGAATGCAAATAAGGATGCTGCTGGAATGCAGTGCTACAGAAGGAACAGAAAATTGTGTATTTGGCATATTGAGTATTTTTGCCTATTGTCTTCCATAAAATTTCACTGGAGATTTATTAGGTGCCATGTCAGCTCTTGGGAAAATATCTTACATTGGAGGAAGCTTGGCACCAAATTGATCTTATTGATTCCTAAAGTGTGAGAAATAATTTGGCTAATTTGGAGGAGTTCTAACGTCTTTAGCCTTTCCGCAATTCTGTTTTCTGATTGGGTCTCAATGTTTTCTTCGTTGGAAGCAATGAGTTCACTACCTTGTCTGCTCTTCTAGGAGGAACATGCATCTGGACTGGACAAGGCATTAAGTAGCCTGACTCCTGTGGTACAACTTGTGCTGAGTATAAACTCTCAGCTGCAGGAACACTTCAAGAAAAATTCATCCTTGGCAGAAATGGTAATAAGCATACCTTGAAGTACTATAATTGTTGAATGCTAGCACAAGGATTAGGAACCTTTAGCCCAGTGCTTCTCAACCTTGGAAACTTTAAGACGTGTGGACTTCAAACTTTAAGACGTGTGGGAAATTCTGGGAGTTGAAGCCCACACATCTTAAAGTTCCTGAAGTTGGAAAAAACACTGCTTTAGCCTTTCAACCTAATCCAATCCATGAGAACAAACACCAAGCTGCCAGAGCCTTCATTAGGGCTCTTCCTCCCCCTTGCAAGGTAAACCACTTCATTTGTAGTCCAGTTTCATGCTTTGCCCCCTTGGGGAAGGCACTGAACAGTCACAGTTGTCAAGAGCAATGGAGCTTAGAGGTGGTTAAGATGGAGTTCCCTCAGTCGTACTTGTGCTTGTATTTGGAGAAACCACCAGGTCATTGATGATGGTATAAATAGAACTCTTCCATTTGCTGACAGGAAAAGCCAAGGAACATTGCCTATTTCCTCCTGCAGGCAAAACGTTTTCTCCTGCATGAACACTTTATAAACAGGCAGTTCTTTTGAAATGGGCTAAAAAGTCTACCAATTCCCTGCCCTATCTACCTACTGAGCATCTGGAAGCTGGATCCTCTTTCCCACCCCATCTCTGGGACAGCTTTTGTCAATCTCAAGCCCTCCAGCTGGAGTGAACTAGAAGTCCCCTCCTGATATTTCTAGATCATCTGGATAATTCCAGATTGAAGGAGACTGAAATGTCTCAGATCTGTTCATGGGTATTTGGCAGGAGGACAAGTGGTAAAACATTATTGTGAAATCACAACACAAATCCTGGAGTCTGTTATGGTGTTGCCATGCATGTCTTGACATGTTTTCATCATCATGAATACAGCACGGCAAGTTCTATTTGTTTAGGTGGGACCATAAATGAATAGAATCTGCCATAAATCTGCCATAAATGAATAGAATCTGCCATGTTTCTTAAAAAAAAAAAAGTTCAACACATATATACACATCACACTACTATTATTTAGAAAAAGCCAATAAATATTAATGTGCCTTTGAAAACTGATGCGATCTCTTTTTCTGATTGAAAGATTACAGGCTATAAAGAAGAACTGGCTACCTTCTTCCGTGATCATTCTCTTGCTTTGAGTAAACTACATGAAGACAGTTCCCAAATGTTTTCTCAACTTCAGAATAATTATGAGAGCTTGCAAGAAGAAGTCAAACTGACCAAGATGGCACAGAAAATGGTATTTTTTCCGTTTGTAGCACAAGAATTATCAAGCCAGTGTCCAAAGGAGGTCCATAGTGCACTAGAATAGAAGTGAGGTAGTTTTTGCTATGCTGTTTAAGGAACCCTGCTAGGTTGTGCTGGCTCTGCTGGCCATTGTGCCTTTCTCTATCCTGATGATTATTATTGCATGTTACATATGGTCCAGTGTGGCCTTCTTAAGAGACAGGTAACTAGTTTTCTGGACTTCTGCTGCTGTTATGCAATTGCACTTGAAAATAATTGGAGGACAGCGAGTTCCCTACCCTTGTCCCAGTGGCTCTTTGAAATTTTATATTTCTGTTTCCACTACCAATACAAACATTTGCTTGCCTGCAGGGATCTGGCAATGATTCCCAAAGTATACATCAGGGGTCCCCAACCTATGGGCTGTGGCCCACTACTGGGCTGCGGCTGCTTGGCCAGCGGGCTGCGGAAATGGCTGGCTGGTGCACGCACATGTGCATGCGCACTCCTCGCACTAGTGCCCACAGCCCCATTTGCACATGTTTGCGGGCACAAACAGGGTCGCTAGCACCGGGCGGGTATGCGCAGCCCATTCGTGCATGCACGAACGGGGCCGCTAGCGCTGGGTGGGTATGCATGGCCTGTTTGTGCATGCGTGTACACATGGCCTGTTTGCGCATGCGTGAACAGGGCCGCTAGTGTCACGCCAGCGCACGTGCCGCTGTTTGTGTGCATGCATGCGTGCGCACCAATTTGAAAGCTACTCCTTCCCTCCAGGATGCGAGCCCAGAAAGGTTGAAGACCTCTGGTATACATAGTTCTGGTTGGCTCCATTTTGTGAATGGTTGTTTGTTTTGATTTTCCACTTATATTTTTTACTTCTGCTTCTTTTATTGTAAGAACAATAATACAACCGAATGAAGAATGTGAGGAAAACATGGGAACATGGGTTAGCTTCATGTGTACAAATGCCTTCTAGTAATATGGATGCTAACATTGTTCATATTTCTTCTTAAAGTCACATATACATACCAAGTCAAATGCGCTCAAGTAGGTTGAGGAGAAATGTGAATGTGTCATTTCTTGTGCACATGTAGGAGTGGAGGGGGATTTGGCTGTACCTAAGAAGGGGAAAATGTGCTTATTGAAAAAGGGCTAATCAGGATAAGCAGTACTATATATACATATATATTTGTTTCATCCTTCATAGTAACTTGGAGGTGGAGTTGTGTTTGTCTATAAATTCCATTTTAGGGTTGTGAGTCTGCTTCCAGGAAGCAGATTGGATAGAGAAAGTTGAGTTTTGCCCATATCTAGCAGACTCTTTCATCCCATTTATCTCCTGAAAGGTGGAATTTTTTCCCCTGAACTGTCTCTAAAACAAAATATTCAGCTCTCTAAAGAGGTCCTGTTCTGTATTAAGTATTAACTGAAAAATGCATCTGAAGCACATTTGAATAAATGTGAGCTTCCTGCATGCTTTCAAACTATTTTACTAGTACAGTTTTCCTTAGTAATATGTTTTCAATTTTCCTTGATTCATACTAGGGTACAGCCCAACTTATTGCTTTGCTGCAAAATCAGCTAAACATGCTTGATCACCAAACTCAGCAGAACTTCAGCCAAATCCTAGAGAAAGGTGGAAGCCTAAAGAAGAATATTAATGAAGTACAAGAAAATATAATTGTGTAAGGAAGCTTTTTAACTTACTTTTTTTCTGAAATATGTTTGAAGGATTATTGTAATATTCTGCAGTGCTTGAGATTGATCCCGATATTTCTTGGCCTAAAACTCTCATATTCCTTATCATAGACTCAAGCATCCATGGAGCAACGCTACTTCAGACTAAACCTGTATAATTGTCACGAATGAAGGCAAATAAACATGTCTCAGGATAATGATGCAAGATTGAATTTGAGTCGGTCACCAGGACCAGAGATTTACTCTTCCAAGCTTTCGGACTCATGGTGGAGCCCATCTTCAGGGAACTTCTCTCTGCTGGAATACGCGCTTTGGGCTGTTCTGTGAGTTGTGTTTATGTGGTGCCTTCCTGATTGGCTGATTGGTGTGTTGATGGCTGACGATTGGTCCTTGGCTCCTAAATACTTGATAAGCTGGTGGTAAATCAGCACTCCTGTTAACAGACAAGGAGGCCCCTTTCCCAGGCTTCAATCATTTCCTTGAAGCCTGGGAAAGGGGCCTCCTTGTCAGTTAACAGGAGTGCTGATTTACCACCAGCTTATCAAGTACTTAGGAGCCCAGGGCTTGGCAGCACAAGGAAACAACAGCCAATCGCCAGCCATCAACACACCAATCAGCCAATAGGAAGGCACCATATAAACACGACTTGCAGAACAGCCCAAAGCATGTATCCCAGCAGAGTTCCCTGAAGGTGGGCTCCAGCATGAGTCCAAAGCTTGGAAGAGTAAATCTCTGGTCCTGGTGACTGACCCAAACCCAATCTCACATCTGTATAATTGTATTGTCAAGGTAGACATTTGGAAATGGGAGATTGAATTTGAATTTTATTTCACTCAAAATGAATTGAGTGAAATAAAATAGACTCTTTTGCTACTCCCCTTTATTGACTAATGTCAATTTCAGGAACAACTACTACCCTTATACATTGCATGGTTTTGATCTCCATCTCAATAACACCTTTGAGAAACAAAGGCAGGGGTGGACATCTTTGAGGGATGGGCAGCACTTTTTTAAAAGAATATTTCAGGATGTTCAAGTTAAAGTAGGTCTTGTGTGCATTTGCTTTTAGCGTTTTTATTGAAAAAATGGCAAATACTGTATGTTCCCCACTTGTACTCCAAAATAATGCCATAGAGAGCTCTTCCAGAATGACTGGATGCTGTAATAAAATTCAGTGAAATTAGCAGTTTAGGTGAAACATTGATTTGGCTGCTGTTTCAGTCTTAGCCTATATGATTAGTGCTTGAATAATCTGTGGCTAAATCCTTTTATTTAGGCAGACTATTGGCCTTGTCAACTCTACCACTTCTCAGCAGAACAAGATGATTCCAGTTCTGGATGACTTTTCCCAAGAGATCAGGCAGTCCAGCCATGATAATGTTAAGATGCTTCTGGAATCAGGCAACCATGTTAAAAATCTGGGCTGTAGTTTGCGAAACACATGTAAAGAAACAACTAGCTGGGCTGAAACGGCAACTGCAGAGATAGACTCTGTAATTAGTCAACAGAGAGCTTTTCTCAACCGCCAGAATGAGCACCTACAAAACATGTATAAGGTAATTCTAAAATTTACAACCTGGTGACACCTAGATCACTTTTTAGACAGAATTTTATGACAGGTATATCCAGAGAGTCCTTGACTGATGGCCATAATTGAACCCAAAATTTCCATTGCTAAGTGAGGCAGTTGTTAAGTGAGTTGTGCCTCATTTTACAAAATTCTTTGTCACAGTTGTTAAGTAAATCACCGCAGTTGTTAAGTGAATCATGCAATCGTTAAGCGAATCTGGCTTTCCCCCCAGCTGGGAAGGTTACAAATAGTGATCACATGACCCCGGGATAGTGCAACCACCCTAAATACATGGCAGTTGCCAAGCGCCTGAATTTTGATCATGTGACCCTGGGGAACACTACAATGATCGTTAGTGGAAAAACTGGTCCCAAGTCACTTTTTTCAGTGCTCTTATAACTATAAACGGTCACTAAACAAATGATTGTAGGTTGAGGACTACCTGTATATAATTGTTTGGACCATATGATCCAATGTGTTCTCCCAGGAATGGCTATTTTGACAGCTGTCTCCCTTTAATCAGGGAAGCCTGGAAGAAGGACCCAATTCATGTTTTTCCACACTCAAGCAGTCTCTTTTCTAGAAATAATGGTGGTTCATATGCTTGGAAAGGACCATACATTGTTGTTGTATATTGAGTAATAAGGTTCATCCAGTCAAACCTGCAGTTTATAATATTGAAGATCTGGTTTCTTAACATAGTACCTTAAGATGTTTTACTTCCAGGATCTCAATGACAACTGTAATGCATCAGAAGCCAAAGTGACAAATCACATGAAGAGACAAAAAGAGGCCGAAGATGTCATCCTCAAAAGGCTTCTTGACCACTTGCAGAATGATCGAGATGTGCTTACCGAACGGAAAGACCTGCTCCTTAAAGAAGCAGAGGATGGTTTAACTCAAATTAATGGCTTCCTGACTGAGGAACTTAAAATGGATCTCCCAACAGGTATTTGGAGAGGAAAAATTAGCTCTGCAGACTTTAGAGGGAGCCAAAAAGAGAGTAAGAGCTATCTAAAATCAGTTTTTAAATCCAATAAGAAAAAGGTGGCTTTGTTGTCCTAGGTTGCTGTAGTGCACTGCCTTTGTTATCTCTTAAATGGATCTTTTTCTAAAGGAAATACTCCACAACGGAAGGATTACTGTTACCCAGTAGCAGTGGTGAAAACAGAACCTCGTGATCTCTTGCTTGAAAAATTAAGGCAAAAGCAGATGAAGCTGACAGCTACGCTAAAGGCTGCTGAAGCCATGAAAACTGATACCTTGGATGAGGTAACTACAGATAGTAAGGGGTGGAGAAATAGCTTGCTTCTCCCAAAGGGTGGTGCTTAAACTGCTAAATTGCTGCAGAGTGAATTAACTGTGCAGAGGATTGCTCCTGGTCTATTGTGTATTTAACTTGTAGAAATGGTTTATCTACACTACCACAACTGGCTAACTGTTGTCTGTCCCAAGGATTCTTTGGTGAACGAAGAAGAAACAAGAGAAACTAATGAGAGCCTTTGCAGTGAAAAATCCTACTTGGAGACTAGTTTGTGTATTCAGACTAATGGTGTGCCCTTCTTCCAGGTAATTTATGTCTTTTTGTGTTGACTTGATCAAGAGATGTATATTTTTCCAATAATTTTATTAAGAATTATACAGAGAAAATTAACAAAGAACCTAATACAAGAATGTATTTTTTTTTTTAAAAAAAGATAAAGTGTAGAAAGGAAACATCCCCAAAAATGATAAGAAAAGAAAACTTCCCCCAAAATCTGCAGCAAGATAATATTCAACATTAACAATTTATTGCTGTCTCTTAAATTACAACCAAATCTTAATTCCATGCCTCACCCCATTTTCTATAAACTCATCTCTAAATCTTTAGGTCTCCTTATTGATTAATAAAGATGCAAACAAAATTAATAGAAATACCTGCCAGTATATTATAAGTATATAATCCTCCTTTCCATTTAGTCTAAATCCTCCTCATCCCTCTCTTAATAATTAAATGTTAACAAAAGTAGTAATAAAAATTGAAAGCTATTAAACAAACATCATCTGCAAGGATAATCTCTTATTTGGATATCAAAAAAATGGTAATTTAAATATTACAAATTCATCCATTACACCACTGAACATTTCAAAAAGAGAAATAATCCAATCCAGATGATCACCAAACATCACCAAAGATAGCAACTCATTATTTTACCAGTCATATAAATCGATTTTATAGTTTTTTTTTCCTTCTTCCTCCCAGCCATGCTTAAATCTCTTGGATAAAATTCTGGTTTCTTCTGGTTTCTTTGCTCTTCTCTTGAAGTTCTTACCATCTTGATCTAAGACTGTTTGTACTTTCCATGAAGTAACTCCAGTAAATGTCTTTTATTTCAATTTAAAAGGATAATTCACCTCATTGGTTATATTATTTGTATGTCTTTTTTGATTTGTGACTGATTATTCAATTCCACTTGTAGATCTGGTATTTTCATCTCTTTCTTGAAGGTTGTAATTTTTAAGTCCACCTCCAAGTCCATTTTAGTTGTCTTCAAAGAAGATTGTTCATCATAACATTTTCCAGTAAACAGTTAAAAAGCTCACACTCACTTTTCACGCCCAGAGATCACGTTTTCTTTAAAGTAGCCATCATGTGCTTTAATAATTGACCCTTCAAAGATGTTTTGCACCAAAATGTAAATAAAATAGAATTTTCCCAAATGAGAAGATCTTTCTAATTACACTGGACAATTTTTTTTCAAAAGTTTTGCTTACTGAAAAACTTTTGGTGATAAGTTGTTTAGATATTTTCATATGCCGGACAATATTTCTGTTTGCCAGTAAACTGTCTGAGGCAATGTATTGCCAAAATGATGACACAACTATAAAATGGAACTGATATAAAGCTTTCCCAGCACTTAGTAAAAGTAATAGATAATAACGCAAGCTCTTTAACTTTACAGCATAAAAGAAGTGTCAAAAAGGATAAAGAGAACAAATCAGCATTCTTCCTGGAAAAGGCCAAGGAGGAGGATTCAGCAACTCCATCTGTTTCAAAGTCAAAATATCCATTAAGAGCCCTCAACTAAGAATGTACAATATCTTGCTTTTTATTTCTTTCCATCCTTGCAAGCTTTGTCAACCTAATAGCTTGCAAAGCTTATGCACATGGCTTTGTAGTCAATGTCCCAGATTTGCTTAGGTAGAGATCTCATCAACACAGGATGCCTTTTATAAAATGTAATTTGCTTGATTTTTGTGTTTTGCAGATTTTGAAATGTAATAAAGAAAAACTAACATTATTTAGTAGTCTTGACTTTATTTTTCTTTTGTAAGATCAGTTAACACCCAGAGCTGGGATAGGAGCAGAGATCTTTTAAATGTGTCTGATATATATGGCTTACTTGTAGTAACTGAAAAAAATAACTTCATAAAGTAGTCCTTAATTTATGACAGTGATGGAGCCTGTCATGATGGTTGTTAAGTGAGGTGCCTACATCCTATGCTCTGCTTCCCACCCCTCAGGGTCCCTGCAGGCCTTGAACCTGTTTTCCCACCCCTCTCTGTCTCCTCACCCACCCACCCCTGTCATCAATCAGTTGCTTACCTTTTTGGTACTGTTGATCTAGAAGCAGTTCCATTGTGCAGTCTTCCTGCACTGAAAGCTACCAACAGAACTGCTTCAAAAGTTCTTCGGTGTGTCTAATGGTGTGCGGGTGAGCATTATCGTGAACCAACACCACACTGGAAGTCAGCATGCCCCGTCGCTTGTTATGGATGGCTTGTCTGAGTTTTTGTAATGTTTCACAGTAGACTTCTGAATTGAACCACGCTCCATGAACTTCACTAGCAGTACTCCTTTGGCATCTTCACATTTGGTGGGATTTTCTATGGCACCAGTGTGTTGGGATGTTTTTGATCATCCCCCCCCCCCCAGCCCAGATTTGACGCCAAGCGACTACTAAGCAATTTCAAACCTTATAAGACGTTATAACAAGTGCCCCAATTTGAATGGCGATTATGTCAAAATGTAATGTAATGTTGTAGTTTTCTAATGTGTATAATAAAAGTTCTGTATCTGTGAGTGTCTGTCATTGATAACCAAACAGGGCCACGAGCGACCACATCTCCCCGAGTACATCTGCCTGACCCATCAGATCTGGCAAAAGAGGCATGCTGCAGGTCCTGTCTGTTAAGGACTACACATGGTGGCCTCAAGAAGGTGGGTCTTCTCTACTGTGGTGCCTGCCCTATGGAACATTCTCCCCCCCCCCCCTCTCGGCAATTTTTCAGAAATTCCTTAGGTCCTGGCTATATCATCAGGCCTGGGGGTCCCTGGATCTAGTCTCTTACATACTTTATGCTTGTTAATTTTTTTAATAATGACTTTTTATTTTTTTAATTGTTTTATATTTTTGGTTGTACGCTGCCTAGAATCACTTCTTGTGAGATGGGTCACTGTTTATTTGATACGTAAATATATATATCAATAAATACAATCTTTTACAATCCTTTTTGGAAAAGAACCCCTTTTCCAATAGAAAAGAATATGTCTAGCTCAGAATTTGAACTGTGGAGTTTTGGTGCTTTCTGAGCTTGGTTGTTTGCTTGTGACATTTCATTAATCAGTTACATAGCATCATGTATGCTAGCGAATGTGAGATTTGCTCTCTGTTTATTTTATTTATTTATATTTCTTAAAATTCTATGCTGCCCATCTCTCCTGTAAGGTGATTGGGCAGTTTGCAGGTTATAAAATAAATAGAAAAATAATTGAAATATATTAAAATATTAAAATAATAAAAGATTAAAATTTTAAAAACTATACTAAAACCAGGGGATGAGGTCTTCTTACCCCATCAGTCACCTCCAGCAGTGAGCCCCCACCCCAGGCCAAACGGTAAAGCCAAGTTTTAATGTCCTTCCAGAAGGCCAAAAGGGTGGGAGCAGCTCCACAGGGACGGTAGGTGGTAGAAACTGCCAACTCCTTGGTAGTTCCTTGATTAGGCTATTCTTTTCTGCTTGGTTGTTTGGTGTGAATCCCTACTTATCGAGTGTTAGTTGCTGGAGAAGCTGTGTTCTAGTCTTTTTGTTTCCTTTTTAGCTTTTGTGAATGTACAGGGCCATTTGTGAAGAGGTAAGGTAACACCTCGCCTTGACCCTTCTTTTTTTTTTAAAAAAAATGTAAATCTGTACCATTCCAATGCAAGGTCATAATGAAAGTAAAACAATATACAGTAGATCTTCCTGCAAGGTGGTCTGCTTTGTGATCAATCGAGCATCCTTTGTTTTCCTGGAGGACTAATAGCTGCTTAATTATAATCTAGACATTAATCTGGGCTAAGCCACGTCCATGCTAAATAAGATGGCTACTGGGAGGAGTATATGTTTAGATGGATCAAAAATTTCATAACTGATTTTGCTGCATATACAAAAAAAACAAATTTCAGATGTGTAGACCAAAATATTCAGAATATCCCATAGAGGTGCAGATTGTTGAATATAACACTTTATCACATAGCTGGGAATCTACAAAACTTTGAATTATTGTTATTATTTGTTATTGTTAGTTATTATTATTATTATTATTATTTTCATTCCTGTTATTATACTCAGGGACAATCAACTACAGCTTGTTCTTTTTTTTCAGACTTCAACTTTAAGCTTTTTTCAAATTTGCACATAATCTGAACAATTAGAGTAAGTCTGTAACCTTGCCGACGAAGACCATATGATGATCTTGACCAACAATTGTAATAAATATCCTTGTGTCATCATTGCCATCTGCCTGTTTAACATTAATAACAGTCACGTTTATGTGACAGATCAGAACTTGCACCAACCTGGATTATTCTTTTTGTTGAGAAGATATGCTCCTTAAGCCCAAAGTTGCCTGCTATTGGCTTGGTGGCTCTTTCAATCCTCACCTGTTGTTGTGGCTATGTTTATATCCATTTAATATTATTATTGCTTGATAGCCCTAATGTGTAAATAGCGCCGTATGTCAGGATCAGAGGCCAAACTACACACTGGAGGCGATGTTCTCCAGCCACAAGATACTATGGGTTGTTAGGCAACAAGTCGGCACATGGCACATAGACTCATTATCTTCCTTAATACTGATTTTCTGCCTTGTGTTGTCTCTGCAACTCTTGTCATTAAACAGTAGTAAAGTTCAGTTTGGTTAATAACAAGGCTCTCCTTTTTTGTGACCTTATTGGGGAGGAGCAAGACAACCGGTCGTGCATCATTGAGACCTGGTTGACTCCCGAAGAGGGAGTCCCCTTTCAGAGATGTGTTCAGCTGGATTTAGGGTTTGGTACCACTGAGACCTCAGGACAGGGGAGGAGGGGTAGCAGTTGTCATCCAGAAATCTCTCTTACTTTCAGAGGCCATGCTCCCCAGGTTTCTGGTTGTGAGACAATAATCTTGAAGCTGGGTGTGTGGGATCAGTTGGGTCTATTGCTACTGTACCAGCCGGCCTGATGTTTAGCAACCTCCCAGCCTGAGCTACAGGAGGCCAACTCAGGGTTGGCAGTGGAATTCCCCAGGCTGATGGTCCCAAGAGACTTCAACCTGCCATCCCTGGGGTTGGCCTCGGAAGTGGCTCAAGAGTTCATGGCCATCATGGCAACTATGGACCTATTCCAGATCATCCACCCTTCCAGTTGGGTTTCAGGCCTAGTTGTGGGATAAATACAGCATTGGTTGCACTTGTTGATGTTCTCTGGCGAGTGTGGGATGGGGATAGTACATCCATTCTTACCCTCTGACTTCTCAATGGCTTTCAGTACCATTGATCATGGTATCCTTTGGGGTTGGCTGCGGGATTTGGGACTGGGCAGAGCAATTTTGCACTGTTTTGGCTCCTTTCTCCAAGGCTGTTCCCAATCAGTATTGATAAGGAAGGAGAAGCCACTCCTTTGTGGTCTGCTGCAGGACTCACTACTCTCTCCACTCCTTTTTAACATTTACATGTTAGCAATGTATGCTGCATTGGTTGCCAGTTTGCTTCCGGATGCAATTCAAGGTGTTTATTATCACTTTTAAAGACCATCATAGCATGGGCCCAGGAACCGCCTCACCACAATGGGATTGGCCCAGTCCACCCATTCCAGTAAACATACTGCGAACCCCATCGGTCAAGGAACTTCAGCTGGCAGGGTCCAGGAGAAGAGACTTTTTTCCTGCTGTGATGCACACCTTCTGGAACATCGTGCCACTCTCAGCCTTGCAAAGAGGGCCTCAAAGGCTTGCTTTGCTGTTTGGTCTGAGGTCCCGATGGGGGCATTCCACACTGGAGGTGGATAGTGAACAAAGAAAAAAGCTGCCCAGAGTCTTACTGCTTAGTAAGATCGATGGCATATAAATTTAATAAGTAAAATAAGTAACATTTTATTAAAAATTAATAAAAATTCAGGGCACTGGTGCTCCCCTTTATTGAGAGTAGCAGCTTGCCTTCACTAAATCAGAACTGCCTTCACCAGTCACCATAACTGTAGCCCGGGTGCAAAGATCTACATTTTCTCCCTTACGGGATTGTTATATTCCACACTAAGGAGAAAGCAAGGGCTCCTCTTTTCCTTTCACATTCCCGCGTTCTACTAAGCGATGAGTCACTTGGTCAGTTTTGTCAACATACAAATTCAGCCATTATGGGATGTAAATCGTATCTTATGGTTTACTGTTTATTTCATCAGATGAATCACCAGTGGTACTAAAACAACAGAGTAAGCCACACCACTTGCAAGCAAACTGGTGGCTTTATATAACATGCCATGCAAACTGAACTGGTCTACCACAGGTTAGCCTGATCTATTCCTGACCAAAAGACATCAAAAAGATGAAATGTGACATCTCAATATCAATTCCATCATTTTGTTTTTGCTTTGTGATGTCACATGCAAGTATGTGGGAGAAGAATCCATGGACCCCAAGGGGTTATTAAATCATGTCAGCCAGCTTGAGAAATGGGAAGAGATGGTAGATGTTACTTCAGTAACCTTGGTGGAAGGCATAGCTACATATCCCTCTCTAGTTAATTTAAATATATATATATATATAAATATAAAATTTATATGCTACCTATCTCCCCATCATGCAACTCTGGACAGCTTATCATTTAATAAAACAATATTATATAAGATTAAAATAGAATAATAAATACTGAAAAAAAGAAATAACCAACTTTCCTTCTTAAATATCTTTGGTTGGCTATAGATTTGGATTAATGTTGATGAAAGATGACATCAAAAATAATGTCAGTCCAGCAGTTTGATACTAACATATGTTAAGTTTCAAAACATTTTTCAAATATACAATCACCCTAACAACTGATTAAAAATAAATTAGTTTATTGTAGAGCATCATCTCAAATAAAGGAAGACATAAAAACGGTTGAATGCAAGGGGACATTTTATTACATTTGATTATGCGGAAGCTAATCTTATTCTTCATAAATTGAAAGAGGGCCATTTTATTAGATGCTATCCAGAGCTTATGTTGACAATTGATTTTCACTGCCGCACTATGACATTTATTATCTGCAATTTGATAAAGATAATTAAACTGCATTATAAGCAAGTCTGCTGTCATAAATGTTAGTGGTGCAGCTGTAAAGCTTGCATAAACCAGTGGTAGGACTGCAAATGCAGAAAGTGCAGAAATTATCTTATAGAAACATGAAGGATTTATTTCTTCCTTTTCCTCTTTTCTTTTCCATGTTGCAGCTATTTCCTGCTAGAGAGTCATTTTGCTTCATGCTAGACAGGTACTGTATTTCTCTTGCATAAGGTTTGATGAAAACAATGCAAACAATCTCTTGTGTTATTCTTTACTCCTTTTTTTGCCACACTGCCATAGTTGGGGATCTACAAAAGATTGGGAAAAGCCTGCCTATTGAAATAGAAATCAGTGTGTGTATTTCGGTGTGTATATATAGGTGCATGTTATAGTGGAGGTAAATTAGGATGAGCTCAGGAGCCCAGTGGTGAAGTACAAAGTTTGGAGATTGAGAAATGGGACAAAATTGATCAGACTGAAGCAAAGCCAACAGTCCTACTGTATAGTCCGGCTTTTGGTTGCCTCTGCTTGAGCAGATCAGTTTGCACTACTTCAATACCCAATCTTATAGGGTATGCCTACCTAGTGTCAATATTCATTTGCATAAACACGGTTACTGAGACAGTGAGATAGGACTGTCACTAAATTCTCAGAGAAGAAACAGCAAAATACTTCCCAGGTCTGACATCACAAACAGGATTCTTAGGAACTGGAGTATGGAGATTTCTCCCATTAAAAAGAGTTTGGCAAGTGGAGCCGATGAACGATCCAGGAATGTGAAGACTTCCCAGGTTCTAATAGTACCCATTTGTAAGCCTTGCTTCTAATGTATCTAACGCTTAGAAAATAGTGTCTGGGTTGACTTACTGTAAATTATTTTTTATATTTATTTATATATCTCACTCACAAAGCAACTCTGGGCGGTGTGCAATTAAAACATAAAAAAATATGTGTAAATATTATACTCCTATAGGGATTGTACAAAAGGGTATTCATGTTGTTAGCCTAATTACCACCATTTTGCTTCTGTAAACTCTGCTTGCATTAGGGACGCCATTTTGTGAAGGTAGGCAGAACACGTACATAGACCCAGAGATAAGGAAAAGAGTGGGAAAGGAATGTGATTGGCTGATATTATGTGTAGTGACATGTGTTTCCTTATGATTGGTTATTGCCTGCCTATATAAAGAAGTGCCTAACTGACCAATGTGTGGCACTTCTGAATGCAGCTGCCAGTGTTTCAGATAGTGTTCCACCCAGAAACTTCATTTGGCCAAATAAAGTTCTGTTTCTCTTGGAAGCCTCCGCTTGAGTCTCCTGATTTGCCCTCTTGGAACCTCATGTTCTTTGGGTAGCGGCTAACCCCATATTTGCTGGCGCCCAACGTGGGGCTCGGAGGCCTGTGTTTTCCTTCAATCTGACCTTCGGCACAGCATACAGGAAAACCAGTACAGACTGGAGACGAGGTCAAGAGTGCTCCTGGCCCTATTAGTCCAGTGACCTCAGCCAAGCTAGCACCTGGCAGACCTGTGATTCCTTGAACCCGAACGTTAATAGGAGGCTTCCCAACATTCAAGTCCACTGTAAGGATATCAGAAGGACTGTGTAAGTAAATAGAATTGTTTCGGAACTGAGGAAGATTTGGGAATAGGTACTGAGAAATGTTTGGAAATAGGAATTGAGGAAGGTTTGGGGATTGTAGTGTGAATGTGAGTGCTTGGTATTTAGAAAGATTTCTAAAGTGATTGAACCAGAGTGCCTGCTTGTTGAGAATCCCCTGTAAAGTAGCCCCTGTAAGTAGGCCCATATAAGGAGGGTTTTTGACCAAACCCTGAACTGGTAGTCCTATATAAGAGAGGGTTTTGGTCAACCCCAAACTGGTAGTCTCCAGGATAGATAGTGACAGGTCTGAGAAATCTCTAGGGACAAGTTTGAGAAATCTCTTGGGACTCCTGGGGAACAGGAAAAGTAGTTTGCGCCAAGCAAATGAACCAGAGTTTAGGAAGGTTAAACGTGCGTTTTAGCCCACTGGAAAGTACTGAGACCGGTTGTGGAAGCAAAAGTAACCTTTAAGAAAGAAAAACTTAAAATTTTGTGCACTTCCATTTGGCCAACCTATTTTCTTGGCTCTCATCAACCCCCATGGCCTGCCATGGGAACGGTGAATCCGGAAATTTTGCAAAATCTTCTGACTGTGTTGGCAATGGAAGGAAAAATCAAAGAATAACTTTATATAGGCTTTTTCTCTAATTTGGCCCTTCGGATGGACATTCAAAAGACTTATGGCCTCAGGGTCGAAACTCCAAATGTTTGTCCAGTCATAAATTTAAATCCCCGATTTCGGAAATCAAAGTTGAAGAAAAGGAAGAATTTCCTCCACCTTACCATCATCCTCTTCCTCCTCGGGCTTCTCCAAGTGCCCCTGTGGCACAGGGTCCATTGGATCTGACGCTCACTCCAGTTCCTCTGCCTGCACGGGATGAGGAAGGGGCAGTTGAAGAGCTAGAGGTCCCTTTGTTGAGTCCTCCTCATACTCGAGCAGGACAACCCTATGGACCAGACAAACAACCAGGCCCATCAGTCTTGGCACCACTTCGTCAAGTTCCGATGGGAAACCAATTAGTTTATATACACACCCCTTTTTCAACAAGTGATCTTTTTAATTAGTGGGAAGGTCTTTCCCCTTACCGGGAAGCACCTCAACAATACATTGAATTAGTCCAAAGGATTGTTACTACTCACAAACCCATGGTCCCAGACCTCTTCACTCTTCTGTCAGCATTGTTGGGAGCAGAAGATAGATGCCAAGTTCTTAAGGCAGCTGTTGCTCACTACACGGCTGCTAGAACCCAAGGGATAGCAGATAGGGATTCAGCTGAGTTATGGCCAGATCACGCAGTAATTCTTGCCCCACCTTCGAAATTGACCCTAATATGAATGACGAGTTTACCATCATTCATCACGCCCAAGAGGCCATCATTCATGGCTTATGAAAAAGTATGCCTAAAGCTGTGAATTTTCATAGAGTTCACCAAATTCTCCGGAAAGCTAAAGAGTCCCCAACCAATTTTTTAAACCGTCTCAAATATGGCTTCAGGAGATTCACGGATCTTGATCCAGATCTCCCTGCGAACAAAATCATATTAAAAATGACCTTTGTAAGACAGAGTGCCCCAGATATTAGGAAGAAATTGCAAAAGTTACCAGCCCCTACCACCCAAGATCTTGAAACTCTGATTCAAACCGCCTTTACGGTGTTTGCACAGAGGGAAGAGGAGGAAGAAAAGAAAGAGGACAGAAAGGTGTGAAAACAGGCATCTCTTCTGGCCGTTGCCCTGCAGGCCCCTAATCCTGGCCAAAGACAACCCTATCAGTCTAATCAGGGCTCCCTGCAGCGGAATCAGTGTGCTAGGTGTAAGGGATTTGGCCACTGGAGGAAGGAATGTCCCCAGGGCAGTGTCCCACGAGGAAATTTCACCAGAAGCTTCCGAGAAAGAGGCGGCTCATATCAGGGACTGGGAAGGGAGGCTTCCTCATGCCCAACAAGGTGCCCCCAGCCCCTAATGTCAGTCTCTGCCCCAGAGTTCTATCCTGAGACTTATTGAGGGGCCTCTGGAGGGTGCTTTGTTTCCCCCGACCCTCTGGTGGAGCTAAAAATAGGGGGAAAACCATATTCCTTTTTGGTAGACACTGGTGCCACCTACAGTGTCCTCACTAGTACTGAAATTGCTTGTCTGTCATCAGAAACCACCACTATTGTCGGAGTGACTGGAAGGGAGAAGGCTACTCCCTGCATCCTTCCCCTCTCTGTTCAGGCCAACAAAGGACCCCAAATCAAACATTCTTTTCTGGTCCTTCCTCAGTGTCCTTTGAATTTGCTGGGGCGGGATCTCCTTGGAAAATTAGGAGCTACCATCAAATGTTCCCCTGCTGGAGTATGTTTGGACATCCCACCAAACCGAGCTTACATGTGCTATTTAAATGATCCCTTGAGTCAAAGGATCCTCAATTATTTGAAAATTAACCCCAATGTGTGGTACCTGGGAACACCGGGGTTTGCCAAATTTGCCTCTCCACACCGAGCCCTCCTGATTCGCCAGGCCTATCCTATCGCAATTCGCCAGTATCCAATTAAAAGGGAGGCCCGTGTTGGTTTGAAATGTGATTGGCTGATATTATGTGTACTGACATTTGTGTCCCTGATTGGTTATTGCCTGCCTATATAAAGAAGTGCCTAACCGTCCAGCGTGTGGCACTTCTGAATGCAGCTGCCAGTGTTTCAGGTAGTGTTCCACCCAGAAACTTCACTTGGCCAAATAAAGTTCTGTTTCTCTTGGAAGCCTCCGCTTGAGTCTCCTGATTTGCCCTCTTGGAACCTCAAGTTCTTCAGGTAGCTGCTGACCCTTACACTCCCGTGCGAGGCAATTAAAACAGGAATAGAGTGATTAAAATTAAAACGTTAAATGGTTGAAATTAAAAAGGCAAGAGGAGGGCCTCCAAGGCACTAACCAACTCCATGGCTATGTGCTCCTTCGGGCTTCTCAGACCATGAGGCCAGTGAGCCATGTTTCCATTCTTTTCTGGAAGGCCAGGAAAGTGGGGGGGCCACCTCACCTCTGAGGTGAGGAAGAATATCCAAATGGCGGGAGTGACAGCAGAGAAGGCCCTCTTTCTGGACCCTGCCAGTCAAAGTTCTTTAACTGATGAGGCCCACAACATACCTGACTTGCCTGACCAAAAGGGACTGGCAAAAATGGTTCCACAGGTAACCTGGCCTCGTGCCATCTAGGGCTTCAAAGGTCATAATCAACACCTTGAATTGAACCCAAAAGCAAAACAACATTCAAAACATCTCACACAGCACAGTCACATGCTCTGTCCTTGGGGCACCCTGTACTGTACAGCTAAATAGTAACTACAATACTTTCAGCTTAGTTTGTTGAATACGAACAAAAAAAACCCTTACATAACAAATATATCATCATGGGGGTTTTGTTTTTGTTGTTGATGTTAGATGGTTGTTAGTTTGTTTCTTCTTTTTCTTTGTTTTGTATTTTAACTTTGGAAATAAAAAATAAAAAATAACAAAATTTATAAAAAACAAAAACGTTGCGCCAAACCAAACTTTTAATGTGTGATTATCTAGTCTTCCCCAGTCCTTGGGGGCAAAGCCAAGTCTTAAAAGCCTTATAGAAAATCTAAAAGGATGGATGCCTACATACTTCAGGGGGCAATGTGTTCTAGGGCAGGGGAATGGTCTTTATTGAATCTTCATAGTGTTGTGATACTGACACTAAAGTTAGTATATATTACTCCAGTTATACTATCACCTTAAAATGTTGGCTGAGTTATTCCATTTTCCTAAAGCAAAGTTTGTTAACTTGAGCCACTAACATTTTAAAGCATGGCTTACATATCATCACAGTGGCTGATTCATATATTTTGAAACTGTGGCATGATCTTTTGGTCCAAGAAAAGTTTCATTCAATGCATGGTGTGAATCTAACATTGTAATGGCTTATTCAACAAACTAAGCTGAAAGTATTGCTTGAACATCTAAGTAAACATATAAGATATATCCACCAGGATTGTTTATGGAAAAAGTGGTCAAAAAGTTCAGGTGGTACCTGCAACTGTGTGATCAGAGGCATGCCGTAGAGCAGGGGTGTCAAACTTGCCACGTCATGTGACGTGTCACGACGTATCGTGATTTTTTTCCCTGGCCGGAGCTGGGGTGGGTGCGGCTTCCGTGTGACGCATCTGGCCCATGGGCCGGCAGTTTGACACCTCTGCTGTAGAGAAATACAGAGAGAACCTAGAATAAAATATGCAGAAGCCGTAACAAAATACCAGAATGCAGCAGTCAATAAGACATCACTTTAGTCCTCTCAGATAAGACAAGAGGGATAACTGGTTAATTTTATGTAATTAAAACTTTCATGCTTGAGGTTAACTAGCCAGAAGTTTTGTTTTACAGTCTTCTTAGCAGCAAAAGGTTGTGCAAATACATGTATTCTGTTCACCCAGTAAATCTTCTAAGCCTCTTCTGGACCATCCAATTCTGGAAGAGATGGCCAATTGCTCATTTCTGCTTCTGGAAAGCATTTTCTCTTTAGGCATTCTTTTAAATTGAACCAAAGGAACAGTATCTGGCCTTACTTTATCAAGGTAAAACCTACCACAAGAGGTCACTCACCTCCCCATGGAGGGAGATCTTTCCAAGAGAGTCCATGCTAATGAAAGCAAAGCAAGCAACATTTTCATTGTAACGATCAGTGGCCCCTGAAGTTTTCTTTGTTTGGGATCTATTGCTAGAGACAGTGTTAATATCCTCTGAGTAACACTACATTGGAAAATCAGTTTTATTTCCCTGTGTTCTTAATGGGAAGTCACTCCTGGGAACAACCAATGAAGACATTTGAATCTGAATGTCTTCAAGAAATTAGACCTTGACTCACATGGAGTTGGTTATTAATGGGTTAAGAGATTGCACTAATTCATAATATGGCTTGTCTGATTTTATGGTAGTTTAACCTGTTACACGAACTCAGCCAATTGTAGCTTATTCCAGAGACGTGATTCACAATTGATCTTCATGGGGAATATCCAGCCCCTAAAAAATTCTACATAACTGAAAATAGATAATAAACACATAAAAGATTGAGCCCTATTCTGTTTGTTACTTTTCTTGTCTTTTTTCTGTATATCTTCTAGGAGCAACTGAGTATGCTTCAGTTTCCTTGGGCTGGGGGAATGGTAATAATCTCAGTGGGATTTTCCTTTTAATTCATTTTAACTGTTGCAACTATCCCCCTCTACCCATCTCCAGGGTCAAATATATTACCTGCCTGTATGTACGTGTTGGGGATTGAACTGCTAAGGCCTGGCATTCACCTCTGGCTATCGTGTGTGAGTGGAAGGAAGAAAGCTGATGCAAGAGAGCTTTTTTATCTGAAAGAGAGGATGGACTATCTTATAACTGACTCAATCTCTTAGGCAATACTTTCACAAATCCCTCACCATAACAGGAAAGTTCCTCTGATTGAAGAAATATGGACTATTTCTTCCAATTATATTGCCCAGTTAGTTGATCATTTTGTCATTGCAGTGCGTGCACATGAGCATATACCTGTGCCTTCGTTTATTCTGCTTTTAATTTGAGGTGGATTGAGATGTTTAAGGAGCAAAGCTGATAAACCAGCAATTATAGGAGAAAGTCAACACGATGAGTTGGCACCACCTAGTCAGGTGGATTGTTTGCTCTGGAAAGGAAGGGAGCCAGTCTCTGGACAAGATAGGACCTAAACAGCAAAGATAAGAGGCTTCCTTTTTTTGACAGAGGCCCCTGAGCTGGAGTTAAAATGATCTTAACAGATAAACTGGCATCCTACTCTATAAATATGTGAAAATGACTGTCTGGAAAGACTGGCCATTGATTTGTGAAAAACAAACAAACAAACAACTCTTTCGCCCTCCTTTTTTGAAAGTTTAGAGCAACTTGGCAACTTTAAGATGTGAGGACTTTAGGACTTTAACTCCCAGAATTCCCCTTTAGTATCCAAGTGTGATCTAGATCCACAGATTTTATATTTGTAATGGTAGATCATAACTGTGTTTATTTTGTTTATACTTATATATTGTGTTTGCCCAAATCTACTAGTTTCTTCTTTCTGCAGAAAGCAATACAGGTAGTCCTCAACTTAGAACAGTTCATTTAGTGACCATTTGAAGTTACAACAACACTGAAAAAAGTGACCTATGACCGTTTTTGACTGTTGCAGCATCCCCATGGTCACATGATCAAAATTTAGATGCTTGGCAACTGGTTCATATTTATGATGGTTGCAGTGTCCTGGGGTCATGTGATCACCTTTTGCGACTTTCCGACAAGCAAAATCAATGGGGAAGCCAGATTTATAGAGCTTGTGGTACTCAGTTATGCAGAGATGACCTGGCTGAGGAAGCTGATCTCAGAAACTAGAGAATGAAACAGAGGTTCTCCCATATATAAACAGAATAAAGGAAAGGGAGGACAAATGAGGAAGTTTAGTTTAGCCAGAATATAATTTTTTTATAGGTTTCAGTATCCAGTAGAGCAGGAATATTGAAACTCCCCAGCAGTCTTCTATTTAAAAAAGCACAACTGTTCAATTGTTCTTTGAAGCTGTTTGATTAGGGCCTGTTCACAGAATGGGAAAGTAGGGCAAAATCACCAAATTTGAGGAACAGCGAAAGGCTGCATCAAATAATCAGACAATCCCGTATAATATTTAAGAGAAGTATATTTAAAATGACCTAGCTTTCTAAAAGTAACGTTTCTGGACAGTTGGAATTAATCCGATCGGCTTCGAACTTCTAGAAGGAAAAAAAGAAATGGCGGGAAAGGGTTGGGCTGCAGCGGTGGTGGGATTAAAAGGCATTTTTATTCTGTGCAGCTCGGGAAACTATCCTTTCGCGCAAATACCCCAAAATGCGTGATTTGAAAAGTTACTGGAAATTTCAGTAAGGTAAGGGGGGGCTGAAAATCACCGTTTCTTCCTGCGTCGATTTGATTCCTATTTCTCCGCGCGGACTGCGACTGGCCGAGGCCCTTGAGTCCCTCTCTCTCACCCGAGTTTCCCGCCACGGTGGAGAAGATACAGTAGAGAGAGATCCGGCTCCGATGCTGAGGCGTGTTATGGGTTTGCTGACTAACATTAATAAGGCATGCTAAGTAAATCAAGCCGCACATCTAACGCTTCCAGAGCAAAATGAAGGCTGATTTCCGCGGCGGGGAAAAAATACGCGCGCTCCGCCTTGAAAGACATAAAGCGAGAAAGCAGATTTAGGTGGGAACTAAGCAGGCAGGAGCTAATAGAGCCGGTTCCGTAGTCGTCATCTGTTTCCCCGAGGCTTTGGCTGCGGAATGGTTGATTGATGAATTAGCTCTCTTTCCCGTTTTTATCGGCAGATGGCAGCACCAATATTGGCCACCGAGAAAGCTAAGCAGAGTCCGCCTAGGACTAGGTAGACCCATCAGGTCTTTCCAATTCCAGGCAGGAAAATAAAACCCAGTCCTCGAAGGCAGCAAACCTCTTCTATTTCATGCCAAGAATGTGGCAAGGATGTGTCCATGATGGTCATCAGGAATCATTTGTCTCAAAGGAAATGTTATTCTCCACCCTACAGAAGCACAAAACAGACCATTCCTCTCTCCATTTCTTCCCACAACAACCCTGTGAGTAGGTAGGGCTGAAAGAAATGGACTGGCCCAAAATTACCCAGCAAACCTCTATGGCTGAAGATGGCCTTGAATCTGGATCTCCCAAAATCTCCCAAATCCTAATCTAACATCTACCCCTGCTCTTCTACTGATATAATAGTAATGAAGGCAGGCTGCGTATTTGGGGAGGGTGAGGGTTTATGATTAAAATTAGAGAAAATGCACCCGTTGCACCCTCCAAATAGCAATGCTGAAAAAGCTAATTCTCTTCTCCGACAGAAGAGAATTATTTGTAACTGTACAGTTCTTGGTGCTTTCTGACCTGTTTACTTGCAGACATTTCATTACCAAACTAGGTAACAAAATCAGTGCAAATGAATATGGTTTTTGCTCTCTGTTTATATACAGAAGCTTACTACCCCAACCCCCCCCCAACCTCCCCCCCCATCCTGCCAGGGCAAGGAATCTGCAGGAACCACTTTGTTTTGTGCCAGAGCTAGAATTGGATATTCAGTCAGATCTATCTGAAAGCAACTTGGTTCCCACCACACCTTGAATCCCACACCAGCCACCTTTAGGCTACCATGTTGTGTAAACCTCATCCCAACGTGGCTAGTTTAGTGAACTAGAAAATTGGGTAGAGTATATTGGGGATAGACCTGCCTAGCAAACCTCATCTTAATAAAGACTTTGAAGTTTTGGTGAATTCTGCTAGAGGAATTTCCAAGCCAACATGTACTTTTTAGTTCCAAAGAAGAAATTGACTGGCCCAACAGTCTGCATTTCCTGACCTGGAGGCCCTTCAGTTGTAAAGGACTACAACATATCTAGCCTGCTAAAATCTAGAAGCCTGGTATACCATATAACCTCTAAGAGGTAGAGTATTCTGTCTCTCTTTGCTGCCATCCAGTGGTCACCTGGATTTTTACAAGCCACTTCTGGTAACCCTAGGCTCTGTCCCACCCATTTAGAAGTTGTAACTGAGGAAGACTGGAAAAGGCAAAGCTGTGATTCCTGGATGTGTATGATCGGACCATCTGTGCTGGATGGCATTATTGCCAGTTAGGCAATCAAACAACTCTGGATAATTCAGGGATTAAATTCAAATTTTGAGGCCAAATTTCAGGTAAAAGAGAGACAGTCATACACATTGTTTTTTTAAAGGCTCAATAACTGTGGTCATACCCATACATCCACAGGTCAGTTAAAAAATCTAAGTGCCCAGAATCTTTGAGAGTTATGTGGCATATAAATTTAATGTCATCATTTTTTAGCAGATGTATTAGCACAACATGCTCAAATGATGTTAACTTGTCTATAGCTATTCCAGTGGTTTAGGGTGGTGGATAAATCCTGTCTGTTAAGCTATAGTTCAGCATACCCAGGGAATGGTTAATATAGGAAACAAATTAAGCCTTTTCTGTGAATGCAACTACTGAGTAGAATTGTGCTCGACTGTATTTTAGCTTGTGAAAATCCAATCCTGTGCTTAGTTTAGTGAAAGCTTAGAAATTTGGACTGGATGAACCATGATTAACTTAACCACAATAATTGAGTTGTGAGAAAGAACACTCCAGAGGTTTAAACATAGGCTTACCAAAAGCTATCCTGTTGTGCTTTAACCTTTGCCTCCAACTTATCAAATTAGCCTTCCCAACTTGGGTGCCATTTGGATTTGCTTAGGAACAGTTGCCACAGTCCTGCTTTGTAAACTGGGAACTGTGGAAAGGACCGTTCAACAGGTCCAAGTAGAGACGTTTGCTTTAGAAAAATGCATTCGAGAGAAACGGGAGACGAAAATCCTTCATTTGTAGAGCTAAACGCATCCTACACGTGTCCAGAGCATCCCTAGTTTTGCAGGGACCCTCACACACAGGGACCTAGTTTGGAGATGGTTTTAAAACAGGGGTTAAGTAAATCGGCGGAGAGAATTGCAGAATACAACCATTTTCCTTTGCATTTAACCAAGGGGGCTTCGCGCCTCTCCCTGTACTGGGGCATTGGTGGGAAAGGGGCGGGGGGGGGGAATAGGAAGAAGACCTCTTTTATTTTTGCGAGTAATCAAAACCAGTCCAGGAGTCTTTCAGCAGAGGAACTGGGCAAACTCGTGGGCAGTGCTCTTACACTTTTTTCCTCAGGACCGCTTCCCACTTTTAAAAAATATAGAGGACCCCAAAAGAGGTTTTTGTTTGTATGGGTTATGTTTATCATATTTACCGTATTAAAAATTGAAACTGACGCCTTGGCTGCCGATACCGCCTCTCAAGATTGTTGGGATTTTAATACTGTATTATTTTTCAACATAGGCTTGCAAATAATTTTTGATTTCGCCGCCTCCTGAGAGGGTCCACGGGCCCCCCAAGAGTCCTAGGAATACACTTTAAGGCACCCTGTCGTGCCCCCCACCTCAGCCCACCCGGAGTCGCCAGGCCGCGGTTGAGGCCGCGGCGCTGGCTGTGGATTGACGCCGCGGGATAGAAGAAAGTCGATGGGGTGGGCGGGGCCTGTGGGTGTGGCCGGCTCCGTCGCCAGCTATCCTCATTGGTTTGACACGGCCCGGGCAGGAAGCGGCGCTGCCCAGCGGAGCTCCCAGATTGAAACCTCTCGTGTGGGAGGCGGCAGGGGCCCCTCGGTTCGCCTGCTAGGGGGAAAGCAGCGGCGGGTCCCGGCAGAGGAAGACGGGCCGGGGCCCGAAGCCCGAGCGCAGAAAGGCTCCCGCCTCTGCCGGACCAGCCATGCAATACCAGCCGTCGGGGTCGGCCTCTCTGCCCCCTCTATACGCGCCCACCCCGATGCTGCAGCCGGTGCACCCGACGCCCTTCTACATCGAAGACATCCTGGGCAGGGGGGCGCCGGGGCCGCCTCCGCCCACCCTGCCCTCGCCCAATTCCTCCTTCACCAGCCTGGTGGCTTCCTACCGGACTCCCATCTACGAGCCGACGCCGATCCACCCGGCCTTCTCCCACCCCCTGACTGCCGCCACCTACGGGAGCGGCCCCTACGGCGCTGCGGCCGGCCCGCCGCTCTACCCGTTTCCCCGGGCGGTCGGCGATTACTCGCACGCGCTCCTCCGCCACGACCCCCTCGGTAAGTCTCGCGGCCCGGGGAATAGAAGGGGAGGGGGGAACCGCAGCCGCCTGGCTCCGGCTGGCCTGCTCCGGGATTAGGGGAAAGCGGAGCGCCGCCCCCTCTCCGCCGGCTCGTCTGATTTCCGAGACGTCTTTGACGCTCTGGAATCGGAGTCGTTTGCCCCGATTTATGGAGGGATTCGCAGAGGGTCTTTAAGCGTTTTCTAAAAAAAGGTAGCCGTAGAAGAAGTCCTCAGATAGAGGTTTTTTTGTGTGTGTTTTGAGTAGGAGAAAGGAGCAGCGCCCAACCTGTGCCAAACTCCGGAGGAGCCCCTCGGCTCCAGCGGTTTATCACTTTCCACTTGCGTCCACGAACGAAGCATCGGCTGTAATTCCGGACCAATATATCGGGGGTCGAGTAATAGGGCATCCCAACTCGCGATTTGTGAAGTCGTCTGAAATGGTGCCAACAGTGGCGGGGGGGGGGGCGGACGGGAGTGGTCCTCCAACCACGGAAACCCGACTCCCAACAAGAATCCGGGTCTGTTGCTGCCTACTGGGAAATGAGTGTCAGGCTCTGCAGAGGTCGTCTTGACAGTTGCTTTTCTGTGGCTTCAATCTGAGGGCTGCTGCGACCTCTGAGCTGGTGGGAAACACGTAAAAAGTACCGCGTTGTTGATAGCCAGCCTTTGCTTTATTTACGCCACGAACTGTAAGAGACCAACAAGTAGCATAACTTTTCAGAAGGCGGGTTATCTCGGCATGTTTTCCTTCCCAGCCCTCTCTTCTTCCGACGGCTTTCCTTAGAAGTCGGCTTAGTTGAATGAGTGAATGAGTTGCCGCCGCGCATTTTCCCAATTTGGGTTTCCTCGGAAGCCAGCGTCATTGAGATGATCAACTAAGCTGCGCGCAAAGGTTGGAATGGAGGGTGGAAGGGGGTGAGGGGGGGGGGGCGGCCGTGGGTGTGGTGAAGAAGATCTGCTTTAGCTTCCTACACGCTTTGATCTGCGGGGACCTGTGCCCATATAATTCATTTCTCCGCGGTATTCCCATTCCCAAATTAGGATCCAATAATGGGGAACCCCTGGACACATCGAAAATGTTCTCAGGACTGCATTTTATCACTGTTCGTACCTTGAACAACAGCAGCTAAAAGCAGCCCGTTACTAAACTTTGTTTTGCACAAGACTACATTCCTAGGAAGGGGGGGGGCGAACCATATCTATTGCCCCCGAATCCTCTACATCTCAACCCCTTTCCTTGAAAAATAAATCGCCAGGGGTTGAAAGGATGTGTGTGTGTGTGTGTGTTTGTTTGTTTCCACCGTCTTCCCGCCGTTTCCTACGGCCCATTAAATTATAGGATATTTCTATTTTAGTCTACTTTAATACAAAATTCCAATTTAGGTTAGCTTAGAAATCAATGGGTCGGGCAAAGTCGGAAACTTGGCTTAATTGAAAAAGCAGCGTGCTTCTATTATTCGCGAATAAAGCGCCTTGTGCGAATTGGTAATGTTACTCAGGGAACCCGCGTGGCTATGCACTGGGACTACAATGCCCATGCTTAGGATTTTAGAAATTGGGATCCCAAAACAATTGGAAAACCCCAATCCGGGTCTCCACGGATCTCCGGAGTTATCTTTTGGTCCATCACCCGACCGGGTTCGACCTTGAGTCTTTGCGAGTCGCCCGCTTGGCGTAGGAGTCGGTTCGTGCCGTCTGAGCGAGGTTGGCTGACCCCTTTCCGTTCATACAGGATATCTTGAGCTCTTGATAGGAGCAAATCTGGTTTCAGAAGCTGTAAAGTATTTTCCTGGACGCCCGGAGCTGGCTCGTCTCCGGGAGCCGTGCACGCTGCTGATTATTTTATCGACATCCTCAATACAGACACATTCAGGAAACACTCGGCTTCTGATAGCCCGGATCCGTTTTTCTGATATTGTTCATTTCCTCTGTGTGGGACGGAGCTTTATGACAGCTAAAATAACTCGTTGCTTCCTTTCAAGAAAAGAAAAAGGCTGTTTGCACCAAAATTACTGAATGCCTGACGCAAACAACAATGCTGCATTTTCAAAGGCGCGGAGACAGACAGAAACCCAAAAACAGAAGCGGGGGGAGGGGGCGAAGGGGAAGGCAGACCCTTTGAAACGTGCCCGCTCGGCCTCCTGCTTTCTGGCGCGATCGCGGGATCCCGGACCTGCGTAGTCAGTTCCACCCACTCCAGGGAGACTTCCAAGAGGTGCCGGATTGTCGTCTGCTCCTGTGGCCGCCTCAATGTCCTTTTCCTCCCAGGAACATCTCAAGAGCTTCAGGCCTTCAAGAAATGGGGAGCGCCTCAAAGGCTACCAAGATTGGGGCGGGGGGGGTAGGAAAAGGCACTACAAGCGTTCTTGGCTTCCTGGCTGTTTTGATGCTGGGTTAGAATCGTTAACGGAAATGGCAACCCACCGTCCAGACTCCTCAGCCCAGGAGGAATAAGTGCCACTGAAGTGGAAGTGCGTAATTGAAACTGCCTGTCCGGCTCCTACGGGAGAGCCCACTGACAAAGAGCGGATTGGGACCTGGAAAGTGGCACCCGATTCCACCCGCCCAATGGGACCGGTTTCTGACACTTCTATACAAATGTTTGTGTGTGTGTGGGGGGGGAAATCCGGCTGCTCACAAGGCACAGATTAGGCAACCACATTTAAGCCCAGCATTTTGGGCAGCCCAGATGGGCGGTCGATTAGTTCAGGGCATCCTGGAAACCAGAAAACTGCGCTGAGTGAATGGAAGTTAAGTTAATCAGAAGTAGGATTTGCAGGGAATCTAATCTCCTAGAAGACATGTTCTTTGGGACTCGGATTTTTCTGGGGTTGTTTCCGGGTTGCTTTCTCTTGCGGATTTAGTTTGGGAATAATAATCTCCGTTTCCCTGAAAAGCCAGAAGCTCGCTTCAGAATAAAACTCCTCCGTAGGTAACATAAGCTGCCTACCTTGCAGGGCGGTTGGTGAAAGGGGACGACCATTTCATGTACAGAAAATGTGTGAATTCTCCCTTGAAGTATGGGATTGTGGCTCTTCTCAGGGCTGCCGGGGCGTGAGGACCCAAACCAGCATCTTCTCTTTCCCAAACCGTCCCCAGATTGAAACAGAGGCTGAATAGTAAGGATTTGCTCCCAGATATTGCTCACTTTTTCACATACAGCTATTTTAATTATTTCTAAAGATAAAGAAAACAGCAAAGCACGTCCATAGATTTCAATGGGATGTTGTCCTTAAGTGTGTTCGAGTCCAAGGTTAAAGTTTTTCAGTTTGCTTCCTTCTGTCCATTTTGTGTAGTTGAGGATTAATTAACTTGTTTTTTTTCTGAACAGATATAATTTAACCAACTTTTGTGGCATATCCATAAGGCTTTTGTGGAGAAGACACTATATGAATTATATTTGACTACACGCTTATTTCTTTTTCTAAATCAGTTTACATCCACAAAACCAAACAATATATCTTAAGTATTTGCAAATATAAAATGTGTCTGAAAGTGTGTATTCTGCTTTTTCATCAGTAATTCCATTCATAGATCTATGATTGTACAAATTATTTATAAAAAGACTGGATCTTCTTATTGCTCTATTTTTATTGCTTTGTTGATTTACTTCCTGGATTACATTATTTGGAAGTAAATCTCCTCCCTTCTTTTAACCGGAAAACAAGAACCAAAAGCCCGGCTAACCCAATTCAGTTTTATTTGCAAACCCTAAGGCTTTCAGTAAAGGAAGCACACTATAATTATGGTGTTTTAGCCTGGCATTCAACTCGAAATCGAGGAAAATCTTACAAATTTAAGAATAGATGTAACTTCTGAATAAATTGTGTAGCTTTTTGCAGGGATATTTACAGAAATTTTAAGAGAATCACTGAAGTCTCCACAACGTTTTGACACAAAAACCAATTGCCAGAGAAATGCGATGGGGAGCGATCCTATGCCTGCCTCTCGAGGCAACCAAGCAAAGCGAGAAGGGAGGATGTAGGATTGCTATCTAGAGACGGAAAGCAGTTCCTGGCGAAGTAGTTGTTTCTGTAAGGGAATTAGGCAGTAAAATAGCAACAATAACTTTGCCGCACTTTATGTTCACTAGGTAAGGTGCTGTAGAGATACAATCCATAGGCCCCTAAACCGCTCATGAGGACAGCTTCTATCCTCATGCGCATTATCTTGAAGCTGTGCCACTTCCAGAAAAAAAGCCGCTTTGTTCTTCTTCTATGTCAATATAATTTTAAAAGGACAAAGAGAACCTTTTATTTTTTACTTACAAATGTTGTAGTAGGCCGGGTGTGTGTGAAAATAATTTTCAAATTAAATTTCGTTTATTTGGCTAACGGGACCAAAAAAAACTAGGAAGGCGGCTGTGGATTCCCCTCCTCCTTTTTATATGTCTAAACGGCGAAGGTGACCCTCGGTTTTGAATGGTTCCACTTACAGAACGTGTCCAGCTAAATTGGTGGTTAGAGGTTTCGGTGGCTTGAATCGAGGGCCCGAGGTGGTCGGGCGGCGGTGAAACCCCTTTAGGGCCGTTCGTTTAAAAAGGACCCTCCGGACAAGAGCCGCTAAAGCTTTCGACCAAATCGGGACAGCACAGAATCTTTCTCCCTCTTGGTGGTCGCGATCATGAAAGAAAACAGAATACTGCCCCCCTCATCGCAGACCCACCTGCAGATTGATGGAACGAGCAGCCGCGAGCGCATAACGAAACCTCCATGTTTAGGAGCAGTGTACCTCCGAGGACAAAGAATGAGAATAACCCGAGAGGTCGGACGTTCGGCAGAGGGAGATCAGCAGGCGGGTCTGGCGCAAGAAGATCAGGCGCGAGGAACTGGATCTGGTCTCCTTTGCGCGGGGGAGGAGGGCATGGGCGCAATCTTTGCTTTCCAAGTTTGATGTCCGGGGTTTGGGGCCGTATTCGAGCTGCAGGGAGGAAGGCTCGGTTCTTTCTTCTCCTTTTGATGCACCAACAGGAAACACATTGACGGAAATTCTGCCCTTGCCTTCTGCGGCCTGCTTCCAGGGTCCTCTGCCCGCCAGCGCACGTCAGAAGGGTAGAGCGAAGGCCGGTCCAAGAGAGAACCACGCCGACTCACTGCGGCCCACCCAAGTCCCGGCAGATCGGATCTTTCCCGCGAGCAACCCGTCCCCGCTAACAACCAGCTGTCCGTTAAAGTCTAGTAGTCCGTCTGAATCGACAAACCTGCATCTTAGCGGATGGACTTCGGAATTTAGAAACCTTGGCTGAGTTGAGACCCATTGTCAGCTTTGCGTGCTGTGGTTTTCGACCCCTCGAACGCACTGATTTGCATTACAACTCCCACGACCCCTTGCCCTTTCAAAGCTGCCTGAGGTTGACGGAAGCTGAAGCACGTGGAGGGGAAGTAGGTTGAGTCCCCCAATCTATAACACGGGAGCCTTCTCGGGACGCGCCCCCCACCGCAACCATACGTTAAATAAGCGCGGTTTGGCATACCGCGTCTCCTCCTGTGAGACTTTGCTTCGAATCATACAGTTGAATAAATTATGAGTAAAGTAATGGGGGGGGAGGAGTAAAGTAATGGGGGGGGGAGGAAGTTGCGCGAGCACACTCTCCTAATAGATATTGCCAGAGTGGGGCTAGAAATTCATGAAAAGACCTGCGCGGGATCGCCCAGTAACATTAGGGCAGTAGTTGGACCCAAAGCGACTTTTAGGTCCGTTGGGCGAGGAAAGGGGACCTCCAATCATGAAGTTTGTTTCTGCTGAAATATTGTCGGAATTCGATTGGGAAACAACCTCGCAGCGGCAAAATAAGCGCTTTCTGTCTGTAAGCATCAGGTCTCTCGCGTTAATGACACGTGTGGGCGTTTAAGGTACCGTAAGGCTCGCTGGTGTACCAATTAAATATACCCATCTAAAATCATCTATCTTCAGTCTACAAAACAGTCCTTTCAATAGTTCCAAGAAAGCTCCACACCCATTTGCACTACTCAGGTGACCCTGAGGATACAGATAAACCTTCAGGTGGCCTCAAGGACTCTCTAAAAGAATGCAAATGACCAGCTGTCTGCAAGGAGTATAAATCTTTCCATTTTCCCCCCACCATCCAGTCAGAGCTGAAGAAGCTTCTTGGATGAGAAGTGAAACGTCTTCAAAGAAAAAACAAGAAAGTCCAGTTGCCTCCTGAAAAAGAATCTTTGGGACTACTTGGCTAAAAAAGGTACAAATGGGAAATATTTGCTATCCGAGCGGTAAACGTCTGCAGAGCTCCGACCAGACCTTCCTCAAGGCGCACGTGTTTATTACGACACACCTGTGGTCTCAAGTGAGGATTTTAATGCCGTTTGAGCACCTTTGGAAAGAAACCTGTCAAGCGAAGAAGATCGATGTCCTCTCTGGGACATCTCTGCCCCCCCCCAATGCCTTTTTCACGAAGCGATTTCAGAATGAAACGCTCGGATCTCAGCCGCTTCCTCGACGGTCACCCCGGGACGATGCCAAATAGCGCGGGCAGAGACCCTTCCACCCTAAACGCCACCATTTTGCAGGGGTAACATGCGGAAGGCTGTCTTTTTTCCCCTTCCTGGGCGCGAGGGAACTGGGGTTGGCTGGTTGTTTGTCGGGACTAAATATCAGCGTAATTAGGAACGAGCACTTTTTCCGAATTTAACCAAGGAAAGGTAAGTATTCCGAGTTTGAGAAAGCGGAGTAGGCAAGTGAGAGTCCGTAACGGAGAAAGGGAGCTCGCCCGGCCCTCCTAACCCACCCCGTTGTGTCTCTTGCAGGGAAGCCGCTACTGTGGAGCCCCTTCATGCAGAGGCCGCTGCACAAACGGAAAGGAGGCCAAGTGCGCTTTTCCAACGACCAAACGATCGAGCTGGAGAAGAAGTTCGAGACGCAGAAATACCTCTCCCCGCCGGAACGGAAGCGCCTGGCTAAAGTGCTACAGCTCAGCGAGAGGCAGGTGAGAAGGCCGCCAAAACTTTTCCCGCCAAAACTGAGTTCCCGGGGAAACAGGCGTCTCCGACGGAGGCAGCCATGTTAGTTAGAAGGTGCCTCCTCCCGCGAAGAGCCGCCTTTTGTTTGGTTTGCCCTAAGAATGAGGCTGGTGGAGGTCGTTGCCTCGCCTCTGCCGTCCTGAGAAACGTAAGCGAGCTTTGGTCGTGCATTAAATCCCCAAAAGCTTGAACCCTGAGGCAATGGTGTCCAAAGTGGGATACACCCTTTACAGAGCTGCACAATATAATCTCTTGAGGTGTGGGAAAAAATATTACAATGTCTATGATTATATTTTATTTAAAGCAGTGGGTTTTGGTAGCTGGGACCCCTTTACATTCTTAAAAATGATTGCAGACCTCAAAGAATATTTGTATATGTGGGTTACCTCTATCAATATGTACTGTAGAAATTAAAACAAATATTTGATTTTGTGGATCCTTAAAACGGGTCCCCATAGTACACTTTAAGAACTGCAGATTTAAAGCACACCTAGACAAGTTAAGCTGTACAAATATTTTATATTTATAAAGAATATACCAAATATAATGTAATTGGTGTGTGTATATGTTAGTATAGTAATATTTAATTTATAAATAAGCATATCTATGTTGAGGTTCATGCTATTTTTTTTTTACTGATAAGGTGTGAATCAGAAAAATTTGGAGAGCTTTAGAGTTTTCACTATGGATTACATTTAATCCACAGGTTATTCACTTGAAAATTCTCAGAAACGTTGCTTCCAAATTCCACAAATGCTACCTACTGATCCCCTCTGCAGGCCTTATAAAATCACACTGATGTGTTTTTATCATTTGGAACACAGCTGTGCCCTCTCTGCGCAGGATCAATGCAATTATCGGTAGATTTCACTCATTCTGAGAGGCTCTTTTTTCTTGCTTGAAAAAGTCTCTGGATTTAGGAACAAAAAGGGGATGGGGTAGAGAGAATTTAAGTGGATGTCATTGCTCTCAAATGTTCTGCCCTTTCAGGGGGCTGAAACAACAAGACAGTGGCTCTCCTCAGGTTCTTAATACTGTAGACATGTTTTACTTACAGGGAGAACTTCCTGTAGACAGGTTAGTTCAGAAGTCACATTTGAATTAGGTTCCCTCCTTACTCTGATACTACTAAAAAATCTCTAGTTTTTGAGTAGGCATTTACAGTATTGCATTGTTTGATGAGTATCTCAGGCTATCCATAGCAAATAAACTTGTATAGGATTGTAGTTTAGAGAGGGGTTTTTCCCTCACATTTTTCTCCCATTAAAACCTTTTCTCCCCTACTTTATGTCATTTAGGTTAAAACATGGTTCCAAAATCGGCGTGCAAAATGGAGGCGCTTAAAGCAGGTAAGGGCAATGTTTCCTGCTTCTGAACCTTACTAGCGGTCCCCAGATTCATGTACTTGAAGTAGATCAGAATCATAGGGAGTGCTTAATTATTTCAGCTTGCTTAAGAGGACAAGTGGCATTCCAAAACATTAGTTTTGAAAATCTCCTGAATCATAGCAATGTTTGGTTTTGCAAAAGTTGTGGCATGTTTAGATATTGTTGGCAGTTTCCAATGATACATGCCCTCTGTTCACATGCAGTTATTGAATCCTAATCAAAATAAACTCCCATGAATACATTTCCTGGGCTCACACATTACCCTAAGCCACGATGTCTTGTTTTAACCATGCAATGATGAATGAATCATAGTGGCCGAGATCACACATTGTAATAAATTGAAAAATGTAATTTGCAACTGGAAGGGTTATGCAGATATAGCATGTTTAATCAAAAGAAAACCAAGCACATTATACAATATTGGTATCATTTGGGATTCACAATTTAAGATGCAGTTTCCTAACTTTGAAACTATCGGTTGAGTTGATTTCCCATGGAGCAGAACCAACCTAAGATATAATTTGCCTGATTTTGGTAGATTACCTTTCACCCTTTTTATCTTTAACAATTCACCTTCTCGGTCATTATTTCCAAATCCAAGTTTAATTTATATCGCTATAGATTTCTTGGTGTTTTCTTATATAAATATTAACAGATCTAGTTCTGCTTAGCTTTCTGAAATGAGCCAAGGTCAGGAAGATGTTGCTGACCTTGGTTAACTGAGCTCTTACCCTAATGTCTAGCTACTATTTTTATTAGTGAGTAGCTCACTTAATTTTTTATTTTATTAATTTATATGCTACCCATCTTACTATCAAGTGATTCTGGGCTGATTATAATATCATAAATTACAGTGTAAATAATTAGAATGTTAAAAACATAGATCATTAAAAGTTAAAACATTAAAATTAACAAACAAAATGAATAAAAAAGGATTAATATATAAATAGGGTGGAGGTAACATATTCTCCTAATCTACTAATTGCCTCTAGAATGAGACTGCCCCAAGCCAGTTGGCAGAACTAGGTTTTTAGAAAATTAGATTTCCGTAGTTTCCAAAGGAAGCATGAAATGGCCAATATTTTCCAAACTCTAGTGGTTTTCTCACTAAATGATTCTATGACTTCTGTGTTTGTTCTCAGGAGACCCCTCAACCCAACAAAAAAGAATCGGAAAGTGGAGAAAGTCTTCAGACTTCCAAACAAGAAAGTTGTTTGAGTTCCGAGATGGATAAGGGAGCTTCTCCACATAGGCCACAATATACCCCTTCACCTGTCTCTCAGGAAGAGTTGGATTCAGACATCTCAGATGATTCAGATCAAGAGGTGGACATTGAGGGAGACAAAGGCTATTTCAATGGTCCCCATCTGTAGCACTTGAAGATGGACTTTCCCTCTATTTGCACTTTTAAGAGGAACTGGCTTGGCAAAAACAATCAGTGCTACAAAAAAGGGGTTTTCTCTTCTCTTTCAGTTGGATGGAGAAAGAGGGAAGGAATAACAAACTTTGTAAATAATTGTCATTGTGTTTGTCAAGACAATCCATTTGATAAAGGAGTAGATCCTTTCATGACTGGAAGGGAATCCTATATTTGCGTTCCTCTATTTGTACTGGGATTAATTTTGTATCCTACAGCAGAATGCTGCATTCTCCTCCATGAATTTAAACATGAAGATCCTTAGACCACAGGGGAAAAAATCACAACAGGGAACAACATGAAAAAGGAATTTTCTGATGTCTCAAGGAAAATTTTACTAGTTCTTGGGATGCATCCTTTTGCAGAGATGTCATGGATGTAATAGTAAGCAAAATTAAATCAAGAGTTTTTCATGGTCATGGGAGTATCTTTCATGAAAGTACATATTCCATTAAAATAACCTTCCCTGAGGTATGGAAAATAATGTAAGAGACATTTATTAGGTATGTAGCAAAAATAATAGAAATAATATTAAAAGGAAAAGGGAACTTTATTTTGGGTTGATTTGAGATATGAATGGTCTAAGGAACTTGGTATTGGGCTATACAAGCCATGCTCACTAGTCCATGGTTGGAAGGGAGAAGCACTATGGTATGTTCACTTATCATGCTTAGTCATAGGTCTTTGGTTTGTAGATCCTAGTTTGTGGGCTGTTTTTTATATATAAATCCAACTACTGTAGCTTATTCAAGAACCCATGCCTAAAACCATGCCTTTGAATGAATTATGAATCCAGATTGTGTGAAATGATTCTACCTGTGTACAGTATTTTAGAACAAGGAAGAATCCCAAGAAGGCCTTATTCACTAAGACATTATGTAGTTTGTTTTCTTTAAGCTCAGTGTGATCTATAAGTCATACTATAATGTGGTGCATGATATAGATCATTAGAGCATATTCAAAATCCTGGCTGGGTTCCCATTCTTCTTTGTGGCTTAGAATCTTACATTGACACAGCCAGTGTGGTTTATATAGTAGAGTTTACTTGTATGATTTCAGTGAACAATGGCTAAAGAATACCAGAGACCAAGAGATCAGAACTGAAGAAGCTTCATGAATAAGAAGCAAAACATCTTCAAGGAAAAACAAAGTCCGGTTGCCTTTTGAAAAAACACCTTTGGGACAACCATGACCTGGATGATTGAGAACCTCCATAGACATTTACCAAAGACCAACAGACACTAACTTTGCTTTTTTCAAACTGTTACCTTCTAGATGTGTTTTGCTACAACTGTAACTGCTCCCAAACCACTTCTGTAGCCCAATACTTTTGAATGTGCACCAGATTAAAGAGGGCTGCAGAGGATAGCACAATATTACTGTGCACCTCCAGCAGGTCTTTGTCTTTACAACTAACACTATTACATGTCTACTTAAACATAAGCCTCATTAATTCAGTGGGATTGATATCCCAGATGTATATAAAGTTGAAGAGTATTTTTAAAAAAACTATTCAGTAAACATTTCATTTATTTTAATACATTTTTAAAATGTTATATGTATGCGTATATAGGTGCATATGTATGCTCTTAAAGATAGGGACTAAAACAAAACTGATGGATTTGGTTACTTGCCCTTTATGTTCTGCTAACTACTTTTATATAAGGATCTGTTGTGTTTAAGTAAAGGATGCCTACACATTACGTTCTGAGAGTCCAAAGAAACTATGTACTTATCAGGCTAAGAAATGCCTACATAAAAACTTTAATGAAATTGACTTTGTAAATGTGATAGTCTATTGGCTTTTTTTTTTTTTTTGCTTGCACCTATTTGCTCTGCATTATAAAGAGCCTGGCTCAAAAAAGAAGGCACCCTCAATTTGAGCTTTATCTTGCTAACTGCAGCCATGAAGGTTCCTAGGTAATGTTACTCAAATATTCTGTCACTCCCTTCTTCTGGAATGATTTTTCAAGTTCTGCTCAATAGTGATGGAATTTCCAAGCAGGTCACAAGCAAAACCCTTACCTAGTTGAAGATAATGAAACTATCTTATGGATATAAGATGCTGAAATTTCCAGCAATTGCATTTAGGGTTTGTTTTATACCAAGTGATACTGCTAAGCCATAAAACATGATTTACAGGTATACAGTGATACTTATGCCAATGAATTTTGGCATCTTGATCTGAGGGGACTGTAAAATGATTGCATATGACCTTGGAACCAGGGTTTGCTGACTTAATGAGTTGTGTGAACCACAGTTTTTAAAGTATGTTTCTATGGCCAAGATAAACAATTTGCATCCTGAAAATGGCCACCACTGATGGTTCACTTCATGTGGGGGTCTAACACTCTTTGCAGTCTCCCAATATCTTGATATCACTGCTGAAATATGGTGGCAGAATAGGAGTTTTCAGTGGTACAGTTTTTCCTTCTTCAAAATACAGGAAGTGAATAGAGTAGGAGGCAAACTTGTACTCATTTTCCCTGTTAAAAAGTTCCAATCTATTAAACATTCTGATATTGTCCTCTAAAATTAGATTGTTTTGCTGCCAAATTTGGGTGACATAGTTTTGAGGAAGTGAGGATAACAGAAGCTAGAAACAGGATTTCTAGAGCCGGTTTGGTTTAGTGGTTAAGGTACCAGGTTAGAAAGCAAGAGATTGTGAGTTCAAGTCCCGCCTTAGCCATGAAAAACAGCATGGATATGTCTACTGCCTTGAGTTGTTTGTGAAAATAATAATAAAGGCAGGATATAAATAAAAAAATGGAAATAAGAGTACATTGGCTCCCAGAAGCTGCCTTTCCTATCCTTATTTCCATCACCACCACCAGTTCGCTAAAAACAGGCCATTCTTTTGTTTCAGGGGGTTTTAAGAGCAAGAATAGTTTGATTTTCAAATTTCTCTGTTCAATATTCCCACTGTTAAACACCCCTCCTAACGATCAAAAAGGGCTGAAAAAATCTTGTTACTGGTCAATGTCCTGCAGTCTTCCAAAACATTGAGAGGCTGAGTATGTCTCATGGCCCGCTGCTGATTCATGGCTTAACTCAGGAGTGCACATTCTCCCTATCCCAAATTTTATAGTGCCTAACACTGGCAAAAAATCGGTCTTGTTTTACTGGTAGATGAGAATATTTGTAGCTAAGGGTTGAACTGTGGGGTCTTTGGTGTTCTCTGAACTTGGTGCTTTTTCTTTTCTATTTCATTATCAAATTAAGTAACATCAATGCTAGAAGGGAGTGGGATTTGGCCTGTTACATAAAAAATCTACATTTGTTGTGTCTTTGTACCTGTTGTACAGTAAATAAAATAATAGAAGGGAATCTGTCATTATTATGCAGAGCAAAAGGTATGGGCAAGAAGTCAAAGTTACTGTGCATGCTGTCATATTCTCTCCTGCTCTCTGGTGACCCCTAGGTTTATCTGAGGCCATGTGTGTTCAGATTTGGAGTAGCCGCAATTGTTGGTCTGCAAGAACTGGAACTGGAAAGAAAGTTCTAATTTAGAAATTAGAAATAAAAATTCTAACTTCTGCAAACCAAGAATGTGTTCATTAATGAAAGATGAATTAAATCTTGCAACTGTGGGCACTTGCAGGTAGCAAGGGACATTGTGTGCATCACAATCTCATCAGACAAATAATGAGATTCACATCAACTGCTCAAAGATGATACCCATGACATCAAGACTTCTACTGACCACCTGTGTTTTCATCTTAAAGAACCACTTGCAATAGGGATTAATATTACAGTGCATTTACTCTTAATTTGCTACAGAAATTTAGCACATTGTATGACCACAGCCAAAGAGTAGTATGATAGATACTGTGTTTTTATCCTTCCTGCTGCTATTTTTGTTACATAATTGTTTCATTTTTATGTTTAATCACAGAAAATTACAATATTGGATACTTCTGGATTAATTTGTGAAATAAAACTGGGCCAGTGCCCACACCAGGCAGTTAGTAATATTGTTTAAATATATTAAATATCCACATATTTCATGGATCATTTTTAATAGATTACTTCCAAATATGTTCAAAAGTAAGTATGTATTACTGTCTGTGTGTGTAGCAGAAATCCTGGCACAAGTTTCTGGTCTTTCTAGTTTGACTGCTTATAAGTACCAAATGATAGAAAATGTAGAGATGGCAAATTTTGGGCTCGGTAAATCAACATTCCTCAATTTGTGTGTGTGTGTGTGTGTTTGTGTTCGAATCAGTGTTGACTCTTGGTGACTGGCTAGATTAATCCCTGTAGTTTTCTCAGCAACATTTTAAAAAGTGGTTTGCCCTTGCCTTGTTCCTAGGGCAGATAGAGAGTGACTGGCTCAAAGGTATCCAGATGGCTTCATGCAAGGCAGAACTAGAACTCAGCTCTTCCAGTTTCTTCTGGTACTTTTAAACAGTGCACCACACAGGCTATTTTCCTTAATTCAGCGGTCTTCAAAAATATCTGGACAGACCACAGTAGAGAAGATTACAGTACAAGAATCTTCTTTAATTTAGCATTTAACATTTCTATAAGTCCATGTTTTCAAAAGTTTTTCAGTTGGCTTCCAACAAAGTCAATGGGGGAGCTGGGTTCACTTAAGAATTGCACAATTCACTTAACAGTTGCAATGATTCACTTAACAACCATGGCAAAAAAGGTCAAAATCAGGTGTGATTCTGTCAGGGAATTGTGCAGCAACTGTCCAAATGAAGTCAGAGACTGACACAAACTTGTAGTTTTATATAAATAAATATATTTAACATTTATAATTACAGTAGACAAGATAGTCAGGAACACAGGAACATCATGAGGTAAATCCAAACACAGAAGAAAAAGGCGGGAAAAAGGGGAAACTCCCTCTTTACACCCACAGCAACTAATCACAGGGTAAATTGCCTCATGTAGGAGTCAGCACTTTCCAACCAATCAACTACAATTGAGAGTTCTGGCCTATTGTACACTTTACTGTTCCAGCTACTAAATTTAACATCCTAAGAGGTTCATTTCATTTCTTTGCTTAACAATGGAAATTCTGGTCCCAACTGAGGTAGTAAACTGGGGACAACCTGTAACCTTGACAGAGATCTGTGGGATGCATTCCCAAGTGAGGGCATGCAAAGGTGCACTCTTGGAATGAATTATATGATTTATAACACCCGATACTCTCACTGTTCATTATTGGGACTTTGCAGTCCCAATGTATTCTTATACCAGTTTTTTTTTTATGTATTTAGCCTAGCAAATGAGACAAAATAGCAGTGTAATCCTCTCATGCTTCATGGGTGGCTAAGTGCTCTATTACACAGAGTTCTTGTCTTGCTCACATATCTGTTCTGAACTTCCATGATGATGACCTGGTGAAGAGGCGGTGCCCAAATGCAGAACTGCTGGGATACTAACATTACAGATGATGGGGATTTGGAAGGCAATGGATTTGCAGTCATATGAATGGGGTTTTAATGCATTTAATTATGCTAACAGTTGACCTTCCACCATTCTGCTTCCTTCAAATTGGGATTTCCCCCTCCAAAATACATGGGGTATGGGAGAGGAGGATTTTAATCATTTGTTTTATATTCTGCTTGTGAAACAGATTTTTAGTAGGGTTTTTTGTAGGAACAATATGCTGGAACCTAAGGAGACAAAGCACTCATTTATCAGCCAGTTTAAAAGGATAGTAAGTGATCCTCGATTGGCTGAGAGTTGTATGTGCTCAAATATTAGCCAAAAAACAGCAAGTACTGATTAGATGAGAGTTCTTTGCAAACTCTAGATCATAACATATAAATACACAGCCATTCTTATATCATTATGATGTTCTATAGGTATAGAAAGAATAAAAGCAAATTAAATCCATGTTTTAATTTGAGAAGAGTTAAAAGATCAACAGTCTGGTTGTCTGTTCAAAGGATTTACTTCCCAGGAATTAGCAAAGCCACATGTGGGAGTGTCCAGACCAGTAGCTTTTGCACAACAATGCTATTCCATGTTTTCTTCATTTTTGTTCAAGGTGGCAGGAAATATGGGGAAATCACTAATATAAGAAACTGGCATTCAATTTCCAAGCCAAATTCCATGAATTTGGTGATGCATTTGCACAATAGAAAATCTGTCTGGAAACAGCCTCCTCCTCCTCCCTTTCTGATGGGTATTTTTGTAGTTCTCAATAATAGTGATGTAACATTTCCAAGCAGAGCAAGTAATTTTAGCATTTATTAGCATTCCCTCCCACCTTCCTCAGAGAAGAAATAAACCTATCTTTTGGAAATTGCCACGTTTTTGCTTTGGATAGGATTACAAACTGAAGGGCCCTTTAAGGACAGAATCACAGAATCATGGGGCTGGAAGGGACCTGGGAGGTCTTCCAGTCCAATCCCCTGCTCAAGGAAAGAGTCTTACATCATCCCAGCCAAATGGTTGTCCAATCTATTTTTGAAAAGCTCCAGTGATGAAGCACTCACAACCCCAGGAGGAACCTAATCCATTGATTGATTGGATGGTGAGTTATTTAAACGTATATTTAAATGAAAATTATGAGGAGAAGCTAAATTGAGACCTAAACCATTTTATTCTAACAATATGCTTAGAATGGCAGCCTTTATTAATCATGGGCGTGAACCTTCTTGAGCAACCTGCAATAACCTGTGGATGTGCATTTGGTCTTGACCGACACAGACAGTGGGCAAGACCAATGGGAACTGAACTCTGACCACATCTATAAGCCACATCTCTTTGCCTTGCACTAAATAATAGCTTTTTTCAAAGCAAAGTCATTAAAAGAAGTTACACATCTTAGGTGATATTAACGAAATAAATGTTCTGAAAACAAACAGAAGGATGCCTTCAGAAGGCCCTTGAGCAGAACATAATAATCATTGTTATTCTCTACTATACAATTTGTAATCTAGAGGGAACGTGAATGTAGGTTTCCATCATGACAGACAGCTATTGAATCATTTACAGCAGTAATTTCAAGAAGTAAAGACTGCTGAATTCAGTGAGATTTACTGCTGGGTAGATACATAAAGGATTGCAAACTCCTAAGTAAATATTTATGGCAGCTTTCTGCAAATAAGAAGTGATGGCCTTGCAACTATCAGAATCCCTAGTCTAAATTTTGGAGTTACACAGAGTTTTAGAGATAATTTGTTTAGTTGGTATGTAATGAATATGAGAAGAAACAGGTATCCTTGAGTTGAGCTTACAAGCCATATTCAAATGACTAAAAATGAGCTAGACAAGGCAATAAATTGAGTGAAGTACAGCTATGGAAAGTAACTGGCAAGGAAGTACAGTTGACTTTTACAACTCTTACTTGACTCACAGTTTAGAAGGCATCAACCCACAAACTTATGCTTGCTTAGCCTGCCTCTAACACCATATGATCTATGATTTAGCCTCCTTGTTATGCATCCATGCATACAATATGAACTCCTGGGAAGGAGCATCCAGTTGCTATGTGATCCAGAATCCTGTACTTTCATGAAAAGACCCCTATTATAGCTCTACCTCCCCACAAAACCATCTCTTCTATGATGTGGATCACTGAGTATATGCCTAGGCCATACAGATGACTAACCTGTGTCCCATTGTATACAATAATGAGTAAATCTGTGTTTTCAAAAAATAAATTCTTTTTTGAGTTTAGAATGTGAGCTGTCATATTGTCATAATAACCCATGCTTTGGGCCATCATTCTTTATAAGTCAATGCTTTTTGCTGCCTAAGCTTCTGGAAATATTTTTTTTAAAATAAGTATTTTAGTATGAAAATAATAAATATGATAAACATTTATCATATAAATAAGTATGAAAGATCTAGTTCCAATATACAGGTAGTCCTCGACTTACAACAACTCATTTAGTGATCAAAATTACAACGGCACTGAAAAAAGTGATTTATGACCATTTTTCCCACTTTGCAACTGCTCCATCATCATGTGATCAAAATTCAGATGCTTGGCAACTGGTTCATATTTATGACCGTTGCTGTGTCCCAAAGTCATGTGATCACTTTTTGCAACCTTCTGACAAGCAGTCAATGGGGAAGCCAGATTCACTTAACAACCGTGTTACTAACATCAATTGCAGTGATTCACTTAACAACTATGACAAGAAAGGTTGTAAAATGGGGCAAAACTTATTTAACATATGTCTCACTTAACAGAAATTTTGGGTTCAACTGTGATTGTAAGTTGAGGACTACCTGTATTTATAATGTGAGGCTGCGGTGAAAATCTGGCCTCTAATCACAAATGAATGACAACTCTAGTAATCACAGCCTAAGACTAAGTCTTGGATCTGGGAATTCTAGTTTAACAGCATCCCATCTCTGATTTATTTCTTTGGTCATTTCTACTGTATAATAAGTCACATGTAGGTTCCAACCTAACTCTACTGTTTCTAACAAAACATATGAAAAAGATTTCATCTTACTGAATCTATTGATTTTAATATGAGTTAATCTTCTGCAGTTATCCAAACTAGAACATGTAGAACTCTAATTCTGTACCTAATCATCATCTATTTTTCTTAATGCTCTGCTTGGCTTTCTTAGGGATGCCTGTTGTTGCGTTTTGATTGAATTATCATAGACAGTCCTTAGGGTTATACCTCCCATCTTGTTGTGAAACATATTTAATCAGGAGATTCAACTTGAAAATGATTATCATTTGGCAGGAAAACAAACAGCAAAGAACATTTTTGCAAGCCAAATGTTAATGATTGGAAGAATTGCACCAATTTCTGGTTGACAGTGTGTGATTAATCTTCTGGGTCAGGTACTTATATTTTTAGCCATTAGGTTCATTGTCCTTTGATAGTCAGAACTCTTTCTAGCCTAATAGGATATTGATTTTTTTGGATAGTGTACTTTGACTCCTTAAACAACACTCATTTTTGAAAACTGTAAACAGTGTCTAACAATTCAGCCAGACCCAAATGCCAGGCATGGAATTTGAAGGTCAATGGAAAAATTAGAATGAATTTCATCAAGGCCATCTTTAATATATGAAAAAGTTTGATTTCTCAACAGGTACATATATATAAAGTATTTCCTTCATATGGATGTTTTAAGTCAGAGGGTTCCTCATTTTTATTCCAGTTCAGCATCTACATCAATACTACAGTGGTTTGATTCTAGTTTATAAAGAGTAAGTCCATTTCTGGTTCTAAGCTCTTAGACAAGGCAAATCAGTGAAGTACTACAATTAACCTATTGTGGAGTTGTTTTACTCCTAAACTTGGGATTTGGAATCAATGATTTAGTTATCATCCATGCATCTAGCCTAAGGCTGGTAAAACTTGCTTTGATATTAGAACGTCTTAGCCAATAGCAGTTTTTAAGTCCAACTTAGACAAGACTATTGTCTATATTCCAATGTATTATGCTGAAACACTAGAACTGCAACTAGTTTAAAATATGGTGACAAAATTTGACTAGGATGGTTTACTATAGGGCAGTGATGGCGAACCTTTTAGAGACCGAGTGCCCAAACTGCAACCCAAAACCCACTTATTTATTGCCGGGTGCCAGGTGGGCGTGGCCCACTGGGTGGGCATGGCTGTGATGGTCATGGCAGACTAGGTGGGTGTGGCCAAGGTGAGCGTGATCACCTCGATGTTGCTCGTGGGGACACCTGTGGGGGCCGGGCAGGGTTGGGGGAGATCCAGGGGGTCTCTGGCAGGTGGGGCGATAGGCAGGAGGTTCGTCCTGCAGGATGAGGCGAGGCAAGGCGAGATAGGGCGGAGGTGCCATTGTCACAGGGCAAGGCGAGGCAGGGGCCAGGGCGGCTGCTGCCTGACACCATCGGCCCCCGCACACAGAGGCCAGCGAGCGCATGGGTACTGGGATGCATCCGGCCACGTGGGACCTCGGCGAGTTAGCAGGTGGCTGGTTGAAGAGGGATGGTTGCCATCTCTGGGGCATGGCAGGTGTGCCCACAGAGAGGGCTCTGAGTGCCGCCTCTGGCACCCGTGCCATAGGTTCGCCACCACTGCTATAGGGAGTCTTCACCATGATCCTATCAGAATCTATTGTTGCAAGTATCCTCATCATGGTACCTGTGAGCACTTTCAAGGCTTCCTGCCTTACCTATTTTTTTTAATGGAAAAAGATGGCAACCCCAGCAAAAATTGTATTTCCAAAAATCCCCTAGGACTCCACATAGGCTTCCTAAGAATTCTTTAAAATAAAAATTGTTGGATGGTTGCTGTAGTTCAGTTATTTTTTAAGAAGTCTGCCCGTCCTTCAAAAAAGACAAAGGTAAATTGGGGTGGGAAAGAGCATTGTGGGGGACTTGATAGGGAGCAACCCCAGGGAGCTCAGGATTTAGGGAGTTTATTAACCTCTTTCTCCCATTTCATTCCTCTATTATGTAAAACATGAAAACTCAACTCAAAGTGAATCATCATCATTAGCAATAATTCTAAGGTCTCATTCTTGCAACTTACTAACTGTGGCACAAAGATGTCCCGGTAATCATTTTTGAAAGGCATTTTCTTAGGACACAGGCTTTGTTATAGCTCACATTACATGGAGGCAGCTTATATATATTTTTAACTCTTCTGGTTTTAAAGTAATTTTCCCTTTTCTTCTAACACAAATATTGCTATAGGAACACTGACATCTCATTGTCAATATTGGTAATGACATAGTCAAGGGCTGGGATCTGTCCAGCTTCCTTTGACCATTTTTGGTTGCTGTAGTCACACTTCCCCACTATTGCTGGGCACTACTTTCTAAAACCATGACTTCAGTTGAATAATCTGCCTGGATAAAGCTTGACGAGTTCTTCACAAAGCAGCATTCAGATATCACACCAACTCTTAATATGTATGGCTCTAGCATTCTTCTGAAAAAGTGTTAGACCTGTTTTAAAACTCATGTTTAGTGGTGTTTTAAAAGAGGGTAGACCTGTGCTTTAAAAGAAAGACTATTGCTCTTTGCGCAGAAGGTTGATTTAAACCAGGAAAGAAGCTAGGTTCTGTCAGCTATGTGTTATTGAATCTGTCCCAAATGAATGCATTATGGGTTTTCCATTGCTTCTGCCAACAATGGCCATGCTTTCTATTGTTTCTAATATTTTGAGTGTATGTGTGGGCATTTGCCTACTCCAACATCATTTTGTGTACTCCATGTGATGCTTCTGGGCGCTACAACACTTCTGCCAACAATGCCATTTTCTTGCAGCTCTTAACAACTTTGAGAATTGAGGTGAAATTGACAAGACTGTTAGTTTCTTTTTTTATCTGTGCCACAAGTCCCGAGCTCAGCCAAGGGGCAGGTCCAATGGCATAAAAAAGAGTCCCAAAGCTCCTCAGAAGCTCTGTAAATGGTCACATGAGATCTTTCTGAGCATAGGCACACTAGTCTTCTGAGATCAGTAAAGCTGGGTGATAGGTTGGTGGAGCAGAGAATGAACTGGAGGTGATGTGGAATGGAGCTCTCTGGATATGCCATAGGACGTCATGCTGATTTACCCTGCTCTCCTATGTCTCACCTCTCAAATGGGATACACTGGGATACAGAAATACCGATCTTCCAAAAGTCTGACAGACCTAAGCTCAGATATCATCTGAATGTCATATTCATGCTGCTGTCCTGTCACATGAGAAATTTGAAAGATGTCAGCATCCTTTTCCCAGACATCTACCTGCCATTGCCTCAAATCATCTCCAGACATATTAAGGACAGTGATTAATGGTTGTTTTCCCCATAGATAGGGATGCTATCTATGGGAGGGAGAAAGTAGCCATGGGAATCCACCAGTCACCGTCTTTAATTTGTTCCATGTTCAACTTTAAAACAGTGCTACTCCTTGGCCTTGTAACTGAGTCAAAACAGAGCTTGGCTGTTGGAAAAGAGCTAGTTAACCTGGGATATTTTTCTGCTGAATCAGGAACTGGAGGAATCTACCTTAAGGTAGCCATGAGAAAGAATCATAAGTTGGTTTGGTTTTAATCATTACAAATTCAGCTCATGCTGGACGTTTTCTCGGAGAATTTGGAGAGCCATCAGCTGGGATCTTACAGCCCTCTGTTTTCTGAATAAATCTTTATGGTTTGGAACTCCATGATGCTACAATGGAGATATGACTGGCTTTTTAGGATAGAAGAAAGATAGGGTAAACATAGAATAAAGTGATGTCATTATTAATAACTATTTCATTGACTTCTATAGTCAATAATTTGCAGATTCCTGTGTTCTTTACTTTGATTTTACAGAGTGAGACTTGTCAAGTTCAGTACAGATAACATTATCTGCAAGAACCGATATTTCTTAATTCCTAATCAGCAGGGGAAAAGAACAAAATAATGTAAGTCTATCTGATTGATTAAACCATTAATGATTTTGGCAATTTAAGATTATTCCCTTGAGTTAGATTAATTTTTGTAGTTAAAGTGGTGCACCTTTGCCTTTGCATACGTGTAATGTTTGAGCAATATTGCAGCCTTTATCTGAGAACACTTTGGCCTAAAGGATGAAAAATTATTTGTCAATGTAATGAACAGTTAAACAGAAATTTTAACCACGTTGTGGATTGAGGTCTTATTTTTCCTTAGTTGTTTGTGGAATCTGCATTCCATTATTTGCAAATTACACCAGATTAATTGAACAAATGCTTTCAAAATGAACCGTGAGTGTTGGTTTAAAAGCATGGAGGAAGTGGTTTCTTAGACAACGGTTTCCCACAAAGAGGGTTGATAGCAGATACCTGGAAGGGATAAGGTGGTTACATTAATTACAGAACTGTTGATTGTTAAACTGAAGCCTGAGGTTTTATTTAAAGATTTGCTACTCAATTATCTGTTCTCATTAAGTCTTTAACATTAGCTAAAACACTCTTCTACCTGAAACAGCTGTACTTTGTTGTATCTTTTAGCACATTAGAAAAATTATTTGATTAATGGTGAATTGCAAGTATAACAGCTTTGCTCATTAAGCATGTGGGATATTCCTAATGATCACAGTTTGCAAGCCAGAAAGGAGGCAAATCCAACTGTTATATTCCCTTTTAATCTATGGTAGTAGGCCATGAGTGTAAAAAAAGATAGTCCTTGACTTACAACCATTTGTTTAGTAACCGTGTGAAATTACAATGGCACTGGAAAAAGTGACTTAAGACAGTTTTTCACACTTACGACCATTTTACCATCCCCACACTCACATGATCAAAATCTGGATACTTGGCAATTGGCAGGTATTTATGACAGTTGTGCTGTCCTTCGGGTCTTGTGATCACCCTCTGTAATCTTCCCAGCCAGGTTCTGACGAGCAAAGTTAATGGGGGAAGCCAGATTTGCTTAATGATCACATGATTCACTCAACAACTGCAGTGATTTGCTTAACAATTGTGGCAAAAATAGTTCTAAAATGGAACAAAATTCACTTAACAGCTTTAACAACAGAAATGTTGGGCTCAATTAGGGTTGTAAATTGAAGACTTACCTGTATGCTTCAGTCTAACCCAGGGGTAGGCAACCTTGGCTCTTTTATGACTTGTGGACTTCAACTTCCAGAATTCCTGAGTCAGCTATGCTGACTCAGGAATTCTGGGAGTTGAAGTCCACAAGTCATAAAAGAGCCAAGGTTGCCTACCCCTGGTCTAACCTGACAGCTTGGGACAATATTGATACATCCATGTAGTTTTCTTGCTAATAATATGAAAGAGGTTTATCACTGCATATCACTCTGTGAGGCCTTTTTTTTTCTGTCTTCAGCCTAGTCTGTTACCCTATGATGTCCTGATGGTCTTCCATTTAAGCTTATGAGACCAGATTCTGTGAAGTTATCAATCAAGATTGGCTATGTTTCTTTCACTTGTGGCAATCTTCACAACAGCATTACTGTATGTTGTTCTTTACTTGATATGTGCAGCATTGGTGCAGGGAGTGAAAACTAAATATGGTAGGGATCCAACCAACAGGTCAAGTGAACACAATAGGGCCACAACAGCTGGGATAGATAACCTTTAATTAATAAAGACATTTCATTGTACAGTCCCACTGACACAAATAGGAGCTGAGTAAGAATATTTTTTGTGGTTTCTGTTTCCATGAAATCCCTCTGGAAAAAGTTCCAGGACATTAGAAAGAGAGCAGGGAAGGTCATTTTATTTCTTTTGGAGTGCCAGGGTAACTTAGATAGACTTTCTGTTCTCCCCCTCCCTCCCTCCTTCTACACATACATACACACACACACACACACACACACACACACACACACACACACACACACACACAAGTATATCTTCAGATGTATCAGATTACCTATTCATTTATTGTTCTAAGCCAGGGGTGTCAAACTGCCGGCCCGTGGGCCGTATGCATCATGGTGAAACCGCGCCCACCCCATTGCCGGCAATGGAAAAAAAGTCATGATACGTTGCGACACGTCACGTGACGTTGCGAGTTTGATACCCCTGTTCTAAGCCATAAGGTGATTGATTTGGTTTTGGTTTAGCTCAACAGCTCCCAACCTTTTCTATACCCCGCACCCCTAAACCGCTTCTGATATATTCTCACACCCCTTACAAAAGTTTGAAATAACGGCAATGACTTATGCATATACACTATAATTTTGAAAACCCAACTTTTCGCACCCCCAGGAATATCGCCTTGTACCCCCAGGGGGTGCGAGCACCCCTGGTTGGGAACTCCTGGTTTAGCTTATTGTATAATCATTGTATTCATAAACCATGATTTAGTTTATTGTACAAAGGTGAGCTTAGTATGATGTATGAATTCAGCCTATCTTGATTCAATTAACATTTGAGATCAAAATCAAACAGATATATTATACCTTAAGTTAACGTGTGGACCACATTATTCTCAATACAGTCAACACACAGTGAAGGGGTATCTACAATCTCTCTAGATGAATAGTTTGCTATTTTGTTGCTAAGTGATGCGGTTGCAAAGCACAATCTCTTTGATTGCATGCTTTAGCCATTGCAATCCCAGCAGTCCTGATAACCATCATTAAGCAAAGTTTGCAAGATGTTATTGAGGGCTTCCTTGTAATTTCCAGCCAGCTTCCAACAATCAAAGTCAGTGGGGAAGCCAACAGGAAGGAGCAAATCCCATATGGCTTGCAATCAGTCTGGCAGGCAGGCAAGCAAATGCTGCTGGGTGTGCATGGCTGGCTGGTACAGCATGGGCATGGCAGGGCTTGGGATGGTGGCTGCAGGGTGTGGGATAGCATGAGAGGGGGCACCACATGGTGCAAATGCAGGAGGGTTTAGGGTAGCTGCTATTGGATGTGGGAGACTTACCAAACTGACTTGCAGCCTTCCTTGCTGGCTTCCCCATTGACTTTGTTCATAGGAAGCAATCATGGGGGCTCTGCAACCATCATATGAGTGAACTGGGTGCCAAGTCCCCAAGTTGTGATCACTTGACCATGGAGGCGCTGGGACAATTGGAAGTCCAAGGACTGGTTGTAAGTACCACTTGTTCAGTGTCTTCATGACTCTGAATGGTTGCTGAACAAGTAGTTATTAACCGAAGACTACTTGAAGTTCTTTTTTACCATAATTAGGATGTTTTATATAGTTTGTAGCATAGAGTAAATACAGTTGTTTTGTACTTGTAAACATATTTGGCCAAGTATTATGACATCCCATTTCCTTTTTTAATACATACTGCATATCTGTCTAATGTCTTTCATCTTTAACTAACTTTATGTACTAGTAAAGATTATTCAGAACCATATTGGATGATGCTGATATAATTGCTTTGCCAATATTGCCTTTAAATGAAGCAGCAGATCGCCTTTTAACTCCTAATGAGCTTGAAATTAAATTACCTACAGTGCGTCCTTTGGTAGTACTTATCTCCCAACCTAGATGCCTGTTTATTTAAGCAATCAGAGGACTTAACTGTTTACAGCTCAGGCAAGTGTCTGCAAATAGCCTCACTTATACCATATTAGCACACTCTTTGCAAATGGAGAAATATGAATTAATCATGCGGGTCTTGGTTAGTTCCTCTTTATGCCTGTTTGCTGATACATTTGTAATGCTGTTAGAAAATGAGTCGATGGTGAGCATTAATGAGATGTGAGAAATGGAGCAGAAAAGCCACATTTTAGCTGTTTTAATCAAGAGGAAGCGTCCTAATGTTGGAAACACATTTAATGCAAAACTAAATATTTGACTCAACACAGCTTCTGCTAGTCAATTAGCCAATGTTTGTCAGAGTGTAGAAGATGTGAAGCTTAATGCTTCACTGAATATGTCTCTCAGACACAGAGGTGAGTAATGGCCTGCATTTGCGATTTAGGTAACTTTGGTCTTTCTGCATTAGTGGAGGGAAGGATTACCCATCGTTTTATCACTCACCTTATATGTTTGTCCTTTTGGTATATACCATGTCTATTTTACAAAGCCCATAGTTATATTCATTTATTTATTTGTATCCCACCTCTATTATTTTTACAAATAATTCAAGGCTGCAAACATATCCAACACACCATTGTCCTTCTATTTTCTCAACAACCACAACCCTGTGAAGAGAGTTGGGCTGAGAGAGTGACTGGCCCAAGGTCACCCATCTGGCCTTCATGGCTAAGGTGGGACTAGAAGTCATGGTCTCCTGCTTTCTAGCCTGGTGCCTTAACCATTAGACCGGAGATGTCCAACCTTGGCAACTTTAAGACCTATGGACTTCAACTCCCAGAATTCCTCAGCTGACTGGGGAATTCTGGAAGTTGAAGTCCACAGGTCTTAAAATTGCGAAGGTTGGACACCCCTGCACTAGACCAAACTTGCTCTCTACACGGAAAATTTACACAGGAAGGTCTTTACCTCAGAGAGGCATAACTCTTTTTGGAGTCCTTAGAGTGTTTTGGTACACATCGTTTTTGGTAGTCATCATGCCTCCTGAAACCAATTAACAATGAGTACCAATGTATCAACATTTTAGTCAATACACTTAACAACAGGAAAAATATTAAATATACGAACACCTTTATGCCGTCCCCATTGAAAAACAATCTTCCAATTAAATGCTCTACTAAGAAAAATGTTTGTCAAAATTTATTAAAAGAGGCACATTCTTCAAACCATTGCATAAGCGAAGTAGAATGTATGTTCTTTCAATCCATTGGGATCATTTTTATGTATATTTTTTTTACAAGTTAATGTTTCTTTTGTCTATCCTGTTAACTTCCAAGCCATTCCTATGTGATTAAAAACTATATGAGCATCTAGAAAAAGCATTAATCTTCTGGAACAAAATCAATAGTATATTTAAGCAAAATAACTACTTTCTACGGACCCACCATAACATACAGCTATATGTGTTAATGTTTTAAAAAATACATCCCCAAGCCTTAGTTGAAATTCTTGGTTTTAATAAAGGCTAGTTTCTACTTTAGACAGCCAGTTTGGTGTAGTGACTAAGACACTGGGCTAGAAACTGGAAGACTGTGAGTTCTAGTTCCGCGTTAGGCACAAAGCCAGTTGGGTGATCTTGTGCCAGTCATTCTCTCTCAGCCCCAGGAAACAGGCAAAGGCAAACCACTTCTGAAATCTTGCCAAGAAAACTGCAGGGAGTAATGCACAAAATTGCCAAAAGTCAAAACATCAAAACAACTGACTCAGAAGCACCAAAACAACAACTATTTTATCTACTTAACCAGGATCCCCTATAATACAGAACTATCCACTTTAAGCTTCAAATGTCAATTTAAAAATCCAGCTCATAATAATGTACATTATGTCCCTTATCTTAAATTGAGGGCACTCTTTTAAACTCAGTTGCAAAAGATTAAATCAACCAGATGTAGGCTGCAAAAATCTGGACTACCGCTAAGTGGAAGCAATTATTAGTAGAATTTTCTGCCCTTAGTAGTCATCCGTATGATGAATTTTACACAATATAACACTCCTATTTCCTTTTTATAGAAGTAAGTAGCCCTCAAAGTCCTTTCTTCAAATTGGAACAATAAAACATAATCTTTGGTTGCAAGGGGTCATTTCTGTTTAAAGCAAAGAAAGGATCCCATATATATTTCCTACAAATGTTTCAAAGAAATATACTAGCTGTTTGTTGCAGTCAATCCTATGCATATAGTCAATCAATTAACTTCTTGTGATATTTTTTTTACTGTATGTGTGATCATATCATTCAGTGTTTTTCAACTTCGATAACTTTAAAAGTATGGACTTCAGCTTCCAGAATTCCACCACCACCACCAGGGGTGTTCTGGGAAGTCCACATGTCTTAAAGTTGCCAAGGCTGAGAAACACTGATATACAAAGTAGGTGCTTGCTGGTAATTGCTTATCTCAAATTTGAATCCCTTTTGCTCCTTCACTTAAACCACTAATGGCTAGATAAACAACATTATTATTATTACAGTATTCACATGCAATTTCAAAAATCGTCATGAAAGCCTACAGACAATTAGTATACGGCTAGATTGCCAGCCATTGCCCCGATTGTGTCTTCAATCAACCTAAAAGTTGAAAGGAAAGTGTTAGCATTGTACAGATGGTAGCAACCAGCATTTGAAATTGTCTAAAATAATTATGTGAAATTATTTTGACTTTTAAGTATGGATGCACCCACTTAGATTAAAAGAGTGATTGCAAGATCTTGTTTTGTATGTGTCCTAAACCAGGGTTTTTCAAACTAGTGGGGGAAAGTGGCAAGAAGGTGACAAGCAACAGCGAGAAAGCAGAACTATTTAACTCCTTTTTTGCATCTGTCTTTACACAAAGGGAAAAAACAGTCCAATCTATCAAAAACAGTACCATAAAAAATAGATTAGAAACACAAGTTAAGATAGGCAAGAAAATGGTAAGTGAGCACCTGTCCAGCCTAGACGAGTTCAAATCGCCAGGACCAGATGGATTACACCCCAAGGTTCTCAAGGAACTGGCAGATGTGATCTCAGAACCACTGAACTATATTTTTCAAAGATCCTGGAGCACTGGGGAACTACCAGAGGACTGGAAAAGAGCTGATGTAGTTCCCATCTTCAAAAAAGGGGAAAAAATAGATCCAGGAAACTACAGACCTATCAGCCTGACCCCAATACCTGGGAAGATTCTGGAAAAGATAATCAAACAACAAATCAGCGAACACCTAGAGACAAAGTCATTACTAAAAGCCAACATGAGTTTGTCAAAAACAGATCATGCCAGACAAATCTTATTGCATTCTTTGACCAAGTGACAAAATTAGTGGACCAGAGGAATGCTGTGGATATAATTTACTTGGACTTCAGTAAGGCATTTGATAAAGTAGATCACAACCTACTACTTGATAAGATAGAAAAATGTGGGTTAGACAGCATCACCACCAGATGGATTCATAGCTGGCTGACCGGCCGTACTCAGCGTGTGGTCCTCAATGGAACCGCATCTACATGGAGGGAAGTGTGCAGTGGGGTGCCCCAGGGCTCTGTTCTGGGGCCAGTGCTCTTCAACATCTTCATCAACAATTTAGACGAGGGGATAGATGGGGAACTCATCAAATTTGCAGACGACACCAAGCTGGCAGGAATAGCCAACACTCCAGAAGACAGGCTTAAGATACAGGAGGATCTGGACAGACTTGAACACTGAGCGCTATCTAACAAAATGAAATGCAATGGTGAAAAAAGAAAGGTTCTACATTTAGGCAAGAAAAACCAAATGTACAGGTATAGTATAGGGGGTACCTTGCTCAATAGTAGCAACTGTGAGAGGGATCTCGGAGTCCTAGTGGACAATCACTTAGATATGAGCCAGCAGTGTACTGCAGCTGCCAAAAAAGCCAACACAGTGCTAGGCTGCCTTAACAGAGGGATAGAATCAAGATCACGTGAAGTATTAATACCACTTTACAATGCCTTGGTAAGGCCACACTTGGAATACTGCATCCAGTTTTGGTCACCACGATGTAAAAAAGATGTTGAGACTCTAGAAAGAGTACAGAGAAGAGCAACAAAGATGATTAGATGTCTGGAGGCTAAAACATATAAGGAATGGTTGCTGGAACTGGGTATGTCTAGTTTAATGAAGAGAAGGACGACGGGGGACATGATAGCAGTGTTCCAATATATCAGGGTCTGCCACAAAGAAGAGGGAGTCAATCTATTCTCCAAAGCGCCTGAAGGCAGGACAAGAAGCAACGGATGGAAACTAACCAAAGAGAGAAGCAACCTAGAACTAAGGAGAAACTTCCTGACAGTTAGAACAATTAACCAGTGGAACAACTTGCCTCCAGAAGCGGTGAATGCTCCAACACTGGAAGTTTTTAAGAAGAGACTGGACAGCCATTTGTCCGAAATGGTATAGGTTTTCCTGCCTGAGCAGGGGTTGGACTAGATGACCTCCAAGGTCCCTTCCAACTTTATTATTATTATTATTATTATTATTATTATTATTATTATTATTATTATTATTATTATTATTATTATTATTATTATTATTATTATTATTATTATTATTATTATTAAACTATGTTTGATGGAACACTAAGGCCCCACATGAATGTGACGGAGTTCTGTGAGTAACTAAAGGCAAACAAAGAGAAAAAATTGATTGCATAATTGAGCATAACAAAATGTTCTATCACTAGAGCTTTGTCTCTTGTTTAGGGTTTCTGGAAGGGTTTGTGCATGTGTGTGCTTTACAACTTGATTCCAAGACCTGAAAAATTTTGAAAAATCCTGTCCAAGGCAATTCTGTCTTAAAGAAAACAACTTTTTTACAATACAGTGGAAACTATGTCTCCTCCCTCTCATTTTTGATCAGGGAGAGAAAAGTGTCCATCTGCAGACATTGTCACTGTCTTTTAAATCTATTAATACCCTTCATTTGCAGACAAGAAGGAAAACTTCCTGATGTATTTAGAAGGAAAACTTCCTGATATATTTTTAAAGCACTTCATTTGATGAGAACTTCTGCTTTGAGATACCAAGCAACAATGGGACTTTCAAACAAACACTGCTTCAAATACAGTACAGATAACAAAGAGGTTCTTCAAGTAATGCTGCATTTTGTTGCAGTCACCTAAACTCACTCTCTCTCTCTCTCTCTCTCTCTCACACACACTCTCTCTCTCTCTCTCTCTCTCTCTCTCTGTGTGTGTGTGTGTGTTGGGAACATTCTGCAGGGGGTGTCAAAAAAGTTAAGATGATTGTAACTGTTTTATCAAAGCCCTACCTCTTGTCAACATATACTAAAAGAGGTAAGCTTCAGTTGTGTAGTTGTGATCTCCACCTTGCCTTTCTTGACATGTATACTCTATTTTCTTTTATTTTAGACAAATCTATGAAGATGCACTGACTCACTGGGTTTTGATTCAATTAGTTTTATTTATATGAATAGTATTTCCAACACTGTTTTTGGCATCGTTCCCCTGTAGGGAAGGGTGAATTTAATGTTCCTAGATTTGTTCTGGGTTCTCCTTGAGCTAGGTGCAAAAAGCTGAAGAAATTTCTTTTAAAAAAAAAATCCATCTCAAACTTTGTCCATTCCAGCAGACAATTTAAAAGGGGAAGGGAAGATAATTTTATCTTTACTACTATGTTTTGAACCAAGCGGGAGTCAAATCTTTCCCCCGTAGGGAATATTACCATGCTTGCAAGATGCTCCATTGATAAAAAAGACCTATTGTGCTAAAAATCTTTAATAAATAAAGGCACTTAAAATGGGTCCTGATATTAGTTCTCATCACTTTTGCAATCATTGTCACCCTTCTTTAAATAGCAGCAACAGGTCTCTATCTCTGCATATAATATATATTGCTTTGAAGTTCTACTTTGATTTGTTGTTTTAGAATGTTTTTATATAAATGTCATCCTGACAGCTGCTAGTGGGATTCATTTTTTAAATAAAACACCTAAGGACTGTTGCTTTCAAAAATATAAATGTTGTTCATTCTTTCATTTAGATAATAATATAATGGGTGTTTGAGTTGTCACTGGAAACACATTATCATAAGCACTTCAAGTAATCCTGCCACTTTAACAGGAATTTCCTGTAATATTTAATCCAGTGACAAAATAACTAGAACTGGGCAAGATAAATATCAACTAGATATAAAAGGGGACAGCGTGACTGGCCAGGATGAGGCCTTCAGAAATAACAAATATTGAAATAGTAATAACAACTTTCATCACCAGGTTTTACTGATAGTAACTTTTTCCACGTTGCTCTGACTAAAAACAGTAATGCCTAATACTGGCTAACTTCCTCTTCAGCCAATTGATGTACAATAATATTTTATTCTATCTTTTTTTAATTATCAGCAGATGGACTAAAATCCGACTAACAACAAAACAAAGAATGAAGAAGCAATACATAAAGAAGTCTCCAAAAAGAAAATGAAAGCAAGCAAACTTTTATAATTGATTATTATAGCATTTATTGCTTATCAGAATAAACTTTTTAACTCAACAGTTGGGTTCTATCAGAAATGGAAAGTATCAGATATTTAGTCTAGTAAAATGAGTATACAGGTAGTCCTCGACTTACGACCACAGTTGTGCCCAAAATTTCTATTGCTAAGTGAGACAGTTGTTAAGTGAATTTCCCCCCATTTTACAACCTTTCTTGCTACAGTTGTTAAGTGAATCACTGCAGTTGTTAATAACATTGATTGTTAAGTGAAACTGGCTTCCCCATTGTCAGATGATCTCAGGACACTGCAACTGTCATAAATATGAGTCAGTTGCTCATGTGACCATGGGATGCTGCAATAAGTGTGAAAAACTGTCATAAGTCACTTTTTTCAGTGACATTGTAACTTTGAATGGTCACTAAATGAGCTAAGTCAAGGACAACCTGTAAATGGAAATTATTTAATTGTGATATGATGCACCATCATCAGTGTATATTCCCTCCGTGACACAGGACTATATCTTAGCCCAATATTTATAAGTGAGAATATTACACTATAATCTTTTGATCACAGGAGAAACTGTTCTAGTTGTGTAGCTGTATCATCCTTAACAGAATATCAACAAAGGCTGTAAATCTGATTTTTACTTGGGATTTAACATGAAAAAGTGTGTTTAAGTTAAGTTAGTAAAACTTTGTTTCACCAATATTAAAAAAAATCAAATAGCATCTGGATCCAATCAAAACAGAAGGTCCAAAAATAAATTAACAAATATCAACAGGGTACATTTTCAGGGTGATTCCCCCCTCTGCCAAATTCTCTATCAGCTGCAAAATACCTCTACTTCATTTAATCAATTTGTGGATAGTATTTTACAGTTTATCCAAGACTGTATGTTAAACAGTACTTGGGGGAAAAGTAGAAAAAAAATCCTTTACACATTTAAAAGGAATGCAATTGATTTTAGGAGAAATAACTGTATAAAAGAGAAAAGCTGGACTGTCCTTGCATTTTCACAGAGGCTAAAGTTCAGGTTTGACTTGAATGATTGCAATTCATTCTGATTAGATAACTGTAAAAATGTCCTAGACTGTCCCAATGTACACATATTTGCTATTTCTAGCCAAGCTTCTACCCAGGACTGTTTTCTTTAATATCACGCAACTGACTCATTGATTATCCAGAACATAGCAAATCTGCCAGGTTAAGAAGAATTTTACAGTAAATCATTCATTCACTCTAGTAACGTGTGTTTACTGATCTTTTTGTGCCCAATCTGAAAAGTGGATTGCTGTTTTGTATTTTTGTTTCCCACTGATACAGTTTACAAAAACATGTAGAAATTTCTGCCCACAATTGTAATAATAATAGTGATTATGATAACAGGATAGCAGGCAAGATTTGAAATTGAGGGAAACATACAGAATGAGGGAAATATGAAGAGTTGAAAATATAGCACATAACGTGTATGTTTGAGTGTTTTCAACATGAGATAGATGAGTTTGTGGATTACGTCTAATAGAAAATGATGACTTATCAAGATGGATATATGATTAAATCAAAATATCTATAAATGAAGACCAAATAACCAGCTGATGGTTTTCATGGTCATGTTGACCTCTACAAACTGCTGCAATCCAGTTGGAGCTTGTGTGTGTGTGTGTGTGTGTGTGTGCGTGGGTACATGCACACATGTGTCCATTCAAGCAAGTGTTGGCTCCTGGTGTCTGCCTTCTTGGCAAGATTCCAGAAGTGGTTTGCCACTGTGTGCCCCCTTGGACCGAGAGAGACTAACTGGCCCAAGGTCACCCAACTGGCTTTGTGCTTAAGGCAGGACTAAAACTCACGGCCTGCCATTTCTAGCCAGCTACCTTAAACACTACATCAAACTGGCTCTCTTAGATAGAGCTGCACTGATTCTTAGTAGGCTTCTATCCTAGGTACAATTCAAGGTGTTAATTGTCACCTATAAAACTTTTCATGGCATAGGGTTGGTTTACTTGATAGACTATCTTTCTCCTATTGCCTTTGCCTATCCCATGAGATCTGATAGAAACAGCATGCTTCAGGCCTATCAATCAGAGAGTGCCTTCTTACAGAACCCAGGAAGTCGGTGTTTTCTGTCACCATATCACCTGAAATTAGTTGTGTGCCAACCCAGTTGGCATTTCTGAAAGCTGCTAAGACCTGGTTTTTTCCCCAGACTCCCCTAGGGTGACAGGAAGTTAGTTGAACCCAGGTGAGATGGGTGCTGATTACTTTGGTTTTCCACAGTATGTTGTCCTTATCTTTGGTTCCACTTATTTCACCAATTGTATAAAAAAAATTGAGCTGCCCAGACTCATGTTTGTTAGATGGGCAGGCATATAAGTTGATTGAAATAAATAAATAATAAATTCATTCCCATCAGAGTGTGAATTTCTTCCACATCGCAGCAAATTGCAAACTACTTTCCAGAATAGAAGGGATTTGAAAGGGAGTCAGCTTCCATAGCCTCAAAACAAAATTCAGAAATATGCTGTTTGTATGCTTGTTTCTCCTGGCATAAAGATGATGAGATAAAAAGAAATCTCATTTCTAATGGTTGGAGAAGAGGTAGATGTTTTAGCTGCTCATAAAATTCTACCACTAAATGGCAGATTGCTCTGGTCCAGGGTGTGGCCAGCTGTTAACTCAAAGTATCCTCCACATAAGAAACAATATTTTCTTATTGATATATTGATGTTGGAAAATGGGTGGAGCCCAAATGTCTTTCTGTAGCTATGCTTTCTTGACACTCTCAATAAAAATTTTAATTAAGATTTCAGATAGCTTGGACCCTTTTCACCTAAGATAAAATATTGGTCTTGGGGGATTTAAGACAGCACCTGTTTAAAGTATGAGTATCATGGTAACTTTGGAATCTTGATGGAAAAGCTATTAATAGCAATGCTATTCCTCATTCATTTAGCATATATAGAGAAGTAAAATTGAAATCAGTTAAAGGATGGGGGAATAATTGATGGATTTTTCAATTGTTCTCAGCAAAACTTGATATTGGTAGCTTGCTCAACATATATTCAGAAAAGAATCATACCTGAAATTCTCTTATATAGACGTCCCTCTCTCTAGGCTTTGTTTGTCTGTAATGTCATTTTAGGTACGCCTACTTAAAAATGACTCCAGACACTGGATTTGCAAAACTTTCGAGTGGAGATAAGATTTTTGAAAAAGAAAAAAAAGCCTTAAGGAGTCCATTAGTACATCTGTGAGTAGCCATTAATGAGGGTCAATTGCATTGTTGAGGAACTATCATGCTCATACTAATGTAGTGTTGAAGGAGATTTAGTTAGGTGGGGGTAGTTAAGAATAATACAAGGCAAATGACAGACAATCCTTCATAAAGCACCTGATCACCTCAGTGACTTCTAAATAGTACTTCTGAAGTTTCATGTGCAGAAACCTTCAAGGGGTTCAGTCAAGAATATCTACTCAAGTTACAACCAGAACAACTTTCCTGAGTTCTGTGTGCCTAAGCACTGGACGTGGTTCTGCTTTTTAAAGGATGTGCAAGTCAATTGTGGGCTCTGTTATTAGTTTTATTTAGTTTCACAGGCTGGAGGGTTTTGACATGCATGGTTAACTGTTGAGCATTCAAAAGAGAGGAGTGGGAAGGAAGCTATTATAAAAGTCTCAAGACTGGGTTATACAATTATAATCACCTTTGTTTATAGGGATTTCTTTCTCCTTTTCAATGTTTCAGGTTTTTATGTGCCAGTGTTTATGAAATATGCTATTTTGTTGACATCCTTCAGAGCATATTCAGTAATAGGGTAGACCACGAGGTCATCGAAAATGTCGCTTGATGTAGTGGTTAAGATGTTGCACAAGGAATGAGTAGATCTAAGTTCAAATTCTCTTTCAGCCAAATGATTTTGACTCAGTCACCAGTCTTGTTCAAGTAGGATATTAAGCCTTGGTTTAACAACATGTCACTGAATAAATCACAATTATCTGTTTTTGCAAAAGATGCTGGTTGCTAGACCCTGGTTTGCAAAAGACATCAGTGTTTGAGTTCAAACAAGCTAGATTCTGGACTCATGCATGTGTGAGCCCAGCCGCTATTGCTCAGCCAAGCATGTCTCCCAGGAAATTGGCAGGAAGAAAGAACAAGTGTGACTCCTTAAGAAAATGGTAAAAACACCCCATTAAAAATAAAACATAGTAACTCATGAGCTTTTCCCTGAAAATGCCTGCCTTCTGAAAACGATACTTTTGTATCTAATGAGCCCAAATTCTGTTTCTTAATCTTTGAAGATCTTTCTTGTTCTTACCTGACATCCTTTAAACAGAAGATGCCACAGATAGTAACTGGGGGCCTAAGGCATGCAAAGCATGTGGTTTACCACAAGCCTGTAGGTGACATAACTAACGTAACAAGAAGCACGAGGAAAGGCCTTTTATGCACTTCCTTAATTTAAAACCACAACACTCTTCTTCTCTACTGTAGAAAAGCTTGTGGAGCTGTTTTGAAGTCTTAGTGGGACTTCAAGTGGATTTGTTTGCTTAAGTAGATGTTTCTGATGCAGAGGGCTCTTTCTGCTCCCAAACTTATAGGGGAGAGGGTTCTTGCTCTTAACTTCGTCTCCTAACCAGCATTGTTGTTTTGCAATCAAAGACAGCAGTGTGCAATTCAGTCAAGACACAGCACTCAAAGGCCATTATAAGATTACATGGCCTTCCAATTGTATCCATACTAAGAATACTACACGGGTTTATTCTTTGATTTTTTTCGTAAACCAAATGCATTCCTTATCCTTGGTACTTACTTTGATTATTTACAGGCAATGGAAAGCTACTGTGAGCTTCATACAGATAGTTGGATTCGGTTCAACAGATGGTAAAGCAAACAGAGTTTTCCTTTGCAGTTCCTATGTTGCTTTCACTGCCACTACCCTTAGTAAGTGCTTTTAATTTTAATCCAAGTGAGTAAGTGCTATTGTATTATCGACTGGAAAGGCCTGTGAATTAACTCATCAACATTTCCTGCAAAAACAAGCTTGGAATTTTCTCTGAGTAATAGCAAACCTGATGTGATGATTTCACTGCAGGCCGAACTCCTCCTTAAATAGGGAAAACAGTAAATGGATAGACTGCATTATTTCAATCAGAATGTTTGAATTATTGGGATAAACAATAAGTAAACAACAAGAAGAATGTGCAGGGTAGCCTCTTCTCACTTGGAATGGCCAACTAATGGGCCTCCTAAGTTACCAATGACAATGCTGAAAATGTTTTTTTGGAGGATGCCATTGCTTGTTACATTCATCCAACAATTCACCTTAAATCACCTAATTCTTTGCTGTTTGAATTTAGGTTTTTTTTCCATTTTGAAAAACAAGATAGGGACGTTAAGCTTTTGAAAAGCCTAACCCACCTATTTGATTACAGTATTTATTTGTTTAAGGAAGTTTAGACATTGCACCACTGTAATTGAGGCCAACTGGGGAAGTGGGAAGTGACTATAGAATAACTGGATGTGGAGCATACAGCTTGTAAAATGTTACTGCTCAGTTATTGGGATATTGCTGTTTTTAGTTTGTTAATTATTTTATGAAGATATTAATATTTTATTGTAATACAATCCTGTAAATTTGATTGAGGGATGAGTTAAACAATGTATAAATAATAAACATAAAAATAATGGATGATAGTTGTTTCAAGCAAACATTTCAATCAGCAAATAATCCTAAGAAGTTAGTTGGAACAATAGTTTTCATTCTGTATCTATAAATTAAGGGTTACAGGGCCAGACATACCTTTGTAGAAAGCTATTATATTATCCAGATGTGACATTACTGAAAGTTCTTATGGGCTTTTCATTTTCAAAAGCAAAAGACCATGGAGAAGCGATTTGGTTGTCAAACTGCAACACACAATTATTGAAATGTGCTGCTTTTAGATCATCAGGGTTTCAATTTATTGATCTGTCTGAGAAATCAGCATTGTTTGTCTTTTCTTTTTTCAGTTATCCATTAGCAACAGACTTCCCATCAGGCTGTAGCAGAGAAAGAAAAAATCTCCACTGAATTAATTGATCACAGGGATCTCCAGGGGGCGTATGTTAAAAAAGTCAAAATGGCAACCACAGCCAGGCAATTCATATCACATGTGTATCATACGGCATGTAAAAAAGGTTCTGACTTTGACTGCATGGTTGTGACCGCCATCTTGTTTTTTGACCCCTTTCTGGGTCTAATTGGCTCCAGTTTGTGCTTCTTTTCTATGAACTTTTAAAAATTTCAGTCCAGTAGTAATATGGACCGTTTGTTCCATGTTCCACTTCTTTGCGATCTGTAGGCAAGGAGGGCCTGAATATTTTTTTCTTTAACTGATCTAATCTAGGATAGCGTTAACTCCAGCTTGTTGACCAGTACTGTCAAAATGCTCTTCTGTAAGTGAGGGTGTGGTGGTGACATTATTAGAAGGGAAATTCTCGCCCCCATTTTTTTTCAATCCAGGAGTTAGTTAGAATTTGTTTGATGCTAGCTGAATTCATGTGTCAAACCACTTTTGTCCTACTTTATGTCCACATGTTTGAGAAGGGCCATTTTCAGTCCCTTGCTTATGGGTTACAATATGTCAAAGGAGAATGGTGCTTCCTTTTTCCAATGAAAATAACATGTATTCTCTTGAGCTTTTGCAACAGCCACGTGAAGCACAAGAGGTCATCTATTACAGAGTTCCTTTTTAGTTCTGTGGCAATTTGCGGGTCTTTTTCTTTGCTCTTTTTTTTCTTTTTCACAGCCGATGGAAAGTGTTATCTCAGGCAGTTTTGTGCAGGAAGTTCTCTTTATCACTTCCTCTCAGTTGCAGTTTGCCTGGGACTTAAATATTAGATCAGATTGCAGTGAAATGTGGACCTTTGTTTGCTTAAATCATCAAACGAGAAGATTCTCACCAGACTTGGTATCATTTGGCTGCACATGCAGCCATGTAACAAAACACATCTATCTTAAGAGCGCAGGGTGATTTCTGTTAGTTAGGCAGTGAAGTTAGCCCCAGAGAGGGGGCTGCTTGGTTTGTAAGGGTGGCAGGTATCTGTGCTGTTTCACTTCTTGTTTTCATATTTATCACCCTTTAAAAAAGAAAAGCAATATAGTTGGTCCGATTTACAGCAGAAACCAAAGAATTCAATCTACATGGTTTAAAAAGAAATTAACTTTCACTTTGAGTAGCCTTCTTTTCCAATTAAAAAGAATTTGTTTCTCTTTGAGTCTGATGGTTTGGAGGAATTCCAGTTAATTTATTTTGTATTCAAATAGGTTTCGATGAAGCCTCAGCTCTGGGTTCAGTAGCTGAGGAAGACATAATAGCCTCTAGGAGAGGACATAGAGAAGATTTAGAAAGCTGTTCTTCCTTGTTTGTGGTTGTTTCTATTCCCCCCCCCTTCTATCAGAGAAGTTCTCTCTTCCTATCGCAGGCTTGCATTGCCAGATGCTAACTTATATTGCCAGCCACAGGAAACCCATTCAATTGTGTAGTGGAGCAATACTTCTGCTTCAAGTCAGGGGCCTGGTTTATGCCCTGCTGATTTTGTTATTTTTCCTATTATTACTGTACTCTTAGCTCTCTCATCAGAAAGAACAGCACAATTACTTAAGTTGTTTTTCACTCCCAAGAATTCTGTAAATCAGCTTCCCCCAATCTGGTGCTCTCTCCAGATCCTAGGGTTACAAACTCTTAGCTAACATGGACATTGTACTCCCACACATTTGGAGAAGGCTCCATATATGACATATGGTCCAAATCTTTGTAGCCTGATGTACTATTTTAAAAGAGTAAATTCTGAAAGGATACTTCTTTGTTTTTAAAAAATCATATAGCTTTCATAAAATAGCAACAAGATAGAAAATCTTCTAGTTTGAAATACACTCTAGGACTGGATTGGCTTTCAGGTCTGAAAATTTGCTAACTTGTGGAAAACATTTATGCCTGGAAAAAAGTGAGATCTTCTTAGGATCATCATGATCATTGCTTGGTGGCTAGATTCCCACAGTATGCTAAACTATGGTGTATGTAACCATGTTTTAATAATAAAAAGTTACTAAGTTTGCACATTACAGTATGCTGAACCATAAAATATGGTTTATAAATTGTAATAGCTGGATTCACATATATGATCTGGATGATCATATTTTATATACTCAGTAAGGATATGTGCATATATGCAAGAGAGCAAAGACTTAGACTCACTTTTTAATCCAGCAATGTAATTTAAGGCCACTTCTTACATCAGTGTTACAACATGCATGGTGGCTAGTTGGTCCACAGATCTGAAAGTTGCCAACTTTGAAAATTACCATTTTGCATTATCAATTTAAATCCAGAAAATTTAGCTGGTATCAGCATGTAGATTCTCTGGATCTTGTGAAGATCAAAGCTGCTTGGAAGGTCCTGTTACTGATCTTATCCTGCCGATTTCTTGATCGGCACTCAATGATCATCACTAAAACATTTCCATTATAGGAAAAGTAATTGTTTGTCTTGTTGTAAACCATGCAGAATCACTTAGGTGATATAAAAAATTAATAAATAAAAAAGGCTTGGGGGTGTTTATTGTGACATCATTATTATCACTGCATGGGAAGGCAGTCAAGAACCTGTTGGTAAGCAATGGGAAGGCTCAAAAGATTTCTTAAATCTATGGTCAACTCTGCAATTGGTTGTAAGACTGGGAATTGTTCAGCTGCCCATCCTATTGAGCAGGTCCATTGGGTGAGTTGTCATTTTTTTCTGCAGTTTTCCATCTGTAGCTGTGTCCAATTCAAGGGAACAATGAGTCTACATCCAGATGATCAGTACTAGACTAGCCATATAGGTTAACCTTACTATAATGGGCTTTGAGAATAACCTTGAAAGACAGGAGGAAGAGCTGCAGCTAGGACAACAGTCAGACAACAGATACCTCAGCCCACAGCAGGAATGGGAATGGAGAAAGAATCTGAAAAGGGACCCTTCCTAAATTTTCCAGAAAGTGAAGTGAAGGGAAGGGATGAATGTTTTCCAACTTCTAAGATTCTTTTACTGTAACTTTATTGTAACCTTACTGTCACCTCTCATTGTTTTGTTTTCTTGTGTGGACTACTTTGAAGGGATAACATTAACCTTATCTCTATCTGTCTGCCTGTCTATTTAAAGGTAAAGGAGTCCCTGTGGGCTTTACTCCCTTAGTTGTAGTCGACTTTAAGGGGTTGTGCTCATCTCCGTTTCTTTGAGTCATTGATCCAGTGCTGCCCGAAGAGTTTCCACAGACATGACATCATGCCACAGCGCAAAATGTATGGTGATACACAGAACGCTGTTACCTTCCCACCTAAGTGGTACCTATTTATCTATTAGCATTTACATGCTAGGTTGATAGGAGCTGAGACAAGTGATAGGAGCTCACTTTGTCACATGGTGACAGGATTCAAACCTCAGAGTACAGAGTTCTGCTGCATCTTTTAAGCCACTGACCCACCGTGCCTCTGGTCTGTCTATCTAAGCACATATAAAATGGTGTAAAAGAGAATAGCTTCCTTGAACAGAAAGAGATTACTTAATCTACTTATATTAGCTGTGATGTTAAGAAAAAACAAAAGATTGGCATGGTGTTTGCTAGATATAAGACAGGCAAAGAAAGAGTGGGAAATTATCTTTAGTTGCATACAGGTAGTCCTCGAGTTACGGATGTAATGGAGCCTGCCTACTCCATTCGTAACTTGAAAACTCGGAGTGAATCTCACACCTCAAATGAGATCACTCCCTGCTCGTTAAAATGCATGCAGCTCGTTAAGTGAACATGAGGTATCTCAGGGTAGGGAAGGCCATGGAGGGCCTAGTGATGGAACAGGCCCCCAAGGCCTCCCCGACTCACTAAGGTACCTCATGCTTCCCTCTCCCTTCATGCCGTGCCAGACTCACCTTGAAAATATCCGTCTCCTCTCTGCCGTGGTTCCTGCTGCCGCCTGGATCTGAGGCTGGGGGATGCTTCTGCATACCTCCAGAGGCCCGATCCGGGCATCACAGGCCTTTTCCAGGCCGCTGCTGCCCAGATCTGAGGCCAGGAGACACTTCCGTGGCCCTCTGGAGGGCCATTTCCGGGTGGCAGCAGCTTGGAAAAGGCCTCAGATGTCCGGATCAGGCCTCCAGAGGGCCGCAGAAGTGTCCCCCGGTTTCAGTTCCATTCTCTGTTGCAGAGAACAGAGGCCTAAAGTAGCATGAGATCACGCGAGATCAGTAGCGTAAGATCTCGCACCACTGATCCCGCGTGATCTTGCATTACTTTAGGCCTCCATTCTCTGCAAACGCACCGAAGGCCTGGAGCAGCCAAGAAAGCGAAGGATGAGGTGGATCTTCGCAGAGTGAGTATTAAAGGCCTGGTGCCTAGGGAGACCCGGGGCGGGGGTGGGGAGGGAGGGAATAACCAGGGTGAATGTTGCAGTGCCACTGCGGTCGCTCGTAAGGGTGAATGACTGCCGTGGTGCAGCAACATTCTTAATTCCGGGATTTGCTCGTAAGCACTAGGGGGCGCTTATCGCGTAACTTTGAACGTTCGCTAAGGGAAAGCTCACAACTCAGGGATTACCTGTATTAATTCCTCAGGCACTTTAAGGATTTTGACCAGAAAGATGGGTTAGTAATACCAAATTGGGAGTGGGAGCTACAATCTTCTAGGAGCCAAGGACTGCTCTTATAATTATTGGGGAAGCTGACATCTGTAAAATGGAGCCACATCATTTATAGGATCACAGTTGAGTTTGTGGATAGCTCCTTCCTTCCTGTATCTATTTAGGATTGTTTTCAGTGACAAGTCATATACTGATTGTGATCTGTTGTAGTATACTGTGTAACAGAAACCACATGCTCCTAAGGTCTATCCACAAAGTGCTTCCTTTCGCAGTTTGGTAAATGTGGCCTATCTACAAAAGCTGTGAAGTGTTTCGTATGTGGCTCTCCCCTTATGTAATTTAATTCAGTTTTTATTCTTGTGCCACATCAAGTTATAGAATCACTTCTTTACTGTAGTTTTCAAATCCCCATCCCTGCAGCTATCATGCTGACAGCTCCTTTTCAAATTTATTGAACTTCTGTCTTCTATTTGTACAGGTTTACATCATTTCTTTTAAACAGTAGAATGTTTCTATTTTGTCTTAATAGCTTTTGAGTTCTTTCCCATCTAACAACGTATGCATGTACATCTTCAGGAAATATTCTGATCCAATAAAAATCATTCATAGCATGATCATAGACATCACTAAAATCTGAGTAAGTTCTTATTGTTGTTCTTTTACATCACAACCTCTTTTCTTCTCTCTGTAGTTTTACATGTAGCAATGGGGAAGTTGAAGATTTCTCACATGTCCTATTGCGCTGCAAGTTTTACAGGGACATCAGATCAATGTACGTTCTCCTTCTATTAGAGAAATCAGATAATTTCTATGTGAACCATCTTCTTCAGGATTCAGATCCAGGCACTATTCATGCTGTAGCAAAATTTTGTGTTGCTGCAATAATAATAAGGAATAACCAGTTAAAGAACTAAATATCCTTATTAAGTATTCGTATTAATACTTTGCTTAGGTATTTACTAATAATTTTAAGAGAATATGTATTTTGATGCACGCTTTTATTATATTAGTTTTATTAGTGTTGGATGGGAGAACAGGGTATTGTTATGATGGGATGTTTGGATGTACCAAATTTAATTTGTTTTATAGTTGCTGGTATGATGTCGGTGTGCCTGCTTCTCTTTCTTGATCCTGGTTGTTTCCTGTCTTTTATCACTTATTTTATTGTTTAATATTGCTTGAATTTCTCTCTGTAGTTTTAAAAGCCTATTTCTGTTGAATCCAGATATATTCCAATCCACAATTTATGCTTTATTTTCAGTCTTCTTTAACTCTTGTCTCTCTTAATGCCGCTTATATTCTCAAATTTTTATCAATCCATTCCCCCCCATCTGCCTTCAATCTCCAGGTTAGAAAAAATTCTATTGCAAGAATTTTCATCCCTTCCTTTCTAGAGAAAAGAAAGAGTGCCCTATGCTTGGGCTGGTGTACTCTATCTTCTTTTGGTTTTTTCCCTTTTAACTAATTTGTAAACAACTATATGACTACAGGCAGGTAGTTCTATCATTCATCTTCTTCAAAATTGTACATTCACATTTAATATTTCAACATTTACAATTGAAAGGGTGTGTGGCTTACATTTTATTTATAAAAAATAGTGTTTGAATAAAATAGCTTTGTTAGGTTGGTTTATCGCCCCAAATGAGGAAAGGGAGAACTAAATCCTCTAGTCCAGGGGTGTCTAGACATAGCAACTTTACCTTTAAGACTTGTGGACTTTAACTCTCAGAATTCTCCAACCAGTTGTTCCTAAGAGCTTTTATGCACTGATATTAGAAAAAAATATTGATAACAATCTGGTGTCAACGCTGTAAACATTGGATGTTCCCGCTCTGATAACTGATGAAAATCGCAGCCATTTTCTCTTTGCTTTTAACATGCTTTTTCTGGTATTTAGAGATCAGGTGCAGAAGGGGTGGGGGGTGGGATAAATGCTTGAGCTCAGCTAGCCATAATAATAACGCTGCTTTGTGGGAACCCAAGGATGAACTGATAAGGTTTTGGCGGGCTGAGGAGCTGGGGAGAAACCCCGAGTTTTAGCCTATTGGAGAATGTGATTTATGACAGCTTATTGGGGATGGGAATTGCACTTTGTTACTTTGTATCCGGGGGAAGGGAATTTAGTTTTTGGGTTCAACTATGTAGTGCCGATACTTTGTTTCCTGAATAAAATGTTCTTTAAGGAAGAATTTTTGCCTTGAAGTTCTTTTGATGGGTTTCATTTATCGGAACCATGACATCTGGTTGATGTTTAGTACTAAACTATATTGCAGTTGGTTTGTTTTGGCTTATACTTGGAAATTTCCCCATTATGGCTTGGAGCTATATATAATTCACTATAGCTTCTTCAGCAAAGAATCATTAAAAAATCTGGATTCATAAGAGAACATAGCCACTGTAAAGAGGAGAATATAAAGTGAGGAATTGAGGACAGAGTATTTTGATTTAAAATATGATTAACATAATAAGAAAGAGATAAGTAATTGTAAATATCTGACAGTATGGCACTATTTCCTCCCTTTCTCACATAAGAAGTGGCATGGCGTTCGTGCTATTAAGCATGATGTTTGAATGGATTATCCATGTGCAGAGACCACCTCAAACCTCTCTTTCTTGCCAACATCGAAGGCCTGTATGACAGGAATGCAAGAACAGCCTTCTTGAGGGATCTTCCCAAGCTTTAGCACTTAAGACATGGGCTATGGGAACCTGTGTAGATGCTTTCTTGAAAATAAGCAGGTTTGTTCTGGCCAGTACCTGGATGGAAGATCAATCTCTTCCCCTTCCTCCATCAGAACTTCATAGATGCTGCCTTGAGCCCCATACCAGAATAAAGACAAGCTATAATTTTGTTGATTAAATAAACTTGGGTACAGAAGGCTGATGGGTTAAAACATTCAGAAAGGTATTTGGCCTTTAAGCTGCATTACGTTTGCTGGGGAGGTTTTAACTGCTGAATGTTGTTTACTTTTTGAAGGTCTTTACCTGCTACTGAGATGAAACTCCATTCACCCAGCCTTGTATGTTTGTACTGTGCAGGTTGGACAAGGTCATGATATAAAGACCCCTGCTTTATATCATGACCTTGTCCAACCTGCACGCTGGCTGAGGAATTCTGGGAGTTGAAGTCCACAAGTCATAAAAGGGCCACGTTAGAAGACCCCCTGATATAAAGGATATGTTTCTAACTCATTTATGCTTCAATGAGAGCTTTAGTTTTATTTATTATTTTACTATATAGGCAATCCTCGACTTACAACTGCAATTGAGCCCCAAATTTATGTTGCTAAGTTGAGACATTTGTTAAGTGAGTTTTGCCCCATTTTACAACCTTTCTTATCACAGTTGTTAAGTGAATCACTGCTGTTGTTAAATGAATCTGGCTTCTGTAGGAGATGACTAGGCTGAGCCTGAGGGAGGGGTCAAACAACCCATCAGTCCCTTCATGCCCACAAGTGATCTAAGTCCAGCCCACCTTGAATTCCTTCTACCCTTATCTCCCGCTAATTTTCCTTGGCCATTATTAGTTCAGATTCTTGTAGAGAGCTTAAGTTTGCAATAAATATTTATATCCATTTGAACTGTCTGGATCTCCTGATTTTCCTTGCGGTTGACAGCTTCCCCGTGGACTTTGCTTGTCAGAAAGTCTCAAAAGGTGATCACATGACCCCAGAACACTGCAACCTTCATAAATATCAATCAGCTGCTAAGAGTCTGAATTTTAATCACATGACCATGGGGATGCAGCAACAGTCGTAAGTGTGAAAAATGGTCATAAGTCACTTTTTTTTAGTGCCGTTGTAACTTTGAACGGACAGTAAATGAACTCTTGTAAGTTGAGGACTACCTCTATATGATAATTATTTTATTTATTTATAGCATACATATTATTGTCATTGGCCAATTCAAATACCACTGATCATGACATAAAGAATAGAAATTAAGCTAATAAATAACAAGCAACTAGAAGGGATGGAGAAATACTAAGGACAGTAAACCCCATGACTTCTCAATAGAATGGCAGGCCTATTAACTGATTAGTGAACAAGGGGATTTTGCAAGTGAGCCATGAATTAGCTTCAACCAGAGCTAGTCCACAGTGCTGGGCTGGGCCAGTACTAGACCAACACTAGTCTTCCCAGCCAGTAAGAAAAATAGGAGTTTGTCCAATATATCTGGAGGGTATGAGGTAAGGGAAATCTGAGCTAGGCAAATGTGCTTGCGTACTTAAGATGCTTCTATGTGCCGTGCACTTAACTGTATTATTTGCCACTGCATTAACAGCCAGCTTTTTGTCCATTGTGAAAAACTTGGTTAATTCCATTTAAGCTTTTCAGTGTCTGTTCCACCACACCTGCTCCTGACAAATAGGTGTTTTATTTGGAGAGTAATATCAAATACCATGAGCGTGCTGTCATTATAGCTATTATGTGACTGATTCTATTAAGTAACTGGCATCCTGTGTGAGAATTAATCAGTCGGCAATAGGAAAGTGGTTGCTGTTTACCCACCATTTTAACTAACGGTTAAAATAGTTTAATCAGTGCTTTGCCATTAAATACTTATATAATTAAACAGCCAATTTAGATTTGTCTCAACTTCTGCAAAAAAAGCCCCCCCCCCAAATAAAATATGCAGTTAAGCTACCAGGTAAGAAGACAAAGCTAGCTTCTCATCAGAAAGTTTGTTTAACTAGTGATTCATTGATGTTTGTAAAAATAGCTAACTTGACTTGAAACCACTATCCATATACAAAAGGAAAGCCTTCCATTACCATAACTCATGTAAAGTGAAGATTAAACATTTTAACATAGACAGTGTCTTAATCCTGCGAACCTTATTTATGTCCAAATATAGTGCTATTGGCAATAAACAGCAATTTGAGAAGTCATAATCCAAGAAAATCATTGTCAAGGAGCATTAGAGCTGCCTATAAATTTCCCCTTGATGACTTGAGTCCTAGTGTACAACTTCAGAGTCAAATATTTGTATTAGAAGTTCCTGCCTTTCACAGACTAATTAAAAAAGATGGAATTCTTTGATTCTATCTCAAATCATTCTGGGTCTAATCTCTCACAAGAAAAAGCTACTCTATAAACTGAAGTCAAGGTATTTTTTTCCTTCTCATTCATCCAAGACTTTTACTGTCTTGCAATAAATCCTGGCCTTAAAAAGTAAATGTAACTGAAGTGCTCTTAATGATGTGTCTGCAAGACTTCCCATGGAAAATTACAAACTATATAAGAGAATATCATAGTAGAAAATAATGCTATGGGGGAAAAAGTTATTTCATTCAAAGAAAACACAGGGTTTTGACAAAAAGGTCTATGTATTTTTATATTCAATCAATGCAGATTCTTGGAGATTGCCTAGACAAGTCCCTGCGGTTTATTTGCCAAGGTTTTTCAGAAGTGGTTTGCCCTTGCCTCTTTCTTAGGGTTTAGAGAAAGTGACTGGCCCAAAGACACTCAGCTGGCTTTGTCACTAAGGTGGGACTCGAACGCACACTCTCCTGGTTTTTAACCTGATGCCTTAACCACTACACCAAACTGACTCGCTTATCAGAAGGTTACAGTAACAGAATCTTGCACATCTAAAAATACCTTCCCCCTCCCTTTCTTTTCCTCTCCCAAAAAGTAGATTGGGTTCCTTCTGAATGCTTCTCCATCCCCATCACTTATTTGGACTCATATTTCATGTATCAGACCATTGTCTAGGATGTGCTTCTTCCTCTTGTATTCCAAGGTCATTCCCACATGCTATTATATACATAGTGAGGCAACTGTATTCTCTTTGCCTTGGGACTTCTTAAACTGAAGATGCTGTGAACTAAATACAAAACTGTCTGCATGAAAAGCAAACATGTTAAGTTTGAGTCCTGACCCATATTAAGTTAGATCCCTTTCCACTCATGTTATGATGTTCCTAAGACATCAACTGTGGGTAATTTACAGGTTAGTTTACACCCAGAGATCTATCAGGCCATCTCTGCATCCAAATCAGAACAAGCATACCTGCCACTCAGTTTAGCTAGCAAATCTGATGCTTATTTATTAAACATCAGCAAACATCAGCAACAGTTAACTGGCAAAATTAGACAAAAGGCAGGCAGAAACAGGGAGAAGGAAAGAACGACAATAGAGATTTTTAAAAAAGAAAAAAATTACACTGTCTATGCACCTATATACCAAATAAAAAGGAAATTTCCAGAGGCACTGGAAATAATATTCTGGGCAATTAGCATGGACAGGCCCAAAGGGATTGGTTCTTGATTATTCTGGATTTAATCCTTTTAGGTGGCACAATAGAGGTGGGAAGTAGGACATCGGGTGACCCTTCCTCCATTCTGCTGCACAAAGGAACAATCTGGTGGATGGGCATGTTGTGTCTGTCACATATGAATATTCTCTGAAGCAGAAAACGATCTATTAATATTCCTGTCTCATCTGTCTTAAAGATTATTGCATGTTTTAAAAATAGAAAACATCATTCCCTTTATAATATCTTTTTCCAAAATGCCTCTCTACTTCATATGAATCTTGTAAACAATCATAGAAGATAAAAATGATGGATGCTTGCAGATTTGTGTGCTTTTGGAAATGTATTCATCGCTGTTAGCTTATTAATGTGCTGCCTGGAGATTGAGAAGGAAAAAACTAGCGTTGGTAGACAGCATGCTCACAAACAAAAGGTACGTTTTTTGGGGGTAGCAATAGCATTAGCAATAGCACTTAGATTTATATAACACTTCATAACGCTTTACAGCCTTCTCTAAGCGGTTTACAGAATCAGCATATTGCCCCCAACAATCTGGGTCCTCATGTTACCGACTTCAGAAGGATGGGAGGCTGAGTCAACCTTGAGCCAGTTAGGATTGAATTCCTGGCAGTGAATTAGCCTGAAAACAGCATTCTAATCATTGCACCACCATGGGTAAGTAAAGTTTCCAATTTTCCTTCCAGTAAAGGGGTTATACTTTGTGAGTTATTATGCCTTCTACGGCAACCAATTTTAAGAAATCTGGCCAATTGTTCTTATATTTTCAAATGTCAAAAAGATTGTCTTGAAGAATTATTTCATATTTAATTAGAAATTATGTGCTATTTATCTACCGAAATTACTCTTTTTATATATTCTTGCCAGCTAACACAACCTTCTTCAAAGTCCAGATAGTAAAAGTAGAGAAACCAAAGGTTTAGCAAGTAAAAACAAAATTAATAATACCAGTTTTAAAACAAAATATGCATACCTAAAAATATTTTAAAGGCCTGGGGAGAAAAAATATCTACCTAATAAAAAAAATCATCAGTGGCACCACTGGGTCTCTTCAGGGACAGTATTCTGGAACATAACTAAAGACAACTTAAGAATCATATTATCATGGTGGAAAGGCATAACTAGTCCAGTTCTGTTAAACTTAAAGATAATAGGAAAAACACTGTTGGGATATTAGAAATATTATATAGCTAAAATTAGTAATAATTGAAAACCTGATTATTTCTTCTATCTTATTGCTTCCCTTGAAAGAATAGGTTAGTTATAGATTGTCATGGATCCTTGTGAGGCCAGTCTGTGCTTCTTTCTCACACCTTCTCTGTTTCCCAGGCTTCAAGCATGATTGTGTTTTTGTAACTGTTTCTACAGGTTTTTTCCAAGGTCTTCTCTATGGATGTCTACACAAACCAAACTGCTTTCTAGAACATCCGTAAAGTAAATCTGATGTTTTTCACTGCTCTTCATTGATGCAAAATTGTGTTTTTGTATTGAGAGATGTTATATTTTTTCTTATTCATGTGCCCTCAATGGACAGTATTAGTAATTCCTTGATTAGATATGAGAACTCTGGTCCAGGTGACCTACTGCATGGACCATCTAGAAATTAATAACATCAAAATGACCAGACCCATTGTTTTTCCTATTTTTGTTTTTTCAATAAAGGAAATAATAGGTAAATGTGTACCACCAGATTCTAGCAATTTATATCCAGAGACTTTCTCTTCATTTCACTCCTTAAGGCTCTCTTAAATTTCCACAAATACCAAATATTGTGGCTGAAACTGGTTATACTCCCAAAATTCCCCATTGAGCCATTGGTAGCTAAACAACAACAGACTGTTGCTCCTGCCATGAAAAAGATGTTAACTCCCCCACCAGATAAGCTATATGAATAGATCTAGAAATTTATGCAAATAGAGCCAGTTTGGTGCAACGGTTAAAGTGCCAGCTAGAAACTAGGAGACTGTGAGTTCTAGTCCCACCTTAGGCATGAAAGCTGACTGGGTGACTTTGGGCCAGTGACTCTGTCTTTCAGCCCAACTCACCTCACACGGTTGTTGTTCTGGGAAAATAGGAGGAGGAAAGTGTGTTGGATACGTTCTACACCTTGAGTTATTTTATTAAATGATAAAGGCATGAAAATAAAATAAAATAAAATAAAATAAAATAAAATAAAATAAAATAAAATAAAATAAAATAAAATAAAATAAAATAAAATAAAATAAAATAAAATAAAATAAAATAAATAAAATAAAATAAAATAAAATAAAATAAAATAAAATAAAATAAAATAAAATAAAATAAAATAAAATAAAATAAAATAAAATAATAATAAAATAAAATAAAATAAAATAAAATAATAAAATAATAAATAATAAAATAAAATAAAATAAAATAAAATAAAATAATAAAATAAAATAAAATAAAATAAAATAAAATAAAATAAAATAAAATAATAATAATTATTTTTTTAAAAGGTGCCAGTCTGGAAATCAGGAGATTGTGAATTCTAGCCCCACCTTAGGCATGAAAGCTAGCTGGACTTTGGGCCAGTCACTCTCTTTCATCCCAACTCACCTCACAGGGTTGTTATTGTGGGGAAAATAGGAGGAGGAAGGAGTATTAGGATGTTCACCGCCTTATTTATAAAAATAATAAAGACATAATAAAAATGAAACAAACAAACAAATAAAATATCATAATTCCTTAATGGAGGAAGGAAGTGTATAGCAACCCCTCAAAACTAGACCAGTTTTTCAGTGTAACATTTTATTTACTCTTACAAGGCATCTCCCTACTTTTTAATTCCTTCTTAAATTTGTTTCTTAATAAAGATTAACTGAAGAACAGCTTAAAAAACATAAAGAAGATGATGAATTAGCTTATAACAATAAATACTGTATAATCTTACACTACAAAATTGGCCTGGATTATATATAATCGTAACCTACTCTAGCCCAATAGCTTTATTCATGATTCTTGAATCAACTACATCTCTACAGCTTTGGTCTTTGGTGGTCCAATTAATTAGGAAAAATTGAGACCAACCAGTAATAAGAACAAAGAACATTTTGCTAGCATTTATGCTGCTTAAGTCTTTTTTCCACTTAATAAGCAATATCACAAGGATCAATTATTGAGACCGTTTACCTAGGAAGGTGAGAATGAGCAAAGAAATTCTAACTTCCCGACAGACTGTTGTGTGTATTTGCAAAAAAGAAAGACAAGAAAAAGGATGGCTGAGATACGAAAGTGGAGAAAGCCAACAGACCAACTTCCAGAAAATATTGAAAAGATTTTAAACCAGGAGGTCAGTCAGCACTGGGCTTCATTACACATTGTGTAAAAATTAGGCTGGATGACTTTCTGGCCCTCAGTGCCATATACAGTTCCAATTGATGGTTTGTGGATCACCCATGTCAGTACCAACTCATTCTATCATTTACAGACTACTCAAAAGGAGTTCTGGAGCTGAGGTACAACTGCTAAGAAGATCCTCTCCCTAGTTGTAGCAAGGAGGAATATTATGGCTGATGGAACATAGATGGCAGTCTTTCAAATCATGTGACCTACAAACCATGACAATCTTTAAGTCTAGAAGCAATTCAGTGGTTCAATAAAAATATTACATACATCATATGCCCGTACCATTTCTGAAAGCAAGGGAAAACAGGATTTGATGATTAAGCAGATATGGTTGGAGTTTCAATGACATGAGGCCTCTTCAGACAATTATCAACTCTTAGCTAGGTCAACCTTCCCAGTGTGATGCCCTCCAAATGGATTGGGATCACAATTCTTTTAGCCATGCTGCCTGGAAATTATGGGATTTGTAGTTTCAACAAAATTTGAAATTATCATTTTAGGATATTGAATCCCTGATTGCAAAACAGCAAAGTTTAGTCTTATTTTCTTGAAAATAAGCCCCCATTAATCCAATTAGAGTTATTGCTAAACATATTTATAAAATAAAAGTGTTTCGGGATCCAAACCCTATATAAAACATTATAGATTTTCCATATTGTATATTTCTATTCATTTCATAAACTCTCAAACTGAACATAAGAATCACTCAGATATGGACAAATATAAGCAGGAGTTGTGGTATATATTGTTTCTCTGGTATGTGGCAGCTACCTAACTTATAAACCACAGAAATTTTTGGAGTCTGTGATAAGAACCACATATAAATAATTATGATAAAGTTCATTTTCAAATGACAAGATGTTAAAGAGCCCAGTATCTCCCCCCCCCCACCAGTCATAAAGATGCCTTTCAACTGAATTCAACTTCTGATGACTGCAGTTCCATTCATCTATCTTGGCAATATTACAGAACTGGTTTGCCATTGCCTCCTTCTGGGCAAAGTAAATTTTTCTTTCTCTTTCCAGGGCAGTCTGTTACCACTCTCAAACACGAAGATCTTAATAACAGAATAGCAGAGATGGAAGGGACCTTGGAGGTCTTGTAGTCCAACCCCCTGCTCAAGTGTGTATGTATATGTATGTGTATAGTAGAATGATTTTTTTAATTTAGATATAAACCCAGCATGCATGTGTGTGACATAGCAGTCTGTTTTGAAATTATTATTCCTGATAAATGTAAAGCTTGTGGCTACCACATTGAACTAATTTAAACAACCATGAGTTTTAAAGCTGTATGTGTGAAAATACCTTAAGCTGTTAATTAAATCTGAAGTCATTTATCATAATCACCACTACTTTTTGTAACAGTTTTAAATACTTCTATCAATCCTAATACAAATGCAAGTCCCATGTAAATCTTATCATGCTTACTAAAATAATGGGATTTTTGTTTACAAGGTATCAATGGAGGTTTAGAAGCTTTGATAATAATTCCAGACAGTCAATACATTCAGAGACCTTTACATTGCCAGTAGGAGCCTAGCTAAACTATCTAATCTTGGAAATGACAGACAACACAATGAACCCTGAACTTAATCTCTTCCAAACACTAAGGATACAGCCAAATGTTTAACATGCTGTTTAACTTCAGTATCTATTTAAGAAAAAAAATCATTTGATATCTAAATACCTAGAAACAAAGAGTTGGTTGGAAGGAATGAGATGCTTTTGATTAACCTGCTTCCATAGTGAAAATGCACAAGCTTTTGAATTACATACAATTCCTAGTTCATTGAAATGATGGAAATATGACACAAAAGCTCATGAATGTCCATGGAAACAGAAGAAGATGTGGCTGTGGGTACTGGATGGACTATTACAGAAGAAAATGACCTGTATTTTGGTGAGATCTCCTTCTTCCAAGCCAGTCACCACAATTCTGGCCCCAGATGGCCAAGCTGACAGGTGTCATGAATTCCAGATCTGCTGCTAAAGTCTAGGTCTGTGTGGGATTATACCACATTAGTCCATGAAATGCTGGAAGGTGAATGCACAGACTTGACATATATTACTGAGACCTGGTTGGAAATCTGCCGCCTTGGGTTCAGATCCAGAAGAAAGTAATGGCTGGGAAGAAGGAGGTGGCAGGGATTGTGTGAGATATTATCATAAAGACCAGTAGTATTGCCCTGTAGGCAACTAGCACAAGTGCCTGCGTGTGAACTCAGGCATCAGAGATAGACTGCTGCTGCTGCTAATGTACTGATTACCAGGCTGCTATGGATCAGCCATTCATGAGCTGCTGGACATCATCTTGTGGCTGATGTTTGAGTCTTTGAGGTACCATCTTGCAGCTCCAGGTGTGTAGATGAATCCAGTCAATAATAAGAGGGAAATTAAAACTGACCATGGCTTGCTCCAGTGTGGGGTACTGCAGGGCTCAGTCCTCTCCTCGGTGTTATTTAAGAAGATGCTAAGAAAGATTGTCAATATGCTGATGATTTTCAGTTGTACATAGTCCTCATAGATAGAGCTAGAATATTTAGAGATCCTGAGTCTAGGGTCCAGAAACTGTCAGAATCTGAGTGGAGAGAAAGAAGATCAGACTGAACCCTGGTAAGATGGAGTTGCATACATGTCTAACCATCAGAGTCATCCATTTGCTCCCTAACTGTTTTTGATGGCGCTAAGGATCTTCTTGGATGCATATCTAGATCAAAAGGTGGAGACTGTGGTTAGGGGGCTTTTTGGCTGGTGTGCAAGTTGCAACCTTACCTGGACCAAGGTAACTTGGCAACTGGACTATTGAAACATACATTATGTGGACTGCCTTTGAGTATGTTTTGGAAACTTCAGCTCGTGCAAAATACAGTGGCTAGACTGCTGGTCAAGAAGACCTGTCTTGGCAAAATTATATCCATCTTGAAGACATTGCACTGGCCAACAGTAAACTTTCTGGGCCAGTTCTAGTTCTAGAATCCTATACCACATAGCATTGTAGTATATCAGGGACCATGTCTAAGAATGTTTTTATCCATTTAGTCCAAAGATCAAAGGAAGACCTATAGATTCCATCCCTACAGGAAAGTGGATCTGTATTAGACCTGGTGAGCACTACCCCCATTTTATGGAATACATTCCTCATATAGGTGTGATTGACTTCCATCCTCATTTCATTCAGTAAGGCCTATAAAACACTTCAGGGTTTAGGACAATGGGGCTATCCAGTTTAATTTATTACAATGTATTGATTTCAATGTATTATTGCTTATAGTATTGTTTTTACCAATTGAGATAATCTGTTTTTTATTTTGCTCTTGTATATTGTCCAGAATCTGTCATAAATACTGTGCAATAAACAAATGCATATACATTTTAAGCAGAATGACATGTGTCTACTCTAAAATAAACATATGTGATGTTAAAGGAATTTTCCCTTAGCTTTTGGTATAGGCTGATTCTATTCCCAGGTCAATTATGATTTTAGTGACGTATTATTTTAGTGAAATTTTCAGAAGTAAATAATATAGTAATAATAAAATGGCTTTCTCATAAACCAATTGTTGATATATTTCCCTTTAAAAAATCCTTTATTTTCTCTTTGAAAAATAGTCCTTTTGAAATAACTGGAAAAAATTCCACACTTGAAATCACTAACAGAATTCATTTGTATTTTTTTCAGTTTCCAAACCTTTCAAATATCAAGTTTTCTGTCTTTTACAAAGTCATAAGAACACACAATGTCATTAAACTTGTTTGATATTCCTTGAATAATGTGACTTAGCGTTTCAACCTTATCCAAAGAATAAAATTTTTATATACTTAGTGTATATGAATTCTACAATAATATTAACAAATCATGAATTTACTGAGAAGGAAGGAAACTGTAGAGTGTAAGAAAGAGGAACTAAAAACTGTCATCCAGTTGAAATGCTTATGAAAAAATCTACAGAGTTTCCAGTGCAAACCTCATAATTTTGCTCACTAGTTTCATCTATTCTAGTAGACATTGAGTATAAATTTGTATTTTAGGAGGTTTTGGAGCGTTTATTGAATGATCCCTATTTATCTCTGCATTTTTTTCAGTTTCTGGAACTCTTTTTCCTTCAAAAGACTTTCTGAAGTGTTTTGTAACAACCAATGCAGGGCCTTGATATTTTATTTTTAAAATGGTATTGACTGATGTTCTAGAAAATCTCCTTTAGGAGCCTGCCAATTGAACAATAAAGAGCTGCTAATAAAGGTTGTTACTAAGTAGTGAGTAATATAATTGCCTTGACACTATTTTCTCTTATCTGCCTCTTTTGTGATAATACTCACCTATTTGAGTGTTGGATTACAAGGACGGATTATATGCAGATGACTTTTTAAATTGCTTCTGGATGGCTGGCACCACATGGGAAGATACTGCAGAAGACTTCAAGGAAGCCTGTTTGCTCACTCAACAATAGCCATTCTGCATGGGGACTCCTGCCAATAGGATACTGCTAATGGGACTTTTTAAAATGAAGACAGGAGGAGAGACAATTCATTAGGCAGAAGTGTTTGTTCTAGCCATCAATGGCTTGAAATCTAACTGTACTCTTTTGGTATGTTTTGGAAAGCATGCAGTGCATTTCAAGAGCATGTTTTAAATTTATAGTAAAAACTGTACTAAGATTGATATAGAAAATCTTATTTGCAATATCATCTTTGAAAGACCTATCTAAATGTTTTTCAACCTTGACAACTTTAAGATGTTTGGACTTCCAACTCCCAGAATTCCCCAGAAAGCATGGGGAAAAAATTGAAAAAAAATCTCCCAAGATATAGAAATGACTGTGATTTCTGAGTGGTCTCATTTCCTTTCTAAACAGGTAGTTATTCACCCATCTGCATTTTCTACTAATATAAATTGATTGCATTTTAAGCAGCCACAGATAATTGCAAAACCTGCTTTAAATTTTCAGAAAACTGGAAAAAATAATTCAGATGGTTATAGACATAGTTTAATTTGTGTCAAAAGTTCATCAGGTTTGGTCTTAGAATTTATTCTAAATCAGCAGTACTGATTCAAAATATATTATGGGTAGAATATATTAAGAAAACAGTGATTTTCTCTTCTTGTTGAGCAGTAGCAAGGTACATTTTGTTTTTAAGAATTAAGAGATCCCATCAGAAATTGTGTGAATCCTTTGTTTGCCTGAGGATTCCTATAAATTATTCAGCAAATTGACTTTTTGGGGTATTTTGATATAATTAGTGTGTTGCCTGTTAGGGAAAAAGCAATCCATTCTAGGGGCAACAAAATATTTAGCTATAATGGCTATTGAAAAATAATATAGGGTGATGTGCTGTGAAAATGATAGCCCAGTTTCATTTCTATGTTTGGAGATGTGAAAGAGATTATACTGAAAAAGAATTAAAGGTAGTCTTTGAGCCCAAAATTTCTGTTGTTAAGTGAGACAGTTGTTAAATGAATTTTGCCCCATTTCATGATCTTTCTTGCCACAGTTGTTAAGGAAATCACTGCAGTTGTTAAGTTAGTAACACAATTGTTAAATGAATCTGGTTTTCCCATTGACTTTGTTTGTCAGAAGGTTGCAAAAGGTGATCAAATGACCCTAGGAATACTGCACTTTTCATAAATAAGAGTCAGTTATCAAGTGGCTGAATTTTGATCATATGACCATGAAGGATGCTGCAATGATCCTAAGTGTGAAAAACGGTCATAAGTCACTTTTTTCAGTGCTGTTGTAACTTCGAACAGTCACTAAATAAACTGTTGCAAGTCGAGGACTACCTGTATTGGGTTGTCAAAAGGTACCAGACTAAAATAGGATTAGGGAATTCACACAAGATGCTGATCTAATGGTGGGGAACTGTGGTTCCCCATCATTAGATCAGCGTCTTGTATTAATCAAACAAGGACATCCATAGAGGAAGTAAAATGAAAAATAATTGTGGCCACAATCGTGCAACTGAAGCTCCATGTAAAAGGGGTGGGGTTTTGATTATATGATCATGACTGTCATTTTGACTTTTTTGCCCTTCCCTGATACCATAGAAAAAAACTGTTACATTGAGCCATAATGGGGTAAAATTATTCGAGCAAAGTTCACTGTATAAATCTATGCATTTGGATTTTTTAAAATCTGGGTTTAGGATTAAATATGTCATCTGGATCTAGCCAATCAATTGTTATCCAAAGTAGCATCTTCAGATGTGTTGGAAATCCACATTTTCAGATCAGTTGATAATTATAACAATAATACACTGAGCTCATATTCTTTCTATTTGCTCAGGGTAATGAATATGAGAGTTATTCATTTGATTTTCCCAATGTTAATAAAGTCCTTAACTTCCCAGAGGAAAGTGTATGACTGACTGAGATTATCCAATGGATTGTATGGTTCAGCAGGTTCCCATTTGGTTTTTGGTCCATTCAATCCTTCAACAGGTGCATTATGCTTTATCCCTCCTCCAAAAACCAGCCAAATATACCTGTAATTTGTAGTATTAAAGATGTAAATTCTAACTTGAGCTACACATATGACAAGGCTTCAGTAAAAGTTGATAAATAAATCAGAATGACTTGTTCACACAACCTATCAACTCCTTTCTAGGCAAACTACATCATGAGTTTAATGAGTTGCGTGAACTGGGCCAAAGTCAGGAAGAACAACTAGATCCCTTTCACTTTGTGGAACATACAAGCCATTTGGGAGTAAGGTAGTGTTACCATTTTTTATAAACTTGTATATATCTGGAATATCCTGATTGGGAATATCTGATTAATAGACATGTACCAAAGGCTTACAAGGATCTGAAGCGAATGAAATAGAATTGCTTGCTTAACGTCTACTTGGGTCCAACATACAGTGAAACTGACCCTGATTAATGAGACAAATGCTTTTCAATGCCCATTTTCCTGCAAGGCAGCCCTTTTTTAGGAGCAAAGAATACTCCCTTTCCTGAATTTGTCAGTCGTCTGTGTAATGACTGAATCATGCACTTTGTTATTAATTGCTTAGTCATAGTTAATGATTTTATCATCATTGAACTTGGTGAGGTGTTTCAAATAAGTTTCTAGTTACGTAATACCTAATACCTAATCTAGCCTTATATATATAGTCCCAAGACTGCAATAGCTACTGTCAAGATAATTCTTTCATCTGTGCTTGTGTGACATCCAGTGGTGAATTATTTAGAGGCCAGCCCATCTGTACTGAAGGAGCAGTGCCTTGGAGGACTGTAGCATGTACTTCCTAATGCAGCATGGGGGGGTGGGGGGGTGGCAGGTTGTGTATACAGTACAGAGCAACTGAAGTTAGGCTCTCTTGCAAAGATTATTTGAAAAACTCTTATTTCACATTGTGTTAAAAAAAAGCATGGGATAATTGAGAGTTTCTCTAATGACTTTCATTGTAATGGGGGGGAAAGAAGCACCTTGGAAAGGAAATGTTTCTTCAACTGAACCATCATGGGCCTGCTAGACTTTGCTTTGCCACCTGGAATATCAATTAATCATTTAGCCCACATTCTTGGTGTCAGCAGGAAGATGGTTAGAAAGTCAATATGGTAGCCAGCATGCACATGACAAAGAGCAGGGCTTAAATTACATTCTCTACTGGTGGCTGCCATCATGACTTTTTTTACCTTCCTCCTCATGCATAGGACTCTTAGTTTATATCAGTAAGTTAATCAGTTCAGTGTATATGGTTGAATCCTATGGATGTAGAGGTAGTCCTTGACTTATGACCACAATTGAGCCCAAAATTTCTGTTGTTAAGTGAGACAGTTTATACGTGCGTTTTGCCCCATTTCATGATCTTTCTTGCCACAGTTGTTAAGTAAATCACTATAGTTGTCAAGTTAGTAACAGGGTTGTTAAGTGAATCTGGCTTCCCCCTTGACTTTGCTTGTCAGAAGGTCGTAAAACAGGACACTGCGACTGTCATAAGTATGAGCCAGTTGCCAGGTGTCCAAATTGTGATCATGTAACTATGGGGATGCTGCAATAGTCATAAGTGAGAAAAACAGTCATAAGTCATTTTTTTCAGTGCTGTTGTAACTTCAGTCACTAAATGAATGGTTGTAAGTAGAGGACTATCTGCACTCTTGAAAAAAGTCAGGGCTTATTATATCTGGGTTCCAAAACTAATGCAAATGTAAGCAACAAACAAATTAATAAACAGATTTCCAAACTTTAGCCCCCTTCAGTGGCCTCAACTAGGATAACATCCAGTCATATGGACTCTTAAGCTGCTGAGACAGCTGAAGGCTGCTCTAAACCTTCATTAGTTTCTCACTGTTTTAGAAATACGGTACTTCTCAGTAAATATACTGCTGGCATGTACAGTTTTGCAAAACTGTGACTATTTCATTAAATATTTTCCCACTTTGGTGAGACATCAAGGAACAAATAAGCATGTTTGCTTTAACTCTGAAGAGTAGCAGAAACATAAAACCTCAAGTTTGTGATGCATTTAGGTAATTTTAGAGTCATTTAATGTAGCAGGAAATAGCAACACTTTATCAATCTTGACTGAACTAAAGGCTGTGTAGATTTGACCTTGAATTAGGAGACTAGAAGGGGCTGTCGACTAGATTGGGAAATCAGAAAATATTCAAAAGTCCATTTTCCCCCCTACTGTTGTCATCAAAGATTGAACTTAATTCAAGAAAGCCATTAACTTTTACTTTATGATCTTATGGAATTCCCCGCTTCCTTTTTTTTTTCAAGGCAAGAAGCTGCACCTGATATCTCCAGCTCCTCCTACTGGTGGTAGGACTGCCTGCAATTGCATATTTTTAAAATAATCACTTTTTTTTAATTTGTGTGGACTTTCTCTGAAGCTAGTGGATAAAGCTGAAAAAAGTGACATTATCTAATTGAACAGAGGAAGAATCAGAACTTATCCAGAAGTTAAAAGTGTAAATTACTTTTAAACCAACAGCTGTTTCCTCTTAAAACTCACAAACTCTTCCATTTTACTGATACACAACTTTCTATAAATATCTACTATTTTAATGGATGCATTCTATTTTCTTTTAAAACAAGTATCAGATTTGGCTGCAGAGAGGTTTTGAGCTCAGGGCCATAAGCCAAAGGTTACCAGCCAGGAAATAGAAACAACAGATGTGCCGCTCACATTGGTGAGTAAGAGAAAGTCTATAGGACTACCAAGTCATACCAAGGTCTGTTTTCCCTTGCTGATGGCAAGACAAATGTTGTGATATTAAAAAAGAGAAAATCTTCACCTACTGGTTGGAACAATTTAATACTTGATTATGGCAACAAGCACCAATCTACAAGGATTTAATCTGGAGGAAAACAAAGATAATGTATATGAAACTGTCCTTGGTGAGATTAAATACCTGGAGCTGCCTTTAGGAATCACTTTAGGGTAAGTACTATCCTGTAAAGAACACTTTTATTCTATTGATTCCTTTTTCCAGTTTTTGCTTTATTTGTTTGTTCATTTATTCTTGTTACAAAATGCAGAGCTATTGCACCATTCCTACTAACCTCAGTGGGAGTTAGACTTGTTTCTAAAGTAGCTAATTCAAAACTATACTTCAAAATTGCAACATAGTGCTTGGCTACAGTGAATTACATTTCTCTCATTATGTTCAGGACACTGCTGTTTAATTAATTTAAAAGGCTGTTCTTTCATCGCTAAGACTTTATTTGGCTTTCTCTTTTGAGCCAGTTTTCCTGATGGCAGATTGTGGTGGGACTGAAGTATATGAAAGTCCAATTATGTTTTTTTTTGTTATTTTGAATCACCCCACTCCCTGCACATAATCCTTTTTTTTATTAGAAGTTGTGTCTGCTGCTAATTATATAACTCATGGAATAAAGTACAGAATTCTCTGATATTCATAATAGCAAATTTATATTCAGCAGCCTAAAATAAATAGGAAATATTTATGTTTTCATGGTCATTTTATATGTTAAATTGCAAGGCATGACCCTCAAGTTTATTTTTAGCACCTGACCGACTATTTTAAAATAGCACAGTGTTACTTAAGTATCAGTTTACTAGAGAAAATATACTTATTCAAAGTCATGGTCCTGGGGAATTTCCCTCCTGTAACAATATACAACATCTTATAAGGGGGGAATAATTTTAATCATTTTAATTCTCATCAAACCAAGCTTTGTTGCAGCTATACCAAGCAGTGGCTGTGCTTTTCATTCTTGAAAGAAGAAACTGTTTGGGTTTATACTTTCTTCATTTTAACAGTTTCCTTCTGTTCTCACTTTTCTCATCTGAACAGAACCAGGTAAAATGCAAGCCAAGTTGGCATAGTTGGGTTGTAAAAACTTATTTGCAAGGTTTCTATCTCACAATACTTACAAAATTGGAAATCAGATATGTAAATAATAAGTATTTCATACTGTTTGTTTATCCATCTTTATACCATTCTAATATGAAATAAAACAAAAATTGAGACTGGAAAGTTGAAAGGAAGCACATTCTGCTTCATCCACTGGTAGAGGACAAAGGTCTTAGGAAGAATATCATTACAGGAAGGAGACCAGCTTGGCCCTTATATTGGAGGACCAGCTGCAGCTTCTTTGCCAGGTAGATATGCCAGCTCCTCCTGGCCTATCCATATCCGTTTCCATTGGCCAAAGGAACAAGAGGTACAATTGGTCATTCAAACAAGAGCTCCTTGGTGGGAAGACTGGCTCAAGTAGAACTGTAGAAAAATGCCACCATCATTGATCACCATTCCTTTCCGTCCTCATACCATATATTTGAGGTTGTGACTCTCACAGCAGAGTCCCCCCCCCTCTCCCAGTCTCTTTTTAGTTAATACTAGGCAGCCCTGTGACCTGTTCGGTCATCCTTTGAGAGAAAAGTAGTGCAGTCTCATATAACCAGAATGAACATTAAATTTTAGGCTGACCTTTTTTTTTTTACTCCAATGCTGTATGGTCCCATGAGCACCTAAAAAGAGTATATATCATACATAGCAAAATAATTGTAGTAGCAAACAAACTTCAATAAGTTATATTTACTTACCTAAACAGATAGGTGGAATAGGCTTCCCCATTGATTCTCCAGCAGGACGATGGAGAATCCACCAATGGGTTAGGACTATCTTCCTGCCCAATAAGAGACTAAGTTTGCCAGAGTTAACACGCCTCCTGCTGGGCTGATATCCCAGACACGACTTAGTCTTCAGCCCAGCTAGGACGTTGTGTTGGCTCTGGACAGGTCGTATTTCTTATTATTGGTGGATTCTCCCTCATCTGGACTGGAAAGCATCAATTCGGACCCCTATCTAAATTTTAAACTTCCCCGGCTGCAAACAGCTGAGTGTCGGCCTCCGGGTCGCTCAGCAACGTTGATTCGGCGATCGGCCGGATCGGGCCGATTCGCGGAGCCAGCCCTTAGACATCAGGGATCTTGCCGACAGACAGCTGATTGTCGGGCCAGAGCTAAGCCGCCCCACAGCTGACTGTCGGCCTCCGGACCTCAGCTCTCGCGTCCGCCCTCGGCATCGGGAATTTCGGAGGACGATCAGCTGATCGTCGGGCCGGGGCGGGCCGCGGCGCAGCTGACTGTCGGCCTCCGGGCTCGCTGAGCGAAAGCAGGAGCCGCGGAGCATTAGCGCGGCTGGAGGCTTGCATTTTGAATTTGCGGAGAGTCGGAGCTTGCCGCTCTCGCGGCATCGCGGAAGGCCAGCCTTCGGGTAGACGGCCAGGCCGTTCCTCTCCACGGCCCTGCAGCCTCCAGCAAGGATCGGTTGCTCCCATTCGGGGCGCAACGCGCATTTGAGGCCGCTGGCTCCCAGATACTGGGCAGCCAAGAATTTAGTCTGAGGGCCTCTTTCTACAGTGGGTGATTGAGGCCTCAGATTTTGGCGCGCAAATCGCGGACGCCATTTTGGAAGCCAAAGGCCTAGTAGGCCTGACAGGGACGGCCCCAACAGGCAGCAGCCACGGCACAAAGCCTACAGACTGCTTACTGAGGCCATTGGTGTAGGCGCCGGCCCTCCCTTCTCCATCCTTGCAGGAGATTGACTCAGGTCTAGGCCCCAGGCCTAACAAGTCGCCTCGCCATTGCAGCGGCAGCCATTTTGCGGACTGATTACAGCCGCCATTTTGCAGCTTCAAAACTGCCATTGACACCCTGCTCAGATTCTGATCTGGCACAACCAACCCCAGGGCAAAACTTGGCAAGGATTTCACCTTTAGCGTGAGCTGGCACGCCTTCGGGCCCCGCCGCCACCACCTAGGCTTTGTGTGCAGGCACATATCACTCAGGTGATTGCCGCCACCAACAAGGAGAGGAGTGCGCAGGCACATATCACCAAGGTGATTGCCGCCACTTATTGGTCAACGTGTGTGCCGGCACTTGCCAATTGCGACTCACCCATTGGGTCTCGTCGCCACAAGACGCCTAACTAATACATCTCAGTGTATCACTGGGCATTTTCCAGCCTCTCAGAGCTCTGCCTAGGGCAATCCACTCTGGCTCCTCAGTTGCAACAGGCTTCAGGCCTTCCTTGCAATGGCTGACGACGCAGCTAATCAATCTGCGCAGGGCGCTTCCGGCACTCCCGTCTCAGGGAAGCGCAAGTCCTCTAAACTAGAGGCAGCAGGCAGGATAAAGGCCAAGGCCAGGTCCAAGGCCATAGCTGGCGAAAAGGCCTCAAGGGCCGCAGAAAAGGCTGCCGAGAGGCGAAACACGGCTCTAGAGAAGCAGTTCTCCAGGGCACAGCGTATGTCTGCGGGAGACCAACCCCTGGTTCCCCTTGCCCCTCAGGAGAGCTCACTCTTCAACCCCCAACCGGCCCTGCCAGGTCCCTCTGACTCACGGGCCCTTTTCCATCAGGGCCCCATGCCACAGAGTACTACTCTGTCCCCAATGGGGGCTTCATTGGCTAGCTTCCGCCCCCCGCCCGAAGCCACGTTCACGCCCACAGCGGCTGGACTTCGCTCCCCTGAACACCAAGGGGTCGGGCCTGAGCAACTCGAAGCACTAATTGCCCAGGCGTATGCTCAGGGCAGGGCCTCCTCATTCTATGAGAACAGGCCCGAATATGTCAGGCCCGTGGTACCAGCTCAGGCACGGGCAGAGAGGCCGGATTACCCAGAGTCCGTTTATTCGGACCATTCCTCCCGAACGCGGGACTCTGATCCTGAGGGTTATGGGTCAACTGACTTCCAGCTGTCAGAGGATGAGGAGTCGGGCCCAGACCCGTCGCCTTTCATAGGCCTATTTGACCCGGGCCTATTTAGGTCTCTCCTGCTAAAGGCCACCACGTCGGCCAACATTGAACCAGAGCAGGAAAAGCAGCCGACTGCCTCAACCAGTCAGGACCCCAAGCCACTCTTCTCCGAACCTACGGTGACGGAGCGCTATATCCCTTGCCCTCCTTTTTTCCTGGAAACTATCAGGAAACAATGGGGAAATCCGGGCACTCTACCAACGCCAGGGGGAACGGATAAGAGACTCATGGCCGTCTCCCCGGCCTTGTCAGATCTCCTGGAGGTTCCCAGGGTGGACGAACCACTAACCTCTCTTTTTTCTTCCTCCACCGTGTCAGGTGACACGTCTGAGGTCTTGAGGGCAGAGGACAGGAAGTCCGAGCTCTCTCTCCGCAGGTCTCACCTGGCATCGGCATGGGCCGTGCGTGCGTCCACCTCTACTTCCTTCTTTGCCAGAACGTCAATTCTCTGGCTCAGGGAACTCCAAGCGTTGCTTCCCCCGGATCAGGTTCGTGCCCATCAGAATCTGGGTAAGTTGGTGGCATCGGCAGAATACATGGCGGATACTTCCCTCCATGCCGCCAGATTCTCAGCGCGCTCCATGGCCGCTAATACTGCAGCCCGCAGGCTCCTATGGCTGAAACAGTGGCGAGCGGACTTGAAGTCCAAGTGGCACCTGGCTTCCGCTCCCTGCAGGGATGGACACCTCTTTGGGGAGGCGCTAGACCCTTACCTTATTGAAAATAGGGATAAGCGTAAGGTGTTGGCCCACCTTACTAGGAGGCCGGATAGGCGAGCTACTCCGTACCAACGGGGACCGCCCTTCCGCCAGGGACCAGGATCGGTGTGGGGCCCTCCGCCTCGTCCCTCCTTCCCCAGGCCCGGCCGTCAGCCTGACCGCCCGGCTCCCAGAATCAGGCAGCAATATCACGGCAAGAGGCCCTTTCGGGGCAGGGGAGGCCGTCCTTTCAGAGGTCACAAATGACTCAAGGACGGACCTCCCCATTGGCGGCAGACTCACTATGTTTTTACACGAATGGGAGGCCACCATCACAGACACCTGGGTGCTCAACACCATCAGGCACGGCCTCACCTTGGAATTTCTGTTGCAGCCACGGGATCGATTCATTGCCTGCTCCGCCCCAAGAAGCCCGGCAAAGATAGGTCTCATGTCCGAGGCCATTCATCATCTGTTGCAGCTCAAGGCCATCGAGCCGGTGCCCGCTGGCCAAACCCATCGAGGGTTCTACTCCATTCTCTTTGTGGTCCCAAAGGCTTCGGGAGGGTGGAGAGCAATCCTCGATCTGCAGAGATTGAACTCTCATCTTGTCTACAAGAGATTCAAGATGCAGACGTTGCAGTCCATCCTGGCCAGCATAAGGAGGCACGACTTCCTCGCCTCCATCGACCTTACGGAAGCATACCTTCATATTCCCATATCTCCCGACCATCGGAGGTTCCTCCGGTTCTGTTATGGGTCCCACCACTTTCAGTACAGGGCCCTGCCATTCGGTCTCTCGTCCGCTCCCAGGGTATTTACCAAGGTCCTGGCTGCACTGGTAGCCCACCTAAGATTGATTCCTGTCCGGGTCCAATGCTACCTGGACGACATCCTTATTCTGTCCTCCTCCCTACAGCAGGCCCGGTCGGACCTGGAATTAGCTGTCCGGCTCCTTCAGACTCACGGCTTTTCGGTCAACTTCCGAAAGAGCCTGCTAGAGCCCTCCAATCGCATCCTACACCTAGGAGCGATCATAGATACCGACCTTTTAAGGGTCTATCTATCCCCGGAACGCCGGAACAGCATTCGCTCCCTGATCAGACAGATACGGAGGGAGCGGAGGATCACTCTGGCCTCACTCTCCCGACTATTGGGCAAGATGGTCTCTTGCATGGGAATAGTGCCATGGGCCAGACTGCACTTCAGAACCCTACAATGGTTCCTACTCCCATACCAGAGGCAGGGCACCAGTGCATCCAGCCAGAGGGTCGGGGTCACACCCCGAGTTCTGGATTCCCTTCGGTGGTGGCTCTCCCCTGCTGTAGACAGGGGCTCCCTATTCAAAGAACCAAACAGACTCACCTTAACGACGGATGCAAGTCTGTTCGGATGGGGTGCGCACCTGGGTTGTCACTTAGCACAGGGACGTTGGTCACCCATGGACCTCAGTCACAACATAAATTGGCTGGAGCTCAGGGCCATTCATCTGGCACTGCTTCACTTCAGCGACGAGGTGGTGGGTCAACACGTCCTAGTGCTCACAGACAACGTGGCTGCGAAAGCCCACGTGAACCGGCAGGGCGGCACTCGCTCCAGGACTTTGATGTCCAAAGCACAGTCACTAGGTTCCTGGGTGGAGACCAATCTCTCCTCCTTAAAGGCGGAGCACATTTCAGGGCAGGCCAACCTTCAGGCGGACTCGTTGAGCCGGTCGACAGTGGACCACTCCGAGTGGCGTCTGCATCCCAATTTATTCAGGGAGATCTCGGTGAGGTTCGGGCCTCTGGTGGTGGATCTATTCGCCTCGCCGGCAAATGCCCAACTCCCGAGATTCTTCTCCAGGTTTCCGTCCCGGGGGGCGGAGCGGACGGACGCGCTCCGCAGCCCCTGGCCCACAGGTCTCCTCTATGCCTTTCCCCCTCTTCCTCTGCTTCCGGCTCTCATCCGGAAAATTCTGCAGGAACGGGCGGAGATCATAGTGGTTGCCCCACATTGGCCGAGACGGCCGTGGTTTGCCGACCTGGTGGACCTTTCCATCTCCCCTCGGTGGAGGATTCCCCCAGATCAGGTCGCTCTCAATCAGGGGGTTCTACAACACCCAGAACCTCAGGGCCTGCAACTAGCCGTCTGGCACTTGAGAGGCGGCTCTTAACACGCGACTCTTTTTCAGAAGGGGTGATCTCCATGATTCAGGCCTCCAGGCGTCCTTCCACCAATAGGATCTATGATTCCTCGTGGAGGAGTTTTTGTGCCTGGTGTTCCGGGAATCACCTGGACATCTCGGCTGTCACTATCTCGCACATCCTTGAGTACTTGCTGGAGGGATTTAACAAGGGCTTGTCGCCCAATACCATCTGCAGGCAACTGGCGGCTCTCTCCACAGTACTCATGTGCCAGGATTCCATTCCGTTGACCCAGCATCCACTGGTACGGTCCTTCCTCAAGGGTGCTACCAACACCAGGCCTCCCGTGGTTCACCGTTATCCCTCTTGGGATCTCCCACGGGTGCTGCAGGCCCTTACCTTGCCGCCATTCGAGTCGGTCAAGACCTGTTCACTACAGTTCTTGTCCATGAAGGTGGCCTTTCTTGTGGCGATCACATCCGCTAGACGCATCTCGGAGCTGGCTGCTCTCTCAGTCAGGGAGGACCTATGCGTCTTTCACAGCGATCGGGTAGTCCTCCGACTGGACCCGGCCTTTGTCCCAAAGGTGAACTCGTTGTTCCATAGGGCACAAGAGGTGGTCCTGCCGGACTTTTGTCCCCAGCCTGCTCACAACTTAGAACGCCAGTGGCACACCTTGGACGTTCGTAGGGCGTTACGCCACTATATTAAGAGGACTTCTGCCTTCCGCAAATCGGAAGCGCTTTTTATCTCCTTCCAGCCTTCTTCGATGGGGAAGAAAGTCTCCTCATCCACGGTTGGCAGGTGGATCAGATCCTGCATCGCAAGAGCCTACCAGGCACGGTCCCTGCCATTGCCAGGCCGTATCACTGCTCACTCTACCCGCAGTGCCGCTACTTCAGCAGCATGGGCTACGCAGGCACCCATCGGGGATATTTGCAGGGCGGCGACCTGGTCCTCGCCTTCCCCCTTTGTGCGGCATTACAGGCTGGACAAATTCGCCTCCGCGGAGGCATCGTTTGGCCGGAGGGTACTCCAGCAAGTGGCATCATCGAGTGGGACACAGGCCCTGACTGATTCCCTCCCATAGGGACAGCTCGGCTTTGGTATGTCCCATTGGTGGATTCTCCATCGTCCTGCTGGAGAAGGGGCGTTGTCTTACCTGAACGCCTTTTCTCAGCAGGGCGATGGAGAATCCACGCCCATCCCCTTAGGACCGTCAGGTCCTGTATTAGGGGCACAGAGAGCCAACACAGCGGTCCATTGTCAGCAGCTTCGCCTTCGTCGTGTCTGGGATATCAGCCCAGCAGGAGGCGTGTTAACTCTGGCAAACTTAGTCTCTTATTGGGCAGGAAGATAGTCCTAACCCATTGGTGGATTCTCCATCGCCCTGCTGAGAAAAGGCGTTCAGGTAAGACAACGCCCCTTTTGCTTATGGGAAGCTGGCAGAGTGTCAGAAATCATGGTCATGTGACTGCAGGGACACTGCCATGACCACAATTTTGTGAATAAAACTGATACGAACTTCATGGAAATTTCATTTCCACAGGAGTATAATGGATCCTGGATCTTTTATGCATTCCTTAAGTTGGAGGATTTTAGGTACCTTGATTCAAAAATGGTTGCTGTATATTGTGTTGCAGGGGTCCCTAACCCTGGCCCATGGGCCGGTACCGGTCCATGGCCCATTGGTTACCGGGCTGCGCAAGCAGCGGGTAGGCTGTACTTTGGGTTTCAGAGTCATAGGCTATTTTGGGAAATTAAAAAAAAAAGTTGAAGAAAACAGCCAGGTATGTCCATTAGGTAAAGTAAAAATAAATCAAGATGGTGGCAATAATGGTGCAACTGTAGTACTTCCTGTTTTTTAAAGTATCTTTATTGAGTTTCAACATCATACATTACATTCCAAACTAACATAAAAAACAAAGGGAATGATAAAACACATTAAAAATGCAAAAAAAGAGTCTAACAAACATAACAAAGGTGAGCGACTTTCTTTTAGGACAGATATGTTAACAATACAACCAGTTCTTCCTAATTTTAAATAAATAACACTAATATATAAAATATTTTAAAATACTAATAGTCAACTTACTAAAAGTCAGTATTCATAAAATGTTCTTCTGTTAATTTCACCTAAAAAAGTAAAGTATCAAACGTATATAACCTTATATTTAAAAAGCTACAATAGTTGATTCTTCTCTTTATCCTGTAATAAATCTGTTAATGGTATCTTGGTAGCATGAAATTTTGCTATCTCATTTAGCTCCATTAATTTCTAAATCCATTCTTCCATTGTATGTATATATTTTTCTTTCCATCTTAGGGCATAAAACATCTAGTCCTATCAAGCTTTGCTGGTTTTTTATGTAGGCCATGTACATAAAAAACAGGCAGAGTTTGATCAATGTTATGGCTGCTGCCTTGACTTTTTTGACCACATCTTCTGGACACTCCTGACGAAAGCAAAAGTCAGGGGTTTCCATATTATCACCCCAAAACTAAGTGAACATACCGATATGCATGGAGTCATCAGAGGTCACAACTGACTCAGTTTATCTCTCACTCCTTTACAGTATATAATTTAAAAAAAAAAATCCACCTGGGGGCCTGCCAACTTCTGCCCTACATCCTGGTTACATATCCTGGTGCACATCTACTATATTTGGTCATGTTCAGAGAATACAGATTCTTAGGAGAAAAATAATTATATTTCCTTTTTTTTAAGAACACATTTCTCCTTCAAAAAAAGATGTCTCAAAATTAAAAAAATCTCATTTAAAAAAAAAAGTATTTCCAATATTTTAATTACTTCATCACTTTGCAGGAACTCAGGCATATTCAGGTGAAGCTGGTGCAACATCGTCTGGTAAAATTTAACCAGAAGGTAGAAAACCTTTGCTCCATATCTCTGGAACTTCAGCAACATTTGGCCAACTGCGGATTCCTCTTGTAATTCTTAAACCTTGCCTGCCTTTGGCTTTCTTTAAAAGCTATTCTTACACCAGAAGAGAACAGAGCACGATACTTCATACCAGTGCGCCTCAACCTTGGCAACTTTAAGATGTGTGAACTTCAACTGGCTGGGGAATTCTGGGAGTTGGAGTCTAGAGATCTTAAAGCTGTCAAGGTTGAGAAACAGCGTTATGATACACTATTCCCTTTTCACGCCAAAGGAAAAAATGCATAAAAAGAGTTTGCATACTTTTAGGTATGCAAGGTGCTTTAATTTAGAACATAGGCTGACCCCCCCCAAGTGTTCCGGACTACCAGGAGCATGGGAGTTGTAGTTTGACACATCTGGAGGCCGTCAGCCGCTCTGAAGGTCGCGGGCGCCCGCCCTCCGCGCTGATTCGCTCGCCTCGCCTCCGCAACTCCGCCCCTTCCCCGCCCCCTTGGCTCTCTCTCCGTCTCCCTCCCTTCTCTCCCTCTCTCCCCTCCCATGCAAGATGGCGGAGAGCTTGCCGGAGCATGAGCGGATCCTGCAGGAGATTGAGAGTACGGAGACGGCCTGTGTGGGACCCACCTTGAGGTGAGCGCCGGGGGGGGGGGGGGGGCGAGGCCGCATCCGTCGCGAAGCCCGAAAACCATCGGTCTTTCCTATTTTGCAACGCCGGAGCGATGACAGCTCGCTCCCGAGGAGCGCGGCGCTTCTGCCGTGCAAAATTCAGGGGCGCTGGGGTTGCAGCTTCCCGGGAGTCCCCTGCCTTTCTAGCTGCGTGGGGTGGGGGTGGGGGCTCCTTCCATTGAATTTCCCTGCCCGTGGCTTGGTAGGTCCTTTCCCCGGCGAAGGGGAGGACCAACTTCACCCGGGCCCCTCATTCCTCTTTAAGAAAGGCGTCTTCCTTGCTCACCTGGCGGCTCACCTGGTCTCCGAAGCCTCGGCCGAGCAGCCACATCGCTTGGCTAAGCATCCCCTAATTTCCACTGGAATCAGGGAGGGAAGCACAGCTTCTCAGAAGCGCAGCTGGGATTCCGGGTTTTTGTGGGATGCCCATTTCCCTCTGTTCTGACAACCTGGGAGCTGTCAAACGGAAACGCCGAGGACACGTGAAAGACTTAAGAGCAGCCCTTTGGCCCCTCACAGTCTCCTTTTTTTTCTACTGAAGTTCTCCTCCGGTCAGGATCAGCTTGTTCAGTCTCTCACACCTGCCTTCCCCTGGGAGTGTAAGTGTGCCATGGAGATACTCCTTTTCTCTCTGGTGTTTATTTCTTGACACGTCTGAGGTTTACCCATTACAGCCTCTGGCTGTTTCCTTTCCTTTGGTGAAATAATTGTGCAATAAAGTATCTGGAAAAAAGGTATGGAGGTGAAGTTGTCTTTGTAAACCTGATGTACTCTTAAGTGTTTGGTCAAAGCCAGTGAGTTTCCTTCTGTAGTCACGAGTTCTAAATTGGCTTCCTCTGAAGGTAGTGTTTGACAGTTTTATTTGGAAATTAACAGTATTTTGCTTCTAATGATATGCTCAGCAGTAGTATTCTATGTAAAAGAAGTGGAACAACTTTGTCATTCTAACTAATTACACATGGCTGTATAATACTATGAATTTACTTCCTACTATAAAGATGGGTGGGTCTTCATTGTCTGGGAATGTGAATGGGAAGACTTTCAGGTTGCAAAACCTTCTGACCTGGGAATACTGCACTTGTCATAAATTAGAGTCAGTTATCAAGTGTCTTTGAATTTTGATCATGTGACCATGGTGCTGCAAGGATCACAAGTGTGAAAAACATGTCACTTTTTCAGTGCCATTGTAATTTTGAATGGTCACTAAATGAATGGTTTTACATCGAGGACTACCTGTATGTATTTAGCTGCTTAGTGTTTCCTCACTGTCCATTGTAATATTAGATTTTGAAGAAACATCAAATTGCTCCATTCTAAAACCAATCTAAAAACTAAAACCAATAACACTGAAGAACTGAACAGTAATCTTATGCCAGTATTGTGGCTGTTTTAAATAATCTTCCTTGAACAATTTGTATAAATCTGCCTGACACCTTTAAAATATATGGAACAGCCCCCTATTTTATTCCTGTTATGAATAAAATTATTTAAGTTATTGATATTTTTCTTAGGAAAAATATGCTTAAGTTTTTAATGCATTCAAAATCCTTTTAATTCAAATAATATTTAACACGGGTGTCCAACCTTGGCAACTTTAAGCCCTGTGGAATTCACCTCCCACAATTCCCCAACCAGCCATGGGAGATTCTGGAGATGAAGTTCACACGCCTTAAAGTTGCCAAGGTTGGACGTCCCTGGTTTAACAGATAAACATATTGAACAAATATATAATAAACATTTTGTGCAATTATTGTATGCAGAAATTGAATTACTGCTCTTCACTGAAAGATACTGCATGTCTTAATAAAGTTAATATTGAAATGTTTTAACTGCAACATTAGAAAGATGCTGAAGATAAGGATATTCCACCAAACCTGTTCTTTAGTACGCCTCATCATAAGTCTAAGATTCTCATCTTTTCAGTACTTATTAAATGTGCTTCTTGACAGCATTATATCATGAAATAACTATTAAACACCTGCTTTACATGAGACTTAATCATTGCTGTTAAGAACTTGGATTCATCAGATTATTTAAAGAGCCAGTTTCATATTTTCCTCTGCTTTTACAGTTTATTTTCTTTTGCATTTATCTAGTACAACTGTTATTCTCTTCACATAAAATAATTTCAGAAAAATGTTTAGTATGGACATGTTTTTTTAGATTGTTGGTTTAGGAAATGGAAGAGTGGTGACCTGTATTTCTTTACTATGTATGAAGAGTCCCAGGGGTGTCCCCTTGTAGTAGTTGTCTCTCGGGATCAGTCTTAGCAATTTTTCTCCTGATTCATGGGCTTCCCATATCATTTTTATTTATTTATTAAATTTCTATATCCACCCACCTCAATCAATGAGTCTGGGTGGCTTACAATTCAAAAACTATACAATTAAAACAATAAAAACATTTTTAAACAATAAAAATAATAGAAATCTAAATAAACATATTCAAAATAAATATGCATAGCAACCAAGATACTTGGCCAGTTAACAATAAAGCCAGGAAACAGGGTCCTTAGCACATTTCAGCATCTCAGACTCTGGGACACAGCCAGGTTTTTAGAGCTTTACGAAAAGTCAGCAAGGTTGGGGCCATTCTAATCTCCAAGGGGGGGGATATTCCATAAGGCAGGGTTACTGCAGAAAAGGCCTGTCTTGGAGTCCCTGCCAGCACCACATATGCTCTTTGGCTGACGGGCTCTGCAGTATGCCCATTCTACCAGATCAGGTTTGATAGTCCCCAATCTTCCCTTTCCCTTTGGAAAAAGGTGATCCCTCAGGTAACGTAGTCCCAAGCCATGTAAGTAGACAACCAGTCCCTTGAAGTGCACCTGGAAACATATGAGTAACCAATGCAGCTCCCGCCACAGTGATGATACTGTGCTGTATATTTGGCACCGTTTACTATTCACACAGCCGCATTTTGCATCAGTTAAAGTTTCTGATTGCTCTTCAGGACAGCCTCATGCAGAGTGTGATGCAGTAGTCAATGAGCGGTTACAAGGACATGATTCACTGTGAGAAGGGCCTGCTGCTCCAAACTGGCACACCATCGAAAGTAGTGCAACCCTCATTCAGAACTAAAGATGGAAGAACCTTATTTCTGGAGGGTCCAAATACCCACAGCCAGTCTGTCTTGCTAGGATTGAGTCGGAGCCCGTTTTGCCCCATTTAGTCCCCAATAGCCTCCAGACACTGGGATGGGATGTCCATAGCATCACTCAAAGGGCCTGGGGTAGACATATATAGTATATCTTGGTGTCATCTGCATATTGATAATATCTTACCCCAGACTGATGGATTACCTCACCCAGTGGCCTCATATGAATGTAAAATAGAAGAGGACAGAGAACTAAACTCAGAGGCTCTCCACAAAGTAGGGGCTATGGGGTGGATCTCTCTCCGTTTATTAACATTGTCTGGAACTGGCCTGGAGAAAGAAAAAAACTGGCCTGGAGAAAGAAAAAATACAGCGCTGCCCACCTCCAATTCCTGTAGCCGCCCAGGAAGGATACCATGATTGATGGTATCAAATGCTGCTGGTGGGTCAAGAAGAGCCAGGATGGATGGACTATCTCCATCCCACTCCCGCCAGAGTCATCCATGGGTGTGATTGATTCTGTCTCAGTTCCAAATCCCAGTATGAACCTCAACTGAAAGGGGTTTAGGTAATTTGCTTCATCCAGAATTCTCTGAAGATGCCATGCAACACTCTTTCCACCACTTTCCCTGGAAAGGGAAGATTGGACACTGGACATAAACTGTCCAAATTACTTGGGTCAAGTGATGGTCCTTTGAGAGGGGGGTGTATTGTTCTGATGATACTCAAGTCTTATGAATCTTTGATGACAATGCATAGTTAGGTTCCAGCAATGTCTCAGTAGCATTTTCTTTTGGATGTTCTTCCACCACCTTAAGGTGAATAGAAACAAGACTGAGATTGTTGTGTTTTGGTCTGATTCTGAGTCTTCTTCATATTTTTCTTCAGAGCTCCCAAACTGCTCTAGTTTTCTTCAGCAGCACCCTTGGGGTTTTGATGGATGACTTTATACCCATGTACTGATTTTACAGTTAGGGTTACTCATTTTAACTTGATGAATATTCATTACATTTGAGGGTTTCTGATGGAAAAGACCATAGCATAACTGGTACATGGTTATCTCACATTGACATCGAAAATAATTGCCAGGAGACTATTCCAAATTATTACTGCTGTTTGGACTGTTCTGGACTTTCACATTAGGCTTATGTCTTGGTACAGCATAGGATTCTTTACTGGTTCCTATTCAGATCACAGCCCTGTTTAAATACTGGTATGTGTGTGTGTTTGGAGCATATGACCATCCACTCTACCCCATCCTTATCAGTCTACTCTTATTTCTTCCTACAATTCTATTCATTTTTACACCGCTGTTTTGTTTTCTTGCTCCAGGAGTCTTGGTCTCCAGCTTCTGGGTCTTGATAAACCTGACCCCATGACTCCAGAATCAATTCCCTTCCTCCCTTTGTCTCTGTAGTCTTTAAACCCTTTTTAAAGCGCTTTTATTTGATTTCTGTGTTTGTGTCGAATCTGGTTGTTCTTCCCTACTCTTATTTAGCTGAGAATTCCAGGTTACCTCTTGTTTAAATTATTTTGAATGTAAATACCATGCCCCTATCCCAATCCAATTCTTTACTGGGTTGTGCACTAATATTATTACATTTATTTGTAATTATTATGTTGCTGTTTTGTTCTCTTGTACCATACCTTAGTAAAGACACTAATGATGATGATGCTTGATTCCTATATTGGGTACATAGCCAATCTACACATGTGCTAATTTGCAATTTTGAGGTTGTCAGGCCTGCTGTTCCTGGTCTCCTGTGGCTACCAAATAATACTTAAATACACAATTGCTCTTAAATTGCAATCCCAAATTCTGTGAAACTCATGTTTAAACATGAAGTCAACAGGAACTGAGCTTAACTCAAAGAAGACTTTAGTTTCGAAGATTGTATGCCTGCTGTATAGAGTTTAATTTAATCTTACAGTAATTTAAGGCACTTTCCATAGGTACAGCATATATTTCAAATTGAAGTTGGAACTCACTCTAGGTAGTTCCAGAAGGAGGAACTAAGACAATGTCTGGTTAAATTATATGTATATGTCATTCTGTGTGTAGATGTTGGCATGGGTTTGTTTTCTTTCTGATTATAAACACATCTTCTGATATTCCTGTATGCAAATTATGTGGGTGATGTCTTAACATTCTGAAATTTTGTTTCACAATACAGTGTGAAATCAACATCTGAGACCTGTTGGTGAAGTTTGAGTGTTCAGTGAGTTTCTGAAGTGTCCTTGGTAGTGACTGTGGGTTCATGTATCATAATAGTTTGTTGGCCATGTTTGTTGAATAAGCCACAATATACCCAGTTCAACACATCACACTAAACTATAAACCACTGTCTACAAACCAGAGTAGTTGAGTGCTAAGCCAAAATTAAAGAAATCACATTTTAGATAGAGTTGTAGTAGTGTAAATTGAGACAATATTTTTTTGCTTTTAGAGTGGGAGGAGTTTGAACATAAAGTTGTACCCGGCAATTTGTTTTGAAGTCTAGCAATTTGTAATGCCTTGGGGGATGTCGTTAATGTGTTAAGTTCCCTGTAGTTATTGCAAAATATAATGAAGCGCTCTTTTCCAACCTGGTAGGAAAACTTTAGCTATAGATGTGAAGTAATTCGCAAACAGATGCAGCTAGTAATAGAATTAGGAAAGAACTATTTTATTTAGCAAACTGTACAGTATTCCAAGAATGTTTTCTTACTGTTTTTTCTCTAAGATTAGAATCAAGGTTGCACTTTTTTACATTAATTTTTCCTAATCTGTCAACTTTCATTATTCATAGCCAGCATTTAGAGCATCAAGCTGGGAAAGGCTACTGATTGTATGCGAATAAATTCTGTTGGGAACAATCAGAAATTAATTTATGCATGCACTGGAATACATTAACTATAAGGGACCTGAAATAACAAGGATACAAGATCCAACTTACATATTTGTATTTTACGCACATATATAAAAAAAATCCCCAGACAAGTTTATAAAGGAATCCTAGCATATACTTTGAATGGTGGACTTGTAAAAAGATCGATTAAGTTCTGTTTTTCAAAGAAGGATTGCTTAAAGGTTAAATTTTAAACAAGTATTATTATAGAAATTTTGGCTCTTTTTATCCTAACTTTTTTACTATGAGAATATAATGGAGTTTCATTGTATGTAACTTCAATTAAATTAGTATTCTACAGTTTCAAATCTATGGCTTGGGGTAAAGGCAGTCTCTGTTTTTAGAGCTGTCAGTTCCAACTATGCTCTAGATAAGTGGAGAATTAGCTATCTAGTTGTATTCTACTTACCTAGAAATAGTCCTTCATTCTCCTTATCCATTTTTTTGCATAGGTTTAGTATGTTTATAAGATGTTGTACTTTTGTGATTGTAATTTTTTTGCTACCCAACTCTTAATTCTGTACATCTACCTGCTCTGGGAGGTTTTCCCCTCTCAGTAAGTGCTAGAGCACAGGGGTCAAACGCGATCATGTCACGTGATGTATCGTGATGTATCACAACATTTTTTGCCTTTGTGGAGCTAGGGTGGGCATGGCCTATGCATGACGCATCCAGCCCGCGGGCCATCAGCTTGACACCCCTGTGCTAGAGCAAAGTTTCTGGACACTGGCAAGATGTGTGGACCTCAACTCAGAATTCCCCAGCTAGTTGAAAGTTACTGGGGTTGAGAAACAATGTACTACTACCGTGTTTCCCCAAAAGTAAGACCTATCCCAAAAATAAGCCCTAGCTTGATTTTTGGAGGTGGGCCTAATATAAGCCCTAACCCAAAAATAAATCCTAGTTTGGGGGCAAGGCACACACCTAAAAATCAAGCTGGGGTGGGTGGAGCTGCCCCACGTGCCCTGCAACCACTTACCTTGCAGCCAGGCCTCTCCTCGCTGGCCCACTTCTTCTCAGGCGTCCTCAGGCCTGCATTTTGCAGTCAGGCCTTTCCTGAAGGCCACTGCAGCTGAGAACTGAGCTATGGATTGAATCCATTGCTCGGTTCTCGGCTGCAGAGGGCTTCCGAGAAGGCCTGACTACAAAATGCAGAGCCGAGCTCCATTCTGAGCTGCAGAATGAAGTTTCTCCTTCAGTCGGTGCTGGAGGTGAGTGAAAAAGATACCCCCTGAGAATAAGACCTGGTGCCTCTTTTGGAAATAAAAAAAAGACCCAGTCTTATTTTCGGGGAAACACGGGTAGTATACCAAAAAACATGTCCCTTTATTCTCTTTGGGAAACATGAATTTGAACCAATGTTCAGTTATTCTTCTGCTCATTGAGTAAGTAGTTTTAGTAGTGCCTAATGCAACACTATTATTTTTACTTCTTTAAGAATAACTCTTATTTGGCTAATGTCAATCTTCCAGCTTTTTTTCAGTATGCTTAGATCAGCAGTCAGCTAAAAGCTGATTTTATAGGTAAACATGGTTCTTTAAAAGTCTATAATTTTCAGTATCAAAATGAATTTCACACTTGACCTCTGTGTATGTAAATTTCCTTGAAGTAACTGGTGTGTGTATAACTGCACAGGATTGCAAAATTTGAAATAGATTAGGGAGAACATTAGAGGAGAAAATGTAAATGTTGTCAGATTAGTGTAATTTTTTTTTTAAAAAGCACTATTCAAAAACTTACAATATTTGAAAAAAGCTGTAGATCAAGAATGGCTACATAAAGACTTCTGGATCCGGTTCCAGCGCCAGCGGATGTGCAAAGAACTTGTTCTCTTTGCCGTCCGGTTTCCCCCCACCGGTAGACCCTGGACAGGGTCGAAAGTCGCCCTGGAGGGGCGACCACCGTAGAGGAGGGCACTCGTCGATCGCGGAGGGAGCGGCAGCTCCCTCTGCGGTCCGAGAAATCACCTTTGGGCCGACGGGGAAAAGATCGGCCAGTAACATGGCCGATCACTTAGCTGCTCCAGCCGAAAGTCACAGCAACATCTAAGCAAAAAGAACCACCGTGGAAGATCCGGGTGAGACCTTTCCTTACCTCTTGTTATTTTCTTTACTTCCCTATGAAAAGCCTCTAGAAACTATTCCCTCCCTTGAAAAAGCAGCGTTTGAATACTTGGGAAAAAAGTAACTACTCTTTATTGTGTATTTGAACTGCTGGAATTCGGGGGATCCTGAAAAAAAAAAAGAAAAAGAAAAAAAGCCTTACTGTGACTCTTTCTCGCTGTTTGCTTGTTTTCAACTTAAGTGGAAATTCTTAGGGAGGGGGGTGGAGTGTTTTTCTTTCCTCCTCCCCTTCTGAACATTTTTATCCACTTTAAAAAGGAAAAAAAACTATCCTGGCTACTGGGTGGAGTTATGTGGATTGGAGGGTTACAATGTATCCAGGAAATTGGCGTGAAGCCCAGAAAGCCTTATCGTAACATTGTAACCATGGTAAAGGAACTGCTGAACTTGGCGCTACGCCCAGACATTCCTGTACTTTTCTTATAGGAAAAAAAAAAGAGAGAAAAAGAATGGAAGCCTATCCACAGCTTAATTATGGACTCATACTAGCAAAAATCTTGGAAACGAGAGAAGAATTAAGTGAACATTTCAGGACACTTAGGAATGAGAATGGTTCAGAGTTAAAAATTGAATTTCAAACTCCAACTGATCATGATACACAATTGGATTTACAACTTAATGAGGTGGAGGATTTATATCTACAATTTACTGAAGAGGAAGATGTTACACCTTATATACAAAGGATGGAGATTTCTGAGGACCAAAGGCAGAATTTAATTGAAACATCTATAGATTTAAAAACAACAGAAATGGACTCTCTAATACGAGACATTAAAAATGCTGACAATACATACAAACAACAAATAATCACCATACTGACTAAGACTGATTACATAATGCAGACAATATTGGGAAAAAGAGAAGAAGACTATGATCGGACGCAACTGTGGGAAAATGTGTATAATCAAATATTAAGATGGGAGGAGCTAAAGGCCCTATTGTGGAAACCTGCTTGGCATAAAAAGAAAGCTAGAATTAGGTTTAAAAATGAGTGTTAAAACTTTATTTGATGGGTAAAATGGTTTTTAGAGACTTTAAGTGAGCTAATATTTTTGAGATTTTTAAGGTTTAAGATTTTAGTCTGATTAATATTGATCTGAATTATGGATTTGATTAGGGCTTGGAATGGCAACTATGGAAAACTGGAAAAGTTAAAACTAAAGGAGTTGTATTGAGATTGGTGAAATATTAATGATATTCTTACTTGCAATGATTGAAGAATGGATTGATTTATAAAAATGTTTGACAGAGTATAGGAAACAGAATATAGTGGAGAAATTTTAAAATATACATATATATAATAGCTATATGTTTAGCTTAGAAATAATTAGAAATAAGTTAATGTAAAATGGTTTAAAAACGTAAAGTTATATTCGTTTATAAAATATGTATGTGAAATAGAATAAGAGTTAGAAGTTAATTGAGAAATATAAAGTGAATATTTGGAGTAATATGGTCTGTATTATATGGATACTCGAACTGTATACTATATGTCTATGTAATGCCAATTGGAATATGTTAATAGTTAATTAAGCTCGAAACGGGTGGAAATACTATTGATAGTTTTTTTTTGTTAGTTTTTTTTTGTTTTTTTGAGTGATAAAATAGAGAAGGAAATTTTAAAAAGTAACCTAAATTGTTTATGTATGACTATATGTTTTATTTTGTTTTATGGAGTGCCCTATCTCCACGATGAGTCCTAAGCACTTGGCTGTAAAATTAAAAAAATTCAATAAAACTTGTTATATAAAGTAAGAATGGGTATATAAAGATTTATTTATTTAAAACATTTATATCTATATATTTATATCCCCAAACTATCTTTCCCATAGTACATTAGCAAAACTTGGTGTCAGAATGTCTATATCAGGAGTGTGTTTTTTGATGAAAAAAGAAGCATAATCTAAATATATCTATTTTACTTATACAACCCCAATCCCCCAAAGTTAATGATACTGCCTCTTCTGCTTTAGCAATTATAGGCTGATTTCTTTTTTTGCTATAAATTATGTATACTTTTTTCACTATGCTGGTTTAGTACTTAATTTGTAGGGCACATGGCAATTATTTTAAAGCAGCTACTATTATTAGGATAAGTTTCTTGGCATCAGGATATTTGGAAATGTTGAAATGATCCAAACAGATGCTATATCAAGTTTTAGGTGTAACCATTTACTTTAAAATAGGAACTTTAAAATAGGAAACGCATAGTTTTGGAGATCAAGTATAGCAAGTTTAAACAAGATTAAACTTAATGTGCTGCCTACAGAGCACCTGGGACTGATCTGCCTAAACATGTGCACTATATCCAAAGATATCATTTTACTGTAGTTTCATCAGTTGCACTAAATCTTGATGGGAGTGCTTGTTAATTAATTTATATAGCTGTCAAGGTTAGGATTACAATTGGATGACAAAACATTAATATAACACAGTCCTCTTTTTGCCACACCTGTCCAATTCCATCACAAACTATTTGCTCAACAGATGATTACAGGAAATTATGTTTTATAGCAGTCTTTTTCAATCTGATTCCCTCTAAGAGTGCTGGACTGGCCAAAATGCCCAAAATTTAACCCATCATTGTTGGATAGCATCAGTTTAAGGAAAGCTGCTTTACAAATTTGAATTTTAGATTTTTACTAATTGAGACTGAAATAGGAAATGTAGATTAAAAACAAATCTATATAGTCTCTTTGCTCAATCACAGGAACACCTGTAATGTGTTTTGTGAGCACATATCAAGATTCTCCCTCAGGTGAGGTAGCCCAAAGGTGATTGAAGCTGCTGTGCTCTGGAAAGTGTTTTGTTCCCCTAATATTCTGCCTTAAGATGCTGCATGCAATGCAGTACATGATAAATCTTGGAAAAGTGGTTTGAAATTATATATTCCAGAATGGTAATCTTGTGCCTCTAATTGGTTCTATCTTTTCCCTGTGGCACAGCTCCTTCAGTCCTCTTTTGACTATAATAAGAACACTACACTGTCCCAAGTAACACGAACACTATAGAACTTGTGACTAGAAAAGTCTTTTAAAACTTCTGCTTATGTTTGATTCACTGTATGGTTGACGTAATAAGTGGTCAAGCAAGCCATTGAGAGTTAATAGTCAATATCAAACACTTCGCCTACCACGGCAGACATCATCAGAGAGCCCTCTGATTCTTGGCTCCTCTCTAGTGGTCAAACAGTCAATATGTATTAAGACCTTTATAAAAAAAATCAGACACCAGTATGATGGGGAAGAACAAAGGGATAACACGGGGAGTCAGTGCACAGAATAAAAATGGAAATTTTATTTTGGCACTTCTGAAGAGAACCTAATTGACACAGTTTTCTCTAAAGCAGTAAGAGAACCTGAATTGACAGGTAGGACGAAAATTCTTGCTAATCCAATCAAAGAGAAATAAACAACTCTCATTTTCTATTATGAAATAGTCAACAGATACACATTTTTTCCAAAAAGTTCCACATAGCCTAGAAAAATTTTCTGCGAAATAAAATTGTTTTACTCTTTTTTTTTAAGTGCATTTAGATGACATTTACCCTTGTTTCTTATTAAGGATTATGAGTCAACTAGGATCACAGGTGGTCTTGAAGTAGAAGATAATCTTCCGAGCATTCTTACTTTCAACATTATATTCTCATTGTATAATACAGAGCAGAAGATTCTGGATGGAGTCCTGTAGATCAAAATGAGGTCAACTGGAAACATTTAGAAATTTTTTAAAAGTTATTTTGCCCAATGAAATAATTCTATGTGCTAATGTCCATGTATTGATAAGACATGAAAGTGAAAGAGATGTTTTCTTACAGGCCTGAGACAGTAGTCATTGATAGTTTCTCTTGCTGCTTTTGATTCTATCTTGTGCCTGCCTTAGAATTAAAAACTGCCTACTGGTAGCTTCTCTTGTGACATCAGGTCATCAAAATTTCCAATGAATTCCAACCTATTGTGTGTTGGATTAAAGTTCCTACTATTTCAGCTTGTGGAGATCAGGAGATCTGTAGTTGAAAATATCTGATAGGTCCTAAGGCAGCAAAGGGACCTGTATTATATCTTTCTTTGTTGTTTTATAATGAATAATTTTGAGACACAATTTCCAGTGCATCAAGAAGTACAGTGGAGGCTTCCGGTTTGCGATTGCGGTGCCGGCGGACGTGCGGGGAGAGCGCTCTCTCCGCCTTCTGGTTTCCCTCCGTTGGAAGACCCTGGAAAGGGTCAAACGTCGCCCTGGAGGGGCGACCACCACTGAGGAGGACTCTTGATAGATCGTGGAAGGGTGGTAGCCCTTCCGTTTGATCCGAGGCAGCTCCTTTGGACCGACGAAGAAAAGATAGGCCATTAACATGGCCGATCACTAAGCCGTTCCAGCCGAAAGCCAAAAGCACTACTAAGCACGATGAAAGCAACGTGGAGGAATTGGGTGAGACCTTACCTTACCGTTCTTGCTTCCCAACTACTTTCCTGTAAAAGCCTTTGGAAATTCTTTCCCCCCCCCCCTCTTAATTCTGCGGCTTCTACCTACTCAGGGAATATAAAGCTAAGGAAAAAAAAAAAGAACAACTAAACTAAACGACTAAATATTTGGACTTGTAATTTTTGGATACCTGGGCTCCCAAAAGGTTTCTATTCCTACGGAGACTTGTTATTTTACCTATTTGCTATGCTGGAAAAAAAAGAATATTTCTTTGTTCCTTTTTTAAACCGGATAAAAGCCTAACTCTTGTGGCGAAATTTGGTACAGCAAGTGAATTTTTTTTCTGACTGGGAGACTTGTGAGACTAAGATTTGTCCTTGACATTATCAAAAAAGATAAGAACTTGAAACAGCTGGGTGGTGAAAACAACTCTTTATAGTGGAGGTGGACATTTATTGACTTTGATCAAAAATAACCTCCACTAAAGGACTATCTGTAAACACCACAGAAATGGAGGAATACCACCCACAACTTAACTACAAACTTATACTTGAAAGAATTCTAGAGGCTACTGAGCTAATAAATTCCAGACTGAAAGATAAAGGCGCCACTTTAAAGCTACAAAATGCAGCCCAGACTTCAACTGATGAACTTACAACTCAAAAGGCAACAGAACAAGAAGGAATTAACACTAAAGTGGACTTTAAAGAATACCAGCTACAACCTACTCAGAACCCTGATACCCAAACCTTGATTTCATCTAAAAAATCTGCAATTCTAACAGCAACAGAAAATGAAGAAAGCAACACTAAGACGGAAGGTACTGAAGACTTACATACACAGTACATTGAGAATTTAGATAACCCAGACGACCAAACAACAACTACAACATTGAATATGACTTTTTATTTAAATCAGCTGAAACCGGAAGAAGAAGAAGATCAGCCTGAACCCACGACAAATATACTAAGCCAAACATGGAGACTCAAATTATTAGGCCAACAATATAATGACTATGAAGGGACTAGCTTCCTTGAAAAGTTGATAACTGGATGGTCTCCCTTGATTCAAATGACATATGCAGGAATGAAGGGAGATCCACCCGAGGATTTAAAGGCATTGCTATGGAAGCCTGTCTGGCACAAAAGGAAGGCCAGAGTTAGACTTAAAAAATGGGTTTTTTTTATGTGATCTTTAATGGAAGAGCCTAAAATTTCACCTAACGGGCTGAGAAGATTTTAAAAGACATTAATTGATTTAATATTTAGGATTTAGACCTATAAGGGAAACAAAAATTAGTTACTAGAATAATAGTTTAGAATTATAATATAGAAGATGGAGACAGATGATAAAGGTTATTTTATTAGTAAGTGATGATATTAGGATGAGAAGTAGAATATGATTGTGAAATAAAGTAAGAATTTATCTGAATAAATAATAAGTGTATTTTAGACATGATAACTATTTTGTAATGAACTAAGGGAACTGTGGGCTATCCGAAACCTAAATATTATAGACATTAAGCTAACTGGAATACTGTAACTGAAATTAGATAAAAGTTAAAAACAGGATATGGAGGCGTATAAGTCAAAAGATATTGATAAATGTTTCAACTGATTGAGTTATAACTAGCAATGTATTAATTTGAATGTGATATAATAACTAAGGGAAACAGAGAGGAAATTTTTGATGATGTAACCTGACATATGTATGAAAGAGCTTGTTATTGGACTATGGATTACCCAATCACCATGTTGCTTCCTTAATACCTGGAGCTTTCTAAAATTGGAAAATTAATAAAACTTGTTTAAAAAAAAAAAGTACAGTGGCCATTTGCAAGATCTAGTGGAAGACATTCTATTTTAACAACATCTGAATTACAAGACTACAGTATCTCACACTATACTAGTAGCCCAAACATTAAGATCAGTGGTAAAGGAAGTTGTAGTTTAAATTTCAGTTTCAAGCCCAGCATCATTTCTCTATCCCTATCCAACAAAATGAGTTTCAATGTGGAGAAAAGCAACGCTTTACATTTAGGCATGAAAAATCAAAGGTACAAGTACAGATTGGGCGAGACCTGGCTTAAAAACAGTAACTGTGAGAGGGACCTTGGGGTCCTAGTGGACGATCACTTGACTATGAACCAGCAGTGTGCAGCAGCAACCAAAAAAGCTAATACAATCCTGGGCTGTATAAACAGAGGCATAGAATCAAGATCACGCGAAGTATTAGTACCACTTTATAAAACCCTAGTAAGACCACACCTGGAATACTGCAGCCAGTTTTGGTCACCATATCACAAAAAAGAAGTTGAGAGTTTGGAAAAAATTCAGAGAAGAGCAACTAAGATGATTAAAGGCCTGGAGACTAAAACATACAAAGAATAGCTGCAGGACTTGGGTTTGGCTAGTCTAAAGAAAAGGAGAAATAGGGGAGACATGATAGCAATATTCCAGTATTTGAGGGGCTGCCACCAAGAAGAGGGGGTCATGTTATTCACCAAAGCACCAGAGGGCAGGACAAGAAACAATGGTTGGAAACTGATCTAAGAGAGAAGCAACCTGAAATTAAGGAGAAATTTCCTGACAGTGAGGACAATTAACCAGTGGAACAGCTTGCCTCCAGAAATTGTGGGCGCTCCATCACTGGAGATTTTTAAGAAGAGGCTAGACAGTCACTTGTCTGAGATGGTATAGGTAGGTCCTCCTGCTTGAGCATGGGGCTGGACTAGAAGATCCCTTCCAGCTCTATTCTATTCTCTATTAGCTTCGGAATGAAAAACAAAGAAACAGAGCTAAGAAAATACATTGATTCTGGGAGGCCAGCTGTTCCTTGTAATCATATCAATGCATTGGGGTTGCAGTGACTATGCTAAATTAAATATGACTTTCATTTAGGTAAGATAGGTTTTAACTTCTATCTTGAAATGGTAGGAAACATTTTCTGCTGCTTCGAGAATGTGAGAGAATGTCATTTCTGACTTTGATTGTATGTGATTATGGACAATCTCCAGCAACTTTCCCCTTTCTGCTTCCTAAATCCATCCCAACATTTGTGTGGAACATATTCTGCATTCTCATGCTTTTGTGTTGGATTTCCATTCCAAGGTCTTTCAGGGCTTAGTACTTTGTCTTTCATTTGTCCATATTTAAATTTCTAAGCTCTCAGACTTTCTTGTTCTTCAAGCTCTTTCAAGTGACCAGCAGCTTCATACAGGCATTACGTGTTTGCTTGATAATGGTACCTTCTACCTATTACTTTATCTTGTGGTACAATGTTACAATGCAATTTAAAATATGGAGAAACACCCCTTATAACAGCCCAGTTCCCCAATCATCTTATGGACTTAGCTGGGTACATTGTGAATTGAGTAGAAAGAATCTTTTTTCGTAGTTTGTCTTTTTTTGATTGTCATTTTAATTTAGTCTTCTTTTGCTTTAAAGATTTATCTTATTAATTATGTTTGTATAAAATAAATATTGTTTTAAAAATGAGTGATGGAAAGCTTCCCATTCTATTTGTATATTCTGACCAAGGACACGTGGACATCCTAATTAAAATGGCTTTCCTCTTCACACATCATTTGATTATTCACATCATGATGGCAATATCTTTGAATTCTGTGTTTAAAATATCAGGCATCAATACAAAAAGCACTGCTGCTTTATAGTTAACTTTGTTTTGCAGGTATGACATGAATTTGCACTATATATCTGGAAAAAGGGAGGAAAATATGTATCCGTGTAGACCTATGGCACTGTTTTTTCAAACATTTGGCCTATTGTCAAGCACTTAACAACATGAAGAGATATGAACAAAAAGAATGAGCAACTATCTACAACTTTTCAAGAACTCCATTGAGCAATTCTTGAATATTTCTTGCTGCCTATTGCTTTAGAAGGAAAGAAGATCCTAAGTTGGATTATTAATGTACAAATTCTTGATAATATCTTATAAGCAAATTTGGAAACTGTTTTGAGACATACTTTGAAACTTAAAAGGAGAGTGTGAAATAAAAGCATTAAACATAGCAAGGATTTAACATATCTATTTTGTTTTACATACTGATAAATGTATCTTGAAAAATCATGCTTCTGGTCTTTGGGAACTCCAAAGAAGGAACTGGGAAGGCAGGTGGGCTCATGCAAAATAAAATTAATAAAATAAAACAAAACATTGGAAATCAGTGGCAATAATTTCACTAGTAATAAACAGTTCTGTTCTGCAAAATTCAAGTTAATCTGTCATCTCATCTACTCCTGATATAACAGTTCTGTATGCTTTCCTCCTGCATTGTCCTTTGTTATTGCTAGTTTAGCTGCATTTTGCAAACTCTTCTCACTCTTAAACGAAGGTATCACTCTGCTGAAGTTTATGATGAATTAATGTTATAGATACTGTTGTTAATGCCTGAATTATATAATTTGAATCTTATAATTTTGGCTGTTTAATATAGAAAGTATATTAAAAAATCAGTACAAGATGAATTCTCAAAAGGGTTACCATAAGAAACAGATAGGTAAGTATGTGAAAACTTGCATTTAACATTGGAATGTTAAAAGTAAATTATTTTGAGAGTTTGCAGGCCTGTTTGGGAGTCAAGTGTTCTGTGCTATCATTGTTACAGAATTAATCTGTGTTGTTGGGATTATTTTGTCAAAAAAAGATGGTGAGCAGTTTTTACTCACTTTTTACTCACTTCATTGTTACATTATTATATTTCTCTACATCTTGTATGTGTTGCTGTTCATTGAACAGTTAAGAAACAGTAAGATAATATAGAATTTCCAATAAGCCAAATAATTTTAGAATGGTAGTTTTTGTGTATACTGCAAGTAGGCTCTTTTTGAGCAAAAGATCTTCTCTTATATAGTAATCTTGCAGCATGCCCACAAAATTCCTTCTGGAAAATTGCCCATCCTTGAAGTTTTGGAGTATGGATGGGAGGGAGATCCTTCTAGCCGTGATCTATTCTATCATGGGAAGACATCACTGGATTTAACCTATAATTCAGGTTCATCCCTCAGGTGGGAATAATGGAAAGATTTTTTTTAGAATAAAGGCTGGTAAACCTGTAAAGAAAATGCTTAAATATTTAATTTAATCTTAAATCTTTCACTCTGCTTAAAATATCACTTATAACAGAGTAGTTTTCAGAACTCATTTGAAGGTATAGCTTCATTTGAATCTATTCACAAAGTCTTTGTTTAATGTGACACAAGTAGCTGAAAAATGAAAACTTTAAAAACATGTATTGCTTTTTTTTTTTTAAGTGCTTATTGTATGAACTGGTAAGAAGCACAAAAGCTTGGCAGGAAGAAGCATCTCCTTGCCTGCCACTGTAAAAACAGGATGGAGGAAGTCCATTGCAAATCTGGGTTTACTGATTATCAGGTGACGTTACACTACAAAGGATGTGCATTAACAACTATCAGTGAGATACACAGATTATTCAGACTGAACAATAACTGCTCTAATGTCCCTATTACAGAATATTGACCCTGGTTATAGGAAGTAATGTTAACTAACAAACTGTACTCAGCCCTTCCTGCTTGTAGAAACAGGATACTATTAGTGAGAACAATTCACAGAAATTGCACATACAGGAAAAAGTGACAAGTCAAAGTATAAAGAACGAAAATTTATACATTCTTTCCCCGTTTGCAGAATTCAAGCGAATGCCATTCTTTCTGCATGTAGTAATCTTCTAAATAGAACAAAGTGATTAAAAAGACAACAAACAAGGAGTGGAATGATAGGGATCGCAGATAATGGCTGCACATAGAAAACCTGTTACAGAATTAAGAATATGTCATTATTAAAAAAGCTGATGGATAGCAGAAAAAACCTGGACATTATTTTATGAAGTATTTGAAATGATTGTATTAAAATTTGGCAAAGGAGAGAGAGAGAGAGACTTATTCCATTGTGCTTGGCATCTTTGATCTTTTATTAATTTTATTGTAATGTCTTGGTTGTGAGCTGATTAGACTTGTTGGGCATAGGGCGACGTACAAGCTTAATAAATTATATGTATGAATATGAGATATATAATTAAAGATACTGGCAAAATGTCCTAAAGTACCATAGGAGTGTAGGATTTATGGTACGTCCCATTTTTCCCATTGTTTGATATTTGTCTTTGATGACACAATTGCAAACACTGAATATCAGCTTTGTGATTGTCTTGATGTTGAAAATTGGCTTTTGCTTGTGTTGTCCTACATGTTTAAAATCCAACGGCATTTGGGGGAATGTTGTGAATCTATCTTCATATTTTGCTACATTTATCAGTTTTATTCATTTAGTTAATTTTGAAAACTTTTGTGATAGCTAGAAATATTTAATTCTCTAATGCATATACAGGATATGCATTGGCATTGAAAAAAGTGACTGATGACCATTGTTTCATACTTACAAGCGTTGCAGCATCCCCCATGATCATGTGATCAAAATCCAGATGCTTGGCAACTGGCACATATTTATGACATTTGCAGTGTCCTGGGGTCATGTGATCACCTTTTGCGATCTTTTGACAAGCAGAGTCAATGAGGAAGCCAGATTCATTTAACAATCATGTTACTAACTTAACAACTGCAGTGATTCACTTAACAATGGTGGCAAGAAAGGTTGTAAAATGGGGCAAAACTCACTTAACAAATGTCTCACTTAGCAATAGAAGTTTTGGGTTCAATTGTAGTCATAAATTAAGGACTACCTGACTGTTTTTTCGTAAGGATTGTGATATTTATATTCTGCTTTAAATTAATGTCAATACTGTTTCAGATCACTAAACTATGAATATGTGTAAGGGATAGGTTTATCGTTTTGGCAATGTTCAATATTCATTATTCGGGTACTATTTACCTATTGAAATGATTTTTAGGGTAAATTATAGTGACCGGTTTGCTTGATTCACTTTTAAAGGTACACATTTTATTTTTAAAATTATACTTTCATATTTTAGTAAGAAATTAACTGGTTTCTAACATATACTGTTTGACATATAAAACCTGATATGTATGACTCTGCAACATTGTTCATTACAAGTTGTATACAAGAGCACTGTAAACTGAAGGTCCTTCCAAATACTGTAATCTCTATAATAGTGAACAATAGCTCCAAATTTTAATCAAATTATAAATTCCTTTTCAAAAGAAACCAAAGTATTACATGTAAAAAATGGGGAAAGACCAAGGGGGAAGGTTTCACTATCTGTACAAAACTTTATTTTTTAGCAATAAATAAAGAGAACAAAAAATATTCAAAACTCGCTTTACCTTTTGGGTTATATATGATTTTCTTGTTTTTTGAACAGATTAATCTGGCACTTTGCTGAGTGGTCATGGCTAAACTGGTCATGGCTAAACTTGACAACTCAGGATTTTTGTGGCTTAGCAGGGTTTTCAGAGGTGAAATGGGGATTAATTTAAGAAGGACTAATTTTGCCTTTTCAATCTCCTATAAAAACTCTTCACTTTTTTCTTTGTGGATAAATTTCAAGGAAAGAAATGAGTGACTTAAAACTTGCTACACTTCAATCCTTACCTCCAAACAAAAATAGGGAGGGAGGAAGGAGGGAGGGAGGGAGGGAGGGAGGGAGGAAGGAAGGGAGGGAGGGAGGGAGGGAGGGGAGGGAGGGAGGGAGGGGGGGAGAAGATGAGGTACATTTTTCTCTACCTGCCAAAGAATTCAGTACAGGTAGTATTTGACTTACAACCACAACTGGGACTAGAATTTGCATTGTTAAGCAAGGTGGTTGTTAAGTAAAGCACACCTGATTTTAGAATCTTTTTTTGCCACAGTTGTTAAGCAAAGCACTGTGAATAATGTGGTCATTAAGTGAATTTGGATTCCCCAGTTACTTTGCTTGTCAGAAACTGGCTGGGAAGGATGCAAATGGTGATCGCGTGACCCTGGGATGATGCAATCTCGTAAAAGCTTGCCAGTTATCAGGCATCTGAATTTTCATCACATGACCATGGGGATACTGCAGTGGCTGTAAGTGTGAGGACCGGCCATAAATTATTATTTTCAGTGCTGTTGTAACTTCAAACAGTCATTTAATCAAATAGCTGTAAGTGGAGGACTACCTGTAATGCTTTGTGTTAACTTTATTGAATATGCCAAAATGGATGGTTTCACATATAATGTAAAGCCACAGAATAATACTTTACAAATCAAGGGAAGGGCTATATTCAAACCTTGAGTTAGAGCAGGGGCCTTCAAACTTGGCAACTTTAAGACTTGTGGACTTCAACTCCCAGAATTCCTGGCTGAGGAATTCTGGAAGTTGAAGTCCACAAGTCTTAAAGTTGCCAAGTTTGAAGACCCCTGCTCTAACTCAAGGTTTGAATATATGACCATTTGCTTATATATATAAAACCATTATTCTAAGTTAATACTGGAATATCATCATATAAGTGGATAGCATCAAAGCACTGTTTGCTGAGTCAATATTTTTTAAAACCTTCAAGATTAAAGACTTATTTCCCTGGATTCTTTTTATGACCAAGAGCGATAGTCCAGGGTGGGGCTAGAAGCTGGTGGAGATTCCTGGCTGAGGAATTCTGGAAGTTGAAGTCCACAAGTCTTAAAGTTGCCAAGTTTGAAGACCCCTGAGTTAAAGTAACCAGTTCCCCCCATTCTTAGCACAGTGAATAAACCCAACCAAAGTTTGCCAAAAGAAAAAAAAAATTAGAATCTTCAATTACTGTTAGCTTTCAGTTCTCTGTAAATTCCAGAGAATAGGGGGAGAATGGTTGAAATGAGTGTGTGACAGGTGCATCTTCTAATCTTCGGAAATGATTCCCCAGAGGCTTTCCAGGCACAGTGCTTTGAAGAGGATGTTGTTGCATCTTACATGTCTCATAAAAGTTATATAGATACTTTCATTTTTAAAAATAAATCATAATTTAAAGGAGGATACTTTCAAAAGCCCTCTGAATACTAGGGTTGTGAAACAAAAGTGTTTCAGAAAAAGTGTTATAGACCTCATGAAAGTCTACGCTGTCTCTTCTATTCTTTAAAACAGCTGAGACTTTTTTAGGCTTGGGCAAAAGCCTGAACAAAATGCCACTGCTTTAAGGAATGCAGTTAACAAAGTTAATGTAATTTTTTAAAGCAGCAGCATCTTTTACTGAGTTACTTAAATGAATGCCAGAGAGGTGTTGTGCTTGTTCAAAATCTGAAGCCTTCAAAGTTATTTCTTAAAGTGTGCATAGCTTATTATCCCATTTTCTTTTGGCATCCTATCAAGTGGCATCTGTATAATATCGTTAGGTAGATTCCATACACATTGTCTGCTGAACAGTAAAAAGGAATTAACACATTTCTTCCTCTGCCAAGTCAAAAAGCCTTGGACTGCACCTATGTATCCAGAATTTTATTATGCTCAGTTGATAGATGTTGCAACAAACATGTAATTCTTAACAAAAATGAGTGTTTTTTTATTCATTGGATTCAAGTCCCATAGTCTAAAAAGGCTACTTCACTGTATCAAGTTGGCTGTTTTTAATCAGTAAGGGCCAAACTGAATTGATTTGACACATAGCTGTATTTATTTCCATAGCTGTATTTATTTATTTAATCTGATGTATGATTTCTAGTGCTATCTAGGTATATTGGATTAGATTATCTTCAAATAATTTTCCTAAAGTACAGATCCTGCTTCTGTAAATAGTAGTGTAATGAGGGTAAAGTTTTTTTTTCCTTCTTCAGAGAGTCAAAAATTACACTGATTATAGGAGCAATCTCTCTCTCTCTCTTTTTCTATTGTACTTTGTTATCTTCTACAGAAATTGACGGAATTCACATATCAGGGAAACTATAAAGTGGTTTGTTAGGTTTTGGCTTAGGGTGTTCTGTGAATTCAATCTTTGTGATGTGTGTGTAAATCATGGTTTATAGCTCTAGGTACCATTCCAATTGTGGTTTACTCAAGAAGCCAAAATGAAAGAGTCTGTGATTTAACAGGATGTGTAAATCCAGTAATGATTTCCTTTCTGACCAAGTTGTTTTTGAACAGATCTGATATTTCTGACAACTTCAGTTCCTTTCCAATGTAGGCCATCAGAATAGAAAATACTTAAGTCCTTTCACCACTCTTAAAAATAATCTCTTTTTTCTTATTGACCCATCATGAGAGTTAATGCTCCATCAAGAAAACAAATAATGATATAAAAGAATTCCTCTCGATTCTAACAGTCTTAATCTTTAGCTCATTCAAGTATTGTTGTAGGATTTAATTTCTCTTCATTTCTTTTCTGTCCCATCATACAGAGTTCATCAAGACTTTAAGAAGCTTCTTTTGAAAGTCCAGTAGAAAAAAATTATCCAGGTCACTCTCTTGGTTGTTCGTATTTCTTTTATAAAGCTTCAGGCCGGTTTCTTTTGTAGATCCGCTAAAACATCCTTTTCTAAATCATTCTCTTGGCCTTGTCAGTTATAAAACCATTTTCAATAGCATTTCTATCTTGTCAGCTAAAATTTGTTCTGCTCTTGGCCATTGGCTCCTATCTTGCAGAATTGTCTTCAGTCAGCCATTGTTTTCCCAGATCTGGCGGTTGTCTTCATGCCTAAGCTGCGGTTCAGCACCTTCAATGGGACACTGGTTTTGTCCACTTCCTTTTTTAACTATCTTAGAAATGACTTGTTATTGATATTTTGGATGTTAAGAACTTTCAGAAGGGTATGTTTCACTATACTTGGAAAGTTTTACACTATCCTTGATGAAAGAAGTTTCATGTAAGTTTAAGGATTAAGAAAAAAATACTTTTGGAAAATAGTAAAAGGTAGACTAGAATGTTGATTTTGGAAGGTTAAGGGATCAAATGGGCTTGTGTGCGTGTGTCTGTGTGTGATTTTGAAATTAATTATTAAAAAAAACCATGTGGGAAAGGTTTGTTGATCAGTAAATAGATATAAGATAAGAGGAGAATTTGAAGTTTAATTAAAGGAAACCAGAGCGAACTCAAGATTACAATTAAAGAAGTGACCCATTACTACATGGGAACAATATTATTTGACTATAGAAGAAATCAAGGATATTTGGGAATAATATACTCAGGACTACCTGTATAGAAATGGATTTAATAGGGATGGCAGAAAAGGAACAGATGTTATTGGTTAAAATTGAACCTAAGACTGAGCTGTATGTGGATTTGAAAATAGGTTTAAAAATGCCTGACTATGAGAGTAATGTGAATAAGATGCCACAGTGGTTTCCAGGGGCCTTCAAACTTGGCCCTTTTATGACTTGTGGACTTCAACTCCCAGAATTCCTCAGCCAGGCATGCTGGCTGAGGAATTCTGGGAGTTGAAGTCCACAAGTCATAAAAGGGCCAAGTTCGAAGACCCCTGGTTTAAACAAATGAGACCTGCTGATATCTAAATAATTAAAGAGGACATTCAGATAAATCAGAAAAGTGACTTGGAAAGCTTTCTTAAAAGAGAGACATGTTAAACTAGTGAAGGAATTCCTGAGAGGAGACAAAGAGAAAAAGATAAGAAATCAACTTCTGGGACATTATTGGAAGGGATTAAAGACCAAACTTTAAAAGGTAAATGGAAGGACTATAAAGTAGATGTGTTCAACCTGGGTTAAAATAATATATGTTGTGATTTCTGTAGCTATTAATGGAATTTTTTTGGGGGGCCCATTAATACCTCTGTAGCTATTAATGGAACTTATTTTTTGGCTCAGTCCTGTATGATTAGACTTTAAAGATTTGTTCATAAATAACAGATAAGATAAGAGATGTTTCTTTAGCTGTTACAGAAAGTGATAAATTGGAATATAAAGTGGATATATTTGATTAGGGTGTGTGAGTGTGTGTTTTCTGTGTGTGCATTAGCATACATAGATTCTGGTAGATGTTAGGAGTCCAGAGTCACGATTTGCAAATTGGACAGCCATAGATAACCAACAGTTACTCATGAGAGATGAAGAAAATGAAACCGTTCTTTTAAAAAGGCAAAATATAAAAAAGAATTGATTTTCAGTATTACCATGTTTACACTGAATGTCAAAGGAAATAAATTACTGTGTTCTTCAGATTGCTGTATATAAACACATTCCAAAAATTCAAAAGAAAATGCAGTATTCCAGCCAGACCACAAGATGGCAGTGGTCTGCTATTTAAAAAGCAAACAAACACTAATGACATTGAAGCAGAATGTACATTACTGCAGATCAAATAATACTTTCAAGCTCAGCCTGAAGTATGCAATTACTGGAAGTATGGAAGGCTGAAATTACTCCCAGTTCACTAGCTGAATGTTAAGGCAATGATGCTTGACACAGAAAACAGAAATTAAACCTAATGCAATCCCTTACTATATATGATTCCTAATTTTAGAAAAATCACAGTTTCTGAAGCAAGAAGCTCATTTGCTTCAGTTATCTCAACACCCCAACTTCTTGGGGGCACTAAATAACTGTGGGAAATGAAGCTATCCTTTATTTATGCTAGCCTTGATCCATAACTTTCCTTTAGAGTTCGGGACTCTAATTTTAAATGTAAGAATCCATTTTTCCCTTCCAACAAAGGAAGAAGCTTGGGAAACACTGATTTTCTATAAATGACAAAGCATCTCCATTCAAGGAAATAATACATTTTGCACCTAGCAAGTACGTTGCAGTTTTGTGAATGCCTAGCAAGGAGGCTTCATTCACAACATGTCCCTTTCTCCATTGTCAAGATGGACAGTGATTAATATTTATATGTATTTATATGTAAGAGTGTAGGTATATACATATGTTGTATATAGCATGTTTATATGTGTATTATGTATGTGTACGCTTTTGAGAGCAAGCAACAGAATTTCATTTTTAATGTATGCCAGTGTGCCCACAGTAAAAAAAAATGACAATAAAGGTTATCTCATCTCATCTTATCTCATCTTATCCATTCACTCTTTTTAGTAGCTTCTGTTCTTCTCAGCCTGAGGTGCCCTCTTCTTTTCATAGAAGCAAAGAGAGGAGAAAGTCTACCTATGATATTCAAGTCTGGTTATACTGGGCTGTTTTCTTATATTTAGAATTTTGTGCTGGTAGATAACTAAGATAGTTGGGCAAAATGCAATATGTTGTATGAATAGAATTACTATTGAATATGATGAGTTAATGTTGCTGGTGCTTAATTATTGATTCCCTCTCTTCAGAAGAAAACCCATGTTATATAAATTGTCTGTTTCAATTACTGTGTCTGTTAACATATATTAACTGTTATTTCAGATCTATATCCCAGATCAGCTTAGAGGGGTTAAAAATATCATATCATGTAATTGCTCATGATGAGAATGTTAATTTCCACAAGGTGGCACTGTTTCCATACAACATAAAGAAAATGAATTTTTAGGTGATTTAGGTTTGTCCTGTTTTCATGCAGCCTTTAAGACAGAACTTGAACTTTTGATATTATAAGGACCTACATGCTAAAAAGATGTTTTTAGTGACAAACTCACTTTTTTCTTTCCATGACTCTCTCTGCTGGCTTTTCATCAAAATACGTTTAGAATATGTTTGTTTTCTAGCATGTAGCATACTATTTCCCAATAATTAGGTATTCCATACTTGCCTTAGTAAGAAATCAATTCCTATGAAGGAACAGCTACTGCTAAAACGCTTAGATAGCTGGCGAGGAAAATCTTACAAGGTTTGGGAAAATAAAAAGAGCTTAAAATCTGCTTCCCTCCAGAAATATTAGCATCCAAAAGGCACTGCAGCTATCAGGATGATTTATTTAAGGTATGTTAATTTCATTTTTGAGAGCTCAAGACATCATATCCCTAGAATAAAAACCATTTAAAGTAAATTGAGTCAGGCAGGTTTTATGAGCCCCGTCCACTATACTGGGGATCTCCTTTTTTAAAGCAAAATATTATAATGGCTCTCAGATGTAAGATTTTAAAAATGAAGAAGAAAAACATGATGGGGTGGAATAGACTGAACTTAGAACATACCAAGACTATCTACTCTCAGACAGTTGTAGTGGAAAGAAAGTTGTTCAAACTAAACATTTAGCATGTAAAATTGTATTTATGTATTAACATAAACGTATGAGAAACCTGTTTTTATGTAGAAGAATGCCTTGTTTTTTTTTTAATTTATAAAAATGTATACTAGTAGCTTTTTAAATTAGGAACATGAAGATATAATAAGCCCTCCTGAAACTGGTGTTTCTGGAGTTGGTGAGAAGGTGCCAGATGGGGGGATACGGATGTAAACAATTAAAGTAGCAAGAAGTGGAATGTCAAAACAAGAAGATAGAAATTCTAGCAAACAAATGCTGTTTGCTTTTATCTTTGCTGACATTTTTTTATTTCACTAGACATAACTTATTTCTTAATATATTTGGCCAATGTTATTTTTATATGTGACTGCATGCTAATGCTTTGGTGTTGGCTGGTTCTAGAATAACCTCTATAGATGCTTTCCAGATCTCTTTGTTAGACTTCCCTTTGTTGTTGTTGTTATTCTACATTGCTCTATGTCTGTTCTGGTTTTCTTATATGTTTTTATTTATTTGGTTAAAAGATATGTATGCCAATCTCAAAACACAACTCTGGGTGGTTCACAACAACAATAAAACCCAGATCAATAAAACCCATAAAGTATAAAAACAAAACAAAACCCGGCGCCTCAGTCTTTCCCTTGGAAGGCCCCACAATCAACTCCAGACATCTTGACTCTGTCCCAGTGCCTGGGTAAAAAGCCCACTCAAGATGGCCTTGTGGAAGGCTGAGAGAATGTGGGCCTACCGATCCCATCAGGTAGGGACAGCCATGGAAATCGACTGCTTCTGAGATCCCACTAGATGGCAGGATTTCAGGAAAGGGAACTGGGGCATGCCTGACCTATCCAATGTCATGGGACAGGCAGATATTCTCAAGCTATGTTAGCTTGTAAGAAGGAATACATGACCATGTATATGGGCCCATGTATAAAAGGGGTGAGGTTAGACTACCTCCCTCTGCCACAGTTTCTCCCCTCTCTTTGTATCAGCGCCAATAGCATTTATCAACTTAGATATTTATAAGTTTTGTGTGCTTGTAGAAACAGAAAAAAAACCCATGGAACTTACAAATATGCAACTCCTTGAGCTGGTCCTTTTTTCTGATGAAAGGTAGTGCAGCAGACCTGTAAATAAATGGCCCTTTTGCCATTGGACTGGCAAGGAGAACAAGAACTGAAAATATCATTCTGAAATCTAATTCGGTGTCTAGCTTCAGGGTGGGAATCTTGACTGAGATATCCTGAGTTTGTTTGGAATTCACAAAATACAAATCAAAATGAGCAAAATGCTGAGGGCAATGAAATCACCTGTTATAGTTTGTATCATTGTATTCAAAAATGAGAAAAGTAAATACATTCTAAAAAATACTAATTTTGGTTTTGGATTTTCTTTACTTATCCATGAATACAGTTTTGGGTAATGTTGGGCTGTGTCCACTAGAGGGGGCTAACTGAATACTTTTGAGTTAGAAGCATGAAAAATAACATAAAAGAATACTTGAAGTTTTTTTTTTCTGTAGTGGCATTCCTTTTTCATGAATGTATATTTTGGACATATAATGAGTGGACAGGTGGATGAGTTCCACCACTGAATCAATTTAAGCAAAGTCATGTTTAGAAGACTTAAATAAATGTTAATTTCTGTTCACATTTTCTTTATATATACTTATTGATAGGTCTGTGTATGATGATCAGCCAAATGCACACCAAAAGTTTATGGAAAAATTGGATGCATGTATACGTAATCATGACAAAGAGATTGAAAAAATGTGCAATTTTCACCATCAAGGATTTGTGGATGCCATTACAGAACTTCTTAAAGTAAGGGCTGATGCAGAGAAACTAAAGGTAAGGAGCTGCAGTTTGTAAAATATTTTTTTTAAAAAATGAAAGGATTATTTTGTGCAGTACTAGAATGCAGGATCAACTCTAAATATTTTAGCAAGTATTGATTTGTTTATATGTTAAATTTATATGGGTGCATGCATCTCACAAAAAGTGAATCTGGGTAGCATACAACAAAATTATAGAAGTTTAAAACAAAAATATAACAAGTATTAAAAAATAAAAATCACAAGGCTAAGAGAGAACAGCAGCAGTCCCTCAGATAAACTGCCCCATGCTATGGAGGACTATGTGTCAAAACCAGAATCTTGAATTGGGCTCAGAAGCACACTGGCAACCACTGCAGCTTGTGAAGCAGAGATATAATGTTGTGTATTCTAGAAGCAAACATAACTGCCTGTGCCATTGCATTTTGAACCTGCTGAAGCTTCCAGATATTCTTCAAGGGCAGACCCATGAAGTGTGCATTATAGTAGTCCAATAGCAGGGTAACTAGGGCATGAGTGACCATGAGCAGGACTCTCTGATCGAGGAATGGGCACAACTGGCACACAATACAAAGTTGTGCAAAAGCCCTCCTAATCATGACTGCCACCTGCTCTTTGAGCAGGAGTCATGATTCCAGGAGGACCCTCAGATCATGCACCAGGTGTGGCTGAGGCAGTGCAAATGACACAGTCCTGGAATTGGCAAGCTACAAAAGCCAGAGCCTCTGAGACTTGCTAGGATTCAGCTGAAGCCTGTTGTTCCCCATCCAGACCCTCACAGCTTCCAGGCCTTCACAGCATTGCTTAATTCACCGAGGGGGCCGAGATATATTTTTGAGATACTTTTTTCTGAGTGCCCAGATCTAGCATGGAAATTTCTTCTCCCCGCAGATGTTTCTTCAAAAAGTGGCTGAAATTGTTGGGATTTTTTTTTCTTGAAAACATACTGTGAGATTTCCTCAGAAGTAAATTGTGGAAATAGTCCCTCTTAGTTCCCTTTGCAAATTTGTAAGAAAAATATGTGCACCAGACAGAATGAGCATAGTTCACCAGAGGTTATGAGTAGAACAGCATTATATAAAGGATATTCATATAACTAGAGACTCAATGAGGTCATTGAGCATCTTTGTTCAGAATTTAATGAGTTTTTTAATAAACTAGAATGTGCTCCCTTATTATGATGACCTAATGAGTCACTTAATATGTGGGAAACTCTGAGGTCGAGCACTGCCTGCACCTGCAGCATTAAAATGTCGCTTGGCTGGCAATATCCGCGTTTGATGTTAATCAACCTCCCAGTGTTTGCATTCAGCAAAGTATGAATGTTTAATTACCATAAAATGCAATCACCATTTCTTGCAGACAATGAATGACACATAGAGCTCATTGAGGTTATCAAAGAAGGACCAGTGGTCAATTGGGTCAATGATTTGAATTGTTTGACAGACCTATAGAAACAAAGTTCAAAAATCCCAAGTAAATTTGAGAAGTTTGCCACTGAATCTGTTAGAAAGAACTGTCATAATTAATTGAAGTTAACAAAAACCCTTGGTGATCAAAAGTTCAAGTTCAAGCTGTAGAGTTAATTTGGATTTACATTTCTTTGTTCTAAGTTTCTCATGAAGCATGATCTGATTACAAGGGTGAGCAGTTGCATCAGGGCATTATATGCATATTTTTCTAATAAAGGTGAAATCATTTTTAAGGTCCAAGTTACTGATACAAACAGAAGACTTCAAGAAGCTGGGAAAGAGGTAAGAAAATGGCTTTTGCAATTAATTCAACAAATATTTTATGGAATGTGACCTAATTTAACTATACTATGTTTGAAAATACTCAAGGTGCTAGCTCAGACAGAGGAAGTCATCCAGAGTAGACTTCAGCAGAGGAATATTATGACCGTGGTCGAAAAACTTCAGTTGTGCCTTCCAGGTTAGTTACAAATACTTAAATGCCAAATGTAGGAATACCTCTAAATGTCACTACCAAAGTGAAATGTAGATATATTTCAACACAACTAATACAAAATTGAGCTTATGTTTGGGATACAGGGTATTTTCTGGAGAAAGTATTGCTTAAAGACTTAAAGGGGATGTTTAAATGAGTTTAAATCAGTTATCTTTTTAAACTTTTTTTAATTTGTTCATTTTTATCCAGGATATTGATAGGATATTTAGAGATGAAATATTGTTTATAATATTAATTTGTAGATAGAAATATTATTTAACCATACAAATATTATTTAACCATTCATGGAACTCCCAAAGTTTCAAAGATAAGCTGAATCATCGTCATATACAACATTTCCCAAATCCCCCTTTCTGACATTTGGTTTTAACTAGATAGAGAAACATTACATTTTTACCATTATCTGTAAAACACCATGGTTCCCTGATGTGTTCTTCCTGTAACAGATGTTCCTGCTAACAGCAGTGATCTATTTTTGGCTGTGAATCCATTGTAATTTTCACTGCATTGGGTGGCCAATAAAGATAAATAAGTTAAAACAAAGTTTAAAAATGCTTTGAGATCAGCCTAAACTAACTTTCTAAAATTCCTATTTTTACTGATTTCCCCCCCTTAAGTTTTGATCCTTATGTTGTAATACTTTCACAATGTCAAAAATGCATTTATATACAAAACTGATTATTTGGAAAGCCTCTGTATTTAGTTATATATTTTATAGTGAAATTTATGACAGTTAACATTTTTTTTCTTACAGTATTGGAGATGTACAGCAAATTAAAAGAGCAGATGAATGTCAGAAGGTGAATTAATTGTTTTTAACTCAATTAAATGTTTTAATGGTTCATCCACTTATCTATTGCAATTACTGATGGAGTAGTAAAGCTTACTTTTAGTGAGGACATTTAATGAATTTGGTCTGGTCATTGTATTCTTTTCCAGTCTTTGTTCCATGCTTTTCATTACAAATGAACAATTACTATGAGGAAAAATAACGTATTTGGAAGAGTTAGTAATTGGCTTTAAAAATTAAACTTTTAAGTCATATGCATGAAATTGAAATAATTAAATTTGGTTTATAATTCCAGTTTTTGATTTGGTTTTATTATTTAAAAACAAATAGTTAATACATGATCAAAATAGCAAAATAGAGATTTTCCTCGCTGGTTAATATTTGACTTCAGTTGTCATCTGGTACACCATACAGCTTTCAAAACAAGCTCTAAATGAATATGTAAATATTAATAATAAATAATTATAAATAAAAATAAAAATGAATAATTATTTCTATTTGTTTTTTGACATAATAATATAGTAAAATGTATATAATATACTATACTTAATATATATATATATATATATAATATAGTATATAATATAATTATAAAAATTCCTGGTGAGATACACCCTATAAGTCACATTCTTTGATCTAACAATTTAATATCTACATGTATTTATTGTATTAAAATTCAGGCTTTTTAATTATGTTGAAAAGCCGCTTGGATATGCTAGGAAAAGAGTACAATATAGCCAAATGCTTTGCTTTCATCCTTCTCTAATTAATTTTTTTAAAATCTTACTATCTTTCAATCTCTGTCTCCCTTAGGATTTATATATCACCAATATACTTTTTTGGTAATAATCTTATTAAGGATTATGTTATACAAATAAAATTAATACATTTTACAGAGAATAAAAATATATAAAAAAAGAAAGAAACCAATTGAAACTAAAAAAGTGAAGAAGTAAAAAAGAAAATTAATTTTCCTCTTCTTCCCCAGCAAGTGTAATTAGTGTAACACCATCTCTTTTTTAAAAAGCTTAACGCCATTTCATTTCATGTCTCATTCCATTCTCTATAATATTTTAAGACTTTATCCCTCCATCTATCATGGTTCCGATTAGGGGAATACTTCAAAGAACTTCGAGGCATTGTTTACCTTAAAGTCTCTTTATTAGCAAAGCACCCTTCGGCACGAACATGGTGGGATGCCAAGATCTGAATTCCCCTCCCCTGAGCACATAATATTCAAGCACAATTCCCTCCTCCAATTGCAGTCATAAATCACGTTCTCCAACCAGTTTGAAGGGCAAAGTTTCCCTTCCGTTCAACAACCCGCCAAATTCTTATCTTCTCTTATTTCAAAACAGCCTTGAGAGACATTCTTCCTCCTCCCCCAGCATCAACTAATTCTAAAAGTAACACACAAGTTAAAGAAGCAAAGCTGCTTCTCCACATGTTGTCAAAGCAAGAACATCCAATGTTAGCAGCGTTGACATCTGGCCCCCCTTTACAAAAAGGACAATTCCTGTAGCGAAAACAAAAGTATATGTTAGGGACTGTCTCTCGGTTTGTTAGGGTGTTTCTTATAGAATCTTTTGATGAGTCTGTTGGCTTTCACATCGCTAGATTTCACCCAAGTGGCTTCAGATACCAAGTATCCCTTCCATTGTACTAGGTACTGCAATTTCCTTTTAAAAATTCTAGAATCAAAAATACGCTTTACTTCATAGTGAGTTTGACCCACTACTACGAGGGATCTGGGTGCCTTCTTAGGGGGAGGTCTTAAAGTGGATTCTTGCGAAGGTTTCAACAAGCTGCAATGGAAGACAGGGTGAATTCTCCCTAAAAGCCTAGGGAGTTTTAATTCTACTGTGACCAGGTTGATGATTCTTACGATGGGGAAAGGCCCCTAAAATTTCGGTCCTAATTTCTTACTGGGTAATTTAAGGCGTAAATATTTGGTCGACAGATAGACCTTTTCCCAAGTGTCTGAGAAGCGGAGAGTGCTTGAGGGTATTCAGGTATTGGGCTGAACTCTTTTCCTGTAGCTACTCTGAAAGGCGTGAAGCCAGTGCTGCTGTGAACAGAGTTGTTGTAAGCCACCTCTGCAAAAGGAAGGAGGTCGGTCCAGTTGGTTTGTTGGTAGGAAATATAACATTTGAGATATTGCTCCACCATCTTGTTAATGGCTTCCGTGGCCCCATTAGTAGATGGATGGAAAGCAGACGATAGGCCTTGAGATGATCCAATTAATTTGAGAAAGCTCCTCCAAAACTTCGCCGTAAACTGCACCCCCCTGTCCGAAATTATCCGCTTAGGGGCGCCATGCAGTCGGTAGATATGTTTCAGGAACAATTTAGTCAGTCGTTGGGCAGATGGGAGTCCTTTGCAGGCGATGAAATGTGCCTGCTTCGAAAACAGGTCTATTGCAGTCCAGATGACAGTATTTCCTCTACTTTCAGGTAGGTCTACTATAAAGTCCATAGCTATTTCTTCCCATGGTTGAGAAGGGTCTGCCACAGGCTGCAGCAACCCGGGGGTTTTCCCTGGAATTCTTTTCATGGTGGCGCACACAGCGCAACTCTTGACATAGTTTTCCACATCCCGTTTTAGCCCCGGCCACCAAAATTGCTGGCAAATGAGATGTAGAGTTTTTAGATATCCAAAGTGTCCAGCCTGTTTTACGCCATGGCTGTGTTTTAGAGCCTTGAGATGGAGGGCTTCAGGCAAATACAGTTTACCCCCCTTGTAAGCCAAACCATCCATACATGTCAGGGAGATTTGATTGTCTTTGAACCATTGATCGGTGAGGAGCTCTTGTTTTATCTTCTTTGCCCCAGGGTCATCAGGATTAGGGGCCCTGCGAGGCGTGAGTTGGGCAGCAGTTTGTGGACTGGAGATAATTGCCTCGTTAACCTCTTCGCATTCACTTTTGTACTGGGGCAATCTCGATAGCGCATCAGCTAGGAAGTTTTTTCCTCCCAGTATGTATTTTAGAGTGAAGTTGAAACAGTTAAAGTACTGTGCCCACCGTACTTGCTTTGGGGACAGTTTGTGGGGAGTTTTCAGTGCTTCTAGATTTTTGTGATCTGTCCATACTTCAAAAGGCACCTTGCTTCCCTCTAGATAGTGTCGCCAGTTTAACAGGCCCCACCTAATTGTGAAGGCCTCCTTCTCCCAGATTGCCCATCTCCTCTCGCTTTCAGTGAATTTTTTGGAGGTATAGGCGCAGGGTTGCAGGACCCCACTTTTGTTCTTTTGCAGTAATACAGCTCTGACTGCCACGTCGCTGGCGTCAACTTGAATTACGAAGGGCTCCTCTGGGCAGGGGTGCTTTAGGACCGGTTCAGCAGCAAATAGCCTTTTTAAATTCTCAAAAGCTGTTTGACATCCCATCATCCATGCTAGTGGTTGGCCCGGTCGCGGCTTCCCTCCTCCTTTGCCTGTTTTGAGTAGTTCTGTAAGCGGTAGGGCAATCTCGGCAAAGGAGGGGATGAATTGACGATAGAAGTTGGCAAAACCTAAAAAGCTCTGAAGCTGTTTGCGAGTCTTTGGGGGCTGCCATTCAATTATAGTTTTCACTTTGGCTGGGTCCATTTCTATGCCCTCGTTGGAAATTCTGTAGCCAAGATAATCTAATCGGGTTTGGTGAAATTCACATTTTGACAATTTGGCATAAAGCTTGGCGTTCAATAGTTTCTTTAACACTTCCCTCACCAGCTTTATGTGATCAGTCATATTCGTGCTGTATATCAGGATATCATCAAAATACACCAGAACCTCTTTGTACAAGTGATCATGTAGGACCTCATTAATCAACTGCATGAATACGGCTGGGGCCCCCTGTAGTCCAAATAGCATGACTTTGAATTGATAGCTCCCCATGGGCAGTTGAAGGCAGTTTTCCATTCGTCTCCCTCCTTTATTCTCACCCGGTAATATGCCTCTCTCAGGTCTAATTTAGTGAAGACATTCCCCTTAGCCAGATGGGTTAATAAGTCCTTTAGGAGGGGGAGGGGGTATTTGTTCTCCACACTCACTGCGTTGAGACCTTTGTAGTCCACGCAGAGACGAAGAGACCCATCTTTTTTTTCTTTGAACAACACAGGGGCTCCCACAGTAGACTTGGCTCGTTCAATGAGCCCCCTCGCTAGGTTTTTATTCACGAATTGTTGCATCTCCTCCATTTTGAGGGGGGACATAGCGTATATTCTCGGTCGTGGGAGTTTGGCTCCCAGCAGCAGTTCGATTGAACAATCATTGGGTCTGTGAGGGGGCAGGGTATCGCATTCTTTCTCACTGAATACCTCCGCCAGGTCCCGGTACTCGCTGGGGATGATTGGCTCTCCTGGTGGCGGTGAGGCAGCCATGTGCGCTCGCTCATTTGGTGGCCTAAAGTGTCCTGCAATGTCGGTTGAATCAGTGGGAGGTTTAGGCCCTATAGGTAGTCTCACAGTTCTCATTCCTTTCTCCCACCAGATAAACGGCTTCCATTTTTCCAAGCAGGCTAATCCTAGGATCACAGCCTCAGTCATTTTTGGGGCCACCAGGAAGTGAATAAAGTCCCAGTGCTCACCTATTTCTAGGCGTAGGAGCTCAGTTAATTGCGTGACTAAAGTCCCTCCCATCAGGGAGCCATTGGCTTGCTCAAACCTCACGGGTTTGGAGAGCTGTTTTGCCCGTATGCCCATTTTCATGGCAAATGGCAGGCTAATGACGCATCGGGAGCATCCAGAATCGATTAGCACTTTTAAGTCTATTTGTGCCCCTGACTTAGGGATTATAACTTTGGCAGGCGGTGAAAAAGGTGGGATGTTTCGACTCACCATCGGGTCGTTCTCTCCTTTGTCGTCGCTGTCAAAGGAGGATAGAGCGGGGGCGGCTCCCCCCTGAGTCCCAGCATCCTCCTGTGTGGGGTATGTGACCTGGGCAATAGGTTCCTGCGTGATCCGGTTGTATTTTTCTCTCGTTATCTGCTGGGCAGGTTTATTTCTTGCTGCTGGTCCCGGTCTGCTCTGCTGTTGGGGGTAGGGGACTGGACAGTTTGCTGCTCGATGTCCCTGCTGTCCACATCGGAAGCAGTTGATTGACGGGCCTGCAGGTGGCCTGGGTCTTTCAGCAGTCGCAGTAGTTGGAAGTTTTCGTGGGGGTGGTTTCTGTTTGGGTTGTTCTGGCTTCAGTTCAAATTCAGGTGGGGGAGGCTTCTTATAGCGGGCGACCTGAATGTCTAGCCTTACCGCTGTCTGGTACCATTCCTGCAGCTGATCAGGTACTGCTCGATAGATGCAGGTCTGAGAGAGGTGATCGTCTAATCCCTCAATGAAGTGATGGATTAGGGCAGTGGTGGCGAACCTTTTAGAGACCGAGTGCCCAAACTGCAACCCAAAACCCACTTATTTATCGTTGGGTGCCGGATGGGCGTGGTCCACTGGGTGGACTTGGCTGGCATGGGCGTGGTCTACTGGGTGGGCATGGCCAGCTCGATGTCACTCGCGTCAGGGGCACTTGTGCAGAGCTGGGCAGGACTGGGGCGGATCTGAGGGTCTCTGGCGGAGGGGGGATGGGACCGGGGCGAGCGCCGGGTCATGGTCCACTGGAGGAGCCTCACTGATATTAAAGGGGGTGGGGGAAGAGATGATATTAAAGGGGATGCGAGAAGACATGATATTAAAGGGGGTGGGGAAGACAATAAAGGGGTGGGGGAAGACATATTAAAGGGGAAGACGGGGGAAGAGATATTAAAGGGGGTGGGGGAAGACATGATATTAAAGGGGTGGGGGAAGAGATATTAAAGGGGTGGGGAAGACATGATATTAAAGGGGGTGGGGGAAGACATTAAAGGGGATGAGAGAAGAGATATTAAAGGGGATGGGGGAAGACATGATATTAAAGGGGGTGGGGGAAGACATAATATTAAAGGGGGTGGGGGAAGAGACGCACCGAAACCGGCCCTCTGCCATGGTGCGCGAGGCGGCCGTTCGCCTCCGGAGGGAGGAGCGGCCACAACGCGGCCGAAACCGGCCCTCTGCTGCGACGTGCCAGGCGGCCGTTCGCCTCCGGCCGGAGCCAAGCAGCCACGTCCCGCCAAACTGAACATTTGACACGACGCACAAGGTGGCTGTTTGCCTCTGGCCGGAGCCAAGCAGCCAGGCCGAACCGGACATTTGCCGCGACTCACGAGGCGGCTGTTTCCCTCCAGTTGGAGGAAAACAGCTGCCTCGCGCGTCGCGGCAAATGTCCGGTTTCGGCCCGGCGCGGATCTTTGCCTCCAGCCGGAGGCAAACAGCTAGCATGTGGGGCAGATCTTTGCCTCCGGACGGAGGCAAAGAACCAGCAAGTGGCGTGGATCTTTGCCTCCTCTCGACCCCAGCCCTGGTGGCGCGCTCGCCTTCCGTGGCAGAGGGGCTGAGGCGGCGGCCGGGGGTGGTTCCGGGCAAGGCGGGCGGCGCTTCGCTGCTGACAGGGCGTGGCCATCGGGCAGGTTGCCAGCCAGGAGTTCGCGGCCTTTTGGGAGAGCAGAACCCCCGTCCGCCCCCGTAGCCCAGGTGGCCAGCTCCTTCTGACTGGGGGCGAGGTGGTCACATCCGGCCTTTGACTCCCGGGGGCCGCAAGGGCGGCCCACAGCGCGATGAGTAGCAGCCTGCCATGGCGGGGGGAGGGAAGATTGGTGCCCCAATCAGTCCCCCGAGCCCTGGCTGAGCCACCACATGGATTGCCGTGCCACCACTGCCATTTCCCCCCCGTACGGATTGCCCTGCCGCTGCTGCCATTTCCCACCCTGCATGGATCACCCTGCCGCCGCCGCCGCTTGGAAAAAACCTCTGCCCCACGGATCTAGGGCTGCACAGTGATTTTGCGCTTCCCCACGGCTGATCCAGGCGGCAGAGGCCTTTTCGAAGCCTCTGGAGCTCGCATCCATGGCCGTGGGGTGATTTTGCGGTGCCTCAGCGGCCCGGATTGGTGGGGGGCCGCAAAATCGCTGTGCAGCCCTAGATCCGTGGGGCAGAGGCCTTTTGCAGTCCTCCGGAGCCCGGATCGGGCCACTGGCAGACCGCAAAATCGCCCCGCGGCCATGGATGCGAGCTCCAGAGGCTTCGAAAAGGCCTCAGCGGCCCGGATCGGCGGTTCGGATGCTTCTCCCTCTAGGCTGGACGCAATCACATCGACCATAGTGCCTGGGTCCGGGTAGAGATAGGCCCAGAGGTTCAAATGAGAGTGCACTTGGTTGAGGAAGAAAATCAGCTTTTCTGGGTCCCCATCGAAGGTTGCTCTGAAGGGTGGAGTCATCATTGGCTTATGGGGCCCCCACCCGGCCTGCTGCCATATTCTCTGCTGTTGGCCAGCGTGGGATTGTGACGCCCTCTGCTGTTGCAGGCCCCTCAATGGTTGCTGGATGAGTGGCAGTCGTCCTCCCACCAGCTGCTGATCTCCTGGCTTCTGCACCACCCCAAGCTGTTGCAGGGCCTCTATCAGCTGCGGCACGCTCAGAGGTTGATTTCTGCTTCTCATCTCCAGCCCTCCAAATCTCTCCACTGGCTGGCTACAAACTGCAGACAGGCATTCCCACTCACCCGAATCCTCAGTGGCAGACGTCCCGGTGGCTCTTCCCCAGTCTGCTTTTGGAGCCTTTGAGGGTGATAAGACAGTCTTGAGGCTTCTGGAGTCTCCGCTGGGCTGGGCCCGGGCTGACGGCCAGATCAGCTCTCCTAGCTGCTTTGGGTTCCGCCTCCATCTAGGAGTCCTGCAAAAACTCATCCTCCCACAGCATGCTGTCTGTTGCTTCCCCCTCTGGGGTGTCAGCAGCTGCCGGGTCACCGTCTTCAAGCAGGTTCTCTTTTCTCATGATGAAATTTTCTCCTGAATCTTTGCCAGCTTCTCTCAAGCCTAGAGACAGTGGCTGGAGTTCAGGACTCCAGATAGTTTGAAAAGAAAGTAGATCTTGGCATGATGTCATGGTTCCGATTAGGGGAATACTTCAAAGAACTTCGAGGCATTGTTTACCTTAAAGTCTCTTTATTAGCAAAGCACCCTTCAGCACGAACATGGTGGGATGCCAAGATCTGAATTCCCCTCCCCTGAGCACATAATATTCAAGCACAATTCCCTCCTCCAATTGCAGTCATAAATCACGTTCTCCAACCAGTTTGAAGGGCAAAGTTTCCCTTCCGTTCAACAACCCGCCAAATTCTTATCTTCTCTTATTTCAAAACAGCCTTGAGAGACATTCTTCCTCCTCCCCCAGCATCAACTAATTCTAACTCTAAAAGTAACACAAACGTTAAAGAAGCAAAGCTGCTTCTCCACATGTTGTCAAAGCAAGAACATCCAAAGTTAGCAGCGTTGACACCATCTTAATAATATTTGAATTACATTAATAATAGCAATAGCACTTAGACTTATATAGTGTTTTACAGCATTCTCTGAGTGGTTTATAATATCAGCATATTGCTCCCAACAATCTAGGTCCTCATTTTACTGACCTCAGAAGAATGGGAGATTGAGTCAACTTTGAGCCCATCAGGATCGGACTCCTGATGGGCTCAGGAGAGTTAGCCTGCAATACTGCATTATAACCACCAGGACTCCTAATAAACCCACTTTAAATCCATCCTTTTACATTTATATTTCATTTTCTATTTAAATACCCCCACCTCATTTTCAAATAAAAAATGTAAAGCATTGTCATCCAATCTTAACAAAAAATCCATTAAACTTCACCAGAGATAACATTCCATCTTCACTAACAAAATCCTTAAAACATTGTCATATAGTCCCAAACTGTTAAAATCCATTAGACATTACCAGAAATAGCAACCCACTTATAGTAACCTTGATCAAATAAACTGATTTTGTATTCTTTTTCTTTCTGTCAACAATCTTTAGTTCCCTCAAACAAAATCTAAACACCTACTTTTTCATATTTTCTTTATCTCTTCTCTCAGAATTGTTGGCATTCTGAAGTTTAAATTCAGTAAAGAAAAAATGTCCATATCGCTGTTCATATTTTCACTGTCACTTCTTATGAAATCTTTGACAATTCCAATGTCTATTTTGAAAATCCATTGTAGAGAAGTTATCCACATCATTTTCCTGATATTCATATGTCTTTTGTAATTATCAAATCATCATCCAGTATCATTTGTAAATCAATTATTTCCCTCTCTTTTTATAAGTTACCATTTTTAGATCAATTTCAATTTTATTCAGTGGAGCTTGTTCCTGATCAATAAAATCTTCCAGTTCTATAATAGCAGATAGCATTATAATTATTTCACCTATTCAATACAAAAATACTTTAGAGTAGCCATTAATATATTTATTTATTTCTAGTGCCCTCTAGTGTCCAACTTCAGAGTTGTCTTATCACTTATTTAGATATAAACAAAAATATTTCCCACAGAAAAGGGCCTTTTAATTAACTTCAAAGTCTTTAATTCAAATCCTTCTGAACCTTTAATCCATTACAATTTTCTAAAATCAGCACTGTATTTACCCTTTTGCTGTATCTTACAAAATTTTATTCATAATTTTCTTTGTTAAATGATTGGAGAATTCACCCAGCAAACACAATCAAACTTGAGGTTCCAAATGTTTTTAGTCTTTAATGAGCAGTAATTTAAAAAAACCCTTCCAAAGTATATCCAATGCCATTTCTTCCTCCTTTTCTTCTCCACTCTTATATAAGACTAGATCCGTGGTGGCGAACCTATGGCACGGGTGCCAGAGGTGGCACTCAGAGCCCTCTCTATGGGCACGCGTGCCGTCGCCCCAGTCCTAGGCCTTCAGCTGGGTTTTATAAAACCTTTTCGCTTTAGGCCTCCGTCGCCATGTGCAAAAAAAAAAAAAAAGGTTCAATCAATTTCAACTTCTCGCGGGAAAAAAAAGGTCTCGCAAAGTTGGAATTGATTGATTGAACTTTTTAGTCCCACCCAGTCTGCTGTTACCACCGCAGCCACGCCCACCCAATTGGCCGTGGCCACCCAATTGGCCACACCCACCCGGCACCCGACGATACATAAGTGGGTTTTGGGTTGCAGTTTGGGCACTCGGTCTCTAAAAGGTTCGCCATCACTGGACTAGATTATTCAGGAATTTAGGCTTTTTTTTTTTTTGTTTAAAAAAATATGCTTGCTGTGTTTCCCCCCCCCCCGCTTTCTGTCTTAAAAAAGATGGTTTCTTGTTTTTTCCCTAGATATTATTCTGCTCTAAAAACAATGGAACAGCTAGAAAACATATACTTCCCTAGAGTTAGTCAGTATCGGTTTTGCCAAATCATGATGGGGAACCTTCCAAAGCTTCGTGAGGAAATTAAAGGGATTTCCATGTCAGATCTGAAGGACTTCCTGGAGAGCATCCGGAAGCATTCAGATAAAATTGGTGAAATGGCAATGAAACAGGTAAACATCCTGAAATGCTCATTTTGTTATATTATTAAATAAAGCCTGGCTGCAACAATCAAATTTAGCTTTTGTTCCTATTCTCAGGGAACTTTCTCTGATAAAAGTATAGCATCCAAGTGCCTCTTTATTATCATTATGAATACATATTTGCAAATACCATATGTCAACCTTCTTTGCAGGAACATAGCCTTTTCCTACCCATTTTGAATGGTAAAATACAGTTTTGCATCTAAATGGTAAAACTGGATGAATGAGATTCACATTGGTAGCACACCAAAATAAAACCAGTGGAATCATTCTGGAAAGCCTTCATGTGTAACTCTAGATATGTGGCAAAAACCTTGGAGAGGGGTCTAGAATGGGGTGGATGTTTGTCTTCTTCCCATAAACACTCTTTTAAAGGGCTCTGTGAAAAATATTTGACCATGCTGGGCTCTTTTGCCAAGGGTACATTCTGCTGACCGGCTGTAAAGTGGATGTGCTTGGGTGGAGCCAGAGTGTTTTGTCAGATAAAGACTGAAGCTTTCATGTGCCCACTATATATATATTTTCCTTCTTCCTTCCGTTCCTTATATCATCCCCCACTTCAGTTGGGTTGGTTGAAAGAAGGTTTAGCAGCCTTCTTCCACATTTGTTTCCATCATATGTTCAGCTGCACAGCAAGTTTGCCACACTGCATCCACTATTTTGAAAAATGCTGAGGTCTGCTGAATCCAGCTAAACCATTAGGAGACCACCTCTTCCGCAACTCTGCCCTAGTTATGACTTGCATTTGTTTCTTAGAATGTAAAAGAGACCTCATGGGTTATTTTCTTGATTGTATGCACTTTATTAATGCAGGCACAGCAGCAAAAAACTTTTAATACTGCTCTTCAGAAGCTGAGCAGTTTGTGCTGTGGAAAGAATGTGTATATAAATAGCAATGGAATTGCAGAAGCAAGGAGCGAAATAGTTTCAAAGCAAAACGTAGAAGATGAAGAAGAACACGAAGAGGAGGTATTTCAGTGGATTTTATTGTATTTTGATGGTTAGGTATGTCCATGGTAAACCAAGATTCAACTGAGAAATAAGCAGACATCTGAATCAAAAAATTCTGATATAAGATGAAACTTTTAAAAAAAATGCTCATGGCTATAATGCTATAATGCTTGATAAATATCATTCATATGAATTTGATTTAGCTGAATGTTTTATGCTACTCTTTCTAGTTATCAGGAAAGAAGAAAATGTAGGAGATTATCTCCATTTTGTCCTTCCTGGATAACAGCTTCACTACATAAACTATCAATTATCGAATATCTATTGCAACAGTAACTGTCCTAGATTGAGATAATTTTGGAAAGCATCTTGAGCTTATTTGAGATGGAAAATCACAGAAAATTCACAATAAAGAAAACAATGTTTTGTTTTATTAGCATGACAGGTGTTTCTGTGACAAATGGATTTTACTGTATTTATAAAGGAAATCATAACCTAGTACATATGATCTTTTTGTTGAATTTATACAGCCCAAAATAAAGTGAGAAGATGCATAATTTATATACATACTGTTTAATACACTGTTTTTATTTATTATTCTTTATTAGCCTTGGTTAAGCTTTCACACACAAACCCCAGTTTTGTTAGATTAAGGCACCTTTGGGGAGGACTTTTATAAAGTGTATTTTATAATTGATGGAGCACAGTAGTAATCTTTTTGAATAAGTACTCTTTAGTTATCATAACAACCACGTAACTATTCATAACAAAATTTTGCTCATAGAAAACAATATTGGTTTTCATTGAACCTAGTTTTAATTTATGCTAAAGTTTGCTTTGTAAGATTATAACTGATTGAATGTTATATTCTTGCCTTTTTTTGGGGGGATGCATTTTTACAGATTTTGACTGCTCACGATCTGGTAGATTTTTCTCCTGTATATAGATGCCTACATATTTATTCAGTTCTGGTATGTATATATGAACATATGTATATATGTTATATATGAAACCCTTTTATTTGTATATATATAGAAATGTATGTACAGTCTAATAATAAATATGTGCATGCAATTTATTGCCTGCTAGTAATGCTTGCCTATTTAGTTGCAGCATTGTTTTTTCATTCATAAAAAGAGTCCTTCTGTAAAGACAAGAGCCTTTGAGCCACTAGAGGCTCTGTTTTACCAGCAGAAAAAGAATACATTTCCCCTAGTTTCCCCTCTCTTCTTAATTCCCATTGTCACCTCATGTACTGTTGCCTAATTTTCCAAAGCAACTTGGTGAAGACAGAGAAGGCTGCGTAAAAAGAAGAAATTATCGACAAGGTTATTGGATGCAACTCTACAAAATTTGCTGAGGCTAAGTAATGTTTAGAATAGTCTCACTGAAAACAATGAGATTCATGCTAGCTTAACATAAGTCATGTTGGTGATAATGTGCATATTTTAAATGAGATTTGACCTCTGACAGGAGAGGGTATTCAATTGTTTCTTCCTATCCTGGCTCTGATCTAGGTTTGTAATCTTTCCTCTTGCATATCCTCTCTATTACACTTAACTGTGGGGAAAATTTAAGTTTTGAAATAACATTTATATACAGTATTTTCAATTTTTATGAGGATAAACGCTGTTAAACAAGCAGGGAATCTCAGTATCCTGCTATAGGACTTTCTGCAGTTGATTGGATAGGAACACTAGGCAGGTTAGGAGCTAACCTGAACCTAACCAGAGGTTTATGCAGGTCACATCTTACTGTGGAAAAAGTGACTGTGAGGAAAGCAAGAAATGTGCCCCTGATGGTCTCTTCATTGCTAACTCAGCAGCAAAACATCCTGAGATGATGCAGGATGATCCCTTGGTCCTTTATTCCAATCCTTGTTTTCTTGCAAGAAGGTTCACCATAAAGGCAACTAGGAGAATTTGTATAGGTAAGAAAGAGTCAGAGAGTCATCAGGATGATCCAGAAATTTGCTTTCATTACTGAATGGCCAATACGTTTACTGGATGATAGGAACTGAAAACCTAAACGCATGGAAGTATCCATGTTGGGGAAAATTACCCTTAAACTATTTTTGATCATTTGGAAGAGAGAGACTGCTTTATCTTCTTTTGCATAGACAACCTTTTGTCTGAAAGGGTTGGGCTAGAAGACCTTCCAACTCTATTATTCTGCATACCTAATATCTGTTGTGGAACTAAGGACAATAAAATAAAGTTCAGTGATTTAAAAACATTTGATTCTGGTTACAGTGGCCTGTACTTTTCCTTAGGGAAGGACAACATCCAGATAAGTTTGGAGCACATCCAAAGCCCTTTGGTTGTCTATATATCATTCAGTCTCATAGTGGAAGCAATCCTATGCTACTATTTTTCCCAAACTACCAAACAATGCTTAATAATTTTAGAATGAGCGATCGTTTGAACTTAATGTCATTTCATGGCTTCTTCATTTTCATGGCTGGTTCTGAAGCTGTTTGCTATAGTTTCCCATTTTGGATGGAACAAGAAGCTATAGTTAATTACAGATTCATGCTTTATTACTATAGCATATCCCAGCTGAATGTGCCCATGGTTTATAGGTTAATTCATATCTCAGTCTATTAAGCCAATGTGTGATAGTATGAACTCTTACATGAATTAGCTAATCAATCTTTGGTTGCTGTTAGAAAAATAGTGGTCTTTTAGATCTATCAGGTATAATGTTCCTATATGCTCCTCAAATATCCTATTTCTGGCCCTCCTCAAATATCCTATTTCTGCTATAGTAATAAAGCATGAATCTAATTATAGCTTCTTGTTCCATCCAAAATGGGAAACTATAGCAAACAGCTTCAGAACAAGCCATGAAAATGAAGAAGCCATGAAATGATATTAACTTCAAACGATGGCTCATTCTAAAACTATTAAGCATTGTTTGGTAGTTTGGGAAAAATAGTAGCATAAGATTGCTTCCACTATGAGACAGAATGATATATAAATAAAACTTATCTGGAACATTGATTTAAAGGAGTATTTTTAAAATAAAATGTCTGTAGTAAAACAGAATCGGACAGTACATGCACACAGTATACTGTATATTTGAAGTTATTAGTATCCCATATTTTAAAAAAAGCTATTTTTCATATTCAGAAGTGTGGGGACATTTATCATGAAGATATTTGGGAGAACAAAGAGATGTTTTAAACTGTGTATATTTTTTTGTTTAGGGTGATGCAGAAACATTTGAAAACTACTATAGAAAACAGAGGAGGAAACAAGCAAGACTAGTTTTACAGCCACAGTCAAACATGGTACTTGAATTTAAAAAAGAAAATATTTATACAACATCTCACATTGCTTTGTGTTAAATGTGTGTGTTCTTTTCTTACAGCATGAAACAGTAGAAGATTACAGAAGATACTTCAGTCAAATTGTAGGGTGAGTAAAGCTGCTATCTGTACTTATTATAGCTTTTCAACTGGTTTGCATATGCTTTTTTGCCTTATGTTTGCTATATTAACACTAGCAATTGATATTTTAAGATAGCAAGGAGCAGGAACAGTTGTGATCCTTTGCTCCTCCCATCATCATATATCAAATTAAGTTTTCTTGAAAGTAAATAATGTATGTATTAAAGAATTGGATTTATCAGATGTTAAAATATTACAGCTTTGTTTGGAACTTTTGGTGGTAACTGGATTGAAGAAGATAGTACTAATTTAATTTGCCTATTAAGAAATGGGTTATGGGATGTTATTTGTTAGCTAAAAGGAGGGGAAGAGATCATGAAATTGTTTGTACTTGTCATGATGATGGTGGCATGTCAGAGCGTGCAGTCTTATTGCACAAGATAATCTTATTGCACAAGATAAACAGTGGTCTATAGTAAATGGTGGTTTATCTTACACTATCTACAATATCATACACCAGGAACAATATACATACATGTGCTAATACAGCAGGCTCCAACAAACCACAGCTACAGCAGGAAACGGAAGAGAGAGAGAACACATCTGTGGAGCCTTCCCTTTATACAAAGGCTCTTAAAGGGACACAGATCCTGCTGGCTCTTAAAGGGAACAGACCCTGCTGAGTCATTCCCATCATTACATCTTACATTACATAAGCTGGTTAGCTGTTAAATCATTACCTTGACATGGCAAGTCCCTTTCTTGCAAAGGGAGGGTTTTTTTAATTCATTATTTTTCTTTTTTCTGGAACTTTTTTCTCTTTTTTAGTTGCATTATCTTTTATTGTTCTATTCAGAACTTTTAAGAATATTTTTAAAATATAAAGAATTGGATCTTTAGGGTATAGAGACTGTTGATGCCTTAGTGACATCTTCTTTCTAAGGCCTGCTGACAATTATCATATTTCCACTACAGCATCCCAGAATTTACAGGCTGATGTTGCATAGTCTATAACTTAAAACCACGAGCCTTATGCACAGTAACTATGACAGCTATTATTAAGCAAAAAAACACTGCTCCCTTCTTAGATAGCAATTGACTGAATCTCTCGTTTATGAGCATCCATTGATTGCCAAGATGTCTTCAGTGCACTACAAGCCAGCCCATATTCAGTTGTTGCTTTTCTGTTGATTTATAATAAAGTTCACAGTCTAAGCAATCAGTCCTGCCTTGCTTTCCCACAATCTTGCTATGTTGAATGCATGAACAAAAAATATGCTCTCCCACTGAGGTGCGGTCTGAGAGGTAAACGTCTACATTTATTACTGTATCTCAGATATACTTTTCCTAATTAAATGGCAAAATGTGGGTTTCTTCACACATTCCCTTTAGTTAAGCACTAAAGGTGTGAATGGGACTGACACTACAAAAGTTTGGGAAATGGCTAGTGAAGCCTCCAGGTTTGGGGGCTGAGGATGAAAGGGGAAGGAAAAGGGAGAGCACTGCGCTTTTTTGCCCTTTATCAATTATATCTCAGGAAAATCACATTGATTCCACTATTTCTCATCCTGTTCAGTTTTTTTGTCGTGGAGGATCACATTTTACACGCAACCCAAGGATTAATAACAAGAGCTTACACAGATGAACTTTGGAACATGGCACTTTCAAAGATTATCGCTGTCCTTAGAACTCATTCAGTAAGTGAGCTGTTGTTTTTTTTAAGCTTCCCTTTAAATTTACTTACTTAAGACCCTGTAGAGTATGTTTAGAAGAAGGAGAATGTGGGGAAGGCTTGCAGTGGTGGTGGTGGTGGTGCAGAATGCAGGTCTAACATGTGGAGGGGGGGTATTGGTAATTAAAAATTGCTCAGATTTGGGAGAGAGCCCATGAAGCCTTTGTTTGTCCTTGCACTATCTGGGTTTGAGTCACAGCCCTGGGCTATCTGCATAATCCCCCGCTGATTTACAACTCCCCAGGTCTTCCAAACTGTTCTTAGTCTGAACAGTTTAGAATATGTAGAGTTAATCTGCTCTTATTATTGCAATCTGTTCTAATTAGTTTCAACTGACCTCTTTATTAGATCAGAGTGAATTAGTTTAGCATTGAAAATAGCACCAGGAAATAGTTTCTAATTATAATTCCAAACCCTTTTCCAAAGTAAACTTCACTGGCAAAACTCTTAGCCTTAGGACTGCTCTAAATTGTAACAGAGTTGTACACTAGCTACTAGACCTTATTACCTGTTCTTGGGTTGAGGAATTATAAACAAGTGTCATTTAGTCTTATAAAGTTATATTTTCCTAATTTTTTGCAAATTTTTTGCCTATAAAAGAATAAAATAGCAAAAATTACTAATAGCTGATGGACTTTTATTGTGACAGTTTGTCAGTAAATAGAAGCAAATGGTTATCTAACATAAACCCAGACTATTTCTTTTGTTCATTTATCACATTTATGTAGCCACCCATCTAACAAAATGTGACTGTGGGCAGCGCACAAACATAACAGCCATTAAAAACTACATAACAATCTACAAGGAGTCAACCATAAATAAAATAAACATATAAAACCCAAGAATGTGGGAGAACAACCATCACTTGACCTCATACAGCCACCTTGCAGGCTCCCTATAGATCCCCAAGGCTGATGAAAAAAGCATATGTTAAGTGCCTGAAAAAAACATGTCTTAAGGCTAAGTATGTATACGGAAAACATGTATATAGAAAAGCCCACACATGTTCATGCAATATTTTTCAAGTTGTTTTCTATCATCAATAACACTTTATATGGTCTCAGCAGATGACAGAATCAGGCCAATCTTATCTGAATTTTACTCAGAAACTAAGGACGGTTAGATCTGGTTAATTCTTAGAAGGGAGACCACCAGGGGATCCCACATATCCAAGCTAGAGTGGGAAGATAAAAAAAAGCATTCTTTAAGAAGAAAACATCTGTAAATTGCCAAGCAAACTGTATGAATGTGTGTATGCAGTCACCGCTAATCAAGCTCAGAGATTATCTTAAATATTTTTATAGCTTCTACTTAAAGAAGAAATTGGAGTAGCCAACATTTACATCTGAAATTTAGTGATGGGGAGCAAAATGAGAGGTAGGGCACTTTTTCAGAAATTGACTTAAACACCAACATGAGTGACTTTAGAAGAGTATCAGGTAAATTAATAGTGAATAAGATTGTGGGTAGTTTCTAGCCACGAGGCGGCTATATATATATATATATCTCAGAGAAACACTTCTCACATATTATTTATGAGGAATGTCTATGGAAATTCTCAATCATCATGGTTGTTCCAAAGATGCTTTGCAAAAGGCAATTGAACTTTCTTGGTTTTTTCCTTGAAAACATTTCACTTCTCATCCAAGAAGCTTCTTCACTTCTGGAACTGAAGAACAGAACTGAAGAAGCTTCTTGGATGAGAAGCAAAACGTTTTCAAGGAAAAAACCAAGAAAAAGATAAGCAGAAGAAAGTCCTGTTGCCAATATGCTCTGCTTGTAAGCTTCCCAGGAGCATCTGGTTGGCCACTTTTGGAACAGAAAGCTATATTGGACAGGCTTTTAGGTTGATCCAGCACAAATCCTCTTCTATTATCTTCTTTTGCTAGTTAAGAGATGATAGCAAGAAAACCCTAATAAAGGATCTTTCCTTAGAAATGGAAGAAAGCTGGTGAAACAGTGCCCAGATTTCTCTGGTTTGCTTCTTCCTATTCTCTGAGTTCAATAAAAAATTACAATATTGTTCTTACTTCTCTCTTTTTAAAAAAAAATATCATACACTATTGTTGGAAATACACCCATTAGTAAGCTTTGCAGCTGTTGAAAATGAGCAACACATTAGTAGACAAACCCTAATTTGCTTAATTTCTTAAGCGTAATCTGATATTTTAATTTTCAGTCCTATTGCACTGATCCTGATCTTGTCCTGGAGCTGAAGAATCTGATAGTTGTCTTTGCGGATACTTTGCAGGTTGGTAACATGCTGGCATTTCAGGCATGGAATGTCTATTTACTATATCCTTTTCTTATTTATTTAACTAGATTCAAGAAATACCTGCCTTAAAATTAAGCATAAACTAATAATGTCCTTAAACATAGAAAAGGCATAAAAAATAAAAAGACAAGAGAATGGCAAACAAGACATATATGTTTGCAGTAACATATGACTTGTCCTAACCTGGTATCATCTAGATTTGTTAGAACAACAGTAGTGGGATTCCCATTCAGCAAAATTAAAGCTCCAGGAGAATACTAAGAATTGCAGTCCCAATTTTTCTGAATACTTATTTATTAGATATATACTCTGCTCTTCACTCAGGGGCTCAATATGTGGTTCAAGTAATAGTCCTTTTTTCCTCCCATCCATCTGGTCTAGTGTTTGTTTGTCTACAATTGGCCTTGTAGATCAACATTATAAGCAAGAAATAAATATCCTGTGCTCAAATATGGTGAAGTTAGGATAGCTGCTTGTAAGCCCGTACTCTATATTAGGCTTCTGTAATCTTTTGGCTTGCCTGGGCCGCACAGAGTGAAGAGGAATTGTCTTGGGCTGCATATACAATATATAATATAGTTATGTATATAAACACACATCATAATGTTAAAAATGTACGATCTTGTGGGGCCGCATTACTAGCTGTGGATTGAACATACGCTATATATCATTTGATAGGAAGAGAATGAACTGATATTTATGCCGGAATGGCAAAGGAGATCAATGCAAGAAATATATAATAGCATATTAATTGAAGGGGAAGGTTGAACTTTTCATATGGAACCCTTTCCCTTCTCCTCCTCCCCCCCCCCCCCCCCGTTTCTCTTCATGTATTCAGATAATCTTGGTAGAGGACTTGGCTCCTATGCTGTATAAAGAACAGGGTGAAGGAAAGTGGTATCCATTCATTCCTTCATTACAAGAGCTCCAACATTACCATATGAAGCAGGGCAGAGATAAATGAGAAGCTGTGGAAAAGAAAAGAGATTAGAGCAAGCTTGCTTTGGGAATGAGGAGGAAAGAAAGTCCCCAGTGGACTATTGAATGGGAAAGAGATTGTGGTATGCTGACCTTTCCTTGCAAAAACAAGGAGGGATGCAGGCCTCAAACTTCTCAGTTTTGTAATATCATATGCTTGCTTCTGTTTGCACCTTTGAAATATTCTTTTATTTTGCTGTTTTGTTAGGGTTATGGTTTCCCCGTCAACAGACTATTTGATCTTTTATTTGAAATAAGAGACCAGTACAATGAGACACTTCTTAAAAAGTGGGCTATATTGTTCAGGTGAGTATTGCAAGATAAGAAGAAAGTCTTTCCAAATAACAGCCACTTTTGGTTTTATTTTTAATGGCTAAATATTTGAAGATTTCATTATCCAATTTTTGTAATGGTATTTGTTTTCTGAAATGGCAACAATTTAGAAATCTCAACATTTCTGACAGCCTGGATATGAACGTAATTTAAATTTGAGGCTTTATTTATTCGATAATTCCATGTGTTTACTTTGTCTATCTGTCTGTCTCACTCACTCACGCACGCACACATAGACACACACACACACAAACAATGGTTACTTATTGCTTTGATTAATATACCATGATCACTAGTCCTGTATTATGGGGATTTCAACTTAGTGTAGTATAATAAGTTTACATTTCCATATGAAGCCGCTTCTTTTTGATTGTAGCTTCACAAATATTTGTTGATTAGTGTATTATGAGTTCTTGTCTATTCAGATCAACAGTTAATTGCAGCTGGGATACTTCTTGCCCCCTTTTCTAGCTATACTTTACAGCACTTTAAATCACCAACATTTTTGACATCAGAATTTACAAATGCATAATTTTCCTTTCGCAAGAAATGCAATGCAATAAAGCTTAACCCTGGCTGGATTGTGCCCATCTATGTCATTATATTTTATACCTGAACTGTATATTCCTAACTAGTTCCTTAAATTCTGCAGGGATATTTTTGAAGCAGATAATTACAGTCCAATTCCTGTATCAAATGAGGAAGAGTACAAACTTGTGATTAGTAAATTTCCTTTTCAAGATCCAGAACTTGACAAGGTAAGAGAACTTTGTGGCGTATTAGTTTTTGTCTGATTAATTCCAATAATGAATGAGACTCTGGTGTGCCAACATTCCCTTCTATTGGGACCATATATGGGTGTCAAATACTCCAGAAAGCAGGCAAAGCGCTAATCATGTTACCTAGCTGGGTAATGAAACATCTGCATGCAAACAACCAAGCTTAGGGAGTACACAGGACTCCACATGTTAGATTTTAAAACTAAGGAAAAGTGAATATATTCAGATTTACATCCTCTTGTCTCCTCTTTTTTCATGCACAAAACAAGATTATTATTTCAAGAATATTACTAAATTAAAATAAACAGGAAACGTATAGAAGAAAATATAAGTTTGAACAGGATTGAGAATAGCATAGAAGTGGCTGCATTTTTTACTTCTAAATAATGGCAAACTAGATTACCATCGTAACTGAAAAAAGCAGCAAACTGCAGTTTGATTGAATCATATCTTCATCATCAACCAGGATCTGTTTCTAGTGACCTGATTTACTCATTGGTTGCTTAACTGTGGTAGTAGAATAAATCACAATTGGTTGAGTTCAAGTGGCACATTAAGCACAAACTCTTTACAAACTGCAATGGTGGGAGTCGCACAGTGTCCTAACTCAATAGATTTTACTGTAGCTTAGTAGCTTAGAGATATATGACATGGGACTTCAGGCCATGTGTATCTCTCTAAAGCCTTAGTTGTGGCTTTCCACATCTCCAAAGGTTAGTACCAAATTTTAATGGAGGATATGGAGGAAATTATTAAAATGTGTAAATAAGCAACTTAACTAGATACAAGTTAAATTCATAACTTACGTACATAACCAGGTGTTGTATATATAGGTAATCCTCGACTTACGACCACAATTGAGTGCAAAATTAAGTGAGACATTAGTTAAATGAGTTCTGCTCCATTTTATGACCTTTCTTGCCACAGTTATTAAGTGAGTCACCTTAGTTGTTAAATTAGTAACACAGTTGTTAAGCGAATCTGGACTCCCTATTGACTTTGCAATGACCCCGGGACACTGCAACTGTCATAAAGTACGAGTCAGTTGCCAAGTGTCTGAATTTTGATCATATGACCATAGGGATGCTGCAACAGTTGAAACTGTGAAAAATCATTATAAGTCACTTTTTTTCAGTGCCGTTGTAACTTTGAACGGTCACTAAACGAACTATTGTAAGTCGAGGACTATCTGTATATAAAACTTTAGATAAACAATAATAGAATCAAGTAACTAAGTTACAACCAAATATAATTTAGATTTGAGTTCAGATTGTTTTTTACTTGACCCGTTTTGAAATACAGTACCACATGGAAAATCTGTTTTGCTTCCACAGCACCGTTTTCCAAAGAAACTTCCAATGTCACAGTCAGTGCCTCAGATTTATATCCAGGTTAAAGAATTTATTTATGCAAGCCTTAAATTTTCAGAGTCACTTCATCGGAGGTAAGCATTGATAAAATCAGTGTCTGTATAGTAAATTTAATTGAGTGTGTTTTGCTTGTGCTTCAAGACAATCAGAAACTAAAGGGGTATATGGTTGCTTTGTAATATGGCACGTGTTTGGTTTCAGAAAGTCCTATGCTGAATCCCTAGCATTTAGCTCTGAAGGATTCCTCCTTAAAATGCCAGTATATATAGCCAGGCATGAGTTGGATCAATCATCTGTCTCAGAAATAGGCAGTTCCCTAGTTTATCCTCATAGTTCCTGTTTTTGTCTTCCTATCTGCATTGCATGCAGTGTTAGAAGTTGCTTTTTATTTTATAACAACAACAACAAACATAATAATAAAGTTGGAAGGGATCTTGGAGGTCATCTAATCCAACCCCCTGCCTAGGCAGGAAACTCTATACCATTTCAAACAAATTTATTTTGTTTTATTTGTAAAGCTAAAAACAATTCAGTCTAAAATAGAAGTATTTTTTTTTTAAAAAAAGACATATTGATAGAGTAAGGTAAAAATAAATTATAATGTCAAATTGCAAAGTACAGAAATTAAAATCCATGTAAGACCCATAAAATTGCAATCAATTTTATAACCAATAATGAATGCTTTGTTTAATTAGGGTAGATAACTATAAAAGGACACAAGTGAAGGTAGTCCTTGACTTACAACCACAATTGAGCCCAAAATTTCTGTTTTCAAGTGAGGCATTTGTTAAGTGGGTTTTGCCCCATTTTATGACCTTTCTTGCCACGGTTGTTAAGTGAATCACTGCAGTTAATAAGTTAGTAACCCAGCTGTTAAGTGAATCTGGCTTTCTCATGGACTTAGCTTGTCAGAAGGTCGCAAAAGGTGATCACATGACCTTTGGACAAAGCCACGGTCATAAGTATGAACCAGTTGCCAAGCATCTGAATTTTGATCACATGATTATGGGGATGCTGCAAAGGTAGTAACTGTGAAAAACGGTCCAGACACTTTTCAGTGCCGTTGTAATTTTGAATGGTCACTAAATGAACTGTTGTAAGTCGAGGATACCTGTAGTCCTAGGAAGTTTTTTTTCATTAGGTTATACAGATTTTTTAAGAAAAAGTAATAGAAATTCAAATACTTCCCTCCCCCCCTCTCTTTCCCCCCCCTCTTCCCCCCCTCACACACACACACACATACACACAAATGCAGATGGTAGAAAGGAATAAAGATTTGTTCTTTTGTTGTTTGAATAAATTTCCTTCTTCCCTCTTCAGTTCAAACTTTACTTTTAGTAATATCTTTGTATTAAAAAAAAGTCATTCTTGGAATATTGAGAAATTCATTTTCTGATAGGTAGAACACACTACAAAGGAGAATTTACTCTACTTTTCAAAGGCTTCCATTTTCATTAATCTCAAAGCATTACTTGCCTTTAATTGGATGGAATGTGTAGTTCTTTGCTTGTTGAAATCTGGAAACTATTTCAGTTTGTTGTCAAGCTGTGCCTAATGTTGACAATGGTAAATTACTCCCCTTTCACAAATACTGAGCTAATAAGGCTTCTTAATCTCCATCTCCAAACAGGAATTCATTAATTATGCAAATTACTCTTCACAAATATATACTATCAGCTAGAGTTCAAATTACATAAATACACATACTAAATTTTGTCAAATTATTAACAAATATTAGTTTGTGTGAAATCCAGTCCTTCGTGGCAGTTAAGCAAACATACTTGATTACATGTGTGGACAAATAAAAATAACAATGTGTTTCTGTAGAATACTGTATCTACATCATGAAAATAATTTATGTATTATCATGCTTCCAGAGGGATGGGGCAACAAATTATGTAAATTAAATTATGTCTTAGGAACTTCAGTAAACACTATTTGATATTAATACACAAGAGCCTTCCAAAATGTTATGCTTTCCATCTTCCTTGGACTTTTGGCAAATCATATGTGCTAGATCTTAAATTTTGCGGGTAGAGAAAAGATTAATTCCTTGTTGTTAGTGTTAGCTCCATATTAAACCAGTGTAATGATTTAGTAATGATGTAGTGATAGTGTAGCAGTATTTTTGATGTGCTAATTTTAGCACACCTCTTGTAGGTTTCTATTGGTGTTCCATTTAGCTTTGGAAAAACCAAACTAATTAATTTTCCAGGTAAATCAAGTTGGCTTCTGCATCACACGGAGCATTGCCGCATAGATTCATCATCTTTCCACTGAAGCTGTGGAGCAGAGCGCCTTAGTTTCCTCTTCTTGACCTGTCAGTTGATGTCTATTCTACAATAGTTGACTTTTTCTGCTTTCTCATTATGTAATGCTAAGCCACGGAGCAAAGATGGGTGATTTTATTTTTCAGTTTTGCTCCCACTGTAGTTGCCTGTGGAGAGTGCTGGCAGCACATAATGGGAAAGATGGTGACAGTTGATGGATGCTGTGCAGAATCCCCAAAATGAAAAAGGCAAAGTCAACAGTCACATGGAAAAGGTTTAAATTTCTGCAGGTTGCTCTCCGGAGTAACTAAAACGGTATACAGGTAGTCCTCAACTTACAACAGTTCATTTAGTGACCATTCAAAATTACAACAGGACTGAAAAAGTGACTTATGACCGTTTTTCACACTTACTACTGTTGCAGCATCCCCATGGTCACATGATGAAAATTCAGGTGCTTGGCAACTGACTCATATTTATGACGGTTGCAGTGTCCCGGGGTCATGTGATCAGCTTTTGTGACTGTCTTACAAGCAAAGTCAATGGGAAGACGGATTCACTTAACAACAGTGTTACTAACTTAATAACTGCAGTGATTCACTTAATAATTGTGGCAAGAAAAGTCTTAAAATGAGCAAAATTCACTTAAAATGTTTCACTTAGCAAAAGAAAATTTGGGCTCAATTGTGGTCGTAAGTCAAGGACTACTATTGGTTGCAAAATGTATTTATATAGGGTGGGATATGGAGTTGAAGATTGGTAAGGATATCTGTTAAATGGAAAGCTGTTCTCCAAGACAATCAACATGCCAAGAGTTATATTGACACTGGGTTATAATCAGGTGGTAAGAAAGAAACAAAGCTACATGTTTATTTAGTAATTTTATATGCAGTGTTCATCTGTTTTCAGAGTATCTCATTTTTTTTCTGCAGTTCAACAGAGATAGATGACATGCTTAGAAAATCTACAAATTTATTGCTGACTAGAACTTTAAGCAGTTGTTTACAATACCTCATTAAAAAACCTCACATAGGTTTGACAGAGGTAAGTGTTGAGACATGTTTTCTAAGATTCAGTACATTGGCAGGGGCTTTTGAAACTTTTTCAGTAGTTCAGGGACTTCCAAACCTTTTCCTTGGGAAGGATGCGATTTCCCCAGAACTTTTCAAAGAAAATCAGGAATTGTTGATAAGTTTGTTTAAAATACATCTTGGTATTAGTTATACCTTGCTTGAACCTGTGGCTCCCCAGGGGGAATTTTCAGGTGATTTGATATGTTAAATCTGTAGTGCTTAATAGACTCCTCGTATAGGTAGATTCCATTTACCACTACTCCAGTCCAAGTAAATGGTGAAAAAACAGCATAGGAAAGTATCCCAAAAGTGCTTTTTCACGAGGCAACTGGACTTTCTTCAAAGAAAAACAAGAAAGTCCAGTTGCCTCGTGAAAAAGCACCTTTGGGATAACTATGACCTGGATGACTGAGAATCTCAATAGACATAGGAAAGTATGTGCTATCCAACATAAAGATATTCTGTAGGGAGCAACTTAAGGTTTTCTTAATGGATATATAAGTTTAAAAAAAAATTCCTGAAGCTAGAAAATGTTCACACATAATGTTCACAATGGAGTTTTTTCATACATTGGTATTCCAAATTAAAATGACAATCAGTCTTTAATATAGACATATCTGTTTTGTTATAATCAATCCATTACATGTTATATGTTTGTTTTTGTGTTATATACTTCTGTTTGGGAGGGGGCTCCATAATTATCAGTGACTTAAATTTAATCTGAAATTTTAAAAAGGGGCTTTATTAGAATTTGTTCTTATATCTTTGTTTTCACATTTTTTAAAGCTGGTGCAAATTATCATAAATACAACACATTTGGAACAAGCATGTAAATACCTTGAAGACTTTATAACTAACATTACAAATATTTCCCAAGAAACTCTCCACACAGCAAGACTGTACGGTCTTTCAACATTTAAGGTATGTAAGGTGTAATCAGTTTTCAAGTCCCTGTCTAAACAGCCAAATTCTTTATTTCTAGATATCATGCTTTAGTTCCATGTTTTATGTACAATTGATAAATGTATGAATAACAGTACCCAAACATACTAGGTAAAGTGACTCAGCATCATAAAAGTTCCAAATAGTTATCTTTAAAGAGTATTTTTTTTCTTTTAATCCCTCTAATCTCTTGCTTCGGGATGGGGTTGGGGCGACTGATTGGAGCTGAGCCTTTACTAGCCAGATGCCCTTCCTGACGCCTATGCAGAGTTTGCAGCAGACAATTACTCAGAAATATCTACTGCTACTGATTGTGAGGCGAGAGCTCCACTCTAGGCCACCACACCACTCACCTGTAAAGAGTACATTAACTAAAATAGGTGATATTAACTTAAGTACACCATTGTAATGATATAAAAATAATCACTTTAGAGTGCTGCTTATTTTAAAATAACTTAATCTCATTAAATTAATCCACGGTGAACTATATATTACATTGGAATGATGAGGTCATATTTGGGAGGAGGCAAAACTAAAATGTGCTTGTGCTCAACATCTTCAGTTACACCTATATGTTTCTCAAGCTTGATTATACATGTTGATGGTTCATCCAGATATTTTCGTTAGAAAAGATATGGCTTTGTGAAGTTTCCAACAGAGGGAAAAAAAATACAAAAAGAGAATGTCAGGTATATAGGCATTTATGCTTTTGCTCATTTGACAATAAATTTAAACCAGTGTATATAGGCTACAGTTATTACACAGGCACGTATTATCGAGTTTCCTACATTTGTACCACTATAGGTAGTCCTCAACTCATGACCATAATTGAGTCTGGCATTACAGTCATAAGTTGTGGCAGTTGTTAAGCAAGACACTATGTAGTTGCTCCCAATTTTATGATCTTTTTTCCAGTGGTTGTTAAGTGAACCCTTTGGTTGTTAAGCAAACTCATTATACACAGTGGGTATTTTTTGCCCCAAACTGGAATGAAACACATCTTTCCAGCAAAAAATACTGAAAATCATGCTCATGTGACCATGGGAGGCCCAAACGGCTGTAAATGCAGGCCGATTGCCAAGTGCTCAAAATGTGATTGCAGGTCTGAACTTTGAAACTGGGTCATAAGTAGTCATAAGTAGCTCTGGGGAGGTCCACCATAACTTTGAACGGTTGCTAAGTGACTGGTTATAAGTTGAGGATTACCCGTATTGGAAGAAGATTAGTATTTTGGGTATTCAGTTCTGGGTCTCTGATCTCTGGTACCAGTAGTGTCTCCAGTTAAGTATAAAGTAATGACTGAAAGCAAAAAATCATTTCATATACACTCAGATATAAATGAGCTAGTGGAAACTGACCAGGAAAATGATTTTGGGGTAGAGCTAAGAAAGATGTTGGAAACAATAACCAAAATCATCAGAGAGCTGACACACTTTCCCCATGAACAAATTCGGAAACGATTATATATATATGCACATTTTATGTAGGAACAAAATGATCTTTAACACCATCAAACAACATCTGCCTATACCAGGTCCTTGGGAAGGACTTAATAGGTGGATAAAAATGCAAAACCCAATCTAAAAATCTGGCTGACTGTGTGATTAACCATAAAAAATAATAAGGAATTCATGACCCCTTTAGAGACTATAAAACTAGGTATATAAAACTTCAGACGGCTAAGTTTAACTGTACTGACTTAGAAGTAAGGCCCTCTCTGTTTAGTAAAATTATTTCAACTAATGAAATGTGTATAAAATTGCAGATAAGTTCCTACAGGAGATTTATGCAAGGCGTGTGTGCGTGCGCATGCGCGTGCATGTGTGTGCATGCATATCTTTTATCAGTTCATAAATTTACTCATGACCTCATCCTATCATAATAGTTTTGAAACCATCCATTTCAAATGTAGTTTGTCACGTCATATTGTTTTGAGAAGATTCAAAGTTTATATTCTTTGGCCTCATGGAATTAGCTGCATGGTTTGTTGGGTCCTATCCCCAACATAGGTATTATTTTAATACTTTAGATAATGATCTGTGTTTACTTTAGATAATGATCTGTGGAATAACAATGCAAAAAGTATCCTATGTTTCTCATTTCTGAACCTATTTGTACAAATTTGGAATGTTTTCTTTCACTGACTTTTTAAAAAGTACACAAAAACAGGCATCAGTTAATTCCCTAACAATTACATCTTAAGTTTCAAGTAATTGCCTTACTGTGTATACACCCAAACAGGGCAGGATTTTACAGACCAACACTAAAAAAGGATTATTCCCACTGAGAGTAATTCTGTCTTCAGCACTTTTATTTTGTAACTAAATCTAAAACGATACCTATCAAATTCCAGCATTAGTCTCTATCATCAAGGTTAAAAGAAGATAGGGAGGATAAAAAATGCTCAAAGGATTAGCATCATGCCTCTTGTATTTTCTGCTTGGAGAACATTTAGTTACCATTACCATGTGACCATTTGTGAATGTTATAACTAGGGCAAATGGGAATTGTTAACACAGCAAAGTTCAGAAGAGCTTGTCATATATTCTCTATTAAATCCCTTTTCTTCATGGTGCTCTATGGATCGTTGCTTACAGCTGTCTTGCCTTCAGTTTAGACACCTGGTGATAGAGATGAAATAGAAATCCTCCATGGTCTTTTGAAGTGGATTTGCAAGACTTGCCCAAAGGGACTTTTCTGTAGCAGCATTTAAAGACATCAAAAACAGTTCCCAAGTTGTGTATTTTGGTAATCAAAATTTCACACAAACTTTCCTTTTAAAAATGATGGATTTGAAGGAAGGTACCTTGTGAAAGTTATGTAGATAAATAAGGTTGTTACATTTTTTTAAAAAGTGCCTGTGTTAGGAGAAAAAATGCATTGAAAAATCGTATTATGGAAATTATCCCATTGTTTTAAAAAAAATAAAGGATCTGTGGGATTTTGAGGAAAGTCCCCAAAACTATTCATATTTGTGAAAAATTGCTGATAGAAAGAGGGGTAAATAGTAAGAAAGGCAACAATCCCTTACCTGGTGCAAAATATCCTCAGAGCTTTCCTATAACAACTTTGTGTTTCGTATCATGTCTGCTGCCGTCTTAATCATAAATGAAAGAGCAAATCAGAGACCAAATTTTGGCTGTAGATAGGATCAACAGATTGTTTAGTTTAGGGAGGGATCCTGACCAGGACGGTAATCTCAAGGGTCCTATTAATACTCACTGTTCCTTTCATGATTCATTCATCTCCATGGTAGCCTTTGCTTTATAGAATTTTTTCCCCCAAAGGTCCGCCTTACCAGGTAGACCAGATAAAAAACATGACCAGAGGAGCTAATTCTGCTTTGGTAAGAATTGTAAGATTACATGAACAGACTCTTGCAAGTCTGAAAGTACAATTTCCCCCCCATCTCCTTTACCCCCAGGAATTAGGAAGGATCTCTTCTGAGCCATAGTTCTGGACTATGCTCTCTCTTGTCTCACCATTCTGTAGGCAGACTCTCTGGTCCCAATCCCCCAAATTCATTCCTACATACCGTTACATCCCCTCACATACCTACCGTTCACAGTTATGACTGTTGGAAAAAGTAAGTCTAATCCTCGCGTTTTCAACCTTCACAAGTCAAAGCAAAGCAAAGGAAAACTGAAGTAAGATCATAGGCATAGTTGTATCTTCACATAGCAGCTTCTTTACTTTGCTTTGTGGCTGGTCCAAGTTGTAATCACTAAACAAGGACTACCTTGTACATGGCTGCTTCCTTAATATTCTCCACACAAGTTAAAGCTGTGTTGCTTCAGCAAGCTTTCAGCCCTAACTTATTTCAACATCTTCCTTCCATTGGACTACTGAAGATTTCTCCAAATATTTTGCAGAAGTTAGAATCCATCCTGGAATCTAGAGTGGATAGAATCCTGATATATGTCAGGGCCCACTTCAAAATCTCATCCCAAGAAAGCAGAACTCATGGAAGCAATTTCTTCCAGAAGGAACTTTTATTAGGAGAAGCTGATAGTAGGCAGGATCTGAGGTTTTCCCACGCAGATCAATAGGTTAAAGTGTCCCCAAGCAAAACCCCACCCCATAGTTCGTCTGGCCAGTTCAAATCAACCAATCCCCAGGTGTTAAGTCCATCGTGGGAAAGGGGAGATAACATCAGGCCAGTTCTGGTTGTAACGGCGATGTTTAGGCGGTTCTTCGCACCTTCTCTTGAGAGCGGAGAGATAAGCCAGTTGCTGGAGGTTGCATTTCTTTCTTCCTCTCCCCTTTGCTAGTTGACAGTTTAGGGAGAAGAAAGTACAGAGAGAAATAATGCAGGAAAACGAAGTGTTACAATGTAGTGATAGAGGAAGCTAAAGCAATAAACCCGCGATTGCTTCCCCCTCTCCTCCAGGAGTATGGCAGAACCCAGAAAGGGAAGAGAATGGAATTTGGGTCAGAGAGAGGAAAGAGAAAAGAAAAACAAAAGGCAAGATACATAGGTACGGGTTCTGACATCCTGCCCCCCTTAAAAATATGAGAGATCCACCTGTTGAGAGACAAAACATGTTGAGAGGTTAGTCTGGTTTATTCGGGTAGTCTGAGTGAAACTTTTTTAACGGTTTGGGAGCTCTGACATGGCGTTTGTGAACCCACTCGTTTTGGGAGGAAGGAATGTGTTTCCATGCTACTAAATATTAGGTTACGCCGTGATATTTTCTGGAGTCAAGGATTTCTTTTATTTCAAAATGTTGTTCCCCTTCAACCATAATGGGAGGAGGTGGCGGGGGAATAGTTGGTCTTAAGGGAGATCGCTGTTCTCATTTTAATAAGCTGCAGTGAAAGATTGGGTGAATTTGCCTGAGGGTTTTCGGTAACTCTAACTCTACTGTTACTGGATTTATGATTCTTTTGATGGGGAAGGGTCCCATGTATTTTGGTCCTAGTTTCTTGGATGGTTGCAAGGATTTTAGGTATTTTGTGGACAGGTACACCATCTCCCCTATGGAGAATGGTTTTGGTTCGACTCTTTTCTTATCCGCTTGTGCTTTATAGGCTTGCCTGGCTTCATCTAGTGCTTTCCTAACTACTCGCCAGGTGTTTTGTAATTGTGCAATCCATTCCTTCAAGGAGGGAATGGCCGGTTTGGTGAGGTTCAGTTCTGGCATGGGGTTGAAACTTTGGCCAGTGGCTACTTGGAATGATGTGTAACCTGTGCTGGAATGAACTGCGTTGTTATAAGCCACTTCTGCGAATGGGAGTAGATCCGTCCAGTTTGTCTCTTGGAAATTTATGAAGCATCTTAAATATTGTTCAAATACTGAGTTCGAACGTTCCGTCCCACCATTCGTTTGAGGATGATGACTAGATGACAGCCCTTGGGTGGTCCCTAAAAGGGACAAAAACTCTTTCCAAAAGTTGGATGTGAATTGCACCCCCCCGTCCGATATTATGCGTTGAGGTGCCCCATGCAATCTGTATATATGTTGAACAAACAGTTTTGCCAAGGCTTTAGCGGTGGGGATTTTTGGGCAAGGAATGAAATGTACTTGTTTTGAGAATAGGTCTGTGACTACCCAGATGACTGTGTTTCCATTGCTTTCTGGCAGCTCCACTATGAAATCCATGGAGATTTCTCTCCATGGGGCTGAGGGGTTTGCTACTGGTTGCAGTAGTCTGGGTGATTTTCCTTGCAGTCTCTTGGCTGCTGCGCAGGGCGGACAGCTGGCCATATAGCTCTCAATGTCCTTTTTCATAGATGGCCACCAGAACTGTCTTTTTACTAGGTGCAGCGTTTTCACGAATCCAAAGTGACCTGCTGGCTTTGTGTCATGGCAGAGCTGCATGAATATAACCCTTTGGGTTTTAGGGATGTATAGTTTTTTCCCCACCCAAGACAAGCCATCAGTGATTGTGCAAAGGTTTTTGTGATTTTGGAACCAATCATCGGTTTCTAAAGCCTTCCTGAATTCAATCCCCGCTTGGCTGGCTAGCGGTTGCTTTAGTTTCGCTTGGGCTCTGGTGGTTACTTGCACTGCCATTTGCATTTCTGGCATGAGCGGTTTTGAGATGGTTGGCCGGGTGCTATTGTATTGAGGCATATGGGACAGTGCGTCTGCTAGGAAATTCTTTCCCCCCGGCAAATGTTTTAATAGTGAATGTGAACCGGTGGAAATGCTGTGACCACCGGGCTTGTTTGGGCGTGAGTTTTCTGGGCGTTTTGAGGGCCTCCAGGTTCTTATGGTCTGTCCAGACCTGGAATGGAATTTTATTTCCTTCCAGGAAGTGGCGCCAGGTGAGAAGTGCCCACCTCACAGCATACGCCTCTTTTTCCCACACCGCCCAGCGCTGCTCGGTGTCAGAGAGTTTTCTGGATGTGTATGCACAGGGTTGCAATATTCTCTTGTCATTTTCCTGTAGTAATACGGCCCCTACCGCCACGTCGCTCGCATCTGCTTGAATCACGAATGGCTTGTCCGGGTCGGGATGTTTTAAAACCGGCTCAGCCGAAAAAAGCCTCTTTAGTCTTTCAAATGCAGCTTGGCATTCCATTGTCCATGTTAATGGCTGGCTCGGTTTGGTTGAGCCTCCCTCTTTCGTTTTTAGCAAGTTTGTAATGGGCAAGACTATCTGGGCAAAAGAAGGAATGAATTGATGGTAGAAGTTGGCGAACCCCAGGAAGCTTTGTAATTGCTTTCTCGTACAGGGTGGCGCCCATTCTAGCACTGTCCGAACCTTTCCAGGGTCCATCTCTATGCCCTCAGTTGATATGCGGTAGTCCAGATAATCTATCCTTTGCTTGTGGAATTCGCACTTTGATAGTTTTGCATAAAGGTTAGCGGCTTTCAATTTTTTTAAGACGGCACTAATTTTATAATTTCCTCCTTAGTCTCTGTGAATATCAGGATGTCATCCAGGTAGACAAGAACCCCCTTGTATAGGTGCTCCCTCAGTACGTCATTGATTAATTGCACAAAGACCACGGGAGCTCCCTGCAGTCCGAACGGCAGGACCTTGAACTGGTAACATCCCATAGGGCAATTGAACGCTGTTTTCCACTCGTCCCCCTCTTTGATTCTAACGCGGTAATAGGCTTCCCTTAAGTCCAATTTTGTAAAAATTTTCCCCCTCGACAGGTGGGATAGCATGTCCTTCATAAGGGGAAGAGGATACAGGTTGCTTTCGCTTATTGTGTTTAGAGCACGGTAATCCACGCACATGCGCAGGGTGCCATCCTTCTTCTCCCTGAAAAGAACGGGCTGCTACTTTTTTGGGGGTAGCTGGTTCAATGAAACCCCTTTCCATGTTCTTATCTATGAACTTTTGCATTTCTTGTAGTTCCTCGGGGGTCATGGAGTATAGCCTAGGTTTAGGGAGCTTCGCCCCTGGCTTAATCTCTATAGCACAGTCCGTGGGTTGGTGAGGTGGTAGTTCATCTGACCTTTCCTCACTGAAAACTCCAGCAAGGTCCCTGTACTCCTCTGGTATTTCGGGTGATGCTTTCTCTTCCCCCACTGCTGCTTGTTCCGCGGTGGGGCTTTTGGGGCCTCCCTGGGATGGCGGGTCCATCTGAACACCCTTCGGAAACCTGAGCTCTGCTGTTCTCCAGTCTACACGGGGGTTCCATTTTGCTAACCACGCCATCCTAATATTATTGGGCACTCCATGCCTGGGGTCACCACGAACGTTATGGTTTCCTCATGGTCCCCCAGGGAAAGGTAGATTGGTAACGTGGCTAGGGTGGCCAGCATCCCCCTTTGCTATGGACCCATCTAATTGACCGAATGAGATCGTTTTTTTTCAGCCTCCTCACCAGAATGCCCAGGTTCCCCACCAGTGTGGGACTAATGAGGCAACACGTGCAGCCGGAGTCTATTAGGGCTCTGACCTTGACAGCTTCGGGCATGGAGGGGGCTAGTATAGTCACTGTCCGGGTGAGGGGCGTGATGGGTCCACTTACCAGGGGCTCGTCTTCGGAGTTGTCGTCCGACGAATTGGATGCTCCTGCAGTGTAGGCCGGGGTTCCTTTCCTCCGCTGGGCGGAGGGGGGGAACTCTACGGCTTCGGTGCCTTTCATAGCCGGTTCTCGGGGTTTGGCCGGTGACTTTCCCAATTTTCCGGCTGGTGCTCAGTTGGGCTTCTCCTGGGGATTCTTCAAGCGGCATTCTGTGGCGCAATGTCCCTCCTTCCTGCACTTGAAACAGCCGGTGGGTCTCTTGACGGTGGGTGGAGGCTTCGCTGGCTTGCGTGATGGCTCGGTGGGTGATCGACTCCACGGCTTCCCCCTGAGGTGTCTCTTGAGCAGGTCGATCTCGGCTTCTTCCGCCAGGACGTACCACTCATGCAGTCGGTGTGGGTCTCCCCGGGGAAGGCAGGCATCATAGAGGTTGTAATTCAAGCCATCTTTGAAATGGCTAAGCAGGATGTCTTCTGGCCAATTCAGCTTGCTAGCGATGACTCGGAACTCTTGGGTGTATTCAGCTACCGGGCGTCTGCCTTGCTTCACTGTTTTAATTTTTTCGCGGGCCTTCCTGTCTGCCAATGGGTCCTCGAACCTTCTCCTAAGGGAGAACATGAACTGGTTGAAGTTCTGAAGCTCGGGGGCGTCTGAATCGTGCAGGTCCACCACCCAGTCAGCTTCCACGTCATGCGGATCTGAGCCTTGTCAAAAGGCTAGATAGATAGATACGGGTTCTGACAGTAGCCTTTACAGCAAAATAGGGATTGTGAGAATGTTTAGTGGGCCTTCCCCACATCTCGAGCTTGTATGTGAGGGGAAGTTCCTTTTATGTGTCTCATACTTTCCCCCATTACTGCAAAAAATAAAATAAAATATGATCACTATGGAAGCTGCTCATCTGTTTCATTTCCATATCCCAGAAAGAGTTCAATTCAGAGATGGAGGGTTTCCTTCCTTAAATTGTAGAAAAGATCACAAAACACATCCTTGGGACAATGTCTCCCTCACATGTATCTAGTATTGTTTAAGGATTTGTTCCAAGGGGGGGGGGGGAATCAGGAAGGCTGGAGTTTTTTATCGACTCTTCTTACCTTTCTTTTAAACCTTCAATGAATTATTCATAGAATCTGAAAGTTTCATGTTTAATGCTAATTATATGAAGAGCAATAGATCATATGAAGAAAAACTTAATTCATTTAAGCTGTATTGTAACTTCTTCAATGTTCCTATCAGAGTTTTTTTATTATATCAGCTAAATCAATGTGCTTCAGATGTGTTGGGCAATTGACAGGGCAAATACCCTCCTCTCAATGTCTGGAAAGACCTTTTGCATAATTCTCCTTAGGCTGCTGCAAAGTGCTGTATACCAACATCTGAGAGAAGAACAAGTCAGATTTCGCTGTGGAAGATCCTGCTGCAAATAAATCTTCACTTTACAGAATATCATAGAACATTGCATTGAATATTAACATCCGCTGGCCATTAATTTTATTGATTTTCAGAAGTATTTGACAGTGTCCACCCAGAATCTCTCTGGCAGATCCTACGTTTATATGATGTACCAACAGTCTTTATTATTATCTTTAAGGACTTATACCTATGATTAAGCTGCTGCATTAAGACTGAAAATGGCCATATAGACTTCTTTGAAATTAGTACCAGAGTTAGACAAGGCTGTATTCTGTTACCGTTCCTCTTCCTCATGGCCCTTGATGATCTTAGGTGATGAATATCACACACCAGGAAAGGCATTCATTGTTCTGAACAAGACCAGGTAACCTGGATTTTGCAGATGATATTGCCTTACTTGGGGAAGATGAGACGAAAGTACAAGAAGTGATGACTGCTTAGAATGAGGAAGCAACCAAAATTGACCTCAAGATAAGTGCCGAGAAATCAAAGATGATGTGTGTGAGTTTCATTACACAGATATGGAGAATCACACTTGGATCTCAGCGACTTGAGGAAGTTGAAAAGTTTACCTATTTGGCAGGTGTAGTCACCAGAAATGGAGATGCAGAGACAGATGTCAGATGCTGCATTGGAAAAGCAACAGTTGTTTTCCAGAGGATGAATAAAATCTGGTCCTTGTCATCTATATCACTGAAACTTCAATTCTATTTGCTCACCTCTATAGTGATCCCAACAGCCATTTACGCCAGTGAGACCTGGAAGGCGTCAATGAGCATTAATTAACAAGAGACTCAGCCTCTTCCAACAAAAATGCCTTCGCTGAATCCTAAAGATTCACTATTTTGACCATATTACTAATGAAGAAGTGCTCAGAAAGAGTTTCTCCTGTAAATTACATAACATTGTCACACACAGAAGACTCCAATTTGTAGATCATATTCTCCATATGGAGAACAATCGAATTCCCAAGATGGCAATGAGATGGGCCCCTTGTTGCCAAACAACCAAGAGGATGCCCTTGAAATACATGGAGAAAAATGTTCGTGGAAGACTTAAAGATTCTAAACATCACGTGGGAAGACACTGAAGTACTCGCTCAAAACCGAAAATGCTTGAGATCCTTTGCTGCCTGATACGCTACGTAGCATGGGAGGATCTGATGCTAATGTTAATGTTGGGCAATAGTCCATCATCTCTGATGTGCAAATCAGTGATCAAGCTGATTGAGGATGATGGAAACTACTGGAAGGCACCAAGTTGCAGAAAGTTACTTGAACTGCTTGTTGTGATTCTTCTGCAGAAGTTGGTCATCTTTAGAATCAAATACTACTTTGATGAAAGTTCTGAGGAACAACTACTGTCAATAAAATTATTATTTTAGTTTCTCCAATAAAAAGTTCTTTGGGGTCTTTTGATTTTGTTCTGTAGGAATTTGTAATTTGTTCCATATGTATAAGCAATATCTTTAATGTAGTGATTACTATATTATCCATATTATTGCTCTGTGGGATCATGCTGTGTGTCATTTGTGACATTGTATGGGATTGCTCTAAATCACTCTGGTTTCTTTGGAACAGATTTAGATAAGGTGCAGGTTATTTGAAAGGGTTCCATAATATACCAAACTCAAGCAGAATACATGGCAATTTAACCTAAATGACCTCTTAAGTTTTCCAACTGTGTGATTCTAGTTCTTAGTTGTACATATAATTGCGCTGTTAGCAGCCTGTCCACTACTGATGAGAAATTCATCCTTTTTCATTTGTGACATTTGGTCATTAATTTCCTGCGTTTAATTCCCCCCCCCCCCCCCCCCCCCCGTGTACTTAAAATGTTAAGATTTAAAACCATAGAATGATGTAGTAAAGAATAGCGATAAAATATAACAAACCTTGCTGGAAATAATTGGTTTCTCATCCAGTTATAAAAAGCAATACAAAAGTCATGATTCTAACATTGCAATAGACAAATCTATACTGATGAAACAGTAATGCAGTCTTTTGAATAATAGCTTGATTCTTTTTTTCTTTAAAACTAACAAGATCTGAGTATTACTTCAGAACTTTTATAGCAGGGTTCCCCAACCCCCAGGCCGTGGACTGGTAGCGGTCCAGCGCCTGTTAGGAACTGGGCCGCACAAGCAGCAGGTGAGCAAGCGAAGCTTCACCTGTGAGTGTGTGAGATATAGGTTGCGTGCAAAACCATTCCTCCTGCCCCCCGGTCTGTGGAAAAATGGTCTTCCCTGGTCCCAGAAAGGTTGGGGATCACTGCTTTATAGCATACTATAGTTATCTTACAGATATATGTAACTTTGTTCAAAAATGAGTCAAAGCATTAAGCATCATGCTCCTTTTGGATCAGAATTTGACTTGACTTGATATTGGTAGTCGATTTGTTTTTCCAATATCTTACAATTTGAATTTTAAAAAATTATTTTCCATTTTTTTTCACCCACATCTGTTCTGTTTACAAAATTTACTTCAAACAATTATCCTTAAGTTAGTAATGCTATACTGATATTTTATTATCTGTTCTTTTCAGGATGCAAGACATGCTGCTGAAGGGGAGATTTATACGAAACTTAATCAGAAGATTGATGAATTTATCCAGCTTGCTGACTATGATTGGACAATGATTGAGCCTGATGGGAGAGCTAGTGGCTATTTAATGGATCTAATTAATTTCTTAAGAAGTACCTTTCAGGTTTTTACTCATTTGCCTGTAAGTATAGAAAATCAAATCTATAACAGTTCACTTTAATTTCTACATATCTAAGGACATAGACGGGAGGAGAAAATCCCCATTCCTGGAATGCAGAAATGCAGCACCTACATAGGAGAAATGCAGATTAGTTTTATCCTTTTTTCCCCTTCTTTTGTTTGGCTGTGAAAAGCAGTTTGAAAGCATTGGCTCCTGTTTTAGTTCAGCTTCAGTTAGCAAGGCAATCTTAGGGGAAGTTAGGTCAACAAACCACATCCATAAATAATGGCTGCAAATGGCTCCTTTTAGGTAATCATATTTAAGATTAACTAGCGATTATCTGAATCTGGATGATTTAGTAAACTTTGGTTAATCCAAAGGGGAAATAAAAATGTCTGGTGGTCTTGGGAGTTTCAACAAGACCAAAAGAAGGGAGAAGTTCGTTCTTGTTTTTGTAATCTTAAACCAGGGTTTAGTGTTGCTTCTAAGCAAGCCTGTGATCAGCTTTGGGACAGAAGGATAGGATACAAACTGAAATCTTAGAGTAATAATATCAACAAGAAAAACAACAACTATGCTCAATAAATCAAGGATATCCCTGTCCCGTTCAATTTCTTCCCTTTTCCATTTGTAGTGAGCACTTGGGGCAATTAGATAATTTTACACTGTGGACTTACTAAATTACTCCTTTTAGACAGTCATGCATATTATTTGAGAACAGTCATCACTTATTGTAGAAAATCAATAAATAGTAAAATGAGCATTTGTTTTTAAGCTTTTTTTTAAAAAAAGAAAAACTGTTGCAGTGAGCAGCATCCACCTTGATAAATTAGCCTGAGAATTCATGCGGGGATCTGGATAATCATTTGGGGCCCCCCACTATGTCCAGCCTTAACAGTGTCATTAGTATTGAGTTACCAGGATTCACCCTCTAGTTTAACAAATGAATGCTACTCAACAATAACTTAGAATTATTTAATGGCATTCTGTGCTTCCTTTAGCAATAGGAAGAGGTGGAAGTCTTTGAGTTGTCTACCCATTTTCTGCTTCTTATGAATGGCTGAGTATCTCCAATAACTCCTATAAAACGGGACCTGTTTTTGGACCATTAAAAACAACATACAACATGTGCTATTTTTTATCTGAATACTATGAGGACTGGGAGGGGTAAAATCTGAAACATTTTTATATATCTGTAAACTTTAAAACGGTTTTTTTAATAGACACTATTGAACCTGATTAAAAATATATATTTTTATTTAATATTACCTGGTTCACTGTAGGAGAATGTGTATTAAAACCGCATTCACGGATATGGTGTAAATGGTCCTTGTCAATGCTTTAGATTTTGTGGATCATTTGAAACTTTTTCCCTCACAAGCTTTTATTTCACATTCATTCAGAAATCCAGGTTATGATTTTTTTGTTAGTGTTATTGGAACAGATATTCCTGTGCCTCAGTTAAATGAAATTATCAATGTGATGTCTTAGTTGTTAGTCTGGACTCTGTCATTTTGTCTCCTACATTTTGTTTCATATCTTATGTGAAAATACCCTATAGCAATCAATATTGTTCTGGAATTTTGAGTTAGGAAAGACTTTACTATTATTTCTAAATATATACAGTAAGTCTATGATGTATCTGTAAATGGTAAAACCTGTTAGAGTGCCATGATTTTTCCCCTTCAGCTACTTTGGAGGAGAAAGATAAAGGACTAATATTTAAACAATGTAGTTCACAGAACAGCTCTATGTGAAGATTTCTATAGCTAATGCTCTTTTCTCTTTTCAAGATCTGTACTGATGCATATTCAACCATGGCTATTCTGCAACTTTTCTGCAGGATCTGTGGCATGAAAGGTCATATCAGTGTGTTGGGAAGCTGGGAGAAATAGGACAGGTTGAGTGATCAGGGCAGCTATCCAGGAGAAAAATGCAGTTAAACATTTCTATCTGAGAATTTATTTGGAAATTTTATCCAAATCTTTACACAAAGAAGAATGAAGGTATAAACTGGACTGTCTCAGTTTAGGTCATGTATAGAGATATATTTATAGTCCCAATTGGGAAAAAAACTAGTTCAGAAGAAAAACAAACATTTTCTTCTTATTAATTATCTGTGGGAAGTTATCAAACATATTATGAAAAGGTACAGTATGCTCAGAATGTAAAACATGTTCCCATGCATGAAAATGCAGAGGTAAAAATTATCTATCTGTTTTTCTATGAAAAACAAGATTAGAATTGATGTGAAGACTCACTCCTCTCTGAATAAGTGAGAAACCTTTATTCTGATTTTACTTCTTCATAGTCTTTGTAGTTGGAGAAGGAGAACCTATTCCATTTTCTGCTGAGAATATCCCAAGTAGTTGTGAATGGAAAAAGCTTAATCTCCAGAGAAGGAATGAACATGTGAATGAAATTACTTGTCCATCTTGGGCTGTATTTTCTTCTAGGATGATCAACAAATCTACAGGCTCCTCTATATATTCCCTATCATATTCTGCCTAAAAACATTTTAACTGGGAAGAGAGAGAGGTTTTCTATATGCAATATATACAATCAAGGATTCAACTAAGGCCTCTCCCTAAAGCCCTAACTTTAGTATACAGGAAGTCCAACTGATTCAGAATAAGATCTCATCTTGATGATTTTCTGAGATCTCACAGAAATCATAATGCTGAATGATTGGCTTTTTTCATCAAGTAAGTACTGGGCTTACAGGGGACCTTTGTATATTTAAATAAGATGCTTTCCTGCTTTACTCTTCCTGCAGCATCACCTCCCATAACAAGGAGGTTTTTTTAACTTCTATACGGGGTTAAATACTTTGGTTGGGATAGGAAGACAAATAATGGCACACTTAAGATAATACTTTGCTTAACTTAAAAGACAGTAAAAACTTGTTAAATTTCTCATAGGCACTTAGCAATTACAGAAATACAGATCTTTCAATGTATATGGCACAAGTGGAACATCACCTGGTAAATCAGAAGCAAGGCCTTATCTGCTCTCCCTTTGTTTATGACCATTATTTTTATTGAAAGTATACTTTTAGGATATTATATACATCAGAACAGATCTTGAAGGGTGTAAATTTTATTAAGTAGTGGCTTTGCTATAGTGTGAAGTAAATAAGATTTCTATGACTTCTCATTTCTGCTGAATCCTATTCCAGATAAATTTCCAGCCCCCCTGAGACCAATCACAAATCAATCTAGCTTCACTTAGAGAAGCATTTTTATTAATGGTTTTCATATGTAGAAAAATTTTATCTGGAATTTTTTCTAGAAAGCAAGGGTAATACCCGTGATTAAGATACTTGAAAATTATAACTAAACTATGCCAGTAAAAGTGACAAATGCTGTAAATAAAATCATGGAAATTGATTTCAACTAAAAATAAGGAATAATGGTTTATCAATTCCGAAGACAAGAAACCCTTGGGTAGTAAACTAGCTGGAAATTTTTAGTTTTCTCAAACATAACATATTCAGCCATAGTTTTGTTTTACTTGTGCCCACTTACATCTTCAGAATATAATATGATTAATATAACGGCCATAGCGAATTAAGGGTTTAGTGGAAATTCTCTCCTTTCAATAGAAACATTTTAAATGTGAGGGAAAGTATAATTTTTCAACTTTTGACTTAAATGAAATTTGAAACAGCAATATAGTAGAGAAAGCAATCCAAATTGTGTATGAATATCAGAGTTTTTTAATATTTACCAGTGACTTCAGATACTAGGCCGAGGACAGATCTTTCTGCAGAAGGTTTACCCATGTGCTTGTTAAGAGTTGACAAGAGTTAATGTACCAACTTGATGGCACATTGTCATTATCAGTGATTTAGGATATTTTGCAACTGAATTGTGTAAATTGTAGGATTTGTGGGTGTACATATATTCAACTACAAAGGAAATTGGTAGCAAATTATAAAGCCATTTTTTAAAAAAAAAAACATTTTTGGTAAAATTAGCCTATAGTTTAAGGTAAACTTCCCAGAACTGATACTCCTGAGATATGTTGGGCATTATTCCCATTCAGAGGCAAATGATGAGACTTGTAGTCCAACATGTCTGAGAAGTTCCAGATCAGAGAAGGATGACCTAAGGTTAATATTGTACACATAGCTATTGTGGTATAATCATTCTTCGGTTTTCATTTGGTTTGTTCTTCAAAATTTGTTTGCATTTCCCTTTTCTGTGTTGTCACTTGATAGAAAAACAATGATGTTTTAAAAATAAAGTAAAAGACCATACTACAAATGAAAATAAGCTTTTTTTAACTTTGTCATACTGTAATGGCAGCATATTTTTATGAAATGTTACTTCAGATTGTCACAAACGCCTTAAGTGTGTTTTAATAGCAAAAGCCCTTGAATAGGACTGATGATAACAAAAAAGGATTGGATCACAAGTAGATGTGAGTGGAAAACACTTGCATGCGAACAGCTTAAAATAACTGGGTAATTAATCCTTTGGTTGATGGCATCTTGGGCTTTGTGGAATTCTCTTCTGGAGAATTTTAGAGCTCAGGGCTTTAGAGATGAGGGGCCTAGCACTCTGCTGCTAGAAGAGAGGGGCTTAAATCCCCCACCCACCATGCATGTGAGAATACATAATAATATAATATAATCCAAATAATATAATAATTTGGATCTATTCAGGTTCTGATGTTGTCATACTAATTGAATAGATGCCCGATATTTTCAAGTTGCACTCCAGATAAATTTTTCCATTCTTTTTTTGAAGAAACACAACTTTATGCAGAGTATTTTAGTGCCTTTACATTAACACTCTGCTTTATATTATTCCTTAATATGTTTGAATATCAGATAAAGATAAATGATAACCTATTAAAATTAAATTAAATTAGATTAAATGAGTGCCTGTTTGGCTTTTACCGATTACAAACAGGATTCATTGACTTTATCAAAACGAGGTAAAAATCATTCACATTTCGAATCATAATTTTTAAATTGAGATCTTTAGAAAATAAAGCTTAGAAGTAGGTGTTATTTATTTTCTTAAGGCTCCCAGCAGCCCCTGCCTCTGTTACTCAAATGCAATTTAATGTTGACAAGTGTATTTTAATTTACTTTGTTTTGATTGCCTTGCTGATTTCGTTCTCAGAATAACAACAATGACTATGCAGCTATGTCGGTAAGTAGATGCAAGCTCAAGAAAAGCATGCCCTTGGAAAACTTAACTATGGACTGCCTGCAGGCTTATTGCTTTAGTATTGAGTGACTTATAAAGCCCTCTATTTGGTTTGATCTGACTGACTGCTAAGTTGTATAGCAGCATGCAGAATCCAAGTTGAAGACTAACCCTGGTCTTTTGGACATAAGGCAGAAGGAACCTTTTAAAGACTCATAGAAACATGATACAGCCTGTGTTGCATCTGAAATGAGATCATTCAAAGGAAACTTTAAGACCTCTTGGATTTGAGGTCAGGTGTCAAAATGCAACTGTGGGATGTGCATACGAAATCAGGTTAAAATGGCCAGATAGTGGCTGAGAATAAAGAGCTGGTGAAAGTTTTAGCCCCTTTTAAAAACATACTTTTTGAAGTGTGGAGAATGTCTGTATCCAAATGTATTTCATAAAGATGATGGATTGCTTTAAAGGATTTGTGCCCCAATTATTTTCAGGTCATCAGCTTAATTTAAGCATTTTACTTTAGTCCAACACAATATTTGCATTTTAATGAACAATTGCAACTTTTAAATAGGTGGGATTTTTATATTAATGCATAATTGTGTTCTATCTGACAAGATTGAATTATCTAAGTCATATTTCTCTCAATTGATAGTATTTTGCATAATTTTCAATATCCACACTGTAATGAAAAAAGGATATGTTACTAAAAATTAAAAATAGCTTATAATGGTTCAGATATGTTATGTTAAATATATAACATTGAAGCAATCACATTTGATGTCTGGGAACTATATAAAATGTTTTGCTGAATGTTTTAAGAAAGGAGGTAAACAGTTGGGGAAAGCTATAATATCATTGAAGGGGTTCAATTTCTGTCCCTTCACCTTTAACCACCTTTAGTAAATCTAATTTAATGCATTAAAAAATAAGCAAAAAAAGTATCCTGTTGAAATCAACAGTTTGAACCAAATGTTAGTGGTATCAATGGGATTCCTTTCACTCTTCCATTGTGGAATGTAAGAAACTGGCCAATAATGATGAGGCGACATGTAATGAGATTATTGCAGATATATAGGAATATAAAGTCAGAAAGGAGTGGATAACGTGAAACAGAGTCCTAGCTAACAGACCCTTTTATATACTCATTTTCTGAAATTAGCTACTTCCAGATACTTTGAAATTAATTCCATTGTATCCAAGAAAGCATGCTTGTTTTGAGGAGTTTTTGACCAGTATATTTAGAGGGTGCATATAGGAGAAAACTGTACTGCCCAATAATAAGTGAATTGCTGCTTTTCCAGTTGTTTTTCTTTTTATCAAATATATTTGATTTCAGGAACTAATTCACATTGCAGTTTTAATATGGGCACTTCCAAGTTTTGCACTTATATGCTCTATCAAGCAGCTTGAATTTCAGACAGAGATGCAGTTATTTGTCTTTTAAATTTGAGAAATGGCATATGCCATCTTTAAATTGAAGCTTTATTTGCATTAAGCAGAAGCTACAGTTTTAAGCATTATACTTATACATTGGAAATATCAAATTAAGTTATTACCTGAAATAGTTACTTCTATTGTTTGATCCTAGTTTTATTAGTTTCTGCACTTTATTCTATAGCTTTTACTTTTTTGAACATGTCCCTTATATAGATAGAAATAACGAAACTAAAGTATTTAATTAAATACTTTATTTACAAATGCTAAAAGTTTTGCTTCAATTGTTTCTATGGTTCACAATATTCCTTGTTATTTTTTATACTGTCCTATATAAACGGGAATCTGTGCCAAGACTTGCAGATTAATGATCTGTTCCAAGAGAAATACATAGATTCTGATTGGTGGAATGCACATATATTTCCTTTAGAAGTAAAGTTTCTTGCTTCCTGTTGATAGAATTCAAAGAAAGTGTCGATTGTTATGACAATTCTTGGGCCTGAGATTTTGCTCTGAGAGTAGACATTTATATAGAGGCTATGTTTTTAATTTACTAAAAGTTGATTTCTAATTTGAATTTCAATTTTATAAAAAATAAGTTTCGGAATTTTATTAGGTTACCTTAATTTTGGAATCCTTAGCAATGAGTGTTAGGTGGATACATTGGATCCAATGGATATATCCAATTTAATTATTTTAATTAACATCTATTTATGTATTCATTATCAAATTTAATGGCTGCCCATCTTGTGGTTCAGATGATTCTTAGCTTTTTAATTAACTTTTAACATTGAATTTTAATCATTCTTGCCTGTTTTTAAATTTTATATGTGTTTTTGTGCTTTAATATTTTATTTGTATACCTGTCCAGAGTCCCTGTGTGAGGGAGATGGGCGATTTCAAAATTAGATAAATAAATGCTACTACAATGGTTAGTTAAAAAAAAAAGAAAAAAGAAGAGGTCCCTGAAAGTCCCTGGCCCTGAAGCTACAGCTGGTGTAGAGTAGTTTTGGGCCCCCCAAGAATGGCGCCTGTAACACCACTGCTCCACAAGCTGCATTGATTGCCAGTCTGCTTCCGGGTGCCATTCAACATGTTGGTGATCACCTTTAAATCCCTCCATGGCATGGGTCCAGGTTACTTGATGGACTATCTCACCCCACTGAGATTGGCCTGTACCACTTGTGCCGGCAGAAGAGGTATATTGCGGGTCCCCTCAACCCAATTATTCCGGCTAGCGGGGTCCAGGTGGTGCTGTTGCTCCTGCCCTTTGGAACATCTTGACCCCCAATGTGAGGTTGGCCCCAACTCTCCTATCTTTTTGTAAGGACCTAAAGATATGGCTGTGCCAGTCGGCTTGGGGCCCCAGTGGGGGAACAGTGCAATAGAGGTGGTTGATTAATAACAGATCCCACCTTCCCCCCCCACTCCGCACCTGCCCTCCTCATGTGTCTTTGGTTTTAATGTTTGATTTTAACTTATTATGTTTTAACTTGGATGTAACTGTAAGCCACCCAGAGTTATCCTATGCTAAGATGGGCAGCAAATAAATGTTATCAACAAACAAACAAATACTGACCCATATTATTTTATATTGCTTCTATTACAAAGATGTTCAGTTTAGCCTAAAGTCTCCCAACTGGAGGGAGGAGGACTAGAACTCAGCTCCCTAGTTTCTAGCCCAGCACCTTAGCTACTACGTCAAACTGGCTCTCAATATGTATCACTATACATTTCTTAAACAGTAGCATAACCTCAGGATTGAGTGTAGAAAATACGTAATTATCAATGGTATATATCATCAGCATATAAGCAATTTATATTCAACTTCATTTATTGTTATATCCAAAATGTCCTCTCAGTTGAAGATTGATAAATATTATTTGCTTGAGCATCTGGGTCCATTTGTATAACAGAAGATAGATGCAATGGGGAGATGAATTTGAGGAAAGAAAACTCAGCTCAGTCATATATAACTTCCCGTCATTCTATAAGATTTTCTCTATTTCTTAAAAGTTTTATTAAGAGTTGCCCAGTAAATTAGTTTTGGTGAATTTTTATCATACAAAGCAATCTTCACAACAGAGCATGCTCCAAATTTACTTGTTTGTGGTTTTCCCTGCATGCATATCCATGCTGGCTATTATGGCCAAGCAATTTGCAGAATATTTAATTATATAAAACTAATGCACAGGATTGACCATGGCTGTCTTCACATCCTTCTTAAGCTTTTATTTATTAGTCTTGGTTTGCTGAATATTAATTTATTATCTTGTGAGTCTTTGAATCTTGTGAGTCTTTGTGGCTTACAGTAAATACATTACAATTACCAAATAAATACTATTATAATAATAAAAATTACAATTCATCTCCAGAGTCATCCCAATTTTGGTATATCTCCAGTTCTCACTTCAGTCCCCAAATGCATATTTAAAAAGCAGTTTTTAAAAATAACTTCCTAGGAGTGAGGGTGTAGTTCTTATGTCTGTTGGAAGGACATTCCACTGGAGGGATCCTCTGCAAGGAACACTCATCTGAGGGTCCCCTGTGAATCGTTATATTTTATACAGGGCAGGGACTCTCACTAAGTACTTCCTGCAGGCATCCTTTGGATCAAGTGGTCTTGAAGGTGACCAGGCCCCAAAACCACCTGGAATTTTAAAGATGATCACCAACACAAACTGGCAAATAACACAGATTCTGCAACAACAGTATTATATGATGATGTCATTTTTTAAAAATTCACATGTTGGCACTGCATTTTGCACTTATTGACCTATCGATATGTTCCTCCCAGTTGATACATAATTTATCTCTGCTTTATATTTTATTGGAACTATTACTATTTCCAATTTATTATGTCGCTTGTTGCTTTGCACTGTGGCATGATGTCATGGTGGCCACATGACCGCAGAAATGTCTTTGGATAGCACTGACTCAATGGCTTGAAGAAAAAGAGATGAGCACCGTCTCCTAAAGTCGGCTACGACTAGTGGAGTCAAAGCTGCAGGGACTTCTTCCTCCTCTTGGTGTGTTATCAGATCTACAAAAGCAATTTGTTCCCCATGTGCATCTTACAAGATAGTTTGGGGAAATATTGTTTATTAACTGATCACCAAGAAATTGAACAATTAGTTCAATATTATAAAAGACATCCGTATGCTGGAGAGAGAAGTAAATCCGCAGAATTCTTCATTTACGTATTCCTTGGACTAGATTTATAACCAAGATAATTTACAAAGACTGATTGGTTTTCTATTTCAAAATTGTTATCAGTATTTGTGAACCATTTGGCCTGTATTGGTACTGCTAAGTGTTTTATAGTGTACATTTACCTTCACATTGTAGATCTTCAGAAATACAGATCATGTATTACAGATGCTTTAATGTGAATGTTAGTAATTATGGCAGTACATTCAGTCATCAATTCTTACGTGGTTTGGAATAATTTTGAAAGACTTCAAATAATTCTGGAGATTATTTTCCCTTAAATAATTATTAAAATGTGTTTGGAAAAATTAGACTTTGGGGAAATAAAGGAGATTTAGTATTACTATTTAGTATTACTATTCATATGAAGCAATTTTCAGGATTGCTTTATATGAATAGTAAGTATTCACAAGCTGTTCTTGGGGAAATCTGTCCTTTGTCCAAAAGATCACAGTTGTGCATCTAAAAAAGCCTGACTACATATTTCCTTATTATGCATTCATATAAATACATCCTCATTATTTTTAGTCAGCCAATCAACTTTAGGTGTTTTATTATGTAGGGATGTGGGTCTATATATATGTTGTACATAGTATGTTTAGGTGTGTGTCATGTATATGTTTCACTTTGAGAGCGGGCAACTAAATTTCATTTTTTTATGTGTGCCATTGTGCCCACAATATAAAAATGACAATAAAGGTTATTTATCTTTATTTATCTTTATTTATTTATTAAACTTCATTTTGTATAGAGAACGATTTCTGGGTTTATGAGTTATTGTCTAACACAGGCAAACATATTTATTATTAGCAAAGATTACACTTAGTTATCATTGATCAACCTAAGTTTTAATTCTTTCCGTCATTTTAAGATACACACTGAAATATCTGAATTTGAATTTTATATTTAAGACATTGAAAGAAGCTTCCCCTTAATGTGTCATATAATATTGTTAAATTAACAATGAAGCTAGACTGTCAGAGCTAACAGACAAGTCTTGTTGTTCGCTGTTTGCTTGGGGATGTGGATTGTGTTTTATTGTTCCTATGATTGGCAGTAAAAGCCTTATTTCACAGCTTGCAGCAAAGGGGCTATTGGATAAAGTGCCATGGTGCTCTGCAAGCTATAGTCAAAAACTGTCCATCAGAAGCCCACATCGCCTACTTAGAGAAAGGAGTTTCTTACTGATCCTTCCAAATGTCGTTTCATGCTGTCGTTGATTGGCACAGCCTGGCAGGGAGGATAGATGAATCTGTCACCGGCTGGTTAATTGTGTTGCTGGTCTCAGTCTGACATCAGCTCTTTGACTCTTAAGTGGCTCAATACAAAACAAATTAGGAGATTGTAGTCATATTTCTCTTTCTATATGCTCTGACTTTGTTGAATGCAGTCCATAAATCATATTGACTGACATTCTACTGAATGATGAAAGCTGCTTTTGAGACATTGAGCGTAGGCCGAGAAAGCAGCACCACCAAGGTGCCATGGAAGGATGCATATGGCTGACCCTTTGGGAATTTCCTAAGGGCCAAATGTTTCTTTACAGCAATTGTTCCTAAGAGAAAAGCTTTGGGGCAGTACAGAAAAGATTTAACATGTCAGCAGATTCTCTTTTACAAACGGCTTTGAAATATAAGACATTTGTCTGAGGATTTTCTCTTTTTACCAATGTGGTCTTCAGCAGATTTAAAGAAGAGGGGAAATCTAGGTGCAAATATCTTGTAGCAGGTGTTATTTTATGTAACAAAACCCTTATTTTGTGTGCTTTGCAAAGATAAAATAAAATGTAGAGATAGTTGGGACCCACAAATAAATTTAAGGATGTTAGAAGTGATAAAACATAGTTGGTGTTAAAGAAAAATTGTCAATAAATTTAGTATTTATTATTATAAATTACTTAGGTGCAACTTAACAGTAATTCAAAAAGCAATATTACGTTAATGGATTCATACATGTTTTATATACAATAAGTTTGTTTTAGTTTCTTTCAAACATAAAAAGTGCTTTGATAAGCCTGAGCAATAAAATACGGAGAGCTAAATTGTTCAACATGAATTTGGATTAATAGCTTTCATAAATAAATGTATTTAACAATTATATTTTTGATTTGGAAGAGTTATATTTTTTAAAAAATGTGTAGATAAATGTGTTAGTGTAATTTTATATGTATATCCACACATACACATACCCACACAATGATTCTAGTATATTAAGCAGTCTTCTAGCTTATGGTTAAATTTAGGTCTTGCTTCTTTATTTTTGTCAAAACAAAAACCTAGTTATCTCAAATACAGATAATACAATATTTTTCCCTTGTGCATGTGTTTTTTAATGCCATGACAGCAATAAGCCTGTAGTCGGAGTGCATAGTTGAAAGCAATTCTGTTGCTTCTCTGCATAGGATGTTAGCATTTGTCTATCATCATAAAACATACACTTGATTTACATTTATGAAACTCGGCTTTAAAAAAAGCCTTGTAGCTTTTCTTGTATCATGCATTGTAACCATTACCTTGTAGTCCACTACTGTTAATACATTTATCTGAAAGCTTTGAAATGCCTAGGTTGGAAGACAAACAGGAAATGGAATATAGTACACCAATATATAGTAATAAAATGTTAAATAGGATTTAATTTTGTGCTAACTTGGGGATGGCCAATATTTTATTCTTTATATATGTTATATGATATATGTTTATATCTGAGCCATTTTAGTCTAATGGTCAAGGCAACAGGCTAGAAATCAGGAGATGGTGAGTTGTAGTCCCGCCTTAACCATGAAAGCCAGCTGGGTGACTTTGGGCCAGTCACTCTCTCTTAACCAAACTGACCTCACAGGGTTGTTGTTATGGGGAAAATAGGAGAAGGAAGATATGTTGGATATGCTCGCTACCTTGAGTTATTTGTAAAAATAATAAAGGCAGAATACAAATAAAATATTACAAAGGCATCAAAGTCAATCTGTTACATAAAACACGGGGCTAATCTCAGAGAGCCCTGCATTACGTTAAAACATGCAGTTTTATTAAATCAAAATAAGACTTCCAATTTGTATCTTAAATCTGTTATCTTATAATTCAGTTAAGCCTATTAATTCTTATCTTCCCTTCTATCCCTCCCCTTCAAGACTCTGTTTTCATTCATATTGATACCGTTCCATTTGAGGAATAAAACTGCATGTCTGCTGGTGTAATTATGAATGATTTTTGCAGTTGTTTAAGCATGTGGATTGTGTATTCACTTTTTATATGTTTGGTTGATACTTGGCTTTTGGTAGTTGGCTTGTTTCAGTCGCTATATAGTTTTAGAAAATATTTCGATTTTTGAATGACACCTTAGAAGCCGCCTCTAGAGCTTGCTGAAGATTTATAGTAGGTACATGCTTCAAACATGATTTGGAAGAAGTACTTTGGAACTTGCGTGACCACAACACTGCTGGTACTCATTAAAATAACCCAACTTTCTTGAAGCTTTGACAGAAGTCTGAATAACAAGATGATACTCATTAAACTCTAAGCAGCTGTATGTTCTGGAGGGTTGAAAAAGGCTGGACTGTATTAATGAAGAACAGAGACGCACAATGTCTGCACATTTTTCCAAATAATTTTTGAAGTTTGCACAGCCATTATGGGTTACATGATACTATATATTGCCCATAAATAAATACTAAGGAGCAAAATAAGTAGAATTTCCCAAGAATATCCTTTTAATATTTTATTATAGTTGGGAACATATAAATGCTAAATTGGTTTGCAGTGAAATGGTGATTCACTTTCACTTTATATTGTTTTCACATGGGATCACTTGCTTAATCTATGTATGCAAGCCATAAGGAGGCTCTGGTTTTGCCATTATCCTTTCTCATTTGTGGAAATTCTTCTGTTTCAAATGGGTTCTTTCAACTGTCCTCTGGTCACAAAAACATTTACAGTATTTAAAAAAGACAGAATAATTGCAAAATGTCTTTTGACACAGCATTGACATATAGTCCTCAACAATCAACCGATCACTTGGCAATCATTTAAAGTTATGAGGGGCACTTTGCAAGCGGCTCACCTTTATGGACATTTACAGCATCCCATGGTCATGTGACCGTAAATTTTGACATTTTATGCCGGCTTCTAGCATTTACTTTTGGTTTCCAGCAAAAACTCCCATTGGATAAAACAATCTTGCTTAATGACCATGGTGTTTGCTCAACAACTATGGTGTTTACTTAACGACCACCACAAAAAAGGTTGTAAAATTGGACATGATCATAATTGCAGGCTCAGTTGTGGTCATACATTGAGGACTACTTACTCTATAGCATCAAGGAATAGAAATTAGAATAGAACAGAACAGAATAGAATAGAATAACAGAGTTGGAAGAGATCTTGGAGGTCTTCTAGTCCAACCCCCTGCTTAGGCAGGAAACCCTATATACCATTTCAGACATATGGTTGTCCAATCTCTTCTTAAAAACTTCCAGTGTTGGAGCATTCACAGCTTCTGGAGGCAGGTTGTCCCACTGATTAATTGTTCTAACTGTCAGGAAATTCCTCCTTAGTTCTAGGTTGCTTCTCTCCTTGGTTAGTTTCCATCAGTTGCTTCTTGTCCTGCCTTCAGGTGCTTTGGAGAATAGCTTGACTCCCTCTTCTTTGTGGCAGCCCCTGAGACATTGGAACACTGCTATCATGTCACCCCTCATCCTTCTCTTCATTAGACTAGACATACCCAATTCCAGTTTATATCCAGAAACACCCTTGAATTTATTGTCTTCTAAATTATTCCATTTTTTTTCCGCTTGAAGATTCATATCACAAGATAAGATAAATAGCCTGTTCATGCTTGTTTTCTGGGAACTACATGGGCTACTCATGTAGCTTTCTCTGCAGCAGTACCAAAGTGATTTGGTCAACTTCCCAGTCTAGTATAAAGCCCTGGTATTTTCTGATGATTTATCCAACTAATATGTCTGATCCTTCTTATCCTTCTATCTTTTTGAGATCAGCCAATGTCACCTCCATGGATTGACCTGATATGGCATTCGTTCTAAACTAAAACAATCCAAGAACACAATCTAAATCCATATGCAAATATCCTGTGCTGCTTATTCCCAAATAAGTGTGTAAAGGATTGTGGTGCAATTTACTATTAAATAAACATGCACAGGATGTCACTGTGGAATGCTACAGAACTTAAATTCATGGATTAGTTATATGGCCAGATGACTGATAAGACCATTATGGTGGTTGTTGTAAAGAAAAGGCTTTTCTTTAATCTTGAAATGAGAAGGAGCCCAAGTTACTTAGCAAAGTGCAATTTGTTAATAGTTGGAGCACTAACTGTTTCTTTAGCTTAAATCTGAATTGGTCAGTTACTAAAATATAAGTTCACTAAAATGAATGGAACTTCTTTTCTTGAAAATGCACACATGCCAAAAAAATTATATTGGCTCCCAGCAACAAGTTCTGTACTGTTTTTATTAGCTACCAGCCAATGAGACTTAAACTGTTAATATGAAACATCTTTGAACAGTTATGTATATCTTGAATAATGGACAGCTTCATGCAAGTTGGAAATTTTTTAATATTTAGAATCCTCCTACTTACACAGAAAAATTCATGGATAGGGAGGAAAGCAACTGAGTGTTTTGGCAGAAAATATATAGCTTCCAGGGACATTTGTAGTAATATCCTGTAAATATCAAGACTTTTTTTGTCCCCTAATTTGTTCACAAAAATAAAGAACAGCAACAAAAAATAATATCTTACCCATTTTTGTCTATTTGAAAATTCTTGGATGTTGGCTCAAGCATCCAAGGAAAACTATTATTGCGAAACAAAGCCAAGCATTCCTTATCTGTTTGTCTTGAGTTGAATAAATGCTCGGGGTCGCGGGGGGGGGGAGTGGGACATCTTTGTGACAAGAAGTGCCAGTTTATTTCTGTAATGTGTTGCCTTTTCTTTAATAGGGAAAAGTAGCTCAGACCGCTTGTATGTCTGCTTGCCAGCATCTCTCAACCTCCCTGATGCAGATGCTGTTGGATAGCGACTTGAAACAGATCAGCATGGGAGCTATTCAGCAATTTAATTTAGATGTCATACAGTGTGAATGTAAGTATGCAATTCTGAATAAAAGGCATGCTTTGAATGTATAAACTATGGAAGCCAGAAATCTACGAGACTGGCTTATCAGTTATTTGAAGTATTGTGAAATCAGGATACCTTTTGATGTTGTGGTTTGTTTTTGGATTGAGAAGGAAAAACTACATATCTGTGATGCTGCATTTTGTTTTTTTCCTGTGGAGCTTAAAAGATTATTGGCTCTGATAATTTGCTGCCATTGTTGAGATCTTCCTAGAATTTCATTTGCTAGTACAGAGGATCTTTCTATGGACGATTCTAAGAAATTAAGCCACTTGATAGAGTGACATTATGTTTGTTATTTAACTGAATTCATTAACATCTTTGTCTTAGTAATGATCCTAACTTTTAACAGAATTGTGCATGAGCCAAATGAAAGCTCTTAGTTGGTAAAAATAAAAATAAATATCCAAATATTTGTTACATGCCAAGTATTTTATTAAATTGATTTAAGCTGAACTTTCTTTTGTCTCCCTCTACTGGTAACTTGAACATTTATTATAACAAAAGAAAATATTGCTTTTGATTATTAGTGTAGTGCATTTAAAGAAATTAAATTCTGTAGTTTTGACTAAAAGTTTATGGAATAATATGTTTTGGTCTTTTCGATACTACAGAACCTTTATAATGTTTCTGCTGCTGCAAAAAAGAGGCAAATCCTTTGGAAATTAACTCTGATAGAAATTGCTCAGTTGTTTTCATCTTGTTGAATCAGGATGATGGGTTTCAAGAATTCTTCCCAAACATAAATATATACTTTCTTAAATATACTGTAATGGAATTACTTGATTCATTCACCTCATTATGTTTTTGGATGCAGAAGATTGATATCCCATTTTACATTTAAAATTTCTTCAGATCAGTCTGAGCTGACACATATCTGCAAAAGTCATAAATTCAAGGATTGGTCATGAAGTTATTTTTCTTCACCTTCATAATTGTGAATGGTCGTTAAATGAGGATTACCTGTAAGCTTAATAATTGATTGTCAGGTTTTTTTTCTTTGACATTCTCTTTATATTCCCTTTATGAAACATGAACCTAAGAAGATGTTTACTTAAACCACCACAACATCAACAGACTGAACTGAACATTTGTTATAGATGGTTAGGTACTGGATATTCTGTCTTGCAAGAATTCTGGGTTAGCTGCCTCATCTGAATCCTTTCCAACCTCATTAATCCCTTTGTGTAACTCTTGCTGCATCTTTTTTCTGCATCCTTATATACCTGATCTTCTATTTGATAGATCCCCGAAAGCTCCAGAAATGGCTTTTTAGCTAGCAAACATTTACAATAAAGCATTTATTCAATAAAATGCTTATATAGTGTATATTCTTTCTTTGAAATGGTCTTCAGGAATATATATAGTTTATGGGGGAAATGGTCTAAGTTACCTTACTCTAACACTTAACATGACTTTATTTAAAAATCTACATTGAGAAATTTCCTGGAAGAAAATGTTGTTTCATATAGCCCAATCCTAGCAAACCAGATTTTTTCAGAATTTTGATTTACCATTCTGTGTAAATCTGGCTAATTCTTCCTCTTAATGAGGAATTCAAAGTAATTAACAATTAATTAAAATTTTATAATCCTTAAAATCAATATAAATGAAAACAAGATTTCAAATTTATTCTGTTTTCCTAAGAAATTAAGTCAACCCCCCCCTCTCTCTCTCTCTCTCACACACACACACACACACACAGAGTCAATAAAAATCATAGAATGTACCAAATCTATATTCTTCCTGACATTTTTTTCCACAAACTCTTATTATTTCTTTTCAGTGTTTGCAAGTTCTGAGCCTGTACCTGGATTCCATGGAGAAACCTTGCAATTAGCATTCATTGATCTCAGACAAGTAAGATGTTGTTATTTATTTATTTGGTTCCTTCTAAAGAATACTCCACAAATTTTGGTTGTTTCAAGTCAATTCAAATTCAGTTCAAAATTGTCTAAACATTGCTATATAATGCTTATTTGTATTTCCCAAGCAAAGCTGTTTTCTGAAAATGAAATGTTGCAATGTCAAATAATTTTGTCAGTTACTGCTACTATTGTTGTTACTTTATCAGTCTTTTAATTTTTTTATTTCTATTTGTTCACTTATCATACTTGGTATTCCAACTTTGAAAGATAACAGAAATTAATCCTGCAATATTAAAAAAAAAGGAATTAAGCCAACCATTCCTACCCTTAAATTTAACTATTTTTAAAAGTCTTTTTAAAAAAGCTAACAAATTGATTAGATTCCTTAATCCAATAAGGAATGCATTCCATCTGTCTGGGGTGCTCATAAGAAAAAGATCAGTTCGGAGATGCCAGCAGATGAACCCTGGCAACCATCAACAGACCTCCGTGGATGACTTAGTAGGCAGGAGTGGGGGGATATAAAGAGGGATCAAACTGGAATGTCTTGTCTCAGGCAACCTAGATCCAAATGATGCAGAGCTGTACAAGTTAATAAACAGCACATAGTCATTCCTCTAGGAACAAATTGGCAACCAGGATAAGGTTTTTAGTACAAGTGTAATATTGTCTCTTTGACTTTGGGCAGGAACCAATCTGGTTTTGGTTAATATCTCAAGATGGCTTGCATAGAGCACATAAGATTACCAATGCAGTAGAATATTTGTAGCTCAGGGTTGAACTGAAGGGTCCTTGGTGCTCTCTGAGCTTGCTTGTTTTCTTGCAGATGTTTCATTACCCTAACTAGGTAACATCATCAGTGCTAGTGAATTACACTGATGATGTTACCTAGTTAGGGTAATGAAATGTCTGCAAGAAAACAAGCAAGCTCAGAGAGCACCGAGGACCCCGCACATAAGATTACATAAGTTATGATTTTCCTGAACTTATTCCTATTTTTAATATTTTGGATATGCTGCATAACTTCATTATTTCTGCTTAAATATACTAGTTTTGAAATCACATGATAATGTCAGGATTCTGGCAGATATCAATGCATTGCAGCAATAATGTGTTCACTGGGACTGGAGAGAAAACAGATTTATGTATATGCTCACTTTACTTGGCATACTGAAGCAAAAGATAACGTCTCACCAGACAATTAGGACAAATTTGTTTAGCAAGTGTGAGGTTACAAGTTCAGTTTTAAAATATGGATGTGCTAATTTGGAATGCGAGGACCATGACTTTGAGGTTTAGCAGCCCAAAACCTAACTGGACTTGCAACTTGAATAAGAAACTTGGTATCCCATCGCTAAAGCATGAAGTAGCGTTGCCAACAGATAGTTCTCAGTGTTCAGGTCTCTTGTTTGCTCAGTATAGGATATTGCTCACCAAGTATTTTAGAAGTAGATTAAAGTGCAATATGGAACTAGATGAACTTGAAGCTATTCGTTAGTCATGATGGTAGGTATATTGTGTTACTGGGGAAGGTGTTTGCTTACTTCATCTATTCTTCGTTCCTACATTGGTGATTTCGCCTATATTCCAGATTCTAGGTTCTGCATCCTCTGAGCTTTGTAATATTTTGCAAATTGGGTCTTTTGAATAACAATAACAGAAAAGTTATTATCACTATATTTTGGTATTTTTATAAGTGCTTCATGAAAGGCAACACATTTTTGAAGAAATACAGTAATACACAACCAAAGATAAAAAAATATGGCATTATTTATGCAATTTTAATATTGAGAGCTAAAAAAGAACTCAAGATTTTCTGGTGATAAAGGAGTATAGAGAAAGAAACTCTTCTTCATATACTGGTTAATTAATTTCTGCAATTCATTAGTACAAGATGAAAAGGAGGCTTCTCAACAGCAGAAGTAGCCATTTACTTTACCTTTGGTTGAAAGTTTATTCTGATCCAGCAAAGTAATCAATGAGAATTTATGTTCCTGAAATTTTCATGACCAATTCCATCAATTAATCAAATACCATTTTAATTTCGCAGCAAATGTTATTAGTCACCATAGAGAGAGATCTTGTCATTCTTACCAAAAATAAGATTAAGGCTTTTCTTGGCAATTCATCTGTTATAGAAAATTCCAACATTTTAGATGAGAACTCTTCAATTAGCAAAAGGTTGTATATTAAGATCATAAATTAGGTGATCAATACGTAAGGTTGAATTCTAATATATTTACACAGTTGTACATTTTGATGAAATTACTGTTTTAATATATGCTGGCAGACTGCCTTATTTCAATAGGAGGTTATATGTTATATAAATGCAAAAAAGGTAAATTAACTTTAATGTGATTTTTTTTTAAATGTATTTGATCTTAGAGATCACCTGCAGCAGCATAACAGGAAACATTTTATTACAATATTACCTTTACAAACAGAAATCATATTTGAAAATATTTATTCTAGGGTAGGATTATGCTAGAGCTCTAAAACTGAAACAGAAGGAACACAAACATCTTTGTTCATTTGACCTGGGATATAAGTTAATCCTCAGAAAAATATTGTGTTTTTTTTCTTTACACAGCTAATCAATCAGTTATTTTACAAGCTTTCTCTGCTAGCCTAGTTTTTCCCCCACATATTGGGCAGTAGTTTATGTATATATGTATATATGTATATATGTATATATGTGTGTGTGGGTGTATGTCTCAGGAAGCACTGCTTAAATATACATATATACAGTATATTACTATCTCAAATATTTATGCAACAATTATTGTAGTCAATTGGCTACATTGTTTTCTTCTGCTTTTGAATGCAAAATTTGAAGTAAGTTGCCCACCCATTTATTTTCTTTTCTGCCTAACTCACAACTCGTGTCAATGATATTTAAGTTTTATGAAGGATTTAACACCCTTTCCCTCTTCTCTATTTATGATTCATTTCTCTCTTAATAGGACAGATGACAGTTCTTTTCAAGAATACTTAGAAAGGCAACAGAGCCATTTCAGAGGGTTCTTATAAGAGGTCAGGCTTCTGTCCTTTAGTTTGAATCTGATACTGTTTCATGAATTGCAGGATATGAAAGATAAGGAAGTAAGTCCAGTGGTCAGGTTTTACCTGCCCACCCGGACTGTGCCCTGAGGTCAAGCTCCTGATATTTGCTGTTTGGTGCAGAGGAGCTGATGACAGGTAGGGGCTGGTACAAAGGGGAAAGCTTGAACCATATCAAAGCTAAAAGGCAAGAGAATTGGGACATTGCAAGAGACTGTAGCTAAAAGATGGATCAGCAGGATTGCCCTCTTTTTAAAAAGTAGCTGACCTGTGAGAAGAAAAACTTTGTCGTCCTGCCAATCACATGCTTGCTAATGGAAGCCAGTTATCTCAACAACAGTTTAGCCCCTTGGTGTGATTTCATAACACTTTACAAGATTTGGAGGAGAGGGCAGTACAGATTGGTAATTTTCACTACAAATACTATAGCGCATATATAAAAGCTTGATAGTTAGCTAAAGAAATCTACATAGCTGTTTCAGAGATCTTCTTAGAGGTTTTCCTACACAGGGAGTACACAGAAGAATATCCTGCCTAGCACAGATGATAATCTACATAGTATTTTGCATCCCCTACATAAGGATGGTTTTGTTTCTGTTTTATTGAAAGTGGCCTTCCAAAGTCATTTGGGCAGGATTATATTTTCAGATTGATTTCAAATTATTTGGTATACAGTATTTTAAGGATTTTCCAATCTAGAAAAAAATAAATCTTAACTTCACGTGTATTTTGATAAGAACTACATTTCTGATAAGAACTGCATTTTTCAAGGAAAGGTATAGCTCAGTAAAAATGCTAATCCAGTGTGGGGCTGCTGTGAAAAAGCAAGTATTCTGATGAGGATTAATAGACAAGAGTCTGAAAATAGATAAATTTGAATAACTTTTAAAAAAAGAGATTAGGCAAATTCAGGAAGAGGGATTCTATATTGCTATTTAACGTAAGAGCTATTATTTTAAATTTTGTGACTATCCATTCCATTTGGGGGAGTTCACAAGTCAGAAGGGCTATTGCATTTATGTAGTGCTTATGGACCTCTCATTAGGATCTGATATTGCACTGAGTCATACTGGATGCTAAAGCCCTCACAGTACACTCTGGTTAAGAACTCTTGATTGTATCAAAAGTTTCTCCTAAAATGAGTAATGCCTTACAGCAGGGGTCTTCAAACTTGGCCCTTTTATGACTTGTGGACTTCAACTCCCAGAATTCCTCAGCCAGTGTGCCTGGCTGAGGAATTCTGGGAGTTGAAGTCCACAAGTCATAAAAGGGCCAAGTTTGAAGACCCCTGCCTTAGAGCAACTCTGTAAAGTCCAGTACTGACTCTCATAACCTTTTTATGGTTCTTCTATTTCAGTCTAAGTTTAATGAAAGTGGGAATATGTGCAGAAACATACTCAGGAGTTTATTGGCTAAGTGTTCATAGGTGTAGTAGAAATCAGATCAATATGTGATTCACCAACACTTTGGATTTAGCACACCTCTTTGTTGATAGGATGCTTGGTGAGAACTGTTTCCCTTGTGATAAATATCAAATACATTCTGTTTTGTTTGACCATTATAAAATTTGGGTTTGAATTTCTCCTGGCTTGCATTTCTCCTGGCTTGTATCTCAGTGACTTTCCTTTCTAGAAATTTTGGAATATAGCCTATAAAGTTGGTATTTACATATAAGGGCAGTCTTTACAATTAATAGAATTAAATCATTAGAACCACTTTCAACTACAGTGGAAGGATAGGATAGAAATGCTCCAATAAATCAAGTTGGAATTTCAAATGTTATAAAAATGATTCCCAGTAATTTTTGGCTAAACCAATAATAAGAAACCCAGGAATGATCACTTGCTGAGAATGGATGATATTTCAAAATGGTTACTAAAGTAAATGTGAGTCAGATAAAGGGTGTGTGCTGTGTGTTTTCCTTCCTACTGTAGAGGCTTGAAGGGTTACATTTACTACATCATGAAGGCAAAATTCTTCTCTTTTTGGAACTGAGGCAAATTAACAAAAGCAAAGTAATTAATAAAACTTTAAGTGTAGATGGTAAAATATCAACAACAACTTATATCTAAAATGTAGAAATAAGCAGGCATCTGTGTAAATGGAAATACAGTTTCACATATTTTGAGAAATAGTAATTTACAGAGGATAATAAATACAGATAAGGATTTCTATAGTCAGAGAATTTAGATATTAGCAATTTCATGTTTGCTAATATTGTAGGGGTTATTTAAAATATATAGCTACATCTCCTGGGGTAAAATGAACTCATATGAATATGCTGGAAGAAGTGATGAATTATTAAAGTTTGTGGTGAACATTATCTTAGATTCAAAATTATCTAAAATGGGAGGAAAGATTGGTTACACAACTTACACTGTCAGCCAGATGTTTAGACTGGATAGGCATTTTTATTCTCCTGTCAAGTCCTTCACAAGGATAGGTAGATGTTGTTGTTGTTTAATAGTAGTAAAGGTATTGTCACAGGACATCAGCTGTTTCAAGTAAAGCTGCCTTTTGCAATTGACTGGTGATAATTTTGTCAGTGCCTATGGTGTTCAAGTGGTGCTCCAGATATTTTGGAATGAAGCAAGGGACCTATTACTATTGATACTATCTTTGCTTTCTCTGCCCTTTCTATTTGCAGGTTTTTAAATTTTGTGACTTTCTCCAATTCTTTCTCATCTATTCTGCTATGTTCAGGTATCGTAATGTCTACCATCCAGACTTTTTTGTCTTTCTTAATTGTAAAGTCTGGGGTCTTACATGGCAGGTGCCTGTTTGAATTCTAAAATCCCAGCACACTTTAGCTTCTTCATTTTCTATTACTTTCTATATTTGTTGGTCCCACTAGTTCTTGCTTGCAGGCAAGTGGTGTTTTTGCAAATATTCCAATACACCATTGTTGTTACGATGTTATGCTGTTGTCTGTAGTTAAATCTGTGAAATCCTCCTGCAGCGGCTAAGTGATCCACTGTTTCTTCAGTTCTTTACATAGAGAGCTGCTGTCTGTTGCTGCTTCTCAATTATTATTATACATTTATGTCCTGCTTGACTCCCAGTAACTTTCCACTGACTATACTGAGAGTTATAGTTCAGCAACGTGTGAAGGTCCTCAGAATCATCACTAGAATATTAATTTGGAAATCTAACACAAAGTCCATTTTCCTTTTTTCAGTTTTGCTCCTATTTCTGAGATTAATATGGACTAAGATGTTCTACTAAAAGCAAAACTTAGAGTTTTCAGTAAGTGTTTAAATTCTTCCACAGAGCAAATAAATAATAAATATAAAATAATGTACAGGTAGTCCTCAACGTACGACCACATTTGAGCCCAAAATTTATGTTGCCAAGCAAGACATTTGTTAAGTGAGTTTTGCCATATTTTACGACCTTTCTTGCCAAAGTTGTTAAATGAATCACTGCAATTGTTAAGTTACTAACATGGTTGTTAAGTGAATCCAGTTTCCCCATTGACTTTGCTTGTCAGAAGGTCGCAAAAGGTGATCACATGACCCCAGGACACTGCCACCTTCAGAAATATGCATCAGTTGCCAAGAGTCGAGATTTTGATCGTAGGATCATAGAGATGCTACAATGGTCGTAAGTGTGAAAAACAGTCCTAAATCACGTTTTTCAGTGCCGTTGTAACTTTGTCACTAAATGAACTGTTGTAAGACTACCTGTAATGAAAAAAAAAACTTTGCAACTGGCAGCAATCTGAAACAAAAGTCAGAATGGTATAAGCGAGAAAGTAGCAACAATGAAGTGGGGTTTTAAAAAAGGAAACAAAGAATTATTCAAAATTATGGATATATTTGGAATAGTCTAGCAGTTTACCTGATTCTCCCACATGCCAGGATTGTGGCAGAGGCCTTTGGATCTTGCTGCCTATGTAGCTCTCGTGGTGACCCCTTTTGGGGCATTCTAAGATCAGGGTTTTCTGACCTCAGAAAAAGCCAGCTGTGCAAGATGGCAGAGGGGAGCTGGTTTTCAGTTTTCTTTCTGGAGGTCAGCTGTCTGTTTCTAAGGAATCTTTATATCCCTTGAGATAGCATTCCAGGAGTCATAGAACTGCAACTTCTATTTCATTTTGACTAATATGGACATTTCTACAACAGGTAAAACTCTTGTCTAAACTAAGCATATTAAGGCATGCAGATAAACAGATTCCATGCAATGAATGACTTGGTCAGTGTTGCAAATTTAATTGAATTATGTTGCAGAGAAAATAAACATATTCTGGTAACGTTTTTGACATGACATAGTACTGCTTATCCGAATACTTATGTAGTTAAAATTAGCACTTGGTTTGTTTTAAAGAACTGCAAGAATGAATGTTCAATATTTATTTATGGTTCTGTGTTGGCAAATGAGGGCTTTAGGCAATGGCAGCTGAGCCACCTCCATCTTAATGCTCTTTTGCTCCCTGTTTTTTCTCCTTTTCTCCTTTTCCTTAAGTTCAAAGTTACATATTTCTGTCTTTGTAGCATGTGATATATATATTCTTAAGGGTTTAGTGTTACTACTGCCGATGAGGAAGGACAAATATACATACAGCCTTGAAATATTGCCTTTTATTATATTAATAATATTACTATATTAAATTATATTTTGGGCTCTGTGGAGTCCAGTTGCTTTTACTCCCAGATACATTTGTTTTCTTAACCTGCCTGTAGTGACTGATCTGCAGTACCAGTGTCCTATAAAACGATGTTATTTCTCTTTGAACATAACTGTATTGCTTTTTTAAAAATCATTTTTAATAATTGTATTTAATATATAAAATATAAAATACAAAGAAAAATAGAAATAAGAGATTAAGGGAGGGAAAAGGAAAGGGGAAGAGAAGGTTGAGGTACAAGGGAAAAGAAAAAAGAGGTGTTGACTTCTGATTCTTTTTAGCACAGTACAAAATAAAAGCACTCTAGCCTCAACGTTTTGTTTTTACACATTATATAACTAGCCATTTCTATAACAGCAAATCTAATCGACAAAACCAAAGTCAAAATTACATATATTTTTTCCGTCACAAGCACAAAATCCAGAAGTGGTATCCAAATGAAAAACACACTCAAGTATATTCTCCTCTTTAAACAGAATGATCAATTTAACCATTCCTACTTTACCTCCCTTGCTGTGAAAATAGAACATAACTATTGCTAATTGAACTAAGTAACATTTCGTATTTTGAAAATCAAAAATGCATTGTTTCTGAGAACAAAAATAGTCTAATTACAATACAATTTCATTTTGGGGAAAAAATCACATTGTTATTAATGTATATGTATGTAAATTTTATGTATCATACAAATGAAGGAATAAAATACATTCTGCATGATATCATAACATTGCTATTTCAAAGAAGCTTTAAACCTTTAGAAATTAAAGGCTGCAATCATGTGCCACTAAATTCAGTTAGGTTCTCCTAAATGGGACTTACTTCTGAATAAGAATTGTATAAGGGAGAGCTTTTTAAATATTCATTTTAAGCCCAGCTTTATTAAAATGATAAGTGTATTAGTTGAATTTAACAAGGAACAGAAAAAAAATCAGAAAATTTTAACAGCAAAGGAAAATATCAATAAGTAGAAAAGGTGACCTAGTCTGTTAAGCAGGGAAAGCACTATGTTTGAAAATAGTAGGAAATGAATAAAAAATAATACAATGTGTATTTCTAATGCCCTTCACTTTTACCTCGGACCTTGTGTCTTTTTGTCTTAAAGGACTTTGTGTATAAGCTAACTAGTTACTCAGAAATAATTTAGCCAGAATCATATCCTTTGGAAACTTGAGTGTCTGTCAATGAACTTCTTTTCAAGTTGTAAACTCAAAAAAAAAAGTGCTTTTGTTACTGGTCCATTTTAACCTACAATGATGGGAAAGAAAGCATTACAATGTAACATTTCTTTGTTCCTCTACTTTAAACAGCTATAGCATATTAAGTAGGACTCTTTTTACTTAATCTACCCACCTTGTTTCATTCTAGAGGAATTTCTTCAAAAATAACATTTAAATCTTTGTTTCTGAAAATAGGATTAGCAAGTGTTGTACCCTTCAAATATTCTGGTTAGTTCATCAGAGCACAATTGGACAGTCTTCTTTTTTAACGCAAAGAGCCTTTAGTTAATTTTGAATCCCTAAAGAATTAATAACATATTTGGATTTATTGCATGAATGTAACAAGACCAGACATTTCTCAGAATGTTCCTAAAGATTTAAATAGATTTAAAGAAAGTGTTTTGCCCTTTGGGATAATTTAAATTGCAAAGGATTAGTATGAACCCAAATAACTTTTGACTTTTTTCAGAACAAAACAATTCCCTGTGGTGCAGCTGTCATAACCCCAAAGTTTATGTATTTAGATACACTTACAAGTGTGTGAGAGATTATATCTTTTCTAAGGGTTGTCTGTTTGAAATATATATTATAGAATGCTGGTTTCTTCTTGTGCTTAATTACAGCAGCTAGGTAAGTTTTTGATTTTCAGCTTTTAGAACCACTTATTAAAAATAATATTGGCTGATGTTCCCAGCAGTGGCTTGTTGTTCAGTTTAAGACTCCACTGAATTTTAACAATGGAACTGATGAAAATTTGAAAATGTATCTTGAAAGGAAAACTAGCATAGTTCCTTCACAGCAGTTAATAATAAATATTTGGGTTATGTTTTGTTTATAAGCACAATTTCTCAAAATTATATATGTTAGTATTATTAGTATTATTTAAATATTTAGTATTAGTATTATTTTAGTATTCAGAAAGATATTTCTATATCTATAAATAGGATTAGACCAAAAAACACTTCTGTGAATATCATATCCCATAGTTATGTTGTCTTAGCTTAATAGACTGATAATAAAATCCTGGGATTTCCCATTCAGAGAAGACTTAATCTTTAGTGTGTTTTTTAAAATTTACTTCAAATGTATGACTGTGTTTAGTTGAATTGTATCCCAGCTCCCTCTCTCTTTCTTCCCCCCCCCTTTAAAATATTTATTGTAATAAGATATGCATCTTGATAAGTAAAATGCTATATTGTACAATATAGCAAGGATATTATAACACTTGTCTTTATTGTAGCAGCTAGGCGAGTATGATATAAGAGTAAATAATTGTGTATTTGTAACATTTTATTCTATTAATTACTGACATCCTAGAACACTCTTTCCAGCTTTTGCATGATGGTAGAACATAGAAATTATTTTGATGTGCCTTCAATCCAAAGATTGAAGTCCATCAAGAGCAGCAACTTCTGAAGAAAAAGAACTAACGCTGGAGGGGGGGGGGAATTCCAAAACATATATAAAAAGAAACCCTATACATACATACATAAATACATACATGCATACATACATATGTGTGTGTGTGTGTGTGTGTGTGTGTGTGCAAAAAGTACTTGGTCCATGTGTATAGGATACATTGACTGTGAATACCAAATGATAGTTTTACTTAACTTGTTTTCCATATGTTACATTTTTAGATTCTTTTAGGGTGTATAGTTTTTGAGTCAGAGCTAATCTTATATTTGATAATTTATCAAATTCTGGTGTAAACAACCCTGACAATAATCATCTTCAATGTGATTGTCTGAATCAAGAATGGATGCTATATAATCATAGGTTAAAATTTATCATTTTTATATAAATGACATGGAATCTGATGAACATAGTTCATAATGTGCTATTTTGGTAGGAAACTGTTGACAAGCTAATTAGTTTTTTTAAATTAAAGAGTTCACAATCCATTATATCTGAATTTCAAAGTGAAATACTGCAGTTTTCAATAGCAAATTTTCATATTATTGTAGAGTAACTTTTCAATGGCTAATCTAAACCAAAATAAAATCAGCAAAATTGTAAAATGTTTTTGTAGTATGCAGCATACATTACATTCTGTGCAAATGATAAAGAATTTTTCCCTAAATACTAAGATTTTTTAAAAAAAAACTACATTAATTTTTTAAATGTTATATACATAGAACCATATTTCCTGAGGATTACAAAAAAAAAATTTTAAAAAAAAGTTTGCATCATTGGGCTTAAATAATTAAAAGTAAATTAAGTAAATAATTAAAAATGCACTTTTTGGTAGCCTAAACTTTTTGATACAAGTATTCCTGTCATTAAACTTAGAGTAAGCTAAATTGATAGGTTCTTTCAGCAGTCTGGGCTATGTGCAGAGTTTTGTACTTCTTTAAAAAGTTCTCATTTGCACTCTCCAATGAATTTAAACTTTCTAGATTTGTACCTGCTTAAAAGAAGGTTTGTGACCTCTTGACCCTTTTGTTATCGCTAATTCAGAAAGGCCTTTATTCTGGAAAGCTTAGGTATTAAAGAGAGAGAGATGGAGAGAGAAAGAAAGGGAAGAAGGAAAGAAGGGGGGAAAGCGTTAATGGCATAAGACTTCTTTCTGATCACCCTCTGCTAGATGTTTATGCAAAATGTCAATAGGAGCAATTGGCCTAACACTGTGACAACTTATTTTGCTTGGAAATGGGCTAATCTCCTGTTTGGGTTATCTGGAGGTCAGGTGGGGATTTCTTTTAATGCTGGCTAAACTTTTCAGCCTTTGTTGGGTTGAGGCTAAAATCTTCTCAGCCCTCATGAATCCCAGTTATCTATCAAAGAAAACAGTGGGCTTTATCCCAAAATAGGTATTCTTGAAAGTAAACCCCTTTTTCTTTCATTGGGACTTTTTCTCCAATAAATCTGCTTTGGATGGCAGTAGTGCTTGCTTTTTAGCACATGTGCTCAAGATCATGGGTGGCATTCGGTTCTCCTGATTGCACAGTGGCTACAATCCTATAGAGAGAGAGAAGGTAGATAATCTGAATAGGTGCGTGTAGGATTGCACCCTGCAACGCCCTTAATCTTAGATGTGAAAAAAGTGGCTTGTCAGCCCACAAGGTAAACCAGACCAGAAAATAAAGTAAATTATAATACTTCATTGGGATAAATTACAATAACAGAATTTTGCAAGCCTGGTTATGCTTTATGCTTTATCGCTCCTCCTTGTTAAATTATAGTGCAGGGGTGTCCAACCTTGGCCATTTTAAGACCTGTGGACTTCAACTCCCAGAATTTGCCAGCCAGCTGGCTCGGTCACTTACAAATATTGTACTATCTTACTTCCCCAGATTTGAAGAATGCTTTGGCTCTCTTTGCTTATATAATAGTTCTTGCATACTTCTGTCAAGGTTATCCCCCTTATTCTCTGCTTGCAAAGCAAGAAACGCATTTTCTGTCCACCAGCAATAGGCTCCTTTCATGCCTTGCTTTGACAGTAGAAGTGGGAATTATGTTCTTCAATGTTGATAAGCATTCGTTAAAGGCCAACTTCGGGCCCATACAGAAGTTCACGTAGAAGCTTCCCTACAAATGGCTGCCATTTGCTGGAGCTGGTCACCATTGCACTATCACAGCAGGCTGGAACTCAATAAATGTTCAGGCAGGCATGGCTGGCCATGAAATAGGCCTTGGCAGGTTGCATGCTGTGAACTCCCCCCCCCCCCCGCCTCAGCAGTGAATCAGCTTCTGTGTGTTTTTATAATAGCCTGCCACCCCTACCCCCAGCTAATTATGCCCCAAGGCTCTGGAAGGCAGCCTTACCTGTTGAAAAGGACTACGCAGCAAGTGTTCTGACATGTTTCTCAGGCAAATTGTATTTGACACAAAGGTACTTTACCCATAGAACAGTCCAGAAGTATTGGGTTGATCACTGGTTAAGAAAAAATAATAATATGGTGCAATATTTGCTAACTAACATTCAACCCTAAAAAGAGAACAGCCTCTCTTTTCATGGCCTTCAATTCACAGTATTTTTAACATGAACTAGGACCAGTATCCACATGGATCTTTTATATTCTCTTGTCTCAGTTCAGACCTGCTGATAGGAAATAATTTGCCAATACTTCGAGTGTTGCAACCTTTTCTTAACATTTTAATTAGTTGCAAACATGAACAACTATAACCTGGTGGTTTATAGCTTTCTATCTTGACTTTTCTTTTCTAAACCAGAATTTATTTTTTTCCAAGCTGAGTTCTTAGGAGGGTATATCATTCTGTGGACAGGAGAATACAAAAATTTGTGCATTGGCATATATAGAGGTCACCAAATTCCTGCTCTAGTGAACAGCCACAAGGGATTCTGCTGTTACTCGGAACTTGGCTGTGCTTGAAAAATTACATTTAATAAGAACCCACTGGCATTATGTATGATTATATATATACCGTAGCTGTAAAAGACATCGAAGAGAGTTCCTTTTTGGACTTTAGTGATCAGCACCATGACACCTGCATGTTAAAATGTTATTATTTATTTTAATTATTATAATTAAATTATTTGGTTACTTATTTCAAATCTCATGGACGATGATTTTTTGAAATCATCTAAATCTGATTTTAGTTTAACATCTATAAATTTGGAAACAGAAACTAAAAGAATGCAAGACAAGAAGAAAAATCCAAAACCACAAAGTAAGCAACAAATGTCCTTTTTATCTTGCAGCCAAATTGCTGAGTGGTGCATTTGAAAACGTGAATTGGGTTCACATAGCAGGGGCACATAACTTGGGGTCAGCTACAGGAATTCCTCACACAAATGTCTTCTCTCGCATATTCTTTTGTTCTTTTGAGACTGTTCTGACTGCTGGGTTCAGTCTTGGCTCCTTGAGGCTTTAAATAGCAGAGAGTTAGTTAACTCATTACTGGGCAGAGAAACAATAAATGAGTTCCTAAGTTTTCATATTAGAAATGAGCAAGTTTCTTAAAAATATAATTTAATCTTTATTAAACTTATCTCTTTACCTAGTTAAACTTTATTAAACCAATACAAGAGGCTTCACCCGTTGTCTCTAGGCTACCCAGCAGCTGAGTTTGATTTTCCTTTTTCCTTTTAAAAGATAGGTTGACAGAATATCAGTGGTATTACTTTCAACCAGTGTGATCCTATAATATAATTGTATATTATTTATTGTCTTTGTATTTGCAGCATCAAATTATTTAAGTGTACAAAGTTACCAGGAAATTTGTAAACATGTGATTCTCAGTGTTGGTGCATTCTGCAGTAGAAGCAATAGCTGTTGATTTGCAAATAAAATGGGCACCAAATCAGAAACTTAATAAAAAATTATGGAAAAGGTTATTTGTGAAAAACAAGAGAAATAAGATCAACAGGTAGGCTTATGATCATATCAAGAGTTAGATGTTTCAAAAAAAGGTTTTTTGTTTTTTTTAAATGTCTTCAATATGTGTGTTTATAAAAACTGTTTTGTTAGTTTATGTCTTACACACATAGCCATTGGTAATTCAAAATAATTTTTGAAAATTACATAAATTGCAAAACTAGCAGGTCATAAAAGAAGTATATAAAATGTTCCACCACATTAAATATTAAATATCCACTATAATCAATAATTGAAAGAAGAAGTCTTTATTTTGAACATTTTTTTCAATTTGAGTCATACACTTAGATTGTCACAGACATCTCTTCCAAAAATGAAATATCTTCTTAAAATGTTTAGATGTCATGCTGCATACAATCTTTGCCAGCTACAGAGCTTTAGGATTTGGTAGAAATCTTGTCATATAGCAGAGGTCATTAAATACCTGGCAGCATGAAAAATATTTTAATAGAACAGAGTGAAGATGTATAGCCAGGAAAGCATGCCAATTTCTATAATCTCATCATCCTTCATTGATGAAGCGCAACTTTACATCAGCCCCAAATCCAACCCAGGGAAATTCCCCTTTTAATTTTCAGTGGGATTTTAACGAGAGAAGGATCAAATATTTAAAACTAGATCTCCCAGTTTCTAGCCTGATGCCTTAACCACTACACCAAACTGGCATATATAATAAAATATTACTTTTCTCCAAATATTTTTCTTCTTTCTCTAATTGCCTGACAGTCTAAGGAGTCATGGATGATGGCTGAAATTATTTGCAAAAACTATATATCTATTTTCTATCCATAGAAGGATGAAGTTAGAAGAGAACATTAAAGTCATGATTATCTATTCAGTACAGGTCCAGCTGTAGTAGCTGTGACAGAATACTGTCCACCAGCAAGAAATAACTACTAATTTCTCCTTTTCCTTATTTCAAATATAATTTAATCAAGTGGAATGCTTGCATGCCTTTAATTATACAGATCTTATTTTAAAACAGGCTTATTCCACCTATGTATAATTTAAGGAGCTTAACTACATTGTTGAAATGAATTGGATTCAGAATAAATAATTCCTGTTTTGATTCCACAGATAGCAACATGTCTTGTTAGTCCCATTTATTTCAACAAAAGTTTGCTTTGATCCAAGTAATGTATTTATCAGCATCCACAGAGTTGTGTACCACTGACTTCTGCTAGATTCTACCTAGTTAGTGTGTGTGTGCACACAGGATTGTTTATGTTGTACACTGCTGTAAGAGAGCCATTTTTCCAACTACCAAGTGACTGCTGAATTGCAAAATGACATACTCGTAGTAATCATAGTTTCCCTGGCTCAATTGGCAATAGGACTTGCTAACCTTGCATTTTATAGTAGCGCCAACCAACCTTATTGTGTGCTACCATTGTGGGAACTTTAAATTTTGCATCATATAAACAGTTGTAAGCTGGTGTGTATATTTTTGGCAAAAGTAACTGTCATATGATTGAACTTGTCTTCAAATACTTTTCCTGTTCCACCTTTATATTTAATTACAGGATTTCAGTCTCCTAGGATTATATCCTCTTCTGCTTGATTGGAAATAAACATGTGTACATTTTTATTTCTGCTGAGATATGAGTCATTATGATTATCTTAAGCCAAAGCACTGCAGGATGAAGGCCTGATCATCAAAGGCTATTGACCATTTTATCCCACGCTGGTCCAATTTATATAGTTTTCTTTTGCTTCCCATTTTAAAGTTAAGAAAGAGTAACTATCAAAAGGTATTCCGCTGTCCCCTGTGCTAAGGGTGGACTAGAATCTGAGAGAGAGAGAGAGAGAGAGAATCACATACACATTTATCATTCTCCAGAAAATTAGCATACATATATGTATACATATACCGATACACATTTACAAGAGAGGCTCTTATATTTATGTTGGTTTCTTTAGCACTCTGCTCTATTGACAATTCCCTGCATTTCAGGGAATTATTAAGACATCCGTCATAAGCTAAAAGGCTTGTAGGTTTCAAGCATTTTGCCTAATGGTATAATATCGGAAAGAAAATGTACTCCTACATTTGTAATTACGGTATTTCAAATTCTCAGATACTAATCCTTTTGCAATCTTAAATTTATGTGACATCCATCCAGAATATTTGTCAACAGAGCTTGCCATTTACAGTAAATGCAGCAAATCTTTTCCCCGTTGAGCAATAATTGATAAAAATAGTTTGTACGGTAAATGTCAGCCCAGATCAGACGTGAGAAGAATGAAATTTTTTTTATCAATAATTGTATCCCATAAAACATAATATCCATGACCATTTTTATCAACTGCAATGTTTGAAAGCCTCTCAAAGACAACCATGGGAAGGGTCAGAATATGATGGGATGGGACAGTACAAGATGGGATGGGGTGGGATGGAATGAAACTTTATTTTGGCCATAAGTAAGGAAAACCAGTAGACAAAGATACAAAGACAAGCATGAGTGGAACTCAATTTTTAGGAGGTATCTTCAATCTCATTCTTGAAACTAAGGAACAAAACTTACCTACATTATAGAGGACCTGCAAGCTTTTAGCAGCTATTAAGAAAGTACAATGTAATTAGCTGACTGCCCTGGAATTGTTGATAGAAAAAGAAAACTAAAGGTTGGGGTCGGTGTAAACCCCAATAAAAACTGTAGGGTAATAGTACATATGTGGTAGTCCTGACTTCCTCCATGCCAGGAGGACAGGCAGCAAGTTGTATTGGTATCTCTCTTGAAACCCTACATATCTCTGAACTTTTTCTGAAGTCTCTTTTTTCCTGTTGTGCACAAGGTAACAAATGTCAGTAATTCAGCATTGTTTTTTAATCCAAAACATTTCATTACAATGTTCATTGATGAGATGTTTTATTAGCTAAATTTACTAGACCTAGAAATCAAGCTTTTTGTATATTTTTAATTACTATTAATTCCAAAATCTAGGACAGTGATGGCGAATCTTTTAGAGACCCAGTGCCCAAATTGCAACCCAAAACCCACTTATTTATCACTGGGTACCGGGTGGGCGTGGCTGCAGTGGTCATGGCAGACTGGGTGGGCGGGGCCAGGGCAGTGGGGGACAGTCCCTCGCCATCTCCGGGGCACGGCACGCGTGCCCACAGAGAGGGCTCTGAGTGCCGCCTCTGGCACGCGTGCCATAGGTTCACCACCAGTGATCTGGGAAGATGTTACTTGAATAAGAAATGAATAAATATTGACATATAGACATTGAATATTTATTCAATTTACATGAATTTAAATTAAATTTACAAGTTGGCTGTGGATAAGCTCACAGGCTGACTTTGGGTTGGTCATCGTCTCTCTGCGCAACCCACTTCATAAAAGTTTTCTGAGTATAAAATTGGAAGTGGAAGTGTTATGTATACTGGCTTGGTCCTAGAGAAAAAAAAGTAGGAGGAGAAGGGCATTATTTTTATCTTTACAATCCACTGCAAACAGAAATTATGAAAATGTAAAATAGTTATGTTAATGCTAAATAAGTAAAATTAAGCTACAGTGAAGTTATAAAGAGAATAGATGCATGCTCCTTCTGCGGTAGACTAAACAAATGGGAAAATGTTTCATACTGACCTGTAGAAAATTCATTTGATGCTTCTTGGAACATCTGTTGTTTCTTGCTTGAAGTGATACTGTTTGCCGGCCTTCCCTGCTAGCAAATTAGTTGTGACATTGAGGGAACATCTGCAAAGTGTCAAATTATGATACCAATAACTACCGGTAAGATAGTTCCAAAGACTCATTGTAGCAGGTGACTCTTGCCCATCTATAAGTCCATTGCTACCTTGCAAAACTGCAGTGGTGAGTGAAAAAGGAACTGGCCTTGCACAGAGGCCCAGAGATACATTGCTGCACTTTACTGCTGTCCCTGCTCCCTCTTTCTCAGATGGTTACCCCAACATAACCCCTGAGCCCAGCATGGCTCTGCTGCCCTCAGGAGGGGAGAAGAACGTATAATTGAATGGCTAAGATTATGAGTTGGTTCTGTGCTGCATTTAAAGCTGGCTTCTATGGCATTTTTTAAAAATAAATGCTTGGGAATTAATTGTAGTGTAATCAGCTAGTTGTAGAATTTATCAGAGGGAGCACGAAATATTGCTCTTCGTCTCCTCTGCACTGATCTGGCTCTGATGATGTCTCTGCTGATACTAACATTTCCCTTTCTTCTGCGTGTCAGAGAGGGGGCACAGTGGCTGACACTTCAGTGGTTGTGTTGCTTCTCTGTGCTACAGACCTTGTGCATTTGGTCATTCTGCATAAATGAAGAGGGGAACATTGACTGCTAAAGTTGCCATCGTGATTCCCCCCCCCCCCCACACACACACACTTTCTTCCTTTTTAAAAGCAGTTTCTTCTCTCTTGCTCAAGACTGATTCTGCAGCTGTATGTGAGAAGCAAGACCTCCAGCAGGCTTGGATGCCTTTCATAGTGCCTCGTTCTTTCCATTACCAGCACAAACAACATCCATTACGCAAAATAAGCAAGTGCCAATTTGCTTATGAAATACAGTATATGAAGCCATGAGAGGCATCAATTTTTTGGTATGTGATTGCAGTGAGGAGGATATGAATTTGTATTCTGTATCTGTTGCAGCAATCTTAAACAAGGGAGTAAGATTCCTTGAATATAGTAGCACTAATTTCAGGAATTGTGAAGCACACACATACACAGACAGTTTAAGATAAATTTGCTTTCATTCCAATACAGTAATGACTCTACAAGCCTCTTCAAGAGGTAGGCCCCCTCTCTTGTCTACTCCTTGAATTTTTCTCTAGATTACTAGGAATGTAAGGGTTCTTCATATCAGCCTTTTTTTTCTGACATGAGCAAAATACAGGTAGTCCTCGACTTAACAACAGTTCATTTAATGACTGTTCAAAGTTACAACGTCACTGAAAAAAGTGACTTATTACAATTTTTCACACGACCTTTGTAGCATCCCCATGATCATGTGATCAAAATTCAGATGCTTGGCAACTGATTCATACTTACGAACTTTTGCAACCTTTTGACAAGCAAAATCAATGGGAAAGCTAGATTCACTTAAAAACCGTGTTACTAACTTATCAACTGCAGTGATTCACTTAACGACTGTGACAAGAAAGGTCGTAAAATGGGGCAAAATCCAGTTAACAAATGTCTCATTTAACAACAGAAATTTTGGGCTCAATTGTGCTCGTAAGTCAAGGACTACCTGTACTTTAATTTTGTACTTGTCTTTCTGAATCATGCATTCTAACATTTTCTTTCTTGTTTTTTGATAGGGGAATTTATCTATTTACAGTCCCAGACCATGTCACAAAATCTAGACTATTAATACTTACATCGTATTAATACATACATATATAAGAGGAAGCCTATAAAATTAGCAGTTCATTGGCGGTACCAAGTGGTTTGTATAAAATAAGGCTATAGATAAAAAAATTTGCTATTGCCTTCGAAACTCCTGGGTAAATGGTCCTTTAGTAAGAATATCTCAGTCTCCTCTTCATGTGTGTCAGTCTCAAAGGGGTGCATTAGCTCTGATTGCCAGTGACAATACTGTGGGCACTTTAGAAGATTATGGGAAAGAGACTCAATCTGTGTACTTGAGCAAGTACATACTCAGAGTTTGGCATATCGATCAGCTGTCACCCTAATAAGGAGAGCATCTCTATGGATTAGGGAGAAGACCCTTCTGTGTAGGGCAATCAGAATCTTATAGAAGTAATTGAGTAGGTTCAAGGGGAGGGGGGAGCAATTCATCTAAAGGGACATGGGAAAATTTGGCTCTGTCTACTTGAACGTCTAAATCCATACCCTTTGCTTAAATTCTACCAAGGTTTTTTCTAAGCTCAAAGTAAGTAGGGCTGGGATTGATAGTTCACACTGTCTCAGATCTTGGTCTATTTGTTTTTTCAGAGTAGACTCAGTGATGAATGAAATGTATCAGTGAGGTTCCCCAAATGATTTGTTTTGTCCAGAATTTTAGCTGACATAATCTTGTCCAGGCTTCAAATGAGATGCAGCCTAGCTCTGTTCTGGTGATGGCATTAGAAGTTGAGTAAAGCATATCTGCTATTGATTTAAAGAATTTTGTTTATACTTTTTAGGGATTGATAAGTTTTTGTAAATCTGAGATCAATACAGCATCATGCCAATAATTGAATAATTTGAAAATTGTTCCCTTGCTAGTGGTAATTTTTTGTTGATTGCTAGTGGTAATTTTTGAGCTTTCATAGTTAATTCAATAGGATTATTTGATGTTTTCTAGGATATTCTTAGAAGGATGTATACCATCCTTTCAAGTCCTTTCATGAAAGACTGATTATCTTTCCTCAGAATTTGTCCCCAGTTCTCCCAATTGGGTATAACTGGGACGAGAGGTAAAGAAGTTAGTGTAATTCATCATTATTTTAAATAACCAGCTCCACTATCTCAATGCTAACACTTTCCAGTTTAGTGCAGGGATTGGCACAAGTTCAAATGTGACTTAATCTTTTGGTTGAATTGCTTCTGTGGAAAGGGCAGGACTTTCAGGAATTCAACTTATTCACTAATTAGCATTTTTAAACTATGGGATAAATACTGAAAAAGAATTAGACTACATTTATCACCTCTTATTCTGATATTTATTTATGAAGGAGAGTGTCCAGAAAAAAAAATACCAGTAGAGGGGTAGTCATTCATATCAAATATAAGAATTATTAATAAAATAATGAAGACCTTCGAGATACTTTAAATACAGTTGTCAGTATGTCACACTGGTTTCCAAATCTACAAATAAGCAATATAGTCCTAAAGGAATAACAAAAAACAAGGAGATTTGACTGAATTTGTTGCCCAAGATTCAGATCATTTATTGGAGTGTACCTATACATTGTAATACAGTTCAGAAAATGAACAAGTTATGGATTATAAGATCAAATGGATATAGAATTTAAATAAAATAATTGGTATGCAACAATGGAACATTAATGGAATCCTACAAAGGTGTTCATACCATATCCAAAGTTTGATTTTCTCTTAACATAAGACTGTAACATTATTATTTTTTCTTTTCCTTTCTTCTGATCTGCTAAGTTCATATTTTTTTTCCAGATTAGATAAAACTTAATGTTTTCTTCTTTTCTTATTTTATAATTTATAAACTGAACCTTGTTGGTTACAACTGCAAGTTAATTGAACAATAATCTGATTTTAATAGTAATTTATGTTACTTATTTCAGTGTTCATATAAAATATATCTATATATCAGTGTCAGTTGGAAAACTTTTCTTATAAATTTTAGAATGCTTGTAAATCTATTTACAACTTGTTTTCCTATTTTTTTCTTACTTTTTCCTATTATTTAATATTATTTCCTTCATTTAATAAATAATAATTGGAAAACAATAAATCAATACCAGAAAAAAGATACATCTGGAGAATATATATTGCTTTATAAGATGAAAAGCATGACAAAATAACTTTTATGTTAATATTTAGCTGATGTGTAGAGATCTTGTAGGTATTTTAATGTAGAAGTTATAAAAAAAATGGAAAACTCATGAAGTTTTTGGGTTTAAGAAGTTGACCAGTATCTTTATTTGGTTTTGAGATCTTTGAATGCCTGTAGCATGCCACTTTGTATAAATGAGAAACAAAAGATATTTTGCTAGCTTGAAGCCTTCCATTCATCAGTGACAATTAACCGATCTATTTGAAAAATGATAATTACAGAAACCCATGACATTAATCAATGTTGGTTAAATATTTCATTTTGCAGCTGCATGCCCAGTTATTAGGTACAGATTTGGCAAAGTCAAAAAGAAATACTACAGTAGAAAAGTTGATTACGTATGAACGGCTTACACAATTGTTATAGAACTGCATTTTGCTGAAATCTTATTATCTATTCAGCCTACTCCTATTGAGAGTTATTGAGAGTCACAGCATTGACAGTTGCAGCACTTCCCCGTTTAAGTTTCTCCCCTAGGCTTACATGGGGATTTAGGCTTCAGGTTTTCATTTATTATTTATTTTTTTGGATTTCTGTTCAGCCTTTTATTCATAGCACACACAATGTTCCTCCCACATTCCCCTAGAACCACCCTGTGAAGTAGGCTAGAGTCTAGACTGACAGAGAATGGCTGCCCCAGATAGACTTGGTGAACTGTTGTGGTCAGCTAGAGCTGGTGTCTCCCCGGGCGGCCAAGAGCAAATATTGTTATCCATGGCTTAAGTACAGTAGTGTAGCATGTTTCGAAAAATGTTGATGAATTATTTAGACAAGTATCAGTGGTATGTCAATAGGTTATGACTGTATTACTAACTTCTTCTGGCTACAATTTTTACTTGCTTACCTGGAAGGAAGCTTTGTTCAGTTGAATGAGGCCTGTTTGTGCCCAAGCATGCACTGTTGATGTGTTAATGAATTGTCTGCATTAGTTTCTGAATCAGAAAAGCCTTCCAGGATGTCTTAAAATGTAAAACAGGGCATTCCTGCTCAAAAGTAAGTACCAGACAGTTCAGAGGGTCTTATTTTCAGAGAAGTGCATGTGGCATTGTAAGCTTAAAAACCTAAAACATCCCAGTAGGACAGAAATGGGGAAAAATAGAGAAGGTTGTGGAAACCACATTGGAGAAGCCCAGTCCTGGGTTCCCTTGTTTGCATATTGCAAATGCTTTCAGAGCTGAGCTTTAATTATGGGAATTATACTTCTATCGGGAAAGGCAGCCACTCCAGTAGCCTACTACCTACCGCATTGGGCCCATAAGCAGACTGGCAGTCAGAGCCACTGAACCACAAGCCATAGTGAGCCACAAAGAGAGAAAGCAAACACTGCATCTCACACTGGTGACAGTTTCCCTTTTTGTTGCCCTCCCACCCCCACCCACAGAGTGTGCTATAGCGGATCCTGCAGAAGGGGATTAAGGCCTGGATCATTCCAGCCAGTTTAGATTTCTCCTTGTGGCTTTGAAGGTGGTGGTGCAAAGGTGGCTTGTCTTGGGGCAGGCTCACTTAGAAAAGTGCCACAAAGGGGGGGAAAAATGGGGAGGGAAAATGTGGTTCCAATCCGCATTTGTTCACCTAGCAGAAATGATGGTTTTTTTTAATTTTTGTTTATTAGATGTTCAGAGGTGCATAAGGATTTATTCTGGGGGCCATGTTATCCTTGCCTTATTTAATTTTACATAAGAAAGTTCAACATCATCGCAATGTAAAAAAAATATATTCCTGTTTCTTAAGCATAATATGAGCAAGAAGGAGCTAGCTCCCAGTGATGAGTGACTGGGAGCAGTGGAATCTTAGGTTTATGGGGTCTTTTCAATAAAAAATATCTTACTTACTGTGTTGATGTTTTATATTTATTATTAGATTTATATCCCATCTTTCCACCAGGAGCTCATAGGAAGCACACATAGCAATCCAGTTTTTCCTCCCTAACAATCCTTTGAGGCCGGTTAATCCCCTTGCATTGAAGACATGAAGGGGACAAATGAATGAAAGTTTTTATTGACAAAGAAACCACATGTCATCTTAAAACAACATCCAGGTCTGCCTAGGCTGTAGGTTTGCCACATTCTCCTTATTGATTTACTGACACCTGTTTGGTGCCAGCTTACTCCTCCCACGTAAAAAGGATTTAAGTATAAAAGTTAAATAAGGCTAATCAGTGTTTTAAGTGCCTTTTCTCGGTAGCATTGAAATTTTAATTAAAGCGCCTCCCACAAACTCCTTCTTTCCCAGCTACAGGGGAGAGAATTGAATAGGGAGTTGCTTAGCTAGCAATTCAGAAAAATCACACTGAAATGGGTACAAACTAGTGAGTTGGCCAGTAGATCCACACTGAGTAATAGAGATATAATGTCTTTTTTTTTTAAAAAAAAGAAAAGATGTGTTGTGTGCTTTCTGTGGCCAATGCCCATAAATGATGGGTGGAGCTTCGATCACATCGTGTCTGCCATTTTTTATTTTTTTGGGACACGTCTCCCTTTTCTAGGGATAACCAGCCTGTTGGTCTTTTTCGGAGGGAAAGAAAGAAAACTTATAAAAATCGTGATCCTCCTTCTTCACGTCTAGGAAAATGGAGCATCTATCGCGATTAACTCCGGGCAGGACCGAAGGCCGCTTTTCTCCCCTCCTCCCTCGGTTAGAGGGATCGGTTTCGGCGCGGCGGTGCCAAGACTGCCCAGCTGCATCCCCCCCTTTCCCTTCCCGGCCCTCCGATCTCCCCGCGTGGGAACGGTTCGCGAACGGCGCGGCTCGCTTCGGCTCAGGCGCTGCTCCGCGTGGGAGGCCGCGGGAAATCCGATCTCTCCGGGCAAGCCGGAGCGCCGCCAAAGCCTAGCGGGAAGTGTCAGGTGTCCCCCGAGGCGGCGGGATCGCGCTGCTTAACTGCCGCTTCTGGCCGCCGTCCCCGACTCCTTCCCTCGGATTAAGGCGGAGAGGAAATCGCGCGCCGAGCCCCTTAATTACGAGATCAAGGGGCCCGTGAGAGCGTCCCGGCCGCCGCCTCCAGCGGGCTCGGCTCGGCTCGCGGCGAAGTCAAAACAAGCCACCTCGCAGGAACCGCCGCGATGGGGATTTCGGGGGCCGGGGGGGGCGGAGGGGAGGCCGGTGGAGGCTCTGATCCGCGCCCAAGTCGCAGGCCAGGGGGTCGACAGCCTGAAACAATGGAGAGCCGCAGCTCGGAAGTCGGGTTTAAGTGGTTTAGCGGGGATTAGGACTTCAAATTGGAGACGGGACTGCCGCTTCCCTGCCAGAGTCACCCCCGGCTTTTAAGAGATTACGTCGGGATTTGACGGCAGCTCCAGTGGCAGATTCTGAACCCGGGAAAGAGCGGCGGCGGGGGGGGGGGGAGAGGGGCCGGAGGCAGATCTGGTCCGGCCATTACATTGTCAGGATCGGGTTCTTAGTTTTAATGCATCCTTATTAAGCATGTTTGGAGCAGCGAAAAAGCCTCCCCGGAGACACCCCGGAGGGTCTGAAATGAATGGACTCCCGGGGAGTTCTCTTCCCTGCGCTTTCCCGACTGTCCCGGATAGACCGTCTGGCAACATGCAGGGAGGGACGGAAAAGCCGGTTGGGGACGGCGGGGCTGGCTGGGTGTCCCAGGCTCGTCCCGATGAAGCTGCCGAGGGTGGCCTTGGCCTGATCCTTCTCTGTCGCTTTGTCTCCCGCAGCTCCTGGATCTCTTCATGGTGTGGGACTGGTCGACGTACCTGGCCGATTACGGGCAGCCCGGCTCCAAGTACCTGCGCGTCAACCCCAGCACAGCTTTGGCCCTCTTGGAGAAGTAAGTGGCCGCGGAGAACACCGGGTTTGAACGGAAAAGCCGCGGCTGCGCTGGAGGAGACCCCATCCTTCGGTTCCGTTTGTCCTTTCTGCTTCCCAGTCGCCAAACGTCCCGCTTAAAAACGACTAAGATAAGCACCCGGCCGAGCACCTGATTGGGAAGGTTTGCGGGTGGAGCGCCTCTGCTCCTGAATCTGCCGGAACAGCAAACAAGAAAACACCCTTCTCTCCCCCCCCCAACCCCGGTCTTTGAAATGGGGCCCGCTGGGCTCAGCGTCCGAAGAGCGCGCTTCCCTTGGCTTAGCGTGCGGGCTTTCTCTTTTCGCGGCGCTTTTGCTCTTCAGCTGATCTCTTATTTCTGATCTCCAGTATTCCTTTCGGTTTCTCTCTCCCCCCCCCCCGCCCTTTGGATCAATCGGTAGTTGTGTTTCTAAGTCCGTTGGATCCGGACTCGGCAAATTGTTGACCTTCTGGTTAAAACAAGCCGGGCTCCCAGACCTGGCTAAGGTGGCCGATGGCCTGGCTATTCCTCAAATTGTCGGGTTAGTTTTTTTTAACTTTAAAAATTAAAGGGAGCTCGAGAGAATAAAGATTAGTTGGCTGGGTAAACCTGAATAATAAACGTAAGAGCGGGGGTCTGATTTGTGGCTGCGATGTTCTCTCCAAACTTTCCCGGGTATTTCTACAGGTATTTCTCTGTTCGCTAACTCGTTTGCGCTCTTTCTCTCCCTTCTCGCCTCCCCTTCCTGCTTGCAACGCCGGGACGTTTGGCAGAGTCCACCGAGGGTAAGCATTGTTTCGATTCGTTTCGATCTGGAATCAGTTCCCCAGGATTCACTTCAAAACTGTTGGGAAGCTTTGTGGAACGAGCCAAACTTTGGGTGGTTCTTTGTAATGGAGCCAGGCGGGGGTCCAGCTCCTTAAAGAGACCTTGCCCTGCGCTTCGGCTTTTTTTGCTGGGGGCTGCATGCGGGCTTCTTGGAACTGCAGTCTCCCTCCTCAGCATTGTAAACGTGTGAGTTTCGGATAGAAATAGCTGCTCTGTTGAACTGACCTCTTTCAGGGCATTTCCGAGGCTCATAGGCCGAATTGGGGCGATCTCCAAGTCCTAATTATTTTCTCCAAGAAACAGAGGGGTTCAAGCCTTCCGAGATAGTGGAGACCTGTTGACCCCCTTCCCCCCAAAACAAAAAAGCCTGCCCAACTCTCTTTCCGGGATTTCGGTCTTATAAGGAACTGAGGAGAGAACTGGCTTACCTTTGCGGGCCTGTCCTTCAACACCCCCCCCCCAAGCCCTTCCTGGAAGCCGCTTCTGGGCTTCCAGGCTTTCTGGTGGAGGCTGGAAGAACCCCCAGCGTGAGTTCGTGGATCGGGCGCCGTGCGGGGTTCTCCAGGAGCTCCCTGACCTTCCATTTTCTCGGCTTCCCTTTCAGGATGAAAGATGTAAACAAAAAGAACCATCTTTTTGCCCAGTTCCGGAAGAACGACCGCGACAAGCAGAAGCTCATCGAGACGGTGGTGCGGCAGCTCCGCGGATTGGCCAACTGCATCGCCCAGCACCCGTGAAAGCGGCCCCGCCCCACCTCACCCCCCTCCCCGCCGGGCTCCCGCGAAGCTGGTTCCGGTGAAAGGGCCGCTGATTTGACGGAGAACGAGAAGGAGGCCCTGGAAGGGACCGGCCGAAGGGAAGGACTCCTTCCCCTGCATTGCACCCCTTGAAAAGGAGGCCAAGCCTTGCCAAGGGGAAGCGGGCCTCTGCCTGTATTGGCTGTCCCTGCCGTACCTAATTGTAAATACGATTTTAGGAGAAGACCTCAAGATCTTCCCCGGCGTCCCCAAAAGGCCATTTAGTGTCTTCTGCTCCAAGGTCCCATTTTCCAAACAGCGATTTTTCTCGACTTGGACATTTCCTACTTGCCCCTCTGCTTCCCTGCCTCCGCATTATATTTGTTTGTTGTAAGCCTTAAGTAATCCTGACATCAGAATTTCTCCCTTTTTTCAGGTGGGGGAGCCAAAGTGCGGGGGGGGGGCTATTTTGTAGTACCCTTTAAACTACCTAACTGGAACTCGGTCCCGATGATGTCCGAACGACTTGACTTTGGATAGCAGCCTCCCGCCCTTCGATTTTTCTCCGGGGATCGGCCAGCGTTGGATGTGGGCACTGGGGGAGGGAGGTTTCCTGGGTCCAGGTGCCCCCCCTTCTGCCAGGGAGCGGCCTTGCTGGGAAGACAAGCGAATGTATCCTAAAGTGAATGCCCCATAACTATGGGACTTGTAGAGAATGTCCACTTTCTTCCCATTCCTCGCCGCTGATTAAATTATTTGACGGTCCTACTGAACTCGCTCGTGTAAACCTAGAACTTCCTTTAGCTGGATGTCGCTGGGTGCGCCGTTCACATGCTACAGGCAAAGGTACCTGGGCATGTTTTCCTCCAGCGGATTATCCGCCTTCTACATTTCCTCGGTGCTGCGCGGCTGGCGGCTCTTTCCAGAACCGCGAAGATCCGATTGGCCGGACGCTTTCAAAGAGAAGCCAGAGCATCTTTCCTCTGCAGCAAAGATGCAAGGTGCCTTCGATAAGTTTTCCTCCGCGGGATTTAGGGACGGGATGGAGCAACTGCCCGGCGGGTCAGTACAGTCCAAACAGGGGAACTGAGGCTTCGGGCACTCCGGTGGAGGCCGATGGCGCAGAGGTCCAGCCGCCCGACGACATCCTGGGGTCTGAATCGGGTCTTCCGTGAGGGATCCAGAGCTCTTCTCCCATTCCGGGAAGCGGCAATGCTCTTTTCGTGTGTAAAGATGAGAGATTTAGGCAGTGGTGGGATTCAAATATGTGAACAACCGGTTCTCTGTGTGGGTGCCGCTTCCAGAAGTCCATTCTGGGCCTGGGCAGCAAAAAATTAGCTACTGCCGAAGGGGTGCGAACTGGCTGGATCTCAGCACTGGATTTAGGGGTCCCCTGTCTGGTGCCACTTGGAATTTGCTGAGGGGAGGGGGTCGGGTCAGGTCAGCAACTTTCCCATTCATCCCAAAGATGATTATATACCTGGTTCAAGTTGATGGGTGTTGCTGCTTGTTCTCTCTGGTTGACGTGGGACGGGGCAGCAGTTGCGAACTTGGCTTCCTGTGACGCCTTTACGCTTCCGAGTGGCGCAAGTTCTTGGCCCAAAGCCGCTCGGAACCGACTTGTTGGCAGGCGGACGCCTCGGAGATATGCCAAGCCAGGCCTGTGGCATCCAGGGTGAAGAGCGAAAGAAGCGAGCCTTTGCGATTAAGACCCCCGGCCTTCCTCTCTCACACATGCAGCAGCCCCCGTGCTAGAGCGCCCAAGGACTGGATCCCAGCTCCAAAGTGGAAGCTCTGAGGCGCAGAGACCTTCCCGCGGGGGGGGGGGTCATGTACCAGTTGCAGTCGCCCCCCTGTAAGTCCCCCGGTTGGCCGGTACTAAGCAAATTCCAGCCGACCGAGACTTCAGATCCCCTCCGCCTTACTTGCGGGTAACCGGGAGGGGCGCGGAAAGTCGGATTCCTGAAAGGAATCTTATTTCCGAAAAGAAACTGTTAGGCTGCCACCGGGCATCACTGTCGGATGATACTAGACTGCGTGAGAAACCAGTAGCTACGAAGCGGTGTCGAAGTCTTGATCTTGATCAGAGCAACTTGGTTCGAGTGGCGCAGGCGACTGCTGGCCTAGGAGGGATTGAGGGAAGAAGCTCCCTTTGTCATTCCAATCTGCATCATCAAAATACTTGGGTTAACACAGCGCGTTGAGAGTCAAAGCTAAACAAGCCGCTTGGCCATCCGTCAAATCGGTGTGGCTCAACGAGAAAAGATGCTCAAGCAAACCACCGCTTACTAGCGGGATGCGAGAATCCAGTCCGTTTCTGCAAACTAAACCCCCATTCGCCAGATTTCCTGTCTTGGCTTGTTTGACCGGCTAAAATCTTGGGGCATTTCGTAACTACTGATTTATAACCTCTTCTACCCTGCCAGCACGGTGGAGTTGTAAAGCTAATCTCGGGATCGTTATTTTGATGGGCGGGCGACACCCTAAATGGCTGTAAATCACTCGCTGTGAGGAATGCGCCTTGATCTTTATTAATTCGGAGAATATCTCCCTTTGTAGCCTTCGCGGCTACAAAGTATACCCAGGATACAAGACTGGAATGGAGTATCCTGAAAGCTGACATGACTGACACGAATCCTAAGTTCTACCTTGCAACATTATCTTTAACTGGAAAACGGGCGACGCTTAATCGGCTCCTTTTCCCATTCTCCTTTTTTTGAGCCGACTGGTGGGAAGTGCACTCCAACATCTCTGAGTTGATACACTGGCTTTGGCGAGGCGTCTCCCTTAACACTTTCCTCCAAATTTAGCTGAAAGTCAGGCCTCCTAAACAAATCGGTGGAGCTCAGCTCCCAATAAGGGATGCGGAGGTTCTTTTTTAGTCTTGCCCCCTTGGTGCTGGGATGGACACCCTCCCGAGTGGGCTGCAAATTTAACCTCGTTCCACCTTGCATTTTCTTTCCCTGAAGATTAACATTTACATTTTAATGGATGTTGGGCTTCATTCCCCGTAATTCTGGCTAGCCGTGAGGGAAGAGCGAATCTGGAGCTTTGGGAGACCCCCACGATGGCTCAGTTTGAGGAATCGGAACAGCCTAGGACAATAGGCAACCGAAGTGTTTGAGCCTCCAGCGGGCCACCTGTGGGCTGCAGGAGAGGTCGTTCGCCTCCGTGGCTAGAAATTGCCCTTGACTCGGAATCGCAGGAGGGAGACGCTGCTGTGGCTTACCTGGGTGATGCTCCCCCGCTTGCCCAGAAGACGAGATTTCCCCCCCCCCGCTCGCCCCCCCATTCCCACTCCGCTCGTCGCGGACCCTCCCGGGCGCCAATCGCAGCCGTTTCGGGCCCCGCTTTGAATATCAAGCGGCGACGTCATCCGTGAAGGTGGGTCGGCGGAGCTCTATAAAGGCCCAAGCAAAGAACAAGAATTAAAACATCGAGGGGAGCAAAGGGAGGTTGCGCGGGACCCCGCCAAGCCTCGCTCGGCCATGGGTAGGGCAAGCGGGGCCGCTCATTGACAGCTGGCTCGGGAAATGAAGGCGGGAGGGAGAGGAGTTCGAGAAGGTGGCAACAGCTCCGGAGCCCCAGGCTAGCTCCACGCTGCCCCTTCTGCAGGGCCGAACCGGCTTCCGACGACGTGTCCCGGGAGAACAGGCGCTCGAAGTTCACTGATAGGAAGCCGGGGGGGGGGGGGGAAGGGAAGGGAAAAGGGAACCGAAGGCTGCCGGCAGCCCTCTCCAACCTAAGTCGAATCCAGGTCTGGAGAGGAAGGAGCCGGGATTCCAAGCAGCGCCCTCGGACACGCAGCCTCCCCCTCCCGCCTTTCTCCCCCACCTCCGCCTGAGTCCTTATCTCTTCTCCCGGCAGCCAAAGCCGGCCAGGAGGCGCAGCCGTCGGGGGGTTCCGGGGACGCGCTGGCTTGGCTAGAAGTCTCGCTGGCCGCCGCCGCCGTCGCGGGACTCCTGCTGGTCGCGGCCCGCCACCTCTGGGCCCTGCGCTGGAGCCTGAGCCGAGACCGCGCCAGCGCCCTGCCGCTGCCCAGGGGCTCCATGGGGTGGCCCTTCTTTGGAGAGACGCTGCACTGGCTGATCCAGGTGAGCACCCGAGAGGGGCGGCCCAGCACGATCGCTGCCTTTGGGGCCCTCAAGGCGGGGGCGCCCACCCCAGGGTTACCCTCCCGTCAGTCCCTTGGGGTGGGTCAGGAAGAGGGCTTGGCTTAAAGTCTTCCCGCCAGTTCTGGGCTTGAACCCGGAGTTTCCTAGCCGTTGCGGTTGGAAACTTTGTTGCTGGTTGAAGGCGAGGCTCTCTGCACTTGCTTAAGGCCATCCTCCATTTTAACATCTCCACAAGGCGCTCAGCCCGTTCGCTCCCTATTTCCGCCTGTTGGGAAAACAGCCCCAGTTTCCACGCACTTCAAAGAGAGTTATTCCCCAAATTGGGGCGAGGAGGAGAACGTGGCTCTCGGCCCCGGCTCCTCCCTCCTTTGGGTTCGATCCCCAGCATTTGAAAACCGATCGGCCGGAGGTGAGGCCCGTCGCCACTTCACGCTCCCAGTAATGTGGGCGGACAAAGAGGACTTAAAGCCGCCCAAATGAAACTTGCGCTCCCGTCGATCTCGCTCATTCTGGGATCAAAACTGACCTCCGGACTAGCTAAGCCCGGCAGGAGCTGAACATCTGGGCGATTTGGGCGCCAAGAGAAAGGTGCTCTGCGCTTGCGCAGAAATACCCAGGACTTGTCGACCTTTAGCAGGGCAAAAAGGCAGCGGCGATTTGCCAGTAGCGCCCGACTCTCTCTCTCTCTCTCCCCCCTCCTCCTTCCCTCCTTTCTCCCTGTCTGGCTTTCTCTCCCCCCCCCCGTTTCCCTCCATCTGTCTCTTTCTCTTCCCCTCTCCCTCCCTCTTTGTCTCTTTCCCTTCTCTCTCCCTCCCTTTCTGCCTCTCTTTCTCTTCCCCTCTCTCTTCCCCTTCCTCTACTTCTCTTTCTTCTTCTCCCTTTTCCTCTCCCTCCCTCCCTCCTTCTCTTTCCCCTTCTCTCTCCCTCCTTCTCTTTCTCTCTCCCCCCTCCCCTGACCGAGCAGGGCTCCCACTTTCACAGTTCCCGGCGGCAGCGCTACGGCGCCGTGTTCAAGACGCACCTGCTGGGCAAGCCGGTGGTGCGCGTGAGCGGCGCCGAGAACGTGCGCAAGATCCTGCTGGGCGAGCACAGCCTGGTCAGCGCCCAGTGGCCGCTCAGCACCCAGATCCTGCTGGGCTCGCACACGCTGCTCAACGCCCGCGCCGAGACTCACCGGCAGAGGAGGAAGGTAAGGAGGGCGGGCAAGCGGGGCCGGGGCGGTAGGCAGCGCCGCCCCTCTTTCCCAGGCGGGCCTCACCCCAGCGGCTGCTCTCGCGGTGGGCCCGGACCGCGGGGCCTTCGGGAGGCCGGGCATGAGGGGCTGCGCTCACCGTTATCTGGAGAGCGACACCTGGGGAGTTTCCCCTCCCCCGCTTCGGCTAAGCTGAGGCTGGGGCGCCGCAGGGCTCGTGGGCTGCTCCAAGCTGAGTTGAAGCGCGGGGAATCTCCCAGCCCCGGCTCCGCCGGGCGTCTCCGCTAAGCCGGTCGGGGAGAGGCTTCAGGCGCCCCTTGCTGCGGCTTCCTCTTCCCGGGCGTCCCGCCGAGGAAACCCGCCCTCGCGCCCGCTGGCCTGCCCCGCCTCTCGCGCTCTGCCTCTCCCTTCGCGCGCAGATCCTGGCCCGCGTCTTCAGCCGCGCCGCCCTGGAGGTCTACCTGCCCCGAATCCAGCGCCTGGTGAGCTGGGAACTGCGCGGCTGGTGCCGCCGCCCGGGGCCCATCGCCGTCTACGCCTCGGCCAAGGCCCTGACTTTCCGCATCGCTGCGCGGATCCTGCTGGGGCTCCGGCTGGAGGAGGAGCAGTTCGAGGAGCTTTCCGGGGCCTTCGAGCAATTGGTGGAGAACCTCTTTTGCCTGCCGCTCAACGTCCCCTTCAGCGGACTGAGGAAGGTACCAGCTGGCAGAGGCAGGGCTGGGAAGGTGGCACCCCCCCCGCCTTTTCTTCCATAGCTCTGGAGTTCTGTTTGCACGGGAGTCGGCGGGGGATGGGGCCTTTGTTGTTAAGTTACGAAGTCGTGTCCGACCCATCGCGACCCCATGGACAACGTTCCTCCAGGCCTTCCTGTCCTCTACCATCTTCTGGAGTCCATTTAAGCTCATGCCTACTGCTTCAGTGACTCCATCCAGCCACCTCAGTCGTCCCCTTCTTCTATTGCCCTCAATCTTTCCCAGCATTAGGCTCTTCTCCAGTGAGTCCTTCCTTCTCATTAGGTGGCCAAAGTACTTGAGTTTCAACTTCAGGATCTGGCCTTCTAAGGAGCAGTCAGGGTTGATCTCCTCTAGGACTGACGGTTTGATCGCCTTGCAGTCCAAGGGACTCGCAGGAGTCTTCTCCAGCACCATAGTTCAAAGGCCTCAATCTTTTGCGTTCAGCCTTTCTTATGGTCCACTTTCACAGCCATACATTGCAACTGGGAAAACCATGGCCTTGACTATACGTACTTTTGTTGGCAGGGTGATGTCTGGTACTCCCATCTCTTTAAGAACTTGCCACAATTTGTTGTGATCCACACAATCAAAGGCTTTAGCACAGTCAATGAAGCAGAAGTAGATGTTTTTCTGGAACTCCCTAGCTTTCTCCATGATCCAGCGTATGTTGGCAATTTGATCTCTAGTTCCTCTGCCTCTTCGAAATCCTGCCTGTGCTTCTGGAAGTTCTCCATCCACATACTGCTGGAGTCTAGCTTGTAGGATTTTAAGCATAACTTTACTTGCATGTGAAATGAGTGCAATGGTGCGATAGTTTGAGCATTCTTTGACAAGGCGAAAAAAGCCTTGCTCCATCCTTGCTCCATCCTTGCTCCTTTTAGGTTCCTTTAAATTTGCTTGAATAGGGATAGATTTGTGGCACAGGTGAGATGCCAGCATGCAGCTTGCAAAAGGACCCAGAGTCTTCCAAATGGAAAACAGTGTTAGCTCTTGCCTTTCCCTGTGAAAGAGAAAATAGAGGGGGACCTGAAAATGGCGTTCTTCAAACCCACAAAGCCTCATCTTCAGCACAGCCTTTCCAAATCTCCAGCTGAAGTTGGACTAATGAGAACTATGGTCAAGCTGCAACCTGGGAGATGCTAGAGTGGTGGAAAGCTAGAATAGTGCCTTAAGTTTATTCTGAGCAACAGTGGCGTGTCCAAACCAGTATTGGTCTAGATTCAAAAACACCATTCCTGTATTCCCACCCCCCCATGAGAAATCTTTCTGTCCACATATTTAATCTCTCCTTTCACACTTTGTGCCTTGAGAGACTTGCATTCCCAACCTTCAGGCTTTTGAAATCAACTTCTGTCCAGGCTGCCAGCAAGTTAAGAGAAGAAAACAGACCTTACAGTTGTTGCAAAGTCAGTCAAATGTTTAGACTGGATTTGACATTTCTATCCATCTATTTTGTCCTTCCCAAGGACCTGGAGTAGGCAGATGTAGTTTGATAGTATTATTGCAGGATATAAGCTGTTCTAGGTGATGCTGCCTTTTGCAATTGACTGATAATGATTTTTGTCATTGCTGGTGGTGTTCAAGTGGTAAGCAAGTAATTGGTTTGTAGTTTTCTGGTCCTGCCCCTTTTGTTGGCTCTTTCATTATCAGGAAGAGTTGCTGAACAAAAGTTAATCTTCCTTGCCTTTTCCCCTACCATTTCTGCTGTTATGACAAGTTCTTTCATTTCAGCTTTGTTTTTATTCTTATCCACCTCCTTTATCCAAGCTGCATTCTTGTATTTCTTTGGGTTATTCCATAGCTGTGCCCAGAACTGCAACCTTTTCTTTGTCAGGTGTTGATTAGTTCATTTCAGTCACTCCATTGATGGATTGGTATAAACATTTCTAATTCCACTGAAATTGGAGATTCTGCCTATAATGTACAATTCAAGCTTCAAATCTGCTCATCCTCTTGGATATAGCTGTTATTTGCTGCTTTATTCTATCCAGTGCTTCCTTGATCTTCCTTATTTCTAGGTGATATTTCTTGATCAGGTGTTTTGGTCTTCATCTTCTTTTCTTTCATCTGTTATAGCTTGCTTGCATCTGATCTTAGCATACTGATCTTATTGGCGAACTTGATCTTTCATTTTGGTACTGCACTGCTTGGCTTTTTTTCTTGTTTGTTGATTTTGCATGTCAGGTTTTCAGTTATAACTGCAGCTGTGCTGTGTCTTAGTTGGTTTGTCTCTTGCATTGAGCTGGTGCTTATATTTGATGTTACAGTACTGGCATATTTTAATACTTATGCTACTAGCTGTTTCTGTAGAACAAACTTCAATGCAGGCAACCTTACTCTGTTGTTTTTGTACTGTTCTAAATTCTCAGTTATTCTTTGCTTCAATTCTTCTTCAGAGGGCTTTGCTCTTTCTGAGCAGAGGTCAAAGTAGAGGATGCCTGGTTTGGGAATGAAAATAATTCAATAGCTATTCTGGATGTTGTCTCCCCTTGGTTTTCCTCCACAGTCTGAGCTACTTTTGGCAAGGCTTTGATTTCTTTGCCCTTGGAAAACCTTTGCAGTTCTTCCAATTCTACTTCTGTGAAAATAATATTTCACATGATTTTCTCTGTTGTTATGGTTGGTCACACAGTCAGCCAGATGTGTAGACTGGATTTAGCATGCCAGTTATTGAATCCTTTCCAAGGACCTGGGATAGGAAGATGGTGTTTTTTGGTGGTGTTAAAGGTATCACTGCATAATGTAAGCTGTTCCAAGGAAGTTGAATTGTGCAGTTGACTGATGGTAATTTTGTCAATGCAGATGATGTTCAAGCGATGCCCCAGATGTTTTGGGATTTCACTAAAGGTCCCTATTACCGTTGGTATTTTCTTCGCTTTCTTTTGCCACAGCTGTTTCTCTTCTATTTGTATTTGTATTATGTGATTTTCTCCAGTTCTTTCTATTCTGCTGGGTCCAGGTGCTGCCATGCCCACTTTCCAGACTTTTTTTTGTCTTTCTGATCAACAATTGTTAGGTCTGGAATGCTATATGGCAGGTGCTTGTCTTTTTGAGTTTTAAAGTACCAGAGCACTTTACCAGCTTCATTTTCTATTACTTTGTCCATTTTATGGTCCCTTAGTTGTTGCTTGCAGGCAAATGGTATTTCTTGGAGACATTCCAATGCCCCATTGTTGCTTACAGGTACTCCTCAACTTAACAACCACAACTGAGCCCGAAATTTCTGTTGCTGCCTCAGACAGTTGCTAAGTGAGTTTTGCCTCATTTTACGACCTTTTGTGCCACAGTTGTTAAGTGAATCACTGCAGTTGTTAAGTGAATCTGGCTTCCCCACTGACTTTGCTTTTCAGAAGGTGGTCACATGACCCCAGGACACTACAGCCATCATAAATATCAGTCAGTTGCCAGGCGCCCAAATTTTGGATTATGTGACCATGGGGATGCTGGAGTGGTCATAAAAATGTGAAAAACAATGTCACTTTTTTCAATGCCATTGTAACTTGGAATTGTCACTAAACTAAACAAATGGTTGTAAGTCAAGGACTACCTGTACTTTGTCATGCTATTGTTTGTAGTCAGTCTGTGCGATCTTCTTGCAACAGCCAATCGGTCCATTGTTCCTTCTTAGCAGATGCAACACCAGCGGTCTGTTGCTGTCTTCTCAATTCTGATTTTGCATGCATTTCTTCTTAGGGCTTGGTCTTGTGCAGCCAAAATCAGCCCCTCTGTCTTTTTTTTTTTTTTTTTCAATTTTCTGCTCTTAACCATACCAAGTCCTGTTGTTATCTGCTTTGCCTGCTGGTACTGGCCACGTTAATACTTTGCCTTGCAATATCTCTATTCTATTCTTTATTTGGTCTTTCTTGTAATCCAGTTTGGTCTCTCCTGTACTTAGTAAACCTTCTTGATGTGGTGTTGTTGTTGTTGTTGCATCTTTTATTTCTATTATTTCTAATGAAATGAATAAAATAATTTAATTTAATTTGAATGGGCCTTTCTTGCAGAAGCTCAAGCCTATCTATATAGTACACTGTTTTTCAATTTTCCCACTCCCCTTTCTACAAATAACTTTATATAAAGTAGACTCACTAGACTGTGTTCACAAGACCCTCTGACCCAATGTGAATTTAATCATGGTTTAATCAACTAATTTGGTTTGACACAGTAAAAACACAATGTGATGGATTTGTCACAAGAGATTAGTGAGCTAATTTGTGCTCAAGGTGCTAGTAGCGATGACTAGCCCACTTCGGCCAGTAAGCTTCCATGGCTATGGATAAACCTGAAACTGTGTTTCTTAATCTTAATCCATACTTAGGTTAGTCTTCAGCGAATTATGGGAACAAAGCCACTAGCTCTCTTGATCTATCCAAGACCCAAAGAGACTAGATCTTCAGTTCTTTTGTAGCATCATTTATATTTATTTATCTCAGGAATAAATTCCTGTGGGTTCAGTAAGGTTTTATTTGTTTATTTTGTGCCTTCAAGTCAGAGTTGACTCCTGGTGACTGCCTGGTCCAGTCTAGCAGGGGTTTTTTGGCAAGATTTCAGAAGTGGTTTGCCATTGCCTGATTCCTAGGGCTAAGAGGGAGTGACTGGCCCGAGGTCACCCAGCTGGCTTTGTGACAAAGGTGGGACTAGAACTCAGGGTCTCATTGTTTCTTGCCTCTAACAGGGATGAGTTGTTTTCCTCACAGCCAAGGAAAACTAAAACCCCTCTAGCTAGCCTGAGCTTCTACTACTTGGAGAAAGCAACATAAATAAACTCTTGGAACTTTTTAAGCAGTCCACTACTTTCTTCCTGGAACCTCAAGGCATTACTTTTCTGAATGAGTTTCTGAACCAAATTTCTGGGCTTTTCTTCTTTGAACCATCTTCTGTTCCTCAGGGAATAAAGGCTCGTGATCTTTTACATACTTACATGGAGAAAGCCATCTTGGAGAAACTGCAGAGGAAGGATCCTGAAGCTCACCATGATGCCTTGGATTTTATCATCAACAGCGCCAAGGAATATGGCAAAGATTTCACTATGCAGGAATTGAAGGTAAGGATTTTTATGCTCCTGGGCAGGGGTCTTCAAACTTGGCCCTGTTTTGACTTGTGGACTTCAACTCCCAGAATTCCTCAGCCAGGCACGCTGGCTGAGGAATTCTGGGAGTTGAAGTCCACAAATTATAAAAGGGCAAAGTTTGAAGACCCCTGCTCCTGGGGATCCGTGGTTCCATGCAGAATTTGATAGTAGCCCCTATTGGAAGATGGTTTCCTCAGATGGTGTAATTTTGCAGGATGTCTGGTTGGAAATATTTTTATGGAATGACTAATGCCTGGCCTCCTAATGTTTACTGATACTAGAGATTCTGTGCTCAGTTGTCCCAGGATACCATGGCTTCATAGAGTACAAAGAAGATTTGTCAGCTGTCACTCAGAAGTTGGTTTTAGCAATATATATATATAAAGCACCTGATCGGGGGTTTAGATCACACAAGTAGCCCTCACTTTCTGACTGCAATGTGACTGTGACTTGTGACTTCCTGCTGCCTTCCCCATTGGCTTATGGGAAACTGGCTGTGAAGGTTGCAAATGGCAATCACACGACCGCAGGTTGCTGCAACCATCATAAATGCACAACAATTGCCAAGCCACCAAATTTCTATCACATGACTGTGGTGATACTGCAACAGCTGCAATTGTAAGGACCGGTCATAAATCTTTTTCACTATTGTTATAACTTTGAATAGTCGCTGAATAAGTGGTCAATAAGTGAAAACTACCTGTATATCTATTTTGTTTTCATCTCCATTCTATTAGCATTAATAGCAATAACAGGGCTCAAATAGCAAAAGGTCAGATTGATTTTGTGCAGTTCAATCCAGTGCGTATTTTCTAAACTATTTTAACTTCACTGAACTCTGTTTCCCTGAGGAATAAGGGTTTTTAATGGCTATTTAAATAAACATGGAAATGGTATAAATCTGTAAAGCTTTGATTTTGAGATTTCATTAAATCTCCTAATTGAATTCAGTTTCTGAACCAAATTGGAAAGTCAAATCAAATTGTCCAGTTGAATGCCTTTGAACTGACTCAATGTGACAAAAATAAAATTAGGTAAATGGTATGAAATGAATTGGGTTGGAGCCAGACCATACTCTCTTCGTAGGTTACATCCAGATTAGACTATTGTCAAGCACTCTACCTGGAAATGGTCCTGAGATAATTCAGTTAGTACTGCATAAGGTGTGGAAAGAAAATTCCAGGGACTTTTGCTCTTAGGGTTTCTATTCTTCGCACTCATACTGGCAACTTATCTCTGACCCTAATTGAAGGTGTTCCTATCAAAGGTTGATGCCGAAATGCAAGCCAATCAATAGGGTTCCTTCCAAATATCTTGAACTTCATCTACACACCCAGACACATAATACCATGAAGATCTTCTCTTGTGCTTGTTTTTCTCCTCTTCTGTATCCATTCTTACATACTTTAAAGGAAGGGAAAGAAAGAGAAAGGGGGAGAAAGGAAAAGTGGGGGAGCAGTCAGAAATTGGATTGTCCTGCCTCAGACCATAAACATAGATATAGAAATGCAAATACAAAGGCATGTGTGTACACACGTGTGTGTGTGTGTGTATGTATATATATATATGTATGTATACAGACACACACACAAATGTAGAAAAAAGTTAAGGAAATGATTGGTCCATTAGTGGGGAAAAGTGGCAAGAAGGTGACAAGCAACAGCGAGAAAGCAGAACTATATAACTCATTTTTTGCATCTGTCTTTACACAAAGGGAAAAAACAGTCCAACCTATCAAAAACAGTACCATAAAAAACTGATTAGAAACAACAAGTTAAGATAAGCAAGAAAATGGTAAGTGAGCACCTGTCCAGCCTAGACGAGTTCAAATCACCAGGACCAGATGGATTACATCCCAAGGTTCTGAAGGAACTGGCAGATGTGATCTCAGAACCACTGAACTATATCTTTCAAAGCTCCTGGAGTACTGGGGAACTACCAGAGGACTGGAAAAGAGCTGATGTAGTTCCCATCTTCAAAAAAGGGGAAAAAATAGATCCAGGAAACTACAGACCTATCAGCCTGACCTCAATACCTGGGAAGATTCTGGAAAAGATAATCAAACAACGAATCAGCGAACACCTAGAGGCAAACAAAGTCATTACTAAAAGCCAACATGGGTTTGTCAAAAACAGATCATGCCAGACAAATCTTATTGCATTCGTTGACCAAGTGACAAAATTAGTGGACCAGAGGAATGCTGTGGATATAATTTACTTGGACTTCAGTAAGGCATTTGATAAAGTAGATCACAACCTACTACTTGATAAGATAGAAAAATGTGGGTTAGACAGCATCACCACCAGATGGATTCATAGCTGGCTGACTGGCCGTAATCAGCATGTGGTCCTCAATGGAACCGCATCTACATGGAGGGAAGTGTGTAGCGGGGTGCCCCAGGGCTCTGTTCTGGGCCCAGTGCTCTTCAACATCTTCATCAACAATTTGGACGAGGGGATAGATGGGGAACTCATCAAATTTGCAGACGACACCAAGCTGGCAGGAATAGCCAACACTCCAGAAGATAGGCTTAAGATACAGGAGGATCTGGACAGACTTGAACACTGGGCGCTATCTAACAAAATGAAATTCAATGGGGGAAAAATTCTAGATTTAGGCAAGAAAAACCAAATGTACAGGTATAGAATAGGTGGTACCTTGGTCACTAGTAGTAACTGTGAGAGGGATCTTGGAGTCCTAGTGGACAATCACTTAAATATGAGCCAGCAGTGTGCTGCAGCTGCCAAAAAAGCCAACACAGTGCTAGGCTGCATTAACAGAGGGATAGAATCAAGATCACGTGAAGTATTAATATTCCTTTACAATGCCTTGGTAAGGCCACACTTGGAATACTGCATCCAGTTTTGGTCACCACGATGTAAAAAAGATGTTGAGACTCTAGAAAGAGTACAGAGAAGAGCAACAAAGATGATTAGGGGACTGGAGGCTAAAACATATAAGGAACGGTTGCTGGAATTGGGTATGTCTAGTCTAATGAAGAGAGGACGATGGGACAAGATAGCATTTGTTCCCAATTCTACAGGGGTCTGCCACAAAGAAGAGGAGTCAGCTATTTCTCCAAGCGCTGAGGCAGGAGAAGAATCAACGGTGGAAACTAATCAAGGAGAGAAGCAACCTAGAACTAAGGAGAAACTTCCTGACAGTAAGAACAATTAACCAGTGGAACAACCTGCCTCCAGAAGTGGTGAATGCTCCAACACTGGAAGTTTTTAAGAAGAGACTGGACAGCCATTTGTCTGAAATGGTATAGGGTTTCCTGCCTGAGCAGGGGGTTGGACTAGATGACCTCCAAGGTACCTTCCATCATCATCATCATCATCATCATCATTGTTATTGTTGTTATTATTATTATTATTATTATTATTATTATGATGATGATGATGATGATGATGATGATGATGATGATGATGATGATGATGATGATGATGATGATGATGATGATGATGTCCCCCCTAAAGTCCAGCAAGCATTCAAGTGAAGTCCCAAGGGGCCAAGTGTTGCAGAAGGTTGATCAGCCAGTCTAGGTCCAGAATTAAACTCATGAAGTTTCAAATCAAGACACCTGGAATCTGGTGAACAAACAGTTGTTGCCAACGGAGAGGCTAGAGTTTGCTTAAATAGAAGCAAACCCAGTGTTGCTTGTTAGGGAGGGCAGGGCTCCTTTCTTACAAGGAGCCTTGAAGAGCACCTTCCCTCTTCTGCTCTCTGCACAGCGAGCCCTTGCAGGAGGGGGATGGTGGGGGTGGTCTCCTTCTCCTCCTTCTCAGAGACTGGCAGCAACTACTGCCTACTGCTTACTGCTCCTCTGGCAGTGGCTCACCCAGCAACTTGAATTGATTGCTCATTGTTGAGCAGGCTATCATAGGGAAATGTTGTGAGTGTATTGTCAAGGGCTTTCAGAGCACCAACATTTCTATAAGTGTTCAACAGCAACTCCTAGAATCTTGGTCTGGATTTATTAATTAGCTTTTTTCTTTTAAAAATCTGAATAATATCTTATTTAAATTCTAATCTCAATGTATCCGAAATGAAAGCCCAAGAGATATTCAGTTTATTAATAACATGGATAATTTATTTATTTGTTAAATTTATTTGCCTCCTATTTATAATAATAGATAGGCCTATCTCTAACCCTATAATAAGAGGAACCCTCTTCTAATTCATACATCACTATGGCTTGCCTTACAGGAATCTGCAATTGAACTAATATTTGCAGCTTTCTTCACCACTGCCAGTGCCACTACTTCTATGATCTTACTCTTATTGAAACACCCATTGGTCATAAAAAAGATCCAGCAGGAACTGGCCTCCAATGGCTTTACTGGACAGTGTCAATGCTTTGCAGCTGAGGATTTTCTAACAAAATACCCGTCTGGCCAAAAAACTTTGCCTGCACATGAGAAGGAAAACCAAGATGGTGACTCCAGATTGGGAAGAGAACAAGGCCAAGAGACCAAGATGGAAGAGAAAGGACCTAATATAAACATCATGGCTAAAGTGTCCCAGGAGATTGTCCATGGAACTACAAATGGTCCTAGCTCATTGTCCAGCCTGGAAGAAACAGGCCGGTTCTTTAGCAGTCTGGAAAGATCTGAGTATTGTTGCCACCCTTACTTGACCCTGGAGAAGTTAAACCGTCTGCGCTACTTGGATTGTGTAATTAAAGAAGTTCTCCGTTTGCTGCCCCCAGTATCTGGAGGGTATAGGACAGCCTTACAAACCTTTGAACTAGATGTGAGTTGAGTGGCTTGCTATCTAACCTTTTGGTGGAAGTGTGAGGCACTTGGGTTGACCTGGATTTTAGAAGGTTAGGTTGAGTTTTTTATATGGGAACTCAGGAAGAATTTATGGTTCCTAGTAATTCCAAGAACTTCTTCTGTTTAGAGCCAGCATGTATGTGAGGAATCTCCTGGCCATTTGTAAGAAGATGGGCTTTTGGGGTATGAGAAAGGATGTATCAAATGGACTATAAGTACTGTAACTAGGGATGGGAAACATAGAAGCTCACCAAACAAGATCCCAAGTTTTGGGTAGTGGACTCTGATAATGAGTGAGAATAGGGAAGAAGCTTGTGAAGAAAAGTCAGGCAGAAAAGGGGCACAGAAAGAGTGTCCAAGCAATATTTGTGTGCCGGTATCTGATTCAGTTTCTGGCATCGCTATTTTAGGAATGGAAAGAAATACTGCTTCAAATGCTGGAGGAGCTGCTATCAGATCCTGTCAGCAGTTTGGAGTAAGATGGATCAATGGCCTAATTCGATAGAACCCAGAGAACTGCATATTTTTCATAAAAAATTGAGAATTGGAGAGAGAAGTCAAGATGAATGCTTCATTTAGATCACCAAAACGATTGTGTCCATTTGGCAGAATTTAGGAAGAACAACTGCAACAGTTAGGGGTAGTGGTTAAAGGTGCTGGGTTAGAAGCCAAGAGATTATGGCTAGTCCTACCTCAGACCTAAAGCCAGGTGGGTGACTTTGGGCCGGTCACTTTCTCTCAGCCTAGGTAGGTGGTCAGGACAAGCCAATTTCAAAAATGTTGCAACAAAAACTACTAGGACTTGTACATTCCCAGACTTGTACATGATCTATAAGCACAAAAAAAAGGGGGGACAATATGACTGCTAGTTGCAATTGCTCTAATCTGGAATGGCACCTGGAACAGCCATGCCAAGGTAGTACTTATATTATGGCGATAAATATTTCAGCGTATGATATTCACTGAGACTGTAATTTTCACTAACTGTGAAATACTGATATTTTCTAAACAAACAGGTTCCCATTTATTTCTAAGATATGTTCCTTGATCTATAGAAGCGGTGTTCAGAAACACATTTAAAAAATACAAAGCACAAAGTAAAATGACATCTTTAAGGAGAAGAGCTAAACTTAGTTAAAAGAAATGTAGTGGAAAAAATGGTCTACTCATGAATTTTTCTCTTTGCTGTTTAGTCATCTGAAATGGCAGCACTTTGTACCAGAAAATCCACACTTAAAAAAAATGTTTTTGTAGATTGTTAGTAATATTTTTGAAGTTAGCCCCTCTGAGCACACGGATAGTGGATGACGGATAGTGGATAAAATAAGCCTCTTGCCGCCCCTCCAAAAGATTGGATCAAACTGTTGTGGGTATTTGCTTACTCTTTCAGGCAGGTTTCATCCCTCTGGCTGCTGTCTATGGTGCTGATTTTTTTCCCCATCTCTCCTTCCCTTCCTTAAAGGGCTACCAGATTCCGAAGGGTTGGAGTGTGATGTACAGTATTCGGGATACACATGAGACTGCCGGCATCTACCAGAGTCCCCCTGATACTTTTGATCCAGAGAGGTTTTGGGTATCGCCGGAAGACCGGGAGAAGCACAAAACTTCTGCTTCCCTCCGGTTTCACTACATTCCCTTTGGTGGTGGAGTCCGAAATTGCATAGGCAAAGAACTGGCCCAGGTGATTCTCAAGATGCTTGCCATTGAATTGGTCAGCACGGCCAGCTGGGAATTGGCCACAGCTCATTTCCCCAAAATGCAGACTGTGCCAATTGTGCACCCTGTAGATGGTCTTCAACTCTATTTCCATTCTCTGAAGGCTGACCATGAAAGCAGTGGAGCAGGCAAGGGCAACGCCTGAATGCATAGACATCTCCATTACATCTCTAGCTTAGGAGTAGACTAGGACAGGCCTCTGGGGAAAAAACACCACTTTCCTTTCAGCGCAAGCCCTTTCCACCTGCCTTTTGGTTGCAGGGTAAGAGAAAAGGAGGAACTCGCTGCACTCTTCCTTAAAAGCCTGTGAAATTGTTAGCGTCTATTCTTTGCACAAACATGCATCAGTTGGTCTTCTGTCATCTTTAATTGCTCTTTTCATTTCGTACATGTGCATAACCACTTTGTCTTGTGGTTAAGAGTAGTCTTACTTCCAAAGGTAAATGTCTTGAAAAAAGTGGTAGAGGCATTGATGTTAGTTCTACATGAGGATTAAGTATATATAGCTCAAGCAAACAAAAAATGGGATACAGTGAAAATGTTGGGAATCCACGATCTAGTCTGCCCTATGAAAATTCTTCAGGACTCCTCACAGCTTCTGAACAAGATGGTGGCTCCATTGTTTCCATACAAGATGGCTGTGCTTTGTTTCTGAAGGAAGAGAACCTACGTAGCTCTGTTGCCTTCAGCATAGAAAATGTTCCAAGTAAAATTCAGAAGGGCCATCAGAAAGGCACTGACAAAGCAAGAACCAAGAAAAGAAATGGAACCAAATAGATCAGAAACTGACTTTGCTTCAGGATGGCTTTTTTTGTATTTAAAGATAATGAAATGTAACCGTGTTCTGCATTGTAAACAAGGAGACAAGGTAGCTCTGGAACAGATTTATTTTCCAGTTTCTGTTATGACCCCAATGTACAGTGTTAATGGCAGTGACCAGCAGTGGCTCTCCGTGGATTCAGCTTGGAGCCTTTCCTAGATGGAGACAGTTGGAACTGAACAGGAGAAATTCTGCTTGAATGGCACATGTACTATTGAACTGTGAGCAGCCTGATTATGACATGACCTTATTTTAATTATGCAAGCTACCCATGTGTTGGCATACTAAGTTGTCAAGCAAACTATGGACGGAATGTCTTTATGTCTGATTCATAATCATATGTGCTTTTCATTCTTTCTCCTTTGGGTCCTGCAAAATGAAAAAAAAACATTACATTTGAAGGGATATGAAGTGATTCATTTCTGAGATTTGACCCGGAATGGCTTGCTGACATATCCAGTTTCCAAAGGGGCAGCTATATTAGCTTTTGTAGTAAGAATAAGCAAGAGTCTTATAAAAAGAGTAACATGATTTCTTATAGCATGGATTAGTTATGGATTTATTGCCACTTGGGCATATATATAATTGATAAATTAAGGTTAATTCCATGCATCTCATGATGTCTCTAGTCTGTGAGTTAAGCCAGGGTGGGGAACTTTCATTCCTCAGATGTTGTTAAGCTGTCTATGAGCCCAAACCATTAAAGCCTATGGTGAGGTATCCTGGGAATTCTAGTTCAGCAACACCTGGAAGATCACTGGTTCCCCACTCCTGCTTACACTGTAGTAAAATGTTTAGCCTTTCAATTTGCTGCCTTGTAGCATAATGAGCAACTAGAAGTTTTGTGGGAATGATATTAAACTACCATTAATAATTATCAGTCCTCTCCAACTGCTTAAGAAAGCACTTTGTAATACCTGCAGAATGACAAATACTGCTCTTGAGCTAGGCTAAGAATTGGCTTTAAAAAGCTATGGGGAGCATTATTACAGAAGAGGTCCCCACTCTGTGTGGATAATTCCTCTCTCTAATCCTGTTTGTGGAGACTAATTTTTCTCTCCAAGTATTTAAGATGCTGATGTTTTGCCAGGAAGTGGGTTTTCAACCACAAGTTGCCAAGGAAAGCAACCTGTTCATAGGTCCCAAAATCTAAATCAATATCTACAAAAGAACAGAGAAGATGGACATAAGTGAAACCATGTGGAGCAAAAAATTATACTCTTCTAAAGAAGCAGGTGGAAGACAGAGACTAAGAGCATTTAAACAAAAGATGGCCAAACCTTCTAGCAAAGAGGGTTGACAGTAGGCTAAGGTAATGCAGGATGCAAAGTTGGATTGGAGAGCTGTATCCACTTGACTTGCAACAGGATCATCTGGAGATTGGGTAGGGACTGGGTAGGCCCAAGTAAAGGCCAATCAGAAACTCAATCATAATTCAAACTCATAATGCTAGGAATCCTTTAAGACCAAAATGTAAGAATTTGATATAACAAGGAGAAAGTTAGGCTCAAGTTATTGTTATATATACATGCAACATTTTTCTCTCTGTGTGGTATAGAACAGCTTTTCACTATGTGAGCTCCCCCTACTTGAAAGAATAATGTGGTGCAGCCCAAATGCAGCTTTCTAATCTAGATCAATTTCAGCTTGGTGCTTTCTACATGGGTTAGATTGGAACTCACATTATGCCATTGTGCTGGCAATGGATGAGAATTATAGCCCGCAGTGTCTGTCTTAAAGTGGATGCATTTCATAAAAGGGAATATCCTCAAACAGCATGTTTAATGCTGCTCGGACCATTGTTTGCCTCTCTCTTTGCTCTTCCATCTTACCAAAACTAAGTTGTTGACCTCTTGAAAATCAGCAACAAGTTTTACTGCCATTTTTTTTTAAATAAACCCAATTATGTGATATTGCTATGTACTTGGTGTCATCTGACACACCATTACCCAGCACAGTTTCTGGTCTGCAGAAATTGCTTGTCCTGTCACATAGTGTAGGGATGCATCAGACGGATTGTGATAATTGTGTGTTTCAGCTACCCTTTCTTGATCACCAGACTGCCACAACTTTAGTTATCACTATCTGGAATAACTCTGCTGTAAGTAATTTATTGCTAAATAAAATTCTGTAAAAGATGTGGGAGGAAAGGCTTTTCAGAAATAAATCCTGTCAGAACTTCTTTTCGCTCTGCATTTATTTAAAATATTTACTGCCTGGCACAAAGCCTGATAGGGCAAATATTTATCTGCTAAACTGTTAGCCAAAGAAATATTAAAACTGGACTTGAAGGGACAATGGGGAGAGTCAGAAGCCAAAGGAGTGGAGCTTCAGTATTGTGCTGTCTTCTCTCTTGTGGTCTGCTGGCCCCTCAAATAGACCTGAAGGCTTAACCCTCATCTAAGCTGAGACCTGGGCATTTGGCGAGGCAATTCTGCCAAATGCTTGATTCCCATTAACTTAGCCCATCAATGTTGCAAGAAGCAGCAATTTACTCAAAATTTACCTTACTGAACATTGGAAAAGCTGCCTTTAATTTATGTCAAGCCAAACATCATTTAAACAAAAGGAAATAAGGGAGATATATTTGCCCTGCTGCATGGAAAATGGAACTCAAAGATAACCTCAAGCAGTTAAAACAACAAAATTAAATACCTGGAACTTGTAGCATCCTCAGAAGATATTGGGTATGTTTTAAGGGGGGGGGGAAAGGCTGGAGTTTGTAGAGCACCACCTAGAGTGTTGGAGGGGAAGGACACCCAAATAACTTTTTGCATTATAGTTCCAGGACTTGCGGTCTTTCCAATGTTTTGAACAGCATTTTCTGTCACCCCTAAGTCCTATAGAACATGTTCTTTTAATTCACTACTATATTTCAACAGTTTAGACAGTGCCAGTGGTGAAACCTTGCTCACTTTTCTGCTATTCTTTTAGAAAGCCAGTTTGGTGTAGTGGTTAAAGCATCAGGTTAGAAACCATGAATTGTAGTCCTATCGTAGACACAGAGCCAGCTGGGTGACCTTGGGCCAGTCACTCTCCCTAAGCCTTAGGAAGGAGGTGAGGGAAAACTACTGAAAAAAAATACCAAGAAAACTGCATGGACTCATCCAGACAGATTGAATCGGGGGGGGGGGATTCTTTTGCTAATTGAAATCTTCCTAAATTCAAAATTAAATTTGGAAAATTGGAAGCTCTGGCCATGAGCATCCTAGTTGTGGAACTAAGCTATTCACAATGAGCATTCAAATCAATGGATGGTACTACTTGAAGATCTCTCAATATGCATCTTCACCTGAGTGGACAGAATTGTACCCAAACTATGTGTCAGGATTGGCATTGCTTCGGTTTCAAGCAATTATTTAATTTTCTATTTTGCTCCCAGGTTGACTCAAGACATCAGCTGGGGGCAAAATGGTGCTGTCCCTGCTCCTCTCACTCTTCCATGTAGAGAGGTGTACTGGCTTTCCCTCAAACAGGAAATATGAAATTATCCTCGATTGTCCCTGAACTAGATAGACATGGTTGTTGTGATGTGCCTACAAATCTGTCCACAGAGAAATGTTGCATGTCAAAAAGGGGCAGAGTTTCAGTTGCACATTCATGTCCACCATCTGGGATTTTTTTTACATACCTGTCTGCAAGCGAGTGCCTCCTGGCAGGGGAGGTGTTGTTTATCTATGTAATAGATAAATTTTTAATTGGTCTCGCCACAATTTTACTTTAAAAAAATGAAAAATTCAACTACCCAAACAGACGTGAAATGCATTGGGTACACAGTTAAGCCATGTTCTTTTGGTGCCTTTCTAAAACACAAGCAATCTTGGGAGGATGGTTCCCCTGATACCAATGTAAGACTTTGAATTCTCTTCCAAATTATCAGGAGTAAACATGGTTATATTTAGGAGGCTTAGAGGAAAAGCAGATGATCAAACCGTTTTGTTTTTAAATGCATGAGGTTCAAAGTGAAATATGCAAAGTAAAAGCAGAGGTCCTGTCTAAAAGTCAAAACAGGCAGGTTTCAATGGACGATAAGCTTTATTTCAGCCCTGCTTCTAATCCCTTATAGATATTTGACTGTCAGTGCCTCCCCAATTACTATTGGGATCAGTGTCATCAGGTCACCAGGGTGATTCTCCTCTGCAATTTTTAAACGTTTATATTTTACTTATAGATAATGGATCACTATTTCTTTCTAAAGTCAAATTTCAAAGAAAAATATACAGACTTCTCTGTTTTGGAATCACCAGATCTAAGACATATTAGCTGTCAATGATTTCTTTAGTTTAAGATTTCAAAAACTTATTTTTCAAGGTTAAAAAAAATCTTTAGAATCTTATGCAAATCTTTAAATTTCAAAGGTTTACTGCTTCTGTAAAGCAGTTATGGTATGCTTTACTCCAAGTTATTTATTGGTTGCCTGAGGCCAGTATTTACAAATTCCCTGTCACTAAAAGTAAAGCAATCAGCACATGGGGAAAAACTCTCATAAATTTCTCATTTCAGAGCTGAGTCCATTAGAGACCATAACTGATTAAACTCTGCAGCCAGAAAATGATGCTGACAGTCGATTTTCCTTTAGTCCATAACTTCTTAAACAAAATGTCCTTATCTGTCCTGCTAGAATTGCCTTTCTTTCCTCATGAAAGCTTCATGCTTTCAACCATGATAAAAAGGCAAGAGATTCAGAAAGTGAAGCTTTCCCTGTATATTTCCTAAGCTTCTAATCCACATCACTTAATCTGTTGGATAGCGGCCTGTCTGAAAGTTTTAACATTAACCTGGCCTCCTGACTTAGGCCTCTGTTACCCAAATTGTCTCCTAGATTTCATTTATAGAGGAATTCACTTATTCATTCACTGGATTAATCACTCCCTGAAGTTCTCATACGTCCCTGGCTCTCTTTTTCCTAAAGAGAAGGAAAGGAAGATTGCTTTGTAAAATAAATCCTTCTAACCTTTAAAAGAAAAGTTGATTTTAAAGCAAAGGAAGAAGCCAGAATCTTCACGATTTGGTTTTAAAACAAATTACATCTGTTATTTGATTCTGAAGTCATAGATGAACTCTCTTGTCTGAATGCAGGGCAGTTCCAATGATCAGGAAGGACTTCCGAATTAAGGGAGGTGCTGCTTGTATGTAAGGTAATTCTCCTTTTCTTTCCTCTCCCCCATCAAAGCGGGTAAAGGTTGCACTATAATGCTGAGTTAAATACTGTTGGCAGATTGACCTTCAAGTGAACCAGAAGCTTCTGCCCTCCTGACCTTGTCTTTAAGGTAAATCTTTGTGGTCAACTGAAAGAAAGAAAACAGCCAAATGTCAATGACTAACTTTAATTAACATAACTTTCTGTTTGGTGCATCTAAAGTGCTGTGATGCTACAGTTCTAAGATTCTCCTTTAATCAAAGGACTTTTGACTCGAACACCCAAAGCTGGTTTCTAAATCTTATGTCTCTAGTTACATCTTTTAATTTCAAGCCACATCTCAATCTTATTAATTTAAATATAAACCCAGGTTAGGATGAAAGAGAGCAAAGAAATAGCTTTTTAAAGGGCCAAGAAAGTGACATCATGTCTCTTGTTTTGTACCTGTATGTATCTGTATGTAAAAAAGCCCCCTTGCCTCACCGCCTATTCATATCTTTGGGACATGTTGGTCTACATTTCCCATCAGTGACACTGCATATCTTGCTTTGTATTTGTATTTTTCAGGGTAGAGAGGCCTCAGCGTCCGCCTCCCCCCATTCATGTTTTTGGGACATGTTGGACCACATTTTCCATCAGTCACTGCAGGCAGCATAGCTGAAGAATAATAGTCACTAGACCCCAATACATCTGGGCAAAATCAAGGTGAGGAAACTTCCTTTAAACTAGTCACATCCTGAAAATCTAAGAATTATTTTAAACTTGTGTTCTGAAAATGCAAAGACTGAAATGATGGATTTTCCCTTTCTTCATGATTATAAATTCAGAATTATCCCTGTTCTAGTGAAATAAATCCTGCCCAGTTGAGTGGAGCTTGCTCGTTTGGTTAAGGCTGGGGTGTGGTCTTGAGGAAGCCAACTGATCTATCTATCGGTTGAAAAAAATTAATGTACATCCACCCTAAACACACAGAGGTTGAATTGAGCTGCTGTTTCTCTACAACACCCTGAGCTATGAACTAGCCAACCAAATCTTAAGTAGCATTAAATGCTGAACTTCAATCCATGCACTTTAGTGTGCCTTGCAAACCCCCATTCCCGATAAGTTCAGTTCATTTATGCATTCATAAGTTAAATAGCTCATGCATAACTCACAGTCTCATAGATGTGATGTAGGAGAAAAAAAATCCCAGCTTTTCATTCACTGTGAATTATTTCATCTTCATTAAATCACATCTTAAAAGGAACTTGCAAAACAGATGGTAGTTTTAGGTTTACATATATTGTTGGAAACCTCAATTGAAAGCAGAAAGTAGTCATAATGAATATCTGAAGGCAAATTAGAAAGTAGAGCAGATCCAATTTGAATCCCTATGTAAAATATGTTAATCTGCTTTAGGAATGGGCATTTAAGTGACCATTGCCTGAATGTCTGAAATATTTCCTGTGAAAACAAGCCCTGGCACTTTAATTACAAAAGGTTACATCGCGAATCTGCAAAAAAGCACGGAACTGATTAATTAGCGCTTTTAAAACTTGTGAACATTTCTCTTCGCTTTTGAGGTAGTGCCTGTCAACCAGATTTGTTGCTCTGTTTCTGGAGATATATGAAGACAGTTTATGAGTCTAGCTAACCAAGAGGCACACGCTTAACCTGAAATACTTCTATTTAATTTCTATTGTAAAAAAATAGAAATTCGGTCCCGAAATCGCGGCACCTAGAGTAAACATGGCCTTACCGGGGGGGGGGGATGGGATTCTCTCGGTAAGGTTACTTTATTTCGCGAGCGTTTTGAGAAGCGCCAAGCGCAGCGTCCATCTCCTGTACGCTACAAAGCTCCGAAGGTTGCCCGGAAAACGACGGTTAACTCGCCATCTTCGCCAGCAGTTCGTCTTCGGCTGTTCATTTACTGACCTCCTTTCAAGATGCCTTTAATTATCCCTTTCACTCCGTGGCCATCGGAGCCCCCGGTTCCCCCACCGCCACCCCGGGATTGACGCACATAAAATAGAGGGCCGCGGACATAATAAAGGCTTCCTGTGGCAATTAACGGTGCTCAGACCTCCGTATCTCGTTATTTGATAGACAGTGAACTTGGCGAAGAAGCAGGCAGGGTTCATTCAAGTGTCACGGTCCGGGCTGTAGGTCGCCTGCAGGTCAACGCCTGGGAAGGCCCAAGGGCCCCGGGGTCACGCCCTTGTTTTCTGGCCGCTGCAAAACCGCAGACGCGCCCTGCCAAAGGGGCATCCGTCTCCCCCCCTCTCCCCCGGCATTAGGCACGTAGGGGGGGAGGGGGGATCCCGTTGGCTTTCACCTCGCCGGGGCGCTGGGATTATCTAGGTCAGGCGGCGCGGCGGCGCAGAGCGGGCATGCGGGCTTTAAACGCCACCGAACAAAGAGCAAACTTGGGGAAAATAGATTGCGTGGTTCAAGAGCACCCCCGATTCCCTCCCCTCGCTCCGAAAGTATTACATCCCCTTCCGGTCCGAGAGGCCCCCCCGCCCCCCATAGAAGTATGGTGTGTGTAGAGGGAGGGTGTAATTCCCCCCCCCCGTGTCCCTTGTCTGAGAGGAATCCTATTAAAACCAGCATTTGCCCAAAAGAATGAGGGTGCGAACTCAGGGGGGAAAAAACTTTCCATGAAGAGACTGTACAGCTAGTCCTCGATTTAGAACAGTTCGCTCTGTGACCGGTGCTGAAAAAAGTGACATGACTATTTGTCACACTTAATGACTGTTGCAGCATCCCCATGATCACATGATTTACATTTGGATGCTTGGCAACTGACTCATATTTACGAGGATTGCAGCGTCCCGGGGTCATGTGATCACCTTCTGACAAGCAAAGTCAATGGGGAAGCTGGATTCACTGAACAACCATATTACTAATTTAACACAAGCAGCGATTCACTTAACAAATGTGGCAAGGAAAGTCGTAAAATGGGGCAAATTTCTCACTTAGCAACATAAACGTTGGGTCAATTGTGGTTGTAAGTACAAGAAAGGATCCTGGGCAGGAGTTGCACCTGTGTACTTGTAAGGCTCACTTCTGAGTTGGAGTGAGTTGGAAATAAGCGCAAGACTGTGTGTTGTTAAAGATAAAACGGGTACAGAGCAAGAGTGACCATTAAGAGCCAATCAAAGGGAACTTAGTGTGAAGGTGTTTAGAGGCCTTCGATTATCTTACTGTGACCACTGATTTACTAGTTTCCTGGTCAGGTTCGTTGCCTGTTTAAGCCTCACTTCGAAAGCGTTTATTTCTAAGGGTACCCAAATTTATATTCAATATCTAAATATAAGACGGACACCCCCCCTTAGTTTTTCTCAAGGACCGAAATACAAAGGATATTTATAAATTTGGGAATGAGGGGAGTTAAGGCATCCATAGAAAATAAAACATCATCTCCCCTCCCCCAAGATCTCGGCTCTTTCCTTCTCTTTCCCCCCATTTCTGGGCACTATTCAGGATGTGAAGAGTTAATCCACCACCAGGAGTCTCCTCTTCCCACGAAAGAGGCCAAGCTCTCACAGAGAGAGGTGCAGTTTCACTTGGAGTAAGTCCCAGAAAAGTGGAACAATTTGGTGTAAAACGTGTCAAAGGTGCGGTGCGCCTCCGGGTGTCCAATTCCCAGAGAGTGGAATGGCTGGAGCAATTAATGCAAAGGGTTGGACTAAATAAACTTTGAGATAGTGCATTCTGTTCTTAGACCGGAGCGTCTTGGTGCGATCATTTAACACAGATTAATGATGCATGAACTATGAAGAGACCCGGACCATATGCTTTCTTTGTCACATTTCTGGCCGGCAGGTTTTCCCCCTTCCTCTTTTGGCGTTTATCTACCGAAGACCCCGGGGAAGCAGATTTATAGGAGAGGTTCTATCTGGGCGAAAATTACCCTTCGGATTTGGAGGTTGAGGATTTAAACTTGTTTCGTTTCAGACCGATACCAATCCTCACGCTACACTGACTATTAATTGTCCCCCAAAGTTTGACTTGGACTGCGGGGATTTGAGGCTATTGCCCGACCATCTCTGTCAACTGAGCACTATTGAAACTGGAGGAGCCCGATGCCCATTTTCGATTTTCTTTGTCCATATATATATATATATATATATAAAAAGATGCCTAATGTTAGATTTGCTGTCTTCCCCAGTTCTGTTTGTGGAATAAGAGAATAGTCACCCCATGCGTTTCCCCCCTTTCTGGCTCTTAACGCCAGCCTTAATTAGTCCTTTTCGCTTTTTTTCCAGGGAGCAAAATCCCCCGGAATTGGGGGATCGGTGTAAATAACAAGAACCAGGAAGACCAGGTGGCCGAACCCGCCCCGTTTCAAGTATCTCCGCTGAAACGTGAGAAGGACGAGCTCCCGTTTCTCACCCGGCGCCAGGAAGGGACTTCTGCCTGCTAGACCGCCTTCCTTGAGGCTTCCTGCCGCCTTTCCACTTGGATCGCCTTCTCCAGCCATCCCTCTCGAGGCCGCGACTCTGGGACACGAGTGAAGGGCAAAGGCGAACCCGCTACGTAGGGGGAAAAAGCCGTCTCTTCTCCTGCCGCGGCTGTCGGATTACAGGGTGGCGTCGCATTTGCCCGAGGTCCCCCCCCCACACACACACACACAGCCGCAGGTGAGGAAGGGAAGTCTCTCCGACCGCGGATTTCTTGGCTTCTGCTCTCTGGAAGGGAAAAAGCGGTGGCGATCTTGGAAGGGAGGGTCGCCCGAGAGAGGCGCCTTGGAAGCGCCGAACGACTCTGCGCGGCGAGACAGCCACAGCCCGCGCCGACACCGAGGAGAAGCCGGCGACCTGGCCGCGTTCAGAGCCGAGGGGCCCCACCCAAAGCGCCACCCAGCAGAAGTCAGGCCCGGCTGAGGGGCTGAGGAGGGGAGTGGGGGGGGGGGCGGTGAGCGAAGAACGTGGCAGCTTTCGCAACGCAGGGGGGAGGGGGGAGAAGTCCAGCCCCGATGGAGCCCGTTGGGTCCAGGCCGCGGCTCTTCCGCACTTCTTTCCGGGCGGCGTTGCTCCTTCAGGCTGGATCGCCCAGGCACAAATCTAAAGGCTGCGCGCCACGGATTGCGCGGTCGATCTTCCAAGGGCGGCGGCGGCTGCTTCCAATTCGCCTCCGGGGTTGGTAAAGCCCACCCCACCCCACCCGCCCCCCGCCCCCCGCCCCCCGCCCCCCGCGATTGGAAGAGTGAACTCGTGCACCGCTGCCGGCAGGGACGTGGCTCGTCAACAGGTGGAAAGGGCGCGCGCGGAAAAGAGTCTGTGCCCGTGTAACCGCCCTCAGCTGTGGGAAACCGACTTCTGGGGAGAGCAGGGCGAGACAGCCGGGCCTCTGGCTGCACAATCCTCTCGCCCCCCCTCCCCGCTGTCTGGGTTGTTGCGGGCCTTACGTCACTCACCGGCGAAGCCCGAGGCTGAGTTGTCCGGAAAGGCGCCCAAAAGCTCCCTCAACTGGGCCTTTTCTGGCCTCTTGAGCCCAACGCCTCGCTGCCCGGCCCGGCCCCTCTCTCGGCCTTCCCGGTCCTTGTTCCCACAGAAATGAGGCTGCTGAGCGCCGCTCTGCCCGCACGGAGGAGCGGGGGCTGCTTGGAGCGGGGCCAAGGCGAAGGGGCACCTTTTCCCGCCCGCGCCAGTCAGGGCCCAGGAGAAGCCGTGGCGCTGGCGCGTGTTTACCTTTGGCCACCCTAACCTTCCCCCCCCCTCGCTGACCTGCGGTTGAACCTGCGATTGACAGCGCTTCGCCAGTTCGAGGATTTGCTGCATCTCTTTTTTGCTGGTGGTGCGGATTCTTCCTCGCAGGCCCCCGAACGTAAATATAAACTCCTGTTTGTGAGGTGAACTGAAGGCCAAGGATTACTTTTAGGGGAAGAGACCGAAGGCCGGCCCGTTCCTTAGCACGGGAGAGGCTTAGGCGGTGGCGAAGGGGCGCCCACCGGCGGGATTGGCGCGTCTCCTATGCTGGGGATTTGACCCCAAAAGCCACTGCTGAGCCCAGCAAAGACGGACATTGGCCAAGAGGAAAAAGTGGGGGGGGGGGGCGCAAGAGAGAGGGAGCGAGCGAGCGAGCGCCAAGTCCACTCCAAACTCAGTCGTCCTGGGGTCTTACACTTCCAGATTTTAGCCATCTAATTTTACTTCTTCTGTTTCTGCCTTCGAGTCAGTGTCAATTCCTGGTTGACTGGATAAGTCTCTGCATTTCCTTTGGCAAGATTTTCAGAAGTGGTTTCGGGTAGTCTCCTTCCTAGGGCTGGAGAGAGTGTTGGGTCCAAGGTCACCCGGCTGGCTTTTGCCTCGGGCAGAACTAGAACCGTCTCCCACTTTAACCACTACACCAGTCTTGTTCTCTAGTTTAGGCGGTTCTCTCTCTGGGGAGGGGGCTGGTGGTCACAAATTCTTGCCGATCAGGTGAAGATGTGCCTATAGATCCGGCTGTAATAGCTTCTCACTTCTGGGCACCCGTACTCTCCTTTTTCCAAGGCTCTCCTTTGCAAGAATGGGGATCGAGAGACGATGCGTATGAATGCAGTAGGGAGGAACTGCTACCAAAACTTGACCGACTCGATCTCAATATGTGTGACAGCTATTTGGTTCGAAACCAGATCAAATATGAAGCCAGGTGGAGCGGATCCCTACAGATATCTCCCTCCCATCAGAGCCATGAGGGGAAGGGGATTAACAATACAGGTCTAGTTTAATCGCATGAAGCTTATTATTGATTACTTATTTACATAGCCGCATCAGAAGGTTGCATAGATCGGTGAAGAACAAACCTCCAGAGACAACAAGCTCAGGTTAGTCTCTGGAGAAACGATGAAACCTCCCATAGGTGTTGGTTAAAAAGTAGTCATGGACAAAACGGTAGAGAAGTCTAACGTTGATCATCTAAAATAAATTACAAAATCACCACTCTGCAGAAGGTGTGGAAGGCTCTAATAGAACGGCTAAAGACCTTAGCAAAGTTCCCAGTTCAATAACATTGTTCATCAAGTTGAGGTGTTAGGGAGAACAGCGAAACCAAATGGACCTTGTGGCGCCAAAGTGAAATTAGATTAACTCGCGAACGGTATACGTCTTTAGATAACAGCAGGCCGGAATTCAGCAAATCCTCGCTCCTCGTTTCATTTCTATGCCCGAAAAAGTATTGAGAGAAATTGCATTTCTGCATATCATGGAGAACGCAAACGAGGGAGAGGCTGGAAAACCCGAGGGCAGGCAGGCGGTGAAGGTGACTTTAAATCCAAATAGTTTGACTCAAGGAAATTGCCAACAATTTAGCTGCCAGCAATGCTCAGGATTTTCACAGGTAATTATTATTCATGGAGGAATTTCGCAACTTCTTGAGTGGGGGAAATACTTAAGAGGGATATAACTTTTAAGAATGTGGACCAGCCAGGGATGGACTCTGATCGAGGAGATCCGGATCCTACAACCACGAAACTCACTGGGTGACTTTGGGGCAGTCCCGCTGCCTTTCCGGAACGCCGACGCTGGGAAACTAGGAGGGAATGGGGTTAGTAGGAAACCGGACCGAGCGCTGGTCAAGACTGTAATTGACGGTTAGCGTCCAGTCGGTTTTTTATTTATTTAGAAATGCCCGGATCAGGTTCCTTTCTTACATAACACGAGCCTTCATTTTGTGCTGGGCTGCATCGCGGGCTGGTAAAACGAAAGGAAGCAATCGACTTTCCAGGAATTGGTTATTTTTAAGTACATAATTTGGAACTCCATGGTCTCAACGTTTACTGTGCGAGAAAAGGCCTTTAGACAGCGGCTTCGGTTGCTCAGCACGCTTAACCAATTCGGTGAAAACCCTCACAGCGCATTTCCAGAACGCTTTAAGCCTTTTTAATCAAATCAGATCTTTATTGTGGTCACAAACCAGCATAAATCTGTTTATTGGTTGATTGATCGTGGCTTACCTGTTTTGCGAATAAACCTGGTTAGTTTATAGTGTGATAAATTTTGGATACCCGGAAGAAAATTAATTTGCGTGAACAGAGTAAACTCGTTCGAGGTTCAAGCCTTTCAGTGAGATTAGGGGGAAAAAAATCTACTAGAGCTTTTCAGTTGCTGAAGAATAGACCTTCTTTGCCCAACCAGCTGAAATTCGGCTCAGCCTGGCTTGTGCCCCCACCGCCTTTGAGAGAAGCTGGTTCTCCAGGGAGGAATCGAAGCAAAACTCATAGGCCTTGAAACGAGACTAAAGGAACCCTAAAACAATCATTGCAGCTCAAATTAGCTTTCCCTATACTGGTTGGGGATTATGGGTGCTGTAGTATCTGAAGGACCGAAAACTAAACTGCTATAAATCTCGTTGAATTCAGTAGGCTGCCGCTTAAAACATTGAAAAACTGGGCGTCTTCATAAAGGGCTGCGCAGAAGCGGACAATTGTCGGAAAGGTTTTAAAGACCCTCCGTCGAATTTAGGAATTTACTTTTGAGCAAACGAGGAGCCGGAAGGGACCGCCGCGCTGCCCTCGAATGGCCAGAATCACTTGCCTTTAATTGGGTGAAAAATCTGGTTGCTCCGCTGCTCAGCACAATCCTGAGGCACATTTATTCAGAAGAAGCCCTGCACGGCCGCAACCAGATTTTTCACCGAGTTATTATATTTCGGGAATAAGCTTTTAAGGCTGTGTAACCCGCATACGTATTAACCTGGTTCACGCATCTCCCTTAACCCTAAATCTACCATAACTGGCTGAGTTTTACACCCGCGCTAAGCCCAACCAAACCGTGCCATAGAACGTGTGAACCCAACCAGGCAATAAGAGACTGCGGTAGATTCCGAATGAACGCCGCTAGCTTTACCCTGTTTCTACTTGGATTGCCGGTCCCTTGTTTAGTCGCTGTTCCTATGGCTTGGCTTCTAGTTTCAAGGCACCATCAGAAATCAGAGTGGCCGGACTCCGGGGTCGAAACACTGAGGATGGCGCGGCGAGGCCGAACCAGCAGATCCTGCGAGCAAACGCGCGAACGCACCGCCGCACCTGCTTCCCACGCAGCCCTGAGGCTCGAGCGGGATGCCCGATTTCTCCAGGTGTAAAGAGGACGGATTCCAGAACAGCCTCCTTGGGATCGGAGCTGTAAAGCTCCCTTTAATTCTTCAGGAGGAGTATCCACACCCCCCCCCAGGACCCAGATCCCAGGGCCAGGAGCTGATCGCCCGGAGCTGTTAGCGGGCCCGATTGAAAGAAGGCCTCGCCCGCTTCGGGCCCGCCGTTTGGCGAAGGGGCGGGGACGGGAGGGCGCAACCCCCCCCAAAGGCTTGAAGCCAGGGCAGGGCGGGGTCGAGGAAACGACGGGGCGGAGCTTGCTGGCCACCAGCAGCAATTAAAGCTGAACTTTGGATGAACTAATTGATCGTCCGGACCAAGGTAAAGTGGGCAGCGACCTGGGGGCGAGGATGGGTATAAAAGGGGTCCCCGAAGCGGGGCTTAGCCCTTGCGCTCCGTCGCTCGGCGAGAGGGAGAAGGCAGGTGCCCGCTGCTGCTGCTGCTGCTGCCGCCGCCTCCGCTCAAGCATGGGCTTCTCCCTTCTGCTGGCCAGCGCCGTGGGCACCCTCGTCCTGGTGCCGCTCTTGCTCTGCCTGGCCTCGGTGAAACTCTGGCACTTCTACTGCCTGCGGGGCCGCGATCCCGCCTGCCCCTTGCCGCTGCCGCCGGGCACCATGGGGCTGCCTTTCCTGGGAGAAACTCTCCAGCTGGTGCTGCAGGTAAGGCGAGGAGGCACCGCGCCTTCTCGTTTGGGGGAGCGGGACCCGATCCAAGCGCCCGGGCTCAACTCCGCCGCTCGCCCTTCCCTTCCCAGCGTCGGAAATTCCTGTCGATGAAGCGGCGGAGATACGGCCACATCTACAAGACGCACCTCTTCGGGAGGCCCACGGTGCGGGTGATGGGGGTGGAGAACGTGCGGCACATCCTATCGGGTGAACACCGGCTGGTGGCTGTGCACTGGCCGGCTTCGGTGCGCATCATCCTGGGCTCCGGCTGCCTCTCCAGCCTGCACGAGGGCCAGCACAAGCATCGCAAGAAGGTGAGCGGGTTGGAAAACGGATCTCCTTCCCTTCCGTGGCCAAGCAGCCCCTGGTCCGGCCGGGATTTAGCACGTGGGAAAAGGAGGTCGGCCGCTATCTTAAAGACGGAGGAAGGTTTGTCGCGGGATCTGGGCTCCTAATTATGAGAGAGGAGATGGATTTTGTGTGCATGAATGTATGTACGAATGTACGAATGTACGAATGTATGTATGTGTGTGTGTGTGTGTGTGTGTGTGATTGTGGCGGGACAACCAAAGGACCCGAGGCTTAAATGAAAACCTTTACACTGAAGTCGAATGAAGTTTTAAGGAGAGCGGCTAAACCCCAGTTTTTATGTGTGCAATGCATGTTTTAGTTTGTAACTTTAGCCAAAAGACAAAAAGGCCCGGTATTCAGCGGACGGGCCTGCTTCGGAGTAAACGGGCTGTAGGACGCGTTTTAAAAGGAGGAGGGAAGAAGGAAAGAGAAAACCCAGAGGAGCACCTTAAAACGCATCTGGGGAAGGTCCTTCCCCATAAAACAGGCTCCAATAAAATGAATGGCGCCTTTGAGAACCCTTTTCCAGAAGCAACGGGGGCAATCTAGAGGCCATAAAGAGGGGTTGGCGCCCCGACCCACCACACCTTAAGACTTATTATGAAACCCCCCCCCCGCCCTTTCCAAAGTATTTCCTTTCCTTTCAAGTGGTTGGAAGGTGTGCCAAAAAAAGGGCAAAAGTCCATGTAATCGCTTTCTGCTCACTGGCAGTTGTAGAAGATTGAAAAGAGAGAGGTTTTGTCTCCATATATTGACCACACTGGCCTTCTCTGTCCTGGTTGAGGAAAATTGCTGAAGTTCTCCTCATAGGTGTGTCAATTTTAAAGTAGTAGTTTCTTGGCTCTTGTTCCTTTTTAGTCCATCTAGTGATGCAATCTCATGTTTTTGAGATTTTTGTCTGATGGCAGATAAATTCTCCCAGGCTGGTTCTGAGAACTTTTATTAATCAACAATTTAGCTGCATGAATATTGCACAGATACATCATGCAGAAGATATTGTGAATATGGATCTTGCTAAACCTTTTCAGTAGAGGCCACAAAGGAACAAAAGCCTTTCTTCCTTGCAGTCAGTTTCACATTACAGTTTCAAGGTGTGCAAGATTTTATTGTCTACTATCTTAAGGATGAGGTCAGCTGATCTTTGTGGGTGTGATCAGGAGTGTTGGTCCTGATGGTGAAGTAGAAGTGGAGTAAGGACTAGCAACGGGGGACAATTTTTATGCTGGTTTTATCCTGAACTGTCTCAGGAATGAATGGATAAATTGTCCTTATTTGCATACACATCTCCTGGCAACATGTTTTCCATACTGTCCTTGTTATATTACCTTCAACTCATCCCCAATTCATACCTAAAGTCACTTGTTGATGTTTAGATTTTAAAGTGACTTACTGCATCTTATCCCAAATGCAATTTTTGTGATTGTTCTATCTGGCATGCTTTGCTGATACGTTTGGTTGAGGGTATTGTCAGAGCTTGGGTCCTATCTAGCTCCTATTGTCTGTTTTAGGCTGGTTGGATCAGCTTCCTCCCTCTGCCTACTGGGCACTGATCTCCATGTCCATTTTGGCTTAAAAGGGCCCATCTCTCAAAACAACCAACTTAAATGAACCCCATGATACCATAGGGAGAGTGATTGGTAAGTTCTTTCTCCCATTGGTAGGGGAAACAAAGAAATCCACCAATCCCTCTTCTTAATTTGATCTGCAAAGGGGGGGGTGTATGTAAGAAGGTATATAAGAAACAGCACCATTTGCGAGCCTAATTTCCTTGGCAGAACAGAGATCGGGAATTTTGTGTGTGTGTAGGAGGAACAATTCAATTTATGTTGGATTTTTTTTTCTTGGCTCAAGGAGTAGAAGGTAGCATTTTAGCTCAGTTTTGAGGAAGAGTCCTCACCCATGGGAAAGGTCCTGGAAACAGAGATAGACAAATATAGGATCTATTCTATTTCCCACCTCCCAGAACCTAAGATCACCAATGCAGTTGTGTGATAAGCAAATATGCTCGGAATTTGGATTCTGAGTTCAGAAATGATTGAACTGAACTGAATTCCCTATGAAAAGCCAAATCCATGTTAGCCACTCTTAAGCTATTGGGATCATTTAGGAAAATCAATTATTTAGCTCAAAACAAACCACTGCTCTTTGGGACATAAATGATTCCCTTAAAAAGGACAACACATTATTATTGCTTTTAGTTCCTGAAGTCACCTAGGTTCCTTAGACATCTAGTTTTATCCTTGCTGCATTGATTTGGAAAAAGCCTACTTGAGTTCAGCTGGATTTTCATTTCAGTATATGAACTCAGGGCTGTAATCTCATTGTTCAAGCCATTTGGATTCTGAAGGTGCATTCAGCTGGTTTTTCTCTAACCATACTGAAGCTTTTACTGCCTCCTTAAGAAACATGTTAAATGATTAAATTGGTCCAGCTTTAGAAAATGAAAGAGAAACACATACCATTCATCCGATGGAGACTTTGGATAGGTTTAATAATTCATCTGTAGCCTCCAAACGTTCATCAAACTGAGGTGATTAATAATAATATTACCTCCTTTTTTCTTTTCAGGTCATCATGAAAGCTTTCTCCCGGGAAGCCTTGGAGCATTACACCCCAGTCATCCAGGAGGAGGTGTGTGCTTGCTTGAAGCGATGGCTCTTGGTTAGTTCTGCTAGTGGGTCTTGCCTATTGGTTTACCCCGAAGTTAAGCGCCTCATGTTCCGGATTGCAATGCGCATTCTACTGGGATTCCAGCCCAATCAGGCAGGTTCCAAGAGAGAGCAGCAGCTGGTGGACACCTTTGAAGAGATGATCCGCAACCTTTTCTCCCTGCCAATTTATGTGCCTTTCAGTGGCTTATACAAGGTAAAGCTGTGAAGTTTGGCTCTCTATATAAACTTAGGTGATGGGATAGAACTACTGTAGGCAGGGATGTCTAACCTTGGCAACTTGAAGACTTGTGGACCAACTCCCAGAATTCCCCAGCCAGCTGGGAATTGAAGTTCACAAGTCTTAAAAGTTGCCAAAGTTGCTTTAGGGGAAAAGCTGTGTTTCTCAGATCATGAACACAGTCCTCTAGTAAAGACTCAAACAATCCTGCTCTGTTTCCAGGGTTTGAAAGCACGGAATGTCATCCATGCCAAAATTGAAGAGATCATTCGAGTGAAATTGGCTGAGAAGGAGCCCTCCAATGGTTATAAAGATGTGTTGCAGCTGTTGATAGAGCACACCCAAAGCAGAGGAGAACGGCTCAACATGCAGGTGAGTCTTTCAGCACCTGTCTGGAAGTCTCCAAAGTCCAACTTTTTGAAGTGGATGATGACTGTTCTGCGTAGTTTCTCCTTTTGGTCAAACAGGAAAAGATGTTTGGCTGGCACTGAGTTGGGGGAAAATAATTTTGTATTGTATGCAAGTTTTCAGGATATCTGCTAATTATAACTTAGGTTGAAGGAGAATATAGCTGTCATGGCTGCATAACAGAACCCAAAGTAATGGAGACTTAACTTCCTCCAGGTATAGAAATTCCATAGTAGGCTTGAGATCCAGAAAACCTGTATTTTATTGTGGGTGGGAAAATTAATTAGAAAGATACATTTCTTTTTTGGAGCATCACGTAACATTTTCTCTCTATTCCTGTAATTGTAAAAGTCATACCCACTGATCTGTTGCCTTATGCGCATCTGGCAATGCTAGTCTCCCATCAGATGACTGGACGTATGTATTTCCAGAGGTCTAATCCTGAAGCAGATGTAGATGTTCGTTTCTTTCTTTTCAAAAATGGGGTTTTCTCCAGGTTCACTTCAATGCTTTGAAATAACTCTTATCCTGACTAAAGTCCAGAAGAGGGAGTTCCAGTGCAATCCTGGAAACCTAACTCCTTGCTATGTGCCAAGATTTTCAGCTTACAGAGATCCTAGATTTTTCTTGCTCTCTTGCTTTTCTTCAACTTTGTGCTGATGTTCATTAGGTGATCACGTGCACATTTTCCCAGAAACAAGCCCTATATAACTTGCATTCTTTCTAATTTAGTATTTATAGGATACAATGGTTCCCAATCTGAAAAGGATTATAATCCGACATTGCTTTCAGTTGCTTGAATTCAGTTTAAATTCATTGCTGACAGCTTGGGGGTGGTGGTGGGAGGGTGGGGAATGAGTGAATAGTAACCAACCCTGTTTTAACTTATTATTTCAACACATGGCTGGTTATGAGTCCCTGAACCATGAGCCCAGCTTAATAGTCTATGGCAGGGGTCTTCAAACCTGGCCCTTTTATGACTTGTGGACTTCAACTCAATTCTGGGAGTTTGAAGACCCCTGGTCTATGGGGTCAATTAACCATGGAAAAACCCCACCCTTCTATGAAAAAAAAAGTCCATGGTCCTGAAATGTTTGCAATTATATTAAAAGACATGGAAGTTTTGGAAGATGTGGTTCCCAATCAATACGAGCACTTAAGGAATACTGATTGAGCGTTTTGCTATGTCAGGTTCACTGATTAGAACTCTTGGAGAAACAAGCGGAGAGGGGAGCAGGCTGGAGACAAACTTCAGTTCCCCTAGTGATACCTATTTCTAAACTTCAGTGAACAAATGTATGTATAAACTGTCCCAGTTTAGAGCTGGTGTGGGAGCTCAGGCAAAAGAATTACATGGACAATACATTAAAAAGGAAGCTATTTTTGCAAGTGCTTCATTTCCATCAAGGACCATATAATCTTCCATGATAATTTCTCTACCTCTTTGTTGACCCACCTTATCCCATCCTTGCCTCCAACATTCCTTCCCCAGTATCTTTAATGGAATTGCCATTCAATTGCACTCCATTACATTCACCTTTTCCTTGTTCCTTTCCTGCTCTGGCAAACAGATTGTGGCCTTTCTACTTTCAAATGACCATTGGCTTATCCAAACATCTTCACTATTGGCCAATTTTTCTTTGGCTGCTTCCCCCCCCCCTTCTAATCTCTACTATTTTCACTTCCATTTTTACAATCCTGCTCTTAGCCTTTACATATTGCAAGCATGATTCTCTGACTATGAAACTGCCTTCTGCTCTGTGCATTCAATTGAAAGCCAAGTGAGATGTGAAGATCTAAACCAGATTAGGGCCATCATATTGGGAGAAAAAAATCCCCAATGGAATTCTCTCTCTCATCCCCCACTGCTATTCACAATGAGGATTCCTAAGTAAGGTCAGGATTGGCCCAAGAGATTTTATTGCCTTAGATAAAGGATAAGGCAGCCTTCAATTCTTCAGCTTGACTTGGACATAGTTTTCCACCATAATTCAGGGCAGAAAGTTAATTTAGAACAAAGTAATCTTTTAGATCTGTTAGACTGCAATTCATTTTTAAGTGGTGAGCTTGTCCCTGACTTCGGTAATTTTCTCACTACCAAGTCCTCTCTTTCCTCTCCTAGTGAAGAACCATGGGGAACAATGTTTGTGTGTGTGTATGAGAGAGAAAGAGAGAGAGAGAGAGAGACCATCCTGTTGTAAGAATTGATTATTATGCGATAGTTAGTGCAACTATTTGGCTGTAGTATGCTGTATGTAGGAAAACCAGACTGATATTATCAGTCGTTAGACATGTGGATCATTTGTCAGAGAAAGAACCAGTATGAAATTTAATGGGAGTGCAGGCTATTAGTTTTAATTTTTTCTTTTGGAGTTCCTGTTTCAACGCCAACCTCTAAACCTTTTGAGCATCAGGGACCGGTTCCCTGGAAAGAGATTTTTCCGCGGACTGGAGGGTGCATGGTTTTGTGTGCTGCCTGCATCCTGCAGATGTGGCTTTGCTTGTTTGTGCGGATCGGTTGCTGGCAGGCCACGGCCCAGTACTGGTCCACAGACTGGGGGTTGGGAACCCCTGCTCTAAACCACATTCTCTTAAAGTGACTTATGACCATTTTTCACATGACCCTTGTAGCATTCCCATGGTCACATGATCAAAATTTGGATGCTTGGCAAGTGGTTTATAATTATGACCGTTGCAGTGTCCTGGGGTCACGTGATCCCTTTTTGCAACCTTCTGACAAGCAAAGTCAATGGGAAAACTAGATTCACTTAACCATTTTACTAATTTAACAACTGCAGTGATTCACTTAATAAATGTGGCAAGAGAAGTCATAAAATGGGGCAAAACTCACTTAAATTTCTCATTTAGCAATGTAAATTTTGGGCTCCTTTGTGGTTGTAAATTGAGGACTACCTGTACAAGAAAACATCCTGGGCAGGAGTTGCATGTGCTTTTTCACCAGACGCCAAGCATCCTGAGGAATTTCAACCCCTCCCCGGGTTGATTATACAATCATCTGTGTACTTATAAGGCTTGCTTCTGAGTTGGAAATAAGTGCAAGATTGTGTGTTGTTAAAGATAAAAACAGTACAGAGCAAGATTGACCATTAAGAGCCAATCAGAGGGAACTTAGTGTGAACGTGCTTAGTGGCCAGAGGCCTTTGATTATCTCACTGCGACCACTCATTTACTAGTTTCCGGGTCAGATTTGTTGCCTGTTTAAATCTCACTGTGTCCCGGGGTCATGTGATCACCTTTTGTAACCTTCTGACAAGCAAAGTCAATGGGGAAGCCAGATTCACTTAACAACTAACTTAACAAATGTGGCAAGAAAAAGTTGTAAAATGGGGCAAAGCTCACTTAACAGTCTCACGTTGAGCTCAGTTGTGGTTGTAAGTTGAGGACTACCTGTATAATGGAGAGAAATTTGACTGAAAAATTCTGAGGCTGATTGATGGATGACATGTGGCTAGATGAGAATAGGAGGAGGGTACCTGCATCAGCCATGAAAAGCTCTTGGAGGGGAAGCCATGGAAAGGAGGTTTATGGAACTTCCTGGATGGAAAGGAGGGATGGGTGATAACAGATCTAAAGAAAAGGTCCACTAGCATTATGAATCTTCCAACCAAACAGCACTTTTACATGCAGACTTTTAGGTATGACTCTCATGCCCAAAGAACTGGACTCGTAAATATCTTGTTGTGCAAAATACAATCTGATCACTTTCTTTGTTTCCTTCCTCTAAAGGAGCTAAAGGAATCTGCAACCGAACTTCTCTTTGGCGGGCATGAGACCACAGCTAGTGCAGCCACATCTCTGATTACCTACCTCAGCCTTCACCCTAAAGTGTTACAAAAAGTGAGAAAGGAATTGCAAGAGAAGGTGGGTCTTGCTTTCAAGGTCTACTCTAGGCAAACAGCTTGGACAGGGCATGAAGCAGAATGACCCGGCCCTCAAAAAGCACAGATCCGGGGAGTGGGTAGCTGTAGCCTTTTAACTTGATTTTAATCATGGACTGAATCAGGCCAGATATTATTTATCAAAGATGACTACTTTTTATTGGCTGAAGGTCACAGTTAAGTCTTTAGAGGATTGCAAATGGAATACGATCATGTGGCATGTAGAGTGGAATTTGAGATTTCTTTGTGCTTTCAAAAATATAACCTGCCCATATTTAGGGCTTACAATTACAGTTGTCATGTGTTTCCAGCTTCAAAATGGTAAAAAAAATATGAAGTCAGTTTTCACCAAAATATTCAGTGGGGCCTCTGTAGTCGACAGGAAGTCCTTAGCATGGGCCGTGTGTATGCATACAAATATATTCAAGGTTTTTTTTTTTACTAAATAGATGGCTTAATCCCACAATATAATTATAAACAATATAGTAACCTATGCAATTTATATGGAATCTTTCGCTCTGTTTTCAAATTATGCAAAATAGTATCTAGCCTCTTGGATGTGTACATAGCTTTGCAGTATTCCAGGAAACCCAATGAGAAATCATCTCCACTTGTGAAGAAAAATGCAATGTAGCAGGAAGGTTGAAGCAAAGAAAAAAAAAAGTAAATCAAACTAGATTTGTGCACAGAAAATACTGGTGATGTTTTGGTTTAGTCTGCGAAGGTTTTTTCCTCAAACAAATAACTTGAGAGATGCTGCATATTTTTGGAATTTCTATTAGTCAAATCAGTCTGCTTTACATCTCTTCTAATATTTATCGTGACGTATCCTCTGCTTCTAGGGATTATTGGGCAATTGCAGTCAAGAGAAGCTTTTGGGAATGGAAGTCCTGGAGCAGCTGAAATACACTGGCTGTGTTGTCAAAGAGACTCTCCGACTGAGCCCGCCAGTTCCAGGAGGGTTCAGGGTGGCCCTCAAAACTTTTGAGCTCAATGTAAGTAAGAGATCACGAAGTTTGTGACTTCCTAAATGCATCTCTTGTGTAAGGCTGATGATTTAGAAAGACTTTTAAGTTTTAAAATATATTTTAATACTTCTAGGTCTGAAATATTTTATGTATGGAACAGCTTGTTTGGCTGATCCATGGCCTGAATCAAGAGATGGTGTTTGGGATGTTTCAGCTCATGCATGGAATGAAATGGGACCCTTTTGTGGTCGTGAGTGGATTTGCTCTGTGAAGAAGTGACTGGGTCAGAGGAAGTGGGAATAAGCATTGGGCCGTTAATAACAACGGCTTAGGTGAGGAACGACACTGGGAAAATTTAGGGCTGCAACCTGGTGAAAGGAAAGAAGGAAATGCACAGTGTTCTGGCCATATATGGTACTTGTTCAGATTTTGTTTTGCCTCAACAATCTGAATTGAATTTATGTTTCAGTTGTGCTGAACCATGGCTGATCTGAAATGGTTCAGCCAAATTTCCAGGGCACAAAATTAAAAATGTTCGTCTGTTTTGTGCACACCTGTATTGCTTAGGCACTAACTAAGAATGTTGTTAACTAAGCTGAATATATCATTATATCACAAGGACAAGAAGAGATATTCAGCCTATCGGGCAATAAATGCCTCTTGCCACTATAATAAAAATAAATGTTCAAAGACGTCCTTCCTTCTACAGTCCATTGTGCAATGGTGTAGGGCAGCTGTTGAAAACAAATTTTCCTATTCTGGTGGCAAGTGTCAGTTTTGACAGAGAGATGGTAGTTTTGGTATTATCATGGCTTGTGATTCTTGTGGAATTAAATGAAGGGACAACGCTAACCCTGTACTAAATATTTCTTGGGGATTTCAAAAATGTACTTCACAAATGGAAAGCAATAGAAATATTCAAGAAAATCATATTTATTGTGTTGCAATGAACACACAGACACATTAAGTAGGCTTTAGAATGTTTTCTTCTTCTTTAAACTTTCTTCTCCACTGGTTTGATATCTTATAGGGTTCCATAATTTGTTTCATTGTGTTAGAATAAATTTCTGCATTGGCAATCCATTCACTGATGAAGAATAGACAAATAGGTGACTTAATGAGGTGTTAGCATTATGTATAATTAAACACACACACACACACATACGCAAATGCATGTTGGATGGGTTATCACCTCCTACTGAGCCAGGAATTCACCTCTGAGCAGATTACTTTACTTGTATTTGGTAGTTCCTAAATGCTTGTTGTATGTGCTTAGGAAGTGCTACTTGAAATTATGTCTATCTCTCAGAAAGTAATCAATTCCGAAGAATAACCACACAAAGAAGCTTGGTTCTCTGCATGGGTCATTCTTGGTGGGTTAGAGTATAGCCTGGAGACAGGAATTTCTTCTCCAATGCCTTTGTAGTAAAGTGCATTAAAGTTCAAAATGGCCACCTTTCTATGTGACTCTAGTAATTGCAATCATCTCAACCTGCGCCCTCTTTCTATGTTGAAATTGCAGTTTCGGGAATCCCTCAGTCAACATGGCCTTCAGCCCAGCTGCAGAAGGCTGTTGTACATCATACTTGCTAACAGTAATCATTGAATGTCAGTCTTTGCCCCACTGACCTTCCCTCCATAAGTGCAGGGGTCAGTAACCTGGGTAAACCTCAAGCTTTGCAAAAGTATAAGGCATTGGGGAAATAAAATGTCAGAATTACCTGAGCTGCAATATTTAGATAATTAGTTCAATAGAATTGCCCTCTTCTTCCAGATAAATTATCTTTATAATGGTAAATCACCTTTATAATGGTTCTTTCAACTACGTGTTGTTCAATTATTCATATGCTCTTAGGAAGCATTAATGGACAGGTTATAAAGTGGCTGGTTATACGAAGCAAATGCATCTAACGCTGGCTTGTCTCATTATTTGTCTGTTTCTCATAGGGATACCAGATTCCAAAAGGCTGGAATGTTATATATAGCATCAGTGACACCCACAGTGTAGCCGAGCTTTTCACCAACAAGGAAGAATTCAACCCTGACCGTTTCATGGCTCCTTTCCCAGAAGATGCGTCACGATTTAGTTTCATTCCTTTCGGAGGAGGCTTGAGAAGCTGTGTGGGCAAAGAGTTTGCCAAACTTCTTCTCAAAATCTTCACAGTAGAGTTGGCCCGGAACTGTGATTGGCAGCTTTTAAATGGACCTCCAGTAATGAAGACCGGCCCAACTGTTTATCCAGCGGACAATCTCCCTACAAAATTTATCACTTTTAAAGGTTGAGACTAATTCCATTTAAAGCTTGCACATCGGCTTTTTATACTGTCTTAAGTTCAATGTTGTATAATTAACTTTATAAAGTCATAATAGTTATTTATAAAGTGTTCTTTTAAAAATGTTTCTTATATTAAACTTAGTTGTTTTTTTAAAGCAAGCGTTATAATTGCGGATCTTTGGGGTTCATAACTGGATAATTTTATTTCTATAGCAATAAAGTTTTATTTAAGAAACCTGTTCAAAACTTTTTAAAGCAATTATAGGGAAATATTGGAGAAACTATGCACCAGCACAGTTCTGAAGACTGATATTTATCACATTTAAAGACCATTGCAATGATGAAGACTCAGAGCATGTCAAAAGGCAAAATCACACAAACATTAAAAGACACAGTTAAAATTAAACCTGAACCCAGTAACCCAGTGCAGTATCATAATCCAGAAGACTCCACTGTGAACTGCTTATGGGGAGCGGTCCATAAGGGACTCAACTGGGTCTCACCTGGGAGATTGTTCCCAAGCTACCTCTGAGAAGTGGTGCTGCTGAGTCTCAGGCCCCCTTTACCTCCACAAAGCGAAGAAACTGCTAGCAACTTCTGGGGATAGATAGGACTGGCTGGGCTTATTCCAGTGAGAAATATGGTCCTGCAGATAACTGCAATAAGCCATGTGGGGCTCTATAGGTTAGCAATCAGCAAATTGCACCCTAGAGCTTACCAATAACCACTGAAGGACCACCAGCAATGGTAACTGCTCCCACTGTCAAAGGCAGACTAGTGCATGGCTCAGGGCATTTCAAACCAACCGCAATTTCCAAAAGGTCTTTGAAGACTAGTCCATATGGAGCTGGTTTCAGTTATCTGACAAAGGCATGAGTTACTGTACCAAGGTCCTCCTTCCCCAGGCTGTATCACAGCCGATGCACAAGCAAAATTAGGGAAAGTGCTCCTGGTTATGACCTCTATATGTAGTCCTTGACTTGCAACCATTTATTTAGCAATGGTTCGATGGCACTGGAAATAGTGACTTATGAAAGGTCTTCACTCTTAGGCCATCACAACATCTTCATGGTCACGTGATCAAAATTGGGAGTATTTGGTAACCAGCATGTATTTATGATGTCTGCAGTGTCATGGGGTCATGTGAAAGCCATCTGTGATCTTCCCAGCTGGATTTTGACAAGCAAAGTCAATGGGAGAAGCTGGATTCACTTGACTGCATGATTCACTTAGCAGCTAACAGTGATCTGCTTAACAACCATGGCAAAAAAAGGTCATAAAATTGGGCATGACTCATTGCTCAGCAATGACAATTATGCTCTCAGTTATGATTATAAGTCAAGATGCTGCACATCCAGAAGGCTGCTCAAATTACAGATTTCTTTTAATCGGGGATAATGCCACTCTAGCTAACTCTGACTTGCTTGGATTCAATTTAAGAGTGGATTGTCCCACCCAGACCCTTATAGCTTCCAAGTACTGAAACAGGACTTTAAGGGCATCACCAGTCTGGCCTGGGGTTGCAATGTATCATCTGCATGTTATAATATGAAACCTGAAAATGATTCATACCATGCCTACAATCCCAAACTTCTGCAGGTGGCCCAGAAGGGTGCCATATTGCACATCAATGAGAGGTCTAACAGGGTCAGGAAAGGTTTCCTTCCCCACCCAGGTCCTGACCAGGTCAAGACCAATGCGGTTTCCATTCCATGCATAGGCCTGAGCCTTTTCTAAAAAAGATCCCAATAAACTATTTCCTCCAGGGCAGTAGTCCCCAACCTTTTGGGCACCAGGGACTGGTTCCATGGACCACAGGGGGCATGGTTTCGCATGCTGCCTGCATCCCATGGATGGGGCTTCACTTGTTTGCACGGCCTGGTTTCTGGCACGCCACAGCCCAGTGCTGGTCCACAGACGAGGGGTTGGGGACCCCTGCTCTAAGGTGCTGTGTACTTGACTCCCCATAGGGTCTCAGCAGCCTTTTTGAAAAAGGGAAGAGTGGGCAGTAGTTGACTAACACCTCTGGATGCAGGAAGGGATTCTTAAGGAGGGGGCACACTATAGCCTTGTTCAAAGCTGCTGGAAGCATCTCCTTCCCCAATGAGACAATAATCTCAATTCCCCCATCCAGAAAACTACCCCACTCTCCAGCTGCATGAAGGAGCCAAAAGGGGTAGGATCCAACCTGCAAATAGTACAGGGTTTCTTAGAGAGCACTCTGTCCACTCCACTGTCCACCCAAGCCAAAAGGAATCCCAGAGCACTAGGCAAGATATGCTCCAGTCATCCCTCCAGATTCCACCCACATAGAGTCAAAACTTGAGTGACTCTGAGTGACTTTACTGACAAAGTGTTGTGCTATTTAATCATAGTGCCTGGGCAGGAATGCTTGATGCTGTTTTTCTCCTAATGGAATCAGCCACCTGAATCAAGCTGCTGGATGACAACTTACTGAAGCCATAAAAGAGGAAAACTAACAATGTTTCACTTCTCTTATCACAGAAAAGGCCTGAACATGTGCACGTACGTGTGCTTGATTATACTTCTTGTCCATTCACTGGTCTTCAAGCAATGCTCTGCTGCTTCTTCTCCTTAAAGCCCTAAGTCACTGTTTCTCATCCATGACAACTTTAAGATGCGTGGACTTGAACTCCCAGAATTTCTTAGCCAGCATGGCTATCTGGAGAACATGGGAAATTGAAGTCCACACATCCTAAATATTAAATGGATAGTGACATCAGGCAGGATCAACCAGCATATTATGTAAATTATACTAGTTATCTTCACTTTTGGTCATAATGGCTATCAAGATTGCTTGAGCATTTGAGTTTAGTAATAGAGCATTTCAAGCTGTGTTCCATGGAACTTAAGGTTCCACAAGAACTTGATAGGGTTGTGTGAAAGACTAAGGGGAAACAATAACTTGAATACAGCCTTTTTTTTTTTTTTTACTTTTAGAGCTTTGACTTTTGAATCTGGTCCATGAATCTTTTTGTTAACAGCCTGAAAATGTTTGAAAACCCCCCCCCCAATTATAGAAGGTCACAAATTGTCTCTGGAACACTATCTTGATGTAGCAGTCTTACCTCAAGGATAATCTGGTATCTTCAGCTTCATAAATCTTAGCCAGGACAGCCAATGGAAAAATATATGAAAACTGTATTCTAGAGTATATGAAGTCTTCCAAGTTCCTTTTTTGTATACTAATGTTATTTCTAAAAATATCTTCAAGAGAGAGGATGTGCTCAATATTTCTATAATTGATTTAAGAATGAAAGAAAAAATATCCCTATATTTATTATTGTTTTCCAAAAAGTGAAAATGAGTAATATTTGTACCATTAAATTTGTTAGAGGTCCATAGCTAGATTTATGAATCATAATGAAACCTTTTGGATTTAGTGTGATATATGCATGAATCCATTTAGTATAAGTTTTGGTTCATGGCTTAATGCAATGTGAAACATTTTCAAGCAAGCCATGGGCTAGCATGATGCAGAGAATTGCACTTGACTGCAATTCGATATTGGAGAAGACTCCTGAGAATATCATGAAAATCCAAGAAAATGAACCAATGGATCATCAAACAAATCAACCCAGAGTTCTCACTTGAGGCACAAATGACTGGGCTCAAATTATCCTACTTTGGACACCTTATATAAAGATCTAATTCTCTGGAAAAGGCTTTAATGCTTGAAAAGAGAACAGGATGACCAGCAGCAAAGTGGATGGACTCTGTTACTGTGGTGCTTAATGCAGCATTGGAAGACTTGATAGAACAGGCTAGGGATAGATCATCATGGTGAAAACCTAAGTGGGGTAGGAGTAAAAAAAATGACTTGATTGCACATAATCAATCAATAAGTTAATCAATCAATCAATTAAGATGGAGACTTATGGCCCTCAGATGTGGTTGAACTTTTCACTGGTCATGCTAGTAGTTGCTGAGACTTGTACTATACTGACAACTTAAAAAAAAACAGAGGAGAATATGTATCAAAAAGAACTTTGCTTTCTTCATGCTTTTTTACATATTTATCCATATTCATATTGTTTTTGTTGTATCCTGTTGTTGCATTGGATTAATATAACCAAACCATTGCACCCTACCTTTAGCCCAAACAAATTTCTGCTATACTGATCACATTTCTGCTACAAAACTCTTGTATTCTTGTTCTACTCTTGAACCATTTGTCCAAATTCTATCAGCATATGCTGATGAACAAGGTAATATCTATAAAAACCATCACATACAGCCTGGTCATTTGCTTCTCTCCCTACTGCCTTATCTGGCTTTTAAAAGAGAGAGAAATTCCATGGAGAGAAGTTCTGTGAATGGCTAAATTTCAATCATGGCAACTATATGAAGCTACCTGATCAATACAGGTAATACATACCTGAGTATCAGCTGGTTCCTCTGCAGAAACAGTAGTATGCTGTTTCTTAATATCCTACTGATAGGTACAGTATTCTGAAAGCAGCTGATATGGAGTTATGTGGACTTCAGGTTTAATCCACTGTTTGCTTACTAAAATTTTGAGGATTTCATGCCTGTGGTTGTATTTGCTCAGGTTGGTAAGGGCTATTTTCTTTCTTTCCAAAGAAACATGAACATCTAGTCTCTTTTGGATCAGCCTTTATCAAGAAGTTGAACTACTAGGTTGTAGATCAGAAGGTTTTCATCCTATTGGCTCTAATATGTCCTTCACCTACCTTGGAATCTCTTCGTTTCTTTCCTAGCTTATGGTTTTAAATAAAAAACATGGTCATATGGTCCATGTGTGCCTGAGATGGATAATATGGCCCAGGAATGACCTTCTGAACCTTGGCTAACCTTAAAGACATACATTCAGTCAACATTTCTACCTCAACTGCAGTTGTGGCCTTGCTAAGCACCTCAATGCTAGCACGAAGGCAATTTAGCTGGGTCAATAGTTAAAAAAAACAACAGTTTTTCACCATACATCATTCCGTCCATGTAAATAAAACACAATCTGTTGAACTACTGAGTATTTCAAGCGTGCTGGACAGATATGATTTTCCTTTTTCCACAGGAAGAGAAGCTTTCAGCATACTCAAAGCAACTGTTGAGGCCACCTACTAACTGTACATTTCTGCTATTGAGTTTATTAGCTTAGGAACATTTGAGATTTTTACACAGGGAGAAAGTTTTGAAAAAATTCCAGTCTTCTCTTTCTTGGATCAATACTACAATCCACAGGAAAATTTGCCCCTGCGTTTTAAGTATAGTTACATCAGCACACTAAAAAAAAAAAAAGGATATTGTAGAACTGAAAAAAGTATAGAAAAGAGCAGCCAGTATTATCAAAGAAATGGAACAGTGTCCGTACAATAGTCAGGATTTATTAACTTAGTAGAAAGATGAGGAAGGAAAGCCATGATATCAAAAAAGTTTTTCTGCCTCTGAACTTTGGGGTTTAATGATATTAATCATTGTCATGATTATATCATTTTATCACACAGATAAAACACAATATAACACAGGTAAACTCTGTCACTGCAAGATGTAGTAAGACCCACCAACTTGGACAGTGTTAAAAGGAATTAAATACATTAAAGGAGAGGGCAGCTCTCTGAATCTTCTAGTGAAGTCAGGAACATATTCCCGGATAAAAGCATATAAACATCTTCACACCAACTGTTGTGGAAACAGAAGTGGGAGGATACTGTTACATACATACCCATCTTATGGGCTTCCCATAGCTAACCATGGATATCTACAAGGGAGGTAAAGCACAACAAAATGCTGACTGTGGCATGCAGCTAATTTTAAAGTTTGGAGAGTTCTAGATCTCACAAGTTGTTTTATGATATATGGTCAAGATTTACACAACTTGTGGGTCATCACTTGAGTACACCCTACCACAACTATACAAGTAGATACGTAAACAGAAACAAAAATAGTATATACAACTACATTCATGAAGACACAAATGGTACGTAAAGACTACTATCTCTAGAATGTTTTGTACTAGTAGAATGCTTTCTATTGGCCATATAATTCCCTTCTTGTAATTTCAGGATCTGTTTTTCTTTAATCTTGGAGTTGCCAATTTGGGGACATATTATATAGATGGGTTTCCTGGTCTAATTATTATAGTCCTAGAGTAAATAGCTATAGCCAGGGGTGTTCACAGAGTGTGATCAACAAAAGTCATGATGGTATCCATGATGATCATGTGATCAAAACTCTGTCTGTTTTATGTACATTGCAGAGCTTTGATTGCACAATTGGGCTGCTAATCTTGACTTTTTTTACTATTCCCTGTAGACATTCCTACTAGTAGCAATAGTAGAAGCAGCAGTAGCAGCAGTCTGGCCCATAAAAGGAAGATGGAGCAATGCTTCAATTATTTCTTTCTTAGGTCTTCTTTTCTGTGATGGCTTACTGATGTTTTTTGGAAGCCAATTTAACCTTTTTGGGGAACATTTCCCTTTAGGTCAAGAGTTCCTAAACATTGTGCCATCACACTTCCCTTTACACTAAATGCACATGCTTCCCCTAAAAATCCAAACACCAAAATGAACATAAAAGAACAATTGCACTATTTGCAATGACCGCAAGGAAGATACAAAGCAAATGGCGCTGTTAATATTAGAGAGGATGTATTAAACTGATATGATTGCTGTAATTTTATATGCATTTTGCTAAAACCCATGGTTGCAAGTAAACATTTGAATACAAACATAAAAGAACTGTGAAAACCAAACAGTGAAATTTTGGGAAAGGTGGATTTCTTGTAACAATGTGACTCAAAGTTTCTTCAAGTCACCTCTGGAGTCTGCCTGTACCCCAAGGAGCTACACTTCATAGTTGGGGGAGCCTCAGAGATGCAGAGGTTGGAACTGTATTAGCTGCCTAAAGTGCTCTTGTGAAAATCTGCATTTTTTTTACATCTCTTGTCTGGAGTGAAGCTCTTGCTTTTAAAGCCAGCTATGGCCCTAGTTCTGCCAAAATGTATTAATGGTGGACCCAGGTAATTGCCAGGTCTATTAAGCCATTTCACGAGCACCTTAATTTTTGACAACTTAATGATACTTTAATTTTGAGCATCTGCAAAGCATTAATATCTTTGCCACCCTGTACATCCTGAATTTAGCTAACTTGAGAAGATGTATTTAAGTGCACGTTTGTAGGTATATCAATGTTTTCAACTGAATGGTTCTGTTTCATGCATCTGATGATGAGGGCACCAGGCCAGAAATTTAACTTTAAGATGGTGCAAATCTCTTTGTAGTTTTTTTTTTTTTACTATGATGGTCTAATACAGTTATCTCCATAGAATGTATCTAATTACATTATGTACAAATTGCAATTATCCCATGCTGACCTATTCACATATTTTTGCATATGGTATACTTTTAACAATTACTGTCTCTTACATGGAGTGGGTTACAGTTCAATAGGTGCAGTAATTCCTGGATGAAAAACTCTTTAAGATCAAAGTGCTTTACAAGGATGGGTTATATTTTCTGCAGAACTTCAAAGCTAGGTGGGGGGAGCATCTAGCAAACGGGGGTGGGTGGGTGGGGGGTGGATGGGGAATTTTTGCAGGCAGCCTCGTTCTAGTTCAAATTATCTTCCCCTTCCTATTTATATATGTGAGCATTATATAGATCACTCATAAAAGTACCTTTGAGTCTATGTGCAGAAGTCATTAATGTTACGGATGGAAAATCAGGAAGACAAATGGCAGCAAACTCAGAAAAAGCCATTTACAAGACTAGGGTGCCCAAACTGTTTAATGAATCACCATGTAAAATGATGACATGAAAAGTTGCATAAATTATGCAGTCTTCATCATTGTATGGAAATGAATGCAACTTCATGGATGGGTTTGAGATGAAATACGGAAACAGATGGATATAATGAACAGTATTTTAATTACTTTGAACCTATTTTATTTCCAAAAGTAGCTGGCAGCAAAATAAAAGATTTCTGCATTGGACACTTCAAGGCTCCATTCAAAAGCTATCTATCTGTCACCTACATTAAAGAGGAGATTAATACTGGCAAGAAACAACACAGACTTGTAATTCCTAATGAACTCAGTACAACCCTGTTTATCTGAATGGCCCAAAAACTTCTGAAAGTTTCCGGAAAATCCAACCTTGCTCAAGGGCATTGGAGTTTTACAATGAGTTTAAAACATGAAAGGGGCGCATTTTGCGATAACCGAGACTGTAGAAGATAAGAAGTATCTTGATAGAGCAGACCAGATGTCTAGTCATTCATATGTTCCTGGGAATGCTCCAACACTGGAAGTTTTTAAGAAGAGACTGGACAACCATTTGTCTGAAAGGTATAGGGTTTCCTGCCTGAGCAGGGGGTTGGACTAGAAGACCTCCAAGGTCCCCTCCAACTCTATTACTATTACTATTGCTATTGCTTTTGCTATTGCTATTAACAACAACAACAATAATAATCTTGATATTCTTTTGGCGTTATGGAATAGAGGTTTTTTGGAAGTGCTTAGATTAATAGTGTTGAATGGTTCTGCTTATCAAAATTTTAACTTGTCCATTGGATTTGACTAATGAAGATCAGCAGTTTTTCCATGATTGTCTACTTTGTTTTCATAAGACTGCACGTACAGACAACTCAAGAATCCATAGTTAAAACGTAGCCTAAGCCAAAGGATTTTCATAAGGCTTTGGCAAATAAATTATCTAGTCTCACAGTGAGCCAAGCTACAAATTCACCAACCACATGTTTAACAGAGTGTGCAGGGTTATTTTTTTAGAACAAACAGGAAAAGTCTTTTTTTTTTATGATAACTTTTATTAAAAGTTAGACAAGAAGAATAAAAACTACCAGAAAGTAGTAATTAAGATGTGAAAAAGAGAAAAAGTAAAGAAAGAGACAACAGAGCCAAAAGTGTAAAGAAGAAACAAATATAAATGATTTCTGATTTTCTTTTACAACAGTTATAAATATAAATTTAATTTGACTTCTTGCTGTAAGGTTACAACATAACTTTCATTTTTTTAAAATTATTTTTTCCATACATCACTCATACATAATAGTTTCAGGTTTTTTTGGTTTTATGCTAAAAGTTCAACAGAGGTTTCCAATCGGCATTGAACAAAGGAAAAGTCTGATAATACAACTTTAAGCTATGAAGACAAGAGCATTGCTTCTATTTGGAAATTCATCTTGGTACAAACTATCTTACTCCTAAGATTATTACTGCAAAGAATACAAAGATGGATTTTACAGTTTGTTACAATCTTCTTTCAATCTGGTATCTACCAAAACTTTGGACTTTAACTCTCACAATTCTCAAACATCATAAATGAATGGAATTTGGATGGTGGCAAGTACAGAAGGTGTTTTTGATATCCTTTCCAAAGTATATTAAAAATTGGAGTCAAACCGACTTTATTCACACATAACACAAAGCTACGATGTAGTTCTAGTTTAATTTAAAGAACTTACATGGTTGCCTACCTCGTATAATGATCCTAGGCAGCTTACACCAACTGTAAAAATAAGAATAAAAACAAAACCACTCCTCCCACCTGGCGCCAGATCAACCATGCTATTAGCTTCCTGACTCATCCCCCATCCTAGCCCAGCACTTGGGGGGAAGAGTTAGATCTTCACGGCCTTCTGCAAGGTTAAAAGATAGAGACTTTCGAATCTCCAAAGGGCTGGGGTGGCTACAGATAAGGCCTGCCTCTGAGGTCCCATCAGATGACATCATTTAAGGGAGGAGACCTGGAATGTATCCAATATATCTGACCTAGTAAGGTTGTGTAGCTACTCTTGGAGAGAGATACTGTGATATTGCTTGTTTAGTTTTAACTGATGTGGTACATGAGGCCACCCTTCATATTTATGTGACTTGGTATGTATCAGGTTGCTAAGTCCTGTTCAACAAACTGTAGTTTATGGATAATAGGTGATGTGAACTTTGTCTTTCAAGGGCTTGCTTGTCTCCTGTCTGAAATGTTTAAAAATACCTGCTTTCTTTTTTAAAGCTCTGAATCTGTGTTTTTCTGAATCAATTTGGAGGCAGCTGATTTGATTCAATGATTCCAACCACTTCAAAAATCACCTTTGATTTTTGTTCTCTTCTGCCCTGATTCTTGGAGACAGCCTGGAGAAGTCTCTGCAATTTTCTTGGCAAGTTTTTTCAGCAATGGTTTGCATTGCATCCTTCCTAGGGCTAAGAGAGAGTGATTGGCCCAAGGTCACCCAGCTGGTTTGTGCTTCAGGCAGAACTAGAACTCATGGTTTGCCAGTTTCCAGCCTGATGACTTAACCTCTACACAAATTGGTTTTACACTAGAATTAAATACTTCAAAAAGAGAACTTCAGCCAGTTCAATATGTTGTTGATGATATGCATGCATGCTGGTTTTGTCTCATTCATATATTACATCTGTAAAATGTACACTTAAAAAATTGTTGTACAGTGCTTACTTATTTTCAGGTAAGTGTGCAGAAGATTTCAGAGTGAAAGATGTAACTTCTTTTAGAAAAAAAATGGTTCATAAAATGGTCCTCAAATGATCCTATTTATACATTTTCTGAGGCCACCATTAGGATCCTCTTATTCTGTGCTTTCATTTTTTTTTAAAAAAAAATGCTTTTCTTTTCCATGCCTTTAACCAAAAAAAAAGGAAACAAAAAAAAATGGCAAAAGATTCCAGGAAAACAAATGCAAACTCTTACACATGTCACTGGGTGGTCTATAGGTCATTCATCTTTTCACCTTTTCTGAACCTGAAAATAGTCCTTGACATGAAAGCTAATAGGAAACGCTCTGCACAAAACTCAGGACTACCCAGGTCATAAGGAAGGAGTCGGAGGTTAAGGAAGGAATACATCCTAAACTTCAAGAAAGAAGTAGAATTCTGAAGGCATTTTTTTTTCATTGCCTGGCCATTTCTCTCCGCTCACATGTTTGTGATTTACAGTATGGGTTCAGCTGCTGACACCTTTATGTCCCTCCCCCTTATCCCAGCAGGCCTCACAGACACAGCCCATGATCGATGCTGGTGAACTTTTCCTCTGATCATCTTCTGGAGAACTTTCCCATCATCTATTGTTTTCCACCAGAGTGGAATACAAAACCAATTCCACCCTCTACTTTGGCTAAACTAGCTGTTTTGCTCTATCTTTAAAGCTATGTGCAGAATTTATTACATCCAAGTGAAAGAGGTTTTAAGCTCTTCAACGCTTTACCCCACTGCCTGAACTTAAAATGGTCCAAAGTAAATCAACATAATGGCTGCCCGCCTAACATTGTCCCAGGGAGGGCTTTTATACACGCTGTTGTCTAGTCATTCAGAACATTTAATGGAAAACATAAAAAGAGCAGGAGCTGGTTGACTTTGTCTTCCTTCAGTATACTGTATTAAAGTAAACAAAGAATGAACACCCTAGGCCTGATTAGGCAAAATGAATGGGAGGAGGCAATAGAAGCATTCCACTTATTTTGGGTAGATGATGAGAATATATTGCTGGTATATGGTACCACGATCTGAGATTTAGCTCAGAAATACTTTTATTAAGTGGATGTCTCATCAGTATGCAGTCTTGTTCTTGCTGTAGGACAAGGCAGGGAGGTTGTAGAAGAAACTGGGGGAGTGGGATGAGGAAGAAAGAAAAGTTGCCAATTTCCCCCCCCCCCCCGATTCTGATGCTGTGTCTTAAGCACAACTCTAGTTTAGAAATAGCTTGCCCATCAGACACTGAACAAATAATGCTGGTTCCAGAAAAGGCACCATATGTTAGCTGAATGCTAATATTCAGTAGGTCCTCCCATGAGGCTGAGTGAAAGAGCTGTTTCAAGTATGATTTTGGCCATCAATGACCCATTCTTTGATGTCCAATATAGCTGAAACAGCTCCTTTACTTATTTAATTTGGGATTGTTGCTTTCTTCTTTTAATTGTTAGGGATTGTAAATCAGCAGTGGATTTCTGCCTCACATCTCAGGTAGTTGGTGGGTGCAGATGGACAGATAGCCATTTGTTGTACTATTTCAGGCCAGAAAAATGTCTTTGTACAATGTTGATCCTCATATAGATGAAAAGATTGGGCAACTTTGGGGATGCTGCAGAGCCATTCGAGTTTCACAAGTTGCTAAACATGATTCTACAGTTTCGTTATTTACCTGCCTGGCTTTATATCTTTGTCACTTTACAGGTGACTTGTGAAATCAAAAGATGAAGAGAGCGGTGATTCTTGTTGAGCAGCCAGGCAAAGTAAGGAATGGACCAGATTCTTGTATAAAGTAAGAGGCATATTTTTGTAATTTCCTTCTTAACCCATAAGGTCATACAGATTCAATATTTCAGTGCAAACAAGCCTACATATTCTCTCTTTGTTAAATCTTTGCACATTCAATCTGATTTTAAGCAACACGGCTGGTAGTTTATTAATTCCTTTGTGAGGCAAATTAAGTAACCAGGTATGCTGAATCCACACCTATTAGGAAATACTTCCTTGGACATCGATGTAGACTTGTATGTTTATGTATATGCTATTTCCCACTTGAACAACTAATCCTCCAGGGAAGGAGGGAAGAAGAAGTTGGAAGAGAGAGACCAATTTGTTGAGTGCCCATTTTATACTTTGCTATATATGCAAGACTATCAATGCTAAAATTCCAGGATTCCATATGAACTATGAAGGACATAAAGTGGGAAGGAGGAATTGGGGGCCTTTGAGTCACTGTTGGTGATTACAAGGACAGTCCATGCAGTTGACTTGGCTTACTAGTTAATGACTTAAATAAACTTTTCTTGACATGATTTTGGAAGCGGCTTGTTATTGCCTTCTTCCTAAGATTGGAGAGAATACAGCTGGTGCAAAGTCATTCTGATGGCTTCATGTCTAAGGTAGGACAAGAACTCATGGTTTTCTGGTTTCTAGCCCAGGGGGTTCAAACACTACCCCAAACTGGCTCTCTTACTTTGGTTAGGAGCTTTCCATGTCATCCTGTCCCCATAGTTGGCCAAAATGAAATATTTGCATTGTTCTCCCCCTAAACAGGCCGCTTGAGGTAATGGTGCAAACAAACCATCACATTAAACATGTTTGATATTTGTTATCTTTTTCCAGAGGATGTTTCGTTTAGTTGTTTCTGTAAAACACCAAGACACTGGGGAGATTGTGGGCAGTGTTTACTCATTTACAAGCACTGGGGGGGGGGAGTTGGGTTGGATTCAGGGGACAGAAAAGTCAAGATGGTGACCATGACTATGTGATCAAGAACCATCCCTTTATTATGTGTGTTGCGAGCACATTCCTGCCTTCCCTTCCCTCACAGCTCCTAGACTTCACCCTCCTTAGCCAGTCTTCCAAGGGGGAAGCACTTTAGTGGCTTTTCAGTTTTCCCTTATAGGGGCCATTAAACTAATTAACACAACCTGAAGTCAAGATTTTAGATATGCATATGCATGTACATTTTTTTAAAAAAATTCCCTTTCGTGTGGATTGGATTAGGATTGTGGTGAAGATTGTTGGAATGGGGGACAGGAACAAAACCACATTCCCTGCTCCTCCTTTTCAGCATTTTGAAGCTGGCAAAACTGAAGATCATTATGATTGTAGGAAAACAGTAGCTGCCTTGGAACCGCCTCAGTCTCATTATTCTGAGTTGGATCAACTCAGATTCAAGTACTTAAATCAAATGGAAGAGCTAATTCGCCCACTTATAAACTCACATGAACCAGAGTTGAAGATGGCAAGCAGAACCAGTTTTGCATGATGGCTGACACTTTGCTAAAGACCAGTTTTTCTGCATCTGGTTCTTGCCAAAGGTGTTCAGACGACAGCTCCTATTGTTCCTCAACAAGCATAGTTCTCAGTATTTATTCATTAATTTTGCATTGTACCCACATCTGGAAGGTACCAGATCAAGGAAGGATGACCCAGGGAAAAGAATGTGTCTATGTCTAATTGTACAAAGACCGGTTTCAAATATGTTATAATGCAAGAAAATATATTAACTACGTCTGAAGATTGTTTTTTTTTACTTAACAGAAGATTTACTATACATTTAAATGGATGGAAATTAATGTTCTCCCAGAACTACTCTCACTAAACAGCTGTTTTAATTATATCTTCCAAGTGAAGAGAACATTTTAATAAATTAGATCTGTGTGTCTCAATTGCCCCAATCAGGAAACCCAACAAAACTGTCTATAATGAAAAGAAACACTAGGGAAAAAAACTTCTGGGAACAAAGGCCTTTGAACTGTCTTTCTTTTTAAAGTGTTCCCACACCCTTTCTTAGCTGAAACCAAAAAGCCAGCTTTGAAATTGGTCTGTTTTGCAAAACTATTTTTGATTCAGCTTTTTTGACAACTATTCTCCGAGGTCATTTTAAAATGAAGCGTTAGTACCAATAAGAAAGTAGCATCACAAATATAAAATTGCACAATTAAAAGGGAACCTTTTGAACTAGGATAGGTATCAATGCACAGGAGTGAATAACTCAAATGCTACTAAATGTCTGAGACAAGGGAAGCAACGTTTTAATCTGGCGCCTAGTGTTGGCGCCTGATGGACTGTTTTGCGGATTGCTTAAGGCCCATTAAGTTAAGGACTGCTTTGTGCTGAAGCATCTTTGTATGAGCCATCTGTACACTGTAGATAATTTTTTTTATACACTCAGATCTTTCCCCATCTTCTCTGCTCTAGAGATAGCTATGTAGTCAGTCCTTGATGTCATCTGGTTTTTCCTTGAAATCCATACCTCTCATGATTCATGCTCTTTCTACTTCTCTTTTTATGTCAGATTTAATTAGTTTAATTATGTTTCTTTTAAAGGACAACATAAAATCGGACAAGAAAGTGAACAGTCCCCCAATATCCACAAATTGAACTACATGTTACTCGTACAATGAGGTTTTGTACAAGTGTGTTGGTTTTACTGTAGAACAACCAGATCCAGATTAGGCCTGGTGCTGAGGGGATATTTAACCCTTCTCTCTCACGTTTATTTCCTTCCCTTTTGCTCTCAAAATAGCATCTAGCACTATTATGAATTCACAATTGGCATCTATTGGTTAAGCACAAAGCAATGCTACCAACTCCTAGGGATAAGTGCAGCATAGGGAATTTGGGCATGAATTTCACAATAGAATTGGAAAGTTTAAACTTATTCTTCAATAGCCCTTCTAATTAGGACTGCTTTTCAGCAAAAGCAGTGTATTTCCACACAAAACTATGTGGTAAATACTATGTAGTTTGAACCACTAATATTTAGTCTCAGAAACATGCATAGAGCAAAAGTATTTGAAGAACCATACATAATGCATTTAATGCTAATATTTGTACAGGGAAAGTTAATCTACCTACTAATAAAGGAAGACATCTATTGTTCTGATATTCCTTAATGACTGCTGACCACTCTTTGCTTAATAACATCTAATGATGGAAAGTTTATTATTTTCCAGGGGGAATGTCAGGAACCTCCATTAAAGTTCCACTGAACTCAACTTCTTGGTATTTGAATCCATTGCTCTGGATCATAACTTCTAGAGCAATGAATCCTAACTGGATTCTCCAAATTTTATATCCCATGATTCCTTGCTAATTGCCTGGGAAATCTAGAACTTAATACATTTGCAGGCATCAAATTGGAAATGTTACTGAAATATACCAAAGAACAATTGTAATAATCTCTGGCCTTTAATTACTTGTTCCTTAGATATTTCCATGGCTGAAGCACACATCCGTTCTCATGGTATATTATTAATTTCTCATACAGAAATGGACAAAGCTGGAATTAACTTGAATAAATTTATGATTTTCAAACTGGTTTATGATTTTATGTACTGCACAAGTGTCTGCTTTCCTTCTGTTGGAAATGCACTGCACTTGAAGCATTTTAGTGTTTTAAAACCTTCAATGGTTTTGTATACTTACTTCCATTAGCAAACAGCACAAATAAATGCAATACAATGAATTTATTCCTAGCCACTTTAGAAACTTGGGAGCAGAAGCAGTATTGTATGGAGGAAAGGCACACCTGGGCACATCTGGGGAATGCAAATAAATAAATAACGTAATGTGCAGATTAGCTTGAAAACAACAAAGGATCCTGTCTGACTGTAAAGGATGAAAATAAATTATTCACTACTATGTTTACTTTGCTATTTAAAAAGCATAAGATTTCAAGGCAGTTCTAATCCATCACCAGTAATATTATGATTATGATTAGAAATAATAAATATTTCCTATCATTTCCCTTCTACTTGTAGGATTCTTCTCTTTCTTTTCTTTTTTCTTCCTTCCTTCCTTTCCTTCCTTCCTTCCTTCCTTCCTTCCTTCCTTCCTTCCTTCCTTCCTTCCTTCCTTCCTTCCTTCCTTCCTTCCTTCCTTCCTTCCTTTTTCTTTCCATATTTAAAATGTACTAAATGTACTAAATGTACATGTAAATCTACATGTACATGTAAAATGTACTAAAAAACATTCTTAAGACATGACTGCTTTCATGCAGAAAGAAAAAGTGTAAATGAATAAGGTACCACTTTATAACACAAATCAAAGCATTTCACTAGTTCAGAATTTTACATGACTGAAGGTTCTTTCCGATGGTTGACTTGAAGCAGTTCTCACCCATCCTGCCTTAGTTGCTTCCATTCCAGCAATTGTGGTCACCTCATATTCTTCCAAAGTTATGAGTGACAAAACAGATGTTAAAGAACTTGAGGTATTCTAAAACAAGGAAGAAAATTATTTTAATGGAGGTTCTGCTATGGAAAACTTAAGCGTGTCTCACTCATGGACTGAGAATGAGATAAAGACAACATCACAGTGGCTACTTGAAACAGGAGGTTGTGAGGACGTTTTAGATGAGCCTCAAAGCTTATTGTGGGTTGCTTTTCTTGTTTTTGTGTTTGTTGTCTCCCTGTTTGGCTGTCTTTTCTTTTGCATAGTTTGATTTGTCATTTTGACTTTTTATGTCAGTAATTCATCTGTTTGCCACCCAAAGCCATTCTATGTGGCAGAATGAATGAATGAATAAATGAATGAACGAATGAAAAGGAATCAATAACGTTTGTGCCATGACAAATGGAAAAAGGGCTTATGACAAACAGGGAGACTCTACAATAACCACAATCTCTCTTTCCTTTCTTCTGAATGCTTTCACATAAAAGGCAGTTGTAGATATGGAATGGAGAGAGAGGAACTGGAATTTATCTTCTCTATTACTCACATTCTTGGAAAAAAAAACCTTTACTATAGTCAGAAAATAGACAGCTGATACAGTTATCACCCCCAGACTGTATAAATGGCCTTTCTGCAACCTTTTGAAAGACTAGAAATAAAAAAGTTGCCTACCCTTTTTACCTTGGAGAGTCAGATAATGTTTTCTTTGGTCTGAACACATGTGCCCCATTCAGTTACTTTCAAATGTTTCTGACTTTTTGTACGTTTTTCTAAGGTAGAAAAATCTCTGCATCAAAATAATTATTAGCCAATGCAAACACTGTATAGGGAACCTAAAGTAATTTTATAGTAGATGTGAACTCCATTAGCTAAATTATGGATACATAATTTGTTCGTTGACATCAGAGGGATATCAGAATATTTAATCTGGCTGGTTGATTCATTAGTTCAACATTAATCTTGACAATATAAAGATAATGCTTTTATCCACCCAAAATTATGGGATTGGATGGCAAGCCTTTCTCTTCTACCATAAAAAGTGAAGAATTTAAAAGTCAAGGAAAACAATAAAGCAAAATCACTTTTAATAGTATGAAGCAGCAAGCAATAGAGTCATTTACTCAGTTCCAACTTTCATCCCTACTCAGTAAAAACCTTTATATAACAAATCACAACAATATGTGTGTTTAAAGTCATCTACATGCAGCAAAGCCTTCTTCTAGGCCAGGGGTGGGGAACTATGGCCCCTTTATGACTTGTGGACTTCAACTCCCAGAATTCCTGAGCCAGCCATAAGTCCACAAGTCATAAAGGGGCCATAGTTCCCCATCTCTGTTCTATGCACACATCTAAATGCTCATGTTGTCAGGCATGGTCAACTTGTAACCAGCATTACCAAAGGTACCTGAGTACCCCAGCTCAATTCTTCCAAGCAGACCCATTTGGATTCTACTACACTTTTGCACACAGATATAATTGCCATAAGCAAGATGATAAGTGTACAAAACTTGGCAGCTGAGTGGATTTTATTTATAGTATAATCAAAGTCAACTCCCACCCCTCCTACTGTTTCCAAAAGTTGGATGGTACTGCAAATTCCTGATTTTGCCTTGTTTGCTTGGTTCTTATTGTAATATTTCCTGGATTTTTCTTCAACATTCATCATTATAAAAATACTAAATCGCAGGGAAATCACTACTAATAATCTTTTCATTTGGATTACTATAATGCCCTTTCTATGGCTCCACCTTTGAAGGCCATCTGGATGTTGCAAGGAGTGCAGGATTAAGCAACCTAACCTGACCTTCACCACTATGAAAGGTCCACATTGATCAAATGTGGACAGGACTGAAGGTTTTTACATTGACCTATAAGCCCTAAGTAGCTTAAGATCTAAGTATTTAAAAATGCTTTCTCCCAGTACCACCCAATCCATAAGCTCAGATCTATTGAGAAAGATCTTGGATGGTCACCTGTTAGAGATGCTTTAGAGCTGTGGTCCATGGATCCCTGGGGGGCCACAATGTCATCACAGGGAGTACGTGAAGGCTTAAAGAAATGTTATGATTTAAATCCTGAGTTAAGTCTTGGGGGTCCATGGCCATGTGTGTGGCCACAAAAGGTATTTAAAGGAGGTCCATGGTGAAGAAAAGGTTGAGAACCACCGCTTTAGAGGATCCTGTACTGAGAGGCAGATGGATTAGATAACTTTTAAGGTAACTTCTAACTCTGTGATTCTATGATATATGGACATAGCTTGGGCTATTGCAAGGCATTCTGCATGGGGCTACCCTTGAAGAGTATTCGGAAGCTATAGCTGGTGCAGAATGCAGCTGGGTGGACAGTTCTTGGGGCCCCTAGGTTGGCCCATGTTACACCATTGTTCTGTGAGCTGCACTGGTTGCCAGTTTGCTTCTGGGTCCAAGTCAAGGTGTTGGTTCTTACCCTTAAAGCCTTTCATAGCTTAGGTCCAGGTTATATGAGGAACTGTCTCACCCCAATGGGATCAGCCTGCCTCTCCTGTGCCGGCAGAAGGGGCATACTGTGGAACCCATCCGTCAAGGAATTCTGGCTGGTGAGGTCCAGGAGAAAAGACTTTTCTGCCACGGCTCCTATCCTCTGGAACATGGTGCCTCCCAAGGTGAGATCCACATTCACCCTTTGACCTTCTGAAAGGGCCTGAAGACCAGCTCTGCCAACTGGCCTGGGTCTCCAATGGGACCTGTCACTCTTGGGAGTGGTTAAAGGACTAAGATAAAAACCCACCTCATCCCCATGTGCATCTTGCTTCCTTCCTTCCCATCTTGCCAGTTTTAAATCAATTTTGGTGTTAATATTTATCGTTTTAATATTTTAATATTTTATCTTGGGTTTATATTTGTAAGCTGCCTAAATTCATCTCTAGGCGAGATGGGCGGCATGTAAGTTTAATAAGTAAATACAAAATAAATAAATTTACACAATCTTCGCATGGCTGCCTTGCAGTTCAGTAGGTGCCCATACGCCATACTGCAGTTATAAAATATCTGGTATTTTCTTCTCATCTGAGAGGATTTCTAAGTCAAATGCTCTATCATCAAACTGAATGTGACGGGGTAGGAAAGTATATGATAATTTATCTGTCCAGCTCTGAAATCTTTCTGTACTGTACTGCAGTACAGGATTGCAGGCTTCTTCCAAATAGTGGGTGTTTCTCAATGGACAAATACCAAACAATGAAGTAATTTTAAACTTATGACCACAATTGAGGCCCAAATTTATGTTGCTAAGTGAGACATGAAGTGAGTTTTGCCCCATTTTATGATCTTTCTTGCCATAGTTGTTAAGTGAATCACTGCAGTAGTTAAGTTAGTAACAAGCTTCCCCATTGATTTCGTTTGTCAGAAGGTCTCAAAAGGTGATTGTGTGACTCTTAGATTAAAATAGAGCTGAAAGGGACCTTGGAGGTCTTTTAGTCCAGCCCCCTGCTCAAGCAGGAGGACCTATACCATCTCAGACAAGTGACTATATAGCCTCTTCTTTAAAATCTCCAGTGATGGAGCGCCCACGATTTCTGGAGGCAAGCTTTTCCACTGGTTAATTGTCCTCACTGCCAGGAAGTTTCTCCTTAATTCCAGGTTGCTTCTCTCTTAGATCAGTTTCCAACCATTGTTTCTTGTCCTGCCCTCTGGTGCTTTGGTGAATAACGTGACCCCCTCTTCTTGGTGGCAGCCCCTCAAATACTGGAATACTGCTATCATGTCTCCCCTATTTCTTCTTTTCTTTAGACTAGCCAAACCCAAGTCCTGCAGCCGTTCTTCGTATATTTTAGTCTCCAGGCCTTTAATCATCTTAGTTGCTCTTCTCTGAATTTTTTCCAAACTCTCAACATCTTTTTTGTGATACGGTGACCAAAATTGGCTGCAGTGTTCCAGGTGTGGTCTTACTAGGGTTTTATAAAGTGGTACTAATACTTCGCATGATCTTGATTCTATGCCTCTGTTTATTCAACCCAGGATTGTATTAGCTTTTTTGGCTGCTGCTGCACACTGCTGGCTCATAGTCAAGTGATCCTCCACTCTGGGACACTGCAACCATCATAAATATGAGTCAGTTGCCAAGTGTCTGAATTTTGACCACACGACCGTGGGGATGCTGCAACAGTGGTGAAAAATGGTCATAAGTTACTTTTTTTAGTGATATAACTTTGAACCGTCACTAAATGAACTGTTGTATGTCGAGGACTATATATAGACTTACTGCTCTGCTTCAGTGGGATATAATTCTCCTGGTATTTCTAGGATCTCATCATCGCAACATAACAGGGGCCTGTCAATTCAACTGAAAACAAAAAAATATGTCAGTTTTGTGCGTTTTCATTCAGATCATGATATAGTATAATTACACATGCACCAAACAAATAAAATGGCAAATACCCAGATTAAAAGATTTATATCCAGAAATATTCTATATGTACAGAGATCAATACAAGGGAGTGGAATATTTTTGTCCGATCTTGATTTTTGTCTCTTATTAAAATTTTACTCTTAGCATACTTCCTTGAAAATAAATTCCATTGAAATTAGTGATTCTATATACCAAATAAATGTAGGCACAAACTTTGCTTTCTGTTCAGATTTGGAAAAGAAACAAAAAAGATTGTGGTGTCTGAATCAATAGATAACATTTTTACTTCCTTAAATTATTGGTGAATCTTCCCCCTCCACGCCCACTTTATTTTCCTATCTTCCTTCTGCTTCCATTGTTGTTGCAATATTTTGGCTTTCCCCAGTCTGGTATTAAGCAAGAGTCCATTTACAAATTTCTTAATACCACTGTCTCTGATTAGGGAATACAGTATTCATTAGTTTTAATTTTAGAAGAAAAAAATAGGTTTACCAAACCCTCAGTCTGGAAATTTTCACAATTTCCCAGAATGAGAATTTTCTAAGAGATAATTTAATTATAAACCTAGCTTGCAAACTGGACATTGTTTCTTATTTCAGCAGTAGTAATTTTCAGTTTGCAGAAATATCATTTTGCATTGGGTTTCTGCAGAAGTAGAACACCTAAGGAATAAAATGATTTTCTTTTACTTTTCATGGAGAGGAATACTTCTTTAACTGCAACACAATTATTTTGGGATGTACAGAGATAACGTGCTTTTCTTTATTCTTTTCTATCTTGTTGTTCCTGATAAGCCATTTGCAGATATTTTCTTCTTTTTCATTTATAATATTCAAGGCACTCTTGGAATCTTTGGCTGAAAATTTCAAGAAAAATACCACAAAGCAGTGGTTGTCAATTTGTGGTCCATGGTGGTCCATGATGGCATCATAGGGGGTCTGCGAAGGCTTGAAGAAATGTTTTGATTTAAATCTTGGGTTAAGTCTTGGTGGTCCGTGGCCATGGTCCGTGGCCACAAAAGTTATTTAAAGGAGGTCCATGGTGAAGAAAAGGTTGAGAACCCACTGCCATTAAAGCAACAGGCCATATGCAAATTATTAAATATGACTAAGCAGATTTGGATCCCAATCATGGCACTGAAACCTCTGCTCTTTTGGGGTGCTAATGCTAAGTTCTTCTGTCCAGCAATGATGGATTAATTAGGGCAGGAGTTTGCAACCAAGAGCCTTACAAATGGCCTTGCATGCAGTTTTAATACCCCACCTCCTCAATTGTAACTAACTTACAATATTGAACATGATGGAAGAAAGAAAGGTTAAATTCATGGGAGCAAACCTATCAATTAATTTATTAGATTTACATCAAACATACACTCAATGTTAGGGATTTTTGTTGTTGTTGTTCTTGTTAGAATGTGGCCTCTGCAAGCCAAGGAAAATTCAGGAATTGTTGTAGGCTTGAAAAAAGATGCATAGTCCTTACAGAAGGCTTCCCAATTTGGGGTTAGTTTCTCCTTTCCAAATGTAGAATGTAGTTTACGATGCCCATTTCACTTACATGTAGCCCATGATTTATGATCACAGTTGCGCCCCAAATTTCCGTTGCTTAGCAAGACAGTTGTTAAATGAGTTTTGCCCCATTTTATGACCTTTCTTGCCACAGTGGTTAAGTGAATCACTGCAGTTGTTAAGTTAGTAACATGGTTGTTAACTGAATCTGGCTTCCCCATTGACTTTGCTTGTCAGAAGGTGGCAAAAAGTGATCACATGATTCTGGGAACTGCAACCATCATAAAAATTGGCCAATTGCCAAGGATCTGAATTTTGATCACATGACCAAGGGGATGCCACAATGGTCGTGTGAAAAACAGTTATAAGTCACTTCTTTCAGTGCTGTTGTAACTTCAAACAGTCACTAAATGAATGGTTGTAAAGTGAGGACAGCCTGTATTTTTCCAGTAATCTTGTAGGGGTAGGGTTGATTGAACTCTATGAATTCCATCAAAATTTGCCTTTGGGTGACTCTCTCATTCTAAGTTCTCAGTAGCTGCTTTGCTTTTTGACTTTCTAACTGAGACTTTGTCCTTCAAAGAACTTTTCTCTCTTCTTGTTTTTAACCCCCCCCCCGCCCCCAATTTCCTTTTGCATTTGGTTAATGAGGTTGTTTATTTTTGTTAAAGTCTTCAAAACCCATTAATTTTTACCAGGAACTCATTAAAAAGCCATGAATGAGAATACACATGTATTGATAGTGTAATGTAAAATGCATCCCCATTTAAAATTTAATGGCGCAGCAGCCTCGATCATTAAAAATTTGTAAAAGAAAAGAGGTAGCGCATTGTTACCTACACGTTCTCACTCAGCATTCATTTGTTTCCAGGCAATGACTTTTGACGTGCTTGTGGCGACCATTTGGGAGACGGATGGCGCTTGCATCCATCAAGGCGAACGCTAATGGCTGCTGATGTCAGGCAGCACCTGTGTGTTGTGTTCTTCAACTCAAACTCTAGATCAGGGGTCTTCAAACTTGGCAACTTTAAGAATTGTGGACTTCAATTCCCAGCATTCCTCAGCCAGCCCTGGCTGGCTGAGGAATTCTAGGAGTTGAAGTCCACAAGTCTTAAAGTTGCCAAGTTTGAAGACCCCTGCTCTAGATGTTCCCAATATTTCCAGAGGCAACTATATCGATTAAGGATTCTTGTGCTGCTTTGCTTCCAACCATGTGGATAGGTGTTTTCCTTAAAATTACTGTCATGTCAAAAGAAAACTTTTAACCATCAAGGGAAGGTAGTTTGTGCCTCTGGAGACTTCAGAGTGCTGGAGATGGTGTGCTATCAAGAGCAAAAGAAACCCAACCTGTTTGCAATGGGTTTCTTTTCTTAACAGACCTGTTGGGTTACGGTAAATAGGTTCATGGTCTGTTCTGCTGGAGCAGGAAATTTACACCATAAGTCTAAGATTTTTAGCACAGAAATGCACATAATGTTGGGTGCGCCCCAGAAAATAAAGCAGATGTGCAACAGAAACATGCCTACAAAAAATGAGTCCCATTGAGTTCAAGAGAAGTTTATTTTTTAATAAACTTAAATAAATAAATCTGCCCTAAGTTACAATGTGATTAGCTTGGTTTGGGTTGTTAAACAACTATCGATAACCAACCCATTGCTTTGAGACATACTGAAGACTACTGTTTAGAGCCAAATGGTTAGCAAAAAAAAAAAAAAAGAATTGAAACAAAAAAAGAAGATGAATTGAAGGGGAGAAATTTTATCTTTTTCATCCAGCAAGGAAACCATGTCTTCCCCTAAACTAGTATTTTCAGGATCCATTCTGAGAGCATTACAACTGTTGCAGAACTGTATCTGTGGCAACTCTGTGTACAGGTAGTCCTCAACTTACGACCACAATTGCGCCTAAAATGTCTGTTGTTAAACAAGACAGTTATTAAGTAAGTTTTGCCCTATTTTACAACCTTTCTTAAGTGAATCACTGCCGTTATTAAAACGGTAACATGATTGTTAAGTGAATCTGGTTTTAGAAGGTCACAAAAGTTGATCACGCAATCCTAGGACACCGTGACTGTCATAAATATGAGCCAGTTGTCAAGCATCACAAATTTTGATCAGGTGGCCATGGGGATACTGCGATGGTCATAAGTGTGAAAAAGGGTCTTAAGTCCATTTTTTCAGAGCTGTTACAACTTCAAAAGGTCACTAAATAAATTACTGTAAGTCAAGGACTACCTGTAATCAACACACAACTGAAAGTTTTCTTTGGCTGCCTCTTCCTGTTTTTCAACTGGGCAAAGTTGGACATAGCGGGAGGAGAAAGGGAAAGCCAAGGAAAGGAAAGTGTTTTTGGTCCACAGAGCAAGCTGCAGCTGGGTTTATATGTCACACTTTATCCCATAATCCCAGTTTTCTACGATCACACAACATAAGCAGCCACAGATTTACCACAGAGTTGAGTTCATAGAATATTGGTTAATCTGGAGGCAAACACAGAACATTTCAGAAAATCCAAAAAGTGTGCAAACTCCGAACACTTCTAAAGTTCAACATTTTAATAGTCAATTGAGGTGCTGACTATATTCACATATCCATTTAAGTCATGATTTGTTTCAACTTTTGTTTTTTAAAAAAGTCATTCTGGGCCAGAATGGGATGACATAAATTATGTGTTCTTCCAACACACCAAATCACAACCAAACCATCCATATTATGGCTTCAGAAAACATGTGAACTTCATCAGTAAAACAATTCCTTTTCTTAAAATGGCAAATTTGTGCCAGTTTGTTAAGTTGCGATAAGTAAATCCTTTAGGTTTAAACAGTCTAACTATTTGGGATCTTTTGCATCACAGATACACCAAAATAAAACCCATTTTTATTGGACTTTGATTTTACACAGAAGTGAATCCTACATATGAAAGTTACAAGATTATCTGTACTGTCTTGAATATATCTTCTTAGGAGACCAAGTGGGCCTATCTTTGGCCATCTGAAGGAAATAGCTTGGCAAATTGGGAAGAATTCAGACAAATCATATATATATTCCAATTATGGTCAACATTGTCAAACAGATATATAGGTAGTCCTCGACCTATGACCACAATCAAGCTCAAATTTTCTGTTGTTAAGCGAGACATCTCTTAAGTGAGTTTTGCCCCATTTTACGATTTTTTTTGCCACAGTTGTTAAATGAATCACTGCAGTTGCTATGTTAGTAACAAGGCTGTTAAGTGAATCTGACTTCCCCATTGACTTTGCTTGTCAGAAGGTCACAAAAGGAGATCACATGAACCCAGGATCCTGCAACCTTCATAAATATGAACCAGTTATCAAGCATCCAAATTTTGTTCATGTGACCAAGGGGATGTTGCAACGGTCATAAGTGTGAAAAACTGTCATAAGTCACTTTTTTCTGTGCTATTGTAACTTTGAATAGTCACTAAATGAATTGTAGTGCTTTGCGTACAGAAATTTTTTGTTCAGTTCCTGGCTTCTCCTTTTCATCATAAACTATAATGGTTGGGTCCCCGTACCATTAGTTAACCAAAGCCAAACAGTCTAGCTAGCATATTATTGGCCACAATGTTGAGTAATTGGATTAAGCTCTGATGCAGTGTTGTGTTTTCAAGGCCACATACTCATTGAATGAGCACAGGTACACCTCCATCTTGAAGCTGTGCACATTAGATACTCTAACCTTCAAACTAAAATGGCAATTGCTCCAGAGTCAGCAAGTCTCAACCTTGATTAAAATAAAGTATGCAAAGGAAGGAGGTTTATGGTTGTATATGTCTGCTCATCGATCTACTCCTTGGTTTTACTAGATCATATGAAGCCAGTCAGCAAATGTAAGACAATTATCTATGCTCCAGCATTGGGACTGTGATTTTTGCCTTTATCGGTTTAAATCTGTGCACATCATTGGGCATCAGTTATGGGGGAGGAATTGCCAAGAGAGTTGCCACAATTGCATGATAGCAATATCACAATTGTGATAGCAATAGCAATACTCATTTCTTTGACCCTCTTTGCAGACATGAAGGGATCTGGAATCACTAGATCTATGAAAATTGTTCACTATATATAGCTGAAGCATACACCAATGATCCTGAACAAAACTATTTTGGTGCTGGTGGGAACAGAAGTGACAACACATAGGTGCCAAAATGCCCAAGGAGGAATCTGTAGAAGGTTTATTGGGGCAATCAAGGCAATGAAATGGCAGACGGCATGCAAAGGGCACTGAAAGTTGAAGTTAAGTGATGCCAATAGCAAAACTATGCAGCAAGCAAAGGAGATCGAGACCGGTATGAGGGGTCTGATTAAATAGAGAAAGAGAAGACTCTGAATTGAGAAGCAGGTGATCCTGTGGGACTATAGTAGGAATCTGAACCCCAAGTGAAGGCAGATTAAAGATGTAGCAAAGGGGCAATAAATATTGATACTACTCTTTGTAATATCATCCCATGGGAAAGAATCTTTGCCGGATGTTCAGGCCTGAGAATTACAGGGGCTGGGAGAGTTGTTTTGACAGCAAACAATACACAAGAGGCCGAAAGAATTATACGTTCTTCAAGCAAACCGGAATGCAGAAGCAGCAATAGCAGGCTCACAGCCTGGGAACAACAGCCTCTTGGAGGCTTTAAAGAACCTGAAACATAACCCTTTTATATAGACTCAGCTAAAAAGACGCAGCTGGTTCAGCAGTTCATGTCTTGGAATACAGGGTAATACCTTTCAGAAGAGAATTAAGGGGGAAGATTTAATAATAATATAAAAAGAATCTCATTCGCGTGACCGGGCTTTGTTTTTGTGGTGAACCCGGCAGTCTCCACCACCAATAAGGGTAGCCAATGATTTGGTTCCCAAGGTTCTTAGGATGATTAGAAGGCAGGTGAAAAATTAGATGCATCCAAAGGCTGTGATCTTAAACGGCCAACTTTGCTCCATCTGGTGCCTTCCAGATGTGCTACATGCCCTTAATGCTCCAGCCTGCCAAAGGTCTGGGAAAACCTCAGTGTGAACTTACCTAAGAATAAATGTCATCAGGTTCAGCTGGGGAGACGTAGAGTTGAACCTGTCCTGTAGCATGCCTGAGGGCAAGAACTTTGTCCATGAGAAAACAATGCTTGTGATGATTTTGAAAGCTACTGTACTGGTTTTAATGTGAGAAAGTATCAAAAAAATAAAATAGATTGTAAATCTGGGGCTATGGTGTCTATGAAGATTCTCAGTCATCCAGGTCATGGTTGTCCCAAAGGTGCTTTTTCAGGAGTCAACTGGACTTCCTTGTTTTTCTTTGAAGATGTTTCGCTTCTCATCCAAGAAGCTTCTTCAGCTCTGACTCCATTCCCCACCATCTAGTCAGAGCTGAAGAAGCTTCTTGGATGAGAAGCGAAACATCTTCAAAGAAAAACAAGAAAGTCCAGTTGACTCCTGAAAAAGCACTTTTGGGACGATCTGGGGCTATGGGTTACATTGCACTCAAGAATTAATGAAAATGGAGGAGGTGGCCACTTAGACTCTTCTCAAAAATAGTGGGACTTACTCTTAACAGAATAACAGAGTGTTCATAGGATTCTTTAATACATTATTGATTAGATGGACAATTGGGGGACAGGAGGGTGGGAGGATTTATTGCAGACAAATAAATATATGTGAATATACATCATTGATGAAATTTGCATCATACGTCTAATGACATTTTACTTGAATGGCACAAATTGATGCAAAGGATGCAAAAATGATAATTATATATAATTATGGATATGATCCAAATATATGCAAACTGTAAAAATGTCAAATCACACCATTGTGGAAAGATGCAATGCTGCCAGTTATATCAGTCTTCAGGGTTTCTTCCCAAACAATGGACTTTGTTGTTTGGAGGTAAAGTCAGAATGGAAATATGGGTTATTAAATGAAGATCTGTTAAATGGAGGTTTCATCATAGTTTAGTATTTTAGGCTGAAAATTCTCCTGGAAGAAGTGCTATTTTTCAGGGCAGGCTTTTGTATATCTGAGTGCCAGGATTTGATCTCTAGGATATTTAATAAAAGGATCATTCTCCAAACAGATCTCCTTCAGGTTTGCTGAGATTTACAAGTCTGTGGATTCCAGCCACCAAGACCTTTGGCGGTAGTTGGGAATTTTGAAGGTTGTAATCCCAACACAAATGGAAAGTATATGAAAGGTAGCATCTTTATTGGGGAAGACTATTGTATAATAATGCTGAAAAGAGGCAGGAAGTTCTATTTATGGAGAAGGGCCTTTGACATTCAAACTGAGCTGAACTGACTGTTCCTTAAGAGACTGAAGCAGAGATGACAACTCTCACATGTAGTTGTGTTCTTCCATCCTCATCCACATGCAGCCATGATTACATGCTTTTGAAATGCACTATCTGATGATTTTAGAATAAAAAAGTAAAGTAAGTAATACATTACTGTGAATACAAAATAGACTCATCCCAGGGTGGATGACTATAAGCCTGTGCCCTTATTTCATTGAAAATATTATGATGGGTCTCTCAGCAGCAGCCTTCGGGGAAATAAGAGGGGGGGGGCAAGGGCATAAGCAACATGATGCCCTTGCAACACCAACCCTGCCCTCTTTGTTTGTGCACCAAAATGTCACTTGCATATATTTTATTTATATATTTATTAAATTAATATGCCATCCATTTCACTATTCAAAGCAATTCTGGGATGGAGGGTATGGAGCTTTATTTTATTTATTTATTTATCAATCAAATCTATAAAGCTGTCCATCTTACAAGAAATGAATCTGGGTGGTGTACAATAGAAAAACCAGGTGGATACTCAGGAATCTATTTGTCCCTCTTTTTTCCACTATAGGCCATTCTTATTTCAAAGAAGTACGCTAGAATCTTTTCAGCCACCAGTTTTGGAGTTGCATTGGATTAAGGCTATTTCAATAAGCTACTAACAGTTTAAAATAGATTAAAGAGGAAAAAGGTCAGGAGCAAATTAGGGATTCCTGGGTCAAAAACCAACTTCCCAAGTAAGAAAAAAAACCACATGGGTTTTTTAAATGGGAATCTGATTTAACATAAAACTCACCTTCCCCAGAGGATTATAAGAGAAATCCACTGTCAGACATTATCAACATGATTACAACTCTAATATTTTATGTCAGTACGCCTTTTAAAGCAATCAAACAAATTAGGACTTCTTTCTCTGGCTAGCAAATCACATTTTCACCTAAAATCAAGATTCCAAGCTAGCCTTAATAAGCTAGATCTAACCTGGTTGAAATCAAGATGAGAACTAATTTAAATCCCTTGCAACTAATCTGAAACTTGTTGATGGCTCTGGCTGTTCTTGCACAACGTACTAATGTCAAAATAGGCAATCACAGTTTAGTCTAGCATTTGCACAAACCTTATTTGTGAGGTTTGTTTGTTTGTTTATGAATACAGTTAATGGGATTTCATCAAACAACACAGGAACTTGTTTGGGGAAGAGGGAAACACGAGAACCGTTCTGTGTCTTCAGCAAGGAAGGAGAATCTCCCTAATGGAAAGCTCCCAGTTCTAAGCATTGCTCTCCTTCTCTGAATAAAGATTTCTTCTGTTGCTAAGTGAGACCTTTGTTAAGTAAATTTTGCCCCATTTTACAACTTTTCATGCCACAGTTGTTAAGTGAATCACTACAGTTGATAAGTTAGTATCACGGTTGATAAGATAAGATAAGATAAGATAACCTTTATTGTCATTTTTATATTGTGGGCACAATGGCACACATCAAAAATGAAATTTAGTTGCCCGCTCTCAAAGTGAAACACATACATGACACACACCTAAACATACTATGTACAACATATATATAGACCCACATTCCTACATATACATAGCAAATAAATATTAAATACTGTCCATCTTGAATATATAATGCAAGGAGGAAGTTTGAGAGTTCACAAGGTTAATGCTGTATGGAATGAAACTATGGCTGAATCTGGATGTTGTGCTACAGATACCACGAAGCCTCCTCCCAGAAGGTAACAAGGAAAGCAGGTCGTGAAGAGGATGTGTAGTGTCCCAGATAATCTAAGTGAATCTGGCTTCCCCATTGACTTTGCTTGTCATAAGGTCGCAAAAAATGATCACATGACCCTGGGGCACTGCAACTGTCATAACTACAAGTCAGTTGCCAAGCATCTGAATTTTGATCATGTGACCATGGGGATGCTGCAACAGTTGCAAATGTGGAAAATGATCATAAGTCACTTTTTCAGTGCCGTTGTAACTTCAAACGGTCACTAAATGAACTGTTGTAAGTCGAGAATTAGCTGTACTGCTGTCTACCCTTCATTTTTGCAGGAAATGTGTTAGCTCTGAATAAATGAAAGAGAAAATCAAACTGGCCCTGGGCAACTCTAGTGTCTGTGCTTGGTTCACCTGCTCAGTTGTCCTAGGCATGGCTTGAGATTCAGTTTACATAGTTTTATTTATTTATTCATTTATTTATTCAATATCTATAGCTGCCCATCTCAATCAATGGCTCTGGGCAGTTTACATACCATTTTGCCTAGCATTGCAACAAGAAGAGGTTTACAATGAAATAGCCGACAACAACTGCATTTTTAAAAACAATAGCACAAAATGGTATATATAAAGATCTATTTGTTAAACATAATGAGGGGAGGTTTAGAAAAATGAACAAAACACAGTTGTTCATTAAACAATCATATATGGGAGGCCTAGATAAAAGAATAACAGATGCCCAAAAGATGTCCCGGTAGCCATTTCACAGATTCAGAATAACAAGATAACAGAATAACAGAATAACATAGTTGGAAGGGACCTTGGAAATCTTCTAGTTCAATCCCCTGGTCAAGCAGGACACCCTACACCAGGGGTCCCCAACCCCCGGTCCGTGGACCAGTACTGGGCATGCCAGCAACCGATCCGCACAAACAAGCAAAGCCCCATCCATGAGATGCAGGCAGCACACAAAACCACGCACTCTCCGGTCCATGGAAAAACCTCTCTCCACAGAACCGGTCCCTGGTGCCCAAAAGGTTGAGGACCTCTGCCCTACATGATTTCAGACAAATGGTTGTCCAATGTCAATAGAATTCCCAATGGAATTTCAGATTCTATTTCACAGAACTCACCTACAAGGAATCACAGGATGAATCTGCCAATCATGGTGCATGCAGGAGAAGCACCCCGATGGTCTCAGGGGTTGACTGCCTCTGTAAAAGCAAAGGGATCCATCAGTTATCCTGGCCCTCAGTTGCTAAAAGCCTTTAATGTTTGAAGAAAAACCGGCTACTTGGTAGTCTATGCAGTTGTTTTCATAGAGGTGTAAAATGGCTTGATCTGGTGTCTCACTCAGCAATTTGACCACTGAATCCAGTATCAGCCACAACTTTCAGACCAAAGTCTGTATTTAGAGCATGTTTTAAGCATGAGGTTACCAGAACACAAACAGTAGTAGCTAAGCTATGCTCATCCAAGGAAGAACTTATTTGGTGCAGGTATTACTGACCATAGAGACCATCTGGGTTCCAACTTCAGTGATAATCCTAGCCATCTCTCCAAATGATGGCACTATTATTTCTGAAGGACTGCAACCCAAGTTACTGTAGAAAGGCAGACTTCCTAATGCCTGTACTTCAGAACTACCCATCCATAAGATCGCCATTATTTTAGCATCTGTGATCTGTGAACCAAGGTTTATGGTTCAGTATATTGTGTGAATCCAACCAGCTGTGGTTTACATTCACTCAACCAAATAAAGCATGGCTAAGTATGGATCCAGTTAGTGATTCACAAAAGATCTTAGTTCCAATTAATGTCTTTGCTTCTTTGATGCTTCATTAGTAATGGATAACAATATAGTAAAACGAAAATAGCCTGCTTTGCTACTGGCCACCAACTGCCCATGACCAGATGAAAGTTCGGAAGTAAAAGCATGAGTAACAAGAAGGTCTATGCCAGTGCCCATCCATTAGTCACCTCAACTACAGGATCCTGTCACCAACCAAAAGGAAAGGTGAGGTGATGGAAGAGAAAGATGGCAAAACTAAAATACTTCTTTTGCCACCACAACAAAATTTCAAGTGATTTTTTGCTTGCAGGAAGAAAGAACTGTTAGGCAGAATCCAGGACTTTTACTTCGTCAACTGAGACAACTTGGCCAGTTGGCATCTACTTTTCCAGGTGAGAACATGTTCCCTTAAAAACAAAAAAGTTACCTTAAATTTCCTCCCCAGATAAGATGGGTTGGGAGTGGACAGCAATTTCTGTGACTAATTCATCTGATGGGGCACCTAATTGGGGGAGTCTGCTTTGGATCCTAAGAAATCTCTGAATTTTCTAGAAGACATAAATCATCGTGATATTATGCAGTAAATATAATATGCCCCAAGCTTTAACCTTCTGCAATTGGATCCGATCTATTTTCTCCAGTGGATGAGCTACTTGGTTGTTTTAAAATACATCTTCTAACAATCATACCAACAGTTGCTGGATGATCAGTCTAAAAGCTTTTTCACTTGCCAGAGAGCAATTATTCATTTTCAAAAAATAAATCAAGATCTGATTAAACATTTTTTCCCCATTAAGGGATGTACTCTGAAGTGTATTGTGATAGTGCTATACAAGAATGCTTAGCCCGCGGATTTTTTTCAAGGCGCTTGTTGGGAATAGTTTCATATGGCTGATATATTAAGATTGTGTGAGTCATTAGGTTTTATGTGACTGTACTTTGAAAATATTGCCCATACGTGCTAGTTCAGGAACAGGTCACAGACTTGGGTTATTGTAGAAGAGAATGTTATTTCTAATTGGGGAATTTCCCCTTTCCTCACAAATGCCATAGAGAGGTTACGAATATGTAATAATTTAAATCAATATAATTTAATTCATAATTCAACACGAATTGACTCAGTCCCCAAAGAAGAGCAGTTACTTAGAATTCCAAGTCTATCTTAATGAAAAGTAAGCAAGTTTTGTTTGGGACCAGTGGTACATGTGTACCGGTTTTATATTTGGTGGAGTTTGATTTTTGGGGTTTTTATTGACATATTGCTGTACAGAGCCATAGATTATCAGTTGTGTAGCCTTATGTGTTGTATAAATAAATGAACCAATAAACCTGCAATCTTGTGGGGAGGAGATGCATGGGATCAACATTGGGAGTGGCTGAAAGTGAGAGTGACCCTTTGGATGGCGTGGTGAGGAGGATGGAGGGCCAGATTGCAGATATGGGCAAGTCAAAAACAAAAATAGAAACTGAATTAATACATTTCATGTCAATATGATTAGTCTTCCATCATATTAAAGATTACAGTTTTGGAGATCTGGAGGCCCTATGCTATCCTGGGGTTGAGCATCTCTGCTGTGGAGCAGCAGCCTTCCAACCTACTAACTTGCCATTTTGTTGGGGGAGGAGTGTGTGTGTCTGTGTGTCTGTGTGTCTGTGTGTCTGTGTGTGTATGAAAGTGTCTCAGTTTCGTTTTCTACTACCTGGAATGGAAGAAAATAAATTAAACTAGCCCAGCTGATGAAATGTTGTAATAGTTTCCAGGGCCTATAGAAGAAGTTCTTTCCGTTGCATCATTTCCATATCTGCCCCTGACTTGTCCCAGTTTTTCCTGATTTGTTCATTGTTACAGCAGAACTCTGCCTGGATAGGGCTGATTTCCTCATTTTTCCTAGATTTGGAGTGGGGAGAGGCAAAGGGTCTCTCTTGCCTTAAATGGAGTCTATCATAGGATTGATGTGACAAATTTTAAGTATTTGCCACCCAAAATGGTAGGAAATTATGCCATTGATTTTTATCAATTATGGCTCAAGAGTATCACAAAAACTGCCATCCCCAAATAAATGTTTCTGCATAGACAATTGCTATTTAGTTCTTGCTACAACTCCAGCAGAAATTATGCACTTTCACACACAAACATACACAAGCCATTTGTCATTGCCATAAAAATTCCTGACTCATCTTAACTTCTGGCTTAGAGATAGGAAATAGCATAAAGGCATGCTTAAAAAAAAACCCACAACCCTTTGCTACACAGAGATTAGAAAAGAGATGAAGAGACATTGTAGCATCCTCCCCCCCCCCTTTTTTTTCCTTCCCTACAGCTCAGTTCGAGAAGATTACAGAGTTGTGAGTGCAGTGTTTGGTGTGCACTTTCTTTCTTTCTTTCTTTCTTTCTTTCTTTCTTTCTTTCTTTCTTTCTTTCTTTCTTTCTTTCTTTCTTTCTTTCTTTCTTTCTTTCTTTCTTTCTTTCTTTCTTTCTTTCTTTCTTTCTATCTTTCTTTCTCTTTCTTTTCTTTTTCTCTCTTTCTCTCTTTTCTTCTCTCTCTCTCTCTCTCTCTCTCTCTCTCTCTATATATATATATATATATATATATATATATATATATATATATATATATCTTTGATAACTGCAAAAATACGAATCCCGGCATATCTGTTCAATAACACAGTCCTCGATCTCCGGGAGAAATATAAACCAGCTGTTTATTGTTAAAAGTTTAAAACTAAGCTAAGTTGTTTTATATTGTAAATAGTTGTTTTTATTGTTTTAAACTTTTAACAATAAACAGCTGGTTTATATTTCTCCCGGATCGAGGACTGTGTTATTGAATATATATATATGCAAGGATGAGAGGAGGTGAATTCAGGAGTGAGCCGGCAGATAGCCCAGCTGATCGTAGGCAGACGAGGCAGAGGGACGGGATACAGCTGTGCGCACGCACATCCAAGCGCGAAGGAAATCGGAGGAAATAGCACTAATAGGATAGATAGTGGAAGACAGGAACAACGGGCAGACAAACGGGATGGAAAGGAGGGGAGCGGCAATGGGAAGGCATCTAAGACACCGGATCTGGTGTAAGGCCCAGAACGAGTACGGGGGAGCAGCTGGAAAGCAAGCCACGGCGGCAACGCCAGGAAGGAGGGGATTGACAAGGATGGGAGGGAGGAAGGTTGGAGAACTGGAGTGCAAAAAAGAGGAGGCGGGACAATTAAGGCAATTACGGTCAGCCAGGACGGATGGCCCTATCACACGGTCAATGAGTAAGCAGTTAGGCTAGCAAGGTTTATAAAAGTAATTTCCACCCAAAACTTTACTCTGAGGACGCTGGCAGAGGACCAGCGAAAGCTAAGTTGTTTTAATATTGTAAATAGTTGTTTTTATTTTTTAAACTTTTTAACATAAACAGCTGGTTTATATTTCTCCCGGAGATCGAGGACTGTGTTATTGAATATATATATATATATGTGTGTGTTGTGTGTGTGTGTGTGTGTGTGTGTGTGTGTGTGTGTGTGTGTGTGTGTGTGTGTGTGTGTGTGTGTGTGTGTGTGTGTGAAGTCCCAGCCTTGGAGCATTTGAAATAGACAAGGAATCTTTGGTCTCTCTTGTCACAAATGCTGCTCCAACTTGTCCCAAGGAAGCCTTTAATAACGGGGTCAGATAGAGTTCAATGAACTACCAGCCCAGCAGTATTTCAACTATGCTAGGTGCTCTCTTCCCACTGATCTCGGCATCCCTCCCCTTCTGTTATTAAATGGGTCGTTTTTACAACATCAATAAAGAACTTTCCTATCCAATTGCCCCGGACAAAGGCCTGAAAGCCAGGTTTTAAAACTATGAAAACTTTGTGTTAGGTTCATGTTAGATTGTTTTTGCTGTGTCAAATGCTCATTGGAGTTCAAAAGTTCAGATGAACCATGAACCTTGTCATTTCACAGCAGGTCATTCTACAAATATAGCTCAAAAGTGGGTGAGTGTGGGTGGGAGGATAAAGATGGGCCATGCGCCTCAATATTTAGGACGCCTTTCATTTGGTCTGTCCTGATACATATTTGTGTAACATTAATGATGTCTGCATCAGGTCACACCAAGGCAGGAAGAATGGACCTTTTGAAAATCAAATAATTTCTCAATGGTTGGAAAGAGATGAAGTATTTAGAATGACACACATTCAATGGCCGGTCCTTAATGCCCAGCTAAACCCTGCTAATCTGCTTAATAAATTGTGAAGTCTTCTATGTCTTACAGTCTGAGCAATAGTTTTTCTCCCATCTGGGGCATGATCAAATATCCAAACAAATAGGTCATGACTCTACAGATTGGTTTTTAAAGTTTGGATCCCTGCTGTCTTGCAATACGGTCTCTTCACCTGAATCCCTCTGGAAGGACACATGGGGCTTCAAATCGGGAAGATCAAGGACATTCCTTCTCCATATTTTGGAGACAAAATAAAAACAGAAACCTATGGAGAAAGTCACCGGGACTGGGACAATATGAAGCTTGTTTAAAGTTATAAAACCAAATACACAAAGATTTTAATGGAAATCATGTGATCTCTTTTAAACAAAGACAAGGTCCACTGAGTCTTGTAGGGTTACAGCCTAAGAGAAATTCCCTGTTTTATATAATCAGCCCAAGCAGCCAACTTCCAGGATAATTAATAGTTACACAGAAGAGGTAATATCAGCAAACGTCAGCTTCCCCCACTCCCATCCCCAACCTTTCAAGCCACATCTGTCAAATTTTGCACAACATTCATAGCCATGTCGTAGTACCTAGGCTATCTATATATTAATTCCAGTCCCTTTGGAATACCATCAAAGGATACAGACAATATTATAACTCCTCCGTTCACTTTCATGATGTCAATTTAAAATAAAGAAAAAAGCAATAAAGTCTACACCTCCTCAACATCATTTCCCCTGAAAAAAGGCTGTGCATCTTCTCCTAGAAGCATTCCACAAATAAAATGGAGAATGCTTCAACTTTTTATATTCAACAGCAGAAGGAAGCTGCAATACCCACAAGGATCACTCCTAAAGTAGTTATAATTATAATTTATCTCCCAAGCAGCTATTACATTTGAAGGAAGATCATACAACCACCTCTCACATATAAAAGAGCCCGGGATGCTTCTTGATTCAGTTGTCCAAAGGATGATATGAGAAAAACTGTTTCAAGAGGAAATGATGACTAGGATAACTTTAATCTTACTGATACATATATTTAAAATATAAAAGCTTAGTTTCATTAAGGAAGATCAATGGTACATTTAGGAAAATGACATCTAAGCTTTAGCCTCAGGTGAAAAGTGTGAAGGCTGAATGCCAGGCTGGATCTGATTCAATATAAGGAAACTTGCACATAAGGTCCCTTACTTAGATAGGTGCCAAGATACATTGAATTTTTTTATTTACTGGAAGAAACCATGAAACAGAATTTTTCCAGCAGTACTTTCAAAGTTCTGGAATGCCCTTAACACACGATCCTGCTGGGCATCTTGCCTACCCATTTTTTTAAAGAAATGTTTTGCAAGCTGGATTATTGAGCAAGATTTCATTCTTGAATTGAAATGAATTCTGCACATGTGTTTTATTATCTGCTTGTTTTATTGGGCTTTATTGAAAATTCTACTATTTGTCATTATACTTATGATCCTGTTCGGGAGATAATTTTTAAAAAAATATTTGAATTAAATAAACTCTGTATGCTAATGACATCTTGTTACTTCCTCTTCTGAGCAAGTGCCTTACAAATGTGTTGGATTGCAATTCTCATCATTCACAGCCAGCATAACAAATTAGATATAAGCCCAATGCTTCAAGAAGGTATCAAGTTAGGAAAGGCTATATTTTAAAGTTACAATCTAATGAAGTTCCCATTTCTTTAATTAAACCAGGTTATGTAGAAATAATAATTTTTATTAAGATTATCTTTCTTTTCCAATACAGAAGATGGATCACAGCCCACTATATAATGAGAAAGTGGTGCAAACACTGTACATCATTGTCACCTTCACCATGTGTTCCCTTTTAAGATTTTGAATAACCTTTGGTATTTTTTTTCTCATACAGTACTTGCCCTCTCTGTTTTGGTCTTTTCTTCTAAACTGAGGTTCTATAATTTTGGCTCCTCTCAACACTATTTCATAAACTTCTTTCACTTACTCTACACACAGACAGGTTCAGAAGAAAGATATTCTAGCTACTCATTGGATTATATATTTCAGAATGCCTTTACTTGCTGCCATGGATTTCTTGTTAACCATTACTCACTTCATTTGTGCTTTGCCCTTTCTGAGGATTTGGGAAATTCTTTGGGAATGTTTCTTTGATGTGAGGCTCTCAAGAAGCAGAATGCAAAATGCTTCTGCAGGTGACTTCTTCCATTTCTACTAAACAATGAGAAATCTATTGTTTTAAAGTATTGGAATAGTTTTGTTTGGCCTTTGCATTCAACAATCTGTCACATCACATCTCCAGGTTTCTTAGGAAGACTTTGTAAGAGGATAATCATGCTGGTTTATGGTTTTTAAAATAAAAAAGAATTATTGAAGGTATGCCTTTTAATAACATTTGGTAGTTTGAAAAAATGCTACCAAATTCTTCTATGTTTTGAGGAAGACTCCTGTCTGAACTAGACTGCAAATGGCAGTTAGAGAAGACATGGAGCCTTTTCTCATTTGCATTCAAGGCCAACCTTTTCTTCTGGCCAATTCTTCTTGTTGCGATGTCTTCATGACATTGCCTCCAACCATTTCCCAGGCTATACCTGAGGCCCCCTGATGTCATTCTTACCTGTTGAAATATCCTTTCAAGAGATTTAAGACATGATATAAACAAATATCACCCTCCAGAATTGTTGCATTATAACTCCCTTAATAATCAGTTCAAGTTGTACTGAGTTGTAGTTTATTATGAATAGAGGCTACAATAGAGGAAAAGTTGTTTTATCAGTATTAAGCCCACTTTCACATGGTCTTACCCATTGATCCTAACAGAGAAATTCTTACATCAGGGGTCCCCAACCCCCAGGCCATGGACCGGTACCGGGCCATGACCTCTTAGGAACCAGGCCGCCCAATGGAGGTGAGTGGTGGGCAAATGAGCAAAGCTTCATTTGTATTTACAGCTGCTCCTCAACACGAGCATTACCGCCTCAGCTCTATCTCAGATCATCAGGCATTAGATTCTCATAGGAGTGAGAACCCTACTATAAACTGCGTATGTGAGGGATCTAGGTTGCACGCTCCTCCTCCCCTCCCAGTCTGTGGAAAGATTGTTTTCCATGAAACTGGTCCCTGGTGCCAAAAAGTTTGGGGACCACTATCTTATACAGTGAGAATATTCTGAATAGCACTTCTTCAGACTCTCTCTCTCTCTCTCTCTCTCTCTCTCTCTCTCTCTCGAAGAGAGAGAGACAGAGAGACAGAGAGACAGAGAGAGACAGAGAGAGAAAGAAAGAGAAAAAGACGAGAGAGTTTTGAATATTTTCCATGTTTAAAAAATCTTATGGTGTGATAGAAGTTATTTATTAATTATATGTTAATGAAGTATATTAAACAAGTTAGACTATTCTCTGATACTGGACTACATTGCTACATGCAAAGGCTTTTTATGAAGCAACATTTCAAACATAGCAGAACCTTTCAGGAATACAACTGCTGCTTGAAACAATCCAGTACACATTTCTACCATCTTATTCTTTATCATCTATCAATCAGCTCCATCGGGCACTTTTTATTCCACTTATGAATGAGGGGAGGTCTTCTCTTGACTTAATGGCTTGGGAAAGTCCTAGGAGAAAGGCTAGCCATCCTTGATTTAAAGGAAGGAAAAGGTGAAAGATGCTATAAAATAAAATTCACAATAGATAGCGTCTGTGCCATGGAAGGAATCAGCAGCTAAGAGGCAGATTGCTGACTGAATCCTAAAATGCAGCTATTGGATTCTGGGACATTCTTTGTCCACAAGGCAATGTTGCTGCTTCGTTTAAAATATTTAGTTTAGTTCAAATGCCAAACCAAAACCCTTTGCCATTCCAAGTAGAATGCTATAAAGTCTTATGCTCAGGATTTGCAGCTTAGACATTATTTCCTGTTTCTTAGTTCTTTGACATTCAATGGATCACTGACTTTTGCCAAAAGGGCTGCTCCATTTTGAAATCACGGGCAGCCAAAGGGATTTTCATCCCTCCTGCGTTTGGTTGAGATAAAAAAAAAAAAAAAAGCTTTTGCTTCAGAACAACTATAAATCAATTATAAACGAACGGGTAGGGCATTGTAAAGTTCAATTAATGCTGCTCTTTGTATCTTTATTGTTTTCTTTTTAGATATGAAGTTAGACATGATATTATAACACAGAATTACATTTTGGCTTTAAAAAAAATAATAGGCATGAGTGAAATCCTTTTTTTCCTATGGCACTTCAGTTTATATTATAGAGCCCTTAACATGCAAGTTTTTATGAACCACTGAAGGACCCTCTATTAGCAGCAGGGGCTAAGAGAATAGGAGTTTTGCCTGGGGGAAAAGACATGTCTCCTGTGTCTAGACCCCCTGATCTCATACATGGCACTGTCATCATTATTAAATCGTGTACAGAGAGATGCAGTTACTAATGACATATTTTATGACAATGTAACACATAACAGATTTGCAGTTGGGGCCAATGAATGGATAGCCACATATTGCTGAGAATTCTGCTTTTGTATAATGTTCAATTTCACTAAAGTAACTTTGTGACCAATCCTTGCATTGATAACCTTCATAGGTTTGTAAAGCAAACAAAAACAAAACCCTGAAGCCAGATCATAAAACAGAGTAAGTGGCTGAATTGTTGGTCGCTAAACAACCAGTTCTTCTGAAGAACTGAAGAAGTTTCTTGGATGACAAGTAAAATGTCTCGAAGGAAAAAACAAAGAAAATCCAGTTGCCTTTTGGAAAAGCACTTTTGGGACAACATGACCCGGAGGACTGAGAACCTCCACAGACATTTCTTCCCTCTCTCATAATTTTCCTCAGTCAAGGTTTCAATTGGTGATTAATACTAGCTGAAACAAAGATTGTTTCTATCTAGAACTTGCTACTAGCAAATGATAAAGGGAAGGAAAAATATCAAGAAACACCCTATCAGAATAGTAAAATAACTATTTATTTTATTTATTTTTATGTATCAAATTTATTGGCTGACCATCTTACCGCAGGGTAATTCTGGGAGACTGCAGGTATTCCTCAATTTACAACAGCTCATTTAGTGACTGTTCAAAGTTACAACGGCATTTCAAAAAGTGACTTATGACTGTTTTTCACAGTTACAACCTTTCCAGCATCCCTATGATCATGTGATCAAAATTCAGATGCTTGGCAACTGGTTCATATTTATGACCGTTGCTGTGTCCCAGGGTCATATGATCACCTTTTGTGACCTTCTGACAAGCAAAGTCCATGGGGAAGCCACATTCATTTAACAACCGGGTTACTAACTTATCCACTGCAGTGATTCACTTAACAACCGAGGCAAGAAAGGTTGTAAAATGGGGCAATGTTCATTAACAAAGGTCTCACTTAACAACAAAAATGTTGAGCTTAATTGTGCTCAGAAGTTGAGGACTACCTTTGTATATCATATAGATCTATACTTTATGAATCATTACCACTAACATAGCATTTTGAGCCAGTTTGGTGTAGTGGTTAAGAGGTTGCCGCAGAAATCAGGAGACTGTGAGTTCTAATCCTCTCTTGGGCATGAAAGTTGGCTGGGTCTATAAAACGTTATTAAAATTGAATTGGAAAATGAACATATAAAACACTGTATGATCCAGTGGGCAAGGAATTTTGGGTATAATGTGATGTTTGAACAATGGGAGAATATGTGGATAAAAGGCTTAAAATTCACATTAAATTATAACCTAAAAGAAATTTTTTACATGATGTATCGCTGGTATTTAACACCAGATAAGTTATCTAGAATGTATAAAGGTATTTCAAATGAATGTTGGAAATGTAAAGAGGGGACTTTTTATCATTTATGGTGGACATGTGATAAGGCAAAGAAATATTGGAGTAGGATTCGTATACTAATGGAGAAAATTCTTAAAGTGAACATAAAGATTAAACCAGAAACTTTCCTTCTGGCCTAATGGAAAGAGAACTGGAAAAAAAAATTGGAACTCTGATTTTATATATGGTGACGGCAGCAAGATCGCTCTATGCATGAAAGTGGAAGGATGCCTCGATTCCTACCATGGACGAATGGTTACAAAAGCTGATGAATTAGCAGAGATGGCCAAATTGACTGTGCTGATAAAAGAAAATAACATTAAGTACTTTGGTTCTACTTGGAACTGCTTCTGGACTTCGTGCTTGAGGTGGAAAAAAACGATATTATGATCTTGGGTTTTCTGATTAGACTGATTTGCCGATACAGAAATGGCTAGTGCATACTACTATAGAAATATAAAAAGTTGAGATTTGATTTTAATGTCTGATTTCACTGCAACAGAGAGAGTCAGAAGTCAATGCCTTTTGTTTCTTCCCCTCCCTTTCTTCACACCTTTTTTGTTTCCCTTTTTTCTACTGTTGTCCCCTACTATTTGCTTTTGTATTTTCACATTTTATGTTATAAATGAATAAAACTAATTTAAAAAAAGAAAGAAAAAAGAAAGCTGAGTGGGTGACTTTGGACCAGTCAGTCCCTCTCAGCCCAGCTCACTTCACAGGATTGTTGTGGGGAAAATAGGAAGAGGAAGAAGAATTATGTATGTTCGCTGCATCAAATTACTTTTAAAGTAATAAAGCAGGATGAAAATCAAATAAATAAATGGCAATTCCAGTTTCCCTTTTTCCCAAAGGCAGTGGATCTACACATCTCTGCCCTACAGCTGAAATAGAATTGCATCATGGAGACAGCAGCATTTACGTCTTGCAGATTACAACCATGGTTTGGATATACTACTAAATTATTTGAAATCCGGTACATGATTTGATATCATGATTTGAAGAATTAGAGAATGTTACATTTAATCACAGCCCAATATATATCATCATCCTTTCCTCCTACTCTTAATCTCTGTTGATGGGTATGCCTTGCTTACATATAAAATAGAGTTCTATAGAGCTTAAAAGCTTGCTTCCAGGAATTATTGAGCCTACGAAAGAGACCACTTTTAATAAGTATAGACTATTTCTTGTCCTCTCTTGGTTTTTCAGTTCAACTTGTTACAACAGGAGAGCCTAAGCCTAACTCCCTCCCACCCCCACTTTCTTTGCATAAACTGGCACAAATCCTCAAACAAGTAGCAAATTATTTAAGATAACCATCTCCTGTTGTAGACAGCTGCCAGAATAGAAGCAAAAATAAACTGGTGAAAGGAAGCTGCCCAGTTCATGAAGAGGGCAGCTGGGATATAATGCAGGGAGCCCATGACACTTCTGGATACACAGGCTGAAAGCCTTCCTCTGGCTGGACCGCTACAAATCTCTCCGTAATTCATGAAGGAGAAACTGCTCCTTGCTACATTTCACTCCTGTTTTAACACCCTTCCTTTGTTTTTACCTTCCATGCTGGATGGGTTCACTCCTATGTCAAGAGAATTCAAGGGAACTAGGCTTTCATTCTTGATAGAGAAGGCCTCTGTTTGGCTCAAAAGTAGACGATTCAACAAATGCTTTTACTGTAAGCAGTTTAATGGTCTGTGGAATTCGCCAGGGCTTGGGGTCAAAACCGGGAGAGAGAGAGAGAGTGAGAGAGAGAGAGAGAGAGAGAGAGAGAGAGAGAGAGAGAGAGGGAGGGAGGGAGGGAGGGAGGGAGAGGTGAGTAAATACTGTGCAATAAAACTGTACAACTGCTCACCTTCAAGTGAGAGAGAGAGAGAGAGAGAGAGAGAGAGAGAATGCACAGCAAAGTTCTCTGTGAATATAATTTAAAAGAAAGAGCTAAACTAGAAAAGATGAGACATCTTTGAATCCTGATTGCAGCAAATTATAAAGTAACAGATTGTGGGGGGTGGGAAATGCTTTTTGGGCTGCTTTTTCAGAGTAATTTAGCCTTGAGAGCAGTAATTCTCTGCACTCTAGACGCAGAGGCTACTTTGAAAGCTCTTCACCAAGAGATTGATTGGTTCAAATCTCTAATATGAGCTTTTGGTCCACAGGTGGCTGCTGCTTTCAGTGGGGATGAGAGGATGGAGTGAGAAAGAAACAAGAAAGGGCTGGCATGGAAAGAAATGAATCCTCTGAGTTCACTTTTAATTCAGTGCCCACCTACTCTTGGCCAAAGGCCTCCTTGGTGACGTAAAGATGTGGAATAAAAATTAAATGCCTGATTCTCAACAGAAACTTAATTTGCCTCTGCAGGATCCAATCTGGGTTGGTCACTGGGACCACAGACCTGTGCTGGAGCCCATCTTTGGGAGATGAATCCTGCAACATTATCCTGGGACATGCATATTTGCTTTCATTCATTAACTTGCCTCTGCAATATTTTGGTCCAATGGATGTGTGAATATATGGTATGTAATTCATGCCTCCTTTATGTGTATCTCCTTAAATATTTCAGTGACTACATGAAGCTCTAGATTATCCCATTCATTTCCAGTATTCCTATGGATTGAAATACTGGAAATGTCTGTTGGTATTCATGCTTCTAAATGCCCACTGATTTCAAGATAATCATGTGAACTACTCTGCCAATTTTATTTTGGATTTGTTACTGTGGAATACTAAGTTAGATAATACTTTTTTTCCACCCTGGAATTGATTCCTGGAGATTGCCTGGCAAGACCCTGCAGTTTTCTTGGCAAGATTTTCATCAGTGGTTTGTCCTTGCTTCCTTTCCAGGTCTGAGAGAGAATGATTGACCTAAAGGCATCTCCATGCCCAAGGCAGGACTAGAACTCCCAGTCTCCTGATTTCTAGCCTTGGACCTTAACCATTGCACCAAACTGAGTCTTTTGTGTAATAGCGGTTCAGATTTAAAATAAAGATTTCAATTAATGAAGCACATTAAATATTTTTGATCACATCAAAAAATATTGCTAGCCATGCAATTTCCTACTGTACATTGTCTATGTGAATAACTGTAGGTAGATTGGATTCTTCTGAAAACTAATTGATGACTTGCAATGGACTATGAAGCATTTCTGGTGTCAAACTATAGTCTCTCTATGGCTGCTGAAATAAACTAGGGGAGAAATCATGGCTGTGTATATAAAAAGGCTGAGAACCCAGTTTTGGGAATGAAAGAAATCCCTGGACAAGCATATATTGAGGACTTGTGACTTCTGGAATCTAATAAATAAAAAATATAAAGCAAAGTAGGCATCCATCAATAATTTCTTCCTTTGTTATTTTTACCTGTGAAACTATACAGTAATTGTAAGTATCACTTTTATGAGCAATTTGTGTACCTCCTCCCAACTCAACCTTGGTGGTTAATTTTTCTCCTTTTCTCACAATTTGACAGTCAGATGAATGTTGAAGAAGGTAAAATGATGCTATCTGGGATATAGTAAGCTGTTTTTAAGAATTCTAAGATAAAACATTCCACTGACTATTAATTTTATGGAGAATTTTCAGGATATGTTTTCCCTGTAAAAATGCCAGGAGCTCTTCATTATCTTTGAAACTTCTCAGATGCTTTGTCTTCAAAAGAATTTCCGCATTTAAATCGCACATCAGGTCAGCCGACATTGTAGGTGTGCCCGGTAATATACTGAGCACATGACACTGTGACCTAGATCTCACAACCGCTGGGACTTCAGTGCACCCTCATGCCAGAGATATTTCATCTTTGGAAGGAAAACTCTGTTTCAAGACAGCAAAGGTTCTTTCAGCAACAATGAAGTGTTAGAAATGTTAGAATGTTGTTGTCCTTGGTGAACTGTTGGCTTCACTTCACTGTTGGCTTTTGCTTTGTCACTTTTTGTAAGGATTTTATGTTTATGGTTTTTTACTTGTAAAGGGATCAGAATCATCAGACAGTGAGATGATTAAGTTTAGTAATCTAAATTTGATTACTAAATACCATTTTTTTAAAATGCAGAATGTAAGAGTAAGTCAACCCGAGAAGTTTGATGCAATGGTAATTTAGAACCTGGTGAATCCAGAAACACAAGGAAATGCTAGCAATTTTGTTTTTCCTTTTGCAAAGGGAGAAGGGAAGTGGAAGTAAGATACAGACTGCAAGGAGCAGAAGAAGACATGCTTTTCTGGCCAGCAAATGAATGCTGATTGGTTGACATCTTTCTCCGCTCAATTATTGGTTAGAAAGGATAGGTCCTGACAGGCAGACAAACTTCAAGAGGTTACTTGCTCATGCTCATAAAGGCAGCACTGCTTGTAACAGTGAAAATAGTAAAATTGGCTCCAGTTTGTTTTAAAAGATTGGATTTTGAAAGATTGGCAGATGGAAAAATGCTCATGTGGTAGCTTTCTTGTAAAGAGTCATAAACATAATTTAAAACTTCACTAATTGTTGTTTGTTTGCTTTTAAAAGGTTCTTGTTACAAAACGGATTACATTTTACACACTACATAGCCAAAAGATAAACTTTAAGTAATCACTCAGTGATGATATCCTCCATGAAATCATAAGGAAGTTTACTGACTTGTATCTTAGTTTGTTATGTGAACCCAGCTAATAGTGGTTTATTCAATTAATCAGATTATAGAAATCATGTTATAGTACAATGTATGAACTTTTGCACTGTTATGGCCATCATCCTATTTTCACTACCCGCTGGAAACTTCAAACTTCAGATTATATCAGTAAAAATCAGATGTGAAGAATATGTGCCTCCAGTAATAATGCAGAAGATGTTTGCAAGGAGAAAGACTTGTTCGAAGTATTACTAATGCTAAAGAATTATTGATTTTCATGAAGGCAAAATCTTTCCTTTGGTGTTAAGAAAACAAGAGTTGGGTGCGAAGAATCAGGATCACACGCTAAGTTCTAGTTAGGCTGATTTATTGCTCATGCCTATACATAAGAATCTAGTCAACTAGCAGTGAGGAATAAATTGCCACTAGATAAGAGTTAACAGAATTCAAGAGGGGTTGAACTTGGACTGCTTGTAGTAACATAAGGATTCCAGGTTGATTACTCTCTTGACTCCACTCCTACATCAAGGGAATTATGTAAATCAGCTATGATGTCAAAGCAGATCAATTTTACCATCTTCCTCCTTTTCTTCTTCTTTTTCATGGTATTTCCCTCATTTGCCTTATCTCATAAGTACCTACTCAGATCTTAAATCTTCCAATGAGACCCTCTTCCAGGTCCCGTCCCACAAAGGAATTGAGGTAGGTTTACCTTTTCTGTTGAAAGGACATTGATGAAATGTCCTTTTCAGAGAGATTTATCTGGTGTTCACCTTAGCAATAGTTTGGCACTAGGTGAAAAGCCTTTTATTTTCCCAGAAATTTTAATTATATTCTTAATTCATACTTCATCATTTTAGATTTCGAGCCGCCTAGTTTGTATGGTATCTTTATTTTGTATTTTATTTGATTTCATGGGATATATTTGACTTCATTTTTTTTCTTTTTGGTTGTGTTGCAAACTAGTCAAGGAGCTTCAGAAATTGGATGATTTAAAGGTGTTTTTTTAGTTAATAATTGATTATAGCATTTTGGGACTATAATGCTAGAGTATCATATTGCAGTGGAGTAATAGTAAGGCAATAAAAATTCACTAACCCTCAATTATCATAAGATTCTCAGCAAGGCTTAAAGATTGTCTTTTGAATATCTTAATATTTATATTTAAAAAAAGAGAGGCTTAGTTGAAGATTAATATAAAAGCTGGCATCAATAATTAACAACATTAAAATATCAACACAAGACCAATACAGTATCAAAATGTAGATGCATCATCATCAGTTGGGTTCAAACTCACTGAATTCAATGGCCAAATTAATCCTGAATCACTCAATAGCCAACTCAATAGCCTCAACAACAGAGTGGAGTACAATAGTGAAATATACATATCAGGAAAACATTTTCACTCTCTAGATATCTCCTATCGTTTCCTGTCTTCTCAGAAGAACAGGTCCATCTAGTGAACCATTTCAGTATAGTTGTGAGCAATGAATGTCTGAACTTAATTGGACAGAAACTAAGACACCAGTATTATATGAAACCTTTGAAAACACTGTTGATCTCAGGCCCCTGAAGGCTTTCTCAGGGATATCATTTTTCCCTGTATAGCTGGAATTCTGATTATATTTCTTTCATAGTGGCACTACCACTACCACACCATGGAGCAAACAGCTGTCCGGTCTTTCCTGCATGTCAGCTGTTTATTTGTAGGACTTGTTTATACTTTTTAAAAATACTACAAGTACTCCTGGGCCTTTAAGTTACTATAAATGAAAACCCAGAATCTACAATCAGACTGAAATTACCACTCATAAGAAGGGGAAGAAGAAACCATTTCTCACCAGAAATGGTGAAATTCTGCAGAATTTGTGTGAGTTCTTGGAACTATTTGGAAGAGTTTAGAGAGCAATGCTTCTCAACTCAACATGCCGGTTGGGAATTCTGGGTGCTGAAATCCACTCATCTTAAAGTTGTCAAGGTTGAGAAGCAGTGGTTTAGAGACTGCAGTGAGGACAGAAAAATCAAGAAATTTCCCACCTTCCCTGATAACATTTTTGAAGTGAATTGTACCTCTGTAAACCTGAAAAAACCTATCCTCTTATATAGGAGCATGATTAAGTTAGTACTTTCCAGACATATGAGATTCAATTTATAGGCTTGTCCAACTATGGGAGATGAAACCCAATATATCAGAATGGCAATAGAATGGAGGAATAATTTAATTTCTTTTTAGAGCATCAATAGAAAAGCCATGAAGGAATCCCATATTCAATTTATCTCTTTCTTTTTACACATTTACTTTTTTGGGGTACATACATATACCCTGGGTGAATATCCTGATTTCATCATGTCTGGGTATCTGATTGGCGGAGCTGATTTTGATTCATTGGCCAGCAAACAGATGCTAGTATATTTACTACTTTTGTATCTATGCAGTCAAGATATCATGGAGCCTGGAGAGATTGGGAAAGCTTGCTTGAGGAGTCAGGTCACGCACAACAAAAGGAAGGGGTGATGTCAGTGGGGAAAGAATCCCTAGAAGAAGACAAGAAACTCAGAGGAGCACAAAAGAGAAACATACACCTTAGAAATTGCGTAACTATATAGAGGCTGGAGTCCTATCTGCTCTTACCTGGGAGCAAGTTCTATCTTACTCAGAACAATTTACTTTTGAGTAAACTTCACAGATGCTAATGTTGAAATGTTGCGTGTACGACGTGCAACTTAGACTGAAGATAACTGGACAATGTCACAGCACATTACCATTTACTGAAGTAAGATAAACTGATCCATGGCATAAAGGGGCTCTTTCTAATAAATAAATCAGCATTTAACATTAATAAGTGACACAACATTTGCAAGCTAATTCTCAGATCCTTTATCCTGGCATAACAGTAATGTAGGGTAGTTGCCATTCTAGCTACTCCTAGCACCAATGTTAATTTTATTTTCAAAGACCTAAAATACAGTTATTTTTCTGACTGCTCCCTCTGTTCTCCCAGAACCATCCCAGAATGGCTGGCCAACTAAGTCCTTTTTCAACAATGTCAATGGGCAATGCCCAGATGGAACCTCTCTACATAGACCAAATTGACTGCTCATCTCTGACATAAATGAATTCTAAATACACCTATATTAATGGGATAGTGACCCTTCTTTCTCACCATGATGAATTTCTATTGGTGGGCAACAGACCAATGTAGATTAGTAAACCTACAGATTATATATTCTGCAAAGAAAGAGGGATTAATGTAGTAGGAACAGTGCTGTTTTGAGATGCTGTCTCAGGCCTGCCTATTTGGATGCAATGCCTACTTTGAGTGTCAACTACCTGTTACTCATGGTATTTCTCCTTCTTTCTTCTTTGAAGAGTGCCCAACATGACCCAATATGTGTTCTGTGGACTTCTTTCTAAGAATTTACATTATTTGGGTTGGTCAGGATTGGCTGCAGAATCTTTGGCTCTAGAAGGAGGCAGTCTGTGGGCAGTGAGGCAAAGCTGAAAGCATCTGTTGAGTCATAGTTATAAAATGGCTGCTATCGGAGATATTCACAACATGGGTGCTGTGGTGGACAGATGTGGTCACAAAACACAATTTACAAGAATAAACCTCCCCCCCAAAATGCTTTTTGTCATCTCTTTGTGGGGCAAGCATGCAATACTGAAAATAACGATGATACTGAAAGTTGATTAGAAATGCTGTGTGTGTGTGTGTGTGTTTGTTTGTTTGTTTATTTATTTATTTAGTAAGGTAGTGCAAGGAGACTTCTGATGTATATTATTGACAAGAGTCCCACTGCTTTATATTAACAGTACTGGAGGCGGGCACGTTCTGTATTGTATTCTTCATTAAGAATAATTATAATAATTTCAATGTCATGTTCTTCACCATGTTCTTCAGATTTAAGGAAGTTTAGAATGACTTGGCAACATCATTCTTATCCCCCCACTAATGATCATGACCCTGCCTCATTCCCATCATTATTTACACAGCCTTAACTCCCAACCAACTCAAAAGAAAGTGACATTGCCATTACTGTATGTCAGCGCCCCTTTCTGCTAACCTGCTAACCTAGCAAGGGCCTGCTTCAGTGATGATTGCTAGTGAGGATAGGATCAGAATCTGTTCCTCTGCTTTATTTCCCCCAAATTTTCAGCTTTTGTATTCCCTTGCCCTAGTGATGGGAAGATGCAAAGTCTTGTTGGTTCTTTAATTATAAAGGTTTATATTCCAATTTTCTGTTGAAGGAAAGAAGAAGTCCCTGGGGATTTTACTCCAATAGTTGTTGCCAATTATAGGGGGTGGCACTCATCTCTCTTTCAAGGTTGTTGAGCCAGCGTTGTCCAAAGATGTTTCCGTGATCATGTGTTCAGCATGACGTCACGGAGCACAGTTTCCTCCCCACGGAAGTGGTGCCTATTTGTCTACTTGCCCGTGCCATAGGTTCACCACCACTGAGCTAGGTGAAGATGGGAGCTTAACCTGTTGTGTGATACTTGGGTCTCGAACCCGAGCTGTCAGCTTTCAAGCTGACAAGCCTGGCATCTTAACCATTGAGCCATTATGCCACCCTTCTGCTGAAGAGGAGGATGAATTTGTGACATAATGGGGATCAAGGGTTCTTGTGATTGTATTTTATTTATGTATTTATTGATATTCTGCTTTTATTATTTGCATAAATAAGTCAAGGTGATAGACACATCTAATATTCCTTCCTCCTCCTATTTTCCCACAACAACAACCCTATGAGGTTAGTTGGGCTGAGAGAGCCACCCAGTCACCCACCCAGTCACCCACCTACCCAAAGTCATCCAGTAAGCCTTCATGCCTAAATGCGACTAGAACTCATGATCTCCTAGTTTCTAGGCCAGTACCTTAATCACTACCTTAAACTGGCTCTTTATGCTCTTTTATTTATTTATTTATTCAATGTATATGATTGCCCATCTCAACTTAATGACTCTTTTCTTGCTTAATGATTTACAATTAAAAGGAAGATGAATAGGCAGAGAACAAATGACATGTCTTCTTTTCTGCTTTCCCGGTAAAATTGTGATGAGGCAGAAGCAGTGGTGGGATTCAAATATGTGAACAGCCAGTTCTCTGTGTTGATGCCACTTCCGGAAGTCCATTCTGGGCCTGGGCAACAAAAAATTAGCTACCGGTTCTGCCGAAGTGGTGCAAACTGGCTGAATCCCACCACTGGGCAGAAGACTATATAATAAATGCCTTGCATAGAAGCAATCCAGTGATTCCAGCAACGGATCCACTGGCATGAAAGGCAACTCAAAACTTGAAGGAATCAGCTAACATAATGTTAGCTATAGACTTAGTGGCACAATGTATGTGTTCATAACTGCATGCAGCAATAAAGTTCATTCCAATTTATTGTATTTAAGGATAGTTTAGCATACAGGGACAGTAATGATAAGAAATAAAGTTTTTTCATTTTTTTCAGTTGAAATTACTTGCCCTTCTTAAGAAATATTCCACCGTCAAAATAATACAGCTTATTTTCTCTCAACCCTTTCTCAATGTTTAACGTGACAGAATTGTATTAATTTGTACTTCTCCACTGTACAATGTTTAAAAATTCAGAGCTTGCAATCCAGCTCCTATGAACCTCTTTGAGGGTCATTTAAGCATTTGCTTCACTCTTCGGGATTCAAGAACGACTTTCATTTTGTCAAATGAGTGTATGGAGTGGTTTCCCTCCAGTCGGATTTCATCCTGATGTTGATTATTGTTTATATCTAGCTAGATGACATCTGAATAGTAAAAAGAAGGAAGTTTTACCCCAGGATTTGAGGTCATTTTGTAATGAACCGTGGTTTCAATTGCAAGAACAGCTGCTTCTTTTATAAGCAAAAAGGGTCATTTACAGTTCAGGGTAACACAGTAATAATTTAACAAGGAAGTGCCTGTGCATTTCATATACATATATATGCTCTTAGCTGACTTCATGCTGAACCTGAATGCAATATTAATGGCTTGCAGAGTGTAAGACAAAGGGAGCGTGTAAGAAAAATATTGAATGGATTGATCATTTTAACTGCAACTAACCTTCCCCCCTCCCCCAATTATAGCACTTTTCTATGCCTCCTTATTCTGAAGCAAATCATACAAGTTTCAGTTCCATGAGACTGTAACTAAAATTGCAGACTAAACCTTGATTTAAAGCTGCCTGCAACTGCATGTAGCTGTATACCTACTGTTATGTATTAAGAACTAATGTTAATGTGTTGTGAAACTAACGTACCTCCAACTGTTTTGGAGGGAAACTTCAAGAATTCAAGTTTGGGTGGGAGCGAGCTAACGTTGTGATTGGCTGACACCATAGAAGCGGAAAGTATAAATTGCAAGGCATTTGCCGGTTTTAGTTCTGTTCTGTTCTGACTAATAAACACCATTGTATCACGCCGGTCTGGTCATTGCCTACGAAACCCACTACACAATAGTGGCGACGAAGGTGGGATGCTGCAGAGGAGAGAGCTGCTGCTAACCAAGAGACTGAAGTCACTGGGTGATAGGCTGCGTAAAGAGCCCCGGCAGGCCTAGTTCTCACCCCCCCGCCTACCAGTAAGCCACACTGGAGGCACGCTGAAGTCACTGGGTGTCAGACCAGGCACAGAGCCCTGGTGGGACCACGTCCCTGCCCTGCCTGCCAGTAAGACACACTGGAGGTACAGACATCCTGAGGGATCCGTCCCCAGGATCAAAAGGCAACACAGCTCCTACTGCAGCAGTAAAAGGCAGTAACCAGGACCTAACAAAACTTCCGGAATGGCTAAAGGTGGAAGGCTCAACGAGTTTGACATCACCCATCCGGAGCAGTGGAGCTCTTATGTCTCCCGGGTGGACAACTACCTATGGGTGAACCAGATCAGAGACGATGGCCTGAAGGCGGCGACCCTACTCTGTGTATGTGGGCAAGCAACGTTCGACATCGCAGAAAACCTGGTGGCACCGGCAAGTGTTGAATCAGTGACATACGCAGACCTTAAGAGAAGGTTGAAAGAACATTTTGAGCCGAAACTCTCCATAATCACTTGGCGCCATGCTTTCGAGCAACGAGAGCAGAGGTCTGGAGAATTGGCAGCTGAGTTCGTGGCCGCACTTCGACAAGCTTCACGCCACTGCGAGTTTCCAGATTTGGAAGACCGTCTCAGAGACAGACTCGTTTGCGGTTTGCTGAATAGAGAGCTACTGCAGCACCTATTCGCCATGGAAAAACTGACCTTCCAAGATGCTTTGAAGGAAGTCATGGCGGATGAGGCTGCCGGAGGAGCAATGAAGGCTCTCTGGCCACCAAAAACACACACCACCCCCACGGCGATCCACCACGAGACCGCAGATGGACTGGGGGAGACCGATGAAGATGATGAGATCGATCGGTTGCAAAGAGAACCACCCAGATGGCAACGCTCAACAGAGCAAACAATGTCTCCACAGAACTGCGCTAGCTGCGGGGGACAGCATAAAAGGGCAGAGTGCAAATTTCGCATAGCTGTTTGCCGCGCCTGTGGGAAGCAAGGGCACATCGCCAGAGTCTGTAGAGGTCGCCAATGAGAAACGCGAACTGCGGCTTCACAGCGGAAAGGTAAATGGGCCCCAGGGCAGAACAGGGTTGGATACTGCTCAGGGAGATGAAGTATCCAACAAACGGGAGCCCAACGCCCCCTCAAGGAGAAGTTAAAACTCCAAATTAGACTTCAAGGGGTCCCATGCTCCATGGAGCTAGACACTGGGTCAGATTTATCAATCATCTCATACAAGACTTTTGATTACATTTGCAGACGAGGCAAAGGGCGAGTTCTGCTCAAGCCATCAAGCCTCATACTAACGGACTTCCAGCATTGCCGTGTTTCCGCAAGGGGGGAAGCCACCGTTAGAGTTAAGTTCAAGGAGTTTGAGGGTCCCCTCAGCGTTGTGGTCATAAATGGACAGTGCACCAGCCTCATTGGACTGGACTGGTTCAAAGCCCTGGGCATCCATGTGACAGGTATCCATCACACACAAACAGCTGACCTGGCAGCAGTATGCCAACAATACGCTGATGTTTTCAGCACGGAATTGGGACAATACAGAGGGGTGCCCATTTTGCTCAATCTTGATCCAGCAGTCACCCCAATCCGAGTGAAACCGTGCAGAGTGCCCTTCGCACTAAAACCAAAGATGGACGTGGAACTTGACAAACTGGTGCAGCAGGGAGTGCTCCAACCTGTGGACAGTAGCCTGTGGGAGACTCCCATAGTGACCCCAGTGAAGCCAAACGGGGACGTTCACATCTGCACAGACTACAAGTGCACAATAAACAAGGCACTACAGCAACATGCTTACCCAGTTCTGGTGGTAAGCCACATACTCGGCTCGCTTCAAGGAGGCCGAATTTTTGCTAAATTACCTTGCCCATGCATACCAGCAGCTACCAGTTGACGACGCCATCGCCGAGGCACAAATCATCGTCACATACAGAGAGGCATTCCGAGTGAGCTGCCTGCAGTTTGGGGTAAGTGTAGCCCCTGGGTTGTTCCAAAGCATCATGGAACGGACTCTTAAAAATATACCAAGCGTCTGCCCGTACTTCGACGACGTCATGATCACAGGGTAATCAGAAGCAGTCCTGGCGGAACGTCTCCGGGCAGTACTTCAACATTTCCGTGAGATAGGTTTAAAACTAAAAAAAGACAAGTGCCAAATTGGCGTGGAATCCACAGAGTTCCTGGGGTTCTGAATAGATGCTGCTGGAATCCACCCATCAGAGGCTAAGCTAAAGGCAATTCAACAAGCCCCCAGACCCAAATCCAAGGGGGAACTGCAAGCATTCCTAGGCTTGCTGAACTTCTACCACTCATTCTTGCCACACAAGGCTGCCCTGGCAGAACCACTTCACCGTCTACTGGACAAAAAAGCGCCCTGGGTCTGGTCGTGCACACACGATAGGGCATTCAAGATGGTCAAGTCACTGCTATCCTCAAGCTCCGTGTTGGCTCATTTTAATGAAAAACTGCCAGTTACGCTAGCCTGTGATGCTTCGCCATATGGCATTGGGGCAGTGCTAAGCCATCAAATGCCAAACGGTCGCGAGGCCCCCATTGCATATTACTCAAGAACTTTATCATCTGCTGAGAGGAACTACCACAAATTGATAAAGAAGCTCTCGCCATTGTTGCAGGTATTAAGAAGTTCCACGGCTTCTTATATGGGTGACCCTTCACCGTCTTCACAGACCACAAGCCGCTGCTTGGCATTTTTACGGTTGACAAGCAGACTCCACAGATACTGTCACCGCGGATGCTGCGATGGTCAATTTTCATGGCTGCCTATTTGTATAGGTTAGTCCACAAGCAAGGGAAGGAAAGGGCCAAGCTGATGCGCTCAGTCAATTACCTCTGCCACAGATGGATCCGGACCCAGCCCCGGCAGCGCGTATCCTGGCAATCCAGGACCTACCAGAAACACCCCTACATGCAGGGGACATGGCCGCTGAAACCGCCACGGACAGAATGCTCAGCCGCGTTCTCAACTGGGTGTTGAGGGGATGGCCAGAAACCCGGCCAGGCCCAGAGTTCCAGCACTACGCGTGCCGGAAAGATGAACTGTCAGCTCACAAGAGTTGTGTGCTCTGGGGCAGCAGGATCATCGTTCCTCCCAATCTTCAAGCAGGGTGCTGGATTCTCTACATGAGGGGCACCCCGGAATCGTGAGGATGAAGGATCTAGCCAGGAGCTATTTGTGGTGGCCAGGCCTGGACAAAGACATTGAAAACCAAGTAAGGAGCTGTCAGGTCTGCCAAGAGACCTGACCAGAGATGCCCCAAGTACCCGTGCACCGCTGGGAGACCACGCACGCTCCATGGTCTCACATGCATATTGACTTTGCGGGCCCATTCCAGGGACAGGTATTCCTCATTGTTGTGGACAGCTATTCCAAGTGGTTGGAAGTGGTACCTGTCCCATCGATGGCCACCACCAGGGTCATCCAGGAGCTGCGCTGGCTCTTTGCCACACATGGTCTGCCAGACGTCATCGTGTCTGACAACGGGGCACAATTCACGGCGGCCGAATTCCAATCCTTCCTAAACGCCAACATGATATGGCATGCAACTTCTGCTCCCTTCCACCCCGCTTCCAACGGTCAGGCCGAGCGAATGGTGAGGTCCACCAAGGAATCGCTCAAGCGGATAACCACAGGAGATTGGAATCACCGCCTGGCAAATTTTCTCCTGTGCCAGCACACAACTCCTAGCACCGCAACAGGTCGCAGCCCTGCAGAATTAAGGTGGGGCCGCTGGCTCACAATGAAGCTCGACCGACTCCACCCAGACAGGACAGCAGCAGAAACAGCTCAACCAAAGCCTCCCAGGAACCTACAGCTGGGTGAACTAGTATGGACTAGAAACTATGTGCAGGGGGCACCCTTGGTTGCCGCTAGAGTAACCAAAGTAATGGGGCCGTTGTCTTATGAGGTGGCTCTGGAAAATGGTTGCATGGTCAGACGCCACATTGACCAGTTACGGCGTCGGCAGGCTGGACCAATCCTGGCAGAGGAGTTCGAGAGGAATTCGGACACACCGGGTGACTATGTTTTTCCGAATTTGCCCACATCTACCAGGGCCGCCTCCGCCGAAACAGAGGCACCCCAGATCGTGGAACCATCTCTCCCATCAGGTGACCTAAACGGCCATCACGTCACGGGTCAACCAGGGACGGGCAATTGTACAGTCAAACAGGACTCCCAAATGACATTACAGTGGTCCGCCCGAATCCGCAGGCCCCCGGTCTACCTTCAGGACTATGTGCCTTAATCAAGCGACGGATAACAACTATCCTAGGGGGGTGGGGTGTTATGTATTAAAAACTAATGTTAATGTGTTGTGAAACTAACGTACCTCCAACTGTTTTGGAGGGAAACTTCAAGAATTCAAGTTTGGGCGGGAGCGAGCTAACGTTGTGATTGGCTGATGCCCTAGAGGCGGAAAGTATAAATTGCAAGGCATTTGCTGGTTTTAGTTCAGTTCTGTTCTGACTAATAAACACCGTTGTATCACGCCGGTCTGGTCATTGCCTACGAAACCAACTACACAATACCTACACTGCGAAGGGGTTGAGGGTAAGCGTAGGCTGCAGATGGCTGCAGACAGGCCGATGTGCATAGCTCCCAAATCCCAATTGCATTTGTGCGGAGGTACATATCCTATATGCTGATTGGTCAATTTGACTTCTGGTTCTGGGCTTTGCTGTTTGAGTGCCTCCTAGCCAGAAAGTTAACATGTGCAGAAATATAAATGCAATACCAATGCAACCATCCCTGAATGATAGATGTATCCATTCCCTGATGTGCAGCGATGGAGTTTAATCAAGGCTTTAGAGGGTATTAGGTATTAATTTTTTTCAGTATTTTAACCAAATTTCATAGTGGCATGACAATATTTTGTAAACTAGGTCCCAGACCTAGGTAACCCCCACCATACCTCCTTCCAGATATACCGTATTTACAGTTCCCAGAATTCCTAGTCAACACTGCTCAGAATTCTGGGAAATTGAGCCCTAATACTTCTGAGGAGCACCAGATGGGCAAAGGCTAATACAGGTCAGTAGCAGCAACATCTGGCTGAGCTTGTTTGGGCTCCGGAGCTAAATAAAGTTAGGCCTCATTGGTGGTTGGTTAATAGACCTCCAGGAAATAAAAAGATTGTCAGTTAAGCTAGGAAATGAAATATTATAGAAGTTGTTAATAGTAAAGTATATCTGTTTGTTGTCAAGAAAACAGCACGGATGTGTCCATGAAGAGTCCAGGAGTCTAGCTTGACCTTTTTTTAAAAAAAAAAAATGTAGAACAGATTTTAAAGGAATTTCATTCACGTATACATACTTCTTTCAAATCAAGTATGTGCATGTGAGTAGAGAGAATAGAGAGGATTTGTAATCCTACAAATCTTGTTACAAGAAAAAAGGTGACCTCTCCAGAAAAATAAAGGCTTTTAAAGGTAATTGGCAAATAGGTAATCACTATGCTTTTCTAACATGTCTCCTTTTGAGTAGTAGGTGACTGATTAGTAACTCTCAGTTACTATCATCTGCCCTTCTTTGCATCTTGAATGTGTTACCACACACAGTGAAGTCAAGCAGCTTAAAAGATGAATGCAAATCTTTGACTATGTGGTAGTCCTGTGGCTTACTCTTTTTACCAAACCCATTGTAGCAATTTAATCAATGTGTTGGCTTTTGGCATGGAGTTCACTGGTGGGTGAGCCAGAGGACCCTATTTGTGGCTTCTTGGCAGTGCCATGGTCCATCACATGATTTTAGATAAGACATCTAGATTTAGATCAGGAGTGTCCTATCTTGGCAACTTTAAGACCTGTGGACTTCAATTCCCAGAATTCCTCAATCAGCCATGCTTAAAGTTGCCAAGATTGAACACCCCGATCTAGATTATGGAGTTTCTCATTTACATTTGAGCTGTTGCTTTAATAATTCCCAACCTTGCAAAATAGTCTAGACTCTAGGACAACTATCCCCCACTTATTAAACCGGAACAGTGATTTTTATCAAGTTATTCCAAGTTTCTGTGTTCGTGGAGATGCCAGGTCACACTCCACACATCAAACACTCCTGTTCAGTTGTGAAAATTTAACTGGATATTGCGCACAGAAAAACAGGTGCATAGCCCAGCCTATGGATCAACTGACAAAGAAGCCTTCATCTCTGCCACCTTTAGTTGCTGTTGTAAAGTCTTCTTTGAATTTCTTCTGAATATGAAGGAGACTTTACTTTGATTATTATTAGTGTCAGAAATGGTCTACATTGGTATTTAATCAACTCCTGACAATCCTGGATGAAAGGTGATTTTCTAGTTCTCTTTTGATCCAGTTTCAAGTGTGGCTTGGCGGAAAAAAAAATCTGTTCTCTTGAATTATTCATGCCAGGAAAAATGATGGAATGAAATTCCCTTGGTTCTTTCAGACTTCTCACCACTTTGAGTAGCTGTCAGGATTTCCAGTGACTCTGCTCATACTTGGAAGTTCAATTTCAGAAGGTGGTGCCGGAGGGCAATTCTTCTGTTCTATACTAACTGACAATAAGGCCCTTTAGGACCTCTGTATTTCACCCATATATTCAGTCAAAATTGCAGGAAAAATGTTATTTGAGAAGTTGGGTATACCTCTCATTTTTAGATAATAAAGAGAATACATACCATCTTGAACCAATACATTGGAACAAGATGGAAATATTATTTTGAGGTGGATCATGGGAATTCTAGGAGTCCACCTGGGGGTACCAGGTTGAAGAAAGTTGCTGTAAACAAGTACATATGTTAGTAATTAGAACCTAAGTGTCACGTCCCCAAATCCTTATTGTTTTCCCTGCATATGTGCTTTTTTGGGGGGCCTGCCATTCTGCTGGGGGGGAGTTTGCTTTCGCTTGGGATAACTTTCGCTTTCTGCTTTTCCTCTCCCGCCTCTATCCACTTGAGAAAGGAATGTGTCTCCTTTATCAGGGAGACAGCTATGGTGAAACGAAACTGGAGAGGACCTTGAGATGGGCGCCAACTGTGTCAGTTACCCAAACATCGTACCACCTGTGGATTGGCTGGATTTCAAATGGACACTATGACTTTGGTGGGAGGAGGAAGATTGCTAATTTAACTATACCGTTTAAGCGGGCTTTCCCCCAGATCTCGCCTTGACATCCCTACTGTCACTAACCCTAATAAAAGTTCCTTTTGAGACAATGCCTGTTTCAAGAGTTCTGCTTTCTTGGGTGGTTAACTTTAGAAACAAAGGTGAACATGACTTAGGTCAGGGGGGTTCAACCTTGGCAATTTTAAGTCTTGTGGACTTTAACTCTGGATGGATGGATGGATGGGAAATTCTGGGAGTTGAAGTCCACACGTCTTAAAGTTGGTAAGGTTGGACACCCCTAGCCTAGGTAGAAATGAGTTTAAATTCTTGATTTGGAGGCACGTTCTTGCTTTCAATTTAACCTATCTCACAAAAACAGGACTTTTATGTAAAGCAGACTAATGATGTAATTGATTAAATATCTGAAACATATCCATAATACGTTTTGGAGTAGTTTAGATGAACTGTGACATTATCCTTATGAGAGCAATTTAACATAGGTTTTGGAGTTGAAGTATCAATGGAGAACAACGGAGAACTATTCAAAAGGCATTTTGTTGTGAACATCTTTCAGTTCCTGAGTTGATATGTATTAGAACAAGACTGTAGCAACTATTTCTGAACACTCACTGAGGAACCTGTTTTCTATTGAAGGAATACAATTAATATTCCAAAGAATTGTAATTTCCTTTCTCTTTGAGTGGAGGGACATATACCAAAACCTATTTCACAATCATAAAGTTTTTAACCCAGGACTAATTCTTGTTGGCTTAACTAGTGGATCTGAGTATATTTTCATAGGCAGCTTGATCATATTCCAGAGATATAAAAGTCAGGTGTGGTATGGGGGCAGAGAGAGAAGAAAATCTTGAGAAAACACCAAAGATGCATTTCCCTCTAATACCAGTCAATCACATCTCTACAAATGTTACCTTCCTTGTTCTGTGAGAAAGCATGGGAATGGATTAAGGACCAGAAGGGGGAAAAAATGTAATCTCAAATTCAGATTTGTAGCCAGAGCAAGTTTAAGCATCCACTAGAAATGCTGATTTTTTTTTTAAAAAAAAATCATGATCTGAAGTTGCTTTACACTTTTCCAATTTTCATTCAGTTCTTTGGCACAGCTTCCCAAATGTTTGTCCCAGGGTAAAGTTCTTAGGACTAAATATTAGATCTATCCATTTTTAAGTATGTGTTTATAGAGATGTAAATCAAATGCATATCATCCCTTCCTTGATTATTTGAGATTCAGACATGCATGTGGATTCTCCTGAGAGGAGAGAGACTGCAATCAAGGATTGCAAAAGGACAGAAATATTTACAGAAAGAAAGGCTAAATCTGGAGGATACCACTTAATCAACACACTAGATTAGGAATCTCCCCAAATCAGAAGACCCACCTCCCCCAATCCTCGGTGAGGATATAATGTATTATAAGTGATCGTATAATACTGGCTGTCTGTTGAAGGAAAACAAACAAAGCCAACAACAGGTGGGGATAGAATAGAACGAAGTACTTTGAAAGAGGCCACATCACACGCCCACAACATTTTGTGACTTTTTTTTTTTACAGAAAACGCCTGATCAACAGAGACTGGTATCAAATGAAGAAAAAACAAGAACAATGCTAGAATAGTATAATTGTTCCAGCATCTCACCTACAGGTACATTTGTTCACAGACTCATTGAAAGACCAAGTCACTAAATGTATCAAGCTGTACTTCCTGATCCAAGATGTGGGAACCGGCTGGGATCCAAGTACAGTCTTAATTTTTCAATTTGTTTTTGGTGCTTCTACCTCTTTATTGCCTCTCTCTTTTGACTATTTGCCGTATGGAAAAAAAATTGTACACTGGAGTTATTTGAGCAGAAACTAAATTGAGCCCTATCCTCCTGTTTGGGAAAACCCATGTTGCAACATCAACACAAGGAGAATGGAGAGTTACCATTGCCCAACCTGTGACGCTGTAAAAAATGGTGCATTGTAGCTTTGATGCTTGGGACATCTATGTGCTATTCAGAAAACAAGAGGGAAGGTATACAATGTGTTCCTGGCTCATTCATTCAACTCCTGTTGCGGCAGATGAGCCATAGAGGAGACAAACGTCTCCCCTGTGCTTGGCCTGTGCAGGTTTGATCAGAAGCTGGATAAACTGGGTCAGTTGATTAGCCTGCCGATAAATTACAGGTTCTGAGGTCTAGTGGGCTTGAAATCTGAGGAAAAAAGTGCTCTTCAGAAGATAAAACCTAGACTGGATTCAGAGTTTGTCTTCCCAGCAGAGCTTTCCTGTCCTCTTTTCAGGGACCCTTCTTGGTTCCTTGAAAAACAATCTGGGGGAGGGGAAGGCGGGGGGGGGGGAGGCTAGAAAATGGCCTAAGAAGTGCTTTCGTTGTTGTGAAGAAGCTCACACACTGTTTTAAGCTAAATATCCTCCCATATTTTTTTTCTTTTGTAGAAGTTAGTAAGAGATATAAAGCAGAGAAATAATGAAAGCTTTGGAGCAATAGATTGTAGTTTGGGAGGAAGGCTCGGAAGAGGCTAATAATTGTCCACAATGAAGTGTCATCTCTTAACCACTTCAACAACTCTTTGATCTTCCCATCCTGCTAAATAGCCGCTCCCGCCCTCAGCAGATCCTGTCTGGTTTACAGGAAGCAGAGAAAAAGAAGCTGAGAGGAAGTGGCTGATCCTGTTATATGATTTAATTAGACATGGTGAAAGAGCTGATATTAGACTTCAACAACCTAACCCTAAATTCGTATTCCTATAATTTCAAATAAGCCGCTGATTGCATCAACAAACTTCTTACATCAAGAAATCTGTGAGAAGATGATAATATAGCCCAGATTGTTTGATCTGCTCACCATTCTAGTATACTTTTCTTTTCTTTTGTTTATTTTATGCTGCTTTATTTTATTGCCTACATGGTATCATCATATATTAGTTAATCAATAAATCAATCAATTCTTTATTTTGGGCAAGGACCAACATTAAAAAAAGAATTTAAACAAAACTAAAGCAAAACAGAAATAATCTGACAACAGCACAATATGAAGAACATGGATTTTGATTACTTTCTATAAATGGATCTAGCATGCTATTCCTAATAATAAACCGAAAGGACCTGACCTAAGAATAACCTAAAACTTGAGAGTGAAATAATGGTACTACTTAAAATAAAAGCTTTATCCCTAAGGAAAGTGAAATGGCAAAAGTCCAAAAAACATACTTAGGAAATGTCAACTCCCACTTATGTTTAACAACTGTATGGCAGAATTTAACAACATCCAAGGAAGTACAGTCTACTGGTCTATTAGTCTTTGTCATTTTATTAATATTATTAATTTAAATTTATTATTATAAATTTATTATATCATTTAATTTAATATCAATAGTTTACAGTTCTTACATTTAGACCTTAATGTTATGAAGCTTTAGATTTTGTGTTAGCAATCCCTATAACTGCTATTAATCTGTTATTCCATGCCTTACATTCTTATTCCTGAAATGGTGGTAATTTTATAGATCATTTACAAGTAAAATACAAATTGATGACGAGTTTATGGGATCTGTGTGATGAGCTTAGCAATTTACTGAGGAAGGCGAATAGCAAAGGGTGAATCTAAAACTTATATTATGCTGATTAAGCCAACTTGACTAGGCAGTGGGAATGTTTCAATATTGTTGTGAACAAACTCTGAGAAATTGCTGAACTGGGAGATGAGATTTAGCTCTGCTATTGTAGCAATACTCTATACAATATTTTAGATTGATCACAGATGAGCATGACACTACTGTCTTATTAATCTCTGCAACTGGCTCTTTTATGTACACTCAACCAAAGCCTAAAAGTTAAAGAATTGGCTTGGTGTCTTCTTGTAAAGTGGGATGTAAAGTAAAGACGGCATTCACAAACCTTTTAGCTTGCTAGGACACCTGTTCACTAACGTTCAAAGCAAGTGGCCTTGATGTCTTCCTATTTTGCTTCCCCTCTGTAATACCCATTTCTTTGCAAATTAAGAAAATAATTGCCGGCTGCTTACTTCAAACGAAGAATTAGAGAATTACACCAGCATGCCACCCAACTGAAGAGATGTCCATTTCTTCTGGCAATTACATGAGTAATGATGTGTTTAATGATTTGCTGGCTTTGCAAGTTGCTTCAAAATCCTGATAAATGGATTACAGTGGTGCAAGTAGATAACAAAGGAATTGTAGGTGCTTTCCTGTAAATGGATGTTTTCTGGAGTCTCACCAGGGCCCTCACATGCATTTTTTTTTTAAAAAATGGGATTTACCTTATATGATTTCCAAAGAGGCAGCTGTGTTCTTCTGGGGGAGCCACAAATACAGTCTGCCAGGGAAGGCTCAGAGAAGATAAAACAGTTAAGAAGCTAGACAAGGTTTCTATTGTTGAGACCACTTAGAATAGCCAAGGAAATCACCAATTCACTCACATGCAATTTAGTCCAATGCCACCTACTGACCAAAATACATAACTATCCATTTGCGTGCCTGGTTTATTTATTTATAGAACTTATATTCTATAAATAATCATACACTGCAGTACTATAAGTGCACAGTCAATAAATCCACCACAATAAATAAATAAATAAATAAACAAACAAACAAACAAACAAACAAACAAACAAACAAACAAACAAACAAACACATTTTAAAAAGTCTTCATACAACTGAGCCCAAATTTTATATTGCTAAGTGAGAAATTTGTTAAGTGAGTTTTGCCTCATTTTGTGACCTTTCTTGCTGTTAAGTGAATCACTGCAGTTGTTAAGTTAATAACACAGTTCTTAAGTGAATCTGGCTTCCCCATTGACTTTGGTTATCAGAAAGTCACAAAAGGGGATCACATGACCCCAGGACACTGCAACTGTCATAAATATGAACCAGTTGTAAAGCATCTGTATGAAAATCACATAACCCTGGGGATGCTGCAATGGTCATAAGGGTGAAAAATGATCATAAGACACTTTTTTCAGTGTTGTTGTAACTTCAAATGGTCACTAAACAAACTGTTGTTAAGTTGAGGACTACCTGTACTTAAAACTTATAGAAGAACAACAGAAAAACAGCAACAAACAGCAACATATCTGCCAATTTCAACAGCTAAAGTATTTAAAGACCAAGGGCCTTTCTGCCCTGCATCCTTAGGCTGCTTGTCTCCCATGTGTAAACCAAATGGAAATGAAGCTGGCTTTAAAAAGCTTCTTCCAGATTTCAACCCTTCCCCTGCTTGGGCTATAGCAGGGGTGTCAAACTTGCAACATCACGTGACGTGTCATGACGTATCGTGACTTTTTTTCCATTGCCGGCAATGGGGTGGGCGCGGTTTCAGCATGACGCATCCTGCCCCCGGACCGGCAGTTTGACTCCCCTGGGCTACAGGAAAGACCTGAATTTATGATTGTGGCGCATTTCTCTGGCTGGTGGATTTCCTTCCTTCATTATCCATCCTAGACCAGTTAAAAAAATAAGTGGGGCGGGGGACAGTTTTGCCATTTTTTTCCATTCAGTTAAGCCAGGAGGGGAAAGTGGACTTTTGATATCATCCCCTTTTTTAAAAAAATAGATCCATCTTGAACTGTGAAGTGAAAATGTCAAAAAACACAGTTGTGAAGGGCCATAGCCAATGACTGGGAAGACAGGGCATTCTTGCCACAATACCTGGTATACTAACTGGTATACAGGAGTTAGCCTACAATGAAATGAGTCTCAGCAAATGAAATGAACAACAAAGCTTTGAGCCAGCCAAAGTCGGAATACACTACTTTTGATACAGGGCAGAAAAAAATGGGTGGAGGTTGGCTTACTGGTGTGCTAAGAGCAGGTGGAGGATTACATGATGTATTCTTGCTCTCAAGAAATGGTCAATAGCTTGTACTATGCTGTGGCAAACTGGTTGTTCAGATCCCTAATACCACATGTATAAAAATATATTACATAAACAAAGATTTGCTCATCCTTTGTCAGTCACAAGAAACCAGGAGCCAGGATAGAGTTCAATTTTCAGAGACTGATAATATAGGAATGAAGTTATACATGCCTCATTTTCTACAGCAGGGGTCCCCAACCCCCAGGTTGCAGAAGTGGTGAGTGCATCACTTGTGCGAGCAGCAGGTGAGCTCATGTGCGTACATGCGCTTGCTGGCCGCTCAGGTGGAACCATCCCCTCTTTCCCCCCCTCTGGGTTTCCAGAGATAAATCTGAAGGTCAAAAGGTTGGGGTATTCTGCTCTACAGTACCCCACCATGCAGAAGATAGTAGCCAAAACTAAGTAGCTCTTGAAAAGAAGAGCTAGGATGATTCATATGATTACCCCAGTGATCAGAGTTCCTTACTACCTAAATCTCATATCTTAGTTGGGCATCAAGTAAAGCTAATCACAGTATCATGCAGATCATACACTATGTTTGAGTACCAACAGGATGAGAGTCAAGCAAAACCATTGAGAAACAAGAGAGAGCTATAAAGCTGCATGAGTAAACTCTGAGATACGCAGAAGAACAATATATATATATATATGCAGGTCTTGGCGTATTCGGGTCTTTTCCCGTGTAAGATTGAGAGTATTTTGGCGACGTTTCGGCGAGGTCCCACTCGCCATCTTCAGGCTGGTGTCTTCGGCTTCGTGCTTGTGCGAGCAAAGCGTGATCGGAGCTGTTGTCCTTCTATAAATATTGGAGGGGGGGTGTGGCGTGTTGGCTTTGTTGCTGTAAGCGGGTTGGCTGGCTGTGTTGTTACATCTTGATTGGAAGATGGAATTGATGTAAGCCGGTTGGTTGGTTGTGTTGTTACATCTTGATTGGAAGATGGAATTGATGTAAGCGGGTTGGTTGGCTGTGTTGTTACATCTTGATTGGAAGATGGAATTGATGTAAGCAAATTAGTCAGTTGTTTGGTAATTTGCTTACATCAATTCCATCTTCCAATCAAGATGTAACAACACAGCCAACCAACCCACTTACAGCAACAACAAAGCCAACACGCCACACACCCCCTCCAATATTTATAGAAGGACGGCAGCTCCGATCACGCTTTGCTCGCACAAGCACGAAGCCGAAGACACCAGCCTGAAGATGGCGAGTGGGACCTCGCCGAAACGTCGCCAAGATACTCTCAATCTTACACGGGAAAAGACCCGAATACGCCAAGACCTGCATACCTGTACCCGTGAAAATCTACGAAAACATATATGTTATGAGTCAGGCCCCTCTGAGCCCACCAGCACCAGCCTCTAAATACTATATGGAACATTATCTGGAAAAGTAAACATTGGGGAATGCTAGAATTTGGTTGTCTGAGTCTGTTCTAACTCAAAGGGTGGCAATGATTATTCATAATAAAATTTGATTCACACATAGACTTATATAAATATAATATTTGCTGACTTATGAGACATAAATGTGTTTTTAATATTCCTTGTTATATAAGCTTGACTTCTGTCACCATAGATTACATTAAAAAGGTCAAAAATGTCATGCTTAGTTGGTGGTTCACAAAACATTTGATGGAAACAATGGTAAACATAAAATAAGAGGTTGGCATTATTGTTATAGCTTATGATATCTTGGAGGGAGGCATATTTGACTGGTCTTCTGACTAGTATCATTCCTATAAGATGATGAGAATTTTGTAGCAGGTCCCATTTATGTTAGCACATGTGTCATCTTTGTACTATCAAGATCAATGTGAAGAATGAGAGGGATGAGAAAATATATTAGTTTTGACTTGTGTTCTTTGATTGAAAGGTGAGATGGGATTTGAGGCTTGATGGAAAACATTTAGAAATATGGTTTGCTATTGAATTAGCCAATGGTGTAGGGCTTGTAGGCCATGGATAATTCATTCCTATTATAGAAGGATGTATCATTTAATTGTTCTGGAACAATTCATAGTCTTAGTTACAGGATACAAGAGGGCATGATTTTGAATAGTAATACCATTTGGATATGTTTTTTTAAAAATGAGCCTGGAAATCCCCATGGATACCATTCATGGGGTTTTTCCAGAGATAAACCTGAAGGTGAAAATGCAGAAATGTGATCTCGTCTAAAAGTACACCTGGATCTCATCAGAGTATCATATATTCCATGATTCCTAAAAGAACAAATGGCTACTTTTCCTAATCAATACAAGGCAAAGGAGATTTGGGCTAAAGTTTCTATTGTGTAGTGGGTTTTGAAGATAATAACCAGACCGGCATTATGCAAAAGTGTTTATTCAACCAAGAACAGAACTGTCAAACACTGGCAACATGCCTGCTATTTATACGTTTCACCTCTAGAGCGTCAACCAATCACAACGCTAGCTAGCTTCTGCTCAAACTTGAATTCTTTTGACGTTTCCCTCCAAAACTGTTGGAGGTACCCTAGCTTTACAGCACCATAATATCAGTATTAATACATAACAGTTTCCATCTGGTCTTCTGTTGAAAAACTATGAATAGATATGGCTTAATGATGAGTGTACCCATATAGAAGAAGACCCAAAGAAATACGAACAAACATATAGCAATTCAGCAGACAGGAAGAAACAACTGCACAAAAGGAATATGGAGGCTATGCAATCAACAAAAAGGAAGAGTAAGGAGATTACATTGAGACATTTCACACCCAAAAATTTACTTTCTCTTTTACATCCAGGTTCTCATGGGAACACCCAGATTTTGTAAAGCTTATAATTAAAATATATCCTACTTATCCTTATGAACTAGATAAGGATATTGTGGCTGGGAAATGAAGCTAATCTCTTCCTCTTTGTAATAATTTCTACCTGTTCATAGATTAGAAAGGAGAGCCTCTTGAATAAAATGAAATGAGACTTTTTTTTTAATGTACAAAAAGACAGAAGGGAAAAGAGGGGAAAAATCTTTCTACCTATGAACAGATAGAAACTAGCCAGCTCATAAATAGAAAGGGAATACATGCCAGTAATCCAACAGTGTTAAACCTGGATTGCACTGTCTTTCCTACATTAAAAGTGATATTTTTCTATCTCCTTGCTCAATAAATTGATAGTTGTTGATAGAATGATAAGGTCCAGGGTTTTGCTATATATTGTAGTTCAAAAGCACATTTGCACTGTAAAGTATATTAATATTTCTAATATTATATTAAAGAGAGCTAGTTTGTGTGATGGTTAAGGCATCAGACTAGAAACCAGGAGAACATGAGTTCTAATCCTGCTTTAAGCATGAAAGCCAGCTGGGTGACCTTGGGCCAATCATTCTTTCTCAGGCCTAGAAAGGAGGCAATAGCCAACCACTTCTGAAATTTTGCCAAGAAAATTGCAGAGATTTGTCCAACAAGTTGCCTGGAATCAACTTGAAGGCACTTAAAAATATCATATTAACAAACTTATTAATAACAGATCAAAATGGGCCCCATTTTATATGAACAAGTGTTCCCTCCATACCCTTTTTACATCCAAAATAATAATAATGTTATTATTATGATGATGTTATTAAGCGAGACACTAGTTAAGTGAATTTTGCCCGATTTCTTGCCACAGTTGTAATAATAATAATAATAATAATAATAATAATAATAATAATAATAATAATAATAATAATAATAATAATAATAATAATAATAATAATAATAATAATAATAATAATAATAATAATAATAATAATAATAATAGAGTTGTAAGTGACTTTGGAGGTCATCTAGTCCAACCCCCTGCTCAGGCAGGAAACCCTATACCGTTTCAGACAAATGGCTGTCCAGTCTCTTCTTGTTGGAGCATTCACCGCTTCTGGAGGCAGGTTGTTCTACTGATTAATTGTTCTAACTGTCTAACTGTAACCATCAGCCTTTTTAATGTATTATCTGGAATGCCTAGTAAATGTGAATTTTTTTCCACAATTAGTATCATTTTAAGAATACAAGAAACATATTTAATATTTTTAACATCCTTAGCAATACGGTTAATATAGGATATCCCAACTCCCAATTCTGGGAGTTGAAGTCCACGAGTCATAAAAGAGCCAAGGTTGCCTACCCCTGGTCTAGGGTTATCTGAAGCATGTTCCAATGCTGACAGTAATTAAGAGGTTTTATATGCTGTAAATGCATTGAAGGCCAAATTGTGAATTCAATACAGGTAGTCCTTGACTGACAACCACAACTAAGCCAAAATTTCCATTGCTATGCAAGACAGTTGTTAAGTGAATTTTGCTCCATTTTATAACCTTTCTTGCCACAGTTGTTAAGTGAATCACTGCAGTTGTTTAGTTAGTAACATGGTTGTTAAGTGATCTGATTTCTCCGTTGCCTTTGCTCGTCACTGCAACCATCATAAATAGATGCCCACTGCCAAGCTTCCAAATTTTGATCACCTGGTTGTGGCCATAGGGATGCTGCAAGAATTGTAAGTGAGAAAATCGGTCCTAAGTCACTTTTTCCAGTGCTGTTATAACTTTGAATGGTCACTAAATGAAATACTGTAAGTTGACGACTACCTGTAGATGTTTTAACTGAATATACTGTCAACGTAAAGTTTCAAACAGCCCAGCTTCCTTTTTCAATAATTCAAACGGTTAAAAATTTGATGAGCAATAAGGCGAGTCTAGCACATTTATTCCTAATTGCACCTTAAATCCCCCAAACCAACTCCTTTTATTTTCAAACTGGGATTGTCCCAGAGGGTAAGTTTGTTGTGTGAATAAGAATCAAAATTATACATCAGTCCCAGAGTTTTCCAAATGTGCCTTGTAGCCTCTAATGCAGGATATAACAAGAAGTGTGGCTAACAAAAATGCCCCATCTTTCTTGCCATGACATGACAGACAGGCAATCCTCGACTTACAATCCTCGACTTCATTTAGTGACTGATAGAAATTACAGTCACTAAAGCTTTTTTTTTTTATGATATGGGAAATGTAAAAATATTGGGATGATTTAAATGTATGAAATATTTTGGATATTTAAATATAATTAATTTTGAGAAAACTATAACTGACAAGAAATGTCTTGATTACTGAGGGGAAACTAAGCTTAAATAAGAGTTCTGAAAACAGGACCTGTAGGGATTTACATAAGATGATTTTTTTGCAAATGCAACTGTAAAATAAGCTGATTAGAAGACATTACATGTTATTGTTAAATATTAGGAAAATGTTTATATTTACATTTGTATGTATTGATAGTGTTAAGAACTATATTTGCTAAATGTTGGTAAAAGGAGAACACTATTGGAAGAAGAGAGGATCAAGGAAAAGTATTTCTAGTTAATATGTTGATTATGAAAGTATAGAAACCAACTATTATTGACTGATGTTAAATATGTGAACCAGACAACATGTTGTTTACTAAGCACTAAAGATTATTATTCTAAAAAAATCAATAAAATATATTAAAAAAAATTACAATGGCACCGAAAAAAAGTGAGTTATGATTGTTTTTTACGCTTACGATCATTGAAGCATCCTATGGTCATGTGATCAAAATTCAGATGCTTGGCAACTTACTCATATTTAAGATGGTTGCAGTGTCCTGGGGACATGTGATCACCTTTCGCAATCTTCTGACAATCAAAATCAATGAGGAAGCCAGATTCACTTAACAACCGTGACAACTTAATAACTGCATTGACTCACATAAACGGTTGCTGGAATTGACCTAATAACCCCCTGCTCTACACCTAGAGAAGAGGCTCCGGAACGGCAAGCCTTGTTAGCTGGGGCTAAATCTTCTTACCTCGAACAAAGTCCCCAGGAGCCTCCAAAGAATTTTGATGGGGCTCCTCTACTTTTAGAGAAGGCCAATTTCGTGCGGGACAACACTTCAAGCCATTGCAACAATTCTACAACTTCCCTTTGTATAAATCAAATCTCCTGACGAGCTGCAAAAGAGGATCCCCTCTCCATTATAACATGGAATATAGCGGGCTGGTCTGTGCCATCAAAAGACCAACATTTTCTGGACTATATATCGCAATTTGACATTCTTTTTTTACAGGAAACCTGGGCCCCTACAGAGATACAGTTAGATGGTTACTGGGGTAACTCTATCCCAGCAGTTCCAAGTAAGGTGGGTGGGAGAGCTAAAGGGGGCATTGTGACATTAGTGAACACATCTTTGTATTTTAAATGTGTACCGTTGCCACCTCTTCAGCCATGGGTTGTAACTACCCTACTTTTATTTAAACAGGTGGAGATCTTGCTTTTTAATATCTATATTCCCCCACTCAACAAGAATAATCTGATCAATAAGATCTGGGAGGGTATAGAAGATTTTATCCTGGGCTGCTTAGACAAATATCCCACAGCAGCAATAATTATTGGGGGGGACATAAATGCTAGGATGGGCCCAAGCGATCAAGCATTATTCAATCAATTTAAGATCTATTATGAAGAGAATGTACCAGGAGAACCCCTGTTTGCCAGACAATTTAAAGACACCAAGGCAAATCGGGCAGGTTTGTGTGTAAGACAGATGACTGTACGCTTGGATCTTTGTATCCTTAATGGTTCCACATGGGGTGACTACCCAGCAGATTATACGTATCGGGGAGCAGGAAGAACATCCACAGTGGATTATTGGATAGTATCATACGGCCTCCTGAAGTTCCTGCAGAAAATGGAGGTAGACTCGCGACTGGAAAGCGATCACGATCCACTAACCCTTACTTTTACATTACACCAGAAACTGCTAAGGGCTGGCTCAACCTATCTACCCAGGTTAGAGAAACACAATACCCAGAGAAAAATTAAATGGACAGAGAAAAATGCAATGGAAGTTACTAAATGGATGTTAGCCCCAGAAACCATAGAACTACATACATCTTTATTAACGAATAAGTTTGAAGGATCATACTTAAAGGGGTATGAAACTTTAATTTGAAATTTGAAATCGGTCCTCACTAATAGAATACCCGCTCACCCCCAAAAGCCGGTTTTAAAGAATAAAAAATGGTTTGACAGGGATTGCGTGCACTAAAAAAAAACATAATAAGGAATACAGGAAAAGTAAAAATGCCCCTTCTGAGGATCACACTCACTGCTTAAAGCAGTTGAAGGTACAATATAAGACTCTTCTAAAAGAAAAGGGCGGCTCAGATGGAGTCTTGGCATAGACTAATTGCATCAGTCAGGACAAAAAATACATCCCTTTTTTGGCACATCACCAGAGGATTGGGGAAATCCCCCCTACCTCCAACTAATCAGGTACCGATTCATGGCTGGGAAGAATATTTTAGAAAGCTTTATGCAGACCCCGACTATGTAACTTATGAGAGCCAAATTAATTTGGACCAAACCCCTTATTGGCCCCCTGTTATACCAGGTGAGATATCCCGATTGATTGGAGCCCTCAAGGCTAATAAGGCACCTGGTGCTGACAATGTCCTGCCAGAAATAATAAAAAATAATCCCAGTTGGTGGGCTCCACTTTTAGCATCTCTGTTTACATATATAGATAGAACGGGCCATATGCCAAGAGATTGGGGATTAGCAATTATCATACCAATCTATAAAAAAGGTAGTAGAAATGACCCTGGCAATTATAGACCCATTAGTCTTCTGAGTGTTATTAGTAAAAATGTATGCCAAACACTTAAACTATAAACTTCAGGATTGGCTAATTTCGGGGGGGATAATTAAAGATGAACAAGCCGGTTTTAGAGAAGGAAGATCAACAGTGGATCATATCTTGGTACTTCACCATCTAGTACAAAAATACACACATAAAAAAAAATCCTCTCTTTTTGTGGCCTTCCTTGATTTTAAGCAGGCCTTCGACTCAATATCTAGGAACTCCCTATGGGAGAAATTAGAAGGCACTACTATCGATAAACGCCTCCTTTTCCTCATACAAAAATTGTATACCAATTCCACCTTGAAAGTGAGGTGTAATCCTCAAGGGACCTTAACCGGCTCAGTAAGGGTACAAAAAGGGGTACGGCAGGGTTGCATCCTGTCCCCCTCCCTTTTTAACTTCTATATCAACCCCCTGATCGATCTCTTACAGAACCCTGATCTGCATCCGCCCAACTTAGCACATCGTAAAATCTCGATCCTTCTATATGCCGACGATGTGGTCATTATTTCTCAAACTCCTGTAAGACTGAAGAGAGCAATTAGGGCAACACTCGGCTACTGCAAACAGAATAAGTTGGTCCTTAACTTTGATAAATCAAAAATTTTAGTTTTTGCTAAAAGACCCAGCCAATACTCCTGGAAAATAGAAGGACACAGTCTGGAACAGGTTAGAACATTTAGATACCTTGGGGTGGTTTTCCACTCGCAGGGGACATGGAGGGCACACCTGGATCATGCATTGCAAGCAGCCAATAGGTCCTTGAATGCAATCAGGCATTACTTTTACACAGGTGGAGGTCTGCTGCCTTAAAACTTTTCAAGGCCAAAACATTGGCGCAAATTCTATATGGGGCACAAACAGGAATCCTTGCAAAGAAAAACTTGCTTGAAACCATACAAGCGAAATTCCTGCGAGCCATCTTAGCTGCACCCAAAGGAACCCCAAATGCCCAATTAAGAATTGAGACGGGCATGCCCCAAATTCAGGTAAGACCCTGGAAGATGATGATCATTCACTGGCTTAAAATGCATTTCTTTCCAGAGGGACTGTCCCCGTTAGTGCTGACTGACAACTTCCTCTCCCCCTGGAAGCAGGCGATAGATCATAAACTGGGCTCTTATGGGCTCTCTTCGGTATTCCTTATGTCCCTAGGCTTTGATCAAGCAAAGCAAGTAGTATCCAATAGAATAAAGGACATGGAGTTCCAAGAAGAACTAAATAGGTTACCTCGCCACATTAGGGATAGAATCAAACAGGGTGTGTGGGAATCGGCAAGATATCTGAATGATCTGACCTTCCCAAAACAAAGAATAGCTTTCTTCAGAGCCAGATTTAACATTCTTCCCTCAGCACTCCTCCAGGGCAGGTATAAGAGAACACCAATAGCAGAACGGGTATGTATATGTGGTAAAGGAGAAGTCGAAGACATCTCACATGTTTTATTGTACTGTGAGTTATACCGAGTTTATAGGTCAGCATATATTCTTCCCTTATTAGAGAGATTGCCAGGGAGGGCAGACAATTTTTCTGTAGGCTTTCTTCTCCAGGACTCAAACCCTTCCATCACGCATGCAGTGGCAAAATACTGTGTTGCAGCAATGTCCACAAGGAAAAAATTGGTTACAGATTTATAGCCGTCAACTTGTGCCAACTTTTTGGAGATATCTCTAATAATTTTTGGAACATTACATTTACTCACACACTTATCGACTTTCCACTCACGTAAACTAGGGAGTGATCCTAACAGTTTGAGAACATGTATCTTTTTAACAGGGATGTTATTATTTATTATTAATGTCAGTACTATTTTTATTTTATATTTTTCTTAATATATTGTAAAATATGATATCTATTGCTGGTCTAAGACCGTAATAAAGTTATTGATAGATTGCTGGAATTGGGTATGTCTAGTTTAATGAAGAGAAGGACGAGGGGGGACATGATAGCAGTCTTCCAATATCTCAGGGGCTGCCACAAAGAAGAGGGAGTCAAGCTATTCTCCAAAGCACCTGAAGGCAGGACAAGAAGCAATGGATGGAAACTAATCAAGGAGAGAAGCAACCTAGAACTAAGGAGAGAAACTTCCTGACAGTTAGAACAATTAACCAGTGGAACAACCTGCCTCCAGAAGCGGTGAATGCTCCAACACTGGAGGTTTTTAAGAAGAGACTGGACAGCCATTTGTCTGAAATGGTATAGGGTTTCTTGCCTGAGCAGGGGGTTGGACTAGATGACCTCCAAGGTCCCTTCCAACTGTATTATTATTATTATTATTATTATTATTATTATTATTATTATTATTATTATTATTATTATGGATCATCGCACAGTCAGATGTTTAGACTGGATTTGGCATTTTGTCTACCTATCGAGTCCTTACCAAGGACCTGGGATAGGCAGATATGGATGTTTGATGTTATTACAGATATCGTCGCAGGATGGAAGCAGTTCCTAGTAAGGATGCATTATTATTATTATTATTATTATTATTATTATTATTATTATTATTATTATTATTATTATTATTATTATTATTATTATTATTATTATTATTATTATTATTATTATTATTATTATTATTATTACAACTGTGGCAAGAAATCGGGCAAAATTCACTTAACTAGTGTCTCGCTTAATAACATAAATTTTGGGTTAAATTGTGGTTGTAAGTTGAGGACTATCTGTAGTAACTTTCTAATTATGGATGTAATGGATTTGTTTTAATCAATCACATGACTGTATGTCATGTAAAAATATAAGCCAAGTGCTTAAAGTTGCAAATCAGGCAAGGTAACCCCCTGAAACATTATATGGTAGCCATAATTTAAGTATAAAAAATTTAGGGGTTTTCTTCCCATGGGAAAATAATATAATCTTAAAGTAATTATAGTATACTAGGGTAAGAACGCATTTAGGCAAATATAAGTTGCTTTTTTTTTTCATTTTTGTAACACTTATCTTCCCCCACAAATTTAATGGGATTTGGCACCATCTATTTGTATCATTTTTTTAATCGGATATCTATGTATTATCTATCATCTGTCAATCATTTATCTCTATCCAAAAATGGTTGCTTGGAATAAATTGAATAATTGAAACCCCATTAAAGTAAGTTTAAATAGAAAATTTGAATTAATAGGAACTACATGATATAGAAAGCGCATAATCATTAGTAAGGTATCATTGACTCACAATAACAATTTGCATCAATTTCATTCATTGCTAGACAATGTCCTCTGTACATCTAAATTAGGGCAGTACTTCCAAAACTAAATTAGAAATCAGATTAATTCCATGAAATATTTGACAGATGAGAAGATAATACCATTAGAAATGACTCTCTTGAAGGGACCAGAGCAGATTTATTCCTCCAATTACTAAAAATGGGAGGAAATCCATATTTAGGCAAAACATGGCTCAAAACATTCATTGCACTATCAGAGACCTTTTTCTACATTCAATGAAATTGCCCTGTTGATTTTAATTTTTCTGAATGCATATTCCAAATATTAATCGATGATCTATTATTATTAGAAACATGACAACTCTTGATGAATTCTTGATTGAGCTGGATGTTTAACAGTAATATAATATATAAACTACATGCAAGGTTTTAAGCAATATTTACATATCTTATTTATATTTTAATATTTCATTGAATATTTTTATATTTTCATATTCAATGCTTTATCACTGGAGGTTTTTAAGAAGAGACTGGACAGCCACTTGTCTGAAATAGCATAGAGTCTCCTGCTTGAGCAGGGGGTTAGACTAGAAGACCTCCAAGGTCCCTTACAGCTGTATTATTCTATTCTATTCTATTCTATTCTATTCTATTCTATTCTATTCTATTCTATTCTATTCTATTCTATTCTATTCTTATTTTAATGCTTAGTAAGGGAATGCATCTAATCCAGCCATCTATTTGTTGTCTGGATTGCTGGAACCCAGATATGGTACAAAATGCATTAAAAAGATGCCTACTTAAAAAAAATACCTGTTCCATGCTATAAAATCAACTAAGTCAATTGTTCCTGTTATCTATAGTTCTCTTTCTCTCTATTGTATTCCTGAAACCCTCAGAACAAAGGAAACTTCCACATTTCCTCTTGGTTCCACTTGTTACTCCTCATCCAATTAATTTCTGTAGCTGGACATCAACATGGCATACTTTCAACTTCAGAGAGAGGAAGAAATACAAGAGCACACCACCATCTTGTAAACCACCACATTTAAAATTTGAACAGCAAGGAAAAATAAATAGACATTCAGTACAGAAGCCAGAGATCATATGCTTTACCTTATTCACGTAAGATTTCACGGTTCCTGAGTTTTCCAGGAAATAGTTGCTTTCCATATAAAGCTCCATGCCTTAAAAAAAAACCTATGATCATACCCTATGTGTGGACTTCAACTCCCAGAATTCACCAGCCAACCATGTTGGCTGGTGAATCCTGGGAGTTGAAGTCCACACATCTTAAAGTTGCCAAGGTTGAGAAACACTGTGCTAGAATAATTTAGAACAGAATTACAGTTCTGAAGACAAGGTTAGAAAAAAAGTCTTTTGGGATGAGACAGTATGATAAATTTTTAGCAAAATTTCAAAATATATGCACAGCTCATTTCCTTCATCACTTCCTCTCCTTCACCATGAACAGTGTAAATTCTTTGCCTCTTCATCTTGCTTTTCTGGCAGCCACAATAATGACTGTAAATTGGGAACAAATATTCATATTTAAGAGGATCTAAAGGTGGGATTTGTGTTATATAGAGTCCAAAACAAGTAGCATTGTTTGTAATTATGGATAATGAGACAGTGTAATCATAGCTAACTGGAAAATGGTTTGATTGTCCTTCCCATTCTTATTTTAAAATTATTTTTGAAATGGATCTAACTCCTAGAACATGAATGATCTTGAGTTAAGCTTATTATTTTTCCCAGAATACCATATTTCCCAAGAACGATGCAGATCTTACATCAATATTTCAGTCTTCTTTTTGATATACCTCCAAATGCCTGGAAGCTGCAAGTTAGTATTAAAAATAGCATGTTGCCATAAGCATTTGAATCTTTCTGTTTCCTGTAATGTGTTAATTTTCCATGTTTTTCATCACTCATTCATTCCTTGTCATCCAGTCTCTTATTGAATTAGCACCATAAACATCTGAGTTGAAGAGAAAGTTGCAAGACCGGCTGGATCAGGTTCCAGTGAAGCTACTGATTTTGTTTTTTACTGTGAGGTGGCTGCCAAATGCAATTCTTATTGCCTTAAATGTTTCCAAGGTCATCCATAAGTGTTTCAAAACGGTTATTAAATAAGCCAGTGTTTTTCAACTTTGGGAAGTGGAATTCTGGGAGCTAAAGTCCACACATCTTAAATTTGCTAAGGTTGAAAAGCACTGGCTTAGCTAGTCCTGAGATCAAATTCTACCCCATTGTTATATCTCCCCCTGAGGTAAAAAACCACGAATTGACCTAAGACCTGGGGCTGTTATGTATATTACAGAGGCAATATGAGGTACAAATCACCATGCTGAAGTAATGGTCAGGCACCTATCAGCTTAGGAATAACCAGGAGAGTGTGAGTTCTTGTCCTGCTTTAGGCAGGAAAGCAGTTTGGTGATCTTGGGCCAGTTACTCTCTTTCAATCCTAGGAAAAAGGAAAAGGCAAAACACTTTAAAAAAAAACCATCGAGAAAACTGCAGGGCCTAGTCCAGGCAGTCTTTAGGAGTCAGTACTGATATGAAGGCACATACACACCAAAAAGTAATTGACTGGAGTCATGCTGTACAGACATCCACATCTCCCAATGCAATTTTCCAATATTACTGTTCCTGAGTGATTTGTCTTCCAGCTGACATTGACTCCCCAGGTTTAGTCCAGCTCTGGTAGTAGCATGTAGCTAAACAGGACATGATTAGGAGATCATAAGAAAATCTCAAGGATGAAGTCTGCACTAGGAATTAAAAAGAACCTGACTGAAGTCAGGAACAAAAAACTACATCACCAGGTTTCCAACTCAGCTTGAGATCTTTGTTGTTTTTATCCTTTTTTTTTTAATGAAGGGACAATCTGCCTCTTTGATACACTGATGTAATTAGTTGTTATTCTTGACTATTGATCTTTCCCTATTATTCAATATGGAAAAGTAAAGCTTATAAAATTATAATGCAAAGACAGTTTGACACACAGGGGTGTCCACAAAGCGGGTGGTGGTGTCAAAAGAGTCGAGAAGAATGGGTTTTGCTGCATGATCAAAGTCCCACTCCTTTTTAAAAAATGTGTATTGTGCAGTTGCACCCACCATTTTAGCTTTTTAAAAAAATAAATACACTCCTGACATATCTGTCTGAAAGACCACTAAAAGAATTGAATGAGATGATGGGAAGGGTTCATTTGTGACAGATTAAAACCGGGAAGGCTGAGAAAAAGCTTATTTCACTCTTTTATACTCTCTGAAGGGAAAAAGGATTATAGAGACTGTGGTGAAGAGCTCCTGTACTTCTAAATATACCTCCTCTACACCTCTGAAGGTATCTTTTAATTCCAGGAGTGGCTGTCAATTAAAAAGGTGGCTTCGAGTGAGTTCCTTTGTTCAGCTCATCTTAATTGGGCTCAAAAAATGTGTGAAAGATTATTGTCTGTCCTCCTGAAGCTTCATGAAAAGAAGAATTGTTGCGGGGACCCTGTTGGACCCACCCCTTATTCTTTCATCACCTTTATATTTTTCCTCATCTTTTAATTTTTTCCCTGGGCTTAAAACCATGTGTGATGGGGGTTGGATGTTTAAACCACCGGCTTCCAAGTCATCCTTAAACAAGACCAGAAGGTGGAGGCCTAATTTACATGCAAAAGTTGTTTTCTGATGAAGCTTTTACACTTGGAAATTAGTTGTTTTCAGGGTTATTTTCTTTCCATTGTAATGGACCTTAATTTGAATGGCAAAATGTTGAGAGGGCAGATTGTGGGCTATTCAAATGCACCGAAAAAGGATTTAGCTGGTTGTGTGTCCTGCTGGGGGTGGTGAGCTGAGGGGGCTGGTGGACTAGATATTTACCAAGCAAAAGATTCTTATTTTAATGAAACTCAAATTGTTCAGGTTTGGTTGGCTGTCAAAGCTAAATTTGTTTCATGAGCCCTTCAACATAAATCTATTGGCCCTTTAAATGTTTTATTTATTTATTTGTCTATCGAATTTATACAGCTGCCCATTTCACCGAAAAGCAATTCTGGGCAGCACACAAGAATAGATACAGCAGCCAATATAAAAAGAATAGGTAAGAATCTGAAAAAAACACAGTAATAAATACTATAAACACAAAAATACAAACCATAGTAGAGGAGAGGATAAAAATAGCCCCCTCAACAATGGTGCCAAGTCCCTGGCACCCTGGCAACATAACCACGTCTTGACGGAACACTCAGAATATCAGGTATCAAATATCACATCTATTTGCCCTGAATGTACTAAAATTAATAACCAGTTGAAAAGATGGTGAATGTAAGTTGGAACTCTAACATGTTCTTCATGTTCATTGGCCTCTGTACATTTTTGTAGGTGCTGATTTTTTCTTCTATTCAGTCATGTCCAATTTTCAAGAGACTGCCTGCATAAGTCCTTGTGGTTTTCTTGGCAAAATTATTCAGAAATGTTTTGTCATTGCCTCCTTCTTAGGCAGAAGGAGAGAGAAATCGACTGACCAAGGTCACCCAGTTGGCTTTGTGCACAAGGCAGGACTAGAACTCCTAGTCTTCCGATTTCTAGCCTTAGACCTTAATCATTACAACAGACTGGCTCTCTGGAATAATAGTAGCTCAGATTTAAAAATAAAGAAGTGAATAAATGAAGGGAGTTAAATATTTTTGATCACATCAAAAAAGCATTGCTAGTCATGCAACTCTAAGTCTCCCAGTTTCTAGCTCAATGCCTTAACCACTATCTCAAACTGGCTCTAGTTGCTGATCTAAATAGATACAATTAGTGATCCAGATAGATGAGCTCAATACGGATTGATAAAATGTTCAGACCTCTAAGGGACAGAGGACAGAGGCCCACATTAAATCTGATGACTTTTAACACCTTCCCTAACCCTTCCCTACTCTAAGCAGACTGACCAGAGAACCCATAGAAAGCAATTGGCAAGTAAAGACAGGCTGTAATGTTTATTCATAAAACTTCCTTCCTTCCTTTCTTCCTTCCTTCCTTCCTCCCTCCCTCCCTCCCTCCCCTATAGATCTTCTAACTGAAACAGTGGCATGGCTATATCAAAAATAGTTCTGCTGTCTTATCAATGAATTGCAAAAGCATTTTCAAATTACAGAAAAATGACATTATTTTTTGATGAAAGAATAAAGTTGCCAGATGTTGCTGAGTCTATACTGATTGCATTTTTCATAATTATTTAAATCTCTTTCCATTAGAATTAAATCAATTGTCACCTTTGTTCTGATGTACTTTTGGAAAGTTTACATCATAACTCTCTTAATTTTCCTACTGGTCTATAAAAGGATAAGACTAACATTACAAATCATTTTTCTACTTTAACATTTGGAACCCACAAAGATTTGCTTAAGACCTTAGAAAGAGAATAGTTACACTGACCTCTTGTGACTGACAGAAGAAATGCTATGTTATATTTGGACCAAGCAGCAGGGGCATTTTAAAAATAATTATAATAATAAAATCAAGCTTTTGGCTGGGTTAAATGATTGCTAATCTTTTTGGGTTTTGAATTCTATGTTCAATGGCTATTCCATTGTTTTAAAAGCAATATTAGGTTCCTCCTTATGAGGAATTTGACAGAAAAGTTGGAAAATGTTTTAATGAATAAATACTTATCTATGTTGAAGGGAAAAAAAACAAATATACTAAGAAATCATATCTCCATCAACAGCTTTGGTTCCTGGCATGAAGCAGTTCTGATTACTTAATAAGTGTTAAGGCAATTCTCATGCAGATATGATTACTATTTCCTTACTTATTTTATTTACCTGGAGCTCATAATAACCTTGAATTTTACATAGCCTTATCTTCTTGTCATAAAAGCGATAGCAAGTACAACAGAGTAACCAAGAAAGAGCAATAAACAGTAAAATTCAATGAAACATTCATGTAGTAACTTAAAAAATAAAATAAATGATAATTTGAGTTTGGAATTAATATGTCTGAGTGTTATATTCAATAAACAGTTGCCAAACTCTTTTCAAGTGCTCAAAGTTTTTATTTGTCTGTTGTATTATTATAAAGGTGAACATTTTAGAAGATAAGCAAAGAATGTCAGAGATTATAATCGAAAAGTAGTAATGGATGTTCTCTTCTATTGTTTGGGAGACCAGAGAAAGGGGGGGGTACTTTGGAAATTTGCACACAAACGCAAACATAGACATACAGACTCACAAGTATCCATGCTGGATCTCACTAAAGAATTCCTAATTAATTCCTTAATTTCTCATATTATTCTGATTTAATCCTCCCAGAGCCCCTTTTTACCTCACTGGATTTAAGAATTTCAGAATTAATTCTTATCACGATCATATGTGGAAAGAGCACTATTAAACATAGAAGCCAATCTATATATAATTGCAATCTAAGTGAACATGAGTGTCCAGGTGTCTCCACAACCTATTTTTAATTTTCTTAAAATTATACTCTTAAAATTATACTCTAAGGGAAATGTTTTTTCTAGTAAGAACTTTAAAGTATATTACGTTTCAGCTCTTGGATGAAAAGCCATCCATTTGTGATTTTCATTCTTTGCTTAATGGTGGCACTGTCTGAACCCTTCCTAAACTAGAAGTGATCAAATGTTCACTTATATTCCAGCAAGTTTATGTCACTAAATAGCAGTCCATCTGGATTCTGATTAGTTCCAGCCCTGAGCTATTGCTCTTAGGTCATACTTTTCAAGTTGGTTCTTACCACTCCCAAATAAAGGGCAATTATGTTTTGACAGAAAAACTGTTCCATTCTAACATGTAACGCTCCACATTATGGAAATGATTTTGTGGAATTATAGCCATTAGTTTATTCAGCAGATTTAGACTATTATCATTTACCAAGTCAAGGTGAAAAATAAGCAACTTCTATAAGCTTCACAGAGACTCAAAGGTTGCCCTGTCATGACTCACCGGGAAGCAAAAATTTTCTAATTTCTGTAGCTGCCATGGACTTATTGGGAATGACTGGGCAAGTTGCATTCCAATGAGAAACAAGGCCCATCTGCAGAATCCTAGATTTCTTCATCCTAACCATGCTTCATGTCTAAGTATAAACATATGTTAGGAATTGAGTCCTCTGCAGAAGTGATTCCTGTCTTAAATTGCCTGTGTGATAGTTAAGCATGGATGGCTCATTTTTAAAAAAAGGAACTTGTGCTTTCTAAATGGTGACTTCACACAAACATCTGACCTTCATAAGACACTTGACTAAGCTAAAGTGGGCTTTGATAGACTGCAGTCCAGCATGTGATAGGAACCAAGCCATGATGGTAAGTGACAATACGGTTTATTGGAGTTGCTGCATGTTTTATGAATTTAGCAATGGTATTTTTTTTTAGCCTGAGATTAGGTTTATTTCCTATGTGAACACAGCCAAAGGTGAAGGTTCTCAGATCTATGAATTAACTAGTTTTGACATTTGTGATTATGGCCATAGTCTCCATGGAGACTTTAGTAGATCATGGGGATGACATGAGCAACTGTAGCAAATTTCCAGTATCTATAAAAATGCATTAAATGCATTCATGCTTAGAATTTTTGTTTTTGCTTTGAGAACTCTTATCTATAACTATACCAATAGTTATTATGATATGGGTGGTATAACTCTTTGTTGTGAGACAATTTATCTTCTGATGATAGTAGAAGTTAGGAATCATATGAAGAATGGGCAGATAGTCTTGTGTAGTTAACCTGCTTCCCCATCCTGAATCCCTTGATTAATGTGGAATACTGAATTCCATTTAGGACAGGACTGTGTACTATTATCTGTTTGAATTATTGCAACACATTCAGTGGGCCTGTTTTCATTTCAATTTAATCAGGGAAGAGACTTTCTAAACCAGGGCTTTTCAACCTGTGGTACGCGTACCACTTGTGGTACATTAACAAGTGGCAGGTGGTACGCAGCCCTGCCTAGCCAAGTGTAGTGGGGGAGGGAAAGAGCCAGCACAGGCAAGGACTTACAGTGAAAGAGCCCTCCGGAGCTGCAGAGTGGCTGGGCAAGACAAAGGCCCCAGGCTCACCCTCCCCCATGAGAAAGGAGGAGGGGGGTGGAGACCTATAAAAGGAGGCAGTTTGGGCGGGAGAGGGAGAGAGAGAAAAAAGCAGCATCCTTGGGAGGAGGCGGAGTCAGCTCTAGCTGCACAGAAGGGGAAGAAGGAGGAGGAGGGGGGGGGAGAGGAGAGGAGATCAAATCAAGCAGGCTGGCCATGAGCTGATTTGCAACTGCTGTGGCAGCCACCTGTGCTGGCAGCAGCAAACGCAAGAAATGCAGTGGGGGAGGGGTCGCCCTCCAAGAGGAATGAAAAGCAGCAATGGCTGGAGGTGAGGCACGGAGAAGGGAGGGAGGGAGATGGAGAATGGAAGGATTCTTATGTGCTTTTGTGACTTTGAAGTTCTGGGATTTGTGCAATGTGGGCTTTGTGTTCTTAAGGAGTGTTTGGCAATTTCTATTTGGCTGATGTCTGGTGTTAGCTTCTATTGCTCTGCTATTGTTAGCTGTAAGTTTTGCTGCAAGGGATTTTGAAGTATTTTTCTCCTGAATGGATTTTTCCTGTAGATTCCTTTACTTATGAATGGAGCCATTTGGGGAGGCTGCCTTAGCCGGCAGCCAATACTTACTACATTTTTTTTCTTCCTTACTTTCCTTTCTAGCCAGTAGCTAATTCTTAAAGGGGAATGTGCCTTTTTAAGCTAGTTCACTCAGCAGTTTCTTTTCTGTTTCTGGAGGCTTTTCCTTGTTTGATGAATATATGGAAGAGAGAAAATATGGGGGGGGGGTGTCAAATTCTTCCTTCAGAAGGAGGTGGGCATGAGAAAGAGGGAGGCAGGGAAGGAGGGAGGGAGGGAACTTAGCACTTGGCCACCAGCAGCCCTGCCATTGACTTTGCTTGTCAAAAGGCTGCAAAAGGGGATCACATGACCCTGGGACAGTGATCATCATAAATATGAATCAGTTGCCAAGTATCCAAATATAAATCACATGACCCTGGGCATGCTGCAATGGTCATAAGTGTGAAAAATGGTCATAAGTCATTTCAGTGCAACTGCAACTTTGAACAGTAAAGCTGAAGTAACTGGGTGAGCTCCCGTTACTTGCCCCAACTCCTGCCTCTGTAGCAGTTTAAAAGCATGCAAGTGCAAGTAGATAAATAGCTACCACTTTGGTGGGAAGGTAACAGCATTTCAGGTGCCTCGGCGTACAGTCATGCTGACCACATGACCACGGAAAGCATCTTTGGATAATGCTGGCTCCCTTGGCTAAGAAAGGGAGATGAGCACCTCCCCCTAGAGACAGATACGACTGGACACGGGAAATCTTTACCTTTAGCACTTGCCCAGGTCTGGAAATCCACTCGTGCACATTTTCATGGCTGTTCCTTGCCTTCTATAGGCCATAATGAGAGAAATAGACTCCTTGACCACTCTCTGCCCGTACAAGTGTGTGAAATTTATCACCCCCTTACCTGGACCAAGGTTAAGGCAAATGGGACCCGAGTGTCATGGCAGTTCTGACTCTGAGACTCTGAGGAGGTTACTTTAGAGCAGGCATGTCCAACCTGTGGTGACGTTGGGCCAGTAACTCTCTCTCAGCCCATGATGTCAGGCTTGAGCAACAAGCTGGTCAGTCAATTCCTGTTGCAACCAAATAATCAATACCCTGAAAAAAGCCGACTCTGCACTTGAGGGAAAATGATAGGAAATAAAAAAACATCTGTTTTTTGCTAAGCACAATAACCACAAAACTAAACTGAAAATTGTTTGGCTTTATTTCACTGCATTGTTTATAAGGCAGAACCATAACAAAATGAAGCTTAGTGCTATTATTATGACCTTTTAAAATATCCTATTCATGCCACTAGTGAACCATTTTATAGCCCTTTTTTGGTAAGAATAAGTAGCACTTGTTTCCCCCCCCCCCTCATAAAGTTAAGAGGCACCATTTCAAACTGCTCATAATTAAAATAAAACTTTGAAGTTTCCACTTACCTGGAAGTCAGTCCCTGTGAAACTCAAAGGGGCTTACTTGCCAGTAGACATGTATAAAATCACAGTGTAAATAGAGTACATCTTTAAAAGGAAGGTAAAACTAAAAAAAATAATGAACAGTATATTGAGAAAAATGTTTAAGAACAAAAAAAGATTGTTTTATAATCTATTAAAGTCATAAGTCAGAAATCACAGTAACTTTCTGCTGTTATTTCTCAAAACATCTTGGATAGCACTTGAATTCACATAAATGGTCCTTTTCCTGGTGCAAAATTCAGGAGATCAGAGACAGATACATAATTTGAGGTGTTGTTCAATTTGGCCCAAAGGTTGTATAACCTCGTTTCAAAGTCAAACTTTAAAAATAATGTCTTCCTTAACGAGATGAAAAAGGATTCACAATCTTCATTGAAATGTAGTTCTACAAAAATAAAAAGAAGCCATAATGAATTCTTCACATTTAAACATGCATGGTGGTTTTTAATTCACAAGTGTTCAACTAAAATCATTGCAAAATAGTTTAAAGAAAAACATGCATATTGTGTCAATCATCTCCTTCATATATAGTCTCCTTTTTGACTCACAGCCTAGATTCAAAAAGCTCTCGCTCTGGCGATACACTTAACTTGCTTTCAGAGAAGTATATATAGATATTGTGGCAAGGAAGTGATTTTTAATATAATCTTTACACAGTGCTACAATAATTAGTAATTAGTCTAATTACTGTTATAGATAGTCCTTGACTTACGACTGGTAGCTTAGCGACCGTTCAAAGTTACAACAGATCCCCTCCAAAAGATACCTATGACCTGATTCCGAAGCCCAATGGCCGCCCCCTCAAGGTCATGTGAGTGCATTTCAGGGGCTTGGCAACCGGCCTGTATTTATGGTCATCTGCAGCTTCCTGTGGTCACAGGATCATATTTACTTCTAGTTTTCAGCAAAAACTCCCCATAGCAAACAATGGGTTTGCTTAACAACCATAGGAAAAATGTTTGTAAAATCAGATTGTAAGATGAGTACTATAAGTATAGTTTTACAGAATCATAGACATTCTAATCAGTCTATTTACTGTAAATCTAAATAGTCTAATTACTGTTAGCTCTAGGAAAAAGGCTATGGCAAACCAAGAAAACTGTAGGGGTATGTCCAAGAAGTCTCTGAAAATAGGACAATTGAACAAAAGAAAAAAAAATCACTAAAATATCTTATACTTTGAACATGTATAAAATAATTGCCTAACTAAAGCAACAATGAATTGATTTAGATTTTAATCCATTTAAAAATACTCATTTTGCTTAGTAAAATTTAAAACATATAGCTTTTCATCAGTGCCTATTGAAACCAAGAAGGAATGTTTGTCTGTGGTCAAGTGCACATGTATATAATCTGATTATCAATAGCAATAGTACTTAGACTTATATACCACTTCACAGTGCTTTACAGCCCTAAGTGGTTTGTAGAGTCAGCATATTGCCCCCAACAATCTGGGTCCTCATTTTACTGACCTGAGAAGGATGGGAGGCTGAGTCAACCTTGAGCTGGTGAGGATCAAACCCCTGGCAGTCCGCAAAATTAGCCTGCAATACTGCATTCTAACCACTGCACCACCACAGCTCAACCTAACAACTTGAAACTAAAAAGATACAAACAGAAAATACATACTGGCAAGGAATATAGGAGGATTGCTAAAAACAAAAGCACAATCAGCAGGATGATGATGCCAATGAAGACCCACTTAAATCTCCGCCACACAATAAATTTCATTGTTTTGCATGGATTTGTGAACCAAAGGAAGGACATTTCTGGTCGGCTGTGAAAGGAAAGAAAGAAAGAAGGTATAGTTGGTGCATGGCTTTTATATACTGTAGTTGACTATGTGTGCATAAATCATAACTTAAAAAATCTAGTATAAATACTTTGAATACTATTACTGATCTGTTGAAAATAAGAATCCTATAGATATTAATGACACAAGGAGTCCTTGCTTAATGACCCTAATTGAGATGGGCAATTCTGTCACTAAGAGAAGTAGTTGCTAAGTGGGAAATTGGGTGTTCGCAAATGTGCTTTCTGGCTGGAAAGAGACAAGACCACTCAATTTTATACCTTTGGCTTTTGTTTGCCTCCTAGCCATTCCCCTGTCCTTTGGAGTGTTCAAGTGCAGGTTATTGTTTTGTACACACTGAAAGCAATGCAATAAACCCTCCCACCCCATCATTAGGCTTGGAGATGTGAGTGTACTATGCAAACAACTTATAGCACTCTTGAAATCCCATTTTCTCCATTCTATGCACAGTTACATGGGAGAAAAAAAGCAAATGATACCTATAGGCAATCTCTTCTTTGCCTGACCTTTTCCTGCTACTGGTGTGATCACATTATTCTCAGAGTGAACAGCTTATCCTCTTGAAATCCCTCTCCAATCTCTCTCTTAGCAGGAGAATTAAACAATCAGGCAAATGAGAGACTATCTACAGAAATTGCTTCTTCCCTCCCCATCGCAGAGGAGAGATTGGAGAGGAAGGGATTTCAAGAGAGTAAGTTGTTTGCGTAGGATGCATTGGGCTGCTGGTACAATTGCATTGCATCTGATGTGTAGAAGAGCAAACGGATTACTCTCTTGCAATCCCCTCCTCTTCAATCTCTCTGCTTTGTAAGGTGGGAGGAGAAAATAAAACCAGAGGTCAGGCACAGGACAACACATACTGACTATAATAGTGATTATGTGGCTGATGGACCCTGCAAAGTCATAAATGGGTTGTAAAGTTATTTTTTCAGTACCATTATAACTTTAAAGGATCACTGAATGAATGATCAGTAAGTGAGCACTACCTGCATATTTGTGTAAATGTTCAACTTTTCCAGTTTTTCTACTTAAAAAGAGTGTTTATTTCTCTCCCTCTCATCTCCAAATGTCCACTACTGTTTCTATTACTGTCCTTAAAAGTAAGATTTGCATAATTATGTGCTTGGCACAAATTCACTTGCTCCTAAGTTTCAGACATATTTGTCTCAAAGAAAAGACTGATGATTGGAGGAGAAAAAGCTGCAGGAAATCAAATGATCATCTCAGTGTAATTTTTCAAGTTACAGTTGTGCAATATAGAAATGAATTCCAATGTCTCCATTAAAGTCAAACCTTTCAGCTAGATTATGCATGAAAGCAAAGGCCACTGGACCACTAAGAGCCAACTAAGCATGTGTTCTCACTGAAATGATTCTCTTTTTAAACCTTTAAGTTTCCATGGACTTGACATTCTCAAGGCATCCCCAATACTTTAAACCAACATATCAACATGTTGGGAAGCCAATCTATAAAATATTAACCCTAAAATAAAAAAGAGGGAAATATCTTACTTTGGCTGGTCTAGTTTGGGGTTCATATTAGGTTCATCTCTTCCTTTACCAGCCGGTCGTTCCTCAATGTCTTTTTCACCAAGGACTTCCAGAGTCATTTCAACTTTACCCTTTAAATGAATAAAAATATTATCAAGAATTTTACAGTGCTGCAGCTTAACGTTTTTATTCATGATGTTCAATGATACATGAACAGATTTCAGTCCCATCCTAAAATGTGATCCAGAGCAGAGTGTCTCAACCTCAGCAGCTTTAAAATGTGTGGATTAGTTCCCAGAATGCCCCAACCAGATTCTCCCCAGGAGAATTCCCCACCAGGGGAAAATTACGTTCAGATTTTGTGAATGTGGGATATGGGTGTGTGTTGTGTGCATTATTTGCACTGATTTTCATTGCATATTGGTACTTCTGGGAATTAATCTTCATAATCAATTCAATTTCCACTACTTTTAATATTTGGGGCAAGAAACAGTTATTAAATAGCTTGTGGATTCTGTCCCTTCCTCAGGGTCTACTTTGGAGGCAAAGAAATGGGAAGACCAGAAGTGGAATGAATTCTACAAAGTATAATTTAACGATGTAAATAGTTTGGAATTATAAATCTCAAGACAAATGAAATGAAAATCCCATGGAAAGAGCTTCCAAGTGTAGAACTGTTATTTACTTAATTACTTACTTACTAAATATTGTGTGCAGTACTCCCCTTCAAAGACAACTTAAATCTATTGTGAGGAAGAAGCGCAGTCAAAGTTTGAGAAGCAAAATGAAAGGGTCTCGCCCCAGTTGTCTCACCACAGTTGACTCACCCCAGCCAACTCACTGCAGCCAAATCGCCATGGAACAACTTGCTGTGGGACAATTCAACGCAGGATAACTCAAGAGAGATAAGTGAATTATAGTGGCCCTTGTCTTGCTTTAGGTTTGGACCCGAGGATTTCTAACTTGAGAAGGCTCAAACCTAAAGCAAGACAAGGCCTGCTGCAAATCACTTGTCCCTGTGTTGAGTTATCCCGCATTGAGTTGTTCTGAGTTGGCTACAGAAAGTTGTCCTGTGGTGTATTAGGCATGGCGAGTTGGCCACAGCGATGTGTCCCATTCTGAAATGAAAACCCAAAGATTAAGGAATATTAACAGAAACTTACAGCCAAAACACGGGAACCATCTTTTTCGACATAGCATGGCCACCACCCCCTCATGGATTTTTGCTCAAAGAGTGAAGCAGTCTTAACATTCTTCATCAAGTTCATTGGCTTATATTCTGGAATCATGTCTAAACTGCATTTTTGTGAAACCTTTGCTGGCACCACGGTGTTATGCAAATCAAGTTCAACAAAACCTAAAGGAAAAGCGAAGGGGCAGGGAAAGAGAACATCGTTATCTCAGGCTATTTCGGCACACAGAACTTCAGGGCATAACTTTCCCTATCCCAAAATACTTTATACATACCCAGATAATCATCCAAAGAAAATTTATCATTATCCCATATCTGAATAAGCAGCTTGGGTGGAATTCTGAATTCAGTATTGTCAAGACTCCAGAAGTGTTCCTAAGAGCCAGAATCAGAACAGAAGGAGACTAAGCAAGGAATTTATAATGTATTTCCCTCATCATCTTTGCAAACATGCTCTTAGCCTCACCCATCTACCACTTTCTATCAGCAGCACTTCAGTTCTGACTGAAGAAAATCTACAGAGATTAAAAAAGATCAACTAGCTTCAGTTCTCTGTATTTCAAGCCAGTGATACTCTGACCACTGAAAGCTGGTTAAACACTTTGCATTCAAGGAACATACACATAAACTAGATTCAGTCAATCTTGTACTAACAAATTCTTGACAACTTATTTTTTCTGCTGTGAACCTGTGACAATGCTGCATGATCCTGGGAAAACATAGATCTGTTTTAAGGTGTTGCAGATAGGTGCCACATGTGTGACCCTTTTTTGCCTTCTAATTTAAGTGTGGAACCTGTTAGGGATTAGGAGCAATTCCATGATTTGGGCTGGGTAAATCACTAACAATCTGTGTTGAACTGTGTTAAACTTTCAGCACACTATGCGGTCCCTATCCCTTGCATCAGTTGCATCCCTTGCATTTTGCAAAAATATGCAAAACAGAATGAAAATTAGGAGGAGGGCTCCTTTCTGTGACACCCCCCTGCCCCAATCTGGGTTACATCCTTTGTAGTTCATAGAAAAGATTTTGAAGGCTCAATTGTTCTGACTCATTTAAAAATCTTTGATTATATTTTACTCAGTCTTTTTAATTTGAATTGAATATAGTTTTTCATTGTTTTCAATATCTGCTGATGCATTTTGTACCTCTGAATTTCAATTTTTTGTAAAACCTTTTGCCTGAAAAATTGAACTTTCCTTCTATTTTCATTGCTACAGTAAAAAAGGAGAGAAAAGCATTTTTATAGATACAGAAATAAATATTAGCTAATGAGGTGTCCCACCGTTCCACCCATGCTGGCAGAGGAGGCATCCTATGGGCTCCGTTGGCCCAATTATTCTGGCAGGCAGGGTCCAAAAGAAGCGCCTTCTCTGCCATTGCACCTGCTCTGTGGAACATCTTGCCCCCCCCCCCAATTGTGATGTCAGCCTCAATCCCCTGACCTTCCGCAACAGCCTAACGACCTGGCTCTGCCAGCTACTTTGGGGCTCCAATGGGGGAACATCACAGTGGAAGTGATTGATTTACAACAGATTCCTCCCCCCCATGCTGCCCCCGGCCTCCCCATCTTTAATTGGACTGTAGTGTTTGGCTTGTTTTAATTCATTTATGTTTTTAGTGTATATATATTTATCTTTTATGATTGTAAGTGCTCAGAGTTACCTTGTGGTAAGATGACCAGTCAACATTTTTTATAAATAAATAAGGTGGGACGGGTACTTGCTGCAATCATAGGAAAGACTGCCCGCTGACAGGCATAATCAGTCTTAAAGTGACTTGTCTTATATTTCTAGGCTATTATCTTGCACCATGTAATAACTCTCAAATGAGACATTACATGACAAGCATACTTGATTGTTGTTGTTTTAAATGAAAAATGGGCATAGAAGATGAAAGCCTTTAGTGAAAAAACAGCAAAGGGAAGAGCTGTGTTCCTTTCTTTTCTATTTCCTATTCAAAATTGCCCTTCCCATACACCATCTCCTTGCTTTTTCATCCTTAGGGGAAAATATTAATTCATAATTCTTTTTTTCCATGGATGAAGAAGTGGTTGAGTACACCGGAGAAGCAGCACAAGCTAAAAGTACCCCATGGTTCTTCCTACAGATCTGTGTACAATGGTTTTCACAGTTTCGTTAAAACAAATATGAGCTTATAGGCTCATTCTCGTGTGCATTAGTTATTGCAAAGTTGTCCTTAGTGTCCATACCTTTTTTGAAACTGTACAGAGTTGTTCCGCTGGAAAATAATCAAAAGGAAAAATAAATCTCCAGTTGAAATTCCCTTCCCCATCAAGGGACCTATAATGGACATCTGTTTTCTGTTTGTGCTCTTCGTGGCCAGGCATCCACCTGAAAGGCAGAAACAAGCAGATTGGGCTGTGTAGTCTATGGAACTGACCAATCTAGTGTTTTTCAACCTTGGCAACTTTAAGATGTGTGGACTTCAATTCCCAGTTCTCCATGCTGGTGGGGAAACTTTGGGAGATAAGGTCCACACATCTGAAACTTGTCAAGATTAAGAACACTGGACTGTTCTTTTTAATCTAAGAACACTGTACAGCCTTGCATCCAAATTTATGCTTTTTGACAATGGGCCAAATGATGGAATGTGAATGTTGCATGATATTCATCCCAATACTTCCAACTGATTGCAGGGCAAGGTGACCAGGTTCAGTAACACTAAACAATACTTTCCTATTTTCAACAAGTCTTGCCAAAGTCATTGTTACCCTTTAACGTAGATGTCACTCATTTCTTCTCCTGTGATGCTTTTCTCATCCAGAATGACATCCTTGGTGTTCCAAATTATCACCCGTAGTTCATACCTGTAATGCAAGTAATGGAAATAATAAAGTGGTAAGGCTTAATGCTCTTGCATTTGCTTCCCTCTGAATTAATCGATGGTGACAAGGGGCAACAGCAGAGAACAGAATGCAAGGCGAACTTCTTATTCGTCTTGAAAGGATTTGAAAGGATCAGTATTTCTGGGCCACGAAATAGCATGCTACAAACTTCAGCCAAGCTTACTCACTTTTTAGCCTTGCGAGGAGTGATGTTAAAAGGAGGACCTGGAGGGCCCAAGCTTTTGGGAAAAACATCCACCCACATTTGAAGCTTTCCCTGTATCAGTAAGATAAAGATCATGTCAGACTTTATTTTAAATAAAGAAGAAAAGAAAACCCATCTCTTAACCTATCAGTATTCTAATTTGATGATATGACCTGGATGCAACTCTCCTAAGAATTCACTCTGCATACCCAGATCATATTTGGCTGGATTGTGCTAAACAGGGGTTCCACCTAATTCTTTTATTTTCAAAGGACAAACTATGATTAAAATTAATCGGTTTTTCAAAAGCATTTTGCAGTATAATGCAGGAGAGTGGGGAACAACACTTCTAAGAAAAGAAGACCATTCATAGGACAGACGCCAAACAGCCCTTTAGACTCTGATTCATAATAACAAGTCATAATAAAATGCACAGTGGGATGGCTTTGAAATTACATTCACTTTAGCTGTCAGAACCATCCTTCACACGGTACTTCCCATAATGATAATCTGATTATTATTATATATTTCTACTATTTTTAATTGTGTGTGCTATATTTCACTATAAGAATTATTTTTAAAAATAGCATTACAAGGTGTGTGCATATTACCTTGTAATGCAGGTCTCCCTAGCTGAATGAAACAAAGTCATCATAATACAATATGTGGTATCAAGTGTTATGTAGTCAGCTACATCAGAAAAATCATATGGCAGGAGACCATGTTATAGAACACAACTTATTTATTTAATTTACATGCTGTGTTTCCTAATGGGCTTTTCCTAGACATCCACCTGAATACCCCTAAAAAATTATCATATCCCTATATTACTGACAAAAAAAGGATGCAAGAGTAGAAAAGTACTTAACTATTATAGGAATCATTTTGTATCTATTTCATGGATTTCATTCTCATGAACAGAAAGAAAAAAAATTGTAATACCTGTGGAATGTTGGGCTGGAAAGTACTGTACAGGGTTCTGGTTTCCACATGCTCAGGCACCAAGCCCTGAGTTCTGAGAATGTGAAGAGCCAACCTTTCTTCTCCAGGTCCCAAATGCTCATGCAATATTTTGTTTACCTCTGAAATCAAGTGAATCAATGAAAATCACAAGAAACTCACTACAGATCATTGAAAGTAGACATTCCCAGCTGCTGTCAACCTTTCTAAATAGACCAGACAGGAAACATGATCAGATGAGCTAATTCTACTTTATTGTAAGGGTACATTTACAGAATCTTGCAAATCTGAAAATACAAATCTCCTGCTGTCTCCTTAAAGGCCTGGAATGCTAGGGAGGGTCTCTTCTGAGTCTCTTTCTCCACCCATTATACAGCTGTGGGTTATGCTCTCTCTTACTTGACCTTTCCCTAGTAATCCTTTCTTTGCCCTGTCTCTCAAGGTCTTTCTCACATATCACTGCATCTACATATTGGTTTCAGAATATATCTATATGGGATGCCTTAAATCTAAAATATATGGGATTCAAATTTTTGACACATTTTATGTAATACCAACAAAGGAGAACATTTGTAGCTCAGGGTTGAAATGAGGGGTCCTTGGTGCTCTCTAAGCTTGCTTGTTTTCTTCCAGACGTTTCATTACCCAAATTAGGCAACATCATCAGTGCTAATAAGGAGTGCTGTTTGCTGTCAGTTTATATTCTAGTGACTTGCCCTGTAGTATTGGTGGGGGTGGTCTTAGAGATTCTTTGGTTAGGCTGTTTACTGTTGACTTCTTTGGCAGTTTCTTGATTGGGGTATTGTTTACTTGACTGTTGGTCTGATGTTAATCTTGGAGTTAATTTATGCTGATCTAGGTGGTGATTGCTGGTGGAGAAGTGCCTGGGTCTTTTTGTTCCCTTTTTGGCTTGTTGACTGTCTCTTTTTCATAGTCTATAGATGTTGTTAATGCCTATGTGTCTATTGGTGGCTAATTTGTCAGAGTGCCAGGCTTCTAGAAATTCCCTGGTGTTTTTGGACTTGGCCTGCTCTAGGATGGTCACTGTTATATCTTCGGTTCTTTAGGCATTGAATGAGGCAGAGTGTTCAAACAACAACAAGTTTATTAACTCAGAAGAGAAGCAGCCCTAAAGGCTGCTGCACAGCTATTTATACAGTTAGCCTCTAGGTGGCAACCAATAGATTTAAAGTAACAGTTCCCCGCCCCAAACCTCATTATCAGCTTGGAGATAGCCAGTCTGGCTTTCAGTAACAACAACTGTTAAACAATACAGCAATGTAGGTCAGACATTAAGCAAGTGATTTAAAACAGTTGTGGCCAATACATTACACCCCTTCCCCCTAGATGGCTCAAACTCTCAATTGCTGGACGTAGTCCTGCAGATATTTAGGCAGCCTTCTTGACCGTTCTGAATGTCTAGGGGTTGCAGGGATCTCCCGGTTTACCCGCTCGCCTGCCTGGCTGGGTAGGCCAGGACTCTGAGGTCCAGTGAAGTCAGGTTGATTCGGGTCCTTTGGCTGGCCAGTTCCGGTCGGCCCAAACCAAAGTCCAATCGTGCAGCAAAGTCTGCAGGGCTGTCCCTCAGCGCAGTTTGCCGGTCCTGTTCAGCGGATACTGTCTGTCTGTCCGGGGGAAGCTCTTCTACGGCCTTTTCCCCATCTCCTTGAGTAAGAGTTCTGTTGGAGCGTGCAAGCTCCGTTGGGCCGCTGTCATACGGCCCTTGCGTGCGGCCCTCTTGAGAGGCCTGAGCCAGCGACTGGTTCGCTAGCCTCCGACGCAGCTGGTCAATGTGCCGGCGAATGACTCGCCCATCTTCCAGGACCACCTCATAAGAGAGTGGTCCCGACACCTTAACAACCACGGCTGCCACCCACAAAGCCCCTTGCTCGTAATTCCGGGTCCAAACCCGGTCACCCACTTGCAAATTCTGAGGTGCCTTTGGCTGAGCAGAGTCCCAGGCAACCCGGTCGGGGTACAGCCTGTCCAGCTTGGTGATCAAATGTCGGCCCCATCTGAGTTCGGCAGGGCTTCTGCCCGTGGCAGTACAGGGAGTTGTGCATTGGCAAAGTAGAAATTCTGCAGTCTGTGGTGCCAATTCCCTGTGACAATCCGTTTTAGTGATTCCTTGGTTGTGCGGACCATGCGTTCCACTTGGCTGTTCGAGGCTGGGTGAAAGGGAGCCGACGTGGCGTGCTGTATTAGATTTGCCCTGAGGAAAGACTGGAATTCCAATGGGAAGCCCCATTGTCAGAGACTAACACGTCTGGAAGTCCATGTGTTGCAAAGATTCTGCGCAGTTCCTGGATGGTCCTGGCAGTGGTCATAGTAGGGACTGGTGTGACCTCTAACCATTTAGAATGGCTATCTACCACTATTAGAAACAGCTGTCCCTGAAAGGGCCCGGCAAAATCGATGTGGATTCTTGACCACGGTGTGTGTGTGTGTCCTCCCATCGGTGGACAGGAGCTTGCGGCATTTCTGGTTTGGATTGCTGGCACGTGTAGCAACCATGTACTTGGGCCTCGATGGCTTTATCTAGCGCTGGCCACCAAAGGTAGCTCCTCGCAAGTGCCTTCATCCGGACTATTCCTGGATGACCCTCGTGCAGAGACTCTAAGACCCTGGGCCTTAAAGAGTTCAGGACTATGACCCTACTTCCCCAAAGGATGCACCCCTTATGAGCTGAAAGCTCATCTTTTCTCATGAAGAAACTCTGAAATTCTGGCCCTGGATATTTGTCCAGCCATCCTGTGTGTACCCAGTTTAGCACACGACTCAGCGTTTTGTCAGCTGCTGTCTCAGCAGCTATGTTCCCAGCGTGAAGGGGAGATTCCGGCAAATCCCGGATAGCCAGGATGCGTGCAGCCGGAGCTGGATCTGGCTCCACATGTGGCAGAGGCAACCTGCTCAGGCCGTCTGCATGGCCCATTTCCTTGCCCAGTTTGTGAATCATCCTGTAGCTGTAGGCTGACAGGAAGATAGACCACCTCAGCATTCGAGGAGACAGAATCTGAGGTGTCTGTTTGTTTGTGGTGAACAACCCTAGGAGTGGCTTGTGGTCTGTGAAGACCGTGAACTGGCGGACATACAAGTAGTCATGGAACTTTTTAACTCCGGCCATAATGGCCAGAGCCTCCTTGTCAATTTGCACGTAGTTGCGCTCTGTGGATGATAGGGTCCTGGAGTAATACGCGATGGGCTTCTGCCTCCCATCAGCCATTAAGTGCCTCCCATCAGCCATTAAGCTTAACACAGCCCTAACCCCATACGGGGATGCATCACACGCAATGCAGACAGGCAGCTGCTCATTGAAATGAGTGAGAACTGAGTTCGATGACAGCAGTGATTTGACTGCTTGGAAGCTACTCTCGTGGACACTGGTCCACTGCCACTGAGCTTGTCTATCCAAGAGCCGGTGTAACGGCTCTGCCACTGCGGCCTTGTTTGGGAGGAAGACATGGTAAAAATTCAAAAGGCCTAGGAAAGCCTGAAGCTCTCCCTTTGACTTCGGCCTTGGGGCCTGCTGTATTGCTTTTAATTTGGATTCCGCCAGATGAATGCCTTCAGCATCGATGCGGAAACCAAAGAACTCGGTTGACTCTACCCCAATCTTGCACTTTTCTTTTTTTAGTTTAAGTCGCGGAACCGCTGAAGGACAGCCTTAAGACATTCAGCCAGAATCTCAACCGATTTCCCAGCAATGAGGACATCATCAAAGTATGGGAAAACCCCAGGAATTCCCTTGAGCGTGCACTCCATCACTCCCTGGAACAGCCCTGGGGTACACTCACCCCGAACTGTAGGCGCTTAACCTTAAAAGCCCCCCTATGGGTGACAATGGTCTGGGCTACCGCTGTGGCCTCATCCACAGGCAGTTGTTGATAGGCCTGTGCCAAATCTAATTTGGCGAACACGCGGCCTCCTTGCAATGACGCCAAAATATGGCTGACAACTGGCACAGGGTACACGTGCTGTTGAAGTGCCCTGTTGAGGGTGCACTTATAGTCAGCGCATATTCGCACTTCCCCGTTGGCCTTTAATGGTGTTACTATGAGGGTCTCCCACACCCCACTGTCTACGGGCTGCAATACCCCTTGTTCCACTAGCTTATCCAGCTCTGCATCGATTTTGGGTTTTAACGCGAAAGGCACTCTACGAGGCTTGATCTGTATTGGAGTTACCATAGGACCAAGTTTGAGGGCGATGGGAGGACCCTTGTACTCCCCTAGACTAGAACTGAAAACATCCGCGAACTCTTGGCAGACTGCAGGCAGATCTGCCGCTTGTGTTCGGTGAATGCTGGTTACTTGAATGCCCAATGCATCACACCAATCGAGCCCTATGAGGCTCGTGCATTGGCCTTCCACCACTATGACATCTAGTGGCCCCTTGAACCCCTTGAATTCCAGCAGAAGTGTGGCTTCGCCTTTGACCGCCACTCGGGAGTTTTGGAAGTCTGTGAGTAGTAGATTAGACGGCCGGAGTTTGGCCCATCTGTTGCTACGATGGCATAGGTGCCTGAATGTTCCTTGTGAAATGATGGACATGGCTGAGCCCGTGTCCAGTTCCATTTTGCATGGAACTCCCTGAAGCTTGACTTGTAGTCTAAGCTTCTGCTTTAGGGGGCGATGGGCACCAGTGCGGAATATGCTCCTTCGACTGGAGCAGAACCCTACTCGGTGTTGACCTGGGGCCCCGGTACCTCTCCTGAATGCGTCTTCTTTTGGGCGGTCCCTCTGACGACCTTGGCAGATGGCGGCGATGTGGCCTGGTTTGCCATAGGCCAGGCACATTGCAGTTCGGAATCGGCAATCCACACATTGATGGCGGCCTCCACAGCCCATGCATTTAAGGAACGGATCTGCCTTCCCAGCTGGCTGCGATCCCTTCTCCGGGTGCTTTCGTAACTGGTCGACTTCGTAGTCTGAGTCGGTGTCTTCCATCTGCTCGGCGTCCTCGTGGTGGACGGCTTCGGTGCTTGGCACGCTTTTGGAGGGCCGCAGCGCTTTAACGGCCCCTCCGGCGGCTTCGTCCGCCATGACCTCCTTCAAGGCCTTTTGTAGCGAGAGAGTCTTCTTAGCGAACAGTTTTTTGTTGGAGCTCTCGATTCCGGAGTCCACAGACTAAGTGGTCTCATAGTCTCTCCTCCAAATCCGCGAAATTGCAGAGTCGGGACGCTTGACGAAGAGTGGCAATGAATTCTGTTGCAGACTCGCCGGGTTGTTGCTCTCGCTGCTCAAAAGTGTGCCTCCACGCTATAACGGATAACTTGGGCTCAAAGTGGTCTCGGAGCTTTTTTTTCAAGTCTGCATAGGTGACTGACTCAAGTGGCGCCGGGGCGACCAGGTTCTCTGCAATGTCGAAGATGGCGGGGCCGCACACACAGAGGAGTGTCGCGGCCTTCAATCCATCTTCGGCGACCTGGTTGGCGCGGAGGTAATTTTCGACGCAGGAGATGTAGGACGCCCATCTCTCCAGGTGAGTTACATCGAATTCTTCAAGCTTCCTGACCTTCGCCATGGTGGTTTGTTTCTTCGTTCAATGCCTTGCGCTGCTGGCTTCTGTGTAGGTCCTAGGATGGATCCTTAGGGCGTGGTGGTCTCCAGCGTGGCTTGCTGGCAGACCGAGGGAGGGGGACGTAGTTCCTGTCAGGCTCTGTGCTGACCTCACCCCCTAGTGACTTCAAGCTCTCTCAATGAAGCAGCACATCCCACCTTCGTCGCCACTGTTATATCTTCGCTTCTTTAGGCATTGAATGAGGCAGAGTGTTCAAACAACAAGTTTATTAACTCAGAAGAGAAGCAGCTCTAAAGGCTGCTGCACAGCTATTTATACAGTTAGCCTCTAGGTGGCAACCAATAGATTTAAAGTAACAGTTCCCCGCCCCAAACCTCATTATCAGCTTGGAGACAGCCAGTCTGGCTTTCAGTAACAGCAACTGTTAAACAATACAGAAATGTAGGTCAGACATTAAGCAAGTGATTTAAAACAGTTGTGGCCAATACATTACAGTCACATTTTCCGAATTGAAACTATGGTTAAGTCTGTCTATATGTTGTATATAAAAGAGTTTTCATTATGTCTTCTAACTGTTAGTTGGTGTTCATGGATGCGTTCTGCCTGTCTTCTGCCTGTTTGTTCTACATAATGGCAAAGAAGTCAACAGTAAACAGCCCAAACAAAGAATCTCTAAGATCGCCCCCACCAAAACTGACAGGGCAAGCCATTAGAATATAAACTGACAGCAAACCACACTTCTTACTAGCACTGATAATGTTTCCTAGTTTGATTAATGAAATGTCTGCAAGAAAACAAGCAAGTTTAGAGAGCAACAAGGACCCCTTACATTTTATGAAAACATTTTTTTTTCTTTTCCCTAGTGTACAAGAGAAAAGTCCATTCAGCATTGCCGAGTTGGCATCCCAAATCACAGCCTCTTATGCAGTATATGAGTAATCATTGTTTAGCAATGTCCTTATTTAGCAACTGTTCATAATTATGACAATGACGACAAGGTAACTTTGTGATCAATGCTTGCATTTACAATCTTCACAGGTCTGTAAAGCAAAGGAAAACTGAAATAAAATAATAAGTACTGTCACAATTTCACTTAGCGACCACTTCACTTAACAACCAAGTTGCTAGTCTCATTTGTGACTGCTAAACTAGGACTACCCATAAATGCAACCCTACAATCCACATTGATACAGTTAAAAGCATAATGGAGATTTGACAAATATGAATCAGTAACACTCAGTAAATAGACCAGGATTTACCAAATTCTTCCAAAGTATAGTCCCTCCCTCCATAACTAACGCTTTTTCCATTTTCAGAGAGGACTGGAGTACGATGGCCTTTAACTCTGGCATGATTTTGCAAAAGTTGTGTTGGTTTTAATTGATCTCTCCAAGTATTGATACCTGAACTTTATAGAAAACAAAACACATTTTGGAATAAATGCATTATAGTTTCAGACATGCATACTTTGATTACTCTTAGATGTGACTGATGTAAAATTCTACTGCTTGCAAAAAAAAAAAGAGGTAGATAGGTGGAAGGAAGAAAAAGAAAAGGAAAAGCGGTACCATCAAAACGACAAATAATGTAAGATTTAAAATAAAAAACTATTTTTAGTTTGTTTTAAATTCATTTTTCCAGAAACTTAGAGAAGCAATGATGCATATATGGAATTATACTCAAAAAGATTTTCTATTGATTTCAACAAGGGAACTTTTCTAAATTAAATTCCAAAGGAGTTTGTAAATGAAATGTCTTGGAAAACACTATTTGAGTTTACAGAATTGTAGTGTAAATGTTTAGTTGGTGATAGCTTAGATTAAAAAAAACTAATTAATTGTGGTTTTCAAGTTGTTTCCGTATCTCTGTTTTTTTTTTTTTTAAAGTAACTTATTAAAAATTATAATTGCAAAAACTAATGGAGACTAATAAAAAAGAGAGTAACTTGATTTGTTTTAATTTTGTCTTTGTCCCTTCTCACAAAATTCTTCAAAGCTTAAACAAGCCTTTTTTGTAAATCCAAATTGGAAGATTATGCAGATCATTCTTTCCGTTTGTTATTTGGATACCCCTTTTAATTATTAAGTTTCTTTTGTATGGCCAATGTAACATGTTTTTCCATATCTTTCTTGTAGCCGGAGATTTTAAAGTCCACTTTCAACTCAATCTTTTCAGATAAAATTTGTTGTTCGTCCATAACATTTTAAAAATATAATCTATCTACAAAGGCAGCGACTCTTAAAATTAACTTCTCTATCTATTGCTCAAAATATCCTTCAGTATGTCTAATGGTAAGATATTTTGCTTCATTCTGTACCTGTAAGACAAATTTAAGTGTTCTTCTCCTTTAATTGTAATCTTTAATTTCCTCTAGTGCACAGGTGTCAAACTCGCCATGTCGCGTGACGTGTTGCGATGTATCGTGACTTTTTTTGTATTGCCAGAGCTGGAGTGGGCACAGCCTCCATATAGTGCAACCGGCCCGCAGGCCGGCAGTTTGACACCCCTGCTCTAGTGTCCAATTTTTAAAGTCTTATTATGGTTTTTTTTTAAATTCAAAACAAAAGCATTTTCCCATAGGAAAGATTCTTAAAATTAATTCCAAAATCGTACTTCAAATTTATCTGGACTCTTGTAATTTTCTAAAATCAAAGTTTTAATTACCCTTTTGCTGTTTATTACAAAAATTAAATCTTTAAACTCTGGTTTTATATGACAATTGGCAATGTAACAAAGAAATACAATGATAAATTTATCTACGGAGATCTAGCAGAAACAAGACAATGCTTTTAATAACATTTTTTTTTTTAATGATGTTGGGATGGTAATCTCTTTATTAGCTTTTATTGCTTGTACGGGGTAAGGGCTAAATAGATCAGGGTAAATTCACACCCATTTATCTGCTTCCTGCTTTGTGGTTTTCTTCTCTTTGGATTTTTCATATAGAAATATCATTCATACATACATACATACATACTTTTGTGTAGGAGAACTGTAGGAGAAGTCATTTCGGGAAGGGTTTTTTGGGGTATGATCATATAGGACATATTTATTTGTTCCCACCCAAGGTCACATGGAAAGATATTATGTAAAGGGGCAAAAGACAGTGACATTATAAGATAACTTTGAAAAGAGAGTTCTTAGAGTTGGACAGGGGCAATTTAGTATTGGGGAAAAGCTAGCAAAAGAAAGATCGGACTTGAAAACTCAGTATGGGGTTGCATAGAAAAACATTCCAGAAAAAAAATCCCTCCCAATGCATTCCTATGAAAGAGGCATTTGCAAAGAACATTGCTGGTCAGCTCTCCTAACATCACTTCCATCTGATGCACAGCAGAGTGCATGCAGTTCATACTATGCTTCCCAGTGAATATATACATACGGTAGAAACACATAAATGCAACATAAGAACAGAAAGACACATAGAAATAAAAGATGCTACACTGTTATACTAAAGAAAATACAGATGCTACTGGAGTCTGAAAGAAGTTGGAAAGAATTCCAGAAGTTATACACTACATTTTTTTCCATATCTTGTTATAGTTTAAAAGAAATAAGTACAATTCCAATCATACTACACATCTTAAAAAAATTAAATAAGAGAAAGATAAAGATAAATGCTAACCCACCTAGATTTTTTATGAGTAAATCACTCAGATTTATTGGATAATTGACTGACTAGTGTGTCAGTCAATCACATTCTAGGTGGCTTATGCCATAGGATTAAGCCAGGATTTGGTTTTTAGCAGGACCCACGGAAAACTAATTGGGATTGGAAAGACTTACATGCAGTATTGTTGTGGTATCCCACAATGAGATCCAAAGCGGGAGAGGAATCTGTTTTCCAGATCAATTGTAGTTTCACCAACTTTTTCATCTCGAGTCAACAGATCATAGTCATAGACAGAAATTTTCAAATCCTTCTCTTGAGGCAAGAAGCAGCTCAGTTCATACATTCTAAATGAAGAAATGGCTAGTAAATTTCAATTTCAGAAAAGTGCTATTCAAAAGATAAACAAAGCTCACTAACATATAATTAGCACTGGTCACATAACTGAGTAGTTTGAAGAACTGTTATTTGAAACAAAAGAGTAATATTGATGGTCTTTCAGTACTTGAAGGGCAAGGATATAGATTTATTCTACATAATGTCCAAAGGCAGGATAAGAACTGAAGCTTTATAGAGGAAATCCAAACTCAGAATCAGGAGGAATTTGCTGACCAGGAGAACTATTAGTGAGAAAGCAGTGAGAAAAACTGCTCTTGGAGATATGGACGTTTACACTACTGGACGTTTACAAGCAAAGTTGGACTGCCATCTGTCTGGCAGAATCCCTGCCTTAGGAAAGGGGTTGGATTAGAAGATTTCCAAAGTTCCTTGAAAACCTCATGATTCTATGAAAAATACTTCTTACGTTATCAGAGTGTGCAGATATACCTCATTTGTTAAATCAATTAAATTTTCCATTTTTTCCAAAATCTTTAATTGCACTTCCAGAATATTTGTTTCAGAGTACCTCTACAGGTATCAGAAGAATATTTAAAACAAGGGAACTTTTGCTCATTTGGGAACTATTCGATTCTATCACAATTATTCTCTGAGTTTTAATCCAACTAAGGATCTTCTCTAGCTAAAATCAACAGAAATGACAGAAAAAAAAATAGAAAATATGTCACACTCCCCCTCTACCTATTTTTGCATATATGAAAATAAATTCACAATTATTTCTTTTACTATTTTAATAGAATGATCCCAAGTTGATATTCTGTATACAAGTTATAATTACAAGAGAAGGAGGAACATTTTAATTACCTGCCAAAAATTGGATTCAGCGTATTGGGAATGTAATGATCTCTATCCTCAACAATTTTTTTTCCTAAGCTGATCTTAATGTAAGGATCACACTATTTGGAAACAAATAAACAAAAAAGTTCTTAGTGTTAATAATAATAATGTTAATAATGTTAAAAAAGATGTTAACATTCATTGCTTGACTGATCAAAAATAGATTATAAATGTTAAATTCATAGCTGTTGAGGACAGAGAAAAATTCTAAATTTCCACAGATTTCAGTCGAGACAGCGGCTATGTTCTCAAAGCCTTTCAATTAATTGCCAGGAATTTACTTGTGTTGCATTTAATTGCTCCATTAAGGCATTAATTACAAAATCTTTATCTTATTCATTTCCTCCATATCATTATGAGACAGATCACGATGAATGGCATTTTACAGAAACTTCTAGTGAAACTCATTTATTGAGGAACACTTCATATCATTGTATATTTATTCATTCCTGTCAATTACATTCCAACTCATCATTTCCCAGTTAATGCACCACAATGCTTTAACCCAGGGCCCCCCGACTCCTGGTCCGCAAACCAGTACCATTCCTCAGACCGGTACCAGTCCACGGCCTGTTGGGAACCAGTCTGTGCAAATGGCATGTGAGTCCATGAAACGTCATTTGCATATGTGCGGGATCTAGTTTGCATGCACAAGACTATTCCCAATGCACACACACACATGCTGCCAGCGGTCTTTGGAGCCAGAAAGGTTGGGGCTACTGCTTTAATCCAGTGTTTCTCAACCTCAACAGCTTTAAGATGTCTGGACTCTAACTCCCATAATTGTTCAGCCAGCATGCTGACTGAAGAACTCTGGGAATTGAAGTCCAGACATCTTAACCTTCCTGAGATTGGGAAACACTGCTCTAATCAGTATTATTGGCTGGAGACAATAGCTTACCAGTCCATTATTATCCTTAGGTTGGAGTTCTAAGGCTCGTACTACATAAATCCGTACAATACACTCCTGAGGCCCACTGTCTGGTAACTCACGAAACTGCCGAGGAGGAGTTGGTACAGTTGGATCATCCGGTAATGTGTAGATCCGGAAAGAGCCCTAATAAATCACATGAATACTAGTAAATAATCCAAAACACATCTTATTACAAGCAAGGAAGGTATGAAAATATATATTTCATTTATTTATTCACTTATTAAAATGGTATCCATTCATAATATATAATTACACTTCATTATTTTCATTAAAAATATTTGTTTGCAAGATGTGACTTAATCTATTTGCATTGTTTTGAATACAAAATGTGAATTCATTTTGATTAACATTTTGCTCTGAGAAAGTATGACTTTGGAAATATTAGTTTCTATAAGCTGAACATTAGAACATATTTGGATAACTTTCTTTTTCTTGTTTGATGCTGCAATGAATGTGTAGAATAAAAACACTGCATTCATTTGATAATCAATATTTCAATCAATATTCAGAGGGACAGATACTCTCTCTATCACATATGTGAAACACACTTTTTCCTGAAAACTTCCTTTTTGCAAGATTTAGAAGATTTCAATCAAATTCCTGGGAAATGGACGATGAAGCTGTATTTGAGTTGGGATAACATCTCCCCAATAACTCTATTAGCCATCTAAAGTCTAACTGGGAGAGTTCAAAAGGGAAAAAAAGCTGAGGATTTTGCTTGAGAGGAGTTTATTTAAAAAGAAATAGCTAATAAGTAATCCAGTTTAGTTAGAATACTACATTAGAATTTGATTTTCATTTGTGTCTGTGTGTTTTAGTTAAATATTTTGCCCTACACAAAAAGAACATTTAATGGAATATCTACTTGCTGCCAAGAAGCTTATTTCATTTTTTATTAACTTCATGTGAGCTGAAATTTAATTTGAAAACAGAACCCATCTCAGCTTATTAATTTCAACACAGCGTCATCAGGGCATATATTTTGTAAATAAGGACAACATAGGTTGTGGCAGTTCTGTTTCTTTCATGAACCAAGTTAGGTATGAGGATGCCAAAGGAAGATATGGGGTGTCGGCAGTAACTCCAAACAACTATTCCTGTGTAGGATATTGGGCCAGAATGTATAGTCTCAGGCATTTCTGAGACAGAATCCAGACATTCATCCTGTGGGGCTGTACTACAGCTGTGTTTCCTTGAGACAATCTGACAAGAATATGAATACATTGTGGAAGAAGTCAGTGATAAGCTAAGAGTGGGGAGGGTTTCATTTTGTTTGCTTTTTCCCTTTCTCTTTCTGAAGCTTTGTTTGTATCTTCCAGTTTTCCTTCCTTCCTTCCTTCCTTCCTTCCTTCCTTCCTTTTCTTTCTTCTATCTATCTATCTATCTATCTATCTATCTATCTATCTATCTATCTATCTATCTATCTATCTATCTATCTATCTATCTACCTACCTACCTACCTACCTACCTACCTACCTACCTACCCACCCACCCACCCACCCACCCACCCACCCAGAATCCATCTATATAATTTATATAGCTGTCCATTTCATATAATGTGATTCTGGCGTATACAATAAAACAAACATTTAAAAAAGTCTAAAATAACTATTAGATACAATTAAACATAAACATAAATAAGGCAATGGGAAAATGGATCAACACTGTATACATAATGCAATCATTTCACAGGCCCCTATTTTCTCTTGATCTTTCTAGAAAGAGCCATTCCTCAGTTAAAGAAGTTTTACTATTGGCCCAAATAATGTCGATCATTTACACCCATCATGTCTTTCCTCTGCTTCAGTTTTTTTTTCTTTTCACAAATCTGTTCATGAGGAAATATGGAATAATTGCATTGTTTAGTTCTCAGTGGGCTGATGAGGAGAGACAAAACCAATGAATCCCACTTGCTATTGAAAATATAATTTATTTGTTGCTTTCATTGTACCTTAAATTCTCCTACAACTGTAGGGTCATCATTTTCTTCGGTTTTACCTCGATACAGCTTGAAAGTATCACAGAAGTCTGTTAAACCCCTAAAGTCAAGTGCATTCTCCAGTTCACAGTTATAAACCTACAAACAATAGTGAAATGCCACAATTAAAAAACATGTGGTGTATACATCGATGACAGATGCTGAGAAATTTAAAATAGTGAAAAATATTCCCAGCTCCAAACAAATATAATGATGTAGGGAAAATATTTAATTGTATTTGTGAAATAATTCTCGATAATGGTAAAAAAAACCCACCAGATTATTCAAATAGTAAATTAGTGAGTAATAGCATAGAGAGCCATTTTGGTCTAGTAGTTAAGGCAGCAGGCTGAAAACCAGGAGACTTTAAATTCTAGTCTCACCTTAGGCACAAAGCTAGCTAGGTGACTAGGCCAGTCACACTCTCTCAACCTTAGAAGCAAGCAATGGCATTTCTGAAAGATTTTACAAAGAAAACTGAAGGGACTTGTCCAGGAGTCAACAATGCTTTAAAGTCACAAAAGTACCACCCCCAAATAAAAACAAATAACAGCATTGTAACAGTACAGATTATCATAATAGATATAAAGCCTCCACTACATATTTTTTTCTAGAGAGGATGAATTGGGCTAAGAAAAGGTCACTGATCTAAAACCTAGTCATTTTTAAACAGTTATTTTTTTAAACTAGATACCAATGCTAATCTCATCCATAAAATAAATACCTTCAATGTATCATATCCTTTCTGAACATATTGTCCACATTTTTCAGTGTCGCCTATTGAAGCATAAAATTTGCTCCACCAGTCCACAACTTCTTTTTCCTAAAGTATAAAAAACAAACAATTAAAAGGAAGCAATAACAATCTCTAGGATAATTATTTTAGCTATACTGTATATATAATTTCCTCAATTTGGTTTCTTCCTGCCATATTCGGTTACAATTCCTTAAGCCACCCCCCAAATCCCTCCCTTTTCCACTGATGTAAGCCTCGGCTTGTTTGAAGAGGTACAGAGTTAAGGTTAGAGTTAGGGTTAGAAGCTTTTTTGTGAAAAATAAAACATAGTATACATTATACTATAGCATACATTGTAGGGTTATATTCAATTAGTTCAATTCCATTATTTTTCACAAAGAAGCTCCTAAACCAGTGATGGCGAACCTTTTAGAGACCGAATGCCCAAAAACCAGCCCCTCCCTGTCCCACCTGCTCCTCCCCTCCCCCCCGCTCCAGCCCCCCCACCCCACACCCCACCTGCCCGCAGGGCCACTCACCGCCTCCACGGCTCACTGCAGATCACCCAGGCGGCCCAGCAGTGCCATGGCAGCTACGCCCTCCACCCGCGCCCTGCAGCATCAACTGCGCGCGATGGGGCGTGAGGGTGGAGTCTTGTCCCCGCTGCCCGGCTGCCATGTCCTTGGCTGCACTGCTCTGCGCAGGCTGCACCCGGGGGTGACTCTCCTCCAGGGGGGCTGCTGGTGAGGAGGGGGCCACAAGGGAAGGCGGGGCTGGGGTGATGGCGTGCGTGCCCACGGAGAGGACTCTGAGTGCCGCCACTGGCACGCGTGCCATAGGTTCGCCACCACTGTCCTAAACCCTTTGGGCCTGTAAAGCTATTTCCCAAATGGAGGGACTCTGGCAGCTTTTTTCAATTAAGTAGTGCATATTAAATTCATGAATGCTAAAATTAATAGATATAGCATTAATAATTCAAGCTACATAGATGTGACTTAATTACCTTTTCAGTGAGCTGTTCATGGAAACACATGAAGAGTGGATCGGTGGGGAAAACCAAACAGAATTATTAAAACCAAATCAAAAATTTGTTTTTGATACATTATAGAAGACAAAATATGATTTTATGGATACTTTTTCAGATAATATATTTTATTTTTCTCTGTACATTGCCCGTGTATTTAATTAGTGAAGTCAAGGAGTTCATTCAGATCCACCAGATGAATTATTATTCCATAAGTCTTAGCAAATGAACATAAAGAGAAATCATGTCTTGAAATTATCTCCAGGGTGCTTCTGGATTAGCCCAAGAATCAGAGGATTAATTGATTTGTTTAGGAACATCAAGAAATTAAGACTGAACCTATAGTTTGTTTCTCTGAAAGAGGACTTGAGTTAGGAGCATAATAATCTTATTCTAATCTTTAATTTCATAGACATTACATTTTATGTGTCAAAGGAATTACAAATAGCTTGTATAGTATTGTTCCTCTATGTTTCATCCTACAATAACCTTTTTGAATAATTTACATAAAATTCTATTAATTTATTAATCATTTTCCCTGTGAATTTGACAGAATGTACTTCCAGATAAGGGTGCACAGCTATTTTCTTTTATAATTTTAACACTGTATGAAATTTGCAATCTAACACATATTCTCTGTGTATTTTTATTTTTTTCTGTTGTTATAGCTAAGACAGTTTATCTTTTAAGAAAAGCATTATACAACTTTATTTGGAAACAAAATTAACATGTAATTTAAATTATTCTTAAATATGTAAAACCAGCTATGTAAGAAATATTGAATGACAGTAAAGAACAAGTTTATATTTTTTTTCTAAATGTTTATTAAAAAATTATCCTGTTGGGGCAGAACTGTTACACTACAGATGAGTGTTTAAGCTTCCTGTCTCTATACATTGTAATAGATGGCACTAAGGGGAACATAGATTAGAGAAGAGCACCTAAGTAGCTTGCCCCATGCCCTTAAGCTTGCCTGTTGCCTTCAGACAAGGCAGGAATTCTGGCTCATGGACAGTGATAAAAAACAACTCAATTTTTCCACATGAACAGGAAGTAGAATAGAATATGTATGTATGTATGTATGTATGTATGTATGTATGTATGTATGTATGTATGTATGTATGTATGTATGTATGTACTTTATATCCTGCCTTTCCGCCCTCCATTTTTTTTCACTACAACAAAATCCCTATGAGGAAGGCTGCTTAGAATTTTATTACCAAAAGAAGGATCTTCTGTAAATTATTTCTGGTAATTATTTCTGAAAAGTATTATTTTCTTAGATTATGCTGCAAAGTCTTTAAATGGGCTTTCACAGCAAAATACCATTACAATTTCTAAGGAGGAACCCAGTTGATGATAGAACCCATAAGCAACCACTGACCACCAAAAGTTGTTTCATCAATTTATTACATACTTAGTGCTTTGAGATTTTGGAGAAAGTGTGTAAAAATAATCACTACCAAATTTTGTTCTCCAAATGCAATTTTATTTTGATTGATTGCAATCCTATGTCCATTGATTGCAATCCAATGTCCATCTATCCCTCTGAATTCACTGGATTCATTTTTGAGGATGCACACATAATGTTCTACTGTTAGCAAGCCAATCAGATGCCACATGTTAGTGGCAACACACTTTTCCCATTCTCAGTGAAAGGTATAGTTTTCAGCTGCTTCAAAGTGGTGACAATGGAAATGTTTCTCAATTTTGCTTTGAATTGGAACTTTTATTTTTCTCCAAAACCTTCCTGTATAGAATATTGAAATGTGGCATGAAAGCTCAATGATAAAAGCATCAAAGGTGAATAATCCCCATGCATTTTTTTCATCTATACATACATGTACTGTGCTCGGAGAAGCCATTTTGCTTAGTGCAGTTGACATACTGCTTATGCACTAGAAATTAAAATGCAGTTCGTGAAAGTTCTGCATCTGTTACTCTGAGATCTGCACATCATTTGTTCTAAGAAGTCTTTATTTTCCATTCTGTCTCAGTAAAAATTAGAATGCTGCAGGAACATGTTCCTGAGCACACACCGATTCGCGCCCCTGCCCATCTGCCTCGCTGGCCGGAGCGAAGGGGAAGCTTCTGAGCGCCGGGCGGCTTCTGAGCGCGCCGGGCGGCTTCTGAGCACGGCGGGCGGCTTCTGAGCGCCCTGCGCGCCGGGCAGCTTCTGAGCGCCGAGCGCGGGTGGCTTGTGAGCGGAGCTCAGCTGTAGCTGCACACACCGAGCTTGGCGCATTCTCACCACTCGGAGCGGCTGGCAAGGTGAACCAGCGACATCCTGGCCCTGCCTGTGCACGTGCAGAGGCTGAGGCGCATGCACTCTCCTCTGCCTCTGCGCACGCACAGGCAGGGCCGTGATGTTGCCGGTTCACCTCACCGGCCGCTCCGTGTGGTGAGAATGCACCGCTGCCTGCCAAAACCAGTCTGCGATCTGGACGGTGTAGCGCAGGACAATGAAAGGGAGGGAGGGAAGAAAGGAAGGGACAAAGAGGGAAGGAAGGAAGGAAGGAAGGAAGGAACAATTAGAGGGAAGGAGGGAAGGAGGAAGGGACAAAGAGGAAGGGAAGGAAAGGAAGGAAGGGACAATGGGAGAGAGGGACATAAGGAAGGCACCCACCCCAGTCCCATCCCCCTCCACAGAGACCCACGGATTCCCCCCCACAGGCACCCCGCAACCTGAGTGATGAGCTGGCCACGCCCCCGGCCATTGATCACGTGACCCTGGGACACTGTGAACGTCATAAGTATGAATCAGTTGCCAAGCATCCGAATGTAAATCACATGACCCTGGGGATGCTGCAACAGTTATAAGTGTGAAAAATGGTCATAAGTCACTTTTTCCAGTGCCATTGTAACTTCGAACAGTCACTAAGCGAATTGTTGTAAGTCGAGGACTACCTGTACTTTCATTTTTTCCCTTTTTTGGGGGGTCAAGTTTTTGACACCTTGCTGGACGACTGGTGGTACTCGGATATTGCCTTATCCTAAAAGTGGTACAATGGGTGAAAAGGTTGAAAAGCCCTGAACTAGGAAATATAACATCTTTGCTTTCCGTCATAATTCTAATGTGCCCTCTGGTATAAAGCAAGGTTAACAATAAAAAGTAGCAATCATAAGAATGCACAGTGAAGTAGCACCCAATATGTCTTAATATTAATGACCAATCTCTACTAGTTGCTCTACAGATAGTCTTCGACTTATGATTATAATTGAGCCCGCAATTATGGTCATATATTGTGACAGTCACGAAGGGTGTCACCATGTAACCTCACCTCATTTACAATCTTTTTTTTAGAGATTAAGTGAATGTGGCAGTTGTAAACATGGCATTTGTTAAGCCACTGCCATGGTTGTTAAGTGATCCCATTGTTTGCTAGGAGGTACTTTTCGCCAGAAACTGGAAATAAATGCCAGGTTCCAGCACAAATGACATAAATCATGGTCACATGACTGAAGAAACTGCAAATGGATGCAAATGGAGGCTGACTGCCAAGCACAAAACATGTGGTCATGTGACTCTGAGGAGGTGGCGGTTGGAACTTTGAATCCGGATAGTAAATAGCTCTTTTGAACAATTGCAAAGTAACTGTCAAGGACTATCTGTGGTGAATGAAGAGACTAAATACCACAACAGAGAAATGGATTCGCTGCAAGAACACACATATTACTGAAATTAATTCTATTACATCTTGTACAACTTAATTCCAGTACAGCTTCTACTCTTGTTTGTAAATGTAGCAAAAATGGGTGGCAAACAAATCTAATAAATACATGAATGAATAAAATTAGGAATAACAATATAGTGTAACTGGCTCTCTTTTCACAGATTGAATAGGATTGGGAGAGGAATTCTTAAAGCAAGAGGAACATAGTTTTAAAAACCTGGAACTACAGAGAGAAAATGAATAGATTGCTGAATTTAAATGTTGACATTTCTGAATTAAATATCTAATGTTAAATATTTTCATTGTTTAGCTGCACAAACTAAAATAATCCCTTTAGTATCAGAGTTTAGTTTCATATCTGTCTGTGATAACCTAGCAATTATCTATTTAATTGTAGTTAAACAGTGATTATTTTACAGAAATATGGAGGATATTGATAGGAAATATGTTTGAAGGTTGAATATATCTATGTCAATTTCAAATTTATGTTGTGCCATTTCACCCAAATCATTTTGTCATCCAGCTGTCATTTTTTTCCAATGGTATCTGACAAGGGAGAGTGCTCCCACATTTAACCAAATTTAATACGTATTTTAGATGATGATTTCAGAAGATAAGCCTTCAAATTGCCAGTTCAATTTATCAGTCTATTCACTGGAGAGCAGATATAATCTAAAATTATTGGCAGACAACTCAGGAACTGCAGCCACACAGAAGACAGACAATAATTTATATCAGTCCTCCCTAGCTCATGATCTCCAAATATGTTGGTCTTCAGTTCCCATAAGACCCCATCAGATTATCATCGTACTGACAGAAGAAATCAAACACATCTGAAGAGCACCAAGTAAGGAAATCTGATTTACACATACAAAAACAACGGAAAAACACAGATTGACACACATGCTAGCTACATAAGAGAACATACTAGCTTCCAACAATTATTACGGATAAATTGTCTGCTAAGATTTGCATGCCAAAAAAACAAATGAACTGGCCACAGAAAAATGAATGTAAACAAGAAGTTTACCTGTGCTGTTAGTAAGGGCTGAACACTTTCCATTTCAATTACAACATCTCGGCAAGGTGCAGCTGCTAGAATAATAACTGCAGATAAAACAATTTATTAAACCAAGAAACACTAAGAGCCAGATTTGCAATTCATTCAGGATTCATAACTTCAGCTTTTATTTCACTTAATTCTTTGCTCTTTTATTTGCTTCTATCGATGGGACAGTCTAGAGAACTAGACTGGGCTGCTGATTGTTAAAACTGGAAGGAAATATTTTTCCTACTTCTAAATCAGTGTTTTTCAAACTTGGCAACTTTAAAATGAACGAACTTCAACTCCCAGAACTCCCCAGTCAGAATTCTGGGAGTTGAAGTCCACCTTTCTTACAGATGCCAAATTTGAAAAACATTGCTCTAAATGAATTGTATTTGGGGGAGTTAATTGCCAAGTCAAATTGCTCAGGACATTGGCTGCCAAAAGGCAGGATCTAAACATATAAATTAGTATTTATTTTAGAGCAAAGAACATTTTCTGTATGTAAGCTCTAAATGCAGTTGCTTGTGTTGCCAGAATACCCCATTCCTGCAAGATGGAATTATCATCAAGCTTGGAGGAACCCCAAAGTCTTATAGGTAAAAGGAGGAACATTCAGTGCTCAGGAACAATCAGAAAACTTCAGGGGACAAGGGAGTGAAATGGATGGTCTGTATTTGAATCCCCACTGCAACATTCTGGTTGAGATTCCTCTTTAATGAAGTTAAATGCAGAACTATATGCTAGAATTTAAAAAGTGGGACAAAGTTATAGTAGGAGTAATGAAAGTAATCTTATTCATCCTTGGTATATATACAAAACCATGAATGTTAATGGCTGTTAATTATCTGGTTTCATTCTTTCTCAATGAATACTGATTTTCTTCTCACTGACCACTCAATATATGAAAAATAATGATGTACTTTTATAACTATCACCAAAGTTTAGTTGTGCTTATTTATTTCAATGGGGTTTGTGTAAAGATGCTATTAATAAATTATTGTATCTTAATAATAGCAAAACTGGGCGAACAATAAATGAAAAAAAATGTTTATTTTATAACTACAGTATACCTTTCATCTGTGGTGCAATATCTTCTTTAGTAGCATAAGGATCACAGCGAAACCTCTGCAGTAAATCAATGGTACATTGTCCCACGATAGGTTTACGGCCAAACTGCCTGTGATCTATCACTTTAAGAACTAGTGATGGAGTGTACAATTCCTCTTTGGGCAACAGCTAGTAAAAACAAGCAAAATACATACTACATATACTACATTTAAAACCAATTATAAAAATACATTTAACACAACATCTAGTGTGTAAAAGAGAAAAAGTTAAAATAATTGAAGCTACATCTATTTTTAAATATACAGAGGTACCCTGGTACTCAACTGCTTTGAAACTCATCAAATTTGGTACTCAACACATTTTGATGCAAAAATGTTGTCCCAGTACTCATCATTTGCTACTCAACGCACAAGCTAGAACTTCTCAGTGTCGGCTGCCTTGTGATTCACTACATTATTTCTTATGGGAAAAATCTGTTTGGTACTCAATGTTTTTGGTACTTATTCCGGAACCAATTAAAAATGACTACCAAAGTACCATTGTAAATCAACACATATAAAATCTGATGGAGCTTTGTGACAAAGTTGCAGCTGTTTTCTTGGTTTTTTTTTTTTAATCCCCTGAGTATCCCTACAAAAGACAGGGAGAGTAAAGATTTTACATGCCTTCCCAAACTTTCTTCTCTGGTGAAAATTAAGATCCACATTCTACAGTCAAAATGAACAATTTTGGGGACTCCAATCATAGACCTCTTACATCTCTCCCAGCTTGGTTCTTAAAAGAAATGGCTAAATCAAAAGCAAATTGTATTGATCCATTTTGCTACATAATATTCAGGATAGAAAAATATTAAGCACCAAAGAAGCTAACAAATTAATACAGTTTTATATATTCAGATGGGAGAATATGTTGTGATTTTTGCTTTAGTTCACAAAAAACTGTTTTATGTTCAGGGATGAGATGTAGAAGATAATGAATTTAGCAAGGGATGCAATCAAGCATTTAGCAGGGAAGGGAGTGCTTGATATTCTACAATATACCTACTTCATTCTGTGCATCTACATATGTTTATAATAATGATATCTATGCTATAGGAATTCAACATTCCACCTCATGTATCTTCCCATCTGCTTCTGAATGAGGATACAGACATATAACCATACTGCAACTGAAGCTGTATGCAAACTTAAAAATAGGATTCATTTACAATGCTTAAATTTTTGCTCTGGACTTAAATCTGAATTTTCCAGATTAAATATATATATATCAACATACATACTGGTTCTATTTTTTTATGATGAATATGTATTTAAAATGTACTATACATCTTTGCTATGAAGTTTTTGTAGTATCATACCACTTTCATGAAAAGAACAGATCCGGGAAAATTAGGTGTCCTCTTCAAGTTTTTGATCACTACAGATTCTACCATTACACCTCCACATTCTATAATGAGACTGGGAGAAGTCACAGAAGCCATTTGATAGTTTTTCATGTTCCGTAATCCCCAGGCAAGGATCTATTAAAACAAATGAAGCAACAGACCACAAAACATCACGTTATGAAGAGAAACATAATCTGCTACAAAATTAATGTAAAAAAAAAAAGAAGGGGTGGGGTTGGAATGGCACAACTTGCCGTGGGCAACTCGCTGCAGCCAACTTGCCATCGCCAACTCACTGTGCCCAACTCTCTGTGGGCCAACTCGCCACAGGACAACTTGCCATGAGACAATTTAACAATTCAATTTAATTATTTAAAATAAATAAAAATATTTTAATTTTATCCTTTGTTTTGCATCCTTTCTTTAATGATTATATTCCATCATTTCTTTGATATTAGTGTAACTCTTGGACCGCAGCGAGTTGGCTGTGGCAAGATGGCCATAGTGAGTTGGCTGTGGTGAGTTGGCTGTGGTGAGTTGGCTGCAGTGAATTGTCATCGACCCGGGGGGGGGAGCCACATTTTAATCAGGCATTGTACCACATATTTTTTCTTATTGATCAATTTATATCATACAAATTGGTACAAAACTGTTAATTCAGAAATCTATCCCATTCTATTTTTACATTAATCTACATTTAGTTCAGGAGAATTTAAGTCTCTAGTTTTCTGCATTACAGTACAAAAATTTGAATAAGAATAACAATACATATGAGATGTATTTACCAAATAAATAAATAAATAAATAAATAAATAAATAAATACATACATACATACATACATACATAAATAAATAAATAAATACATAAATAAATACATAAATAGAAAAACCAAAAGTCAATAACTGTAAATAATCCAATTGGCTCAAATCCCAGTAAATAAAGATTAACACGAAAATGATCAACAACCAATGCATACACCAACAAAAAAAAAGATTTCTATTTCCTATGAATATTCATAAAGGGAAAATCAGACACCCTAACTACTAAATGAATAAGTGGGTGCAAAATCAGTTAGTCATCAATCAAGTTCTTGAGGTTAATGATGAAGGAAATTCCAGGAACTGACGATAATGGTGATGAATATGATAACAAAGCTACATTCTTATCTGCACACTTATTTAGTTAGATGTGAATCAGGTTGACGATTTCAAAATGTGGCTCAATATAATTTCTGATGATTCCTGTGCGATGAGCATAGACATCTCTAGCAGATCCAAAAAACATAAAGGTCAAGTATTCTTCAACTCAAACTTGAGCCCTGCTGACTTCATGGATTTAACCATGAAGGTTTTTTGGCATCAGTATGCAAGTGTTTTGCCATTGTCTTTTTCCAGGATGTTGTATTAATTCCCAGGGTAATCTATTCTCATGAATGTAATGCTACTTTATTCATAAATCCAAGTGCGTTTCATAATATTCAGCATTTCCATAATATATTTTGAAAGTGCTGAAATTAGTTCACCTATGTATTTCTTGGATGCCCACTATAATCCTTAGATGCAAGATTGAGATATAATTGTTAATTTGAGACAAAGTTCATGATGGATATGAATTAAGGATTTTTGAATTCATCATTAAAGCTTTTAATAATGACATCAAATCTGACATTGGATGAACATTGCACAGCAAAAATAAAACATAATCCATTTTTTATGGGATAGTTGCCTAAACAATTGATGGCAACTATTTATTAAACATGAAGAGTACACTAAGATTTTATGCTAGCACTTGGCCTTGTGTAAGCAAGTATGCCCAAATGCCTTATTAACATGTCACTTTGGATAACAAATAAGCAACCATCATAATACCTCAATTGCAGTCAGTTGCACTATAGGTCTAATTCCTTGTGGTACCATATATAGATTTGGTGCCCGTTGAGAAGGAAGAATTGGAAGATTGGTGCCACCCTGTTTAAAGACATAGATACATGTTTCTATAATTTATAATGAGACCAAACATGGATATTATATCATCAAAGTATCTTAAATCCAAAATAAGTCAACTTGTTTTTATTTACCTTTTCACTCAGTATAAGCTCAGCAGCTAAAAGAACATCTCCACAAGCCTTGCCCCCATTCTTAACTGGATACCAAAGAAGTTTTGGATTGATATCAATATCTGGGTTCAATTTGACCATTGGAGAGCAAGAAGTTCTTCCAAGAAATTCATCTTTGCCCTGAAATCCCAAATAACAAAATGATCATATATCTGACATCATTAGTTCTTCCAAGAAATTCATCTTTGCCCTGAAATCCCAAATAACAAAATTATCATATATCTGACATCATTAAACTAAAATAAGACATAAAAAGTTGGTACCTACCACTTGGTCATTATCAAAAAGTTCAACAACCACCTGAGGAGGATTTTGTGCTACCATTTGGGGATCACCATAAATTTCAATTTCATCAAATATAATAGTTTGATCCCAGGTTGGGTTCAGTGTTGAATGGATAATCTCAGTTGTTTTGCTTCGATGAAGGAATGAAACATGAGCATATGGATCTGAAAGAGCACAGCAAGGGAATACTGACATACATTTATTTAGAGTTATGTTTTTCCATTTTTCTACTCTTTTTGCTTCACTTAACAGTCCTCCATATCATAAAAGTAGCCCTAACCCTGGTACTGAGTCATAGTAATCCACATTGCAAGATTCCAAAAGATTTCAAAACTGTAATTTACATCATTCCCTTTTTTCAGGACTAGATGCAAATAATTATAGAGTTTTAGGCCTACTACTAAAAAAGCCCTTCTAAAATCATAGGGGCCTCTGAATAAGAGGGTAGAATATCATTTTCTGTACAAATTGCTATGACTTGGTATCATTCAAAGATCATCCCTCCGATTTCTTATGCAAGACACACAATGGCTGTGCTACACATATCTTTAACTTTAGTCTGTAGAAAGACTGACTTAATAAAGTTAATAAAGAGAAGGTTTCAGGGGCCCATGTTTATCCAGGCAATTCTTTCTTTACAATAATATAAATTTCCTCCTGGAAAATGTTTATGATGTCCTGATTTATCTCTGTATAATAGAGTGTAACTTTTAAATGAAAACTACCTGGAGAACTGAGGGTTTGTAGCTTTTAAAAGCTAATGAAAAATCTTAAAGCTGTGATTATCAAACTCCACATAGGATTTCAGCCTAAGCAGTTTGTAATGCGTTTTACATTATATATGTTATGACATTCTATATAGTGAATCAAAATCAAAGAGGTTCAAAAATGCATCTTACAATTTCAAATCCTCAAAAAAAAGGATGTTGCATAAGATGCAGCATAATATTCCTAATTACAGCATTGGACCATGATATTTGAAGAAATACACCGAATAGCAATCTGATTGAGGATTAATATTCATTAATGGGAGGTTTCTCCTTTACATCGCTCCTTTTATTGGAGCGATATTCATTTATAGAGACATGACAGCTCTTCTTGAGTGAAGTACACAAGAGGTACACAAATGGTATTTTCCTTCCATGCGTTGCTTTTTTCCTTTTAATTTGCTTTTTATTCTGTGCTTTATTTTATTGTTTGAACATTGACCAGTTCTTCATATATACATTGGGTTACAAATATTTTAATGAATAGATATCACTATTAAATAATTAGGCAAATCTTTGATTAGTCATAACATTCTGAATAGGAAATGCTCAAATTATTTCCATTGCTCATCAAGTTGTTTGTTATAAAAAAAAATATCAGAAAAAGATACAGGTTCTTTGAATTAATTCCCTGGTTTCCGTTCTCTGTACCTGAAAAACTGTCTTTGTCCAAAGCTGTAAGATTTCTTGCCTGATAGATGTAACATCGAAGGTGGTAACTAAAAACTCCTAAAACAACAAAAACACAAGTCAGTATAAATGAAACAATCTTTTTCTTTGTGTGTGCCTGCCTTTGAACAGGACAAGTCCCTCCAGTTTACTTCCTAGGGCTGAGAGAGAGTGATTGGCCTAAGATTACACAGCTGATTTCGTGCCTAAGGCAGGACTAAAACTGACAGTTTATATACACTTACTTTTGCTCCTCCTCCTTATCCTGTCTATGTTGGTATGAGTCTCTGTAGTCATTCCCCCATCTGTATTTTGTATGCTATAGTTGTCAATAATTCCCAGTTTCTAGTCATTGTTTAGCATGTATTGGTCTTCATTAATTGTACAGTAATTTTTATTGTTTGGTTAGGCTGAAGATTGTTGAACACTTCAATCATTCTCTTCATCTGTTATTGCCACAAATAAATGGATCAGTCTGGTCCAACAGTATGCTATGTCAGGAAAACGTTGAAGAACAGCTAATGCATTTGTTATTTCTAATATAAGCATTGTCTGCCTCCAAAGTCTTTGGATTGTAGGTTTCCAGAGTGTTGAAAGAAATAGTCCACTAGGACCATTTCTATGAGTAAGATCAAAAATGGAATGGAAACGTAGTACAATTTTTAATAAGCATAAGACTGGTCATATGGGATACACCTACATTTTGGACTAGTTTCCCTGACTGATCAAATAAATGGAAATTAACCTTTCTTTATACTTTCTATCAGAGTTTATTTTGAAATAATAATATGAAACACAGCTGTATTCTATGGTCAAATTGATTATTAACTAAATCTTGCCAGAAGTTAAAGTGGAGCAATACACTGAATGACATTAAAGGATCATGGTTAATGTTGTGGACCTATTCCTGTTCTCACTTCACTCTATTCCTTTTTGTGCATTGCCCATTGAGAGTAATTTGACCTGGAGTGTGGGGCCAATATTTGCATTTTGGGAGGCCTTACATCAGGCCTGTGGGTCAGAGAGTCTTCTTGGCAGGAAAGGGCTCAGATGATTCTAAAAAGAGTATTGGGTATGTTTGCCAGCTTGAGTTTATACTGTATATCAACTACAATAAAAGAGCAGCTGTGAGAAAAACCAAGGAATCCCATCACTTTGAATAAACAATTTAAACTGACTTACTGTCAAAGTTGCAAGAAACAATAGGAGTGTTTGCACCAAACAAATTTGCTGCTGAATCTGTAGACTTCTCAGAAGTTTGTTCTCCATCTTCAATACTAAAATCTGCTCCCTAAGAGTAATTATTCAAAGTTTATAAAACACTTAGCTTAAATCCATGGGTTCAAAATGGTCTTTGTTATCAGGCTTATCAAATAAAAAACCAACATGAAAAGAAAAAGGGAAAGGAAAGGAGAGAAGGCAAACATGGCCATCCATCCTTAGCTATAAGGATTCCTAAAACTAATGATGTCAAGTGAAGAATTGATTTAATGGATCATATTTCCTGGAAATAGAATTTTTTAAAACTAAGTCAGTATATAATTCTCCTCTAATTAATTATAACTTCTTATTCCAATGAAATGGGGGGGGGGATTTACTTCTCAGAACAGAAAAGCGTATTTAGACTACTGTTTCAAAACAATGATACTCACAGTCTTTTTGCAGCATTTCCTACCCCCCTTTGGGAGAAAAAGGAATTTTAAGAATTTCTGTATTTCTCTCTGACAGTACCTATCTGCTGCAGACTATTAAATCCCAAAACCATAATATAATAGAGGTAATTCTTGACTTACTATTTGTACAGCAACTGTTTGAAGTTATAATGGCACTAAAAAGATGACATATGACCGGTCCTCAAACTTACAACCATCACAGCAACCAGTCACATGATCAACCAGCATGTATTTATGATAGTTGTAGCATCCTGGGCTCACATGATCACCTTCCCAGCCAACTTCTTATATGCAGAGTCAATGGGGGAAGCCGGATTTCCTTAAAAACTGTGCAATTCACAGTGACTCACTTAATGACTGTGGCAAAAACGGTCATAAAATCAGGTGTGACTCACTGAACAATTGCCCTGCTTCAAATACTTTCTTGCTATGTTAAAGAGCATCTGCAGAAGGGAAGATCATTAGGATTGTGACAAGGGAAAAAAGAATTGAGAGTACCAGTTTTTATCCACTTGCCTAAATGCACTTTTTAAATTATAGGTTACCCTTGAGGTGATCATTAAGGGATAACAGACAAGGCAAATTATTCCTACATACAAGAGCTCCTTCAAGTTTAAAGATGGCAGCTGCCCCATATGTATCTGAGGGAGCCATTTTTCTCCTCCAGCGTCTGCGGCGGAAAGTATCAGAGCTACGTTGCTTCCAGTGAAACTTCCACCCAATCAAAGATGCAAATTCCCACCCTTCTTGATCTTCGTATGATGTGGTTTCCTAAAAGACAATCATAACAAGCAGTTCAACATACTTGTTTGACAAAACATAGAATTACTTTCTGTTTTCTACATGCTGCCCCCTCCATTCTTTTCAACAGACACTCATTGTTGGTTGCAATTTCTTTGTCTTACCTTTGATGTAGTTGTTTGGTTTGGATCTTTTCTGCGTTTTCGAACCAATCTTCGCCTTCGATGGGTGTGATACATTTTTTCTGCTGCACCCCAGGATCTTGGTTTATTGTCAGGAGGAATGGTAATTCCATATTCCCAACCTTAAATGAAAAAAAAAAAGAACAATTGATGAACTGGACTCTTCTTCCATAGTCAATATAGTAGCTACTGAAATCTATGATTCACAGCCTGCAGTTTAAATATTTTATTATGATATGGCCTTCATCAATCTAATTCTTTAGTATTATAATTGCTTATCCCTGTACCTTGTACATTTCCTAGGTAACTCAGACAAATGTATTCATGTATTTATTTACACAATTTATATAGTCACCTAAGGTGACTACATAGTACACAAAGATAAAAACCAAAGGAATAATTAATAAAACAATATACAAAATACCCAACATCTATCACATACTTGGCGTTAAAAAAGCAACACCTTATCACTAAAACAATAATTAAGCAACCTACCAATCGGACTAACTTGGTCTCCCATCCCAAAGGCTTGTGGTACATCTTTAATGCTTAAAACATGCCAACAGGATTGGAACCTTCCAGATATCTGGGGGAAGATGTTTCACAGGCCAGTCATAGTGACAGAGAAGGCATGATTCCTAGGTCCTGCAAGTTGGCACTAAAAGATGGGACCTGGAGCAGGCCATCTCTGCCAGTTCTGGTGAGGTGACTAGAGGTGACAGGAGACAGGTGGTCCTGGAAACAACCTGGCCATATGCACATAGGGCTTTATATAGTAGCCAAATCCACCTCACAGAGTGGTGGTTGTGGGTAAAATGGAAGGGACAAAGGAGTACTAGGTATGTTTACCACCTTAAATTATTTATAAAAATAATGAAGGCAGGATAAATAAAATAAATAAATATCCACTACATACTGTCACTACATTAGAAACTCCCCTCCATTTCAAATATTCCTTGCTTCTGTTTGAAATGGAGAAGTTGGGGCTACAAAATAATTGCAATCTGTTAGTCCATGTCTGAAAACATTTTTGTCATTAATATTTTAAATACTTTGATTATATACCAACAGTTTCTATTGTTTTTCCTTCTATCTATCACTTGCTTATTCTGTTCCCCATTAATTTTATTTACACACGCGCACACACATCAGCACAATCATAAATTTATGTTGCAAGATGGGCAGCCAACTTTAACAAAGTTCAATAAAAAACAAATCAATTGCCACATAGAGTGGCAGCTAAGGACAACAGCAGTTAATATAAATAACATCCATTTCATAAGTAAACAAAACCACACACAACATGCTACATATGGAAAGCAGACAAAGCATGGCTTCTGAAAATCTTTCCAACAACTTTACCATAGTGATCACAGCATGAATCTGTGTTTTCTGTGGAATAAAGTAATGTGTAAGGACCCACCTCAATTTACATCTTAAGAAGACAGAACTCTTGGAACGGGTTTTCCAACAGGAATCTTTATTAAGAAAAACTGACTGAAGGTGTGCTAGACAGGATCTGGGGGACCCCCCTGATCATTCAATGTTTTAAAGCGTTCCCAAGCAGTCCCACCCCACATTCCTTCCGGTCAATCCAAATTGGCAGATGGCTGGGTGTTAAATCCATCGGATCCCAAACGTTGTAATCTTCCCCCCTTTTTTCCTTGCTGCCGGTAAAAGGAGGCTTCATAGGGAGTGAGATCAAAGGCTGATTGCCGTATTGTTATGGTTAGTACTCCAGAGAGGGAATCCACAGAGGATGTTTCTTTGTAGTTGATAGAAGGAATGCCAGTCATAAACACCCGTGTTTACTCCCCCCCCCCGTTGTAGTATGACAGAATCCAAAAGAGAGTAAGAATTGGGTTTTCCCAGAGTAGATTAGTTAGAAATAAAATATAATTGGATTCTGACATAATGTATTACATTTTTGTATGCATGCCCCTCATGTTGTGTTTGTGTGCATGTGTGCACTGGGAAGTACAGAATGGGTTGAATAGGTTCCACCCTGAGTCATGTGACCCAAAGTAGGAGCAGGGACAGCTTAGAACTGAACAGTTGTCAACATTCTAAGCCATGGACCAATTGAATCTCCAGTAGGAATATATCAGGGTTTTTTCCCCCTTCATAACTACAGGCCTGATCTACCCATTTTTGAACCATCTTTCTTTGTGTCTATGGAGAAGGTGTCTATGGTCATCCAGCTCATAGTTGTCCGAAAGATGCTTTTTCAAGAGACAACTGGACTTTCTTGTTTTTCTTTGAAGACATTTCGCTTCTCATTCAAGAAGCTTCTTGGATGAAAAGCGAAACCTCTTAAAAAAAACCTCCAAGTAAGTCCATTTGCTTTTTGAAAAAGCACCTTTGGGACAACTTTCTTTCTCATTTTCCCTGCCCATATCAAATTTGTCTTATCCTATTTTGTTTTCAGAGAATTATCCTGATAACTTTCAGATGGACAGAGTCCTGAGTCCCTCCATATAATTTCCTTCCAACATCCTGCTTGCTTGAAAGAATAAGAAATCAAAACCAGCACATATTATTTACAAAGTACACTTTACAAAATATTTCTAAATTCAGAGTTAAAATTCATCAGCGTCCTTACCAGTCCCTGGTTCCCACAGACGGAAAAAGAGGATGACAAGGTGACTGGCAAACCGGAACGGTCTGACAAGCGGTTTATTCCGACAAGCAAAGTCAGCGCTGGGAGTGATCTTCTCCCAGCGCCTTACATACAGTCAGTCCCCTCAGCTCCACCCCCCCCCACATCCAGCTAACCAGCATCCGGCTGGCATCTTCAAAAGCGGCAACACCGGCCCCTGGATCCTTCTTCCGGATTGCTATGCAGTCCCCTGCATCCCTTTCCGCGCCGATCAGCTGTTTGTCGGCTGCGCTGCCACCCGGCTGTTCAGCGCCGTAGCGATACAGGTAGGACCGTCCCTTCTCTTTTCCCCGGGTGCCGTTCTTGCTGTTGGGGCTCCAGCGTCGGCCCTCCGCAGTCGAGCCGGGAACTCCCTAGGCGTTCGGCGTCGTTGCCAGCCCAGTGCAGCGCCGAGGAGCCTCCCAGCTGTTCGCCGGTCAAGCGAGGGATTCCCCGGTTTTCGGTGTCGTCATCAGCCTGGCGCCAAGCCGCAGGGCCTCACGGCAGCCTCCCTCCCCCCTCCCTCAAATGGCAAGCCCACGGGGCTTGACACAACTGATATCCTTCTTTGAGGCAAATCAGTTCATATTTGGTTCCAAACAAGCTTGCCAATGTTCTCATTTCCCCCCCATCTTTTTCTCATAAGCCAACATTCATAAGACTCGTTACATTCACATTTGAAATAAAAAGCAGGCTGCAAGTTCTAATACTTACCTTTTTCATCCACTGCTCTGTTGATGTCATATATCCAAGCATCATCGTCCCACATCCAGCCAGGAGGACATGTTATTTCACCTGGTGAGGGGGCTTTTTCTCCATTCTTTGAAACATAGAAGCATACTGAGAATTATGTTCACATTTAGTAGAATGAGATATGTGCATATAATCAGGGATGTTTGGTTTTTGTTTTTTTTAAATCAAGATAGTAGCTGCAACTGCATATCAAAACTCTGTCCCATTTTTTTTACATGATGCACATAAAAAAATTCAATCTGGTAGGTGGGTCAACATCTTGATTTTTTTGACCCCATCTTTGGGAATCCACTACATATAATAATAACTCATTACAAAGTAAGCACCTAAAAGACCATTAATTTTAATATCAGAGGCAAATGGGGCTCCACTTTGCAAATTTATGTCCCAAATTGTTTAAATCTTTCAAGTACTATAATACTATTGAGTGGGTTTGATGCTCCAGACTAGCAAGACTAACACCTGTTCTTTTCTGTTTGACTCCTCCTGTTGTACAATTGGAAGCAGAAAACTAGGATCCAATAATTGTAAGCTAGCAATAGAGTTAGATGCAACTTTTTTAAGGGTGCACACATCAATTCTGGATGCACAGTTCATTTTACAACTCAGTGACACGCATTTTAGTTTGCTTGCACATTGCAATTTAAATTTTGTTTTAAACAGAAATAATAATAAAAAATGTATTTTCTTCAAGAGCTCAAGGCAATATTTTCTCCACCAATTCTTCTCTGTATAATCTAGCAAACAAGTATGGGCCAAGAGTCAAAGACTGACCCAATCTCACCTGGAGCGCTTCCATGGCTGAAGGGGCACAGACAGGATGTTAAAAGTGGTTTGATGAGCAAACCAGTGTTCAATATACTAAGCCATAATGAAGAGATAATACTCTGCCAAAATAAACCACATTATGGTTTAGTATTAGGGGGAACTTTATTTATAGCTTAGACCTAATGAGGTTTTATAACAATAGTACTTAGACCAGGGGTGTCAAACTGGCAGCCTGCTGGCTAGATGCATCATGTGCAGGCCACGCCCACCGCAGCTCCGCAAAGGCAAAAAATGTTGCGATATGTCACAATATGTCATGTGATGCGATTGAGTTTGATACCTGTGACCTAGACTTATATACCGCTTCACAGTGCTTTACAGCCCTCTCTAAGCAGTTTACAGAGTCAGCATATTGATCCCAACAATCTGGGCCCTCATTTTACCAACTTCGGAAGAATGGAAGGCTGAGTCAACCTTGAGCCGGACAGGATCGAACTGCCGAAATGCAGTCAGCAGTCAGCAGAATTAGCCTGCAATACTGCATTCTAACCACTTCTCCACCATGGCTCTTATCACGGGATTGGAAAGAAATTGCTTAGTTCCAGGCAGATCCTCATTATCTAGCTGCAGTCTTTCTCTCACACAAATACACACCCCAAACGTATTAAGTCATCTATACCTGGGAAAAAAGTCTACAGCACTTAAAATTGCTAAGTCATCAGAAGCAGCTCTTACCACATCCGTATATTGATCTTCAGCTGCTTTCCATTCTCCTCCAGGATAACGGGTCTCATTTTGATATACTTCATCAGTGAATTCAGTATGGCCAGCATCTGCTTCTGTCAGCAAGCTGTGGAGCCAGAAGGAAGACTTCAAACCATTAGATAACAGGAGATGTTCAACAAAAGACACTGTCCTATAGTATAAACCAGAGGGCATGGTTCTTTTTAAAAGGCTTTTACCAGGGTTTTAAAAAACTATATTGTCTATTTCTATTTTTAATTAATATAAAGCTGTGGTAGCTATTTTTAGTTTTTCTGAACTTTTTTTTTTTATAATAACAGCAATAAATGAATCTGCAGCTTCGTAAAGCATGATATGATGCAGACATTGGTGACATACAGCTCCATCTACTGGAAGGATAAAAAAGGTGTTTCTTTGCTTTAGAGTGGAACATTTGTTGTTGTTAGTTGCAAAGTCGTGTCCGACCCATTGCAACCCCATGGACAACGTTCCTCCAGGCCTTCCTGTCCTCTACCATCTTCTGGAGTCCATTTAAGCTCACGCCTACTGCTTCAGTGACTCCATCCAGCCACCTCATTCTCTGTCGTCCCCTTTTTCTATTGCCCTCAATCTTTCCCAGCATTAGGCTCTTCTCCAGTGAGTCCTTCCTTCTCATTAGGTGGCCAAAGTACTTGAGTTTCAACTTCAGGATCTGGCCTTCTAAAGAGCAGTCAGGGTTGATCTCCTCTAGGACTGACTGGTTTGATCGCCTTGCAGTCCAGGGGACTCGCAGGAGTCTTCTCCAGCACCATAGTTCAAAGGCCTCAATTCTTTGCCGCTCAGCCTTTCTTATGGTCCAACTTTCACAGCCATACATTGCAACTGGGAAAACCATGGCCTTGACTATACGTACTTTTGTTGGCAGGGTGATGTCTCTGCTTTTTAGTATGCTTCTAGATTTGCCATAGCTTTCCTCCCCAGGAGCAAGTGTCTTTTAATTTCTTGGCTGCAGTCCCCATCTGCGGTGATCTTGGAGCCCAGGAAGATAAAATCTGTCACTGCCTCCATTTCTGCCCCATCTATTTGCCAGGAATTGAGAGGGCCGGATGCCATGATCTTGGTTTTCTTAATGTTAAGTTTCAAGCCAACTTTTGCACTCTCCTTCTTCACCCGCATCAAGAGGCTCTTTAGTTCCTCTTCACTTTCTGCCATTAGAGTGGTATCATCTGCATATCTTAGGTTGTTGATATTTCTCCCGGCAATCTTAATTCCAACTTTTGAGTCATCTAGCCCTGCTTTCTCATAATGTGCTCTGCATATAAGTTAAATAGGCAGGGCGACAGAATACAGCCTTGCCGGACTCCTTTCCCAATTTTGAACCAATCAGTGGTTCCGTGTCCAGTTCTCACTGTTGCTTCTTGACCCGCATATAGGTTTCTCAAGAGACAGATAAGATGGTCTGGTATTCCCATCTCTTTAAGAACTTGCCACAATTTGTTGTGATCCACACAATCAAAGGCTTTAGCATAGTCAATGAAGCAGATCCTGTGGCCACTGTTGAGTTTTCCAAATTTGCTGGCAAATTGAGTGTAGCACTTTTACTGCATCGTCTTTTAAGATTTTGAATAGCTCAGCTGGAATACTGTCACCTCCACTAGCTTTGTTGTTGCTCAGATTTCCTAAGGCCTATTTCACTTCACATTCTAGGATGTCTGGCTCGAGGTCAGTGACCACCCCATCGTGGTTATCAGGGATGCTAAGCTCGTTCTTGTATAGTTCCTCTGTGTAATTTTGCCATCTCTTCTTAATCTCTTCTGCCTCTGTTAGGTCCCTGCCATTTTGGTCCTTTATCATGCCCATCTTTGCATGAAACGTTCCCTTCATATCTCCAATTTTCTTGAAGAAATCTCTGGTCCTCCCTATTCCATTGTTTTCTTCTATTTTTTTGCACTGTTCATTTAAGAGGGCATTCTTATCTCTTCTAGTTATTCTCTGGAATTCTGCATTCAATTGGGTGTAACTTTCTCTTTCTCCCTTGCCTTTCGCTTCCCTTCTTTCCTCAGCTATTTGCAAAGCTTCCTCAGACAGCCATTTTGCTTTCTTGCATTTCTTTTTCTTTGGGATGGTTTTAGTTGCTACCTCTTGTACAATGTTGCGAACCTCCGTCCATAGTTCTTCAGGCACTCTGTCAGATCTAGTTCCTTAAATCTATTTGTCACCTCTACTGTATATTCATCAGGGATATGATTTAGTTCATACCTGAGTGGCCTAGTGTTTTTCCCTACTTTCTTCAATTTAAGCCTAAATTTTGCAACGAGAAGCTCATGATCTGAGCCACAGTCAGCTCCTGGTCTTGTTTTTACTGATTGTATAGAGCTTCTCCATCTTTGGCTGCAGAGCACATAGTCAATCTAATTTCTGTGTTGACCGTCTGATGATGTCCATGTGTAGAGCCGTCTCTTGGGTTGTTGGAACATTAGGGAACAAAAAAAATAAAACCAGGTAGGAAGAGGCAGAAAACTAAGCGAAGGAAGGAAAGTGCTCCATGAGAGGGAGAGGAAAAGTTGAGATAAACTTAGAAGAGTAGAAGCAGTGAGCTGATAGAAGAGCCTAGGGTAAAATTAAAATGTTCTGGTTATATGGGATGAGTTTGATCCGATTACTCCCAAGAAAGTGGGCAGGACCAAGTTGTGTCAAATGTTACTTGGTTGGAGGGAGCAATTCCATGTGCCATGATGACTGCATTATTCTGCCTGCTTCTCAAGAGTCCATCACTGGATCCATTAGTACTGGAGAATTTCATCCAGTCGCTAATCTTCCCTTTCTGGTTGTTGAGAAGGAAGTAGGCCTACAGCTGATTATCTAGACCTGTTGCAGTCGGGTTTCAGACCACGTTATGTCACCAAAACAACATCAGTCATGCTTGTGGATGAAGGTGGATTTTGGATGGGTGAAGCACATCCATCCACACCTTTACATGAAAATGCTGGATGAGGTTATCTATCAGCATGGAGTCAAGAATCATCAGATGATAGTCAGTTATATATCTCTGTCCCAGGCTATCCAAGTGATGCAGTCAAGGCATTTTCCCAGGGCCTGGAGGCTATGTAGGTCTGGATGGGGAAGAACTGGTTTTGGCTTAATCCTGAGAAAACCGACTGGCTATGGGTTTTAGGTCACATGTTCTTAATTATTTGCAACAGGCTGTATATGGGGCTACCCATGAAGACCATTCGAAATTTCAGTCCAGAATGCAGTAAAATATAATGTGCACATATGGAACTTCATGTCACTGCTGCTAAGTGAGCTGCACTAGCTCCCAGTCAGCTTAGAGGTGCAGTTTAGATGCCAGTTGTCACCTTTAAATCCTTTCATGGCTCTGATTTTTCTTTTTTTCTTTTTTAAATCAATTGGATATTTATGTTTTTATCCTTGTTCATTCTCCAGGATTCCTCTGGCTGATCACATACATTTGTTTAATGAATGTATAAGTAGCATTGGTTAAAAGCAGAAGAGAAAATTGGAGGAAGTAGTGGTGGTGGGTGAGATCTAAAAAGCACTACAAAGGAAGACAGTTGAAAGGGAGTGGATACAGTAGATGAACTGAGCTGGTTGGGGACAGAATTCGAGAAAGCAGACAAGTAGGAACAGTTGGTGAGTTCAGCAAAAGAGAAGAAGGAGATGATGTCAAAAGAGGATTGGTGGAACATGATGGAAAAAGAGGTGGCTGAGATGAACCGGTTGTTAACATTCAAGCAACAGCCAAGCTGTTCTGGATATTCTACTCAGAGGCACAGTGTTTAGGCTTCTTAATATAAATTTTCTCAATTTGTTTAGACACTTGTATCTATATACAGCAGGAGAAAAAAAAGTAGATTTGTTCAAGAATGAAACAGAAGCATTAATTTTCCTGAATGAAGGTGAATATACGTGTCCCAGGATAATGTTACAGGATCGAATCTGGGTCAGTTACCATCATCAGAAGTTTTGTCTTCTGAGCTTTCAGATTCATGCTAGAGCCCATCTTCAGGGAACTTCTCTCTAGCAGTGTGCGCGCTTTGAGCTGTTCTGCATGTGGTATTTATATGGTGCCTGTTGTATGTGGGTTTTTAGATGTTGATTGGGGTGTTGATGGCTGGCTATTACGTCGTTGGCTACTGTTTGCTTGTGCTACCAAGCCCTGGCCTCTTAAGTATTTGATAAGCTGGTGGTAAGTCAGCACTCCTGTTGACTGATGAGGGGCCCATTTCCCAGGCTTCAATCACTTCCCTGGCTGTTTTTGTGCCTGCTCGTCCATCAATCTTAGTAGCTGCAAAATTGAATGAGTGTCCTTGTCCATTGCAATGTGAGGCTACCAATGAATTTCCTGAATGAGTTTTTTCTACCAATAAGTTTCCTGAATGAAATATCTTCTATATCTTCTATTACAAAGAAGTAATTCCACTACAGTTGGAATATTGTTATAAAGAATCTGCCCAAGACTCACAAGTATGCCTCAAAACTGGAGGTATGCACCTAGCTTCCACTTATCTTCTATCTTATCATAGATTTCATAATCAGTGAAAGTAAATACATCAAAAAGTAAACAAAATGTTATTAAAACTGCTTATTGAGAAAATGTAATCCTTCCTTCCATCTGCTGATAGCTGAGATTTCAGAAAGAATGGTCTGTTGGCCAAGTTACATTCCGTAGATTACTTGGTTTCAGACAAGATCCTTTTCTGCCCCACGAAACTTAAATTTGCCTTTGAATATCTTTGGGAGGCCCTTGAAATAGCATAGTTAGTAAAACTCCCTGGGATACAATATAACCTGGTTGGCTTCTCCAGAAGTCTCAAAACAAGCTGGCACTCATCAGCCCTTTTTTCAACATTCATAACTCTTAAGGCAGCCTTTATGTTGTTACCTTCCCTTGGCATAAACAGGTTTATGCAGGAGACCTTAATAGAACTGCTTTGCAACAGAAGTTAGCATCTTCCTGCCTTCCTTTCTTCCTGCTAAATTTATGAGATTTCCTCCAATGGAAATTACATAAGCTTTCCTCCCCGCTCCATTTTATGAGAAGAATCCAAGCCAAAATCTGACCTTCTTTCAGGATCAACGAACCACTCGTTTTCCCACTCCCATCCTTTGGGAGGCAAAAAATATTCTCGTTTCAGTTTGATTTTTCCTGTGACATCAGAAAACTTGTGGCGTCCAACAAGCCCTCTGGTTCCCCACTTTCCAAACATAAGAGCCTGGTTTTCATACTGTTGCCAAAAAAGTAAATACAACTTTAGAAAAATGAAGCTGTTCACTGTCACAATTTCAAAGCCATCAAAACAAAAAGTCAGGTACATGTTCGCATGTTTTCAGATGGCCATGTGCAATACCAGTGATAGACCTATTAATTAATAAAGGTAAAGGTAAAGTTTTGCCCTGGAACAATAGTTGTACTATCAATTTGATCAATCATCTATGGCAGAATCCATTGTAAATAGCTCCCAGGCATGTCCCACTAAAATGAACAGAGCTGTACAACACATTACAGAAGTAATTTTTTCTTTCACTGTAACTTTTCAAGTCCTTTTCAAGATGTGAGAAAGGAGAATAAGAAAAACAATCCTTGGAGCCTGATTTCAGAATATTAGTGTAAGGGCCAAACCTCAAGTTCCCAGAGTGACACAGTAATGATTAGGCACATACCATTTCAGCAAAAACACTGAATGCTCCTTCAGCAAAGCTATTGAATTTTTTTTCGACTGCACTCAAGCCAAGCCAAAAATTGACTCGCAGCTGTGCTGGTATTTTGACATTGTTCTTTTTGTCTTGTGGGTACTAGAGCAAAGAAAGAGAAAAAGAAACAGTCACTTCCAATGTGTCTCCATCACAATAAAGACATACAGTACAGATTTCCATGACTTGTGCCCCATAGTGTAGTTTGTGCTTTTTCTATTAGAGGCTACTTCAAAAGAGTAGAAAATGAAAAACAGAGAGGTTCAAAGTATAAACTTGTCCTTGATTTGACTTAAGAGGAAGCAAAGACAGCCAGATGGTTAATCTATTTCCTGTTTTTCCAATCCCAATTGTCACCCTACAATGCTTTGCCACAACCCAGTTCCGAGAATGAAGATTGTAATCACTGCTGATATTTCCTTATTATAAGCAGCTTGAAGATCAGTATTGTTATGTTGAGACACCATAACCATTGAGACACTGTTTTCTTCTGAATTGAAATTGGAAGCATGTTTTAGTCTTACTTCCTGAATTTTATAGCAGAGGTGGTCTTCCAAATATCGCTGAACTCCAACCCTTATCAGTCTCAGCCAGTATGGCTGGCTAGGGAGATGGAAATGAGAGGTCACAGACTTTCTACCTCTGCTTTAGAGTTTAAAAAACACAAATGGCATGTCCTTACAGGGGCCAGTTCTCATATTTTTGTTTAAGTTATTTTTCTGAATTTTCCTCTAGAATGCAAGGGATCAGCCCTGGACAATGGTAATGATAGCAAATAATCTTGAGAAAAGTGATTGAATACAAGACTGGCTCATGGCCTAACACAGGGATTCCCAACCGGGGGTGCTTGTACCCAGTGGTGGGATTCAAATATGTGAACAACTGGTTCTCTGTGTGGATGCCGCTTCCAGAAATCCGTTCTGGGCCTGGGCAACAAAAAATTAGCTACCGGTTCTGCCGAACTGCTGCGAACCGGCTGAATCCCACCACTGCTTGTACCCCCTGGAGGTGCGAGACGATATTCCAGGGAGTGCAAAAACTTGGGTTTAGAAGTTTCAAAATTATAGTGTACATGCATAATTCGTTGCCGTTATTTCGAACTTTTATAAGGGGTGCAAGAATATATCAGAAGCGTTCTAGGGGTGTGGGGTATAGAAAAGGTTGGGAACCGCTGGCCTAACAGAACCATCAGCAATGGGGGGGAGAGCCTTCCTGATTTTAATTTTTAGTAATGGGAGTTGGCTATAGAGGGGCGTAGCGTTGGAGCCTACACTGTGCTAAAATACCATAGCTACCTGGAGGACATTGCCAACCTATGTCCATGATGATGGTATCATTAATTACAGAAATAACTATTCTGCAATAGGCTAGTATCAGTTAGAGCCACTTTAGTCTAGTGGATAAGGCACCAAGCTAGAAAGCAGGAGACCATGAGTTCAAGTCCCCTTTTAGCCATGAAAGTCAGCTGGGTGACTTTAGGTCAGTCACTCTCTCTCAGCCCAACCCACCTCACAGAGTTGTGGTTGTTGAGAAAACAGGAGGAGGAAGGTGTGTTGCCTCCTTGACTTATATGTAAAGATGGGATGCAAACAAACAAATAAAAAATGCAGTCATCTAAAGCAGACTTCTCTATAGAGGGATGTGTTGTTGGTTCTGTAACTTTCAGGATTTCTACCAGATTGAGAAAAATTGCTGTTTTTACTTTAATTTACTAGGAGATACCAGGAAATGTCACCAAAAATTATAGTTTAGACAGATTAGAGAAAACAGATACTTTCACAAACAAAAGAATCCTGGGCCTATCTATTGATTTAAAAGTTGCATTCACCAAATATTGCACCAAACCTGGTTTAGAAATGACTGACTCACCAGCCACAGATATGCATGAAGTTAACATTACCTTTAAAAAGATGGTCTGAGTTTTCCCACAATATTTGCCAGATGCTTCAGGACATGCTGTTGAATGTAAAATCTCATGAGCAGGAACACGTGCATAGGCCAGTCTCTTCTCTCCTCGGATCATCCATATAAACACATCAGGCATACTGTTTTGTGGCTTTTGTTTTCAATTAAGGAGAGAACAATGAAATAGTTTTATTAGTCTTGCTAATATCCAACATTATTTGTAGGCTTCCTTGGAAATACCTCACCGGTGAACAGGCCCATTCTAAAGTGCTTCCTGGGCCAACTTGTTTTCAAGGTCAGATGAAATGGAACAGAGCCTGCAAAACTGTCATATACACTTATAAATGCCACTCACTTTTACAATATATGCGTGCATTGGCAGCACTGTCTGTACAAGCCACAATTATGTCAAAGTGATGTCATATGGCTCATATCCAACGATACAATAATGTTACCAGCATCATGGCAATTGATATAAGTAGGTAAGTCATGTCATTTATGTCATGGGATCATGATGCACATGTTGTTCTTTGTCCATGGGTGCCCAAGTAAATATGTGTGTGTATGTGCAACCCACCCCCCCGAAAGCATACAGTCCATTCACCTCTTCAGTTAGTTGTATTAATCTGTCCAGCCAATCTTCGATGTCTGACAGAGTGGCCTTCACATCCATGGCTTCATTCCTGAGTCTAATTGCTGCTTCCTGAATCTGATGGAGGGACTTGAGCCGCAATTTGAGGATCTGTGTGTCAAGGATGGTGACATTCTGCTTGCCTTCTAAGTGAGGCAACTCCTTACTGAAAGGAAATGCCAGTAATTTTTTGCAATTAAATGTCATTCAGCAAATACTTAGAAGGTCATGAATATCACCACAAACTAATGCAATGTAGTAATGCCCCAGAGGTCTTAAGAAACCATGATGGAAAACTCTGAATGCAACAAATGTACAAGGAAAAAACTGTTCTCAAAAACAGCAGGATTTATGACTGGTGCATTTCAGAAAGTAATATTCCTTTTGTTGGGAAAGGTTCTTCAAATGAAAATGCATGAATATACTGTAGATGTGAAAATATATATTAAAAAAGTAAAAACCTCAACTATTTAAATGTTTTATTAAATATATTAACATTATATTAAACACTGACTTCTTTTTTCTATAGCAAAAAGGTAGAGGATACAGTTATATTTACAGCCACTTGGAACCAACAGGGATTCTCTTTATTAGTTTGAATCTTTGCTACAGTCACTGACCAGGATTCTACAGTAACCAAATAATTAAAATAAATAGTTGCTATTCTAAATAAAATAAGGCAAGTTTTAATTATAAGTAGAGGTAATATGAGGTGATCTGGGCTTGCCTAGTTTTAAAAATAGTACAACATAATTAAGCACATAGAAGGAAATGAAATCATATTGATATTATAAGAGTAACTGTACATAAAGTGTCAGAATTATCTGAGTATTTTGCCAGATAGGAAGTTATAAAGTAGGTGTATAGTATAACAGGCATGTGAGTTGTAGATCTGATAAAGTTTTCCCCACAAGAGCACACTCTTAACTGATCAGGGCTGTGATTTTATGGGAGGGGGTGGAGAGAGTTGTATTTGCCCTTGTGCATTCAATCTGAATAAGGAGCACAAAACTGAAGACAACCACGTTTATTAAATTCTTTCGTGCCTGCTTTACAAGAGAGACCCTAAATAATGGAAAAGCAAAGATATTTATAGAAGTTAGGACTATAAGGTGGGAAATCCTAGGGATTTGCTGGCCAATTTGGGAATCTAGGCAGTTCCTTATCTGCATATCTGGGTTAGTTCTATTGGTAGGCAAAAGCAGCAGACAGTAGAGGTGAGGAAGTCCATTGCAAAAGAGAAAGAGATGAATGTTGAGGTTGCAATAGAAGGTATTTGTTGCCCAGGGTTGAACTGTGGAGTTCTTGGTACTTCATTGTTTTTAACCAAGTTGAAAACTTGTAAACCGAGTTGAAAACCAAGTTTTTTTTCCCCCAAAAAACCAGGTTCGGAGAGCACCAAGGCCTCTACAATGTTGAGGTCATCAGCTGATGGATGATGGAAGGTTGGAGTTTCTCTAGTTTGTAATTTCCTTGTAAGGATTGCCCTTGTGTTGTGCTGTGAGTTGGTGAGGAGACTTCTATTCTTTTATTTAGATGGGATTGTAGGGGCCTTCGTCTGAAGCAGGGAGGATCAGTTTGGGCCTCATAGAATGAGGCAAAGATATGAACTGGGTTTGACCCTGCTCGTATCTAAAAGTTTGGTGTGAGAGAGGGTGAAGCCTCCATTGTCAAGATTTATTTTCTCTACTACATCTTCAATAACAGTTGTTGGCATTGAAGTGTGCTAACGTTAGTACTCTTTGGACTTTTTGTTTCAAGTATCTTGCTGGCTTAAAAAGGAAGATATGGGTAGTACATGTGTCTGGGTAGGAAACATTGATCTAGTTGTGCTTCCAAATATCCAGCACACTGCTTAAGAGTGGTAAGTACTCGGTTGTATCTCAATATAGGAACGGCCCTCTCTTGACAACCCATAATGTAATTTTTGAAGGGATGTCCTTTTTCATGTAGGCGGAGACAGAAAGTTTGACCCAGAGTCACCCAGCCAGCTTTCATGCATCAGGAGAGATTAGAACTCACAGTCTCCTGGTTTCTAGGCCAGCACTTTAATCAGTAGACCAAACTGGCTCTCTACTATAGGAATACTTAGCAATCTGAATTTTGAGGCAGTCACAGAAAAGAAAGATATAGAATAACTTACCTTAGGTCCACTATAAGTTCATCAATCAGCTTCAACCATATCTCTGCCAATTGATTTTCTGCCAATTTTGCTTGTATTCCTGATTTTAAAGCTGTTAAGTTCGCTTGCTAGGAATGGAAAAAATTGAATAGCTAATGCCAGCTTCATTTTTATAATTCACCAAAATGATTTTGGAAAGCCCTATCACAGTTATTCAAGTTTATTTCAAAGATTGTGCACATCTCTATGTAGGACTGAAGTCAGCAACCTTTAAGGCCCTCAGTGATTTTCCCCTTGCCTGAAATCTTACAAGATTACTATGATTTATACTTGATGAAAACTCTGAAATATCACAAAATCTCAGGTAGAATTTTGGCATTCTCATGTATAGTTTAGAAATGTTGTGAAATTGTAATAATTTTCATTTAACTTTAATGTAACTGGGGATAGCATAGTTATTTTAGAGGTAATAGACAGCCCAAAACATAAAGATGCTGCATTACCAGCCTATTCTTAGAAACTGGATATACTGTAAATCTAATGCTGGAAATTCATAATACATGCATTAACATTAAATAGTTAATAATACCTTATTAAAATAGTTCTACTTACCAACTTTTCTACCATGGTAAGAATCAAGTTTAAAGGATCCAGCCTGTGACTTATATCCTCCCAGTAAGAAGTCAATGTTACTACTGGCTTTGTGTTTGCCCATGGTAAATAATAATAATAGTTTCCTAAGATGAAACATTGATAGATTAATAATCATTTATTTTTCATGAGATTTATATTCCACCTTTCCTCAAGAGCTCAAAGTAATATATATACACAACATTTCCTTCTCCAGTTTTTCCCCACAACAACCCCACAACGTAGGTTGTGCTGAGAGAGAAAGACTGGCCCCTGAGCTAAAAGTTGAAATCCACACATCTTAAAGTTGTGGGATTTAAGAAACACTAGCCTAGCTAGACGATTTAGACTTCCTGGTGTTTTCTCATTGTAAATTTGACCTGCAAGCTTTTTTCAAGATCAGCTAAGGTCATCTCAGTGCTGTAACTAATACTGTAGCTTAAAAATAGGAAACAAATAACGAAGTATCAAATGGAAATGAGAGGGAGGGAGGGACGGAGGGAGATATATATTTCATACAAGTTAGGGGTGTAGTCAAAATGTCAAGTTGGTAGCCACAAATGGTGCCATCAAAATGTTGCCTGCTTTTTAAGTGCATCTTACCACCATGGCTTTCTTGACCACAGCCCTGATTTACATAACAAAATGTAAAAATATTTCCTCTTTAGATAGGTTACCATGATAGGATCTGCCATTGCAGTACTCACCATCAAATACGGCACGGCTGTACTGTGTGGTTGATGCCAATGGTTTACAGGTGTTGTCAAATTTATTGCCATAATTGCCAATGCTAACTTCAAACTGGATGGGCTCTCCAATATCTTGCAACATGCTGGCAGAATGAAGCACAGCACAGAGACTGTATTTTCTTCTGCGCTGGTATTTCTGGAGGATCAACAAACATGTTGGTTTATTTGTATCACTGACCGAATCTTACCCTAAGGTTTTAATGGATTAATTATTAAAAGAGAAAAAAAAACTTCATAAGATACATTCCATCAACATGGAGAATAGTGAGATTTAAAAACCTCCCTTTTTATGGCCCTCTAGTCCAGGGGTGTCAAACTGCCGGCCCGCGGGCCGGATGCGTCATGCCGAAACCGTGCCCACCCATTGCCGGCAATAGAAAAATAGTCACGATACGTTGTGATGTTGCAAGCTCTAGTCCCTATTCGGAGTAAATTCAGGGCGACTGAATGGAGCTAAGCGTTTACTGGCCAGATGCCTTTCATGATGCCTATGTAGAGTTTGCAGCAGATACTTTGTCTTTGCACCCTAAGAGAGAAACATTTACTCTGCTACTTAGGATTGAACTCTCAACCTTCCAAGTTGGAGATGAGCAACTTCACCACTAGGCCACCGCACCGCTCTAACAGGGAGGACAGTGATGTACAATATATCTAATTAAATCGTACAACAAAAACGGACTTCAGGCAGTTTTCTTAGGGCGCCAAATTTTTTGGGGGGGAGGGAGATATCAGATTTATTCTTGGGGTCTTGGTAAGAAGAAATTAGGTTTACCATAGGAGCTTGTTGCCAGTAGCCAATCTGAGGCTACCTCTGATGTACAAGTGAAGCCATGTTCATTTAAACTGCTATAGTCTGTTCTTTCCCTGATTTCACCAGTTCCTTCAAAATTTTCATCACATTTGGAAGATAGTGAACATTTATATGATCAGTACAGATAGTTCTTGACTTACCACAGTAAGTTTACTGACATGATCAAAATTCAGACACTTGGCAACTGACTCATATTTATGACAGTTGCAGTGTCCCAGGGTCATGTGATCACCTTTTGCAACCTTCTCACAAGCAAAGTCAATGGGGAACCAGATTCACTTAACAACCATATTACTAATCTAACAACTGCAGGGATTCACTTAACAGCTTTGGCAAGAAAGGTCATAAAATGGGGTGAAAATCACTTAACAAATGTCTTGCTTAGCAACAGAAATTTTGGGCTCAATTATGGTTGTAAGTTGAGGATCACCTGTAAAGGACTGAGAGCCTTCACTCACCATAGCAGGATGCATAATATTTGCTTAGGGGTGGTGGCATAGTGGTGAGAATGCAGTATTGCAAGCTAACTCACTGTTCACTGTCAGGAGTTCGATTCTCACCAGCTCAAGGTTGACTCAGCCTTGTGAACTGCTTAGAGAGGGTTCACCCCTTTTTTCATGCAATGCTGCTGCCATTTTAGTTTCCTGCAGATGCCCCTATACAGGGCAGATGAAAACTGAAGTTCTATAAGGGTGTGTACGTGTATGTATGTATGTATACACACACACAGAAAAACCTGGGGCAGAATCCTTCATTAGGCGTCTGACTGCAATAAATTGTAAGTATATTCTTAGCAATGCACTGTGTTCTATATTATCTATCTATCTATCTATCTATCTATCTATCTATCTATCTATCTATCTATCTATCTATCTATCTATCTATCTATCTATCTATCTATCTATCTATCTATCTATCTATCTATCTATCTATCTATCTATCTATCTATCTATCTATCTATCTATCTATCTATCTATCTATCTATCTATCTATCTATCTATCTATCTATCTATCTATCTATCTATTCTGACCGCTATACCCCAATGGTCAAAATAATAAGTTAAATTATAATTCACTGGCAATTTTATTAGGAGGTACATTTGATGCTTTTCCAGGTATACATATAGTACTAATTCTTCAATTCATTCACCTTTGTAACACAATAAGTTTAGTTGTTAACTTTATACATCTGATGGGATGGTTTGTAGCCCTGCTAACATCATGGATATGCCTGCCTTGTTTTCTTTGCAAATACAAGAAACAACAACTAGGTTGTTTTCTTGACAAAGCTTGGTTTTGTTGTTTGAGCCACTCATTGTTGGAGAAGATTAATAGGATAAGATCTCATCTCCATGCCATCTGTCTCGGTGGTTCTGGTTTTATGATAGTTTAAAAATATGTGTAGTTTTAAATTTTGAATTGCTTTTCTATTTATCACTTTATGTTCTGAAGCCATGTAGAGTCATCCTATCGGGAAGATGGGCAGCATATACGGGGTTTTTTTAAAGACTGTCTAAACTAGCTTATAAAAGGATTTTCTGATGGTGTCTAAGCACCAGTCTGTTCCAAAGAAAAAAGATCAGCTAGATGATGCTTCTTGCTATGATAATTGTTTACTGAGAAACAAAATACCACTTACCTCTACAATTAATACATCATCACTGGGTATAGTTTCAATTTTATTAGCATGTGGTTTGCTATCAAGGACTGTAGAAAGTTCAACCAGGATTCTGCCTCTGTAAGAGACACCTTCTCCCTGCAACCCAAGCAGTTTACTTCGATGTATAGTTAGCCTAATATTCTACATTACAAATACAGCACCATATTCTTCAACTGACATTGAATCCCATGGATTGGAATAACAAGAGTTTTTTTGTTTATAAATACATTGATATTGTGCAGTTCCAGCTTTGCTACTGAACCCCAGAAAACTGGTTTCAGCATTATAAGATGGGAGGTGTTTTAGAGCCTGAAAAGGTTTAAAAGAGTCTTGAATTTTGGTTTATTTATTTAAAAATGACTCTCTTATCCTGGTTTTGGATTATAACTATCCAGACAGGACGTCACATGGGCATGGGTCACGGTGAACAAGTCAATATAAATATAAAAGGGCAAATGCTTCAAGTGTGCATAGGGATGCAGAATATACCCTCCTATGCTAGAGAGAGACTCACATATATGCACACACAACCTTGTTGCTTTGACAAGTTTCCCTGGCCCTATTTATAAGAACCAGAGGAAGGCACACAAGAGGCCTCCCACTACTTTCCACAAACAGCAGCTCAGGAGATAGTTATTCTGTTATTCCGCACCCAGAAGCATACTGCTGTTCAAGGGCAGCCCCACATAGAGCTCTATGTGGGTCTGCCCTTGAAGAGTATTTGCAAGTTTCAGCTGGTGCAGAATGCATGGGAAGTAAATGGTATCAGTTACTTGGCACATGCAACCCCACTACTTTATGATTAATTGTTCTCACAGTCAGGAAATTTCTCCTTAGTTCTAGGGTGCTTCTCTCCTTGATTAATTTCCATCTATTGCTTCTTGTCTTGCCTTCTCTTCCCAGAGTCTCAACATCTTTTTTATATTGTGGTAACAAAAACTGGATGTAGTATTCCAAGTGTGGTTCAAGTGCAATTCAAGGTCCTGGTTGTTACTCTTAAAGCCTTTCATGACTTGAGGCCAGGTTAAATGAGGAACCATCTTTTCACAGTTGTTTCTAGCTGTCCAATCTGGGCATGCTCCAGGTCCCACTGGCCAGGAGATACAGGATGTCCCCAACCCTGCTGGCCTTTCATAAGCCTCTAAAGACTGATTATGTGCTGCTCCCATAACATGTAAAGGGTTCCATCTCCCGTTTGTGTTAACAACCATAAATTGTAACATTCTTCTTGGTTGCCAGCTATATGTATTTTAATTTTTGTATTATGATGGAAATCATGTTAATAATTTATCTTATGATGCACTCAGTCACTTGGCTGAGATGGGAGTAAGTAAATAAGCACTATATTTACAGCAAGACATTGGAAAATAATAATGCAAATATTCCATTAGACTAGAAGCAGGAGACATTAATCAAATTGTATCCTACAATGAAGCAAGAAACTATAAATTAGTTATTTTCTGCAAACAAATCCAATTGTCTTTTATCAAGAGATGCATTTTTTATACTGCCTAGAATTGCAATGTATTCTTCGTTCACATGCAGCATTCATATTTAAATGTGAAAAAATTGGCAAGTTCATAATACATAGGGTTTCCTTTTCATATTAAATGTTCTGGAAAAATGTCAACACATTTAACTTTCATAATAGCTGAAATAAAATAATTTCAGTACTTAAAATAAAATTTCTGCATCATTTTGGAAAACAAACTCAGACTTTTTTTTTACAAAAAGGAACATAGTTTCAAAAACATTTGTGTGGAAACAAAAGTGCAAAAAGTTTATATTTTCTCTAGAAATATGCAAGAACCAACCTTTCCATAATTTAGCTCATCATATGGGTCTGGAAATCCAGTATATTCTCTTGGACTCCCATAAAGGTTCAGGTAACAAGGCCCAAATGTTGGTAAGAAGCCTACTTCAGTTTCTCCAGTATTTGCTGATAAGCAAACATCATGATTAGGACACATTAAGGCTCACAGTATGATAACTGAATCTAATTATAGCAAGGGTAGTAACATGAGTTACACGGAGAAAGTTTAATCATGACTACTTCCATCTCTATATAGTCATTCCAATCTACCAATTCCAGCTGTTCAAGCCAATTCCAGTGTATGCCTGAGGTTGGGAAGTGGCAATCATTAGACTATTGCAAAATATCAATGACTGACCAAAATTATGTCATAAACATGACTGATTAGCTACTTATGAACAAGGACTTCTTTATTCATAGACTCGCCACAGACAAAACCCAAACCTCCAAGATCATAGAGCTGGAAAACCCATATATGTCTGAGCAATCTCAGTAGCTGGGTGGGTGAACTGCTTTTCCTAGCAATCCCTTTATTTTGCATTCATTTTCCTCCAAGATATATTGCAATGTATTTTTCTGCAAAACCACACCATATGATGGCCAAACTGTCCAATGTTATACTGGGTGACCTTTGATGGTTAATTCTTCATGCGTTTGTACTTTCACTGAGCCAAGAGAAGCGCTGAGATTTAAACCACCAACCAGCCACAGCTCCTTTAGCAGCATAGATATTGTATAGCCAGATCGCTGAAATAATAATTGCACTAAAATTCTGATATACAGTCATGCAAAAGCCAAAAGCATTTTTTTCAATTAGGCCAAGCTGATTAATGTTATTTACACAAAGGTCAATGTATCACTGCAGCTTTAAGCAATAATCTGGTTAATTCTTTTGATTTAAAAGAAATATTACTTTGGATCAAACAAAGCAAATCATATTACATTCCAAGATATGATTATAAACCTTCATATGATGAAGCCCCAGCTCCCGAAGGTGAAAGCTCTGTATTTTATAAAAAGACAAGAGATTGCTTAGCAAATAAAACAATGTATTCAGTAAACATATTCAATCTCACAGTAAACATATCAAACATTTTACTCAAAGTAAATCTTAATAAGTTGGGAGTGTCAACGCTCATAAGAACTTAACAAGAGCTACACCAATTACTTACACTATCATTATGGAGATAATCATACAACTGTACATTATATTATCATTGTACAACTACAATAAATAGGAGAGTGAGGAGCACATCAAAATAATCCTATCTAGTCTTTTTAAATGTAAAGTGTTCCTAGCAAGAATCTCCACAGAGGACCCAAAAAAGTCATGATGGCAGCTGGGATTGCCCACTACAAAAGGCCGTGGCTTCAATTGTGTAATTGCTGCTGTCATCTTGACTTATGTGGCCCCTCCTGCCCATAGATGCTCTTGGTCCCTAGATAATGACAATCTGCTTTTGGCAGGATACACATAAACCATATGCATAGTGACAAGCTCATCACATGTTCCTGAAATGATCCCTATCAATCAGGAGAGAAAATTATTTGCAGGTCTTTATAAAATATGGAGTTAATGTGCTATCTAAAGGGAGATGATTAATTAGCGAGAATTTTAGGAGAATTTGAGTTTTTCACATTATTTCTACTAATTACAGACAACTAAAATGATCTTGGATGCTATAACGTGAGCAAGCACTATTACTTAGGAAGACCTGAATGAGATTTGTAGAAAATTAGTCTACAGCAGACATGTCAAACACAAGGCCCGGGGGCCGGATGCGGCCCGTGAAGTGGTTTCATGTGGCCTGCGAAGCCATCCTGGAAACAGTGAGGGAACGGCCTCCACTGTCTTGGCCCTGGCCCAGGCCAGCCGGGAGCCAATGTACAATTTTGTGGTGGCCATCTATGCTGAAACGCATTTAGTCTTAGCTCCACAAGGCCGTCTGGAAACAGCGAGGAATCAGTCCCTGCCGTGTCGGCCCTGCCCCCTGGGTGCATGCTGGGGAGGCTCCTCCAGTGGACCATGCCTTGGCACTTGCCCTGGTCCCACCCCCTTCTGCCAGACACCCTCAGATCTGTCCCACTCCTGCCCAGGCCCCCACAGGCCCCCTTGACACGAACGATGTAGAGCTGGCCACTCCACACCCACTCCATCCACGCCCACCCAGTACGCCGCACCCACCCTGGCCACACACACCCGCCCCCCCCCCCCCGAGGGCAACTGCAATGCTGATGCGGCCCTCAATGAAATTGAGTTTGACACCCTTGGTCTACAGAATGCTATTTTAAGCAACTTCCATCTGTTCCACCAATACATACAACAAAACTACTATTTCCTACTATGTTAGGTTTGTTGTTGTTGTTACTATTGTTTTATTTTAAAAGACTTAACCATTAACCTAAACAAGAGACAAAATATGAACAAGAGTGAACCACCATCACCACCTCTGATCTCAATGGCTAATACAAATCACAGATATTATTGATAAGAAACATTCAGTCAAACTATATAGAATTTAAAACAGATTTCAAATTATTTCCATGTTGGAACAGATTTCATATGACTACGGTTTATATGGAAGAACTAATGTAATTAATCGTGACAAATAAAATAAAATAAATAAAAATAAAATAAAAAACAGTATGCCTTTTCCTCAAGAATAAAAATTTCAGATTAAAAGTAAAACAATCCTGCTAAACAGAAATAAAAAGAATAAGCTAAGAGACAATGTTAAGTGTCTGTCTGTCTGTCTGTCTGTCTACAATCTCAGATCCTCTATCAGAGACCTGGGAGTTTGAGAGTTCGGTGCAATATGTTAGCTGTTTCTAGCGCTGCAATCTTCTGGACACAGAGCTCTGATACTGTTCCTGGGATCTGTTGGTGATATTCTCCCAGCTTAGGAGTCATAGCCCCAAGTGTTCCTATTACCACTGGGATCACTTTGGTTTTTACTTTCCACATCCTCTCTACTGCCTCCCTCACATCCTTGTACTTCTCCAGCTTCTCATACTCCTTCCTGATGTTGCTGTCACCTGGCACCATTACATCTATCACCACCACTGTCTTCTGCTCCTTGTCTGCTACCATAATGTCTGACTGGTCAGTATCTACCTGTCTATCTGGATCTGGAAGTCCCACAGACTATTAGCCATTACTCTCCACAATCTTCTGTGGAATCTCCCATCTGGATTTGGGAGGGTCTAGTAGTCCATACATTGTACAGATGTTCCTGTTCACAATGCCAGCTACTTGGTTGTGCCATTCAGTGTCTGCTGCTCCAGCCTACATCTTGCACCCTGCCACTAAGTATTGGACTGTCTCTGAAGACTCTCTGCATTGTCTGCACCTTGGGCCCTGTCTAGTGTGGTAGACCTCTGCTTCTATGGATCTAGTGCTTAGTGCTTGTACTTGTGCTGCTATGATCAATGCCTCTGGCTCAGCCTTTTCTACCCATTGGTAGGGTTTCACATTGCCAGCTACCTCAACTTTGTATATATGAATTTATACAAATATCTCTCTCCTTAACAGCTCTCTCAATTGTTCTATGTCTATATTGATAATACAATATTTATATTGTATATATATATATTTGTGTGTGTGTGTGTGTGTGTGTGTGTGTAAATGTTTTTGCATGTTTGAATTTGAATAAGGCCAACCATCTCTTGAGTTTTCAAACCAGGTTCCTATATAATGGAGAAAGCTTGCATGATAGCTCCAAAAAAACAACACTCAAAATAATTTATTGTTTGATGTGTTTTAGAACTATATCTTGCTTCTTTCTGTGTGATAAGGTATATTGCTAATAACTATTTAGCATATACAAAATAACAATTCTGAAATTAAAATCAACACACATCATTCACAGTGCTAAATTTAGCAAAGCAAGAACATTAAATATCATTCTGAAAAGATAAGAGCATCAGTAATATTTTATTTAAAGAAAGAATTCCATCATGTGCATCATACTAATTAGCATGATTACTCCAGTTTAGACTTGTTAATGTTACATCTGGATAAACCAGAGCAAACTTCACGAAGTCTTTGATTGTCCTGCACCATACCTAAGGAAATACCACTGATTCTCCTTTGTGTTCATCGTCTTTCTATTCTGAGTTTGTAATAGTTATTTTGAGGAAACATCTACTGTAAGAAAAGAGACTGGCTTACCTTCAACTTCTCCACCAGAGGCAGCTATTTTGGAAAGGCATAAATATGTAGTGCCTACAACATCGTTTTTTGTAAGACGATCCCTGAATGTAATAATGGATTTAAATGCATCAATATTCATTTTAAATATACATTATTTTTAAATCTCCTTCATGGATTACTGCCTTGTCGTGGCGAAGGGGCTTGCGTAATTCAATGAAGCTATGAGCTATGCCGTGCAGGGCCACCCAAGACGGACAGGTCATAGCAGAGAGTTCTGACAAAATGTGATCCACTGGAGAAGGAAATGGCAACCCACTCCAGTATCTTTGCCATGAAAACCCCATGGACAGTACCAAAAGGCAAAAAGATATGACGCTGGAAGATGAGCCCCTCAGGTCGGAAGGTGTCCAATATGCTACTGGGGAAGAGCAGAGGACTAGTACTAGTAGCGCCAGAAAGAGTGAAGCGACTGGGCCAAAGCCGAAAGGACGCTCAGCTGTGGATGCATCTGGTGGTGAAAGGAAAGTCTGATGCTGTAAAGATTTTTTCTCCATAGGAACCTGGAATGTAAGATCCATGAATCAAGGCAAACTGGATGTGGTCAAACAAGAGATGACAAGACTGAACATCGACATCTTAGGAATCAGCGAACTAAAATGGACAGGAATGGGTGAATTTAATTCAGAAGACCATCAGGTATACTACTGCGGGCAAGAATCCCTCAGAAGAAATGGAGTAGCCTTCATAGTCAATAAAAGAGTAGGAAAAGCAATACTGGGATACAATCCCCAAAATGACAGAATGATCTCAGTTCGAATCCAAGGCAAACCATTCAATATCACAGTAATCCAGGTCTATGCCCCAACCACTGGTGCTGAAGAGGATGAAATTGACCAGTTCTACGAAGCCCTATAGCACCTTATAGAATTAACACCAAAAAATGATGTCCTTATCATCATGGGGGATTGGAATGCTAAAGTAGGAAGCCAAAAGATAACTGGAATAACAGGCAAGTTTGGCCTTGCAGTACAAAATGAAGCAGGGCACAGGCTGGTAGAATTTTGTCAAGAGAATACAATGGTCATAGCAAACACTCTTTTCCAACAACCCAAGAGATGGCTCTACACATGGACATCACCAGACGGTCAACACAGAAATCAGGTTAACTATGTGCTCTGCAGCCAAAGATGGAGAAGCTCTATACAGTCAGTAAAAACAAGACCAGGAGCTGACTGTGGCTCAGATCATGAGCTTCTCGTTGCAAAATTTAGGCTTAAATTGAAGAAAGTAGAGAAAAGCACTAGGCCACTCAGTATGAATTAAATCATAGCCCTGATGTATATACAGTAGAGGTGACAAATAGATTTAAGGAATTAGATCTGATAGACAGACTGCTTGAAGAACTATGGACGGAGGTTCGCAACATTGTACAAGAGGTAGCAACTAAAACCATCCCAAAGAAAAAGAAATGCAAGAAAGCAAAATGGCCCTCTAAGGAAGCTTTGCAAATAGCTGAGGAAAGAAGGGAAGCGAAAGGCAAGGGACAAAGAGAAAGATACACCCAATTGAATGCAGAATTCCAGAGAATAGCTAGAAGAGATAACAATGCCTTCTTAAATGAACAGTGCAAGAAATAGAAGAAAACAATAGAATAGGGAGGACCAGAGATTCTTCAAGAAAATTGGAGATATGAAGGGAACGTTTCATGCAAAGATGGGCATGATAAAGGACCAAAATGGCAGGGACCTAACAGAGGCAGAAGAGATTAAGAAGAGGTGGCAAAACTACACAGAAGAACTATACAAGAACGAGCTTAATGTCCCAGATAACCACGATGGGGTGGTCACTGACCTCGAGCCAGACATCCTAGAATGTGAAGTGAAATGGGCCTTAGAAAATCTGAGCAACAACAAAGCTAGTGGAGGTGACAGTATTCCACCTGAGCTATTCAAAATCTTAAAAGACGATGCAGTAAAATTGTTACACTCAATTTGCCAGCAAATTTGGAAAACTCAACAGTGGCCACAGGATTGGAAAAGATCAGTTTACATTCCAATTCCAAAGAATGTTCAAACTATCACACCATTGCACTCATTTCACATGCTAGTAAAGTTATGCTTAAAATCCTACAAGATAAACTCCAGCAGTATGTGGATCGAGAACTACCAGAAGTATAGGTAGGATTTCGAAGAGGCAGAGGAACTAGAGATCAAATTGCCAACATACACTGGATCATGGAGAAAGCTAGGGAGTTCCAGAAAAACATCTACTTCTGCTTCATTGATTATGCTAAAGCCTTTGATTGTGCACAACAAATTGTGGCAAGTTCTTAAAGAGATGGGAGTACCAGACCATCTTATCTGTCTCTTGAGAAACCTATATGCGGGTCAAGAAGCAACAGTGAGAACTGGACACGGAACCACTGATTGGTTCAAAATTGGGAAAGGAGTCCGGCAAGGCTGTATACTGTCACCCTGCCTATTTAACTTATATGCAGAGCACATCATGAGAAAGGCAGGGCTAGATGACTCAAAAGTTGGAATTAAGATTGCCGGGAGAAATATCAACAACCTAAGATATGCAGATGATACCACTCTAATGGCAGAAAGTGAAGAGGAACTAAAGAGCCTCTTGATGCGGGTGAAGAAGGAGAGTGCAAAAGTTGGCTTGAAACTCAGCATTAAGAAAACCAAGATCATGGCATCTGGCCCTCTCAATTCCTGGCAAATAGATGGGGAAGAAATGGAGGTAGTGACAGATTTTATCTTCCTGAGCTCCAAGATCACCACAGATGGGGACTGCAGCCAAGAAATTAAAAGACGCTTGCTCCTGGGGAAGAAACCTATGGCAAATCTAGACAGCATACTAAAAAGCAGAGACATCACCCTGCAAACAAAAGTGCATGTAGTCAAGGCCATGGTTTTCCCGGTTGCAATGTATGGCTGTGAAAGTTGGACCATAAGAAAGGTTGAGCGCCAAAGAATTGAGGCCTTTGAACTATGGTGCTGGAGAAGACTCCTGCGAGTCCCTTGGACTGCAAGGCATTCAAACCGGTCAGTCTTAGAAGAGATCAACCCCGACTGCTCTTTAGAAGGCCAGATCCTGAAATTGAAACTCAAATACTTTGGCCACCTAATGAGAAGGAAGGACTCACTGGAGAAGAGCCTAATGCTGGGAAAGATTGAGGGCAATAGAAGAAGGGGACAACAGAGAATGAGGTGGCTGGATGGAGTCACTGAAGCAGTAGGAGTGAGCTTAAATGAACTCCAGAAGATGGTAGAGGACAGGAAGGCCTGGAGGAACATTGTCCATGGGGTCGCGATGGGTCGGACACGACTTCGCAACTAACAACAACATTTTTAAATACTGTATCTCTAATATTCCCGTTTAGAATAATATGCATCAGTCCTATTTCCTTATATGAATAGTGTGAAATTCTGAGTGTTGATTAAATAAACAATAATTATATTGGTTAGCAATACAACAGTATAGAAAATGCAGATGGTCATAGCTAATATCTTATGGATGTACAGTAGGAAGGTTTCACTTCCACCAGTAGCCAGCAGATGGCACAATGTGCAATCTTCAAAAAGAACATATCATCTACAGCAGGGATAGGCAATCTTGGCTCTTTTATGACTCGTTGACTTCAACTCCCAGAATTCCTGAGCCAGCATAGCTGGCATAGCTGGCTCAGGAATTCTGGGAGTTGAAGTCCACGAGTCATAAAAGAGCCACGGTTGCCTACCCTTGATCTACAGTATTTCTTTTAGAACAGGAATTTATCTCAGTTCCTTCGTTCCTCACAATCTAAACTATCAACTAGAAATAAGCACAATTAACCACAAAACTATTCAAATATTTGCTGATAAGACTCAAGGCTTTATTCTCAGTCACTCATGCCCTGGTCACCTTCTGAATGGATTACTGCAATGCGCTCAAGATGTGGCTGCCCTGGAAGAATATCTGGAAGCTTCAGCTGATACAATGTAGCAGCATAGGCAGTTAGTTATCTGAGCTTCTAGAACTGTACATGTTATATCTCTATTCCACAGAATGCACTGGTGATCACTTTGTTTCTGGGTCCATTTCAAGGTGCTGATTATAATCTTTAGAGCTCTACATGGCATGGGGCCAGGTTATCTGAGGGGCCACCTCTCTCTGGTTACATCTACCTGTTCCATCAGGTCATGTTGTAGGTCCCGTCAACCAAGAAGGGAGGAGAGCCATTTCTGCTCTGGCATCCTCCCTTTGGAGCATCATCCCCCCCATGAGATGAGATTGGCCCCAGCCACGTTGGCCTTCCAGAAGGGTCTTAAAACTGGGTTTTGTCACAGGGCCTGGGGAATCCCATGGAAGTGTAGAGCTCTGTTAAATGGTTGCATTGTGTTTAAGTTGAAAGCATTCTCCTGTGTTGTTTTTTTTTAAGTTTTTAATTATTTTAACTGTAGGTTATCTTGTTTTTTAATCATTTTGAATTTTTTGTTTTTGACTGTCTATGCTGCTCTGAGTCACATTGTGAGATGAGCGGCTGTATAAATTTAATAAATAAACAGTTTACCAGTGACTGAATGAAAAGAAATTATGTTAATTTTAAACCAATTATTTTAAGGCAATCTTGCAAATAAAATGGAACTACACATTGCATTGTTACTTGCACAAACGTAATAAACATATGTACAGCTTATGCAAAAATATCTGTTCTCAAAATTCTAACAGTTGCTTCTAACAGTTGCTTTGTAGAAGTCTGACTACATAACAAGGAAGAGCTTACCAATCATATACCATCAGCCTTATTTTTTCACACATTGAAGGAAACTAGAAAAAAAGAAACTATGTTATTTATTGAAGTCTGATTTCTTAAATACAAAAGCCTAATTGTATAATAATGTACTAGAGAACAAACCTTGATTTGAAGATTAATAAGCTGATTCCACTCGGGGTTAGCATTTTTTTCAATTATATTGGTGCAAACCTGTCAAAGAAAAAGTCCACTTCTATTTAAACCAAATCAATTCTATTTTTAATCCTTAATCTTTTTTATCTGGAAAGGTCTGGACCTAACTCGTATTACTAGACTTGCTCATCCTGTTAATGTTAGCTAACTCAGAGCCTGGAAGAAGATTTAAGGCACTTAATTCTTGAATGGCAATAAGGCAATTGCAAACACCTGGATTCAAAGGGAAACATGTCATCTAGACTAGAGCAGGGGTCCCCAACCCCCGGTCCGTGGACCGGCACCAGGCCATGGCATGCCAGAAACCAGTCCACGCAAAGAAGCAAAGCCCATCCGCTAGATGCAGACAGTACATGAAACCATGCCCTCTCTGGTCCACAGAAAAACCTCTCTCCATGGAACCGGCCCCTGGTGCTCAAAAGGTTGGGGACCTCTGATCTAGAGTGTGTGTAGTCCTGCAGATAGCACTGCCAAGAACTACATAGAGCAGCTGTTCCTGTCCTGAGCTAGCATAAATAATTGATCCTGGAAGAGATATCTTTGGTTTACAAGGTGCTCAACAGGTGTGAGTTGCATACTGTATGCCTTGAATGCTCTGAATCAGACACTCCCCTCTGATAACGAATTATTGTACAGATCTACATATCAACTTAACTATCCTCAACCTGATACTCTCCATCTTGGTTAAATTGCAATTATTTTCATTCTGTGTAATGAGGACTAGGAATGCTAGAAGCTCCCAACCATCCTATCTAAAGGATAGATAGGCCAAGAGGAGAAAAATTCTGCTAAATACTGCAATACAACAAAGTTAAATCTTCTCAATTCTTTTCCAGTGTGATCCTAAGGAGATTGGCCATGCATAAATTGAGCCTTACTTCTGATGCGGACATGGATACTATCATGTACTTTTCTTGGCCACAATTTGCAAAAAGCCTGACAATGCCTTTTGCTGGGATAATTTTTGACTTCCCATTTTACCCCACAGCCCTGGTATTCACTGGCAGTCTTCCATCCAAGTAGTTACTCTACTTACGTTTTAATAGACAAGGTCGTTTCAAGCAAAAAAAATATATTTCCATATGATTTTTTTTGTAGTTACAGATATTAGTTGAAAGAATTAATTCTACTCAATTCTATGTTTTTAACATATAACTAATGATAACACACAATGATTTCACTAAAAACATAAAAATAATATATTACCAAACCATACTTTGTTCATTTCTAAATAAATGTAATTTTATCCAAACCACAATAGATTTTTGTCATTTGATCTTTGTGAAAACATATTTATGCAAGAGTAGTTATCAGACACTTTATCCATGACTATATAATACAATACTGTTATTAGCACAAAGTACCTTTTTCCCAGCAAAGCAAACTTCCACAAAGGGATCCACAAGATTTTTCTTGTCGGCTTCTCCTCCAAATATTTCTTTTACTGTCTGTGCAAAGGCATCATCCACTGGACAGATATTTTTAAAACAGAGAATGAAAGAAGTTATCTTCTATTGCTCAAAGCTTGCATCCATGGTTATATATTTCTGAATGTGCAAAATGGTGTTGTTGAGCACTAAATGCCACAGATGCTTAAACTATTCAGTAAATCGTGGTTCTCAAACTTGGTAACTTTAAGATGTATGAACTTCAACCCCCAGCATTCCTGAGCCAGCATAATGGCTGAGGAATTCTGCAAGTAGAAGGCCACACATTTTTAAGTTGCTACGTTTGAGAAATACTGCAATAAACTATTACATTGGGCAATGCTTGTTGCATTGTTTTAGCAGCTGCAGCAGCAACAATTCTATTCCATTCCCTATTTTCTTTCCCCTCCAACATGAAAGCAGTATCCTTACCCATTATACTTGATCAGTTTTGAAATAAATGTTCATTATAATTTAAGAACGAACCTATTGAGAATTTCCGGTTTCTGTTCCTTTCTGTTTCCTCCTTTTCCATCTTCTTCACTTCTTTGTCCTGACTCCTACTGGCAAGTATCCTTTTGATGTTAACTGTCTAAGTCAGTGACATTGTATTTTTGCCAAATGACATTTTCAGCTAATCTACTAGATTCCCTTCCTTTTCTGTTTTTTCCCCAGTCACCATGTTTTGATTTCCCTTCCCTGCTTTCGCTAGGGCACTCTATCACTGCCCCCTAGTCAATGTTTTGTTCCACTTATTATTAAAGACTAGTTGTTCTGAGTTTTCTTTTTAGGATTTATTTTTCTTCAGATATTCAGTAGTTCAGTAATTCTGACTCTTTGTACCTTAGAGTGGTTCACTCATAAAGGGTGAACTAGGTGGATACAAGAATGCAGAATTATA